>CM077464.1:41513881-42974488 GCA_039654755.1 Calcarius lapponicus | reverse complement strand
AATCTCACTTTCCCCTCTCAGGTAAAAATACAGTTATACCCTTCATATTGTTATCTGTTGCAGACTCCTCATGATTTCCATCATAGAGAATATGAGACACAGCAGTTCAGATATTTTGCCTTGAAATCTCTCCAAAGGTACTTTTTGGTCCAGTTATGTAACAGTAATTGTTGCCTTGCAAGACAACAGCTTTGAAGAGCTGAGAAAAATTAAGAACAATTTTCTTAAAACTGATGTTTTGTAAGGCTTTGGGAGTAATCAAATTTCCTTTGTAATCAAATAATAGCATTAAAAGAATCAAAGAAAACTATTTGGCAGTGTCTTTAAAATGGTCATTAGAGACAAGATAATCAGTCTTGTTTTGAACAGCTTGGTTGGCTAACAAGCAAAATCTACAGTTCAAGAAGGGGAGTAGAGAGAAAACCACACCAATGCATGCAATCACTAAAATTATAAAAAGGCTAAGTATTATGAGCAAACAGTGATCAAGGAAATCTCTCAGATGACTAGAAGCCAAGTAGTATGAGAGAGCGAACAAAGAAATGAACCTTTACTGAATAAATTGGACACTTTGAGGGCATAGAGTTGACACACACAACTTTTTAAGAGGGATTTGATAACTGATCCGCATGACATAAGGAAAACTTTGTAGACTTTTATGAAACTATTAAAAAAAAAACAGTTATCACTCTTTCTTGATAAAAAAAATTAAAACTATCATCAGGTAAACACAACTTCATGGCTGTACTGTTTATGTGCAGAAGCCTATAATTCTTTGAACTACTGAAAGTCAATTCTTTCTGGTCAAATGTTATCAAATATTCTTGGGCCTACTGCAGAGTGGTTTTTTCCTCTATTGTTTCTAAATGGGGAAACATTTCTCCACCACTCCTGTTTCTGTAGTATCTGTAGAGAAGTAAGATGATGGTTAGCTGTGCATTGCAGCAATGATTTTGGCACTTGTGGTTTATGAGTCAGTTATATCTTCCATGGAGGGGGACCAGACCATCTCTGCGGAAAGGAAACAGTTTTGCAGGTGAGATGTCATAGCTGCTGAGATGTGTGACTATGTCTTAAAAAAGAAACTGATGTCCTCCCTCCTCGAGGTAAAGAAAAATTTGAACTTTCACACAGAATACCTACTAGCTAGGATAAATTGTTAGAGCTAGCACGTGAAGTTATGCAATCTTGTTTTATGCCACTCCTGAATAATAATTAGATTCAAAATATAATATTCAGGCCCAATATTTCTTGGCTGGCTTCCCTCACTCCTTTCTCCTGTGTGCTTTTTAATGTGATAGATTAGCATGGAATAGACTCACATGGAATTTGAATAGGAGGAACTTAAAATAAAATAACACTGTGGGCATGGCAATTGTTTTGCTAATGGTTAATAATCTAATCATGCTTCTTCCAAATACAATGAAATAAGAAGATTTGGTGTACTCTTTGAATCACAGACAAATTTACAAATTTGTCCAGCAGGACTAAATAATGAAGGATGCAGAAGCCCACAATTTCCAATTTATTTTAATGGGGTCAAAATCATCACTATGTTTCTTACACTTGCGAAAAATGAGAACAAAAAATTGCTATTGTTATGAAATGAAATGTTACAAATGCAACTGTACTTGATGTAAAAAAGCCATACAGCCATTTAACTTTCCTCCCCACCATTTTGGCCCTACTGTTTACTGTGATGTCGTAAGAAGATAGTTAAAAGTTCTCAGCAGTAGCAGACTCATCTAAATAGTAATAGATTCTCAGAAAGGAGCACTTCTCAACTCCATCATCCTGTCACAAAATCTGTGAGGAAGCCGGTGCTTTACTAATTAGCATATCATCTTTCCTCGTGCTGGTCGGCTAAACCAGGAAAAAGAATATTTTAAGTATGCCCTAAATGTTCTGAACTGGGAAAATAGCTCCATAAACTTACTGTCAGATATAATTCTATACAACCTGCTAGAAGGAATGGAGGGAAGAAAGAGAGTTTGGTCTCAGTGGATAAATGCCAGAGATAAATCTGGCCAACTATTTTCACAACAATGTAAGAAGAAAATAGTCTCTCCAACCAGAAAAAAGAAACCCCAAACCAAGCTTCAAATAACTTTTGCAATAGCTTTTAAGTTTCTAAGAAAAATGACTGTATTCCTGAAAGAGAGACCCCTGGTTTTTGCCAAATACCAACCAATAAAGAAATCCCTATTCATATCAGAAGATCAAAAGTTTTCAGAACAAAGCCATTTTATTTCCAATTTTGCCAAATATTAGTGTAAGTATATTTTCCAGGGAAACCTATCCAAGGCAAAGTACTTTTCCTAGAAAAAAAAAATAAAAATCTACTAACTTACGTCAAACAACAAGGAAAAATAACAAGCAAATTCCTGAACCTTGAATACCAGCTCATAAAACTCAAAGGAGGAGAACAGTTTCCTCAAAACCAGAAGAAACCGTGGCAGACTTTCTAAAGTCTGCAGTGAGAGCTTGTGCGTTCAAGACATGTTTGTACAATATGGGAAAGAAGCAAGAATAAGCGAAAAACCATGGTGACTCTAGGAAAACTATTGTAGAAAATGTCTGTCTTCGTAGTTCAGCAGTGCTTTAGGAAAGGCTGTGACAGAGAGGGAACTGCAACAGCCCTGTGTCTTATGAAAAAACTTTGCATACCTGAGCATTCAGGATTTTACTGCACCTGCTTCCCCTGCATATTAATTCCTTACAGTTTACAGTTCAGGACTGAAGAAACTTCAGAATCTCATCCCAGAACGTTTCAGTGCAGTGTGTAAACACAAGAGATGTGTTTTAATTGGCAGACTCCAGTGACCTGTGCTCTGACAGTGCAGGATGCAGCTGAATGTGTCTTGAATACAGAGCAACGAGTTCAACACTCATACTATTGTGCACAGACCACATGCCTAAAAACAGAAATTTAAAATAGCTCTTGAATGTTTTGAAACCAGGCAGAACAAAATTTGCTCTTCACTTACATGAGTGAAATCAATTAGCAGAGGATGCTTTCCACCCTTACTCCCGTCCCAGGGAATCATCAAAAGTCATTCCAGTTTGAGACTCCCTAAATTCCAGGAAGGGGTTCTGACCTGGAAGTTAGCTTTGGAGGTTTTTCAGGCTCCTAATTCCATCTCCAATGCTGTGAATTAGTATTAGCAAATACCTGCTAGCCTAGTGTTTGTTATGGATGATGGAGGTTATTTTATTTTCCACGCTTCCTTTAACAAGAATGTATTCCACCACAATCCACCACTCTCACACCTTCAAGCAGCAGAGAATGGCAAGATTATAAAAATGATTCCAAGGGTTTGTTTCCCTATCACCATATCCATCTCCTGTGATTAACATCAATCAGGATAATTTTCCTATATGTACATTATTTTCTATACTAAAATAAAAACCAATACTACAAAGCACAGACTGTGCTGGATTGGACTACTCAAAATGAGACTTATGAACCTATTCTCAAAAACCATACTTGTGCTACTGAAAAGTATTTACCTTTCATTACACTTAATTTACCATTCTTTACAAATGGAAGCAAAGAAAGAACATGCGCAGTTGTCTGATTTTTTCCTGATATATAAAGTACAGTGTTTACAGTGTTTACTGCTGCTTTTCAGATAGAAGTTTTCTTCATTTTTTGGTAGTGGTTTTATCTGGCAAATCTTAAGATGGCAGAAAAACTAACTGAAAAACAAGAAATGTAGTTCTATTTAAATTGGGATGGCAAAATACAAGCTATTTTTATGCAAAATATCAGAGTTTTACTGAGGTATTTATTTTTGAATTTTAAAATAAAAATATAAAGAAAATTTAATGACATAGTGCTTGTATTTTTTAATCAAAGAAACCAGACAATTTCAGAAGGAATAACAAACATTACATAATAAAGTTATGTACATTAAAATACTTTTATTTTCTTTCTCAACTAATATTATGACACTCAAAAAATTTGACTGAAGAGGTCCATGAGCACCCTGAAGTTTGACCTTCTTTGAGCAAGGTTTTAAGATCTCTGCCCATCAGAGGTCACTTACAATCCACATGACTCTCAATAGCATGGCTATTTCTGTTTAATCCTCTATCTAAATTAATTGGTTAAAAATATCCAACCAGGTTCAGAATAAGGTTGAAACGTGCTTACTCCCAGTGTCAGTACTCCTGTAATAACCTCCATATGATGCTGTGTCTCATGCTGGGGTCATATCCTTGTTTTCTTTCCTGCCTCACCATCACATTTTAAATTAATATCTATTTAATTCAACTTGCTAGTAAGACTGGAAAGAAAACCTTGATTTGTGAAATATTAATTATTTGTATCTTCTTAACTAAGGACTGAAAAATGATAAATGCAAGCATTTTGGTTCTTTCAACAATTTATCACTACCAACTACATTAACAGCAGCTATTATTCATTAAATTTATAAGATTAATATTTATTACCACATTCTGTATTGATTTATTGGGCTGAGACATAACTTCAAAATGGTGAAGAAAAATAATCTAAGCTGTAGAAAATGCTTGCATGCTCAAACTAGGAACACAAAGCTAATTAAGATCTGGTGACTAGCACACGTTTATGCTTTTTACTGACATGCAGTGGATATATGCCAGCACAGCTAGTTTTGTTTTGTTGGGTTTTTTTGCTTCACAAACACAGCTGTTTGCAAAGAATCAATTCTTATAATTTCCCAATTGACCCATAATGAAAGAGAGCAGCCTGCTTTAAAGCACAGTTGTTAATATCCTTTCTTAATCCATGTTTGTGGGGCTACCTTTGTAGTGTGCTTTGTGAAGGTGAAACTGGAAATGCATGTGTGCAGGGACACATATGTGTTTGTATTCCTTCTACAAAGAAGCAATACAGAATGACATCGATGGTAAATACATGAAAATTATCTGACAAACCATCTCTAAGAGTGAGATCCTGCCTTGGTCACAAAGAAGTCCAATCAATGGCATGATGAACAAATCATTATATCATGCCGCCCACAGCATATTCTGGATATAATTCAGATCCTAGGAGTTTAAAAGCTTTCTGAAAGTAGCATTCACTAACTATACTTCACAAAAGGTTTCAATTTATATCTCGATGAGGATAACCAGGTCCCGATATCCCAATGCCACCAGAATAGATAACAGCAAGATTATTTTGCTGATTGGAAGAAAAAGTGCCTGGGTATTTCATAATATTTCATGCTATTTGACATCATACCTACTTGTATCTTCCTTAGACCATGATAACTATCAGAAGAACTGAATATCTGAGTATACAGAAAGAGGAATACACAAGATTAGTCTCATTTCTACATTTCTCAGCTGGTTTAGTACAGACAGCTGATACATGAGTAGTAGTTTTCAGCTTCAGATAACTACTCTGACAGGTTTTTCTACCTAGAGAATTGAAGCTACTTCTGCTGTATTTAACAGATAAAGCCAGAGATTCACCTCCTAATTAGATGAAGCAACAATAACAATACAGTATTTTCTGAAGAATGTCAATGCTTTTCATGTGACTAAAATAAAACTTTTCTAAAGTCATCTATATGCAAAGGCTATTAGTATATGCCACAAACTAACAGCTTAAACAGATGCCTGAGTTAATGAAATAGATAAACAGATACTATATTGTGTTTGAAGTACTTAAAAGGGAACATCAACCAATGGTACATCAGTCAAAAGACTCATGGGTGTGGTTATGACCTTCATGGCAAAGCTGGAATACAAAGGAGTTGTCCAGCCTTTTGCCTGTGGCTTTTGATGATCATGCACAGATCATATTTCCTAAAGAACTTTCCCATAGCAGCTTATTTAAAGGAACATCATTAATTATTTTGCAGCAAGCTGTAATGTTGTTCCTTTGAAGCAGCCAGAATTCCTTTGAGAATCTCTCTTCTGATAAACTCTAGATACTGTCAATCACTTGCCCTGATGTTTAATGATATGAAGGCCAAAGAAAGACCAAAGAAAGAAAAACATACCTTGAAAAGAATTATGCAGTAAAAAACTATCAGGCCTAATCCACACTACAGGTCCAGAACACAGCATGTAATCAATCTGTGTCACAAATAGTTAATAATGTTCTTGGGTCCATTCTACAGTCCTGGAAGCAAGGAAATTTACCTTTTAACTGAGCATCCAAAGAGATCTTTTGGAAGTCTGAGTAAGAAAGGTTGATTATACCAAGAATGCTTCTAATGCTAACAATAAATTTCCACTATTTGGGCAGTTAAAAATATAGAATGTATTCCATTCTATGAGAAAAGTCATATATCTTTAACTGCCCAAATAGTGGAAATTTATTGTTAGCATTAGAAGTGCTATAAAAAGAATGATACTGTAAGCGTCTAAAACATATTTGGCTAATAACCTTTTTTTAGTATATAACACATAAAAATGTTTTTATTTAGCTCCATAGTAATGTGTTTTCCAGGAAAGAGCAATATACATCAATAGAGAAGCAGTACTTCATAAAGGAAAGAGTTTCTTGTCAGCATCAGTTTTACTTCTATCTACATGTATTGGGACATAATACTGAAACACAACCCTGCAAGGAAAACCTACAAGCCTAGGCCAAACATTATTATGACATGGCCTTAAAGGTGGCAAAAATGTCCATGAGACTTCATACGTGGAAACTAATCCATGTCGGGTTATTGAAATTACTGTATGGAAATGCTGTATTGTGTAGGGTTTCTCAAGTAAATGAAGGTGGAAGATCCTTTGTTTTGTACCACTTTAATAGATGGATTGGAACAGAAAGGAAAATGTAAGAGGCACAAAGAGGTCCCTTCTCTCCAAATAATTTTGATGAAATTCAGTGGTAAGAAATTACTTTAATTACTTCAAATATTTTAAGTCAGAGCTGACATTGGCAACAGCCCATTGACCTGAGTTGTAACTCAGTAAGAATAGAAAAGAAAAAAGAAGATAGGTACTTTCCAACGTTTCCTCTCTGTCATTTCTTTCTACAACCTCAGCTATTTTCCAGGGGACCAAGAGGGTGAAAGGAAGCCTATAAGTAAAAAAATATTTTTAGCAGGCAATAACATCTTATTATCTAAATACTACAATAATGTAAAGTGCAATGGGAAATAATATTCCTTCACATGAAAATGCAACCATGTATACTGTAGTCTTCAATCAAGGAGTTGGGGAAAGGCAAGAGGTGGGAGTGAGTCATAAAAGTTATACAAACCCACAGATGTCTCGAGAGATACTTGTTTACATTAGATTTGCTTTCTGATATTTCAACATGGATTAAAAGAAAGACTGGAGTTGGAGAGGGAAGGTAATGACAGATAGAAAATGATGAGTGAAACTTATCCTTTATCCCAAGGAAGAATTCTGTAAGAAAGGCATAACATATTCAGAAAAGCCATTATTTCATATCAACAGGAATGAATTAGCTGTGGATTATATGGTTGGTTTGGTCATCAGCTGCTGTATCTACACTATTATAGATCTTTTTTCACAGTATGAGTTTAGCAAAAAAGACATGAATGAAGGTAGTTGGAGTTTTATGATTTTGGAAGTAAAACAGTGAAACCTAAATTTCAAGGGGACCACCTTTCTATGAGCTTCTGGAAAAACAAACTCAGAACACTGACATGAACCACAGAGAGCATAAACTACTCATTTCAATCCTGCAAGAATCCACTTAACTCCCCCTTCTGAACAGATAAATGAGTGACTGCAGGGATGATAAATTAGTTCAGCTCTCAGCAGTCACAGTGACAAAAGCAGTAGAATTCATATTTAGGATTATTTTATATAAGCAATATCATGGACATTTAAAGAGAGTGAGTCTCTTTCATGGTGATTTGATCTGCTTGGCACACAGGGTGCCTTGAGAAGCTGCAGGCTGCTGTTTGCAGCTGTGCTCCAAGACACTCCTGCTGGACTCATGGTAGTTGCTGACAAAGAGTTTTGCTACCCACAAAGCTATACCACCTCCTGTATGACAAAATAAGCCACCAAAAATACCTCATCTGTAGCAATGATTTTTCCTGCCACTGGAGATACTGGATTTTCCCCTAGTCCTGGCTAAGGATACAAGGTCAGAATAACTTTCCTTTATGTCCACCCATCTGTTCCTGTCTTCTCCACAAGCTAGTACAACTGTTGGAAGACAAAGAGCTGTGAAAACAGACTTCTATCTTCTCTGACCCTTTTAGAGGACTTGGTCTTGCTGTGAGCTTTCAATAGGCTTTTATATATGACCAATACTTACAAAGTAACTCCCTTACTTTTCTGACAGGAAGAGATGGATGCAAACACATTCTGAAAAATTGGATGCAGCTGAATCAGAATAAAATGCTTTAAGACCCAGCTTCACCGGCAGTATTCTGAGTCTGTGTTATCCCAATACTGATCTGAAGGATTACTTTTCACATTTAGTGTTGGTGAGACATTTTATTGAGCTGGATATTACAATACTGACATATTAGACAAGGACAGAGTTGTGAAACATTCTCCTGCATTTATTTTACTGCAGTGGAGAAAAGAAGTAGCAGGCTTTTTTATAGAATTAATTTGAAGGTACTGTGCTATGGATCACATGCAGTGAGACAAACCCACATATTAAAAGCTACAACTCTACTATAAAAGTATTTTTTCAAAGTCTAGTAATAATTCAAACCATATAACCAAATGTTACAGTCCATTTTGATCTAGTTCCATCACACATTCCTAAGCCATACTGTAAATCCCGCCCAAAACAACAAAAAACACAAAACAAAAAGCTCAAAAAAAACCACCAAGAAACCTGAAGGTAATCACTTTGCAAGCTTTTTTATTTTGTCATAAAGTTAAGCTTTTGGAAAGCTTTCAAGACAATGCTAATACTTGAATAAATGCCACTACAAACTGCAAATGTATAGGATAGGCAGACCAGTTTCTGGAGAGAGAATGAGCAAGCATCCAGCTGAACAAACCACACTGCCCCCTTGTCCCACTCACATTCTTTTTCTTCACACAAAAGCCAGAAAATAATTTTCATCTGGATAAAGTGAATGCTGACTGACTGCAGGTTGGTTTGTTTTTTGTGTTTTTTTTTAATAAATTTGCCACCTTGACAAAACCTGCCCATTTGCTCCATCTCTATATGCAACCAAGATTGCTTTTCTGAAACACTTTCAAATTCTCCTTACTGCCAGGATTACTGAATGTTTTACCTATTAGGTTTGAATCCCCATGACCATGGCATTATTCGAATACTGCTGATACAATGGTCTCTGCACACAGCTGCTCCTGCTAACACATACCATTAGGAATTTTATTGTGACAGCTTGTGAAAAAAATTACATAATCAAAGGAAATGTGCTAACACCTTAAGTGTCCAGTATGAGTACTTCATCACAGCACAACACCTACAGGAAATGCCTCTGACATCCACAAGTACTAAATGAATCCATTAGGATTAGTGGTGTTAAAATGAATACCAGATGCATTAACAAGGGACTGCATAAAACAAAATGCTGCACAAATGTTTGCATCCCAATCCCAGCTTTCAAATAACATCAGCATATTACCCTAAAATCATTACTTTGCTATTCTAGTGCCTTTCCTAGGGAGCTCTAATGATAGTTCTTGCCCTACAGTGAATTCATATTGCATCTGGCACAGGAAATTTGGCATTTCAATTTACATAACTGTTTTCAATTGCACAAATTTGCTGTTCCCTAATTCTCAGCGTACTTTGAACAACAGTTTTCAATGCTTGACTGAGAAAGAGAAAAACTGAGCCAAACAAGATTTCTTTCCCTCTCTCCCCTTCTGTCAGTAGGTTCTTGTGCTTTTTCAAAGGAAGATAAAAGAAGGTTGAATGTCAGATTTCAAAGAAGAGAATTTGTCCACCATTTTGCCTAGTTTAATTTGGATGGTTGAGACTGACTGATAGAGACTGGATCATGTATTATGAGGGAGAACTGCAGCCTGGGTGAAAATCCAGACAACAAAAAGTATGCCATTTCCCAAGAAATAGTGTTCTTGTTTATGTCAGATCAAAAGAGACAGAGATAAATTATAGTATTTCTGTGAGACCAAGAAAAATCAGTATAGATTTATTACTGACTGAGTTTGAGCTGAAGCTGTGGAAGGCAGATGTGCTTCTCTAGGGTGTGTCCAGCTGCAAGGTATACATTGCTGCACGCTGAAGGAGTAGGCAATGAGCGAACAGTGATAAGGCACTACACACCATCCATATTAAATAGTATTGTGGAATTTAGGAGAAGACAACAAAGGTGGACTAGAGAGGAGGAGATGTGACACATAAAAATAAATCAAATCAAGCTTTAAGGAGCTGCAGATCCTCTCACCTGATCTAGTGGTAACTGAAGCCCTCTGAGTGCTTGTAAATCAAGGGAAATGCCATTATAGTAAGACCCAGGGTTTCAGCTCACACGCTGAAGCATTTACATTTATTGAGAGAGAAACAAAAAAGCTGATACGGTGAAATTGCAGAAAAGTACAGCTGTGGAAAAGAAGAGGCAGGCTAATCCTAGTTTTGTTGCCAGTGTCTCTGTTATTAGGAGCAGCAGTGATAACATTATCTCTTCCAGTTGTCATTGCCATCCCTAGTTTATGAACTTGTTTCTCAATTTCCCAACACTGGCTGCTGTGATATATTCCATTTTTGTCATTACCTTGCCTGTGGCAAGACACCTAGTGTTTGTAGTAGTGCATTCTTCACGTGTGATTCTGGTGTCTGAGATGAAAAGAAACAATTTGGCTTCTCAACTGGATGTGTCCTCAGTAAAGTAGGACAGCACCATCTTCATCCACTCAGAAGACTCTATTAATAGAAAAGAAAGAGCCACAGACTGTGGTCTCTCCTAGCAGCTCCCTATGAGATATGTAGTTCTTGCTGAGGCGAGAACACAGAATTGACAAGCAACAGAGCTCAAGGGAATAAAGTTTGCCAGAGCTACACTCTCTCCATGTGCAGCCATGTCCAGTGTCACCTGGCCTTTTTGAGGATGGAAACAGCAGCCACGGGGTGGGCTGGGGACACAGAGACAGCAGGAATTTCCACACAGAGGAGAGGGGAGGAGCTGAGCTCAGTCAAACAAAACACAATGCCAAATTCCTAAGGCACGTCTAAGCCACAGAAAAGACAGGAACCACTGGTCTATGCAAATCCCTTCTGTCATCCTGAAACCTTCTTGGAGCCTGGCCCTTCCTCTTCTTTCTGCTTTCATTAACTGCTGCCACCATTCCACCCACTACAGCTGTTTAGGCATCTCCTGTTGCCCACTCACTAGTTTGTCCCAGTCCCTTCCTTCTCCTGGCCTTTGCTGCTGCTTCACACTGCCCAGAAGGAAAACATGCCAATCACCAGCTCAACAGGTTTGGGGAAGAAATTAGAAGGGCAGATTTGACTTTCCAGCTATTATGGGGCAGAATTAGAGAGAAAGCCACAGACCAATGATATGTAGCATAATTATGGCTTTTACAGATTTTACTACTTGTTTTTTCCCAGCTTGTTTACAAATTCACTGCACAGAATATTCCAATTCCATCCTAAAGGTCAATCAAAGTAAACAGTTTTAAGAGCTCTTGAGATAAAAATTTTGAAGAAAAAAAATTCTTGCTTTACTTAGGCACCCTGCAGAAGGTGGTAGAGTATAAACATAGAGAGATTTCTCAAGTTCCCAATAATTGAATGGAGAGAGTGCACTCTGGAATATGTATATAAATGCTTGTGTGTGCAGTGTTGTGGACTTACTCTGCTCTTTTAAAATAGGTACAAGTTCCAGTTTACATCAGAGAGATCCGATGGCAAGGGCAAAATATTCCACCATGAAAGCAAAATACCACAAAGGATTGAAGCTGAATTAGTTGTTTTATCCCTGTAGTTAAAAACAAGAAAAATATATCCAAACCCCAGAGTCTGTGTTGAGTCTGCTAATGTCACTGCCAATAAGAGTTAAAATTTCAGTTCCTATGTTTGTCTTTTTTGGATACATTTCAGACTACATTTGCAGTATGTGGTCCAACAGGGAGGTCTAAGAGAGCTGCCAAATTCCTCTTCCCCCATACTTACAAAATGGATAATCACCTCTCCCTTAACCCTCCCAATTTTTTGATATTATGGAAGCAAAAATAAATTAAGGAATTATAAAAAAAGAATAGAATAGAATAGAATAGAATAGAATAGAATAGAATAGAATAGAATAGAATAGAATAGCTGAAGTAGTTGTCAAGTGTTACCATTTTCAGAACCACTAACAAAAAATTGAAAGTTATGACCATTTAAAATGGCTGTGGCACTTTGAGGTGTGGTTCTATAGCTGAAAGTAATTTCCAAAACCTTCTGTAACTCCAGTGAATTCAATAGGATTTGAATGACTTTGTTGCACTACATTTATAAAATATATGAGCAATGACAGTACTGTCTACCATTCAGAAGAATTTTTTACAACTCTAGCTTAAAGAAGCATGAGGCGCATAAAACTGGAAAAATATGATTTACAAGATTTCATTAGTTTATAGATGCTTCAGCTTTTTGGGATTACGCATATCCATGTCACTTTATATTCAGGAAATACAATTCTATACTTGACCAAATGCTGATTCGGAAATGGCATAGGGAGAATCCACTTTAGAATACTTTAAAGCCCTCTAAAATTATAGTTTCAAAGAGAACTTGATGAATAATCTATGTTCATGCTAACTTTTTAGGGTAGAAAGAGAGGAGATTAAGCAATCAATATTTTCCTAAGTTTAAAAGCCTGTATATAGGAATCAGTTACATAAATGTTGTCATAAAAGGCATAGTCTGCTTTTAGGCACGGATTTAAATAGCTCACATCAGCTTGAATGTAAGCTGTGCCAGGCACTCACAGGCAGAATTGCACGGGGAATGGTCCTCTTTTATTTTTTATGTCTTCTGAACAACAGCTACAATCACACACAAAAAAAACCCTCCTCATCTGAGTCTTTACACATGTCTCATACTCAGATCTAAAAGCCGAATGTCAAAGAGAGTATATCACAAATCTCCATTGCATTGTTCATTGTGCTCTCTGTAGAAAACAGCTGCTAATAATGAATCCATTTTGGTGTTACCAAACTGCCTTTTCTGCAGCTCTCAGAAGAGCAGCATTTACAGGATGCTTAAATAAGATTTTTGTTTAGGATGAAGAAGAGGGTATAGTTTGAAGGGCACTAGACAAGTCCTAAGCCAGTGAAAGACTGTGCCCTAGACCAAGCCTCAAGCAGACACTACCAAATATTGTTGGTTTCTGGTTTTGTAATACTGAATAATTATGGCTTGAATTCTTCCAAATGGGAACAACATCAAACACTTAATCCTGCTTTCAGAAGGTTTCTATACTGCCTAGAAAAACCATTGCATTGTGTACACTTCACTGGAGTCTCATAAAAAAAAAGTTGAAGACACAGAAAGAAATTCCACACTGCTCCCTAAGCTTTTCCACTTTGGTTCATATTTATTTCTTCACTATAGCTATTATTATTATCACTTCTATGTGAGCATTGTCTTCTCCACCTTCCACCTCAGGTTACTGTAACAAAGTGTTGACTGACAGCTGGAGATTTCCAAAATTAACCCCAATGAGCTGAGGAACCCTAAGAGCATAACTCTTGTCAAGATTTTCAGCAGGCACTCAGATTATCTTGGTGAAACAAAGGGCAACTTTTGACTAATCTTAACCAGAATGAAGCACTTCAATGAAAGTCAAAAAATTATTTTTACTGAAGAAGCATGGAACTCTGAATATCTATTTAAGTTAATTCTGATTATAAACTACACTATTTTCAGATGAGTATTTTACCAAAGGAACACTAAAATAGAGATGTCATTCTAAACATGAGCTAAACAACCACCCACCTGGGGTACTGCTTGTTGTGACTGCTGTCTCTCATACCGGCGCTGCCATTTTGGAAGGTATAATGCATAAGGAGACTGAAGACAGATGAAGATCAGTTCATAAAAACCCAAAACAATAAACAACACAGCAATAAGATGCAGAGGCTTGTGAGACTGCACACTGCAGAGATTCAAAGACTAAAACTAAACATGCAAAAGAAAGTACCTTGCCAGGGGAGCCCATCAACATATTTGAGGAATTTCTGCCCTTGCATACCTTATGGGCAGTCAAAAATGCCCCAATCTAAGATGTAGATTATATATAAAAATACATATATATATATATATGTGTGTGTGTGTGCGTGTGTGTATATATATAAGACAATCTGAAGTTAAGGAGAGTTCCTTGAAGAGCATGACCAAAGAAGGACATGATGATCAACCCCACATTTCAATTTGGAGAGAACTGCATCAACAGAGATGATGACTTCAGTAGTTGAGTATTGAATCCAACATATTTGACACTAGCAAATTTCATTATCTTTGTATATTAACCAGGCTAAATTGCTACAACTGTTCTTCCTGACATACTGCCAGTGGCTCAGCACAATGCTAGAACAGAAAGCAGCAAATGACAATGCAAAACTAAGTCCCAACAACTGCTTTGCAGAAGAAAGATGAAAAATCTTTAGAAATTTTACTTCCCATAATCTCTCCCAATCCCAATAGAGAATAAACCTCTTTTCCACACAAGGTTATATTCATATGCCAAAATAATTCAAAAGAAAAGTTATGCACAATCCCTTCAATTGTAAAAATGACATAGCTGCCAGCAGATGAAAGAATTAAAGCAGAAAGAACAAATTACTAGCAGCAGACAGACAGTCATGGACTAGCAGAACACACCCTCGTGGTAAATAAGGCAGATGTTCTAGTGCTAAGCACTTTGGGCACAATGATTTCTTGCTTTTTCAGTCTATACCTGCTTCAGATTTTTCTTTCTAAGAAATTTTGAGTGCATAGAAAAAGAGATGCATTAGGGCAGCTCCATTAGCCATCAGATATCCAACAGATCAAAGTGATTTTGGCTCAATATCCTTAGATACATTCTTGATTGCAAAGAGGCCTTTACTTCTCAATCTGTGCTCTTTAAAGCTCCTTCTAGGGCCTCTTACTGGGCAACAAATAACAACAAGATCTGTTTATTAGCATTAACTTTATCATTACCTCTTGGGTGATTTTATCCTGGACAAGGAGAAGCAATGATCCACTGTAGACAATTGTCTTAAAATTTGCCTGTGGTTCTTATTAAATGCTACATTTTAAAAGATTATCTATGTTTTTCCCAACAGTAAACTTGTATAAAATGTACTAAAGTAAAATTGCCTCATGCCTTGCACCTCGATACTTCTTTATTTATATTAATCCCCAAATGCTCCTCTTAACTGAAAATCCACAGAAACTCATTCAGTGTTTTACATATTTCAGTTCTTTTTTAAATGTTAAAAAGCTTCTCTGCCATTTTCTAATTATTTTTACCATAAACAGTCATGTTTAAATATTGAATACTCTTTTGAGATTTTTTTTTGTCACTTGTGGTTTTCTATTCCAGCTTGTGAACAATTTTGCAGATGGTATTCATTTTTAAGCTTAAGTGAGGTGATCTTTTATATTAATAGTGTTCACGCTTATTCATAACTGGCTTTCTTTCAAGAAAATAGAGTATTTTTGTGCTCTGTTCCACTAGTACATAATATACAAGAATTTTTCTATCTAAGAGTCAGGAATTCCAGCCAAACTAAGTCTCTATATAAACATTTGTCTGCACTGTTCTGTTGTTTATCCCACTCGAAGAGAAATGAGGCGCAATTGGTGAGGGGATGAAATTAGACCATTGCATATAAATTAATTAATCAAAACAGACAGGAGTGTGTTACAGTGGATTGTGTTCAAGTGAAAGATGATGTTGAAGTGAACATTTCTCCTAGAGATATTGAAAAACCTATCCAAGGCAAATAGCTTAGACTACCAAATGACATAGGTGCTGCTGTTTTAAGCAAAACAGCAATTAAAAACTCAGTGAATCTATAGCTGTACACAAAGTGAGCATTAGGAATTCAATTCTATCCAAATTCAGAACAAATCCAGAAAATAAACAATACTAACTACGGGTGTGATCAACCTTTAACCACACTACTCTGACTTAAATTCCTTAGGCTTGACATTTGTTTTTTTTTTTTACCAGTATGAAATACATGTGCTAGGGAATTCAATGCCCTAAATTATTTGACTCCTACAGTGCACCAGCCACTAGATGTGAGAACAGTAAGGAAAATGGCTTTGTGCTAATTTCTGTAAGCAGTCACACAACTCTTTGAAATCAGAATTTTCTAAGTGTGATATCTCTGCATTAAACAGCTCACAGGCCATGAAGATTGAGTGAGAAACACTTGCCTTGCCAGAGTAAGGTGTGCTATGGAACCAATAGAGAAGAGGAGAGTCTAAAGATACCTGTTTAGGTCTGTGGTGTCAGGGCTGTTGATTTCTGTGGAGATGTGGATGTCGCCTGGAAACTTTATGGAGTACAGAATCTTCAAGTGTACTTCATCATTCCAGGGTTATTCAACGGGGCCCCTACTTTCCATGAGTTTTCCCCATAAATACAGTGCAAAATGAGCTGGGCACTGAGTGCTTGAGAGTGAGCTGGAGAGGGACACTAAATGCACAAATATATGATAAATATTTTAGGCTTCCACTTTTTCTGGCTTCAAGCTCAGAATGTTAGTAAAGTCTGCATTCCTTGGAATGGCTACATATGAAAATGTTTTTATTTTTTTTTCCTGAGGTTTAGCTTTCAATTGCCAAAAAATTCTGTGCAGGTGGAAAGGTTGTAAAACCTCTCTGCAGATCTGAAATCCAACCAATCCAATTTTTTTCTAGAGCCATTTGTCCATTTAGCATCTATCCATTTTTAGAGGAGATATTTTTAAAACATCACTCTGCTTCACCTTGAATATAGAAAGGCAGCAAGCCATGCTGGAAGCCCCTGAGTGAAAGGTAAAATGTTAAATACATTATTAAGTACTATTATCCAATAGGAAAAATCAACATATAAGGAAGTACAGTGTACTGGGTTCCCCTATTAGTCTGAGTTACAGAAGCAATTGGAAAAGTAATCTCCTGGGGAAACCATTCCATTAACCTCACATAACATGGCACAACCTGTCTCAATTTTTAATCCCTAACTTTCGGGAAATGTGGTTCCACGATAGCAGTAAATGTTTGTATCAGAGCTAAAACTGAACAAACCTCAGTAGAGCTGAATATGTTGCAATTTCCACTTCCTATTAGCCTGGCTGCTGAGGGGTATGTGCCTGCCTGCAGTACAGAGTGACAATCACAAGCATGTTGCTATGGTTTAAATTAACTCTCTTTTCCCCCCTTATATTTAACAGACTAGCAGCATGCCTATGGTTCTGTGTTGTATTTGAAATAAAGGAGGGAATTTCCAACCCTTTTAGATTTTTTCTTCTCACACAGAATCTAAGTCAAATTATTTTGTTCACGCTACTGAGCATCTGTGGGTTTTCTTCTGTAGACTTGCTTATGTCACTTCCCTGTCATCAAAACATAACGACATAGCATCTGCACACATTGGCCTTGTTTTGTCCTGTGGCTGCACTAGGATATAACAAGCATGAAAATAAAGCTCCAGTTGCTTGGTCGGTAGGTTACATCAACAGAGATTCCTTAAGACATCTTTGAAATAAGTGAAATTGATTCTAGGAAACATAGTGAAGTACAACACTATGCACCACTCATGCATCAGTTCAGTACCTTCAGTGATGGCAGAGAGTGCAAGGGCATGCTTTGTTAGCTTAAATTTTTTAGAAGAAGAAGAAGCAGGAGATTTTGCTTTGAATTTTTACTTTTCAAGGTCATACACTTCATGTCTTGTCTGATACTTGATATTTTCCATTTTATCTTCTTGACTACGGCCCTTCTGTAGCCTGCCTCCTCCCAGAACCAAGCTGTGAAGGGAACTGTCCAACTTGATTGCACCCAGGAGACAGGATGCAATTCATGATATTAGAAACATCACTGTTGATGTCAACAGAAAGTCAGTGCTAAGACAAAGCTGGCAGATAGAAGCCAGACAAATCCAAAATTGGAAAATACTACAGTTGGCTGCCAGTGTGAATTACTTTCAGGTGGTCAGGTTCATTCCTAATTAAGATGGCACCCTCAGCACACAATCCTAATGAGCCCTCAGCAAAGGCATAATGAGTCCTAATTCTCAGCTTGCATAGTTGCATTTCTCAGAGTGGGCTGGTTACTATGCAACAAGTGAGGCATAACAAAGATCTTGCTTTTGCTAAGTGAAGTGGGAGTCGGAGGAGATTAAAAATTTGATTAGTTCATTTATGTGCGCCTGTTTTAAAATAGTCCTTGAGAATGAATAAAGTTCACAATTTATCCTATCATTATGCTGGGGAAGTTATGTGGTTTACATGGAATTTATAACATTTGAAAAGACATAGAGGATACACAAAGCTTCCTGTATGTCTTGAGTGTTTCAATATCAGAACTCAAACTAGAAAAAAATGGACCTCCAGCACAGCTGTCTTGTAGTTGAGTGAGCTTTATAATAAAGCTTTAATAAGGAACTTGGCAAGGTAGTATAAAAGTCAGGTCTCTTGTAGGGATGTCTGGCTAAGGGGTCATAGGGCTATCAAGAAGAAGATCTGGCCATTCCTGGCTGAGCCACAAAATTGTTTCATTGACTTTAGAAAAGCTGTTTTTCCTACTGCAAATAGAATCAACTAAGTCAATGTACCTATGCAGCCTCATTTCTGTTTACTGTCTATAACACCGGAATACACTCCTCGTCTCATGGGCATTTGATGACAGCTGCTGTTCACAACCACCTAGAGCAAAGCAGCCTTCAAAGGTGTTCCTTAACATGATATGGTTAATCACAGTCAATTCTAAGACTCAAGGTTTGCCCAGAAATTGACCTACTACTTTCAAAACAAAGAGCCATTTCAACTTCAAATCCCATTTGAGAATCATAGATGCTACTGTATATGAATAAAGAGTTCCAGGTATTCAGCTAACGTGAATCAACATTAGAGAAAATAAGTCTGGCAAGGGACGTTTTGCTACTGTGTCCAGGCTGGTGTGTGTAAAGATACAGAACTCAGCACAACAGGTCATCATATTCCGTGGCAACATAGGCTGAAAATAAATCTGATTTATTTACAAGAAAAGATTCCTCCTTTTCTTGCCTCACCCTTCCCCAGTGCCTCAAGAAGCTGCCAATGCAAGATATAAATGCCACAGAGTTTCTGGCTTTCACAGTATCCTGACCTCTCACAGATATGCTGAAAGCTGAATTTCATAAGCTGCTGAATGGCAATTTAAGAAACCATCAGGTAATATTTTGGCATAGACTGATCTGACTCAGCTGTTTCGTCCTCCTCTCCCCCTACTCAACTGCACACAGATCTTCCTTGACACCCTTTTTCCTGGGCGCTAGGCATTGCTAGGTACTAGCAAACACACTTGCAGAAATTCATATCACTGTTAGACTTGGTTGGGAATTTTATGTGACTTTTTTTTTTTTTTTTTTAGTTAGGAAATATTGAAAAAAAGCTAAACAAGTCATGGGAAAGTCAGTTTGTAATGAAAGATCAAGTTTAACCTATGTTACACAGTTGCAAAATTATCTTATTTTTTGAGATTTTCAAAAGCAGTTCATTTTCTTGGTGAAAATGGCTCCTAGTTTTGAAATCAGTGTATCCCTCAATTAAAGGGTTAGTAAAAAACTGCAGGGGGGGAGGTTGGTGTGACAGGAGTGGGGTTAAGTGTTAGACCACAGGGAAAAAACCTTCCTGTGATTATCAGAAAGACTTGTGACTGTGCCACATAGACATAGTTCTGCTTACAATAAAAGCATCAGACAGGAAAAATATTGCCAAAATGGTAAGAAAAGTTTTGTATGGACAGAGCACCAAAAACTCAGATTCTTGTGATACTCCAGCTAGAAGTGGATGGCTTCTTATAGGCATTTTATACTATCCCAAAGGCTAGGCTAAGTGTGCTTGCCTAAGCCTGAGATGGGTTTCCCACCTGCTCTTAAGAGCTGTCAGTGGATGGCAGCTCTCCAGGGTCCCTAGTGATTCCCATCCAGTCTTCAGAAATCTCCAGCTCTACAGATACAGATTCTAACAGAACATTTTAGCTGTGCCAGATCTTGACCTTAAAAATTAGCCTCAGAACTGCTAAGAAAGCCTGAAAATTCATTGCAGATGTCTTCTGAGCCTATACTCAAACTGCACAGTCTGGAGGGCTCTTGAGTCATACTAGCTTCTAGGATAGTGCATTGTTTGAGCATAATTTATGAAATTAACTAGTCCAAGTGGATTTTTTTGCTGTTGCTAGGAGCAGCCTTCCTCCTGGTAAATGACACTAATAGAAAACTTTGGTGTGATAAGACAGTACGAGACCATATTTTCTGTTACAGCTAACTTTCGGTAAATTCTCTTGCCTTGAGCAAGTTGTAAAGACTGCTTCTTAGAACTGCTGTTTATTCCTTGATGAAAGCCTCGCTTTGCCTGCTCTTGGCAAAGATAGTAACAGGCAGAGGCAAAATGCAAAACTATCTAAGCAACAGGGAAACTATCTAGCTGTGAATGCACAGCTAGAGAAGGGTTGAAAGGATGGCTTGGGCACAGAGGCAGCACCACAGGAAAAGCCTTGTCCTCTGCCTCACCTAGACACAATCAGAAAAAGCAGAACTAAGGCTGTTCCTTCTGTCAAAGAATTTAGAATAAGTGATGTAGCAGCTACTGCAGGGAGTTAATATCCCACCCCCAGCAGCAGCAGCTGTCTCCTTTGAATCCATTTCTTTATCGACAGCTGGAAAAATAAACTTATTTTCCTATCTGTATCTCCAGTTCATCTTATCACATGTCCTTGGCTATGACTGGAAAGTGTGTCTGTCATCTTTAGAACAATAAAATTCAGTTTTGCCTGTACCACTGAGTGTCTCTGAGAGACATCTGCTTTGGGAGTGAAGGGGTAAATAAAATTAGGTAGTTTCAGTTTTCTATACATTTCAGACAAACTTAAAGACAACTTGCAATAAACCCCTCTTCAAAAGCAACTAAGCTTCTGACTCTGATCTCCTAAAATTAAAAATATGTAATTATTTAGAAATATCTATCTAAGGAAGCCATTTAGTTTAGATTGCTGGAGATGTTGATGAGCTTTATCATGTAGGTTTCAAGGATTAATATGTTTTTCCATGAATGTGTTTCTAATCCAAAGTAGACCTGAATTCCACTGAATGACTAAGGATGGTGAAGAAAACCCTCCAGTATTCTTGAAATTCCAAAAGTTTGTAATGGAGACATTTTATTAGCCTCCCCAAAACTGCTTTCTCCCAGCTGGGTGTTGTAAAACCAACGTGGAACCCACATAATTGCAACCTCAATTATTCGTACAAATGAACTGCTCTGTTAAAAGGTTATTTACTGTTGGAATGATTTATTAACAGCTGATAATATATTTATTTATATAGAGAAAGGGGAAAGCCATAGGGGATTTCAGTTTCAGAAGCAACACACTCAATCTTATCTTGGTTTTGCCACCTGAGACACCAAGCTATCCAGGAGCAGATACAAACATGAGGAGTTCTACTGGTTTCCAGTTTTCTTTATTGACCTAGAAGCAGTACTCCCCTTTTATTTTTTTGTTTTACCTTTAGAAATTATGACAAAACCTAAAATTTTATCCATTGCCTCACAACAACGTGAGTTGGAGGTTTCAAAGTATCAGCGTTGCAGCAATGTATATAATGAAGAATAGTGTGAAGTTTGGTAGTGCATATGCCAAACGCTGTCATCAATATTTCATTAGTTCTAGATCAGGAAAAATCAAGCAGGAAGTTGCTCCCATACATGATAGAAATATTAATTGCATGCAAGATCTCGTGTCCCATGACAATTCTTCCATTTATATCAGGATAATTGGACCAGCTATTCACCCCATGAGGCTCAAGAAAATGAAGGCAGCTGTTAAATTTCTGTGCTGGGGATCATACCTCTCTTTCTCATACTTCCATGGCAGTGGTTGTTTAAGTGAAAATAAATGCAAGCTCAGAGAGCACACAGCATCACTTAAGCAGCACCATACATTATCTAAAGTAAAATTAACAATCCAACCCCTCCTGAGCAGCAACATGGAGAGCAACAACCCTCTGTGTGTGCAAATTGCTGACCCTGTGTTAAGCACCATTTAACTATGGGGAAGAGCAAAACAATCATCCAATGGTGTCCTTAGAGCAAAGCAGCCTGGAAGTATGGTACTGGCCAGGCTGGGAGAGTGTATTATATCCAGAATATGACAATTACCTTCTACTCCACATTTCACTACAGGACAACATTCAGAGATATTTACTTCTGCATAAACAGTTTGAAAGTCAATTTATGCACCTACATAAAAGAATCGACTGGAATCTGTATCACCACCCTAGCATGAACGCCCTTGCAGCAGCTCTGACAGCAGGGAAATTTAAACTGTATCTTCTTCTCCAGATGAGCAAACTTTCAAAGGCTCAAAAGTTATTGCTGTTATAGGAGAGATCAAAGGCCTTGTAGCAGGTGTTTAAACAGCTGTTTCTGTCCAATTTCTGCCCAAACAATTCACAGCTGGCTACCAAAAGACCTGCAGAAGTAGTGCAGAGAGCTGCACAAAGTTAAGGGAAGTCTTATTTTCTCTGACTTGGTTTGTTATGGAAGAAGTAGATTATTATTACATGATATTTCTATGTAATGGCAGGAGAAAGAGCTTTTCTGTTGAACACCTGGCTAGCTAAGGACTTAGACTCAACAGCTGAGCTGAATACTTCTGAAAAGCATCTTTCTGTCTGCCCAAAATGCCTACAAACACCTTGCAAGGAATGGAGATAGGTGCAGAAGTAGGAAAGAGGGAAAGGCCAAATCCCTTATGTGGTGTGGGGCATCACAGCTCAGTTGTAATCAAAAGAGACTCACAGACAGCCTGATGTTAATGTAATGGGGTATTGATGTTATTGTAATGGGGTATTGTATTGTATGGTAATTGTAGCAATAAGCAAACGTATGCTGAGTACCACAATTTTCCCACTGCTTGTTAATGCCTATTAAAAAATTGACAGTGATCCAGAAAACAGCATTACAGAATGGAAAATAAACCATACAATGAGAGAATGTATGTCCTTTTTCAGAGGAAAGGGACTTCATGGTCTGTGGTATAATATACAGAAAAAAAATTTCATTATGAAGATGCACAAAATACAGCATGTGAAAATTGAAGCTAGACATTTTGTGTTGGAAAAAACAAACAAATCCCTATTTAACAATGAGGTGACTTTTCCATTCTCTGTCTGACACCTTTAAACGAAGTAGAGAAGAGGTTTAAGTTATGTGCTCCTGCTGCTCCAGAAGGTTTGGGATGGAGTTAAACACTGGGCTGAACTGCCTTGGGATGTGCAAATGAATGTATTGATCACTTTACATTTGGAAAACTGTTTATACTGCCATAAGAAAAGCAGGCAACTGGAGGATATGCAAGTACACCCCTGCTGCCACAACCATCCTTAGGAGACTAAAAAGAGTGTTCCCACTCACTGTGGCTGGAATACCATCACATTGAGGTCACCCCAAAGCACACCAGACCCTATGGTGAATTTACATCAATGTGATAAACATCAACATTTGCACTATAAATGTCCTTCTATTATTATTATGTATTTCTATATTACATATTTAAGTATAAAATTATATCTATTATTATATATTTCTATTTTTATTATTTTCTATTATGGAACCAATTTTGGTGGATAAATATTTGCTCATATTTCCATTTGAATAACAAACAAACAAACAAAAAACCTGAACTAACACAAAACCATAGGAATTCTCCTAACAGGACAGAATTTTCTTAAGAAAATTAGGTTAGATCCAACATGTCTTTCCTATTTAAAAAGTTTCATTTTGCATAAGCTTTGAAATATTTGTATTGAAAATTGAAATACTCATTTGAAAAGAAATATTAAATTATTTCACTCCCGGCAATGTCAGCACCATTGAAAGTGTGACAGAAATTTTCCAAAACGAAGTGTCTTTGAAAACTTTGACAGAAGGTTCTGATTCAACAAAGTTGCTTTTTCCAAACAGAAGAGCAAAAAAAAAGTGTCAGAAAAATGATTAACCCAGCTTTGAGACCTCTGGAGGCAAGTTGTGGTGTAAAGTCTGACTGCAACTGAGGAAATTAAATACAGTCTACACTCTTTAAAAGGCAACACTTTTAAAAGTGCAATTTTTTCCCCTTTAACTTTTATTCAAGCATATTTAGCACACCTGCAAAGAGTCAGGGGGATTGTCCTGGCAGCTGACCTCCTTTCACTAGAGAACAGTTTGAAACCAAGGAAAAACAGAGTTTGCTTCCTTTTTCTTTCTTTTTCTTCTCTTTTCATTTTTCTCCACAAATTTCAAGCAATCCAATCCTCATCTGGGTAGACCATCTGCACTTATGAGAAGACAGCTCAGCATCCATCCCCTTTCAAATTCTTGGTCTCATTTGAGACACACAGAGGGTTTTTCATCTCCTTCCAATGTAGAATGTTAAGAGGGTACTGGAGTTCAGTCATTTTAAAGCAAACGAGAGGAGATGGCAACAGAGTAATGGAACACAGAGGGAAGATAGGCCTGCTGACCTGAACGATCCTAAACTGAGAAATGACAGTGAGGGAGCCACCAAAATCCTGCCAGTGGATGCTACAGTCAGGAATAAGGATTCTATCCCAAACAATACAATTTCCTAACCATGGAAAATCAGGTAGCCACTTTTAGAATACTTAGTCTTTCAGGTTAAGGTAGCTTCACATGCTATGCACTGTTATTGTAAAATATCAGATACCAGCCTGAGGTTTGCATGAGTTAATGTAGGAGATTTATTTTTGGATCGCAGGGCACCCACAATGCGATTAAACAACTGACCCCAGGCAAACAATTTCAGGGAATTTACTCTTTGTCAATGTATGTCACTCTTCTGAGGGGTTAAATAAGAAACTATAACATATGAAAGGATAGCAAATCCCTATTTAACAATAGCAAAGCTATCTGTCTTACGCAATGTAGAAAATTTACTCCTGGATTTAATCCATGCATGCATATGGATACACACTTATATATATTTTCATATATATATTCCTGGCACATTTGGAAGAGCTCAGAAAGTTTTATAGTTTTATACATATACACCACAGACTGTTTGAGAGGTTATTTTGTGCTCTGTAAACAAGGTAAACAACCACCCTTGAATTGCTTTTTGAACCAAAACCAAACACAGAATTTTAATATTTAAAAAGCTAAAATACAAGCATTAAATAGGGCATGGAATACGAGCATGCACTGATTTTACAGAGAAATAAAGGGCGACTTTAGCCTCTGCTCCCACTTTTCTAGTTACCATTGCTGGGTGTGTGGCATAAAGTCTGTGGCAAATAACTGTGTTTAAAAAAAAGATAGAAAAATAAACAGAAAATAAGCCGAATCCTGCACTGTTTTCTTCTTCCAGCTTCATCATTATAACCAGCCCTACTCATAAAGTAGCACAGACTTCCTCCTTTTTAGACACAGAGATATATGACTGAAATAGGTCTATACTATTAATCATACTCTCATACTGAAGGCAAGACCAGAATGTTGAGTGTAAAAGCTGAACTGTCCATCTTCTTCCTTCAGTAGCCAGTGAAAATGAGTTTGACTCTTTTATTCTGTTCTCCTCCAGTTGTTTGGCCATCTTATCCTAAAAAAACCTACTCAATAAATATTTCAAAAGCCTTTTCTCTTACCCTCTCCCTCAAATCAATTCACTTTGTGCTTCAAATTAATTCTGCTGAACGGGCTTCACGGCTGAACAGTAACATCAGGAGTAAACATGACTGAGTTATGAGTACTGAGGCTGTTCAGCCTGTGGTTCTGATTGTGGCCAACAAGTCATTGAACAGCAGTACCATTTCCCATTGGACTGGAAATAGCACAAATCCACAAAGTTTTGTATTAGTTACATGAGCCCAAGCACCTTTAGCATCCTGGATCTTTAAATGCATGGCTGCTCTGGTCAGGAAACTCATGACAAATTAATAAAGCCCTATGAGATACTTGGAGCAACAATCAATAGCTATGCCAGTGACATCATTATTATTATGAACCTATTGCAGTTTGGCAGAGTTGTGCCCAGCGGAAGCAAGGGAGAAGAGAATTATCTGATATACAACTATATTATGACCTGAGGCATTACATGTGCTACCCAGCTGTCAAATTTTAGGAAGTGCTGGTTACCTGCAACTCACATTGAAGTCATCTCTTGTGACTTGGCTTAATTTGTAAGGAGTAGGGAGCTTGCAGGGTTGAGCAACAAGAACAGGGTCGAATGAGACAAACAGCAAGATTAGAGCAGTGTGCAGAGAAATGAAGAGCCCAGTGCATCTGCAGAGACAGCTCTAACAACACTTTTTCTTCTACAAACCAAGCTTAGGGTTTGCTTTGTTACAGCTCCCAAGGAGTATGTATTACACAGCTACTACACAAGCACTAGCTGCCACAAAGTCAAAAGGAATTTGGTTTTGTTTTGTTTTTTTTTTTAACCAAGATGTCTTGGTTGCAAAAAAAATATGATGATGATGATGCATAAAAATGACACATTAGGCACATCAAATCCAAAGATGAAATATTGTCACATTCAAAGATCAAACTTATAACTGGTCAGAAAGAGTCCTGGCAGTATCCAACTGTAGCATCAGAGATTTCCTCTGAAATCAAGCCTTGCTCACTCACTTCTCCCCTCCACAAGGCATCTGCTATCAATATTAGAAAACATAGCTTCATAACACATGAATTTACCTACATGAAAGCAGATGATCTGTGGCCAGGCATTTAGCTCTCAAGTGCAGTCCCCCTGGGGGTTTATCCTAAGGGAATGAATCCTAGCCAAATCAGCCTTGCTAACCTTTCCCACTAAGATAATGGGGTTCTAGCCGACTTCATTAGTCAAAGAAAATAACAGGAGGAGGGAGGCAGGCAGAGTAGTGGCTTAAGCTTCCATAAAATTGTTGCCAGTGTTCTCTGTAAGTAAATTATCTAGATTCATCCTGACAAGATCATCAAGCATGAGACTGAGGAGGAAAAGATGTGATGAGGTCAGCGATGCCTTGCCTCTTTCTGCAGAGATCTCGGTGCAGGAGAAGGCTTCACTGAATCCCTTGCTACCACTCAAGCTAAAACAGGAGTGTGTGTTGGGTGCAGTCTTATGATCAATTTAACAACATTCATGTCCAGTATGACAAAGGGAATCTATCTCAACTGCTTGATATCCTTGTTCTTTACTTTATAAACAGGCCTTTTATTTGAACCCTCCCTTGCCTGTGTGTTCAGTGCTGAGAGTCAGGATTAAGCAGTTTTCCCAGGATACCTCTAAGGGCCTAGAAAAACTCATCATTTTAACAGGTCTACCATTACTGTTCTTGTCCTAAACTATGGAATCAGATCACTTGCTAGAAGAAAATCCTCCCTAGGCATTTATTTTTTGCCTTATACTCAATACTTCAAAGTCATCCAAAGTCAGCATCTGCTTCTTCTATAACTGCAGCAGCAAGAATGGGGAAGCATTACAAGCTTCCACTTTACTTTACTGCATCTGGATTTAAAATACCATGCACAATTATTAACTGCCTCCCCTGGAAATTTCCTTCCTTTATTTTGCTCAGGCAAGCAGATTTTGGAAACTTGAAGTTGAGTAGCCTCAGCAGCACGAAATGGTCAGTGATTTATTAAGACAAGCTGTAGGTGCAGAAATGCTCACCAGGTGGCTAATAAACAGGCTTTGTGAAATAAAACTGAGGGGGAAAAAAAATCAGTGGCCTTTTCTTGGGATAGTTTCAAACATTTTAAATATGCACTGGGGAAGGCACACTTTTTTTTATATTATTATTTTTTCAATCAGTTTGACATGCTCTTTGAATGTTAAACAGACTTGGCATTTTCAAAGTCAGCATAATTCTGCAGTAAAGAAGGGGGAATATATTAATATAGAAATAGTCTCCCTTCTGTGTGGAACAGTGTTTAAATCTCATAGTGAAACAGTCTTTCATAATGAATTACTATTATAATCCAAAAGTTTAAGAGGGCTTTGATCACACTTAGTGTGCTTCCCAATCTGCAGTGACACAAGGTAACTGAGGCTGAGGAATGTTGCAGACAAAACTCTTGGGGAAATTGAAAGATATGCCTTCTTTTGTTTTTTTTTGGTTTTTTTTCTTGTTTTTTTTTTTTTTGTTTGTTTGGGTTTTTTTTTCCTTTTTTGTTTTTTTTTTTCTTTTTTTTTTTTTCTTTGCTAAACTCTGGAACAAGAACATGTTCCAAACCATGGGATAGGAGTGAAGATAAGAAAATATGCTCTGGGGCGACCAAAATAGATATTTAAACAATAAGAAAATAGTCTTTTCAAGCAAGTTATGTATCTTGCATATATAAATAGGTTAGATAGGGTAGCCTTGATAGTTTGGCAAGACAAAGGTGGATCCCAATTGTTTAAATATTGATAGTCAAAAACATTTTCTACAGTACTTAATTTTTTTCTAGAATAATAAAACATGAAATCTTGTAAACCTTTTGTTTGTGGTTTTCATCAGCTTGAGGAGAAAAAGGCTTTAAACTAAAAAAGTACATTGATTATAGGAAATATAAAATAAATATTTTTAAATGTAATTAAGAGAACATACTGAAAAATGACAAAAATAGACATTGGAAACTGAGGCAAATTTTGATTCCAGAAATTTAACTGGTTACATACATTAAATAAAGGAATAAGAGAATTTGTTTTTACAAGCATCACTTTTTCCTTTCTTTCACATTTCTTGTATTAGTAGCACCTTGGATTGGCACTGGCTACCAACTGGTAAACAGATTGGCATAGATCAGCCCTTGATGAATCATTTGAGAACAGACAGCGCCCCTTTTAGATGGCATCCAGTTTTACAGCCCTCTCTTTGTCCGTGGTCCAGAACCTTTGGCAGAATGTGACCTTGAGAGATCATTTGTGTAAATAACAGAAAGAGAGAGCGTGTGTTCAGCACAAAGTATTTCCACCACCAACCTTCCACCCAGGTCTTATGTTCTTTGCTTAACACCACTGAGAGAAGATGTAAAGACTGCCCTGTGACCATCTCTATATTACCCCTTAAATGAACTGCACAGAGGCATTTCCCACAGATTGGGACCCAACAGTACTGAAGCTTTCCAGAGGAGCATATGCAGAAAGCATGGTTGGTTATAAAAGGAGAAAGAGCTCTTACTGCGTCTATGAATAGGCCACTGAATTTGCCAAGCTATGAAATAGGCAAGCTTTCGAAAACTGAAACACTTGGGATCCATGGTCTTGCTAGGCCACACATACATCAGCCCACTCCAACGTACTTTTATTCACTCTAGAGAAAAAATGATCCTGCTTTCCTTTTCCTGCCACTTGTACTAATTCAGTGAACTTCCTCAAATTGCATAATTACTTAATAAGTACAAAACCTGAGCTCAAAGATAAGTAAAGTATTTGGTTTATTGTTTAAAGCTTCAGTCCAGAAGCACATGGTTGCAACTACCCAAATTCAGGTTAATACTTAAACATTTACTGAGGTCAGACCAATCTCAACTAGATTTAAAAAAATTTAAAATGCCCTCCGGAATGTAAGCAGGAAGAACTCCTGGTAAGCGCATCTCTCAAACTGGTGGGAGACCTTCACATTTCTGGGAGGACTTGCAGCTGTACTGGGATTAACTCACTTGCTGATCCTTTTGAGAAAAACTCTTGCTTTAAGTAGTGTCAAAACAATATTTTAAATTTTGCCCTCAGCTTCCTAACCTTGATGGCCATGTAAGTCACCATAAAGGCATCACTTATGAAAGGTGACAGATTTACACATTTGCAGTAGAAACTGTTCTTCATCAAGGATTTGTGGAAATAATAGTGAATCTGTAGTACACCCAGGGTATAAATTCCAATGTAAAGAGTTTAATAATGTGGAATGCCTATCAGTAAAAGAACTCCCCACATCAGAATTGCCTTCCTTCTTGGCCTCCACCATCAGCTGTCAAAGGAATAACATCTTCCACTGATGTGCCAAGCAATGATCCCATCCCCCGATGCCAATTTCAAATAAGGAATATTTGAATCAAGTTAATTGTCTAACTTTTCAATGTATGATGCACAGTGAAACAGCGCTGTCTTTTGCCGCTAACAGTAAAATTTCAAAGAAATAGGTTGTCTCAGCTGACAAAATTTCTTTTGAGAAATGGCCTCCTTTCTACTGAAGAACCCAAATTACTGGTCCCAGTGGAGACCACAGCATCACCCTGGAGATGCAAGACCATCAGGATAAATAACCAGACAGAAGGACACTCATCTTAATTTCAACGTAATGCTCTGTCATCTTCTGAAACTTGCTAGTCCTGAGAGACTTAGAGTACTAACCAGATAAACTATAAAATATGGCAAGGAATGATCTACAGTGACTTGTGCATCTTTCTCAATCCATAAATAACTTTATATTTCATTTCTGGCAGCATGACAAAGCAAGGAGGTAATGAGCCATTATGGAAAACCCATCTGTTGCTCATAAGGGGAAAGGCTTTGTGCTGGTAGATTTATAGAGGAAAATTTTCACTGCAAGTCCTGTTATTCTTAATGAGAATTGCACATCTAATTGCCCATGCTGAAAGTGTACCCCATTATGTTCCTTCACTATTTAGATGGGTATTGTGTGCTCCAGTAACAAGGGAAAGTTATTATCAAAGAAAACTCCATTGTGAAGTGACAGTTACAGTCAGGTGGTGGGGGAAAGGAACATAGAACGGGGAGGCTGGGAGAAGACAAGTACAAATGTACTAGTCAAAATTTCTGATACTATAACAAAACCACTAAAGAAATAGTTTTTGCATGCACACATAGAAGTGTAGTTCACTTAGTCTACTCCAAAGCCCATGTGTTTTTTCATTATCTCCTTAAGTTTCTTGACTTAACCTTCAGATTTCTGGTTAGAATTTTAACCTTGTATTGTTTTACTTGAACACTCTCCCAGCTGCTCTAGAGAGGGTGTTCTAGGCAAAAATATCCTGCCTACTCAGCAAGGTTTTCAGGCTTCTCCAGAGCACTGAAGACTGTCTCTGCATCTTGAACACCCTTGAACATCAGGAAATATAAAGCCTTCATCGTTCCTTTTGCCTATGATTTGCTTAGCTCAGGCACACACACTGGACCCCACCTAGCAGTTCTGTAGCAGATTGTGCAGCCCCTGCATCCCACAGCAAGTGCAGCAGGACAAGAGGCCAGGGGAGAAGCCACTTGGGACAGAGGTTTCACTTAGACCTTTGACCTGTAAGCATTCCCAACCTTTCTTCCATGTCTGTCTGCCTGAGTTTGCCAGTGCCACAGGACAAGTGATCAACCACAGGGGCTTGACCATCCCAACAAGCAACTCCTCTTCCCAGCTCCAAGGCTCAGCCTTGAAGCCACTGACACACATGCTGTGGTTTCCTGCTACCATTTCTCTGGTATGGGATCCAGGGCCTGAAGAAACAGTCAAGGAGCCTTGTAGAATATTATGAGTTCACCAACACCACAAACCATAGAACACACGGAAAGAGAGTTTTAAGGAAGCAACAATAACAGGTTCCTTCTAGTCCTAGCAACATAAAGTTACAGTCACTCAGGCAAAATAACTTTGCCCTTCTCATTTAGAGAACAGCAGCAGGCTCTGAAGCCAGCCTGAAACAACATGTTAACTTAGCAATATCCAGATATGCAAAAATTCAGTATTAAGAGAATCTTCTCTGGCTGCAGGCCCCCAAAAATGCCTCAACTCCAAACTAAGTCTCTGTGTCAAAAGCAGTGGGCCTTAAACAACAGGGAGCTCCTACTTTATCTTTCTCAAACATAGCTACAAAGTTTATCCACCACTTAAAGGAAAACAGAACATTGCAACCATTGCCAAAGTTTTCTCCATTAATAAAGTAAAGCTGATGAATCCCCAGATATGTTCTGGATATTCTTCTGATGGCTTGATGACCAGCAAAAATTTTATCCTGCTGCAACTTCCCTGCATGGATACAATTGAAATCAATTCTGAACTAAGCAAAGCAGATGTCTAAGCATCAGAAGCAACATCACAAATCATACAATGCTCATATTTTGAAGAACTGTTGTTCAACAGCCCTTTCTATTGGGAGGCCTCAAGTCCTGTACAAACATGCCTTTCCTAAGCATCAACTCAGTGAGGCTGAGATGACATTCCATATGTTATTTCTGAATCACTCACATCTGGAATACACAAATTAGTTTGTGAAGAATCACAACAGAATCCGCTGAATGTTGCTGAAATTGTAGGAGGAGTGTAAGTAATCAGAATAAAGTCCAGGTTTTGGACAGATAACTATGACATGAAGTACCCTGTGGATCTTCAGTAGCCATTAGCAGCAATATTAGCTATACTAATTTTCTCAGCAGAAAAGTTGACGAAGTAATCTGTCTAAAAGAATTACTTATTGATTCAGCACTTCTTTTGGGGGGTAATTGCAACATCATTTTTAAACATCCTCTGTCCAAGTACTAGGTCAGACTATTCCTTTGGGAGCTGATGTTTAGTATATCATGCTATGACCAGCTCCTTTTAGAGATCTTAACTAAAGAAGGACCTTCTGGAATCACCACATAAGTTGCTGTGGTGATAAATTAATGTGTTGCTTTAAGGATTCTCCAGTTGAAGAATCATACTCTTTGTCTGCTTTTGAAGACTAACATGAAACTTCATAAGACCACATGTGCCAGCTGCTGTTTTGTGAGACAGTTCTGACACAAATGCTATAAAGAATGAAGAGACAGTTATTTTGGTTTTATGTCTCAGCCTGTATCTATGTACACGTGCAAGCATGCACAAGCCCTGAATTTATAGAAGCTGGATCTTCTCTCAGAGATCTTTTGTTGGGATATGTTTTAAAAATGAGGATAAGGGCTCAAGAAAGGTCAGGACAGCATCAAGGGTAAGAAAAGAAAAGGTAAACCATCAAAACCAACACATTAAAATTTAACAGAAACCACCTTACAACACTAAAAGCCGAAAAGAACTATGCTGTGTCCCCATAGCACATGTATAATATAACTTTAAAGAATGACATTCCTTGGGGACAAAAGGAGAGGTGTCAAAAGCTCAGGCTGGGCTGTGATGTGTAACATCTCCATGTCAGCAAGTTTCAAATGGCACCACGAGATCTGGCACGCACTTTATATAACATCCTGCAGAACTACTGCGGACAGAGGAGTACACCTTTTCCTGAAGGCATAATATGGGCCTTTGCTGCTGTGGACAAAACAGGATGGGGAAAAAATGTATGTTTAGGTGACAATCTAGCTGCAGGGTAAGACCATGACTGAAAAGGGCAGTCCTTGCACTTCAGCTGGCCATGGTACAAAGCTCTGTAAAATTTCCCTTTCCTTCCTGAGCCTGTATATCTGTCCAATGTCTCCATGCTGCCTGGCCCTACAAAAGGCAACAGGAAGAAGCATTCCGGCTGGAAAATTCTGTATTTACAGATAGCACATCCATAGCACATTAATTTCCCTACTTATTAATGCTTATGTCACATCTAAATTTGAGGAAATACAGTTATAGGAATATAAAAGGACAGATCACTCCATTTAAGAACTGCTTTAAGATTCTTTCTAGCATAGGCCACAATGCCCACAGCAGAACTTGCTGCTGCAGTTATACCAGTGTAACTGTACCAGTGCAACCCCCTTCAAATCACACAAGACATTATTTCACCAGCAGAAGGCCTAAAATTGTTTTTCTCAGACGACCCTTTCTCTTCTGCTGCCTGTCTCTGTGGTGAGGTTCAACTGCTGTCTCCCTGGGGACGGTGGCGTGTACAGGGTTGTTTTCTGATCTCCGCAGGCCTTGAAAGCAGCATGATCAAATGGATGACTGAAGAGACCTGACAGGCACACAGCTGTGTGCTGCAGCTCCACTGCCCCCTGACTTCCCAACTCATCTGTCTCTTGTCTCACAGCATACAGACAGGACAGAGCAGAAGATTAAAGCCACGCTACACGTTACTGAATTACACCGGAAAGAAAGCAGATATCAGCAGAGGACCGAGATAATGCTCCCAAGTAATAAAGCAGACAACAAATTCTCTGAGTCCCTGTTCTCTAATTGGAATGAAGCCTCAATTTCATTCTTCCCCGGATCTTCTTGGGTATTGTTGAGGTTTTAACAATTTTAAGCTCTTTAAGGCCAAAGAGATTAGTTCTCCATAAAAAAAGTAACAGCAGAACTGACATGATTATCTGTTTTATAAACATTATAAACAACCTTCTGAAACACATTTTTTTTTCCCTGAAGAGCTCCTTAGGGTAGATCTAAGCTGAAAAAAACTATAAGCTAATGACATTTCTTCTTGATTTAAATTGACTTAATACCATACAAAACTTGACTGTTTTAACTTAACCTACAGCAGAGCATCCATACAGGCCTATTACAACTGCAGAATGTTCTAACACAGTTTTCCTGGAAAGTTTTGGGAAGACACTATGGCTCTTTGGATGCTTTAGAGAAGGGAATAGATAATTGCACATACCTCACAAGGAAATTCCTGTGAAGCTAATATTCAAGATAAGTTAAAGCCTGTGTCTAGGGTTCCAGTGTTGTTCTGTATGCCATATTTCAGCTTCCATTTCTGAAGGCTGTCCCTACAGAATTTAAGACTGCCCTGGACTTAAGATAGCTAGACTATAATTGAATGCACAAAGGAGAAAATGAGCAGGTACCTTGACAGTGAATCTTAAAGTCTTTCTGAGAATCAGAAGAAATAACAAGACAAATTATTTCATTGGTGTGTTTGAGGGCAGTGTACATGTTCTTGATTGCACAGTTGTACCTGCACAGACAGCTAAAAGACACACAAGACTTCCACGCATACCTTGATAGTTGCAATTTTAAGTGTCCCACAGACTTGGAACTTGGTTTAGTGCAACAAACAGGTGGGTATCCTTGAGGCTCCCATTAAACTGGCAGACTGGAGGCTCCAAAACCCCTCTCTCTATCCTCTGTCACACCATCAGAAGCAGACGACTAGTTTATTCCATACTTTTATAGCTAGAGAAAATACACTAACCGTTGGTAGGCCAGCTCATAAAATACATGTCTCCTTTTATAGTCACAATAAAACCTTAAGCAGGTTGCACTTGTCTCTTTTGAAAAACAAAACAAAAACGGACAAATTGGGTATGTCTCCTTTGCAAAATGCATAAAAAATGGCCCATGATTTTATTTTCATTTTGTAGATGGCATGGGTGTGATCATAAACTGGCAGTATAACATGCATAGTGGCTTGAATAGTACGCAAAAACCATCATTCTTGGTGGAAATCTATAAACATAATTTATTTATAAGTACTTTATCTCATTTAACTCAATGAAAATGAGGGGGAAAAGGGTATCTTTACATAAGCAAATTTGAATTCATATTTTTGTTTAAAATCTGTCTACACATGAGAAAATACCTCAAAACACAACTGATTATCATTTGATAGCATAAAGCTCAAATTCATCAGGCAAGGAACAGATCCATAGAAAAAAGCACAAAACAATTTGGACCTGCCTGCAGGAGTCTGGTTACAGCCCTGCACAGTCCAGCAAGGGTGGGCACAACCCTGGACTGGGCTCCTTTCCTATTCACAGATTCAGCTGAGCCTTCTGCAGGCCAGGACCAGGCAGCATACATTATAGTGGTTAATATGTCATACCACTGCATTTACCAGCTTGAAAGAAACTTCTTCATTAGCGCTCTCTGCCTTTGATATCCTAAGATTTTAATTAAGCGCTGTCACAACAGGGTGTGCATTAACAGAGCATTGGCACATGCCTTTGGAGCATTGTGAGGCACTGGACCAGAGACCAATTACCTTCTACCACCCAAGCAGTACAACAGCAGCCCATTAATGCACACCCTGGTGTGGCCGGTTTCAATTAAAGTGTATTTGTGAAAGGACAGGCAGTGTTGGACCACTGAGAAAATCAGATGTTTTTAGGCTAGGATCCCACTGATTATTCAAACTTTTACAAATGTACACGCTGAAATTCAGTAAACAAATTGCCCAGCTTACTTGGTTACACTGCATAGTAAGAAACAGGGCTATTAAGAGAACAGAATGTAATTTCCATCAGAACCTAGAGAAGGCGAGGAGGAAGCTGTGGTGTCAGCACTTCTGCTCTCTCCATTCCCCCAAAGGAGGCTCGGTTTCAAGGCTCTGGCAGAGAAAACATTGAGGAGAAATAGGCTCTACTCACTCCATGACAGGGTTTACCCATGGATAGAATTCATCCAATTATGTAGCACAGTGCAATTCACTAGGAACTTAATATTCTTTTTGTGTGTTGGTTTGCGGTTTGTTGGGGTTTTTTGAATTTACTACAAAGCTAATTTTCTCCTTGCATAAAAATTTCATGCATGGCTTCAGTAAAAGACATATACATACTTGGCAAAATATGTTTTAACTAAACATCCCATGCACATCAGGCAAATCTTGCTTCCTCACAGTTTTTTGCTTCCCTTTTCTCTCTCCACTCCTTTTCCACCTATGTATTTATGTCAGACTCTTTAGGATAAGCAGGAGCTCTTCTCAGATGCTCATACAGCCCCAGATAGAATGCCTCACACTTTAATGGCTTTCAGCAACTTTAACAAAATCACAAATAAAAATAAAGCATTGACCTGTGGCCAACTGGCAGACTATAATTACATGTTACAGGAGGGGACCATAAAGCTGTGGTTTTGATCACCACACTCTAATTCAAGTGCATACCACCAAGGGCCACAACAATACAAGTTGCAGAAAGCACAAAATTGGTGGCAAAAATTCCTTGGTATGAGTCTCATCCAGTGTCCATAGAAATCAACTTGTCCTAGTAGGTTACTTCAAAACAGTTTATGACTACACTGTAACTGTTGCCAAAATACAGGGCAGAATAAATCTGGCAGGAGCATCTAATCTGTAAGGTGCCATATCCTACCTTACTAACTGCCAGAGTAGGCTGGGAGATGATGGACTGGATGATAGAATATCTGGTAACTGGAAGCACAAGAAAGAGAACTAGTTAAGCAGCAGAACAATGTTATTACTGGTAAGCAACTAGGAATGAAGTTAAAGTGATGTTCTGGATGAGATTTTATAAGAGAACAATTGTGAAGTTCCCTGTCGGAAATTAAGGTAGGTTCACTAGCCAGAGCATTAAAACGGTTCAAAACTCCAAGTAATCTTCTATTAAGTAGAAGCTGGCATTTGTAGAAGGATGAAGTGGATGGCACAGAACTGCTTTTCCTTCTTAATTTTCCTGTTTTTAAATGAGTCATAAGCCTGAGCATGAAGTGAAGTCATATTCATCAGCTACCTGCTCCCAAGTCTCAGAGGTGAAGCTTGATACCTCTGCAGCACAGCTAGTGAGTCACACAGGCAGCATGAGAGCCTCCAGAGATTTCAACTGCAGTATTGCATGTAGCAGTTGGACTTGCTTCTGTGTTTCAGGATCTACCTGAGCCAAGTTTTAAATAAAAAACAAGCCATATGATGAAGATACATTACAAAATGATGAGATATTGTCCCTCCTATTTTGTTTTCTTTCTTCAGGGTATAGTCTAATAACTCTAAAAAGCAGATGTCATCTCATGTCAACTACGCTTCTTTCTCTCTTGCTGTAATAATGAAATTTGCCAGTTCTAATTTCAAAAATGCTATGTCTTCTAATCTTGAGTCACTATGTAAGTATTAGGAGAACAAAAGCTTTTGTTCTGCAGTTACCCAGTGAGCTGAATGCTGTGCCTCTTCTGTTTTCTGTGTTAACAAACTCCCAATGCAGACAATATACTGCCAGAGTGATGGATATGGTTGAAATATTGACAATTAGATACTGACTTCTAAGCAAAATTGCAAACATCAAATGCATTTCCAGCACATTTGAACTGATGTCACTGTTTCTCCAGCTACCAATTCTTCTGGCCTCTTACCTGTTTCTATGGAAATTTATTCTGGGGTTGACAGAAAATCTCTCTTCCATCTTTTAACTTTCTTTGAAAGGAAAGATCAATCTTTGAATCCTAATCAAAAGGTAGTCAGAGAAGATTGGTAAAAAGTATCTAAACCTTTAATTAAAAGCAGTAAGACATATTTCTTCTATTTTTTCCTCTACCACATTAAACAGGATGCCTTGCAGGACTTTCAGGGTAACTTAAGAATCAAGTTTATTATTTCTTGTTTTTTCCAGAGAAGATGATCTTACCATTGGCAATTGCTCTTTAGATTAGTATCTTATCAAATTATTAATCAAATAAAGTGTGTATATATATAAAAAGTATAAAGGCAATATATAAATACACTGAATGCACATAAATACCACTGTATTTGCCAGCTTAAAAGAAACTTCTTCATTAGCACTCTCTGCCTTTGATATATAAAGAGATATAAAGCATGTATCAGCATAGATATGTATATCAAATATGTGTAATTTTAGAAGTTTTAAATTTCATTCCTAATTCAATTTCTTTTTAAGAAAACTCAAAACTAGCACATCCCAGATATGGCATATATATTTTCTGATGAAACACTATAATTCAATTTATTCTAGGTTTTCTAGAAGCCCTGTACACTGGTACCTACTGACAAAACATTAGTACAAGTCTGACTGAGACTAATATCTAGCTAAAACAAGGTATAAAGCATTAAAAATTGAACTCAGAATAAGATATTGTTTATTTTATTATGTATGTTTTGTATTTTTCTATTTTATTTATAATACATGGTTGCTATGGATAAGATGTAAAAGTGTACAATCCTTATTAAAGGTTAGTAATGTCTTGTCTTTTCCTACCTTTGAAAGAAACTTTGAGTAAATTTTTTGCACTCACAATAGGTTTCTATTCAAAATGAATCAAGTTGTTAGGATTTGGATTACAGTAAATGTATCTGATTGACTTCTGCATGTACATCTTGCTATGGAGATTCAGTTGAACATTTATGAATAACTTCTTCATTCATAGTCCTCCTGCCTGCTTTCTTCAAAGTTGTGTATGATTGTGAGGTGTTACCACAGGGATAGCAAGTAAAATATTCCCCAAAAGAGAGCTACAGGTGCTTTCCATAACACTTGTGTGCACTATATATGTATATAAATATATAAAATATACATAAATATATATACATAAGATGTATAAACATATATATATGTTGCTAAAATTTGCATTGTTATATCACATTTAAAATATTGCAGTTACTTTTAGAGGTGGCTAGACTCTTGAAGGAATTCCATTTATAATGTTTCCTAAAACTTCCAAAATAAGACAAGAGAAATAAGACATAAATTAATCTCCTAAATGTCCCTTTCCTAGGTTAACCCCTTATATTTCTCTTAACAAAAGTAATTGCTAACAGGCAAAATGAATAGTTGTTAATCTTTGTTGCTAATAATCTTTCCTCAAGACTGTGAAATATAGAAGTTGAATTAGTTCTTCATGGTTCAAAGACTACCTGGTAGAAGTTAATATCATATAAAGTGATATAATGGCCTTCTCTGACAGGAAGGAGGCATAAGGACATTATTGGTGTAAGGGTACTACTTTACAAGCCTACAAAGAAAATTATTCTTCCATAAGGAATATCTTTCCTCAGTTGCTAATAATTGATTTCTTGCTTTAAGTTAGCAATTTATTGCTGCACTGCAACTGTACAAAGTTGAAGACATTATTCCAACAAATATGAAAAGTTTTTTAGGTTCAAATATTGCCTATTGTAATAGTTTAAATAAAATATAAGGAAAAACAGAGTTCCTCTATTATTTTCTATGTATTGTGTTGACAACACTCTTACAGCTCATGAAAGATTTGTAGGTTTCATGATTTTTTTTTGTCCTGTCACTTCACTGATTTTTTTGCACATCCTGCTAAGAAGGCAGGGAGCGCTAGATTTCCATGTGTGTTTTTAAACAGCAGCTCATGAGGCTGATCACTAGTTGGATTGATTTATGTTTTAATTTTATGGATGATATCACACAATTATCTCCAGATGGAATAATCGGGATGAAGCTCTGCCAAAGAACATTAGACACTAAAGAAGCCAGCCAACGCAATCCATTCAGTGCTGTAATTATTTTTGTTTTGGCTTCAGATATTTCTACAGAGGCACAAACCACTCTGGTAGGGCCTTGTTCAGTATCTGCATAAGTCAATGGAAAGACTTCACAGATGAAAGGAGGCTCTGGTTCAACATCCCCTAACCCTGCATTCCCTCCACCCATTCCCCTGTTGTATATCTCAGAGATACCTTCACTGTATTTCCTTTCTCTTGCCTTCTTCTCTTCTGGAGTCAACTGCTGCCTTCCCACCCTTGTGCCCACTGGTTGTTTTTTTTCCCTTCCCAGAAATCTGCAGCTGATATTCAGACTCGTTTGTTTTGGTTTATTAAACATAGACAAATGAAATCAAAACTTTTTCAGCCTGGGTAAACCAGGAAAGTTTTAATTCCTATAGAAATCTCTATATTGTTCTTATTTGTATGCATTTATTGGATGAGCAAGATTGATGACTTTGGATTTCTTGGTGTTGAACGCAACCAAATATTTCTTCTTAGATTAAATCAAGCAATCTAAGAGATAGATAAGTTTCTCTTTTTTGTTTTCTTCCTGGGAAAGCAAACAGACACTGTCTTGCTTAACAGGCCCCATTTTACTCAGCATCCAACATTTCAACGCACACAATTTTCTAGGAATGAATTTTCAGAAGGACCTTCCTCAGCTAGTAGCACAGATCCCACTAGAAACACTCAAACTATATTTAGCAACTTAAACCAAAAAAACTGATTCTGAAATGCAAGTGTAGATTTTAGGCTGTGACTATTTTGGCTGAACTTCCTACCGCAGAACCCAAACAAGCGCCACAGGGGAGCACAGCAGATGGCTCTCTTAGGACACATCTGCATTGGTGAATGCACTACCCGAGAGCTATCAGCAATCTCAGGAACTGGAAGCAGTGTCATGACACCAGTGCAGCTTGCTGAAAGATAGAGGTAATTACTGTGGATTCAGAGCTCTACCAGTGTCTTTATAATGTTGTCAGGACGCATGCCTTCCATCATGGATTCTTTCCGTAGCCCCACACAGAAGCAAATCACATTTCCACAAATAAGTCTGACCTGCCCATAGACTAGAATGAGTTACTTTGTCTTCATGATACACTCATGCTACCTTAAGTATGTTTGTTTACTATCATGTGCTTGCGTCTGGCTGAATGAAGCATGACACTCTATATAATGTCATAATGTGTAGAGTTCTACTTGCTTATGTTCCCAAGCCAAGGAGTGAAGCTTTCAGGCTTAAGGGTCTGAGCCAAACTTTCTGAGTTACACAGCTTTCTGCTAGGTTTTGGATCAGCTGCATAGGTTGTGACTGACACTTGACAGTAGTTGAACAGCATGTTCTTGTTCTTCCTATAAATATAAACATATAAAGGTTTTAGTGTAGGGTATCATGTCCAATTATTTCAACTAATTCCTGGGAAAGCAAAGGGGAACATTATTTGGTGGCTTTGAGTCAAATCTGGGAATCTTTAACATCATTTTATTAACCTCCACTAAAGACTTTCCCCTTAGCTTCTTCTGAGACATTCTCTTAAAAATACCACTGACTTAAACATGATTAGGAGGGATTGGAAAAACAGACAAAAAATTGTCCTTTCTCTTCGCACTGGTTCAAAAATAATCAGATAGTTGTAATGACCATTTCCTTACAAAATTCTTAAGACTTTTGATCAACAGCTATACAAAAGAAGGGTTTCTTGCCTCTCATTTCATAGAAAAGAAGTATATATTTAAGTTTTTTGCCTTAACCTAAGAATCCAGGATATGAGTTTACAGTTTATGAGCTACTTCACAAAAAGTGCCCCTCTGTATGGTCTGTGGTGGCTTATCCTTTAACAGAGCAGCAGAAAGCTGTCTCAGAGAGTAGAACCTCTGCAGCAGCTGTCATAGATCTGCTAATGCTGTGTGAATTCCCTGAGTTTGCACCAAAAAACAAGTCGTAATGCAGCCACGTGGTTATTCCTTCTACTTCATCCCACAACTCAGGTGATTTCTTACTGGCAGGATAATCTCATTTAAAAAGCTACTGTGTCCCATTGCAGTGCATGCATGAAGCATAAGAAAAGTAAACAAATCTGGGATCTGAAGCACACAGACACCATAGGCTAAACTGAAATACTTTTCACCAGAAACTTAATGCTGAGTTCAAAAGGTTCTTGCTGAATAAGGTGCTAGCTCTAGGCACAGTACAAGCATGCATGCTGACAAGATGACAAGTGAATTTATTAGGCTGGCATTGAACCTGAGCAAACAAATCTTCTTGGAACCTCCAGAGTTGTGTAGAGATGTTCAGGTGGCACTCAATAAGCCTGGCTGGCTTTGAGCTGCCTCTGTGCAGCCCCATTCCTTGTGGGAAATAGGAACACAGCTCTCAAGTCTTCCTGATGACTCCACAAAATGAGACTGAGTCTTTAGGGCTATTAGTTTGTGTTCTGAGACACAGTTTGGCTAAACTGCTCACAGACCCAAGCTGGCTGGGAAAGCAGCACAGCTGCCTCTTTCTGGCATTGGGCCTAAACTATTAAATATGGGCAGCCCAGTGCTGGCTGGGTGGGGAGAGAGCTCAAGTATTTCTGCTTCCATCATATGATTAACCTCAGACTGGTTAAAGCATCCACAGACAACTGAGTGTTGATTACAGAAAAGTTCAGAATCACACAGAAAGCATGTGGCAGAGCCCAGGGCTCATTCAGACCTACACCTCCTGCATCTCAATCCTGTGCCTAGGAATTAGTGTACAAGACTGTTTCCCCTTACCAGAATGTTTTCAGTCATGTGTCAGTAAGTAAAAGGCAGCTTCTGTGCCTGAGCAAAATCATAACTAGCAGAAGACACCCACAGCAGTGCATAGGTTGTTAAACAAAAGAGCACTGGAACAATAGTTAAAAAAAAAGGAAATGAAAAGATCCAAGTGACCATTCCGTACTCTTGATAAGTGAGGCACAGCCACTCTGATCACAGGTAGTCCCTCCTGTGGCAAACTGCTTATGTGAAAACTACAAATAATTTGTTACCAAGTGCCCTGTAGTCCCTACATGGCACCAAGACAAAATTACCAGTGAGAGCTTTTATTTCAGTCTCTGGCTTCAGACTGACCAATGTGATTACTGACTATGCTGTAATCTATCACAGTTTGCAGCTTTAAGCTGGAGCTGGGTGTTGCCTGAGCACATTGTGAGGATGCTTGAGGGGTAGCTTCTGCTGGCTTTACCTTGACAGATCATAAGAGGAAACACCACCAGACACATGGCAGCCTTAGACACTCATCTTTCTGGGGGAAGCCCGTTGAGTGTGCTCTTTCACACAGCTGTACCCACATGGTCGCTTAGAAAGCCAGGCTGTGTGACCCAAAACAGAGCTGGCATGGAGAGGAGTGCAGAGTGGGCACTAATACTGACAACCCAGGATCCAGTGCATGAGTGTTGTCTGGTCTTCTTTTTTTGAAGCATGCACATTTACCTTGATGTTTACAAACTCAACTGTATAATTTCAAAATAGATAGAATTACATTTAGAAGGTATTTCTGTACCCCAGGAGAGATGGTGGGCAGAACCTATGAATATTGGCACTACTCAGTACATATTTCTTAGACATAAAAATAGCCTACAGTTGAAAAGCTTGCTAAAATTAATTTAATTTCCATCCTAGCAGTGTGCTAAGTGCTAAGAGAACTGTCCTAGGAAGAGGCTATAAAAATCTCTTTCTCCCTATCCCCTCCCCAGTTACTAAAAGAAAACACATGTGAGGGTGAGGAACACAACTTGAGAGAAAAAAAATAAATCAGAACTTTGCAGAAAAAAGGAAATGCATCCACCGTTGTATTGTGACAGATCTCCTTGTATTTGTTTGACAAACACATTGAGTTTGTACAATACAACAACTGAAAATGAGAGAAGTCACCTTTGCCTCCCCCTAATTATTATCAAAGATTGTGCAATGGGTTTGAAAAATTCCATTACTGGCTTGTGACTTTATTATTTGCAATAAAAAGAAACTGTGCTAATAGAGATAAGAAAGGTAAAGGAAATGGAAAAGCATTCTGCACGGATAGCAGGATAGAAATCAAAATTCAGCACCAACATACAACATCCCTCCTAACCTCTCAGTGAGGATCAGCAGCATTCTCTGCTTTCACAGAGCATGCCAGACTCCTGTTTCAGAGGAACATGGAAGAAAGAATGCAGAGGTAGTAGAAATAAGATTACAATAAACTCAGCTAGCCCCCTTTGATTCCCAGATGAAGGCAGAAAAAGCTACATTGATGCAGTCTAAAAAATTTGATCTTCATCTTGCGCTGCATTTGAGGGAGCATATTCTTGAGCACTAATGAAATACAAAAAACCAGCAGCAGCAGAAACAGCTGTGGCAAAAAGGTATGGCAGACATGTCTAGTGTTTGGGAGGTGGCAGAGGGTGTTGGTAATGCCTGGAACTGTAGGAACATGTCACTTTCCCTACTCCATGGAGTGACAAAGTAAACAACTGTTTGCAGATTATGCTAATTCATAAGTACCAGGATGAATCTTCTGTCTTCTAACACATCCTCTGAAGACAATCTGAATCATGGCAAATAGTCACAAAAAAAAACAAAACAAAAAACCAAACCAAAACAAAACAAAAAAACCCCAAAAAACAAACAAACAAAAAAAAACCCAATTGCTTGTTCTTGAGACTGTGGAATTATCTTTATTATAAAAACATGCTCTTCAATTATATATAACTATTTAGAGATCCTAAAATTGTCCAGTTGAAATATGTCCTGCCATCTAAATTTCCTTCTATGCTACAGTAACTGCCTTGGGGCTGGAATGGAGAGTGAGGGTTAAAAACCCCACTAGAAAAAGTATATCTTGATTTTGATATAGAATTTCTATCAGCAGTCTATGAAATTAAGTAATGACTCCATTAGAATACAGTGGGTGAAAAAAAAAACTGCTTTGGTTTCCAAATGGGTTTTAAAGGATGCACTCCAGGCCTGATTCCACTCAATGCTTTCTTAATGACCAGAATGAGGTATGAGAGTATATGTTTATACTCTCATAATTCAGTAATGATAATAATTGGGATTGCAAAGGGAAGGGTTCATCACAGTGTTGAAAACTGAATATGGTTGAAATAACAAAAGTCAAAAACCTCAAAACAAATGTAAAGTACTACAGGCTGGAAGGACAGATCAAATATAAGACATGGTATAAAATATGTAAGCTGTTTTACAGCAAAAGAGAAGCTAGGGAATTGAAGTAAGTAATAAATAAACGTTGAGGCCAGAACACGGCATCACTTTTCCTCAGTGTACTGTATTTAGTGCTGGTGAAATTTGTCTGGTGCACCTTTCAGTTTGGGACATGAAAAATTGAAGAAGGGAAGAAAATATCAACAAGAATGGTGCGAGGGCTAACACACTCATCAATTAAGAAAAGCAGATTGATTTGAAAAGAAGAGAATAAGAAAAAGCAGAGTTGAAGATACACAGTGCAACACTTTTCCAGTATGTACAAGGGAGAAAAATCAAAAGCTACTATGGGAAGCCTAAGGAAAAATTCTGAGCTTCTGAGCGTAATCAAGAATTACAACCAGAAAATAACTAGAAAAAAAGGAATTATTTAGAAATATTGTCTATTAGAAATAATTTTTTTAGATTGCTCCAAGAGGGGCTGCTAGCTTATTAGTCTTCCATCACAGTAGGGGAAGTTCTCATCCACAGTCTCTGAAGTTCCTCCTACCAATATACTCCTAAAATTACACCAAAATTTATTTGTACAATGACAAAGAAGTTTTGGTACAGTGCTTGTATATAAACATGCTCAGAGCTGAACAGCTCCACAGTGACTCTCTTCTGAGCCTTTTAGATGTTTGTGCTAGGACTCCACAGGAGCTTAAGCAGACAAACACTTCTGTGCTTCAAATGATATGTTTACCAGAAACTGGGAATCTTGATCTAACTATAGTGTTTACTAAAACTGTGCTTCTGGTCTGCATTTCTGTTTTGCTTCTCTTGGTAACAAGACATAAGGTACAGGATTACACTTTTGGCAGGCGGTGGGAGTTCAGTGCACTAACGAATGCTTTGACCCTCCAGGGTAAACAACAGCAAAAGACAAAAACTGGTTTAATAAACCATATTGCTTAAGGAATCAATGCCTCATGTTTAAAATGGAAAAAAAAAAAAAGAAAAAAAAAAAGAAGGTTGTGGAAGTCATTTAAAGAAAATTCCTACACATTAGAGTTACTCCTAAACAAACCTGCTACTGACATATCTGTGTGTCATGAGGCCCATGCACAAACCTTTCTGGACCTCTGAAGTGTTACTGGTCAATTCATTACTTGCTCTAATTCTAGGAAATCTCCCATTGAATAGTGAAATGAAAAGTAGCCAAAAGGAGTTTGGGAAAATGGTATTTGTGATGTCTTGGACTTCATGGACAATAAGCAATTCTTTGGTGTGCAGTATGAACTGCTTACCACAAATACGATCTCCTAGGAAATAATCTTCAACATGTAACTTTTGTAAAGCTCAGTTACAGATCCCTTTTTCACCTAGGACTAAACTAAATTCGCATAATGTGCACTGACTTTCTCTCTGTCACTCTATCATAAATGGCAGTGTTTTGACTAAGTTAAAGGAATGAAGAATATCTTCTTCCCATGGCCCTGAAAGTTTGGCTGGGTATAGAAGGCAAAGGCAGGGCAGGCTTTCTGCATGGGGTTTTAAATTGATTTACTTCCCCTCCTTAAATCAAATAATTTCATCATTAATGCCAGTTTCAATATTGCAATAAAATAATTTATGGGGCCCAAAGTAGATAAATACATTAAAAAAAAATCCCTAAGAATCTTGCAGAACAATATAAACTATTGTCAACTACAGTATGGCAAGACTTGTGGCAGCTGTCTGTTGTAAGGAGAAGATATTTCATCTAAGAAATTATCTCTCTTTAAAGGTAAGCTTTACTCTCAGTGGAAATAGAGGCAAAATCTGAACAAAAATCACCACAGCAATAATTTTACACCCACCTGTTGGGAGCATAAAGTCAGTCTAGCTCTGCCCTGGTACTGCCTCAGTTCCTGTAGCAGTACAAAATATACAGCTCTCTACTCTAGCTCACCCTGACGATGCACACAGGATAGGAAATGCTTACAAGGGTAATTTAGTTTATCTAGCCTGTGTAAGGCTCTCCTGACAATCCTGGATGCTGTGCCATGTCTTTGAATAAATAAGAAGTATGCCTCCCTTTTTTTTCAATTGAAAATCATTTCAGTGCACAGACTTCCATCACCACGTCAATCCCCCGAGATTCTGCTGAATCCAGGTGACAACAGTATTGTCAGTATCAAAGTTTATTTCTCTGCAATCTTGCCAAACATTGCCCTGTTGGGAAAGAGTCCCCAAAAGGGCTTGAAAAAGTAGCTGGTCTGGATAAAAAAAGCAAGCAGGCTTCAAAATCAGAATTCTGACTGCCTACTGCCAGCCGGTCTGAAACACTGCCCAATTGTCCAGGCTAGCCTGCAATCGTGTGAGGACACAAAGCTACACTTGTAATCTAGACAGGCAAATTGGCTGCTGCTTCCTGCACAAAGATACAGATTTAACTGGAACACTCTCCACTGCAAACACAACTAAGGTAGAATCCCTTAGCAGTATTAACCAACAGCATGGATTTTGTCCTTTCTTCTTTAAATGGACAAGTACCAAGAGACTAAACTGAAAATGTAGATGTTTAAAATTGGACACACACCTATTAATATTCAAAATTCATCTGTTTGAACCTCATTTTGAAAGGGTGACCATTAATTAGGTCTTCTCTCTGCAGAACCTAGGATGTGATTGTTGCTGTTTTGGTCACCTACTTAAAACGCTAGCCAAGTTTCTCGTCACCCTACTCTCTGCAACCTAGGCAAATACAAACTTGACCTACACTTAGCCATTCAAACATAATTTTCTTTTCTCACCTTCCCATTCATCTCATGGTCCATATCTTTTCTAATTCCCTCCCTGATTTTCTTACTCTACTCAATCTAATCCAAGCTGCTTCTCTTCCCTTTTTACATAAACCACAGCCCAACTTCAATGTACCTGTTATTCACAGTGGAAAAGCCGACTTTTACCTCACCATCCACGCCTGCCATCCTTGCCTTAATTTGCATTTACAACTGGCTATTAAAACGCAACACTAAATAAATTGGTGTAGAAGTCAGCTTTTAGCATCTGTAAATATGAAATTTCATTCTGTGTCAAAAAATCTCAAATATTACAGAGATGTAAATTATAGAAAAGAGTACCAGTCTAACACTCTAGAAATCTTCAGTAGTCTTCTACTGACCTACTGGGCTTCATCTTAATAAATATATAGGACTGAGCTTACTAACCTTAATAATATACTTAATAATTGTCAGCCACTCCAGCTCCTCCCAGTTAACCGCACTGTCAGTGTGTCTATTGTCATTATCAGTGTGTCTATATCTTATCAATGTAGCCCAAATGCCTGACAAGGTGTTCCTGGAAAAGCCAGTTTGCCATTTTATCACAGGTGTAGTCAAAACCCACACATCTGAAAGCAACATACATCAGTTGTAGATTATACTTCAAACTCAACTTTCATCTTCAGCTTTAAGGAGCATCATATTTTCTAATTATTTAAACTTTTGAAGGGAGAAACCTTTTAGCTAAAATTCTTACTTTGTCACTGGGAGGAGTGGTGGTATAAAAATGAATTGCAATTTTTCTTTGTTTCTTTTAGAAGGGATACCCAGAAAATGTGGGCCCTTGAAATCTCTCCGTCTCCCCTATGTCCATCTGTATGTTTATAAACATTTCTATCCTTACATATATATATATATATATAGATATATATATATATACCTCCACAACCTGAATCTGGATTTTTGTGAATGAAATGGGTGTGAGTTGTTGTTTTGCAGAAGTTTTCTGGAAGAGACAAGATTTAGCATGCTGTTATCAATCAAATTAGATTTATTAGATATATTTTCTTCTTTAGATATTTATTTAAAATTTCTGCAGTTGCAGACATCACAGACTACCAAGTTAACAGAAAACCTAATATTTAGTCAAAATCATTCCCACAATATACTTCTTTAACCTGTACTCAGAAGCAAACTTTCCTTAGCCTGACTGGGTACTCACCAGTTGTTAAAGTCAGCATTCTCCTGAGTTGGAAAAGAAATCTCACAGAAATCTAGGCACACTTCTTGTCTCATCTGTCACTGACAAGGAAAACAAAGAAGACTCCTTCCTTCCTTTACACAGCACCCCTTTATATTTTTGAAGGCCTCTACATTGTGTCCTCCCACTCATCTGATGGAAAACCTTCCCAGATCAAATTTCCCAGGTGTCCAATCACTTTCTCAAGACTGATGACTTCTCCACATCCCTTTGCAACTTGTGTTTGCCCCTGTAACATAGAAGCTGCTGTGGGGAACTTGACATGCATTCACCTAAGTCTGACAGGCATTTAGAGCCCTATTTGTCTTGTTTTGAAGTTTTTGGGACTCCTCACATTGCCTTCAACAGGGGCAGTGTCAGATCCCATTCACAGCAGCTCATGCATTCAGCTTGATTACTACAGGTATTCTCAAAGATATGAGAAAGCCAAGGTTCTTTTCTGAAAAAGGATCAAACACATTCTGTAATTCCCTTTAGAGCGGAGATAACCCACGAGAACAAAGCAGTAATCTTGGCTCAGACACATACTGGCTTTGCTCTTTGTGCTACACTTCAGTGTTCCTTTTCTCTCTGAGCAGTGTTCCACGAGTGCTGCTGCCTCTCTATCAGTGAGGCTCAGACAAGTCATCAACTCACAAATCAAACTTGTTTGGGGATCTGATTTACAGTTGGTCCAGTAGTATATATAAGAGTTCTTTATTTGATAAAAACCTAGTTTACATAATCCATGAAGTCAAAACAATTACTTATTACAATTATAGCCTTCTGATAAGGCTTAACATCTACCAGTACAGTATATTTAGGGTTGAAAATGAAAAATAATTTAAGAAAAAGCTAAATCAACCCACCTTAAGACTTTGAACTGATCAAAATATCAGTGTTTTCCCCTCTTTCTTCATAAAAAGCCATGTGAAAGTCAGAAAGAAAACCAAGGATAAAATATGGGCAGGAGAGGAGAGAAAAAAAAAGTGGAACAGAGCTATGAGCTTTAACTTTGATAATACACATAAAAATTGAACTCATCCCTTTACCTGTACAAAGGGTTAGTTTAAAAAACCCAAACCGACAAACAAAAGCAGTAGCATGAAATCCTAAAATACCAAACTGAACGAAAAAAAACCCACTTAGTTGGGACCGTGAAGGAACACTGAAGCTAAACAATTTTCAGATGCCATTTGGTAAGCTACATGAGTGAACAAGCTTAGAATATCATCCTCATGACTTTATATGGTTTTATCTAAATCTGTAGTGGAAGAATTTAATGGAAATAGAAAGCAGCAAATAACTGCAATAATCAAAGAAGCCAACAGAGTCTAATGAGACCCTTTTCTTAGCTTGAAAGGTGTTTATAAACACATTGCCTGTTCACTTATTATGCACTTTCTCTATGTATTTTTATGACCTAATGTTGTTTTTCACCTGCAGAATTCATCACACACTGCATGCTTCAAAATGAGTTACCCATACTGCACCTGAGACAGGAAAATTGTCTCATTCCAGCTGGAGTGACAGATCAAAATAGGTGAAAAGTCTTTAAATTACTTGGAAAAAGAGTTCTGACTTCACTGGTCAAGATCCTTCATCTGTGTATTCTCTTTTGAAACGTTTCTATGCAGACTTTTGCTACATGGGACAGGACAATTTATTAGAAACTGGTTCTAGCCAGTATTGAGTGTAGTCCAGGATCAAACTCAAATGTATTTTCATGATTCATGGTGGAAGATGCTGCAGTCCTGAATGCAGTTTAAGAAGACAATTGGCCAAAGTTATTTCCTGCAGAATTCAACACAAACTGCAGTATTAAGTTTCTATAACTAAATAGGTCTAAAAAGGATGGGCTACAAGCATACAGAACATCTAAACCACTCCTTCCTCTGAAGCAGAACATGCTGGCAAGAAACTCATTCCCCAAATTGGGCAGCATGGCCAGGATAGGATCAGGATGGACAGGGAAGGAACAGATTTATCAGGTTTTCACACTGGCTCTGAATGAAGAATTCTGTCAATCCTCATGACAGAAACTGTTGCCCAGAGATGTGTTCCAGGAATTCTAGTGTTAGAAACTGTCTTTAGTGGGAATATATGCTGCCTAAAAACGGGAACATGCTGTCAACACAGACATTTGAAATTCCTTCATAATTAGACCAAGGGAGGTCTTCATGGTACAGAAAAAATAGTTTTAGTAGGATCAGGACAACAGGGCAGGTTGGGGTAATTATTAGCATATTTGGATAAAATTCAGCACATACTTAAAGGAAAGAATGCTGCAGTGATCCCTTTTGACAAATACAAACCAAACCAATTATTACTCCTTCAAGATACCATTTGCAATAGGGTGTAGTGCTGCTACCTCCCTTGTAACCCATGCATTAATGTTAAGACCCTGCTTTAAAAGATAAGAGAATGAGGGTCAGCTTCCACCCATACCAGCTTAGGGTAGGGCCTCAGTGAGAGGCCTCTCCTGACTGAACTGTGCCAAAATGAACATCTTTCAGTCTTCCAAAATAGTTGTCTTTCAGAATTCCCAGCTAAGAACTTACACTTCACCTATGTGTTCACATGTGTTGGAGCAAAGGCTCCCAATGGCTCTAAAATGGGAGGGTGCCATCACAAGCTGTCTGTACACTGTTTTTCTTTCTATCCTAATGAGGATGTGACAGGTGATTTAGCTCTAAGAGAAGAGGCCCACCCTCTCTGTAAAATATTTTTGCAGTGGCAGCACAACTCCTTGCTCCAGTAGCGCAAGTATCAGAAGGAATGATCAAAATTCCAGTTCAGAAGACTATACAAGGCTGCCTGTGATATACTTGCTTTTACCTTTAAGAACTGATTTTCCACCATATTTTCTTAAAATCTGTTCTAGCAAGATTGCAGCTAGCCACTCTCCACTCTTCATTGCTATTCTACCTTCTGAAGTACTGCAGGAAAGAAGGGACATTTCTGCTTCAAAATATCTATGGAATTTAGGTCAGAATAGCATAATACAGCAAATGCTATTAAATTACAGAAGGCTTGCTTTCTCCACCTAGTGGCTAAAATACAAAGCTAATATCCTGTACAATACTAGCACCCTAAGGAAAAAGAAGGCAAAATAAAATAACAGTACAAAGGATAAAAGATAAATCCACTGATTCACTAATACCTAGTGGCTTAATTGTATTGAAAAAACTGACAAATTTTTCTGCTTCCCTCATCCTCAATAAAAGCAAATTTGCCTTTTCAAGCAAATCAAAGTACATGGGTTTTGCCCTCAATAAAAGCTGTTGGAATAAGGTCCCTAGAGGTTCAAAACTCCTGTTTTTTTCATGGAAAAGGCATAGTGCAAACAGAGGAGACCACTATTTTGACATTGAGAGCTTTCCAGATGCTGAGCAATGTGACAGGAAGAAATGCAAAGGAACGATTTTTCTTACATTTGTGCTTCTAAGCTCACTGTGGGCAAGTTTTCCTGACTGCCATAAACAGAGAAACCCAAAAGGGAGGAAACCAGTTTTTTCTCTGATTAAAGTAAGACCTCACCCAAGCCTGGGCACCTCAAGGTAGATTTCTACATGCAGTGTGGTTTCCCTGGGCTTTCTTCATAATCAAGGGAGATAAGCAGGTGCCTACCAAGAGTGAATCTTCTGGCCTCTCTCAGAGCTTGGCTCAGTAGGAGGTGTACTGGCTCCTGCAATGTTCATCTCTTTAGAAGAGACCTGGGAAAATTAGCTCAGAATCAAACCATTTCTAATAGAAGGTGCTAAAGTAGAGTAGAAGATTGGTACCTAGCATAGTATGATGGGAATTTTTAAATGTTACATGCTTTACTTTTCAACCTGAAAAGCACTGGCCTCTCTGAGTGGTCAAGGCTCCCAGTGAGCACTTTGTTTTCAAGATCATAAGTCCCGTCAGCATATTTTTTCACTATTTCAAAATAGGATGGGAACAGAAGAAAGTTTTCGGTTCATATTTATCTCCCTCATCAGCTAACCATGTAAGCTAACTGGCTCTAAGTTTCACAAAATTAAGAAACAAGAAACAGAGGAAATGCTGAGCTAAGTTTTACCACTTTCTAAAGGCCCAGTTCAGGGAATTCTGAGGTATTGCACAAATAATCTGGCTCGACAGCCACCACTGCTTATCGACATACTCAGATTTGTTCAGAGATGACAAACCCTTGCCTACTGGGTCATAAGAGACATACTTCAGAAAAAAGCATCTCAATCATCTTTCTGGTAATAAGAAACAACAGGAAAAACTTCCTTCATTCTTGATGTCCAACACATCCAGGCTCATCCAAAAGTATATGTTTGCACATGTTCTAAAAAGCTAAGGAATTCAGTGTGCGTCTACAAAGAAGAGGACCAGACCAGAGTCAAATTCTCCAAGCAGAATGAACTTTGTAAAATAATTGCAATTCTAAACTCCTGGTTTCAGTTGTGGAGGGTTGGTTTAATTAAATGATATTGTTGTTTGCCCTTTCATTTAAGCATATGCTTAGGAGCTTTCTTGATTAGGCATTGATTTAAATCTGCATTTAAGTGTTTTGCAGATCTTCATACATCAATGACAGTCATAAACATGACCTAAGAGATTCAAGATTTTCAACATCACAGGGAAATTACAAAAGTCAATGGGCAAAAAAATGCCTAAACCTGCAAAACCCCAATAACGACCCCCTACATCCCAAACACATGGGGGAAATAGACTATTTTTATGGTTTCTAATGCTATAGGAGGTGGGGGGGAAAAACTGTTGTATTTGTTTGGGGATTGTTGTAACATTTACACTAAGACTATTCAGTTTATATGTAACTATCTTTGTCAATCAATCAGTCATCAGCATGAAAAGCTAGACTATACCATACTTAGGAAAATATTATCATTTATGTTATCTAAGATTAATCTGAAATAGTTGTTTAATAACTCTAAATGTCCTTTCAGAGTTACAATACCAGGTTTCTCAGAGGAAGGCACTTCCTGAACAATGTATTTTAAGAATTACTGACCTACTTTCACTCTTCTGTTCAAGCAGTGAAAAGTACTGAACAGATACTTGCACAGCCACGAAACATTGCAAGTTTAAAAAACTTAGGAAGAACCAACACCCAGCAGCTCAGCACCTAACTTTAAATTAATAGACTTTTCTCTTTTTCTAATTAGTAATGGTAGTTCATAATGCATATCAATATAGTTGTGTATGATATAGTAGTACACATTAGTAATATGATTTTTGTATTGTACATATTTGAAAACAACTTCTTCAACCTACCTCTGATAGGTTGAAAAAAGCCCACAACTTCTACATCTTTCATTCTGCTTCTCTGAACAAGCTTATTACTTAGAGATATCTACTGCATGATTCATTCACCATCTTTTAGATTTACTTTAGTATATTTTTCTGTGCCATATTGAAGGGAGAACAGCATATTCTGCTTGTTTTCACAAACTGGTAGAAGGTCAGAACACCCACTTCAGCCAAAATAGGATGTAGTATTATTTCAGCACTGCATTACTGACAGTATTTTTCTACAGTGTGGCAAGATTACTGTAACATGCTAACATGATAAAATTGCTAGTCACACTGCTTTTCTCTGCACAATCTATCTTAGCATCTCCCTTTTCAGTGAAGGATAACAGCAACCCAATGATGTATAATAGCTGACATTGCTAAATCTCCTTTTCTATGCTATGAAGACCCATGGTGGAAATCTTGAAGCAGCTCCTTTGTTAAATCCCTTACTAGCAGTCTCCAATTTAGGTTCTCTCTATCTGACCAAAGGGATAGAGACACAGATCAATAGTACTGAGAGATAGAATAGGACGACTCTTTCAAGAAATTCATAGCCTTTAAGGAAGAATTTGCAATTGCATTTCAAACAGAGTCTAGAAATACCTGTGCACTGTGAGCTTTTTGAATTGTTTTAATGGCATTATCTGAGCACAAAATGGATTCTTCGAACTATCACTCAGAAAATTTGTGCTTTGAATGAAATCTGCTTTATTAAATGTTGAACTTCTTCTGCCCCCAGAAGAAGACATCCCAAATATAAGCAAGGACATTAACATTTTCAGCTAAGAAATTACCCAAATATTTGGTAATCTGGTACAGGTTGACAGAAGTCCCACAGACAGACTGAAAAAACAGAGCTGTTTGCATTTCCCACTCAGACACAGGCTATTTTTAGACCATATGGTTCACCAGCCAAGCAAGATTTACTGCTATCCTAAAGGTGAGATGGAAGGGCAGCACAGCTCTTCACTGGCTCCATAAAAATTATTGTTACTGTTGCAAGCAGGAGACTATTTTGCCTTTACTTTTTGAAGATGTTTTTAATATTCTCTGAGTTAATTAAGGGGGGAAAGGCATTTTGTTTCCTTTTGCTTTTCTGCAAGGACTGCTTCTTATTGCTTAGATATACAAGTTATATGTTGCAGCCAGCAGTCAAAGTCAATCATTCATTTGTGTAACACATTTCCACTAGGAAAGACAATATGTTGGTGGTATAAATGACAGCTATTTGCACTGCTTGGTCTTCAGACCTGGCAAAGGTCATTAATAGTCAGTATGTACCAGAAGATTTTTTGCCTGTGCTCTTCTATGGTGCTCAGGGGACTGAAATAATGAAGCTGTCAGTGAAATCTCTTTAAAAGGTAATTGCAGGCAAAAATACAAGCAGAAATGAGAAATAAGTAAAAAAAATCCCTGGCTACAGTTAGTGAATTACTTTGGTGGTGGGAGAGAAGAAAGGGGAGAAAATGCTCACCAGCACAAAGCCTGATTCTCACTGGGCTCTGTTTCTGCCCACTCTGTCCTAAGCTATTTCACTCTGCTGAAGCAATTTCACATTGTAGTGATTGGGACTTTCAGAGGCTGATTCCTCATCACCACACACCTTGTATTTCTGGTGCAGTGTAATTTCATTGTTCAATGTTTTACTTCAGCTCTCTGCTTGAGCAGACAATTAAATACAGTACCACATTAAGCTTATACTCCACCACTAAGTGGAAGGAAATCCATATGAAACATAAATTTCAAAGCAAGATTCTGCAAATAAGGAGGAGTTTGTAAAAGTAGGAACTTAAGATAAAAAAATTACTGTTTATACAAACTGTTTTTTAAACCTCATAGTCTATATTTCAGCTCCCTGAATCTCCAAGAGATTCTGATTTAGACTGGTACTTAGGGGTGAGACCCCTACGTTTCAGTTTGGATTCCAGTTTGGGTATAATCGAAGTAAGCCATACTTTTATTTAGATATGGTCTCACAAATCCATTTCAGACCGCCTAACTATACATATAACTTTAAATTAGACACGTTTTAAGTGTCTTAATGCAGTCCACATAGATGACCTCCATTTTACACCACAGTTTTTGTTGCAACTGGGGTAGTTTGAATGAGTCATTTTTCACTTGTAGGAACTATTTATCCTTCAACTCTTGCCTAGCACAAAGCCAGTTTGTAATTTCCAGATAAATCTCAGGAGACAGACTGACAGTCGAAAGAAAGAGAGAAGCCTGCAGCTATGCAGTGCACAGTACATGACTAACTCTCATCTACAAACTGCTCCTAAGTGTGGCTTAGAGTCATAATAGACACTGATCTGATGGAAGGCCTTGCTGCTTGTTTGTGGGTAAGGATTTTTGTATTTTTTTAATCATAAGCCCCACTGAGTTAGTCGGGTGTTATAATCAACCCCATAACATGACTTTTTAAATGAGTATCACTCATTTATCACACTTAAGTCTGACTGATGCTTTCCAGCTTGTTTCAGTGTTCACACTTCATACTTGTACAGCACTGAAGCATCTCAAGATTTGCTCTCATTACTCTGAAACACTTCAAGTTACTTGAAATCCCATCGTTGTCTCCTTCCTCCCCAAGCAGACACCCAATACCTAAAATTTAATTATGCACAGGTCATGCCTAAGTATATTGTGGGTGCCCACCAGTCCTGCTCAACAGGAACCCTTGAGGGAGCAAAGGAGCATCTATTCAATACATACACTCAAGAATGTCCAGGACATGCTTCTCTGTCTTGCACTACAGACAGAATCTGTTACCTAAAATTCAAAGGATGTGCCAGATTCGTGGCAGGTATTCCTTTTCTGGTGTAATTGTGTTTCTGCAACAAAGGCAGTAGCTTTGAGTTAAAATTTCAAAGATGCAGAGTCCTGCTTCCTCCCTTAACCAGAGAGCAGAGCCACAACTGCTGATTCCACAACTTGTCCCCTGATGCTCCATCTTCCTACAATCCTGCTGCAGTATCAGTATCAGTGAGCACAATATGAGCTCCTTTGCCTCAGAGTTATGCCTTGTCCTCTGCCCTCAGCAGCTTTCTTATATCTTATACCCCATTGAAGAGGTCTCCCTTTTGTACTGAGACACTAGGAATACACCATGCACTCACATGAGCTGCTTCCTTACAATCTGCTCTAAGTAAATATTTTCAGTTCAGAAAAAAACAAACCTAACCCAACAACAACAATGCCAACCAACCCTTTCAAAGCAAAAACCTCCTCAAGCACAAAACACCAAAGAAAACAAAAAACAAGATCCACATAACTAATCCACCACCCCATACCTCAAGCCACAAGGGTGAGTGAACATAAATAATCCTTGTGGTTTGGTGATTTTTTTTTTTTTTTTTTGTGGGGGGAGGGGGTTTGTTTTAATTATGGAGATTTTTATATTTTTCTATTTTTGCCTGCCTGATTGGATCTTTTTTCTTTTTTAGGGGAACAAGGTATACCTGTTGCTTAATTGACTACAGCTCATAATTTCTGAACCTGTTGGTTAACTTTACCAAATCTGAGTGAGTGAGACAGATCTCAAAGTAGCGGTCTATTTTTTTACTAAGTGTTTTTTTCCATGAAAGGGGCAGAAGGGAAGTTCCAACAGGGAACAGATGAAGCACTGAAGGGCTAGTTAGCCTAGACAGGCTTGCCTTTTGGCACTCATCAACCAGGCAGCCAGTCGGGCCACATTTAGCTGTGACCCAGTTATGGTATGATGGACTTCCAGATCTGGAAGGCTTGGCAGGGGATAGATTAGAGGTTTTACAATGAGAGAATAAGAGCACAATGGGGAAAACAAGAAGACGTGCAACAGGAAACTCATAGGGAGGTAGGGAAGTGAAGATGCAATATCTAAATTTGTAGCAATTCAACTGCAACCAATTTATTTTTCTCAGTATTCCTGTTTGGAATTACAAAAGACAGCTTCATTTGTTCTTCCTGCTTTGCTCATTATTTCTGCAGGAAAGACTCCAATAAAAATAAGTACAACAGCAATGAATTAAGCTTTTTACAATTGCACTCACACAGACCCAACATCCTTCTTCCACCTTCTCCCATACCCTCAGAATTACACAACTGAAGAAGGGCTGAGAGAGCTAAAACCTGTTGCTTCACACAGGTCTGTGAAAGTGTGATGTCTGTGTAGATGCTCTCAAATTCTGACACAACACTCTGGCATTGTTGCACTCATAAGAAGAATAAAAGATGGCTTAAAATTAATCTTAGTGGGAGAGACACTAGATTTTAGTTAAGAGGGAATATTTCTTAATAGCTTCATCTTCCTTAATAGCTCTAAAGTAGGCAGGCAATTGTGCTGCATTTATTTTGTATAAAACTGACTTTATTTTAAAATTACAGCCCTGTAAAAATGCAGCAACCTCAAGATTCAAAAGCAGTCATATATCATAGTTTCATCTTAGAATGCATACTGACTGTGTTTTACCATGTGCTTTATTTCTAGAAAACACACCCTGGAAATGACACCACAATACAGTACACACATATTAAGTAAGCTCAGGGAATTATTTCTCCTCTGACATGGGTGCACAGCTTCCACTCACTTCAGGGACTACACAAGGCAGGCCTGGACCTCTGTTTTCAGTTTAAATTCAAATGAAACATTAAAAGTCTACAAGCAGTAAAGCAGAGAGGAAATTAGGCTGCTCTGCCTGAAATAAAAGGATAGGCTATAATTTCACTGTATGTACTTAGTTTTCAGTTCATTCATTAAGAGATACTAAAACATACCCATTCAACCACTAGTTTAGTTAATTATAGACCAAGAATCTCAGTGAATGATCTGGCACACTGGTGCTATTGTTAATGAAGCAACAGTAGTTGATACCAGCTGAACACATGGTTTCTGTACTCATGGAGAAATAACCAGCCCTGCCCTTGTACACTTATGGAAGGAGAAGGAATGTAGAATAAGAAGGCAGAGATACTGAATGCCTTCTTTGCATCAGGCTTCACTGACAGGACCAGCCCTCAGGAATCTCAGGCCTAGATCCAGGGAAAACCAGAGGTGGAAAGAAGTATTTCCCATGGTCAAGGAGGATAGGGTTAGAGATCACCTCATCAGACCTGGCATCTGCATCTCCATGGAGCCTGAAAGGATGTGTCCATAGGTGCTGAGAGAGCTGGCAGGCAAGAATGTGCTCAGGAGCAATAAGCATGGGCTCACGGAGGGTAAATCCTGCTTGCCAATGTGGCTGCCTTCTACAATGACAAAACTACCTGGATGAATGAGGGAAGAGCAGTCCATATGGTCTGCCTGGACTTCAGCAAGGCTTTTGGCGATGCCTCCCACAACATCCTCATAGGCAAACTCAGGAAGAGCAAAGGGTGAAGTGGACTGAGATCTGGCAGAGGGACACATCCCAGAGGGTCATCATCAGTGACACAGGGTTTACCTGGAACCTGTCACTAGTGGTGTCTCCAAAAAGAAGCAAGCACAAACTTGTTCCTTGTTGCAGAAAGTTCCACCTGCATGGGAGGAAGATCTTTATACTGTGCAGGTGACCGTGCACTGGAACAGGTTGCCCAGAGAGGGTGTGGAGTCTGGAAATATTCAAGATTTCTCTGGACAAAATCCTGCGCTGTGTGCTCTAGGAAAACCCTGCCTGAGTAGGGAGATTGGATCAGAACACCCACTGGTGGTCCCTTCCAACCTTGCTGTTCTGTGACTTGGTAATTAAATACAGAGTCTATTTATTATTATTTATCAATTATTAATTAATTTGTTTTTTCTGAGGAAGTTACATTTCAGGTTGTAACTTCTAGCTACCTAGAGAAAATTCTTTACAATCTTTTAAAGAAAAAAAGTTTCATTTGATGTTATAGTTTTGGTTAAAAATGGTGTTTGCCTCTCTGCTCAGTTTCTTAATGCATCAGGGATTCATACACAGAGTTGAAATACACTGATATGATATGTTTTCATTCTATGATTGGAGAACATACTGTGAAAGAAAAGGACTAAATCACATCTTATTTTAGCTCCAGAAATGCTTCTCTCAGGTACTAAAAAATGTAAATACAAATCCAGTAATAATACATTTTACGGTTAGTTAACCCACTATCTTCATTTTGACCTAACTTAAAATCAAATCCTGTGCTACATACTCATGTGTTAACATGTTCACCTGCCAAAACAAGCTTTCTGGTCATTAATTCCTCACCCTCAAAACAACCTATGAATAAACTCTGAGAAAAAAAAAAAAAAAACCACAAACAAAAACCAACCAACCAAAATAACTGAAAAGGCAAAATCTTGTAGCATTCACTGTCGGTGTTGAATTACATATCAAGGAAAAGAGTTTTATTTCCATAGGTTTGTTTGCTTTGGTAATTGATGTCTCTTCCTCTTGTGTTTTAAAGCTGTCTTTAACAAAATGACAGCTTAAAAGCTCTCCTTATTCACAGCTTGAGGTTGAAATGGAATCAAGCCAGAGCTGGAATGGCTTTCCAAATTAGCAAGGGTACCTACTGTTGAAGTAGACTATTACCCTGCGTGTGTTTGTGCATACAGCCTTGTTTCTCGTACCCACAACTGGGCTAGCTATCATTTACTCACCTCACAAAGCTACCTCCTTCCTGCTCTTCTCAAAGAATTTAGTTAAAACAAAAGAAAAATCAACATAAAGTCTTTTGTGCTTGAAAGCACTTTGCACTTCAAATGGCTGAGCAGCATCAAATCATTTAGGAAATAAAGAGTCTTGAAAGTGCTCAAGGCAAACACAGTGGGCTGCAGTTTCAAAGGGGCTGTGCAGAGTCTCTGAAGGGCTCATGTCTGGTGAGTACTTACACAGTGTAAGTGATACACAAAAAGCCAGGGCTACAGTCACAAAGAAATATACAGTGCAAATTGCATAGATCACCTGGCTTGCAGGTCTGCTGAGGAACCTCTTCATGCACATGCAAAGATAAGGGTTTTTTTTTTGTTGAATTCAGCCAGTGCCATACATTTTGAGGTGAGATGCAAGGCACTTTAGAAATGGGAAATCTAAGCTACATAAATGCACCAAAACATAAAAAGAAGATTCTCAAAGAGTTAGCAACAAAGGCAGAACACGGCCTTCCTGATCTGTTTCCTACCCTTGCAAAGAAGAATCCTGAATTTTAATGGAGATTAACAGAAATTACCTAGCTATTGGGCTGGCTTGCTTACAGGTATTAGCACTCACAAAGAAGCCTAGCATGCTAAGATGATGGGCAATGATTTCCCAGATGTCTCTTGATCATTTTCCCCTTGATTTCAGTTTGCACTGAAATCCATACAAATCGCCAGTAAATGTGCTCCTTACAGAGACACTCCAGAGCTCAGGAGCAATGAAAAAGGGCAAGATGAACAGCAAAACCACTCCACAGCTTTTGGGAGATAAAGGGAAAATGTCACACGCAATCAGCTGTGTGTGTATGGGCTGCAGTCAGAATGCTACTGCACTTTGCAACCCAAGAGCCCTGTGCTAACAAAGTTTAAATTAAAGGAGCTAAAAGTAAGAATTTCATAACTAAGTAAAGGGCACATGCAGAGCCTAAAACCACCAGTAAAATTGCAGCAGCAGCAAAATGAGACCACATGTCAAGAAAACTGAAGAAACTGCTGACTATGATAATGAACTACCTTGGAAAAATCACAACCTTATTCCACCTTGCCAAGAGAGTTGGATCACACATTAGTCCTCAAAGCAACTTAATTATTACTCACAGTTCACTTTCTCAGCTGCCTTGCTGCACTCCTTGGACTCGAAAAATAACCATGGGAGAGAGCATCATACAGTCAGCTCTGCTGGGTCAGCATCAAGGGCTAGGTAAAAGAAATCACACATGATTTCAACTGCCTGGTTGCTTTCCTTATCAGCTGCAAGCACTTCTCTTTAGTCTCTGAAAGAGCTAATTAGGAAAATATTTGAAAGGGGCTTGTAGCCAGGTGTGGGGCCATTCCTTCTTCCAAGTAACAACTGATAGGATGAGGAAATGGCTTCAAGTTGCATCAAGAGAGTTTTAGATCAGATATTAGGAAAATTTTCTTTATTGAAAGGCTTGTCAAGCACTGGAACAGGTTGCTAAAGGAAGTGGCTGAGTCACAATCCCTGGAGGCATTTAAAGGGCCTGCAGATGTGGCCCTTGGGGACACAGCCTGGAGCGGACTTGGCAGTGCTGCATTAATGGCTGGGTCAATCTTACAGATCTTTTCAATGATTCCATGATTCCCTGGACAAAGTGGATGCAGCCAGGATTGACTCAATTTTCCTGGTTTAGGCACTAATCCCCAAAACCCAGATGAAACTCAGTCTAGCTCTATTATCTTCTTCCAGTGAGAGGTGGTCAGAAGGGACAGCATGGCATGGCTGCCCCTTTCTGCACGGCCCTGAAGGTGGAGGTGTGTGCCCTTCCTCAGCTCCCTGCCCACAGCATAGCCTGGTTTGCAGGGCATTCAGGTGTTAGTTTTGGTAGTAAATCCCAAAGCCAGGCATATGTTATTGTGCCTCTGGTATTTCACTGGGCATTTTTTCATAATTTTAGGTGGTTTTTTTTTAGAGGCTAACCTTTCTTCCTAACCACAGATCTTTCTTTTACTTGGATTATTGGAAATGACACTGTTTCAAAAGACACAGGGCAGACAGGGCCTTGGAGGTGTTTTCACCCTACATCAAAAGATAAGTCCCAAATAGCTTCATAAAATCTTTTTTAAAGCAGTTTCCTACTTGAGTCAAAGTGTCTACCCTGGGATCAGAGATTAGTGGTTTGAGACAGAGGAACTGCAGATGAATTTAGAGGCAGCAAGGGCAAAACCTGGTCCTGCCCAAGCTCACTGACCCTGGCGAGAAGACAATGATATGTTTATGTTGTGAAAGGCCAAGGCTTCTGAAGAGATGCTGGAAAAGAGATGTACCCACGGCCAGCCATGGCCACTCAGGGTGCTGCTCCCTCTCACAGCTCATGGGTTGCCTGTGCTGGCCCATGCGCTCAGACGTGTGCATGCTCTTCAGTCACTCTGGTGTGTAAAGGATGACTCGTGACAGCATCAAACTTCTCCTCCACTCTCTCCAGACTTTCTGCCCCATGTTCTAGGCAACATTTCCATGGCCTGCCTAACCACAGGCATGTCCCCTCGTACATGCCCAGCTGTGGAATCGATACAATTTGACTTTCAAAAATATTCTCCTGACGGGACTTCATGGAGTCAGAAAGATGAGTTGGCAGAGGGGTATTTGACATTAATCTTAGTGGCCAGGAAAACTTGGAATTTATATTTTAAAATAGGAGCGAGTCTTAATGTTAATATGTTTTAATATTATGTAAAATGAACATAAAAGAATTTTGTGGGGAAAAAACTTCAGATTTGAAATACATTGGTGGGGGGCAGGGAGGAGGGAAGGCAATCTTCCTGTTTTTCTAGCATTTTATTTCAGGTATTCTATCATGCAATAGAACAAATCTTCACTTAAAATATATGTGCCAGTGCGATGTATCACTGTTTTCAGGGGACCTATTTTCACAGCAGAGTGCTACCTGGCATGAGTGAGCCCACGTGGCATATTCCGTCTGTCAGAAAAAACCTGCTGTGTTGGGTGTTTCATCATTATGCCAACAATTTTGATATTCATGGCTCTCTAGCGTTTGTTGCCTAAGCTAGGGCTCTCCCACTTTTCTTCTGTTTACCTCCTCCTCCTCTCTTCCAGTACCTCCCTCCTTTTGTTCTTTTCTGTGCATTGCAGCCCTTGAATCACACCCCTGTTGCCAGACAGTTTGTCCTCCGCGGTGCTGAATGGGGCACTTGAGAAGGCAGCGTGTCTCCTTCTCAGGGAGTGCTTATTTCACTCACGGAGAGCAGCAGCCATTCAGCACAGCGGGGGAAATTACGGAACGCAGCCTGGAGGGGAGGTCGATGAGACAGAACATTTTTCTGGAGCTTTCTGGCTCCATTTAACCTCTCAATAAAAGTAGGTTAGAGCATGCTGATATTAAGTACTATGTGAATGGGGAAAATGAAGAAAAATAAAGCGTAGAGAGGGGAAGGAGGAAGAGAAGGGAACCTTTGAATAGGAAAAATGCCCTTGCAGGTAATGCACATAGAATTCCTTCCTGATGCATAGTATAAAGGAGGGGATTATCATGTTTGGCTCAAGAGTTTCCAAGTGTGACTTTTTCTTTTTACCAGAGTCAGATCTGAGCTGTCACAAGTCTAATCACACTTACTTCTGCATCTGGGCTTGGTGGGGGAGAGACTGAAGAGGAGATGGTAGAAAAAATATTGTCACTTACAGTTCATACAGGCAAATCTAGAAAATAATCTGTGCTGTATTCTTAAAAAAAATGAGTGTCTGAAGGTCCCAGATTCTTTGCAAATGCAATCAATTATGCTTTCAAACAGGTGCTGAAGTCCTGAGCAAAGATTTTATTCCCTTTTCTCTGCATGGGGAAACTGAGGAATCTTTCCCAAAAGGTAGCATGAGACAGCTCAGGACTGACCAGCCACAGGTGAAGGGATAGGGACATTACCACTAAAATGAAATGTAAAATTTTTTGTTAATAGAAAACACCCAGAGGACCATGAGGAGGCTACTTCTTTAACTTCGTTGCAATTACTAATGTAGAATCATAATGAGGGGGAAAAAACAGATCAGCAAGCCAAGGCAGGTTTTTACCCCTGAGTTATGATGGATAAAGATGTTTGAGTGGGATTTTATAATACATTTATCTGTTTTAATCAGGCGCTATAAAGCAGCAACAGGGCTTATATACTTCACAGCCACTGTGGATTATTGAATGCTCACAGTAGGCTAAAAGAGCACTTACAGTTTATCAAATTAAGCAAAAATGTATAAATTAAGTGCCATCAAGCACACAAGCCAATGCATTTATGAGGAGTGAAGAAGGGGAAATAGAAGAGATTTAAAGGATGAGGCATTAAAATGTACTTTACAGTATGCTTTTAAGAAATGACATTCATGACTGAAGAAAACAATTAACAAGCATCAAGCATCGTGTGAAGATAAGACCTACTTCTGCATGTCTCCCTGGCCAACTATCCATCTTCCCTGGCCAGCTATCTATCTTCCCAGGTAATTGATTATTGCACTATTTCCAGAGAGCATAATTTATTGTCGCCCACACATGTTGCAGCTTATATAGCACGCCTGTCATGCAAGGCAGGCTCAGCTTGGAGTTTAACATCTGCAGTGGGGATGCAAAGCTCAGGGTCTCGCACCCAGAACCTGTTTTGCAGGATACCATGAGGAGCAAAGGCTCTGGTATGATATGAGACAAAACTGCAGCCTTCTGCATGCAGAGCAGCTTTCCTGTCACATAAAAGCCTCATCCAGCACTAGTGATCCTAGGAATTTCAATACTTCTCCCTGTCTCTGGGCTGTCAGAGAGGGTACCTAAGTGGAGAATCTCAGCTTGCTTTTTGGCGCTATGAGTTTGCTGGTCAGTCGCTGTTCCTCTTTGCTGCTGGTTCCTGGGCACCCATCATAAATCAGTGATGCATTTTTCCCCGGTGGTTCCCATGCAAGTTCTCAATACATTCAGGATTGCTTAGGCTCCTAGCTAAGACTGGAGGCTAAGACAGGCTGAGGATGTCTTCTGCAGGAACAGGAGGCAGCCCATTTCAGAAAGGGCTGCAAATTAATGTCTTAGAGGCAGAGGGTGAGAAGAGGGCAGTTTCACCTTTGTGACACCTAATCAGGAGGGAGGGAAGGAACAGCTGGACATGAACAGATGGAGAAAAAATGCAACAAACTTTTTTTATTCCATGTACAATAAGATGGTATAGCTTCTGTTGTGTCTTTTACTGTTGTGATAGATTATGGGAATTGCCACAAAGTAACGATAACAGCACAAGAAAAGATAACTCTTTAAAAACATGGAGGGAAAGCCATCAGGATTATGAAAATGTCAGAAATTAAAAAAAAAAAACTTGGAAATTAATCACAAACCAAAAACCTTCATGCATCTGATAAAATGTTTGCAAATGATACCCATATATCTTTAGTCTACATTGCAGCATGAAACACCACCTTTTCAGCAAGGACTTTATGGTAACAATTGAACATCCTTGTCCTCAAAACAATTACTATTATTTCTCATCTCTACAAAGGCAAGACCTCAGACACTAAATAGTCCGCTGAAAATCCCCATTGAAGACTTCAGATAAAGGAGAGGTTTTGTTTCTAAAATAAACTGAAACAACTGAAAATTAATGAAGAAAAAAACTGGAATACTAATTAACAACCAAATTTGCCACCTGTTTTTTAAATACTAACCTGCTAAATAAGGAAAATTTTATGAGTATTATTTGCCAGTTTCTTCAAAACTGTTTTTCTGTCTCCATTATCAAATTCTGCTCATCTTTCAGATTTATACACTATTCTTACTGGGAGCGTGTTAAATGAAATTACTGAAGAGTCAAACTAAGATAAGGGAGGTAACCAGCTAAGATAGAAAGAATTCCCTTCCCATTCCCTACAGAAACACTGGGTAGCCAGCCCACATTGGATATGGAACAGTTGGATTGAAAAGATTTCACATTTGGATTCCATAAAATAATCCTTCTGAAATTGAACTATATATGAAAATGACCATGCAGTAGGTCTTTCAGTTTAGGAGAAAGTGGCTACTTTAAATTGTGCTAGAAAGTAAAATTCATAAAATGTACTGCCTCTTTAATAATTTTTATTTTAAATAGTCTGGGTTGCCTGTACCCTGAAAGTGTCAAATACAGAAGCATTATTTCTAGCATGGTCTCAATGCATGGTGTTGGTTGGTCTTGCTGTTCCTTCTGTCTTGTGTGGTAGGATAAGAGGCAAGGAAAGGGAGGGGTTTAGGTGTCTAGTACTGGCAGTTTTCACCAGCAAATACATATCTGTGGCTGGGCTCATATGCACATCCATTTATACAAATATGTATACACACACACGCGTATGGATCGTGGCTATGGCTCGCAGTCTGTGGTGCCATCTGGTGGAAAGAAGTCAGCAGCGGCCCTACTGCCAGGAAAATAAACGTACCCCTGGCCTTAAAGTAAGGAAGGGAGGAATGAAACGCCAAAAGAAGGAACGTCTGATCACATGATTAATGGAAGCCACAGTGCTCATCAAAACACAATCAGTTCCAGTCTGTCTCAACACCTAAAGCTTCTTACCTTGACTGTCAGACTGTCACACTCATTGATATGGATCAGTAATCATTGATGAGCATTTAAAACCACAAAAAGCTTGAATGAGTAATGGAAAAAGAGAAATACTCCCTCACATTTCTAGCTGTCTCCTCTCCCGATTCTGTCTGAGTTAGAAGGGTTGAGGTCTTGCAGACATAATGGAACAGAAGACATCTTCAATGTCTTCAACCTCTGCATCTCATAGAGAGCATTTAACAGTGAGCAAATATTTACATTAATACAAGGTTTGGGGGTTTTTTCCCCCCTGATGCCCTGTCAACTTTACCTGGCATGAGTTGTCTCCATTTCTATCAGTAGATGAAGTTCTTGGGATCAAATAACATACCACAACTTCTAGACAATAAAAGAAATCATTTGTTTTAAGGATTTCTTGGAGAGATGTTTGCCATATGGGCAGAGGAAGGCAGTCATGTTTTATATGAAGGATCTGGGTTTGTTTTCTCAAAATTCTTTTTTTCTTTTGTTTTGAAGAAAAAAAATGGATTGGTTACTTTTTTAGAGAAATATATTATCCTCAAAGACGGCACTCACATCAGAACAGATCAAGGCCTGAGAGAGCCTGCCCAATGTAAGATCTAATTCTTCACTAGGTTATGCAAAATTTGGTCATTTGGGAATGTTCTTTTATACAGAGTTATGATATACTTCTAATTGTGTACTCACAATTACACTGAGGACTAGGAATAGGCATAACATTGTTAAGGCTTCCATGGCAGAAATACTTGCAGCAAAACCAGTACTGTAGAAAAGCAAAAAATAGTTGAAGCGTTCATCAGTAAGGATGGTGATGTAACATCATTTCATATTCTTATAAAATAGCTTTAAATAATAAAATTTAGCTGACAAATACCAGCTTTCCATTTTTCAGATTAAGATCCTGAAATGAATCAGTGAACTAAAAAATGATCAGGGTTGTTTCTTAAAAGGCTGGAAAGTTTGTCAAATGGTCTGTGTCTCATAAAGAAAATACTCTGGAAAGCAGAGACTTTAAGTACATAGCTGAGCAACCACAAATACATATCTATATACCAGCTGTAATCAGTTTCTGCAGCTGAGGCAAACGAGCCCCCCACACTTCTTCCTTCAGTTTCTTTCGCCAGGCTCCCTTCTTCCTTGGCCCATTCAGTAGTTGTATATCACTTCTCCACTTAGTTGTCAGGCTCTCTTAAGGCTCCATTCACCTCTCTGACAGCCATCAAACCCTCTCAAAAAAGTGGATGGAAATGCAGTGGGGAAGAGAGGTGATATGACTAAATAAAAATCCCATTCCTGCTGAGATAGCATCCTAATCCATTGGCAGTCTTTCTTGATAAAGAGGGAGAAAAATCTTGGATAAGATTTCAGAACTTGAGTGTGGTTGAACCATCTTTATAGCTGCCAAATTAAATATATTCCTTGACCTTCAAAACTCGGCATTGTCAAACTGTGTTCTTAAAGCTCACTCAAAAAAGAAGAGTTAAAATGTATGACTCCTCTTTCAGCTGTTGCCTTATTTCTGCAATTCTTGCTTTTTGGTCTTATATTCTTTTGTTTCTAACTGCTTATATTATGATGTCTGAATCACAGGCTGCTTCTTGTACCCAGTGAACTCAGCAGAATAATTTGTATTGACTTTACTTGGTATAGAATTGGATTTACTGTCCATTGCTCTAATCTGCTAGATTACTTTTTTCCTGCTATTTCTTTCCTGCATGTAAATAAACAATGAATATAGAGAAGTTGTACTTATTGGCTAATGTGGTTGTTGGAAATTGGAAACTAAACTAAAGAAATGGCTATTCTTGGGAACAATTTTCACACAATTTTTTAAACAAAATATTTGTCCATAAGTTTTGATTGGAGTTGTTTAAAAACAAACTTCCATTTACTACAGAAATGAAGCATTTCCTAATATCTATAAATCCCCTTTCTGCCTTCCTGTAGCTGAGATTCTTCCTCACCACCATCATTCAACAAATCCATTGGGAGAAAATTATATCTTTTTCTCACAGTTTTTCTAACAAAATTTCTTGGTTTCTGTGTAAGCTGGTAAATAATTACTGAGAAGGGGAAGGTTTCATTTGTAGGACAGTTCAGCAAGTTCAGTGGTGAATGCCTGGAAGACCCTGTGATGTGCATTGTTACTATGATTGATGACTCTTATTATTGATGCAGAACCATAAATTTATTCAGGATCTGTCTAGAATAAGTAAGAGAGTAATGTGTTCTGCTATAAAGAGTTACAGCAGGAAAATAGCTAAGATTCATAAAAAGCAAATCTTAACAGATAAACAAACATATAACCAAGCTGTGAAAATTATATGCTCCCTTTGTCATTCTTAGAATGTTGTCTTTTCTCTGAGATGGGAGGCAGACTGGGCTCTTAGTGGATATAAGAAAAGCAGAGCACAAAAAAGAATTTGAATTTAACGAGGGAGCTGATTCATTTCCTCATAAAACCTTGAAAAAGTTATTTGAAGGCAATTTGTTTACAAACACACACCCAAACTGATGTCTGAGTGAAGAAACTGACAGTAAATGGGATGGGGTCACAATTTTGGGGAGCAGGAAAGAGACCCCCCTTTTCAGCTCCAGTGATTTCTTCTCAGGTTCAAAATGGGCATCATCCCCTGTGGTCTCAAGGTGCTCTTTTCTCTGGGGTGCTGCTCCACATCCTCACTCAACAATAAACTCTCTGCACAGGCAGTGACACAAAAGTGTGTGGAAATTAGGGGCTGATAGTGTCTGGTAATCTGCAAATTATTTAGGTAATCAACAGCCAAAAATTTACACCCTGGGATTTGGTGCTATCTGCCTTGTTTAGATATCCACCTCCGCCTTGGGCCAACACAGGGAAGCCAAAGTAATTCCACCAGGAAGAAAATACAGCAGAAAAGATACAGCAGAAAGATACAGCAGAAAAACTCATCAGGGAATTGTGGGTTACATATGAAAAGAAAGTATTCTCATCCTGGAGGTCAAACTCACTTTCAGTGGTTTTTGGTCCTAAAATGGTAGGAATATCACCTATTTTTGTGCATAATAGAATGCATCTCTGAAGTGATTCTGATTTAAAAAAGAAATAATATGGAAGAAGCAAGAACTAAACTCTTGTAAAAACCTCCAAAGTTTGTGTTTGGATGTAGAAGTAAAATCTAGTATAATGAAAGAGTACAAAAATGGGAAACCAAGTGACATATGGATGTTGTATTGGCAACCTGTAGAGAAGGAATGGGTTCACATGTGTTTCAAAGTTGAGGAAAGAGGGCATGGACAGCATTGGTTTTTCCTCCTTACCTCTGTCACAAGAATTCCTTACATAACCACATGCACCACAGAAATCTCCTCTGTCTTTCTTGTTCTCATACCATACTCAAAAGCACAATTTAGGCTCCTTCCGTGCTCGATTCTTCTGGGCTGCTCTTGTTCTCTCCATGGTCATATTCCATAAGGTTTCCCATTTCATGTCATGTTCAGCACAGAGACTCCTTCAGCTGGCACCTGTCACACACTGCCTCTGGCTTCATTCTTAGAACACCTCATAGGTATTTCCACTGCTTTTTCTGAGCCTTAATTATTGAAAATGTGTCTGGGCAGTATCAACTGACACTAAAATGATTTCCTCTTTAATGTTGATTGAAAAATGACTTCCGTTTCTTGCTCCAAACGCTACTTTCATGTCAGTAATTTCACGAGGCCCCTGAGAGTTTCACTGAGCAGCCAGCTACCACGGTGGAATCGTGCCGTGTTGGACCAAGCCCCGCGAGCACGCACTCAGCTCTTACTGGCATTCTGCATTTTGAGTGCTCAATACCTACAGGAACACCAAATATTTTGAATTGATCTGCACGGGGTGGGAAGTGGAGACAGTGCTGCAGGGAGCTACTGTGCAGACAGAAGCAGTAATGAATTCTATTGCAAGGAAAGGAGGATTGAAGGCTTCTTAAGTAAAGCTACAGGAGAGGACTGAGAGGGGCTTTTTGTTGCTCATTATGGTAAAAAAGATTCCCCTTCTTAGGTCTTTCTCTGACCTCTGCACAGAGATCATTTTTCCTGTTCAGAGTCATGGACTTCCATGCTTTTTATTCTCTACAGACTACCTCTCTGCTGTGTTTGCGGCACCTAATGGCATCTGCAGCCACTAAAAGTGAGGGTGGCAAAAGCCCAAGTTGGCACTGGCATGCAGTGGTGTGGATCAAATGGACAGGCACGTTTTGCACGTGTGCCTTGCTACCAAGCAGATTTACTCCTGAAACTGTTGTAGCAAGAAAGGAACAAGTTGTCAGCTCTGTAGCTTGCTCTTTCATTTGAGTTCTCAGGATGGGTTTTGGGTTAAAGAAGACTGAGTATAATGCACCATGTAATTTCATCACATAAAATTATCCTGGATCTGTTCATACACAGGTTACATTAACATCCACAGCACAACGCCTTTCCTAAATGGCACTTCATAAAGAGGCAGAGGAAAGCAGAACATTGCAGAGGATGGAAAGCAGACATGTCTCTTGACTCTGGTCAGCACTTCAGTCTGCAAACTAAGTTACCACACAAGTGGGAATCTTCTGTAACTCTTTTTGAAACAAGTCTGAAATACTCAGTGTCTCTCCCTGCACTTTTGATAAGGTCTGTTGGCAGGTGTAGCCGTGCTGATTAAATGTCTCTTTGTGCTGGAGTTGGGGGCAGGCAACAGGGAGCTGAAAAAGCAAAGTGACTGGGGCCTTTTTTTTTTGTAAATACTTTATTTTGGATGATTGTAGATATCACTACTGGAAAAAGTAATCCTGGTATAAAATTTTTCATCCTGTGTTTCTGAGCCCTTTTTATCAATAAAGTGAAAGCTTGCTTGCACCACAGTGAGGAGGAGACAATTTTCTGGGCCAGATGCTGATGTCTTGCTATTTAGCATTCAAGTGTCCTTTCTCTCTCACAGCCTGTGTGTGCACCTCAGCCATCCATGCTGCTTCGGTTCTTTCCCTTTAATCTGTGCACAGAATTAATCAGAATTATTTGTTAATTCACTCACCAGGGTAGCTCGTGGTCACATATCTAAACCTTTGTAGCAGCTCCAAAGGAGAGGAAAAATAGGATAGAGACTTACTCGCTTGCCATGCCTAGGGAAGATTCTTTCCTACCTCTTCTCTTTGGGAAGTTTGTTTAGCTTTGCACATCTTTGTCCAATTATCTAGAACATCTAATACTCCTACACAGCAGACAAACTGCTTCTCTCAGGTAAACAGTCCGCATTACCACAGTGAGCTTAAATGCTCAAGTCCCTACTTTTTAATAAGAATTCTTTCCAAGCTTAACAAAAAATTATATGCTTTGGGAAAAAATAATGGAAGAATTCCCGGCGGAGAACCCAGTGTGGTTTAGCTTGTTGAAGCTATATTTTTTGAAGGCTTCTCTTCAGTGCTGTGTAGGCAAGTAATAGAAATCACCTCAGAAAGTTAAACTCTGCGTGTCAGACAGGATGTGTCATAGGGAAGGGAGAGATAAATAAGCTTGAAGTGGATTGGGAGGAGCAGGAAGTTCTAATCAAACCAACTATAATTTAGCCAAAGAGCAGAGGTTTTTGCTGTTGCAATTCCCTGATCCTGGGTCTCCACAGCTGGAGGAAGTTTCTGACGCTTTTTTTTTTTTTCTTGGTGGAGAGGAGACACGAAGGACTTGTTCTCAGGACTTCCTGTCAAGAGGAGCTGGCTGCAAGAGCTGAAACATATTACAGTAATAAACATAATTCACACAGGCAGGACTGGCAAATGGTCTATTTGCTGCAGTCCAGGGAAGCCCTTGATGTGAAAGAAAACCTTCATTGTCCAGAGGCCTCTCATGCCTCTCTGCAGGGGCAGAGTCCTTGATGCCTTAGGTTTTAGCTTTTACATTTTTCAGATTCTGTACTGCTTTAGTGTGCAGTTCTGAGCTTCATATTAAGGGATGGTAAGCTCTCTTCACAGAGCAGCTAGAAAAAACAATTCCTCTTCTAGCTTGGGACCAAGGACAACTGATCCAAATTTCAGGCCCAAGAGTATAAACAATGTGGACTGAAGAGAGAAAAACAAGGATGGGACTTCATAACCTAAAGCTATAATTGGACATTTAACTCCAAAATGCAAATGGACCAGAACTTATAAAAGTGAGAGACCTTGTGACTGGTTGTCCATTTTTGTGACCATTTTGGGTTCATCTTGGGTGCAGCCCTAGCTGGGCTCTTGTGCTGCCCGAGGTGTATCCATTGAGGCCTTTTAATAAATACCTACTTTATTGTTTAACTTTGTCTAGGCTCTGTTCTAGGTCAGCCTTGACAAGGCAGCATCCCCACTAGAAGTACAGACACAGTTCCCAGCATGCTATGAGCCTGGAAAGGGTCATTTTCAAAGGGAAAGCAAGGAAAAAGTGTCATTTTCAGAAAACACTTCTTATGCAAGACCTGTCCCCAGTGCAAAAGGGGACTGGTGAGAGCCAATTTTATGGCCAGCTCACTGCAAAAGACATTAAAGTTATGTTCAGGTGAGGTGCTCTTCTACAAAGACAAACCAGTTCCCTTGTGTGGCAGAAACAGCCCTGCTGCGAGCATCCTGTCTCAGTCATTGCTACAGACAGCGCTCATCACTACCCAGAGCATGCTCAAAGCTTTAGTACCTTGTAAAGGTCAGTCTGGCCATCTTTTTGGATTGAAGAAATATTTCATCCTTGCCATACAGGTCTGTACAGGGGTGAATCATGCACCTCAAGATGATTTTGGTGGCACTGAAGCTACTGGGTAACTCTATTTTTCTGAGCAGTAGTAGATGTTTCTTTTGAACATTTTTTCTTCTGGAAAAAAAAAAAGAATTGGATGTTCTCCAAAAATCAACATCTGCAAACAGCTGTTTATATCCCAAAGCCCTCACAGCACAATCGGTATGTGAAAAGGGTAACGGATTTTGGAAAGCAGTCCTTGAACTCTGTGTTAGAGCAAGATATTGCTATGAAAAGTAACAAGAAATACCAAATCCCACTGAACTCAGGTGTGTCAGAGGGTCTAGCAGAAATCTGAATCACTGAATAGATTAGACAGATCGTTTTTACCTCCCTCATAAGCCTAGCAGAACACGTCTTTTTTTCGGTGTTTGCATGGCATCCAATGAAGACTGAGGCCACTGTTTGGTTACTGTAATAAATATTTACTTGCTCATTTGGAAGCATGCATGGGACATAGTACTGAAGGGTCACAGCTGAGAAACGGGTAAAATATTGCAAAACTGATTTTGTGGTTGTTGTTTTTTTTTCTTTCTGGGCCTCTCAAAGACTCACCTTTAGAGCAAGAAAGCTAGACTGTCAGAGGGCTTGCTCAGAGGAGAACCTGGAACTTGCAGCACAAATAGAGAAAGGAAGCACTGGGTCAGCTCTCCACTTCTCCTGGTGGCGTACTCAGTTTTCTGTGCAGTGGTTGTTCTTTTCTTCAGCTAAGGATTGCTGTGTCTTGGTATCAGCTGAGGAGATGTGTCTACTTCCCTGCTTCTGCCCTTCCTCTGCACTAAAAAGAGACTCAGTGGTGGCAGTGCAACTTTGCATGTCACCAAGACTAGAAAAAAGCAAGATGATGTGTGGAAAGCTCAGAGGAGCTTCATACAAGACTAACACCAGGCAGAAGTTGCTCTACCTGAGGAAGAGACCATCCTAGTCAGCTGCTGTGTGATGTAGCACAACTGTTAATAAGGAGGAAATGATTTCGGAGTGAAAAACATGGAACTCAATCCCACAGGAATTATGTTCAAGGAGCTTACATGATTTTCAGTTGGCTGCGTGTCAATGGCTGAATTCCACAAATACAGAGAATGTACTGACTGGTAAAGAATGGTGAAATAAATCAAATAAAATATGTAAATAATAGTTTCTATCTTTTTCTCACACAGTTCTATTTTTCAGCAGCATTTCCATGCAGCAGAACCTAGGGCCTCATCTAGTCACACTACAAACATAAGCCCATTCAATTTTTAAAAATAGCTGCATCATTTTAACTGCATCAACTTTCAGCTCCTCCATTTAAAGCAGTGCACATATCTAGTAGATTATTTAGCTATAATTTATGCTCCTTCAAGTAAGTTCAGTGAGGTACCTGCGCAAAGCATCTTCTAAAAGTGAGCACACTTTGGTAGAGGTTTATACACATAAATTTTGAAAAGGAAGGAAGTGGTTTGGTCACAGGACCTTGCCAAAAAGCGCATTTTTTCAGAAACATTGTAACATTGGTAAACAAACCTTGATGACCATACACGTTTTTCCCCAAACCAACAGGCCCTGGGAGGGCTTCAGTGGAGGGATGTGCTGTGTCCTGCCTGCCTCCCATCCGCTGAGATGGGAGTCGTCCCACGCCTGCCTTGCGTGCAGCAGTGGGCAGCTGCAGCCTCCTGTCTGGATGTGTTGGGCAGCACATTCCCCTCCAGGCAGGCTTGTTATCTGCCTGGCAGAAATCCTCCCATTGCCTGCAGCCTCAGGAGCACTTCTGTTAGCCATTAATTAGCACCATGGCAGTGCTGGCCGAAGCCAGATGGAGGCCTTTGCCCAGTGCACGGTGTTCTGCTGAAGATCAGATTGACACGAATGGGGAAAGGAGCTGAGACACAAACAAAGGCCACAGCAAGTTTGCCAACAGTCAGATGGACACTTTGGTTTGAATCATGGCTGGCTTGGTGCTTTCAGTAACTTCTGCTGCAGTCCTGTCTGCTCCTGACCCTTTGCTTTTGTGTTTGCTGATCATTATTGGCACTCTGAGACCTTGGTCTTACTGGGCAAACTCTGGTCATCCAAAATATTAAAATTAAAATTTATATTAACCTGCTAATTGTGGAATTGTCCTGAATTTATCTTTAAATCTTTGAATTTATTTATCTTTTAATTTATACCAGCTCTTGATTTGTTTTCTCTCTTTCCCTCTACTTGAAATCTCAAGGAGAGACAATCAAAGGGCATTGCTTTCTCCACATGGAAGTCATGGACATCCATTCCAGATGCAGACTACTGATAAAAATGGCTTTTGCCCTCTGGAACAAACACACCTCACACATAACAAAGCCCCATTTGTCCTTATTCTTTAATTCTAAGGCTAAGACAGATACAATGATATAATTTGCCAATTAACCTTCTTTTTTTTTTGGACACTGACAGTGGGTCCAGGAGGATGAGAAGATAAAGCCTTCTTACCTGAACTTCTGTGGAAGCTGATGTAAACTCCCCTTACACTGGTTCCATATGCACACAGAGAGACAACTGACAGACAATAAAACCAAATCCACTAGTGCCACAGTCATTAGCAATTTCATTTTGGTAGAGCTTGAAGTGGAATGAACTTGGAAGGGAAGCAGTCCTGGCAGTGACAAAGATGAACCTGACCCCAGAACATCAGCTATAAACCACTTTTGCACCATTTGTGTTAGTGGAACACAGTGTCCCACTTTCTGCTGAGCTCCCCAGCCCCCACTCAGAGTTCCAGGCAGGCTGCAGCTTCAGCCTCCTGCCTTCCTCCTTTTCTCACCATCATCATGGCCAGCAGTAACACACATTTCAGTACAGGTGCACTTGCAAAATCCCCTCTCACCTGCTTCCTCATCTTATTCTTCTAAGGACTTCTTTGTTCTTTCCTGATTAAGCTGAAGAGAATTAGAAGCTCAGTGATGTGTATTTCATTGGGCAAAACAAAGTGAAAAGAAAGAGGGCAGGCAATCCCACAAAACATGTATAGGGCTGAAGGAGACAGGCAGGTAAAAGGGAGCACTCAGTGATTCCCAGCCTGTGAACAAAGCCACTTTTTTTGGCTAGGGAGGAAACTGGAGGTGCACCCTTCCACCCCATCATCACCTTTGCCACAGAAACAGCCTGGTGGGGAGAAATGCACATGGCAACAAGAGAGCTGCTGAGTGAAGCAGCCATGGGGAATGCACCAAATACCTGTAAGATATGGCTGAGGAGGCAATTTACTTTCCACTTTCCTTTCAAGATGAAGTATGGCTCACTCTACCACTGCTTAGGCTGTACTTATTCCACAAATAAAGATTTTCTGTCTTCCATGTGGCAACTTTTGCCCTGAAGTCACTCTTTAAAATAAACCTCAGAAGCAATGTTCTTCTAGCAGGTGCACAGCGGAGAGCCTGGACAGCAGATACCCACCAGCAGTGGGTGTGAGAAACACTTCCTCCTGGATTTCACCTCCTAGCACGTGGGTGGTTGTGCAGCAGAGCTGTCCTGTCCCTCTGATTCCTTCCTTCCATTTGGTGAAGGTGCAGAGGAGGCAGACTTTGCTGCAAAGCCTTTCTGCTCCCTCTGTGCTCAGCCACAAGAGTCAGAGCCTTGGGAAGCCTCTCCAGAAAGGTGCCACAAGAACACAGAGTCACCCAGCTCTTTTCTTTCTTTATTTTTTTATTGAAAGCTTCATCAAAGAAAACAGAAGTTTAAACCTAACATCCACTGATCTACAGAAAGCCCCAGGAGTGGGAAAATGGCAGCTATTTAGGACTGTGTTACAAATGGAAAACATAAAAAAAAATCAGAGCAGTACAGATCTTTCAGAGACATTCTGAGACATCAGCACACAGATGCCCATATAAATAAGAATTCATAATTTAAATGTATCACAGAGGTTCTGTATTCTACATTTTGGCTGCAGTGAAGTCTGTAAGGGCTGTAAAGAACCTCTGACCCACTTTTGTGATGCATGGTTTCTTGATAGGAAGTTCATCTGCTTTCAAAGCTGCTTTGATTTTTCTTACAGATAGAATCTATTCATTCTCCTTTAAAAAGGAAAACAATTAAAAATTCCTAAATGAATTCTGTACACTTCCTGGTTTTACATAAAATTGTTTTGCCTCAAAAAGATAGTAGAAGTTTCTTCCACTCTGAAATACATCATATTTAATAATACTTCAATTACATAAACATCATGTTCTCTTCTTTAGGCTGTATTTTTGGGCTTTTAAAAATATAACTGACTGTAAATTTCACCAAATTCATAAAATTATTATCCAAGAGAAAGACACTTAAAGGCAGAAAATTAATGTTGGGCAGGTACTCTTTTAAGGACAACAGATCCAGATCTTGGAAGGTGCTTACACCTTGCAGGCTTTGGACCTACAAGGAAAAATGGATTTGTGAACCTGTCAAGGGCTGACATTTTCCACATCATTACACATTTTTATTAAGGTGAAAGAACTCAGCTGTCACTGTTGGGGAATTAACAGTTGAACTGAACAACTTCAATAAACACAAGAATTTTTTCTTATCATGGAAACCTGAACCAGTGCTGGGATTAATTTCCTTTACAGCTTTACTCTCATGATTTTTTGTTCAATTTTAACAAAGAGCATGTTAATAAAGGGGAGAAGAAAGGGTCTCTTCTGCCTGCTTCGAGGCACAAAGGTGAATAAATCTCTGGGGTAAATACAGAGCTCTAGCCTATTTGGGTGACAGGAGCAAGATAGAAAAAGTTGGTGCTCTTTTTGAGAGGAAAATAACTCTCCTTACTCTGCATCTTTGCTGCTTGCTGAGATTCTAGAAATCTGCTTCACTGAAGGGGAGGAGAAGCCTGCTGCTCACTCAGCCCTCCTTCTGAGAAAGTGTGCGTGCATGACTGTGGGTATGCATATTAGAAATGAAAGGAATCCTTGTTACTAGAGTCAATTGTCATTAAACAGAAAAGACCAATGCACCAAATGTCAGCAGTTTTGTTGTTTTCTGTTTTGCATTTCCATCACACCGTGACTGTTTTCTTGGTTCACATGGGCTACCGAGAAAGACCAGGAAAATCCCCTACCCTAGGGCACTTCTTTTATATCCAGACCAATTTCATGTTAAATAAAGTTTTGAAAGGAAATGTTGACCACGCGTGTATCAAACATTACTATCTTCAACTACCACATTTGGTCTCATCACTAAAAATGGATTGATTCATTACTTTAAGCACATTATCACTCTTTAGCATGACTCTTGCTATAGGTGGAGTTAAGTGAGTCTGCCTAAACCTGTTTTGCTCATGTCAACCTCAGCATTAAAATGAAGTGGCATGAGGAGCACCATCAAGCTTAAAACCATGAAGCATGGCAATTTTTTAAACACTTAGGATCAGTCTCAATCTTCAGTACCATAAACAACATAATATAGATCCAAATACTATGACATATTAAAAATAAACTTTATTACAATGCAGGCTTCCTCAAATTTGCTGAGTTTTGGTACACATACATACATAAATAATACCCTTCATTTGATTTTTACTCGAGTAAAAATCCATTCGAATGCTACAGTCCAACTGCCCGTTGAAAGTTTAAGCCCTCACTTCTCTAATGACCAGCCTTTATCTTCCAGGTTTGGGCATGCATCCATAGCAGAAGATGATACAATGTGATGCAATTGCTCTCAGATATGCCTCATTCTGCATTACGGTGGATTTCTTGACCAACACAACCAAGGCAGTCTCTTGGTAAACAGAACTACACAAGTAAGCACAGGCTAAGGACATTTCAAGAGTCTGTTTCACCAGAAGGCAAAAAGAGGACATTCACAACTTGAGGCCTGACTGTCACAGGTGAAAAGTGCTTACAAAACCAGCAGTAGAGCCAGATAGGAAGAAGAGTCCCTCTGCAATCTCAGCGGGAACAGTGAGATTTTTTTCAGTGCCCTGATCTACACTCGGGTCAGCACCTGCAAATACAACACTCTGTTCAGTTCCACTGTGTCTTTTTTTTTCCCTCAATGTTAAGTGACAAGCCCAGGTATTCAGAATTTTCTAGCCATAATTCATAGTTTTCTGACACCCCTTTGTATTTATCTTTTAAGGTAAAAAAGAATTACCAAACCTGAACATCCAGATTTGATTATTTACAAGAATTCAGGTGTGATGGAAAGTACGTACGCAGTTCAGTTTATGGATTTGATATTACTTCTAGACCTCTGGGCCAGGCACCATTGCCTTAGACATCTAGAGTTGCTTCTGCAATCTTTCAGGAACTCTCCTGATATTTAAAGCTAATTTGGCAAGACAGACAAAGATATTGACTTTACAAATTCAGGTCTTCAAAAAAAAAAAAAAAATGGAAACCAGAAACTAAACAGAGCATAACTATAAACCTTCGAAAAACCATATTAGCCAGAACAAACATAAAGAAAACCAGTTTAAGGTTTCAGAGGCCACCAAGTGACAACACCCATGCAGCAAGTGTGCTGCTATTTCACTGTTCACTTTTATCTCATTTTTAACTTTTAGAAATGAGTTACGACTTTCTGAGCATTTTTTAAGTTCCAAATAAGCTTTTTTCTTACCTTATGTTCTATGACTGTTTATAATCAAGGCTCACAGTGTTTACAATTCATAGATTTCAAGTACCAGTTCACTGTTTTTTTGGGATCAGTAAGATGATGAATTATATTTAAGGGGTCCATTTTCTTTCCTCTTCTTCTTCCTCTACTTCTTTGCTTTGTTTCTTTTGATTTCAAACACTATTGAACATTATAGCATGGAAAAGAAAGGAAACAATTCTAATACAGAATGCACTTGAAACACTTTAAAGTGACAGGCACTGTGATATCATGTTGCCTGCCTAGCTTAATAAAAAACACTGAGATTGTTTAACTTTGCTGAAAAAAATAAGAAAAATGTTTCTGAATGTATAAATAAAGCAGCAGAGTTCTGAATAGAAACAAGAAGGTACCTCAGCATATTCATCAGCCACATGGTAGCTACCTTGTAGCCTCATTGTTGATAGTAAATGAGACTTTTTGTGTGTCACATTAGAACTAACACAGAAACAAATGTCTTTATTTCATATTTAACTGACTTGTGCCTGGGGTTATCTCCATTTGTACAAATAATTCAGAGAGAGACAGAAAGAGAGTATGTGTAGAAAGGAAGAAAATAAGGCTAGATTGATTTTTTCCCTCATATGCCCTCTAAAGAAAGAGGGAACCTTTATCCAAGGACAAAATTCAAGTGCCCCTCTCAAAAAGCAACAAGTAATGAGACAGCACATGAAACAGAAAGAGAGGTTTGGGGTTTGTTTCTGAATTAAAAACATGTTGTGGATGATGTTGTTCTTTTACTTTGGCATCATCTGGTTTTCAGAAGTGTTGAATACCAACAACTACTTTGGAGGAAGCAGAAGTTTTATCACTTCTGAAAATCAGGCCCTCTTCCTATGGTGAAGAACAACGTGAAGTCCCATTTCTCTCTTTTCTATGTTGCATATCTAGCAGCATTTACTTGGGAAACCCCCTCCCCCCTCCCGTTATGTTAAAAAATATGATCTTGTTTTATCAATTTAAAAAAATAATTGTGTTCTTTTCCCCAAAAAAGTCAGGTTAGGGAAACACAGACCTCTTTTTAAGATTGGGCAGCTGAATCAGATTGATCCAATACATATGTTTTCATTTTCCTTATTTTTAATGGATACCCTGTCTCTAATCCACCACAGTAAATGTGATGAGCCTTCCCCTCTCTTCTGGATGGAGGAAAGTTTAAAAATGTTTGGCTTAATATTTACACATAGATATGTGTGTGTGTATGTATATATGGAAATGCTGCTCACTTCTGCCTCCTTAAGGAAAAAAATCATCTTTTGACTTCCTTCTCACCTTTTTCATTTGTCTGTTTGGAAGAAGTAAGGGCCATAATCAAGATTTATATATGGAAAATAACTGTCATTCCTAAAACAGGTTTTGGTGGATTAAATTTAATTTTTTTTTTGCCTGATCATACTAATTAGTGATTGTCAGCCAACATATTAAGACAACAGAAATCATAGCAGAGAAGAACAATTTTAACTTCTTGCCTTCATGACAATACGACAAAATTTTCAAAATTTCTGCTTGTATGGGAAAGCTAAAATGAGAACAGATATCAAGTTTGCTTTCTCTTATATCTACCTGGCAACTCAAATGCAACACTGAGAAATAAATGCACAATTAAGGTGGCTATGCATGCTGGACGATGACGAAGACTGAGGTGAAGAAATGAATTGGTATGTTAGAATTCAGAAGGAAGACTGTTGTTTCAGTAGAAATACCAAAGATCAGGTAATTAAAGAGAAAAACTCCCCAAAATTAAAGCCTGCCTGGACAGATTAGTTGGTAGCCCAATCCCCCTTGCTTTGGAATGTCCTCCAAAGCACATAATCAAAACCTGGACAGCTTCTGATACCAACTATTCTGAAATTTCCACTATAAACATATGCAGTATGTAAAACACCAGTGGAAGATAGTTTAAACAAACAAGAAAGTAAGAACTGGTCCGGCCATGTAGGTCAAATAAAGATAAAAAAAAAGAAAAAAAAAACCCTCTATCTTCTGGACTGCGTTAGGGTGTCACTTCATCTTTGGTATAAAATAGGCCATCCATAGGCTGCATTTGTTCACAACTAGGAAAGACTACAGAAATTGTCAACAATTTCTTCTATCTATTGCTTTTTTTGCACTTTTTTTGACCATAAGCTCCTATCTACTTAAGTTTTTTTTATGCTCTTAAGCTAGGTTTTTGCAATGTGACAAGCAAAGCGGACTAAAAACTTCTTAAAGCTCATAAAAAAGACTGCAGATAAAAAGCACTAATGCTTTTGCTAGCGATCACGCTTCGTAAATAAAAAAATCTGCATTCTGCAAGAAAAAAAACCCTGCATTCTCTATAATGCAGCAAGTTTTTTTCTCAATTCAATAACTTTACTGTAAAATGCTTTAGCCTTCTAGATTTTTTTTCTGTCAACACTTAAGACAAAGTTCATAAAAGTCCCAGCATTTTTCCAATCCTTTCAGTTGCCACAGTTCCTTTTATCATCAACTTTTCTTCAAAAGAAGAAAATCATTTTCTTTTAAACTGTACAGTTTATTTTTTGTTCACCCCAAAAACTCAGTCTATTAAACTTCTGCACCAGCACTGGTGTGAGCAGTTTCAATTCATTCTCGGGTTTTCTAACAAGACGTTGACAGCTTGCCTTGAGAGCCTTTGACGTCCTTAAAATTAAGGCAATTAAGATTCAAGATAAACCTTACCTAAACATTTCTTAAAAAAAAAACCAAAAAACAAAAAACCAAAAAATACTCTAGATTAAAACAAGAAGAAAAAGAAAATGAGAGAAAAAGAGTAGCTTAATTTTTGAGGAAGACAATTGGTTTTCATCGCAACTTGCTCCCTCTTGACATCATCAGTTTTTCTGCTTAAAAAAAAAATCTAGCTACACCTCCAGGTAAATTCTGAATTCAAATGTTCGTCCAGATGAAATGTCAACCCAGCATTTTTCCTCTGGGTTTTTCCTTTAGTTGAAAAAAAATAGCAAAAATAAAATTGTCAGACTACATGACGGAACCATTTGCACAGCACATAAAAACACTGTTTTGTTTTCGTTGGGAAAGGTAGAAAAAAAAAAGCATTCATTTGACGCCTGTGCAAACTGGAAGCCAACTTCTTGTTCAGTGAAGTTTCTCCATTCAAGGCAAAGATTTCAGACCGACATTCTTCAGTCCTGTTTATTGTCTGTAAAAACAATTGAATTAAAGTGGTCATTAAGTCAAAACAACTTTGAAATAGCCTCCTCTCCTTTTTTTCCACCCAATTCCCTTTAAAAGTTATCCAAGCTAAACTAACTTTGCAGCTGTTTAAATATGATACCACCACTAAGCTGAAAATAGTCAGGCAAAAATAGGGAACTCCTACTTTGGGGACATTAACACATCCTAAGCAGATGAATTTACTCTTTGAATGCTAGGCATTAATAGGCAGTCTAACTACACTGAAATGAGATGAATACATGGCTTAACACTGTGTAAATCTTTCACAGGTAATTCAATAAGAGGGTGAATATTTTCATAATAATAAGTGCCACTATTTATTTTGGGTATTAGTAATAAAATGAAAGATAAAATTACAATAAAAGAATACAACCAATTTGCTAGAAAGAACACATTTTCTGATGGCAAGAACAATTACACTGTGGAGCAGTCTGCCTAATGAGCCAGTTAAGGCTAACTTAGCAAAACCTTCAAAGCAATATTATTTAGAAAAATATATAATTTTTATCATATAGTGTAATATCTTTCTTAATTTAGCACAGAGAATAAGGAAAATTATCAATCTTTTTCCTACAGAAGGTACCTCTCATTTTGCGTTTTTAATGTTTTGTGTTACTTAAAGATATGTAACATCAAGCTTATTTGAAAAAGATTGTATGAGATCTTTAAGAGAGACCCAGAACCTACATAAAAATTCTATTCTGTGTCTAGGGCTATTTGTAAGAGTCATCTGTTGCTTTTCCCAGAGTCTTTAAAGCTTACATGGAAAAAATCCTTTCCTGACCAAAGTTCAACACAAGAAAGTCCAGCACCTTTCCTTTTGCAAACTTTAATACATTTGCCTTGCCTAGTTTAAAATAAATTTTAAAATTAGGAGTTAAATTTGAAGAATGTCAACGACCTAACATTTGCCACAGAACTTTTTGTCTGGGAGTGTAAACACAGAACTATAATTTTAAATATTAAATTTGCCAAAGGCTTTCTCATTGCATGATACCTAAAAATTAATATTTTGAAAGTTAAGAACAGATTTATTTGGAATGCAACAATTAACTGCTGTCTTCAGGTTTTCTATGCATAATTTCTGGTAGGACTACTCAAGCTGGAAGCTCACCTCCTGAGATTTTACTGCCCCTATGGGTTGAGTGGCCACCATACATGAGAAAGTCCAATATCACCAACACAGCACACGCCCTCTAATCTAACCTGGCATTGAATTTGCCTACAAAAGGCTCCAGAAGAACATAATTCTTTCCACATTTAAAATCAGAGTATGTTGTCCAGCAGAGTTTTGTTTGGGGGTAAGAGAATATACTTTTTGGATGCAAGGATATCCATTGATCTCCGCTTCATAGTCTTCATGCTTTTATGTGCAAAATTAAATATTTACATGGAAAAAAGGGAGTAGGGTCTAAAATAATTAAGGTGATTTCCTCATAAAGTAGATTCCTCTGCTCAGAATCAAGGGCTTTTTTTATCTACACAATAGGTAGCCAGGTTTTTGCCATGAAGTTACCATTTCTGAACTCTGTGGGTGGGATCCTCAAGTGCAGCATTCAGCATATTAAATAAAAGAACACGTATGCTGATTAGAAAGTGGAACTTAAATTCCAAGTTTCATGGTTTATTTTTACTTACAAAGAGAGTACAGAGTCCTTATACCACCCAGTTCATTCTTAGTACATTTTCTCTCCTTCGTTGCCTGCAATTTCATGATTGTTGCAAAGAAAATAAATGTAAGGAAATATACCATTATAACTTTTTTCCTGACTGATCAGCTTCCATGAAATAATTTTACATAGTCTGCCTGTTCCTTTGCCTATATCTGACAAAATCATTATCCAGTCATGTTAATTACTTTTTTATATCTCACGTTTACAATCACCATTTTGTATCTGGCATGATGTTTGTTATTAATAAATGTGCCCTTTGAAAAGCAGAGTAATAAAATAATATTTTAATTATAAAACAAATTCACTTGGTTTTATATTAAGGGTTACTGGAATATTTCATCAGAAGTTAATTTTTAAAGACAGAGATTGTGTATATTTTCGTTTGTTTCTACAGCTTCCCACACTGCATTTCTGCCTGCAACTGGCAGATATAAATAGAGGGCCAATTTCAGACTAAAAAAAATACTGAAACAAGCACAATAAAAAAATCTGTGGTGGATCTGCCTGTCTGATTAAAAAAGAAAGAAAGTCCTCTGAATATAAATGCCAGTGCCATTACAAGTATATTCATTGCTGCAAAAAGGCTGTAGCTGACAAGGAAAGATGAGGGATCTCATTTTCAGGGAATTCACCAAATGAGCAAGAAACACAGCATCCATTTCAATAAAGAATTGCAATGTAGTTTTCTCCTGTGCTGGAAAAATGCCAGAATCTGCAGCTCACAGCTATGTTATGAGGGCTTCTAGACCTAAGTCCTTTTTCTTTGAGATGTAAGAGAAAGGGAACTGAGACACCAAAATCGTCAGATCCAAGTGCTACAGAACACACATTAAAACAAGCCAACAGGATGGTAAAGACACATATTTCTCTCTTTGCCTTTTATATGCTGTAAGTATTTTGCAATCATTTATTTATAGGTGCTAGAGAGACTGGCAGCTAGAAAGGATAAGCATACATAGTCTGTGTCTCCAATTGGGTAGCTTGTGATTGATTGTTTTTGCAATAGGTACATAGAGATATAGGCATGACAATAAATAGTCTTCTCTCTTATTGTGGTCAAAACCACATAAATCTGAAACCATTTGATACTCATACGGTAGACAAACAAATGCATCTTTCACTTCCAGAGGTCAAAAATGAAGTAAAACAATTGACAAATTGTTATAATTCTAATCTTTTCTACACCAGCTCATATCTGATGCCTCTGTAAGTACAGAGTCATGATGCATTGACTGACATATCTATTGTATTTCTTGTCTGGCTATTTCTCTACTTTCTTCCCCAAGATAAAACATGTATAATTCTATTTTAAAAGTAATGCTGCTGTTCAATATACATGTATTAATAAAAGACTGGATTTGTGCTTCTTCCTAGAATCTGTCCAACATTTATCAGTCCCAGTGAGTATCCTGTCAATATGAAACCTTCCCTTTGTGAAGATTTTTATTGTAGCAAAGAGAAGTTGTGTTTGAAGAGATTATTCTGAAGATGAAGGGACTCTTTAGAAGTTCTAAATACAGCTGTCAGTTTATAAAGTTTGAACTTTCCAAGGTATTCCGTGGGAAGTAAACAAAGGGAGCAGAAGAATGGAGACAGATTGAACAGTGCTTCTACCCACCTCCTTCTTATCCCTCTTCTTCCATTTCCAGGTTCTGCCTACTCCGTATCTGCATGGCAGTTTTGCATAATCGCAAATACCAACTTGGGGTAATTTATACTGCTTCATTAACTACACTTTCAGAAAGAAACCTTTTTGTGTGCCAATGTGCACTGCGCCAATATTTTCACCACTGCAAAATTTAAGCCCTTTTTAACCTCTAATGCCAGATGCTGCTTTAGCCCAGCATGATGATTGTTAACACAGTTGTTGAGATCCTTCTGAGTCCAGAAAAGCAGCAGACAGTTAGAGAGCATATCACTGTGGGCAGGAGCTCAAGGACATTTTGCCAAATTGAGGACGTCAGCCAAAACCTTTTGCTAATTACAGTGCTATATATCCAGAATTCATCAGAACTTAACAAAGCTATTCAGAATTTATACTTCTGAAAGAGGGAGTCAAATCTGGCCTGCTATAATCAAGAAGCAAACCCTTCTGACTCCAAAGCCTATGCCTACTTACTTAGACTGTTGGTAAGAATATGCAGGCGCATGTTCACTGGATGTTTCCACTGTCATCTGTTGTTGTTGACCACTGGCTTCCTGTGATGAAGATGCTACTGTCTGTGGAGAAGTATCAGCAACAACACCCTAGGGAATCAAATGAGAACATGAAAAACTTACTAATTTTGCTCATGGCAGTGAATTATGTAAAAGAGCTCAGCACCAGCTCACCTTTCACACATTTCTCTAGAGATCAAGAGAGTTTGAGGTAGCAGAACCACATGCTAACATGACAAACTCCATCAATTTTAGAAAGCTAATTCAGCAACAAGAAGATTTCTCAGCCTACCAGTAGTACTTTGCTCTCACAGGTTGCAGCAAAAAACACCCTCCTCAAGGGCAGTTCCCTGCCCATTCAAAGCTAGAGGCAAATCTTCTGATTCTGGTAGATTCTGGGTTTTACTTGGCTTTTTCACAATGTATACACACCTCTTCTCATTCTTGCTTACCTAGCCCAACTTCACAGTGAGTTCACATTTATTTTGTTTGATTTAAAATGCAATAAAGGCAGAATCTAGACCCACCGGTTTCCACTTTACTACACATCCAAAAGAATTTGAGTCCCCTTAGAAAAACGCTGCCCTCTTCTACATACTGTCTCTATGCATGTTCCCTTCAAAAATAAATTTGCCTTACACTAAAGACTTTAATCTGTTAAGTCAAAGCTCCAATGAAGTTTTGTTTTGTTTATATATTTGCAAAAAGTAGATAAGTAAACACATAAAATATTATATTCATGAATGTAACATTATGCACAATTTCTTATTCTATTTAGACAGTCTGAACTTGGTTTAAGTTTGTTGTATGCTTTCAAAGCAAGATACATTTTCTTTCCTCTACTCTCATGCTTGGTGTGTTGGTCTCATGAATAGCAAGTATCTTCAGGGAACATGCTTTATTACTCTATTGAACACAACAGAGCCAGAAGAGGGAGCACAAAGCACTTGCTTTGTTTTTATTTGAGCCTCGTGTAAACAACAGGTAGTTTATTTTAAAGCATCTGTTAAAATATTAGTTTCATTTTTCAGAAATGCTTTGTATCTATTGCTTAGCAGACTGTCAGTATTATCTTTTTCTGTCTACTTCCTTGTCTTTATCCTTCTCCTTTTGTCCACCTCATCTTGAGATTGTAAGCTCTCTGGGGCAGAGACTGTATTTTTTGGTCTCTGCTTGTGGAGCATCCAGCATGGTAGGGTCCTGGTTCATGATGCTACATGAATACAGATAAACATTAACAATAATCATCATCACTGGATAAAAGCAAAACAGGCTATAGATTCAGATAACATTTTGATTATTTTCGTAGATAATTATGACATTGAGTTACTTTAGAAGGCATGACTGTACTAGCAAGTGATAGGGAGGAGGGCTCGACAAGTAATTTAAATTTACCTTAATTCTCATTTGGACAGGTCAGCATGGTGTGCAGACAACCCTATGATATGAACCACTCTCTATCCCACCATCTCCTTTTAATTCAGATTTGTATCTGCCTGATTTAGACTTAAGAATGGCAATTGAAAAGAGGCACTCACAGTGCATTTGCAAACAAATGAGGTTTAAGGCAAAATCATACCAAGGCAAAAAAGACTGAAACATAGCCAGCTCAGTACAACAGAACAGCAGTAGCCTTTCCTGTGGGACCTTATCTGGGAATAATTGCAAAGAACTAGGAGAAAACAGGATAAGCCCACTTGACTGCTGGCGAAGCCATGCCAGCAGTACCACTAACTCACATCCTCAAAGCACAGAGTAGTAATAGCACAAAATCTAAAGTTCACACAGATGAAGACAGAAGTACAGAGACCCTGGCACTCCTTGCCTTACCCCAGAGTAGGGCAGAAGTTGTTAATAAAAGAGGGTCGTGCCAAAGAGAAACACACAGGGAAGAGGATGCCAAGGCTCCCTCCTCTCGCTGTGCTCAGCTGCCCTTATGAAGCTTCACAGAAGTGGAGGCCAAGCTGACGCTCTCCCAGCAGCTTGTGGTCTACAGGGTTGAGTAAATACTTACTCATTAGACTGTCATCAGCATGACTCAGCCCCAAGGAGGGAGGGAGCGAATCCTTCCTCAAGGATGAAAAGCACTCAGTCAGTGCAGCATCCTCCACGTCTGTATATACAAGAGGAAGGTTTCCATTGCTCAATCACTTTTTCTGGTGGCTAAATGTTTCAGCAATTACCTATGCTTGCTAAGGACTGCATCAAACCCTCTTGCAATCTTCTCTTCTTGAAATCTCTTTTGGTTTCGTGGTCTGCCTGCTGGGTTTGTTTTCCTGTCTCTTCCCATCTCCCTCCCAAGTACATGGGGAAAAAATAGTCATAATCACTGATGTTTTTATTCCATGTCCTGCTGTACAACAAAACAAATGCAAAACAAGAGCCCTTGCAAATAATTTAAAAAATAAAAAAAGAGGGGTTAGAAAAAAGAAGGAAAAGGGAAGAAAGAAAACAAAAAGAGAAAGAGAAGTGCAGTCCTCATTTAATAAGCTGGAAGCTTCCAGCCACCACTCCATAAAGAACCTTTAGGCCCCTTTCAAACAACAGGTGCACAAAGACATAATAAGTAAGAGTTCTGTTCCCCCTTCTCTCTACTTTAATGGATGGAGATAAACTTACTTCAATAGGGACAGCTGTTGGAGGCACAGGAGTGTACTGGGGAATGTAGGTCCCTTGCATAGGTGCAGCAGCAGTCATATACTAGAACAAATCAAAATCAAATGAATGGTAGAAAACCACAATTAAGATGCATAAAACCATGTTAGAAGAATGACATTCTTTCAATTTCCCATTGAGAGCTTTTAATAAGACTGTAGCATATTATTTCTTTTAAGTAAGGACTTTAGGTACAACTTACCCAGCTATAAAAAATAGTATTCTTGAACTTCAAACTCAGGTCATATCTGAATATAGGCAATAGTAAACATCTCACTGACAAAAGCAGATTGTTCTCTAAAATTGAGAGACTCCTATTTACACTTACAAAAAAATGGTGGAGACATGATAGCAGTATCTATATCTATATCTATGTCTATATATCTATATCTTATCTAATGACATCTACAAAACATGATGCATGAAATTTGAGAGGTTTATTCCAATCTGTATTTACCCCATCAACAGAAGCAGTTGGGTTTACAGGGATACAAAGCTGCAGATAGGTGCAATCCAAGACAGGAGAAATAAAGCAAGAGCAAGATCCATCTGGAGTTTCCTCATTTTGTACACAGGTACCTTAGCTAAATTCTTATGGCTTATTCTTACTATTCAGAGATCTTTCCTATGCATTTTGAAACTTGTGCAAATTATTATAGCAACAATTTGTATTAGCTTCTCTGAAAGACGGTCTCTCCCAAGTACTACAAGTCAATCTTTTTTAAAATTCATGTATGCATGGGAATTTTGTCATTGTTATGGCACTGATTTCTTTATATACAGCACTTCTCAAAAACCTCTTGAACTGAATGCAGCAGTCATTGTTCAAATTTTCAAATAAAGTATTGATACTAAGTCCTTAGATCTATATGTACTTTTCTTTCTACAATCCAGTCCTAACTACATGTCTTCACTGACAAGAATCTCAGAATGTGCCCAATCCCCCAACTGACTGTATGACACTTCCACTACATGTTATCTTCAAAGACACACCAAAGATCTGAATCAGCCCACAATGTATTTGATGAATTTTAAAATGAGTTAAATATAGCTTTGCTTCCTGGCAGAGCTAGGAAGTGCTTGCAAGATTTTATTCCACTGTTTATAGTAAAATTTACATTTAAAGCACTCTCCCACCTCAATTCTAAACTAACTGGATGGTTTGATATGCCTGTCACAAACATGCATTGTGAAATTGCAAAGTGGGGTGAAGACTGCAGCAATGCTGGAGAAACGCCTAAGGGAATGACAACAGCATATGTAAGAATCTCACAGCTAAATTCTGAAATATTCTTTCAAGTAGAAGAAAATAAAACGTATTTAAGTGAAATTGTTTTCTATTAAAAAACTAAGTGAGGATCATATGTGACATAGAAGGCATACTTGCAATATGAGCAGCATATGTTGTTCAGAACCATGGCAGTATTTTTCCCCAAATTCACAGTGTTTTTCTGAACTTGAGCAAAGAGGCAGGAGTGTCCTCAGTGTCTGTGTGTTTATATCAGGCCGTGTTTTTCTGCAGCTCTTTTTCCTTGTTCTTCAGGAAGCGAATTGAATTCAATAGTGTTTTTTATGAAGGTTAACCCCCCAAAAGCATTAGGCCAACTCTCCCTATTGTACTCAGTGCAGTTGGGCTGTTCTCCTGCCTCACAGATTAAGAGCTAATGAGAATGCTACAGTGGGGTGTTGCAGAGCTCCTTCTGCTCCATTCATTCTGCCTTGTAATGTGCCCTCACATGTTGGGAAGACATCTGTTGTATAGCATTGTTCTAAACATGTTAATATTTAACATTAACCTGAAGCACACATTCTTAGTGTTCTGCACAGACCTGCAAGGGTTCTAAACATCCATGCAGTCTAACTTCACTTGTACAAATATATATAGAGAGTTTATCTGAAAGTGTTAATTTAAATAATAGAGTGGTATCATTCAACTTGAACTTCCTCTGCTGTCTTCCTCAAACCTGGCAGAACTACATTCAGACTCCTATAAGATGCAGTTGTTTGCCATTCTCTACCTTACACAGAAACCCTCGTGACTTAATATACAAACAATAAACTACTCAACTGCCTTTTAATTCAGATCACTCAATTTTTGCAAAATCCTTTGGCATTGTGTTCAGTAGTAATACAATGGAAACTGTCTGGGAATTACTGATGTCTTTGCTGACTCTAAAAGCACTGCTCTCAGTAGGTGTGAAGTTTCTTACTCTATTATTTTTTATCTCTTGAGGCAGATCCTGATCTTACTTTCCAGCCTCCTTCATGTTGCTTCTTTCACTGCCAGACAATCTCTAGGGAAAACTGTACTCTTGACTTGAGTGCCACTGGTGGCCCTGGCCAAAGCCTGCTTGCCCTGGTATTTTCAGATACTCACACCTCCTGGTTTAATTTTTTTTGCAGAAGTTTTAACTGAATTCAGCCAAAGAGCAATGATTTAAAGCACTGGAGACCAAAGCTATTTAGTTACTTGCCAGACCCTCTGGAGAACTGTAGGAGAGTGACTTCTCCCCTGCATATAACACTCTGCATGCCTAAATGTCTGTACTAATGGTGGATCAGTTTGTCTGACAAATCCTTTAGAGTTCTATAATTAAAAAGAAAAATGTTGTTAGCCAAATTAGTTCCACCAATGGCACGAATGAAGTCAAAGTACTCGTGGCAAAGATTTTGGTCACAGGAAAATTTAGCCAAGGTTCAGTGCTACAGAATACTGGTGCTTTATGAATGGCCCTGGATCACACAGCAGCAGTGGTCTGTATCACAGGTACACACATTGTGCCCTTCAGTGGAATGTCCAAATGTATTTAATGCCTTCATCTTTATGAATGTAAAGATCCACTCACTATTTCGGGCAAGAGTTATTGGGTCAGCAATTAAACATGTTATGGGGGGTTGGAACTGGTTCTCTGTCTCCACAGTCTCACTGAAGTGTTCATTGAGGTTTTGTAAAAATCTTTACCAACCTATAAAGGACAACTACGACTTTGTTCTCAGAGACACATATTCGGTGTCTAGTATCTGAAGCCCCCTCACATGCAGCACAAGGGAGTCCCAGCTGAGACAACATGAATTTGGAGGTGTCTGCCCTGCTGGATCAGTTTCTACCATAGGAAGTAGTGCTGGGAAGCTGCTTTAGCTTAGTTTGTTTACTAACAGTCTAATGAAAAAGGAGACAGATTAATTTTTTTTATAACTGGCACCAGCTCAAGCAAGTTTACATGTATTTCTTTCCTTTGTGAACTACATAATCCTAATTCTCTGATCTCACAGGATAAATAAAGATTACGCAGTGCTAAGGCACAATGTCAGTGTTGATACTTACAACAATGGGTTTGGATAATGCAAGAGTTGAATTCCTTGTCATGAATATTCATGGTTGGTTGTTTAGCAAAATGCTTCCTGAACACTGCTGTTCAGCAACTTCCATATTCAGCACACAATGAGCCCACTGGAATCTGTGTCTCTTCCTGGGCCCCCCAGACACTTTAACTAGCTATTCTATTAAAAAATGAGCTCTGAATCTGTTAAAGAGAGTAGAGTCCAGGCTAGGAGGTGGAAAAGGTATTCAGAAATTATTATGTGATTTAAAGAAAAGTTAAATATTTTATATGTACTCAGTTTAAGACCACCCAGGATGAAAATTCTAGTCTAAGGACATCCTTGAGCTGAGGGACTCTGTTGTAAAGCAGCTCAATTTGGATTACAGCTCCACTCTGCACATGGCTTCCCATCTACCTCAAGAACATCATGTAACTTGGAAGTAGGCAGATGGCAAACACAGAAGACATCTATGTCAGACGGCCACCACTGACATTTATTTTCTCTGTGAACCATGCTCAGTACCGTTCTTTATTCACACATAAGTGTGAAACAGAGACAGCCTGACTCACATGCTCAGCTCAGCAGCACCCAGCAACATCCACTAAATATCAATATTATGAGCATTGAAATGAGAGAATCTGAAAAAACCTAAATGCATCCTTTCTTTGTCATGTGTTTCCATCAGGATTAAAGATTCTTGTGCTGTGATGTGATCAGTCATTCAACAAGGTATGTGCAAGGCAGAGGAAACCACTGTTCATACTTCCACAGCTGTACAGGCTTTGTGGGTCTAAAAGTAGAGGCCGCTCATTTCTGACAGTAAAATGAATAGTGACTCTGCAGGCAGAGATGATGGATCTGGAGGTTATAAGGGAGCTTTTCTTGGCAGTCTGATCCTTTAAAAGCCAGTAATTTCTACTACAGAAAACGACTACATTGCTGGTGGCAAAAGGCTCCTAATTTGCTTGTAAACTATTGTTTTCTTCATACAGTACAGAGAATGAATGTTCTCAGCACTGAAGATGTGCAGTATTATAATATGATTCACGCTTTATGATGCCCAACTGCTTAATTCAGACTGCACTGATCACGTACCAATTTAGTCTATATGCTACATTAAGAATTCTACTCATGTCTTTTCCAATGGGGTTTTTGTTTTTTACCATTTTGAAACAACTTAAATGTGTGGAAAAAATATGTAGCTAGAAAATGAGAGTGTTGATGTACACTTACACCTCTGTTCTTTCAGATAGTGCCCTCTGTGACTACAAAGAGTTAAATGCCAGGAGGTAACAAATGAGGAGGTGGGTTGAGGGCACAAAATGAGATCCCTCAAGAAGGATCTGCAAGCAGCAGGGTGTCCCAGCCTGGCTCCAGCAAGGATTGTGTTAAGCCGGCAGCAAACACCAAACCCATAAAGGTGACAGGCACTGGGAAATAAAAAAAAAACAGGAGGAAGGCAGCTGCCTGTACCCAACAGAGTGAGGGAGCATGCTGCAGTAGGATAATAGGATTTACCCATCAAAGGTGGAGCTGAGTCACCTGCAGGGAATTTGCAGGAGCTTTTGCATTTAGCCTGTGGCACAGGTAATGTCCATTTATTCATCTGCCCTATTAAGCTCTTAGCCTGCTTTTCTCGGGCCCAGGTTAATGCAGAGTCAGGCATCCGCCTAACAGCTGAGGTACATAGCAAACACCCCTTACACCAGCCATTAGTTACTGAATTTGAGCTGAGACACTGCCTGAAAGAGTGCCTCTTGCAAGACCAAACTACTTCGTTTACATCACCAGAAGAGTTTGGCTGCACATTCTGTTTAAATTCTGAAGGCCATCATTAACAGAATGTATAAGAAACTACCCTAAAGTTCAGTTCTATTTATAGGCCTAGTTGCCTATAAAATAACACAGCTGTGATTAGACAGGGGCTGCTGCAGATACATTAACTCTCTTGGTCACTATGAGTACTGTGGGATTTTAGAGACTGACAACAGTTAATAATCTCATCAATGTTGAATAAGTTTCCTGGTATAAAGAAAACAAAAAAGAACTTACAAAATGAGATAGTAGCAGATATGTTGCAGTAAATCTGGAAACCTCAAACAACACTCAGAATCAATAGACTTGCTAAGGACAAATGGCAATGAGCAAGGAAAAATGTTTAAGAAGCCTTTTATACATTCCATGTGCAAATGCTTTTTTCTGGTGTTTTGCTTTGTTTTATGTCAATGTATATCTGTTGCAAGAATCAAAGATCTCTTTTCTTCTATCATCAGTCTTCATGTTCTGAGAAGACAGGAAGCCAAAATGCAGAAGCCTTGTACCAGACTATGCTGGTAAGCCTTTACACCAACCACCACAGCCTGCTAAAGGGAGATTAAACAGGATGTCTAACGTGAGCAAATGCTAAATCATGTATCTGAAATAAGCAAGGATTCCAGAATCTGGTCTTCAATGAGTATTTGTGGTTTCCTATCACCACATGAGCTATAGTACAGTGATAATGACTTAGCTTTTCAGGATTCCCAGAATTAATGCCAGGGTTTGTTTCTGTCTTTTTTTTTTCTTTTTATTTTAATCTTTTAAACCATCTGAGAAGTCTAGACACTGCATCACTAACAGAATTATGTGAAAACATTTGCATTGCTGGAAAACTGAAGGAAATGAGCCTGTTGGCTGAATTTATTTTTATCTTTTTTTTTTTTTTGTCTTTTTTTTTTAACCCCATGAAGGAAATGTGGCCTTCCACTTTCAAATCTCTTTCCCTGCAAAGAACAAAAACTGCATCTCTCTTTGACCATTGTCAGGTGGTTATAACTTTAATGAAATATGGAATAAAACCACTGCTTTTTTCTCTCTGGTTCCACCTTCTCATTTGAAAATATCCTGTTCTCTGATAGAAAAGAACATTGTCTTGCTGTGTCCTCTTATCCCATAGTCTGGCATGGAGATACGGGAACTCAGGAAGAGAAAAGGACCATCTAGTTCATCAGTGCCAGTGGCAGTTCAATGAAATACAATATCCAGCTGCCACAGTTTTCACTTTAAACTTAAAATATCTTTTGCTACCCAGAAGCATTCTCATTTTCCAGCTCAATCCTGTACTTATTCAATGGCTGTTATTAATTTCACTTTCTCCCAATTAAAGAATGGGAGAATAAATGATACGAAGTTTTTGCATATATTACAATAATTTTGCTAATAATTATCAGCCAGGCCTAAAATATAATAATATAATTCCATTTTACCACACAATTACCATAGTCCTATCAAGAGCAGCTCTGCCATTCAACAGAATCACATCACTGGGCCACTGCACTCATTGTTCAGGCAGAGAATAGAAATCTTCACCGGATTTAACATTCCTTCCCTGCTGCTCAGTAATACAAATGTATTTAGGAATGCTGGTTATCAATTCCCTTTCAACCTTCCTAATGAGATGTTACCTAATTCTCTGAGCAAGTTAAATGAAGGTAGAGAGAATAATAACTTCAAGAACTATATTTGCAAACTAATCTCCTTTTCTCTTCAGGAGTTCTAAACATCCTTCACAAATCCCTATCTTTGGAAATCAAAGTAATACAAAGGTATAGAAGAAAAAGTGCAGATGAGCTAACCCCCCCCCCCCCCCCCCCATAGCTAACAGGTCTTCTGTCTGAAATTCAGTCCTGCTACTAAAGCACAGTGATCAGGACTAATCAGATAAAGACTATTTAGAATAAATAAATATGAGAACAGTCAGATACCCACATACAGCTGTGCACCAGCTCTCACTAGCATACACTTTGTAAAAACTGTAGTGAATGCAAGCAGTATAAACAGATAAATAAAAAACCTGGCTCATTCACTTTAACCACTTTTTAGTCTAAAGGCTGACACTACAAATGAACTCAGTAAAAGTCTCAAACCACTTCCAGCTATCTCATCAATGTGTGAAAAGGGCGAAAACAGAGGAAAACTCATCAGTATGTGAAAATAAATTCCCATTCTGATTGCATCTTTCATTAATTGGAAACTTCCTTTAGGAACTTGATCTGAAGGTGCCAAAGATCCTTGCAGCCCATGTGGGTGTACCACGGCCCGTGATAGTTTCACTCTTCCTTGTGACATTGTAGGTGGAGACCCATGCAGACTGTACAGAAATGTAAACTGATCCCCCATGAATGACTGCATGTATGAACAGCCCCAAGATGTGAAAAATGCTTTTTTGCATCATTTCAATAATGCCATATGTCTGATGGATGCATTTGCAAGAGAGGAAGACTTCTGTGTTTAAAACAAAGAACGAGACTCTGGCAATTTGTTGTGTTTTCTTAATTCTTCAGTTCTTACATGTTTCTCTACAAGAGAGGCTTTTTTCTTTTTCATTTTTTTTTCTTTTTTTCTCTAATACCCTCTATGTACCTGTTCTATGAATGCACATTATGAGCTCTCTGGGGCAAGTTTCTGAGCATGGGTTAGTGCCTGATTTATTACAGACCTGTCTGCAGCACCCTATATAAAATCAGGGTATAGTGACTGTATCATAATATGAGTATACTGCATAAGTTTTGGTCAACTAGATCACTGAGATTCTGTGTGAGATTCACACATTTATATTCTTCTTTCAGATCTTGTATACTGAAGAATAACGGGGTGATGCAGCAGAATGATAACTGTGGCTTCTGGTACTTAAAAATTCCCTATGCACCCCTTCAGTTGGAAATTCTTAGACATTTCCATTTAACTGCAATTCTGCCAATTAGTCCCTGATGAATGGCTGCTAGTAAGATGAAGGAAAACTGATCTGTACATTTTCATATTTTCAACGTAAGTAAAAGAAATTAAAATGTGTCAGTAAATCTCTCAACATATAAGCACACTGAGCTATTATTAATAATACATCCATTTATATGAACAAATAATTGTTTTCTAGAGGTAAACATGTCTTCTAGATGCTATTAAATCTCCATGAATGTGAAGAGTCTAAAGAGAAGCAGACTGCTGTGTGCAAACATGCTGTATGGTTAAAACAAAAGGAGAACTGCTTAGACTCTTTAAATAAGAGTTGCTCATCAATCATCACATGCACTTTCCATTTCTCTGTCGGACCAGGGATAAAAGTGGACAGCTCATGGGCCAGCTGTCCAAGAATGAAACAGAGGAAAGCCAGGACAATTAGTTGGAAGCTAAACCAAACCAAAAAGAACAGTAAAAACAGACAAAAGGGCACATGAATGTTAGTATTTCCAGTTTTCCTAGAAACAGGAAGAATTTCAACATCTCCTCCATGAAAAGGCAGTCATGCCCGACAGAGGAAAGGTAGTAAGATAATAGAATTATACCACCAGTGTACACCTTGGACATTGTTAAGAGCAGCTAAAGCATGATATTCTTCAGTCCTTTATCTCTAAAAGACCCTTAGAATCCAAAATATTTGGCTAAGTATCATGAAAGATATCGCTGTGGGAAGGGAGGGCAGGGGAGGGCAGGGCAGGGACCATTTCAATACTTCATAAAAAACACTGCTGTTCACCAGTATCCTGCATGCAGAGATGGAGGAGAAGTTGTCAGTTCAGTGAGCCTGAAACACCTTGCAGACATCACCTTCTAGGGCTTGCAAGGCAAGCCCCAGACATCACCTTCTGGAAGCAAGCAGTGGCATTAGGGATGCCTTGCAAGCTGGCTGTCCTGAATGGATGGTGAACATGCCAGTCCAGGCTTAGGAAGGGGGAAACACATTCCCTCTGGGAAATGCTGGGCCCTTATGCCTAAGGATACAAGGAAAATCAGCCTGCTCATGGGCATGTGTGGATAAACATCCCCCAAATCATGCACTCAGGCCTTCCAGGCAGCCCAACACAGAGATGATATGGTTGAGTAGGGAGTTTACAAGACCCAAGAGCCCTGCTTCATCTCAGCCCTCATGTGAAGCTCTGGGATGTCCTTACCTCTTCCCACACATCTGGAAACTGGCAGTACCTCTTCAGTCCTCAAGCCAGTGCCCTGTTTTTGTTTTTTTTTTTCCAGGACAATCCCACCAAGTTGCCTCACCAAAGTAACATTCCTGGGGTTTTCTGACTTGGCTGCCAGACTAATCTGGCCCTCAGTAAGCAGACCTGTAAGCTGACCCAACAGGAGATCTGGAAGCCTGCCCAAAGCATTGGACATGCTGAGGCTGCTCTGGAACACGAAATCCTGGGAGTGTTTTGCAGCTGCTGCCTGAAAACTGACAGAAACCAAGATGGACATTTAAGCCAGCTGGCAGCTGCCAAGGTCTTGCAGACTAGATTTTGTATTGGGAACAACATGAGGCATTGTTTCTGAAAATTAAATTCTGTTTGGAATTTCTGGCTCAAGAGAGAATCTTTCTGGTTTGTTCTGAGTTTTTAGAAGATGAATCAGAATGAAACCAAATTTCATAAGATTGATTTCCCACAAACTGGAAACCATGAGGGTTGCTTGGCCAACTCTCCATCTATCTGCAACTTCAGCAAAAGGATAAGCCATATTTGTATTTGGATAGGGTGGGGATACTAGAGAATACTAGCCTTTAATGGCTGGAGCCAACTAAAGTGCACCTAAAGTAAAGTATTTTAAAGTGATGCAGTACAAAATATTGCTTCTTGAAATGTATTTACATGATCACTAGCTTTGCTTACATGGCAGGGCTGTGGAAGGTGGTAATAGTGAGCACTTCTGGGGAAATCTTTCTTTTTCCAATTTCCACAAACTCTTAAAATTCTTGCAGAAGAAGAATCACCTTAAAATTAAAGTCAATGCCTTACTGACAGAGTGTGACTATGTAAGAATATTACAGTCTGCCCCTAAGTATGTTAACTATCATCTGTGGAAGGATCTCTGAGACACATTGGATCATATCAGCAATAGGGCTACAAAAGCAAAGGAGAAACCTTGACTTTTAGCAGAGTGGACTGAACTATACTGCTACGTCATCAGGTTATCTACCATGTAATGATCTGTTAACAATATTGAACTCCTAAACTTGTGTGATAAAAATTACATGGAATCTCTCCTAATTCATCATTGTTTCATCCAAAAGTTAAGGGGAAGAGGTAAAGAAGATACCAAAAATTTTTTTAAAAATTGAAAGAAACAATGAAACAGATGAAACAAAACAATGAAAGCCAGCAGAACAAAACAGGAAATGCAAGGGAAAAAAAATAAATCCTAATGCCTCAAAAAATAGCCATCCCTCCTTGCCATAAGTCCTCCTGTCTTACCATCTAACCAGTAATTCATCTCCTAGAGAGAGGTCTCTTTAGACTGCCTCCCATTTTTGACTCCTGAAGATCTTTCATACTATTTCCCTATAGTATTTTCTTAACCTATGAGATACTGTTTTGTTGGGGAAGTGTGATCAACACAGCTGATGAACCATAAACAAAGTAGCCAAAATCGCAAGCCTGATGCTTCAGCTTTAACTCTCCCTTTGAACAGGCGAGCAACTTAGCACATAGCAAACATGAGTTTTTTTTAAAAAACAAAAAGTGCAAGTACTCATTTTTCATAAGACACTATTAAATACAGCTTTATGGGTATGCTTAGTAGTTATTTTACCAGGAATAACATGAACAACACTTGAAGAGGCCAGTAAAACAGATGTGTCTTAGTGCTGGCAGAATAGCAGCATTCCAAGCCTGTTCTTTGGGTTCTTTCACTGCTAGTTTTCCAAAGGAGACAGAATCACCTCATATGCATTCAAATTATATACAATTATCATTTGGTATGGATTTGTGCTTTAACACCTTCTTACAGTTCTGGAAAATACAAGCACTGAAAGTTTTCAGTGCTGGTGTATGAATTTTAATAATTTCTATGGCTAATAGAGACCTGGCCAAATATAAAGCAATTCCCATCATTGGAGAAAAAAAAAATCTCTTAATCAGTCTTGTCCTTGCTCTCACTGTACTGATTGTAAATAGTTTTAGACAGGGCTAAAAAAAAGTGTAGCAGCAGTCTCAGCTTGATAGACGAGTATGCTGAAATGCTTGCTCTTGATACATTTCTTCAGTTAGCACATTCTGTGAAAAATTAGAAGCAAAGCTAAATAACAAAATCTTCCTAATTTCCTCCCCTCTCTCTAATTCTGATAGAGATTATGAGGAGAATAATCCAGGAAGGGAATCAAGATTGGGGAAAATATAAATACATGTTCAAACACCCATATTTCCTCCTTATAAATGCCCTTTCTATGACAGAGATGTCCAAACAGCACTTAAGGAGCAACAGCAAAATGCCTGACAGACAGGCATGATAAGTAATGGCTCAAAATGTTTGCAAGCCAGACAGAAAGGGTGACTTTTTCTTTTCTTTTTTTTTTTTTTCCCTGAAAATCCTTTAAGGTAAACTCACTCCCTGTCTGCTGGCATGCAGCCATTTTCCTATAAATTCATATTACAATGCTGTATTTCTAATGGATTGGGTATGGTGCTTTTCCATTTTGCTAATGAGAAAAGCTAAAGGCCATTACTTGTTCTGATTAAGATCCCAAGGGAAGAAATGTGATGTGTATATCACCAGGCCATACCTAAAGGAAGTATTTGGCATTTCCAATCAATCAGATGAAGGGTAGACAGAAAAAGTCTTATCCTGTGACTGCAGCGGAAGAAGATATAGGGGGAAAAGAAACCATAGAAAGTGTCTTTAAAAGGTGACTTACAGGAATCAGTTATAATGATATTAGTATGATCAATGACTAGGGCTACTATCTGGGAAGGATGTAATTACCAAAATGAAAACTTTCAAATGGGAAGCCTGATCAAGGGCAGAGGTACTGTCATATTTCTCAGAGCACTGTCAGCTCTCATCCAGGCAATGTATTATGGTGTCACTCACAAGCACTGCAAGGTTGTGCTTCCCTGGGGTGGGAGCAGACCTGGGAGTGAGGGATTGAGAAACTTTGCATCCAGCTCAGAAACGTGGGTAAGTCTGGCCCCAAAGGCAAATTCCAGATAAAGAAAGATAAGGCTGGGCAGAGGGGAAGATAGAAAATTCCCAGTCATGACTGGCTCTAAGGAAGGTTTTGCAGCAGTGCACATTTAAAAACCATTTCAAGAGAGAGAGAAAGGAAATGCTGTAGACTGATGAGCTACTTGTCATAAAGGAGAGGAAACAAAAAAACGTACCAAGAGATGCACTGCTCAATTTACAGAACAATAGTCTGGAGTATCCTCTAAGATGTTTCAATATGCAATTCCTACATGTTTAATCCTGTTGTCATAGAATTTTTCAAATTTATATCTGAATGAAATACAAAGTTTAGGGACAGTTTTTCATCCCCTTTTCAGTGGCTGCGTAGTAACAGCTTGAAAATGGTACAAGATAGATGCTCCAGATGGCAAATAAAATGAATAGAGCTTGGAGACGGGTGTTGTAAGAGAGAACAAGATTCCTTGACTGTGTCACAATGCACAGTCAGAGGTGTAGATATACTTTAAATAATATATTAATTTCACATAATAAATCACTCTGGAACATTAAAACTGACAAAAAAATCTACCATACTCCATCCTCTCAAATGGAATTCCAGATTAACGGAACATTTCTGTCAATGACAGCAAAACTATAATAACTGATAAGGTCAGCAGGAGAGAGTGTCCTGTACTCTCCCAAATCTGTATTAGGGCAGATTTAGCTTTCCTCTATAGGACACCACTGATTCTTTACAGATACTTGGGAATGCTTCAGATACTGCCACTTGGGAATAGAAAGAAAGGCTGTAACACTTTCCCCTCCATGTGCTTTAAAAGAACATTTTCAACCCTTCCCTTCTTCATGAGATCAGGAGGCAAAGGTGAGAGATGTATTTCTCTTAAATATTATTGGTGACAAGGCATGGATGAAACATACAGTGCCAGAAAAAAAATAAGAACCACAGCTGAGAAAGCCCATCTACAGCTATCAAACTGAAATTCAATCATCAGCTTTCCTTAAAGGCATATATTTAAAATATTCCACACAGGCCCTAACAGGAGTCCTCAGTGAGCTCTTCTGATCCCTCTGCTCCAATCATGCGAAAAGGAACAAATGCTGAACAAATTCACCCCAGCCTGTACAGGCAAGCAATTCTGGCCTCTTCTAAATGCCACAGCCTAGTCAGGGAATTGTTCTTCTCAGGAGGATCTTGCAGAGTATCTATTTCTAGGCTAGGTTATCCATTCTGGTTCTTTGATGTACTTCTGGCTCTGGCACGTGGACTGACTGGAAAGCTCAGACATCTTCATTCTGCACTGGCACTCACTGATCAGCATAATGTTCCCTTTCTCCTTTCCTTTTATACACAATATAGGTGAAAAAAAAAAAGATTAAGTGCTGTGCAAATATTTGCACAAAGCCCTAACTGCACCACAGATTTCCTTGTCCAAGAATATGACAGAGATGACAAAGTGGCCATTTTTCTGTCAAATAAATTTATATCAACACTTTAAAGCCACAGGACTTCGCATGATTCACCTTACAAAGAAGGATGGCTGCTGACATACAAGTGTTACACCGAACTCACAGGCCACACTGCCAAAATACAAATTAGCAGAGTTAACACTTAGAAAGTATAAAACTGGCTATTCCTGAAGCTGAATAAGGGCATTTGCAGATTCCTCACACTTAGTGGCTGAAGTCAGGGACAACGAATTTAATCTTAAAATGGGAGGGTGTGTGCCGGGAATGTTTTGCCAGCCTGCCCAGCTGTAATATCCCCTAACAGCCTGAAAGGAATGGTAATTGTGAACTGAAACAGCATCTGCTTAACTGTCATCCTTGCCTCAGGACTGGAACTTTTTTGTTTGTTGTGAAGATCATGAGAAACACTACATGGAGCATGAAGATGAAAACAGAGCAAGATTAAAAACATTAAATACAACCACCAAGACACAGCTGTTCCATACTGCTAGTGAACTCAGGGAAATACAAAATTTGACATTCATGATATAATTTGGTATAGGAATTTAGAACACTGAGTTAACTGCAAAATTCTATTTTAAAATATTTTCATTATTATTAATATAGAGGACAGATTATTACACATTATTCAGCAAGAAGCAATTAAGACTCACTGCTAGGCAGTAGAGCCAAATCTAACTTCAACTGGTAAAATCTTCTGTTTTCTTACTGAGAAGAATGCGCCAATTAGTTCAGCTGCCTTGACCAGAACAGCTTATGGCAGTCCATCACACTGGGACTCTGGGCTTTACCTCAAATGTACAGCTGAGCATCCCTGGGTTTAGAACAGGAGCTGCTGTCCATACTCTAAGAAAGACTACACTGTACAGAGGTAATTTACCTCAAAGGGAATTGAAGAACTTGCATTAATATGATTATTTATTCAAGTGATGCTATAAGGTTTAATTAGCATTTTTTTAAAACACCTTGACGATATAAAATGTATTGTAGGTGCTGCTGTTGCTATTTGTCAGTTGTTCTCTGCCTCAGGATGTCTCTGAAAAGACTGGAGTCCTGTTGTGTTTGGGAGGAAAAGCAAATGCTACAGATTCCCTCCTGTATAATTTGTACCTTAGGGAAAAAAAAAGAAAAATAAAAAGAAGAAACGTTTGCCATAAATCTGCAGGATGTGTGCAGATGGAGTTGAAATACTTCCATAGAAATGCCATAGCTTCATAAACTGAACTAACTGATCTGTCTAAAAAATAAGTGCTTCAAACTATCAGTAAGTACCGAAATTTCTTAGCTTACAATAGGATCAACTCTGCCTGCAAAGATCTCTGTATAACAATTAGAGACAAGAGACATTAATACTTTACACTTCTGTGCCAAACTTGTAATTGCAATCATATAATTAAGAGTCCTTGGAACACATATCCAGTAGTGCATGCAATAAAGTAAAAATCTAATATTAAAAATAAGCTCAAGATGATGCCATGGTGCTTAAGTCATATTTTTCTGTTTTGAAATGCAAAAAAATATAACACTGCTCATGACATTTGTATGAAAACTAATGAAAGACAAAAGTGGATTTATAAGCCTTGAAATGTATTATTTTCTTTGCCTTGTGTTGCAGATTAATTACTTTAAATTTTTCCATCAATCATTTTCTGATTTCCAACTCTGTTACACTCAGTTTTAAACAAAGGATAAAGATTTCAGCAAGGTCAGTGGTCTTCTGCTCTCAATATTGTTCAGGTGCAAATAAAATAAGGAAACCTACTTCTTCAACCAATGGTCACACACTGAGTGGAATTTTTTGCTATTCTTTCCTTATGTCCCCTAAGACATCAAGGAAATCTGAAATTGTTGCTACTTGCATTTTATATTTATGGATAAACTTAATGTAATACAATAATCTTAAAGAACGTGTATAGGAAAATAATATCAATTAATCAAATAATGGTCATTTTGTTGGAACAGCCATTTATTTCAAGAAAACTAAAGATTCTGAGATAAGTCCATTGTCTTCAGAGGAAATCAATTGTACTAAAGCCACTTAGGAGCATTTGTATGTTGAAAGAAAGTCAGAAAAATAGCTTTTGTTAAAAAGTTATCTTTGAACACCAAAATTTTCAGCATCAATTTTGATTCCATGGATAAACTAGGCAAGGTTGTCTGCGGGAATACCATCATAGCCCAATTCACACTTCCCCTTGTTACTGTATTTTTGTCACTCTGATTTGCACTGTCAAAAATGGCAATTGAAAAAAGAACAAATACAACTCATTTTTTAGTCAAATGCAGGTGATTCAGGTGGAAAAGGCTGTCAGCAGAGCAAAATTACAGTAAACAGGAGGAAGGGAGCAGACAGGTGCCTGAGCAGTTGAAAAAAAATCATTTTGGAAATCATAGCACCTGTGGTCTATTCTGCAAACACTACACACAGCTGTGGTTCACAAGCCAGAGAACACAAACAGCATGAAGCTCTTGCATCAGTGAGATCAGTTTGTGTCATATAAATATTATATTGATTTAAGAGAAACCCCCGAGGGAAACACGGCAAAGGAAAACCAGGAGTTGAGGTTGGCAAATGCGCAATAATTTGGACACGTAGATACCAAAGTCTTAAATTTTCTGTTGCTGTATTACAATTACTAATATTAAAAAGGCAAAATTAGAAGCATACAGGTAAGTATATCACATTCAAAAGTCATAAAATGTCACAAAGGATAGAGCAGTCCTTCATGGGACCAGAAAAGGATGTGCCTCTGGATACGAGCACTCCCCAGACCCATCCTGATAAGGTGTGGCTCCCCTCTGTTGCACAGGAGAAATCCGCTGAGTTCTACAGTTCATCACCTTGCTAGAAAAACAATTCAATTCAGCAAACTCCCAAATTCACTCAACACAGCTGCTCTCAAACCCCTTGCTACAGCTCAATGAAAAGTGCTGACTGAGATGTTTCATAGTAAATATTAGGTATAGCAGAAATCTCCTCCCAAACTGAGTCTTTCAGGAGCAAGAGGATTCTACAGCCTCCGAGCTCTGACACAGAAACACCCATAACTCACAGATAATAAAGTACCATCAGAGGGCACAGAGGTTATTGCCATCAGCAGTTCCCTATAGATTTGTAAATAATTTGAACAAAGCTTATCCTTTTCTGAGAACTTCAGGCTGAAATCATTGTATATACAGCATACCAGTGTCTTGCACAATGTATGAAGCCTGTACCTTTAGCTCCTTCATTTAACCTTGCTTCACAAATGAGTGAACCCTGAACAGGCTGTTCTTTCCAGAAGAAAACAAGAAAGATACCTCAAAAGCACTGGTAATTTGTCTTACAGGAAGTTTAAACATTTGGGGTACCAGTTTGCCAACCATCTGATAAGCTATGTGGATTAACTGTGAAATGCACTGTGAGCTGAAATTCAGTGGGACATGATATAGGAAAAGGCAGTGAAATTCAATGGAACATTATTTTTGTGAGCAGCTGTAGGTCCAAGACTTTGTCCAATACACAAGTTATGTTATCTCTTCCATTGTGATTAAAATATGTAAAATACTGAGCATCTTTCAGATTAAATTCACTTTCAACTCCATTGTACGTGTTTTCAGTAACATGGCAACAGGTCACCTTCCAAAACACTGCAATGCCTGCAATCTAGTGTATCCAGTGTTTCTGTGAAGTCCCAATACCTCTGGAACTAAAAAGTTTCCCTTATGAAAGGTTGCTGCTCAGAGCAGAAACATTTTGCTTAACAAAATGTACCCATCTTATTGGAAAGAAAAAAAAGTAATCTAAAGAGTTCAGTATACTTACTAATCACACAAAACATGTTGAAATTAATCAATCTTACCTCTTGGTTCCAAATGATTTTTAGTAAGACAATACTGCAAATGGTCAGTTGCAACATATGTTTATTCTTTGACTGTAAACCTCAGACATTGCAAATAAAATGTTATTTTGATGCACAGCTCTTTTCTGAATTTTGGTACATCATGCTCAGTAATCATTTTAGAAAGTTTTTATAATATCCTGAAGTCTCGGTATTTAAATGAATATTACTTGCTTTGAACTGAAATAACAACGTCTCTTTGTGATGAAAAACAGAGGTTGGAGATGAAAAAAGGCTCTTAGCCACTGCTCTGGATTTGTGTCAACACCTGAAAATTCCTCTTGGGGATTTTAAAGTCCAGTTGAGTTCTAGACATCCCAAACATTGAACTTTCTATGCTTCATTCCAACCACTTGTCTAGCTCTTAATGTCTTCTGCAACATATCAAAGTTATGCTTTCCCTATTCTGCCTTCATAACCTCTTTGTTAGCACCACTAAAATTTCTTTTCCTTTCCAGGGATACCCTTCATGCGTCCATGTTGTGTTGTAAACCTCTGTTGTCTTTCACCTTCACACCCTTTTCTTTCAACCACAGTTTACATCTCTCTCTGAGAGAGTTGATACAGTTCCAGTGCTTCACCTTAGACCTAAATGATATTGTGGGAAGGACTGCAACAGTACTTAGGATAAACTAGCTGGTTTCCCATATAATTTATCGTGTTGCTCTTTTCCACTGACAACACAGCTTCTTCAAGGATTTCAAGACTTCTTAATGTGTTTGTGTGTACTTGCACATGAGGAGAAATGACCACAGATCTGTTTCCCAGCTCTTGGCAGAGAAGAGCTGTGGAAGCAGTACCTCTGGGTGACACTTCTTGCTTTTCACATGGCCACAGTTTTGAAAAACACCCTTCACCTCTCTAAGATCTCAAATATGCCTTATATTACACAGCCTCCGCAGAGCTTGTCTTCACCTCTTATATTTGGATTTATTACTTTTCTGGAAAGCCATATTCCTTATTTCAGTCAGAATTACCCAAGCCTTGTTTAAACACAGGCAGGACAATACAAACATGTTTCATTCTAATAAGGCAAAGAGTTCTCTCCTTGATTGAAAAATGGAAAACATATTTACAAAAGAGAACCATATCAAGAAAATACAGACATCAGACCTGACATTTAGAGTACTTTTGTTTTCCACCTCTTATTGAGTTTGTCAGTTGTAGGTGTGCGGGGTGTTTCAAACCTAGAATAATTTTCAGGATTTTTTAAACCTATTATTTGTTCCTCTCTTCTACCTCCCTGTCTGCTAAATAAAGAGATTCTTTCTCTCCCCAAAACTTGCCCTATCATTTATAGCATCAGCACAATTTCACAAGAAAATGTGTGAACATTATATTTTTCCTCTTGAAATTCAAACTATTTAGGTAAATGACCTACTAGCAGTTAGCAAAATGAGTCTGCGATCTGTAGGACAGATATCAACAATAATTTCTGGGAGTATGACTACAGATGAGCCTTTTTGGGGGGGATATTCTGCAGACCACTAAATTTATGCCATATTCTACTAGTTTTATGGCATTCAGTTCCTATTCATTACTACAAAATAAAAATGTTCATTTCATACACAGTACATGCCTATCACTAAATAAAAAAACAACGTGCTTGGAAGAGGTGGCTTTGAACTGCACTCCCATTTACCAAGTGGCCTTCTAGAAATCACAAAAAGAACTGCAGCAGTCATATTTAAGAAAATATATGAGAAACAAGCCTCTAAATGTTCTAGTTTACAATTATGTAAAGTCATCTGCAAATCAATTATATGAATGAGGTTAGTTTTATGATAAAAATGAAGTTATATTAGTTAGGGCTTTTCTGGCTGATACTTTTTGCTTTGCTGATCCATCACTGTTGCTTTGTGTTGATGTGTATTTTTATCACCACAATCAGGGAGTTGATTCCTTCTCTAAAAGGGAATCTGGGCTAATGTCACTTTGAGTCAGTGGCTGATATCTCAAAGAGAGGCAACAAAAGCTCTTTGTTCATTTGTGGAAGTGTCGTGTGAAGGTAAAATTTAACACAGAATAAAAGCTACTGACCTGCTGGGCTCAGATGAAGTGGTGGGTGGACCAAAAATGGAATTCCCTCCATCTCTGTTAATTCACCTTTTACATTTTCCCTTCCTGCCTACGAGAGGTAGTGGCTTTGAAGATTGGAACACTTGCACACAAAGGCAAACAGTAAGCCACTACCAACAAATGGCAGGAAGGTAGAGCTGAATTCAGAAGAGAAGGGGGGAAGACTACAGAGATATGATTTTATAAACTCTATTCATTCAAAAATACCATCTAGCCACAGCTATGGTCAAACATAGACTGTGGAATCCCTGTTGAAACAGATGAGCAGAAAGAGTCTCATCTACACAGGAGCTGATGGTTATTGTTTGCTTAGAATCTGATGCTTTTCACTGAGTGCCCCTTTTTATCTCAAATTACATGAGGTAAATTGGAACTGCCTTTCAAGAGAATGTTTGGGAAAAAAGGTGCAGGAGGAGTTACTTGTTTTTTATAAATCTCACAAGTATTTATGCTGATCTTCTCCCTTCTAAGCAGAATCAATTCTCCTTAAATGGATCTCCTGCCCCAGACAGCTCCATGTTGTTAATCACTTACATTTTCCCTGGACTTTGGCTGAGTAAAAGCATAAGGAAGATCTTAGCTTCACCCTGATCTAGGCTATTTCATTTGAAATGAGTTCAGTCCTATATTTTCCACACAAACAGTAACTGAAACTGTCAGTCAATAAATAAAATAAAAGAGCTCTAAGATTAACACCTGATAACGTGAAAGGCACAAGACTGCAAAGAAACTTTGCTCCTGTAGCTCTCCAAGGACCTTGTGACATACAATTAGAATAACAGGGAGTACTTTTTGAACAAGAATCTGAACATGAGGGGAATGTGATGATGTTTCAGCTCCATGTAGCTGTAGTATCTGCAAATAGAATGAGAGATTAAACAGGGGGAAAAAAAAGCAACCCTATCTAACAAAGCAGTTATTCTGCTGAGGCCTTCAGGTGACATTTTAAACCACCAGTGACCATGGAGTATCCAAAGGAAATAAAAGATAAAAAACCTATAACAAGCTTGTTGTTCCATTGAAGGGTTCTGGAGATATCATCAAGCCTTGCTGGCAACAAAAAGAGCTAACAAAGTGAAAGATAAGACTGATGTACCTGCATAACAAGCCAGCTATTCCACTGAGAAATTTCAGTGATACTATAAACCAGGAAAGCTGAGTTAAGACAGTTTGCATTTTCAACAGGATTCTACATTATGTCATTGCAATTCTTTCATCAAACTGCGTTTTTAATATAGAGTATCTGGAACAATTGAACAAATTATTTTTGTTTTTTTTGTTGCTGCTTAAGAAGTGCAATGGAGGGTTTATTTTGTAAGTTGCCTATCAAGTTTCTAAATTAGAAAATGAAAACGGAGCGAATGTTAAGTGTGAAGAATAATTAAGCAGCCCAGTTAAACCACCAGCTTGAGTAAAAAGCCTGGCTTCTACTCACACTCCATTGGTGTGGGCCTCAAAGGTTTAAGTTGAAACAAGGCTACACTAAGGCTGTTCCAAAGGAGAGGGGAAAAAAGCTGCAGCTACCCCTCTGCCTATGAGGACTAACAAAGGCTGCCTCAAACTATTGAATGAAACTGGAACCCAAGCAGTGTCTGAAACAGATACTAACCCCAGGGAGGGGAGGGAAATCCCAACCAAGAAAGCGCAGAACAGCAAACTTCCTTCAGGGATGATAAGCAGAGGAAAAAGAATAAAGCAAATCGGCTTCCCACCGAAGAGGCAGATTATTGCTGCTGATGGCCAAACTTGGAAGTGCCAAAGAGCAATAACTGAAAGCAGTGATCAAACTGCTCCGTTTTTACATTTCTAAAGGTTTTTGTATTATATCCACTCAGGCATCAATCACAATGTTATTAAACCACGAAAGGGATGTCAGATCAATCGCTGTATCGGAAACATTTTGAGTGATAGGCTGATGATGGAACAATTCCAGCCTCTATACATTATTAAACACATACTAATGCTGCTCTTTCAGTGATGCCCTTACTGACTCACACACTCTATTCTCCCTCTACAGTACCTTTTTTAATTGCAGACCTAATCGTAGGTGAATATCACATAGGAAAAACAAGACTTACTATAATAAATAATAGTAAACTAGGAAAAAAAAAAATCAAGCCTTAAAACTCTTGTCTATCTTCACATTATGCCTTCTGGCATTAAAATTTCATTTTAATACAATTGTAGGAGCTGAGACTGGGTTGTCAGCCTTAATCAGAATATTCAGAGCTATTGCTTTCTTGCTGTAATCTTGACATAATTTAAGCTTAGGTTTTCTTTATGTATTTGCCTACAGCTAGCACACCCATGTAAATGCTTTTTGCTCTTTTTGAGTGAAGAGGTATCTATGAAAAATACATATAAATACGACAGAAATCACCCCTCTGGCAGATTGTCTGCTTAACTCCAGATTTCAAGCAGAATGGGGAAGTGATCAGAGCAGCACATGTGCCTCTCAATTCATCAGCAACAAAAACTGTATTTTCACCAGCAGAAATCAATTTGATTTTCATAAAGGCAAAAAAGAATTATGTTCTTGGTGGATAAAGCACAAAGCACAGTAACTGGGACATGCAAATGCTGCACCAGTTTCTCTCACAACACAGGAACATAGGGTTGAGATTCCATAAATGGCACACCTTTACCTCCTCTCTCCCTCCAGTGCCCTATACCATCCTTTGGCATTGGAATCAAGCAAAGATGGATTTGTAGCTTTTCCAGTCATCTTGATAGCCTGCTTAGGCATCCTCCTGATTGGGGAGTGCTTGGTATAGCAGACATGTCTAATTTTATGTGGGCAATTCAATAATAGATAAGAATTAAGAATGTTAAATATAATAAAATTAAATTAAATACACATTTTTTGGGAGGTTGGATAGAAAGAAAACTTATTGTTCCTATTCATGGCAAATAGTTTCCTAAACAAAATTATTTGGGTTTTGGGGGGGAGGCTTTACCCAGCACAAGGGAAATGCAGCTGACCATGAGTGAGTCTATAGAAAAACTACTTTGTTTTGACTGCTGAACTGGAAGGTCCCAGATGGAAGTGAACACCCCAGCAGCATGAAGCCCAACCTGGGCTGGTGACAAAATAATCAAGTGGATGGAGGCAGCTGCCCCTGGATTCCCAAGGACTTTAATGTGTGCTTCAGGGCTGAGAGATCAAAACTCAAATCCAGTTTTTGGAGTCAAGGCTCAAAATGGCAGAGGCTGCTGTTACTCAGGTCACTCGCCTCACCACGGAGCTAAAGAGCAAAGGAAGATGGAATGGCTCCCTCTGTGAAGGGGGATGGAATGTCTCCAGCCTGGACAGAGTATTTTAATGTTTTAAGGAACGTCAAAAGGCTGAGTATTTCCCACCAGATATGAAGATGCATAGACCCTTATGCTATTTCTCTAGCTCACTCACTAGAGAATAGATTTTCTGTTGAAGCAATGTTTTAGGAACCCAGTATTCATCCTGAATCAGGCAATGTGGAGGTGGTTTTGAAGTCAACTCTCACTTAAGTGACCACAGGGGTCTGTTTTGGCTGAAAAATATGTTATGTTAATTAGCAAAATGCTTTGTCTAAGGAAGTGAACATATGAAAGACTTCCAATAAAAACTGCTTTGCATACTGCAAGCTTTTAAATTAAATTGGGACACAGTTACTGCCAAGAGTGAGTAGAATTATTTGAGTAGAAATATTTGTTTGCCTAAAAAAATCTGTCTGGTTTCTTGAAAGGTAGCTGGTGGCTCTTTATCACACTCTGTTGCACAGTTTTAAGGATAAAATTGAAAAATATATTAATAACAGAAATGTATCATTTATATCTATTATCTCCCATAAAACCTAGTCCTGCTGAGGTTCTCACAGTAGTATGGCTTGGACTTGGCACAATTCTTCATGCTTTATGCTCTCAATGCTTCTCTCTCTGGACCAAAACTCAGAATTCCAAATAAATGAAGTAAAAATATCTCTAAATAAATCAAATCTCTAAATAGCTTGAGTTCCCCATGTTGTTTTGTTTGGGTTTTTTTTTTCCTGTAACAGAATGCATGCTGAAGAATGAATTTCACGTCTGGATGGATACATACAGCAAAACTGCTACTGGCAGCCCAAATTGTGATTTCTGAGAGGAGAAATTCCCAACAGAAGAAACTCTCTATGACATCCATGATTATACTGCTTGCATGAGTATTTAAACTGAATATGATGCTGACGCTGTTTTTATCTAAGAGAAATCTTGTATGTGATAAAATAGGGTGTCATTTGAGATATTTGGAAAGCCTATGGATATTGTAGCACTCATCAATTTTTTACTCTTTCTTGCTCTTTAAGTTTTCTGAAAATGACTTAGGAGTTTTACAGATAGTAAACATAAACCTTTATGATATACCTCTGAATGTATTTCAACAAATTATCACAGGGAATGCTGCAACCTTGAAAGATAAAACTGTGTAAAGAGCTAGGAAAAGAAAGGAAAGATCTTCATTTGGTTGCAGTAACATGAGTTCAGGATCTCATTGTCACCCACTGGATGATCCACTGCCTCTCAGGGTCCTTTGCCTGAGTCCCCAGATGGATTTGTTACTGTAAGCAGTGTAACAGTGGTCTCAAGCAAGAAGACAACATTAACTGGGAATTTTCTAGTTTGCATTAAGATTGTGAGACAATGGGTGCAGAAGACAATGTCTGTTAAATGTTATGGAATTGAAAATGACAGGCAGAGGAAGAAATTCATAGCAGTTGCCCAACAGCATAATCAGAATTAATTTTCCATTTCCGTGCCTTAAGTTTTAAAAAAGCTTTGGAATCACAATAATTACACATGCAGAAATTCTCACTAGACCAAGTATTTCCTTCCATTTCATGAAGGGGAAAATGCAGAGAGATTAACTTTGCCATGTAATTCCTACTTCTTTTGATTATTGAATTCAACATTTAAAATGCCAGGGATAAACAATGAACCATCATATTTAAGTTTTGTCAGAAAAAAATACAGAACTCTTAGATCTTAACTGAGATTTTTTAAAGTGGGAAGAGACACTGCAGTTCGAATGAAATTCAGCAGATAAGGGAGAAGCAGCAGAAGAGATCAGGAAGAAAGCCAACACAGTGAGTTAAATAACTTTGTACAGATGCAACTACATTAAGTACCTCATTCAACTAAAAAAAAAGTTGGAAAACTGTGCTCCTATAGATTAGTATCAAGTAGAACAGTAGTGAAAAAAAGAGTGAGTGCATAACAGAGCATGTTATGTAATTACATGTTTCATGTGTGCTAAAGTAACAGAAGCGTAATATGCGTGCCTATATTTTTGCAAAAATTTACATTACATGCAGTGTACACACAGTCACATATCAAACCACCATTCATGGGCTGCAGTTGCTGTATTTTAGGAACTTTTCAGAGAGCTTAAAGGATTTTAATTAAGAATGGTTTTTTGCCTTTCTCTGACTCTGGGGGAGTTAACTGAGTATTAACCTATACAGTTTAAAAAGAAAATTTGAAAACAGTTGTTGAAATATGCATATTAAAATATGGTACACTAGAAACACAGCTGGCCTTGACCAAAAATCCCATTTCTGAGCCTGGAACAAAATACATATGGCTGGCTGCTATGGTTTGAAGTGAGTAGTGGATCCTACCACAAAGACAGAACTCCTGATCCCAGAGATAAGAAACTTTCTCGACTGACAAGCAAACAATTTAAAAAACAAATTGATAGAGCAGTACTTCCATAACTACATGAGAACTAGTACAGATAATTCTTTTTAAATATAGATCAGGTTGTGTTGGCCTACCATTTTACTACTCATGCTACTTTGTCATTTTTGTTCTGTAATAATTAATGCTAACTGTATGATGGTGAAGCCCTCACTTCACCACCAAAAGCATTGAAAAGAGTAGCCAATTACCTTAGGAAAATCAGTAAACAAGAGATGCTGTGCAATAGAGAAAAAAGAGTGATCTTACCGTTCCTGTTGTGCCCAAGGAAAGGTGGTTCATCTGTTGGGTCAGAGGGCCCATCATGCTTGCTGGCTGCATTGACATAGTGTGGTCCATTGTTGGTGTTATCACAGCACCCTAGAAACACACATTATTTACAGTTCAACCTCTCACATTAAAAAAAAAAAAAAAAAGAAGAAGAAAAAAAAGGCATTCTTTAAATGAGTGAACCTGACTGAAAACTTGACATGAATCTTAAAAGACACTAATACATCTGTCAGAAAAAATATGTTTTGCTCCTATTGACAACCAAGCTACACACATATATTATTTGTACTGCTAATGAGGCCATTTTATGTCAGCTCCAATTAAGTGTCATTTTTTACTTCATTGCTTCTGACAAACAAATGCATATGTTCTTTCTATGATGAATGCTACTGTACATTGCAAAATGCCTGTCATTTCCATTTTCCCCTATCCATTACCCCTATATAGAACAATCTTACAGACAGAACACATATGTCCCCAATTTTCTCTGCCTTCTAAAGCCTTCAGTCTCAGAGATCTTCAGCCTATTATGGTAATTATCTTGGATTTTTCCAGTCTCAATTAAGAACCCTAACTCATGGTATTTTATAGCTGGTTAAGTAAGACTAGCTATTGACAATGAGTTTGGTAGGGACACCCATTTAAAACACATACACAGTGTTTAAAAGCATTTTTCTTCCCTTCATGAAAAACAAAGACATTAATAACAAAGACCATATGTACTGAAGCAAGTAGAGACTTTGACCAAAAAATTAAACCAGAGGAGCTTTAGAGAGAGAGCTCCTTTGCCATTCAAATTCCTTGGTTTTTGCTCTCCCACTCCCCAAGGTCCCATGCTGGCAACATCATGACATAGTGAAGTGTTGATTCTCTTCAGTTCTATGTTGTAAAATGCTATTTCCTGTGTTGGTTAGAGAAAGTCAGTCAGAAAGTGTGGTGCGCTCTTTTTCTCGCAGATAGCGACATAAGGCAGTATTTCCAGATATTTCTTCATAAGAAATAAAAATTTTACTCTGTATGCATCTTTGTGTGCACATATCACAAACTTGCACAATCACATTACATCTACTACAAAGTGTGAAAAATGTAGATGAATGTATCTGTTCAAAATAATTGACTTTTTTTCCCCGTTTCAGAATACTGGAAAAATTCATCTACAAACAAACTTTTTTAACCAACCTGTATAACAAACTTGTTTCAAAACTCACAGCATATCTGTTCTTACATGTTTATCTCACATTTACATAGAGCTGTTTTGCCAAGGATCTTATTAGAAGCTAAGGATTTCAAATTTTCAGTTGCAAATAGAAATAAACAAAAATACAAAATTCTGGGGAAATACCAATTCAATTTTGCCTCACCTTCCAGCAATATTTTTCAGTGTACATCCTATCTGAGAAGTATAGGTTTGCAGGGGCTGCAAACTCATTCCTTGCATGCAGTGGGGTAAGAAAAAGGTAGGCTCATTTTGGTCAGTAATTTTTGCAATATCCTCAGCATATGAAATACATACACACTTGCTTTATGTCACAGAGTGGATTTACATTGCATTGACAAGAGTCCCTAAAGAAATCTGAAAAATTACAGAAGCTAGCCTCTGTGGAGTATCTGTCATGATTCCAAATAAATGCTTAGGAAACAAGCTGATCACTGTGCATGTATCAAACCTGCAACACTTCCTACTTTTGCCACTTTATTGGCTATTATTAATTTGCACTGGTTTACATTGATTAATTTATGGATTAACTCATTTAATGAACCACCACACAGTGAAGTCTTCCCTTTGGGTGCAGGAGTCTAAAAGCAAGTCTGCAGGGCACACACCCACACCCATTCAGCAGTTCCTGCATAGCAGAATCAATGCAAGAGTCAGAAGAAGAGCCATGCACAACAAAAATAATCTTCTTTTGCTTTTGAAATCAGTGGCCTCAGACACCATACAGCCAGATGAGGTTCTAGGGTGTGGGCTTCAACTGCACTTTTTTGGTTATGACAGGACATTGTAAGCTCGCTCTATGCTCAGAGTGATCAGCATTTTTACTCTATCAAACCATACAAGCTCAAATTAAATTTGTCAACTGATAAACAGTTCTCAGTTCCCTCTACAAGCAGTATTTTCCTTTGGCTAAGAGGTGGAGAATTTCCTCAGGCCTTTCCATGACAGACAAGTTGGGCTCCCACTTGTGATGTCAAGGAAGGTGATCCTCCCTCTCTTCTCCATGTTCATGATAACCCACTTTGAGAATTGCGCCCAGCTCTGGGGGCCCAGCATAAAGAGAATGTGGACCCACATTTGAGAGGGTCCAGAGGGGGACTATGAGGGTGATCAGAGGGCATCAATGTACGTAAGCATCTGAAGGGAAGGTGTTAGGAGCATGGAACCAGGCTCTTCTCAGTGTTGCCAAGCAATCAGGGAAGAGGCAACAGGCAGAGACTGACAAATAGGAAGTTCCTGGGGAAGAAGTTCTTTACTGTGCTGGTGATCCTGCACTGGAATAGGCTGCCTAGAGAGGTTGTGGAGCCTTCCTCACTGGAGATACTCAAGAACCCTCTGGATGCAATACTGTGTAAAGCTGCTTATTGCAAAAATACAGTTGGAGGAACTTGCTGTGATTACATATGTGACAGACTGATAACTATTTCTGGGTTTAATTCAGGAACCCGGAAATAAAGAAGAGGCAGTGGTGAAGGAAGTCTTATGGTTTAGTGTAACAAATGTCACTGCCAGACCTAGAATGGAGAAATCTGAGAGCAAACGTCTTTCAGCAAATAAGTAAGCACAACAGGTATTGCAAACAAACTACTAAAAATATATGGACAAGAGAGAAAATATATCAAGGACAAAAAAATTGCTCAGATACAGAAAACATATAATTTTCAAATTGAAAAAATATATATTCCTGTCCCTAAATACGCACCATTTAATACGCTAGAAAAAGAAGCTGGAAAAACAAATCAAATATTTGCAGCTTCCCTAAGACAGCTTAACATGTTTTAAGCTGACAGTTACCTAGAGCAGAGAATTACATGCATTTCCCAGATCATTAATTCACCAGTTCAGAATCTTCTTGTGATCACGTAGGAAAGAAATTATACTTAATTAAGGAAATATTGTCTGGTTGTTAGGGCGACCCCCAGTCTCCAGACCATAATGCGTTTCATATTACATGCTGTCAAGTCCATTCACATTCAATTTATTTAGCTGTAGAAGACAAAAATGTCTTGCCTCAGATGTTGCCATCATATTAAAAGTAATTTGATTCTTCTCAGCCTATAATATGTAATTGCTGATAAACATCCAGTTGGCTACTGGCAAAGGTTATATCAAACATATTGTTTCGTCTTCATCTGTTTGGATGTCGGATTTTACTGAGGTTGTAAATATATAGAAAGACATCTTAGCATTGCAAACTATTACTTAAAGCCCATTTTAATGGCAAAAAAACTGTAGAAGAAATTATAATGAGATTTTTGCCACTGTCTTTGCCGAAAAAAGTAGTTGTCCTGTCAATTATTTAGATATGTCCTGTTGCCTCAGTAGGATTACATTTTTTTTCTTAGTTCCCACAAGAAACTGATTATAATGACTTTTAAATTTGGCAAGATATTCTCAGTGTATGATTTGTCATACAGTTTTGTTGATGCTAGAGTGGCTTTAAAAGAAATTAACAGGGCAAATGGTAAGGAATAATGATACAGACAGGCATGTTCTTTGTAACATTTTGATAAACCTAAGATAAGCTGACATACACATTTGATTTCCTCTTCACTACATTTAAAAGACCTTGTTGTTTTAGAATGCTTTAAGCTTTATGAATATACTTTTCGTATAAGAAAGTAAATGTATGTATTTCAGAATATAGTGTATCACTTACAGAGAAAGAAGATGGACTTTATGAACACTGCACAGCCCCTCTATAGCAAAAAACTCAAATAACAGGAAGGACACCAACTACAGTTTGGTCTAAAATATATTTAAATATTTGTCAATATCAAAAGGCATCAGCAGAACAAGTCCATGTTGGTGCAAAGACACATGCCACCTTTTGTCTGTTGAAGGGTGGGAAAGTGACATCAGAAATAAAAAATGTATTAGGAGGCTTTAGGAATGGAGAGTTCACTAGTTGAGAGATGCACTTAGGGGCCAGTGGGAGGATGGATTAGTTGGTCACAGATTTCTACAATAATGAACTGCATTAAAGGCTTCTATTTTATTTCAATGTTCTAATACTGATACTGGACCTAAGGGGAAAATACCAGCTGAATAAATATTTTTTAAAGCTTACGGTAAGCATCTGTTTATTTTAGAATTTACTTTTCCTCTATTTAAGAAGTTTAAACAATTTAACCACACTCACAAATTCTGCTTTGTAAATACTGGTCAATGTAAAGCCAATAAACTTGACAGCAGAAAACTTACTTCTCAAATTTGTTTACAGATATCTTGTGCAGATATATAAGCACCAGGCCCTTCCATCTGAAAATTTATTACCCTACGACCAAGGGAATGCCTTTATGTTATCGAGAACATGTTGTTCCTTGAGGTTTTATTAAATTGAGTGAAAGGATGACTTTCCTTATACTTATCAGACAGACAAATCTATCAAGAATTAATATGAAAAAAATCAACATGCATGCTTTTTTGCAGAGAAATACACTCTCTCTGCACACTGAACAAATGATGGCCATATTTCGATTGATTTACTGTTCTGTCTAGTCTGACTTGTCTGATCTCATTGGGCTGCCTCTCACAGGCAGCAGAAAAACCAGGTCCCCTTGCCAGAACTGAGTCTACTGAACTACTCCAAACTGGTTGGTAAGGGTCAAACTCCTATGACTGTTGTGGAAAGAGTAAAGGTAGCTTTGAAATCCTCTCTGTCCTCGTCATCTCCTCTGCTGGGAATATTTGTTGATATTTCAAACAAAGGAAAACTTATTTTCCCTTTCTCAGTGAAAAGACAGCAATTGCTGTGGCATTTGCCAGTTTATCAGAGGTTAAATCACGATTTGAGTATAGTGAAGAAGATCAGCAAACATCAGCTAAAAATGTATATTCTGCAAATCTTAGGATTTGATTTCATTTCATTATATTGTTGATTTCAAAAGCTTGCTAAAAAGGTGGCAAAGCAAGCAAGAAGCCCAAGCCCTCCACTAAGTTAAAGCAGTCTTAACTTTGGAACAGGCAAACCTGATACAGACCATCAATGCTGAGCCCTGCTTTTGCACCGAGTGATAAACCTGAGTTCACATTACCATGTACTGAGTTCACATTACCATGTGAATTTAGCCCCCATATTTTGAATATTGGACATTAATTCAAATTCTTATTTGACATCACCTTCATAGCTTAGTTGAACCTCCTAGGAGCAATGGGCACATTTGCCTTCCCTTTCTTTGTTTTTGCTCTATGTTTGTGAACTTCTTTCTTTGGCTGAAAGTATACATCGTAGGTTCAAGAGAGTTACTGCCCAGAAGTTACTGGTTCTAAAGGATTAAGAATCCAAATATAGTGTGGTAAATAAAGAACAAAGGTGACCCTTGTGTAGGCTTCACCTTTCTTACAACAATAGCCAAGGTTTTTTTGATGGTTTCTTTCCCACTGTCCTTCTTGCCTTGTATTTCCTGTCACCTAGTCTGAAATACAGCTTTTGATAATGTACAGATACTAGCCTACATGTTCAAATGCAGATTAAAAGGATGTAGAAATGGGAACATCAAGATATAAGGAAAAGACAACTGATGCAATAGGAAGAGTTTTATATTGGTAACTATGTGTACAAATAAAGCAGTACCTGAAATGATATTATACCAGTTAATAAATGTATTATATCAGGCAGTACCATATGTCAGTAGCTTATGCTTCTAAAAGAGCATAAAAAAATCAGTAAATATCAGAGCATACCTCTGTCTGTTAATCTAAAAGCACCTAACAAAACCAAATAGCATTTATTCTGCAAACAAAAAGCTGCCCATGTCACCCAGTGCCTAAGGTGACTTTTGCATGGTGGTTTCTATGTTTCCACCCAAAATAAGGTCTAAAGAGAAAGTCTATTCAAGAAAGTGACAGTATTACAAATATTTATGAATGTAAAATATATCTGAGTTCCTACAGAGACTCTGAAGCAGATTTTGTGAGCCCTGTGTTAGACCTTTGCCCTTACTGTCTGCCCATGCAGATTGGACCATAAACTCATGTGTTTCTCAATAGACTTAAAATCTGAAGTTTTCATACCTTTCTTCAACTTTCTTCAGCAAGAAACAAAATAAAATTAGTGGTATTATATGCAGGAATAAATGTGAGTATTTTAGCTGGGATCTGCTATCAGGAAGGAGCCCACAGCAATTAGGAAATGACCTGTTGCAGTGGGGTATTCATTCCAGCAATTGCTGGAGAAGGCAGCTCTTGCTCCCTCATGTGACCTATTCTAGAAGGAATGGGAAATCTCATTTGCTTTTTTCCCTACTCTTCAGCTTATGAGTATGCACTTGGCTGTATGATGGCTTTATGTAGCCACTCCACGTATCAGTGCTTTTGTTATGTCAAGAACAGCCACCACAAACAAAGAATCCTCACAACTCAGAGGGTTTAGCACCCCTGGAAGACAAAAAAAGAAACACAAAGGTGGTAATTTGCCTGGGACATAACTATTGTAATACACAGATCAAATAATCTCCTGCCCTTTCCACTATCAGATTTCACAAAAGAAAGATTTCAATCCATGTCAAAACAAGCAATTCCATTCTGTTTATATTCTTATATATATATTCTGATGTGGATGAAATCCTTCCTTCGTCCACTGTCTCCCAGCAGCTGATGTGCCATCCTAGTAAATGGGAATCAGGAGTCTCTTTCCTGTGGACTAGCTTTTCTTAATATCAGAATGGAATTTCATCTATTAAAGTTAAATCCAAATAATACTTCCCTTCAAATAGCTCTGTTCTATTCCCTCCCTTCTGGCCTATAACCAGGTGTGAAAATTCACTTAATGGCACATCCTAGGTGATAAATGGATATTATCAAACTATACATTAAAATACAAGCCAGAACCAGTTTTTAGCTAACATTTTCACTTCTTTGTCTTAGTGAGTTCAAATGAAACTTTCAAAAAGGATGTCATATTTGTATCCTCAGTAGTTTGATTTTACATATACATATATACACACACAAAATTACACAAGGGAAGACAAATTGTATTGCCAATTCTATTACACCCACTCAGGCCACAATGTTTTTCAGTATGTGGATAGGTTTTCTTTAATATTTGAAACTCTCAGTGCAGGATTTATTATGACAAATGTAACTAAGAGCAACAGTGACTGGTTTTTAAACTTCCTGTTCATGAGCAACATTTAATGAGCAATGAGTACAAACTTCTGTTATTAGCTGAACATGCTTACTATTTTTATTTTACTCGGGCAAACATGCTCCTAAAACAAGAAAAATGCTTGAGAGAAAATTTTGCTTCCAGAGGCTTGTGCTTTTAAGTAGAGGTACAGAGAAGGTTGGTGACAAGAGAGCATGTAAGATGTTTAATATAGTGGGGCCTTTTCTCTCCCTGGGCCTCCAGTTTTCCATGCAAGGCAAGGCAGTCCCACCTGTCTGGGTGCTCCCCAAAGGCATGGCAACAGATGTGACCCAGTGTCTGATACACTGGGCTGCTGATCTCTGCTTTTCTGGCAAGATTCAGTGCATAGGTCATTTGCCAGGCACAGAGAGTGCTTAACTGGGTTTGGGGAGGAAAGTCCAGTGACGCTTCTCCTGTGTGCACTTCTACCCTTGACACTGCCATGGCCAGTGACAGGGCAGAAGCTGTGGTCTGCAACAGATGTGCTGTGTTTTGTTTCCTGCCCAAAACCTGGAGGGACTTGCACTGTGTGAGCTGTAATCTAACAGCTGAGCTGGATGAAAATATTTACTGATTAGAAGGGCAAACACTGACACTGAGAGACATCAGAAATTATTAGGAACTGGCTATCAACAACAACAACAAAAAAACCCCAAAAACCAAACCAAAACAACAAAAAAACCTAATAAAACCAACAAAAAAATCAAACCCAAAACCAAGCATAAAAGCAGGCAGGTAATATAATCATGTATTAAGGTCACATTAGAGGCAAGATGACAAAAATGACAATCTACACAATGAAGAAAATGGTATGGCTGTGTGTGGTGTTAACTCCACAACAATAAAAGGACTTAACACAACCAGACTTAGATGGAAATACCTTCAGCATTCAAAACAGTGAGGTGGTATCGCTGAATGAAGTTCCAAGGATGCATACTGAGGTGCTAGGGTGGGAGACAGCAGAGTGCTCTTCTCCGTGACCCCAAGTACTTGAGAGGACAAGTATGGGAACAACAGTTAAGGAATGGTTAGTATCAGGATGTTTCCCTGCTATTCTGAGATCAGAAAGGCTCTTGTAAACCAGAATCTTTTATTAGTGATGTACAATACAAATAAGGCAGCCTCACACAGTTGCTCCTGGACTTCATGTCAGCCCTTCCAATGTCAAGCCAAAGGGAACTCTTCAACATCAGAGCTAATTCCTAGGCGAGGCTCAAATCTAGGCTGCACTCTCAGAGCCATGCTGATGTAAGGGCTACCATGGAGTCCAGGTACACAGCTGCATGGGGTGGGTAGGAAGCCACCTGGAACTGCTGAGGTTAATGTTACTGTGTCACTCCTGAACTCAGCTACAAACACAATGTCCATCCTCCATAAGGATGCACTATGGTGCACTGCCATCTGCTGCCTATGTCTTAACTCCTTGTTGGCAGCTCCTGCACAAAGGAAGATTAAAGGTATGGAGGGTCTAAAAATTATGTCCTTTCCCTCCTCATACCATTTTTCAAATTTAAAAATTCTGGAAAGCTGATGAGGACCAGTAATATGCACATAATCTTCACAGGAATCCTTCTTATCCTACCTATTAGGAAAGACAGGTAGCAGAAGATGCTACAAATGAAACCCTAGGTGAGTAAGGATGCTTTTCTAACGATATGCTTCTGTTCAATAATAGATTTTAGACTTGAAGATGATAGACTGGGAAATCGAGTACTAAGTCACAGTTCATGTTTTGTATCAATTCAGTTCTAGATCACAGTGATTCATACCACTCTTTAAAACTAGAAATGCACCTTATTAGAAAGGACAAATACAGAAATCTGTCTCTGTCATGTTCTGTTAGATTTGTAACCTGTAATGTTAAACAAAGCCCTTTCCCACACAGTAATGGAAAGACAACTATTCCAGCCTGCCTTTCCTTTCATTTAAACCCCAAAATTGTCACAGCCTGTGTGTCCTGGTCCAGATCCCAAATTGCATTTCATTTTCTGGACTTGTAACTTCTTAGGGGAGGCTATGGATGGAATACACTCCATTCTGTATTAGTATTTGTCCTTTGACAGGTTAAAACTGGCTACTGGCACTGCCCGCTCTGTGGCAGTCCTCAAATCCAAGACTGAGGCACGTATTTCCAATAGTGCTTTCTCACCTTCTACTCCATCATTAAAAGTAACCCAAGACTATGCCTCACTCATGCCTTTACAAAATTTAAGCATGATTTTTCTGACTTTAAAAACTCCAGACCAGTTCCTCCTTGAACTCTCTGCAAGCAAAATGCCACCAACACCTGGCTTTTGCTGCTCCTGGACAATCCACCCTGCTCTGGATGATGCTCCCAATGACACCATTGCAGTTTGCACACTGTTTTGAACAACTGAGACTTTTGGCACAATCTGGGCAAACTGTGGCTGCAGAAGTGTCCCAGCCTAAAACTTCTCTCCCAGATGCATGAGACCTCAAGAGGCCAGTAAAGCTGATGGCAGCAACCACACAGAGCATGTCCTTCCAAGATAACCACATCTAAATCCGTGAAGGTACAAGTCATATAGATAAAATCAAATTCAAGTCCTCAACTGTGTGTCACCAGTCAGAAAAAAATGGAGCCTAGAGAGGGTAAACAGATTTTTTCAACTAAAAATCAGATATTTTAAGTTCTCCTTTACTTTAAGGTACTTCCAGTGAAACCAGTCTGTGTGTTAGAATAAACAATTATCATTTGTAAGTCTCCCTTTAACACTCAAGATCTCAAAGTGTTTTAAATCCTGTGTGATACAAAGAGAACTCAGGAGCTGGTCTGTTATCAGGGTTCTGGGATGAGTCTGGATCTACATCTGACCTTTTCCAAGTCCATGAGTGTTCAGACTGGGGGGTACATCTTGGGTCACCACCATTGCAGGCCCAAAGAGAACAGATGGTTCCATTTACATACACCAGTCCAAATTGATCAAGCAAATGATACATTTTAACTCTTGATTCATGCTGAGCAGATTTGAAATAAATAAGAGAAAATGGCTTCTGAGTCTACTTTGCTCTACAGTCCATTGTCTTTTAAAAGCAAATGAAAATATTGAGGAAAAGCAATTTAAAAGCAACCCATGTGAGTAAACATTCAGTGCAAAAATGGTTCAAATAGTCTAAGAAGCAGACATGAAAAGTTCAGAAAGATGCAGATTTTGGCTATTATTAAGGCTAGAAAGAAGAGAAAGTAAGTGATCCAGCAAGGATTATTCTACTTTTTTAAAATATATCTTACTTATTAAGAATGACTAAGTTGATATATTTTCCCTTTTGTTTTCTGTCCAGATAAAGTCACTCTTGGGCAGAAATCTTCCTTATAAAGTTTCAGCCTAGAGCACATTTTTACAGCTGAGTTATTATCCTTAAAATACAAGTTCATACTGGAAATGCTGGCAGCCCTCTTAACTATTGTATAGCAGTGAGCACAGCTGTAACATGTTAAATATGTTGAAAGTACATGGGGGGAACAGAGTGGCTCAGGGGCCTGGTAACAGAACAGAGAGTCTCAGTGCTCCGTCACCAGGTTTGGTCATTGCTGGGACTGAAAGTATTATCAAGCAACAGCTGCTCAGTTCTGCTCAGGTATCAGCTACCCACAGAGAAACCCTCCACCACAGAGATACATCACTGTGACTGGTGATGTCCAACAGCCTTCCCAATAGTTGGGAAAGGTAGGGGGCTGCATCTCCACAGGTTATTGATCAGGGGAGAGACTTGCATGGTCCTTGGCCAGCATGCTGCTCTGCCTACAGAGAGTGTTTGCCACTAGCCTATGGGTACTGGGTCTTCTCAGGGCACTCAGTTTTATCAGAAGGATGGTAACCACCAAAGACTGTTCCTTTTTCCACATTAGTGAATGGACCACATCCATGCTATCGCACTGCCAGTTTCAGAGGAATTGCCAAAGCAACATGGGCAAATGAAATCAAAGTCTGCTGCTTCAGTTTTCTCTAAATGAATTTACCAGAGTAATTCAGGTAAGTTGCTCCAATTTACACTTACCCGTACATGCTGCAGTAATCTGTACAAAAAGATTTTATTTATTATAGCTTTTATTTTGTACACCACCATTTCCTACCAGCCACTGTGTACTAGTCCATGGGAATGTACAGCAAGCAGTCAGATCCTGACATACCCCAAAGATGTTTTCATTTCTTTGTGACTTTGTGGTTTCCACACACTGTCTGATTTGCAGAAGTTTAGGTTGAAATATTTTTTTTTTCTGGGCAGCTTTCCTGAATTTCTTTCAGCTATTTGAGTATTGTAGAGGTGTTACGTTTTCTCTGGAAAAAAAAAAAACTTTATGTTTATTTTCTCTGGCATCTAAAAATTAACTACCATTGTGGTCAACAGTAATTTCAGAGGTTCCACGAATGAGCCAAGAAAGAACAGTTCAAGTTTTTTTCAAAGTAATTTTCTAAACCCTACCTGAAGCAAATTCTTCAGGCTACAAGGCAGCTGATGGGAACTGCCTAGTACCAAATACTGCTCTGAAAATGCCTCAGACAACAGAGAACACCTTGCTCTGGAGCCAGAGAGGAATAAGCTGGTGAGTCACTGCTGTGGTAAATGTACCAGAGTGAGTCTTTGACCCAAACTGGATGACCAGCCTTCCATGAAGCACTGATCAGACAACTGAGTCTGCCATGAGTTTAGTAGGATGTCTTTCACATGATGGTAAGAAGATGCTTTGGAGGAACAAATCATAGAGGAAGTTAGAGAAAAGAAGGCCAGCTGGATAGTATAAGCATATTGCTGAGATGAACAGTAAGTTATTTGGGAAAAAAAACCAACTCTAAAGGAGAATAAAACATCCTGTGAATCCAGGTCACATTTGGCACATAATTGTGATCAAAAGAATGAAAAAATTTGTGCTGTCAAAAAGCAATGTTTCCACCATATTTTGAAATGACATATCATTTTTGAATTTATCTAAATTTGAAGGGGGGGAAAAAGTTTAAATTAGTTTAACAACCCAGAAATGAAAACAGGGAGATTATAGATATTTTGTCTTTGTTCTTCTTCTCACCCTTTCCTCACTCCCTAAGCTCTCTCTGGGACTGGAGTCAAAACAACATTTTCACAACTTTTTCCATGTCACTACTCTCTCCGTCTGCACATTTTCACTTGAAGACAAGTTTTAGAGCTATTATTTGGTTCTGTCCACAAAGCCAAATTTTATTATCCACAGAGTATTATATATGTAATAGTCCTGTCAGTCCTAGCCAGAGGCAAAGGGTAGCCTCAGAGGTAAAGGAAACAAGAAACATCCAAAGGAAGATAAATAGGAATGAGATGATAGGCAAATGGCTAATACTCCCATCTTTTGTTGAGAGCTGTGTGGATAGAAAAAATAGTGCTCTAATTAATTCCAGAGTGACAGGGACTCGAGGGCCGTGTTCTGTGCACTGCATGCTTGTGAATCTTCATTATATGTGAAACCCCTTCCTCCAAAAACCAAACAAACTCTTGTTTTGTCTTTGACATCAAAAGATGCATCATAACTAACAGCAGATGTTCCAATATGCTCCAGTAGAGACCAACCTCTTGGCAGCCACATTTCTGTTCTGCAGTGACTTTTCCAGTCATACAAAAAATCCACTTGTGGGACTGAAAAGTACATGAAATGGTTTTCAGGTAGTATTTCCTGTGGTATTTTCTGTTTCTATCGAGGAACTGCAGCATCATGAAGGTCCATCTTCTGGTGTTTCAGTTCAGGGTCACTGCAGATGATTATGAATTCAGGGAAGTGGTGCAGAAGTGTGCAGCTTGAAGAGGGAACTAGATGAGGCAAAAATTTTAGCAGCAGCTGATTGCAATTTCAGTGGTTCAAACTTCTGTAATCCAACAATCACAGTAACATACAGATCTTAGTGAATTTGAAATATTTGGCTTGAAATCATGGCCCTTCTGAAATTAATTACGGTTTGTCATCAGCTACCAGTATTTCACATTGTTTTAATCCTCTGAGACAGATGCCAAGTTGTACATCACGATGCAGGTATCCAAAAGATTTTTATAGCACAGACAGATTTTCATTAATTAGTTATGTCTAGCAGAGATGATTCTGCCCTTGTTTTAAGATTCAGATTGTAATTCAGTGATTTTTTGGTTTTTTTCAGTAATCCAGTTGTAAATTTTGTGGCCCTATGCTGCCTGCAGACTTGTTTAACCAAGAAACAAAATTTTGTTTTCTGGCAAGACAGCCATCTTTTCAAGAAGCTGAAGTAATTAATAAAGATAAGGACAACCAGCCTTGGAACAGGAAAGAATCAAGTCTAATAAAAATTTCCAGTAAGAAACCATCTAATAAATACTTGTTATGCACACTGAGAAGGATCCTTAGGCTGAAATGTTGCCATAAATTATTCATATGGAAGTTTTGGACTGTAAACAAATTTATGAAGATAATGATCTCTTTGCAATTCATGAACAAAAGTGGAGGGAGGGGTCAATCCCCAGAATAAACTGCGATGTATAAATCCACCAGCTGGAGGCATAAAGTACTGATGCAGAAATTCACTGCAGAAATTGTAAAATAATCCCTGTGTGTTTTCTCCTTCCAGAAAGACAGCTTTGAAGAGCAACTGCAGAGCCAAATAATTTAGTGTATCCTCATTTGCTGTCCTTGACCAGAGCAGTAATCACAAGTTAGAAATCAAAGTCTTTGGACTATAATGGGTGAATCAAATGAGAACTGTGCACAGCATTAGCCTGTGCCTGCTTAAAACTAGCAGCAAGCAAGCGTGAAACCTTCGTCAGTACAGACCGCAAGGGGTTGTTGCAACTTTGGGAAACACTGATGTACATTTTTGTTTGATGTACCAAACTGCTTTTCCTCAATTGAGGATTCATACTGACTGACTAGGTGGTTTAATAAGCTGAATGAATTTCACAATGGCAAAGTTTACTTCCAGTACATTTATTTAATGGCTGAGGGAACTGATGAAAGGGAAATAAAAATCTGATGAGGAGAAAAAAAAAAATAGTCTAGAATCTAGACTCCCCCAGGACAATTTCTTGTGCTTTGTATCCTCTGTACTGACAGACAACATATTTGCTTTCTAGCTAATTACCAACAAGACTAAAATTTTACATCTTTGATGTGTATGAGATCAAAGAATATTAGGAAATAAAAGTAAGATTAACATAATTGTCTTGTACAGCTATAATAAATTATGACTACATATACAATCAGACACCCCGCTCATCAGGAAGGCATAAACTAGAATAAATTGAACTATACAAGAACCTTGTTTAATTTTGTTTCCTCTGCAGTTTCTCACCTCTTTTGACACCCACCACTGGATCCCAGATGGAAAGCCACAAAAGAGGCCCCCATCCCAGTGGTCTATCTGAAACTCATGAGATCCACAGAAGCTCCTGTTTCAGTTGCTGAGCCTTAAAAAAACAGCAGCCTTGTGCAGACATGGCAGGTCACCAGCAGGGGATGAACTACAGGATTTCCAGGTCCAAAATCACATATCCCTACCACATGCTTGATCTAAAGGATTAATTTCCATTTAGGTTTTTTATTTTTTACTACTATTTTCTACCTAATGTGCTTACACAGACTGGGCACCCAAACCGCTTTGGGAGCATCTTGTGGTAGTGCAACCTTTTTCTATTATGTATCTAGGACACGATTCTCATCCATCAAATCTGTGTGACAGCATGCTCAATTTAGGAAAGAAGGGAAAAAAAGAGGGGAACCAATGCTTTGATGTATACCTGCATCTAATTCATCATTACCATGGCTTAAATAATGAACACATTATTTTATTTATTTATTATTTTAGGAGTATTACATTTTCTTTAAACTGTCCATGAGAACAATGCTGCCCTATAATAACTGATAAACATCTAGCTTTGATTGATTTGTCTTCAGTCTTAATACACAGAGCATGTTTGTTTACTCCATAAATATCTTAGTATTCCTACTTCCTCACCCGCTCAACTATGAGGAAAAAAAATCAAAGGCAGCCAAAAGCAACTGCCTTGTAAGAGTAAAATGGGTGGGAATGTTTGGATCGCTCTGGCTCATTAAGGTGACGTGAAAGGTCTACTTCTGGCTAGGAGCTGTGAGTTATTCCTTCAAGCAAAAGCATTTTGAAGGTTTTATTTGTCATCAGGTGGCAGTGACAATGAAAAACGTCTATTGCACTTCAAGACATCTGGTAATAAAGCAGCATGGGGAACGACTGACAGAATAACTATACCACTGTAGCTTCTAAGTTTTTACAGCCACTCAGCTGGAGTTATACCATTGTATTAAAAGTGGTTTAGGGTACAAAAAACATGTGATACAGAGGGGTTTTCTCCCTCCCCATTGCTGTATGAGGAATCAGTGCAACAAAATTTTGGTAAAATGGTCTTTTGCTTAATTTAATTAATTGTTTCTACTATGTAGCTTTGCTTTAGCTCACGCAAGGTCAAGCCTAAAAATGTTTCTGACTTTCTGTCAACTGCCTCATTCAGCACTCTTGCAAGCAGCTCCCAACAAATCCCAGTCTTCAAAGGCACATTGTTTTTGTTTGTTCTTATTGTAACAGATGTTTTGTATCATGTACTTCAATGAACTAATTCATCTGCAAAGGACCGCCTACTCTGGCTGGTGTGCATCCAGCTGTGGAAATAGCTCAAGTGTCATCTGTGACCACTTTCATTCCATTCTTCTGACCTCACAGGATCTCAGTGACCGCATCCAAACCCATTAAAAATAAACAGACCTGAGAACATCCTTTTAAAAATTTTCCAGCGGAGGAGTAATGCTACTCTAGGCAGGAAGCCTTTCTGGAAAGAATGTAACGATGCTGAAGGAAGATTCGCTCAGCTCTGGAAGTCTCCTCCAAAACATGTTGCTTTTATCATATGAACTACCCAGTCAATATTAAGAGGCACAAGACCAGTGTCAGGTGTGATTTTGATGGAGCTGAGAGCTTCTGACTAACTCAGCACCATATCAATTAGCCTGAGCGCCAGACAATCAATCACCACTTCTGCTCTAAATGTACTGAGCTCCCATTAGAAGCTGCAAATACCATGAGGCTACTTCATCTCAACACACTGAGCCTTTTTATATACTGTTGTTCTACTGTAATATATTTCTGAAGTAGAAACAAAATCAATCTGAATTGCTCTGGAGTGGAAGCATATCCCATTAACAGCTGTGCACCAAGATTAAAATGTATTAGTGGATAAAAAATAGTCTGCATCTGTAAGAAGACAATTACTGCTTTCTTAAAAGTGACCAAATAAAACATCCAATAGCAATAAAGAACAGACATTCTGAAAATGCCTTTAGAATCAGTTGGGATCACTTCATCACAAGTCAAAACATGCCTGGGATGGTGCAACCATTCCTTGATTAGCTTCCTTGGAAGCAGGAGCAACAAGTTGCTTTCTGAATTTCTTGAGAAGCTGACTGCAGTTTTCCACAGGAAATAAGTAGTTCCTGATAAGATGCTGATCATACACTTCAATACTGCGTCCACTGTATTTGCTAATTACTTTCAAACCACTTAGTCAAGTCACCCATTAAGAGGAAATGATTCAATTGCAGATCCACTGAACTGAGAAACTCGGTGACCAAAACTCCTTGTGGGGCTAGAATTATCCACCTGTGTAAGAGGGCTCACGATACGTCAAACCAAGTAGTTAATTTTGGTTTTGAGAAGCAACTAGGGCTGTAGTTAATTAGACAGCATGGAAAGATTTTTAATATTGTACAACACCAATTACTAGAATATTTCAGAAACATTTCAGAAGACTTTGAAAACCTTCAGGAAAATTAGAGCCTTATATCAATCATCAGAACCGATTCATCACTTTCAGGAAGTCGCATTCCAAGCCTCGTACTCTACAGAGAAATTTTTAAAACTTTCTGGCAACTATCCTATATTTTAAAGATGGTAATTCATCTTCTCACTTCATCTCAGGTGTATTTATTATAAACTTGCTATTTGGGTACATCTAGGGGTCAGCTGCTTTAAGGTCTAAGCAGATCATGCAGAAGGCATGAACAGCTGGCTGCAGCTCGTGACATTTTCTGTAGTTCCTAACTCAGAAGTCAACAGAATGGACTCGCTCACAGCGATGCTAAAGAATTTCACATTAATTTTCACTGACTTCGCAGTAACTCATTAAATGGAGATACCTAGGGTACAAATGGGTGCCTGACAGAAGACTCTTTTGGGATTTTAGTCTTTGTCACATATTCTAGCCTTCTGCTGATTTTGCCGTTGCTTAGTTTGTTTGGCTTGGGCTTCCACTTTGGAGCATGTCAGAATGATAGATAGCATTCTTTGAAGTAGAGAAAATACTTCTCAGAGGGAAAACACCACATTTGAGTAAAACTATTGTCCTTCAGCACATATAACATACAAAAGTAATGTCTGTGATGCTCTTATGACTTATACTGGATATTGGAAATGTTAACGTCAAAGAGTTCTGTCCCTTGTATTTATCCACAAGACTTTAACCAGCACAAAAGAGTTAACATAGCTTTTTATGCTGTGAGAAGCAGAACAAATATTGCATAATGCCTGGTTACATATTGTCCCAGCTTGGCCAAGCAGATGAAAGGAAACAGCAAAGCACAGTCTCATACTTCACTCGATACAACAGCACTCATGGCATGTTTTTACTTACTCCTTCACTTGTCTGTTGAACAAAATAATGAAAAGAAGCTCAGACAGGATTCAAATACATTGCATATTGTGGAAGCAGGCAAATATCACCACAAACAGATCATTGCTAATCACCACAGCCCACACTCTCAGAGCCATGACCTTTATCCCTGATTTTTATCTGGAAGATAGATTTGAATGGCATGTAAAACTCTAGGAAGAGTAAATGTATATATTTTGAATATTGTGAGAAAGTTCTCTTCAATTGTGGTATTTGAAGATTCCCAAGCTCTATTACAAGATGTTTATAATGAGTTCACCTGGCTTACACACATGTCCAATTTTATTTTTTTTTTCCTGAATGGATGCAGTTACACACCTTGGTACATTTCTATTATCCCAGTGAAAACATCCATGGTTACTACCCACTGAAGTACGAAGTCTAGAATCTCAAATACATGCACATCACATGTGGGGGGCAAGTGAAATGTTTCTCAAGGTTGTAGCCAAACCTGAACTTTGTCATCCAAGGATAAATTATCTTGCTTTTCTATCCTGGAAAGTGGAGGCAAAGCAAAGGAAAGGGCCAAACTAGTATGGAGTTCCCAGGACCTACTCCAGGTCCATGCTTTTAACACTGGCATGGATTGAAAGTATGTTTGCTGTGTAAGTCCAAATCTGAGCCATAACTCTTCTCTGGGCAGCAGCAGCAGTATCAGGACTTCCTTTCAAAGACCAGTTTCTCCCACCATTACCATGCTCTAACCAGCTGCCTAAAATTTGCTTTATAGTCACCTCCTGGTGGAACCAATAGCCCAAGGTGCTGAATACCTGTGAAGACAGGCTGAAATGTTATACAACTGGGTATCAAGTGAAAGCTGAAGATGTGAATAGGGTGTTACTGTCTGCAGAAAGCAGCATGAAACCAGGGGAATTGCACAGGTCTTTCACTTCAAATTTTTCTTATTCCTGTGCTGTTCCTGAGGCAAGATGTGGCCTGTCACAGCTTTAGCTGTCATGATGAGTGTCTTTGCTTACTGCACTTGGAGTGGAGTTAGCAAGGGAGCTAATACAGCTTAGCTACTTCCACAGACACAAATCAGTGAGATGAGGTTCTGCGTCTGCTTGTCTATCAGAAACACTCAAACTGCTCCTGACAAATGTCCACCCCTTTCTCTCCCTAAAGAAAGAACTGTGACAAGCACCAGGAAACAATCATTGCATCAAACACTTCATCCTCATTTAAAATAAGTACATCTAGAGCAATCCTCTCCTTTCCACAAAAATGATGTGGCCTGCCAGCAGGAAGAAATGTCAGTGGTGGAATGCATACAACCATACTTTTCCTGGAACACTGCTTGTTCTCCTGGACCACTGAACTCTGGGTTAGCCAGGAGCAGCTGTGCCAGTGCAGATGAACCAGATTTACAGTGGTGGGTCTCTTCCCCTACCTGCCTATGGAAAATACACTTCTCGCCACAACCCTGTCAGATGTGGGACATCTGTGAATGTGACACCCACCCCCACCTTCTTGGCTAGAGGCAGGCAGTAGACCAGTAATTTCCAAAGCTGGAAAAAGGAGTTTTTTATTGATAGTGCTAAAGAGGAAGGCTACCAAGCTGGGAGCTGACACAGACTCACATCCTGTGTGGATTGGGCAAAGAGGGGGTGCATAATGATTTGCAGATTGCTGTACTGCAAAAGTACAAAGGCTGTTTGAAAGCAGGCTGTGTGCTGTGTGAATCATATGCAGCCCTCTTGTCCCACCACAGGGATCAGTAGCAGGGTGTCAATCCTGTGATCCTAAGCTTGAAGTTGAAGTAATCATCCAAGTTATCCCAGACTGAACCCCCCATGAGGACTCCACACTCTGTGAGTTAACAGCATTTTAGGAGGCAGAAGCAGACAACTGATAATGAGGAACCCAATTGTGTTCCTGCTTTGGGATGTGCATGTATGGTTTGCCATGCATAGAGAAAGGATAACTTCCACTCAATTGCTCACTCAGAAAAGCACTGTGGTGAAAGGCTACACACGAAGGGGTGGATGTTACAGACAGGGTCTCTCCTCAGCAACAAGACCTGCAGTGACATTACAAAATATCCCAGGTAGCTTTTGTAAAAGGCACAGTCTGGGAAAGGCTGTCCAGGAGACATCCTTTAAGAAGAGCCTGTAGTCAGTAACAAGAAATAAAAAACTGCATTTAAACCATAATAAGAAGAAGTGAGATTTCAGCCCCTAATTTCCAATTTCCTAACAATAGGCCATTTGATAAGAGAACCTACTCTGCTGGAAGTGCATCTCTGATAGGTAGTCCAAAGGCAGTGATTTCACTAAACAACAACTTGGCACTCCTTCAAAATTCTTCAGATTCTGTTGATCACTGTGTTACACAACTCATTCTTCATCAATCCACTATGAAACAGCCAAAGAATGTTCAGTGTTTATGCTATTACATTTCACTATTTGTTTTCTCAGTTGTGTAAGAAAGAGCTTGAAACCGTCCTCTCAAGAGCACTGCAGATACCACTGACTCACAAGAGATTTTGTGGCAAGCACTGCTGAATGCATGGACTTAATCCTAATGCACACCACCTTGAGAGGAAAACAAGGCCACAAGGCTACAACTTGAAAACTGTAATTAAGCAATTACTCCACTTCAATGGGACTAAAATCAGTTTAGGAAAGATACACATGATTTGCCTCTGTACTGCAAAGTTTAGGTCAATATTATGTTCTTTCTAAGGACATTTGAAATTAAAAGAAAGCATTTTACTATGACAGAAATGAATGTCAAATACTGTTAGAGCTGACTACATTCAACAATTTCAATAATAAGCTACTACTTATGATATCTTGAATGTTTCTAACTTCCAGGGTGTCAGACCATAGCCTACATTTATACACTGAGATAAAAAAATAGTTAGCACTGCCTCTGCAAAAATAATTTTAAAATAATTATGTTATTAAGATGCTTCAGCAGTTACAGTTAAGAAGGTGCTAATTAATCAGCCACTTACTCAGACCCCTCAAGAAGTATATCAGGAACACAGAAGGGAGGGGAAAAAAAGGCAAAAAATGCTACATTTGGAGGTCAGAAATAAAATTCACTATAAGTCTACCTGAGACTTTGCAAATGATATTCAAACACATAACAAAAGGTTTTTTACATAGATAAGTGAAAACCAAGGAGAGAACCCAGAGCTTGGCTCTCCATGCAGGGCAGATGGGGACGCATTAAGGTGTTTCAGAAGGAGCCCCAGCAGAATAAGGACACTCTTTCAATTTCCTACACAAACCAGCAGACAGCAGAGGCAGCACTCAGAGAATGAGTGTTTGGGCAGAAAAATGAATACTGACAAAGGAGATAAAAAACCCGGAGAAGTCACTGAACTCAAGGTGAATTGAGGAAGCAGGACTGGATCATCTCTATTGTAGAGCTGGAACATATGAGCACAAGTCCAGTGGCCAGGACTAAAGGATATTAATGAAGATAGAACATAGATAAATCAAAGATAAATCTAGCTAACCTCATTTTTTAAAATAAAATAACCTATTTTCTCAACAAAGGACATGCAGCAGATCTAAACTCTCTGAAGGTCAATAAAGTATTTCAGGCAGTGCTACAGCCAGAAATTACTAAACTTTGGAGATGATAAAGGATTAACTAAAGCAGAAATGATAACAGGTTGTGCTAAAAGACAAGCTATAATACTTCAGTGGGAGGGTCACTAACGTCTCCCTCAGGATTGCTCTCATCCAATGTTTTTAATAATTCCCTTGAATAATATTTGGGGAAATTGCAAAGTTGTAAGGCACATTAAGTAAAGTGGCAAATTAGAATATCATACAGGAAGGACTGGACTAAACAGAGCAAGGCACAAATTCATCAAGTCCATCAGACTAACATGTGGTTTCCTTTATCATGTAGGAGCATCTGCTGGAAACGTGGAAGAAGGAGAAAACCTGGGTATATCAGTGAATTTAGCATGATGGCATTACCAGTCACGAGCACAAGGGAAGAAAGATATTTTACAATGCAGCAAAGTCGTCCCAGAGAAGAGAAGGAAGTATTAAAGCTATTTGCACAAAAGGCTGGAATCCTGTGAGCATTGGCTGCCCCAGAAAAATGAATTCAAAGTGGAATAGATCCAAAGAAGGGTCATCATTGCAGCCAGAGGTATAAAATCCTTACATTACTGCAAATGAAGTGATGTTAACATAGTTAACCTAAATTGAAAATGCAGGTAACATTTTTGTCTATAAATTAATGTGGTGAACATTGAGAAAGGACAACAGTTACTGAATGTAGGAAGAATGTTTGACCAAGAACAGATGGAGACAAAATTAATAGGAGCACCTTTAAGTTGGAAATTAAAAACTGAATGCTAAGCCTCAGAGCAAAGGTGTTTTGAAACAAACCTCCTGATAGGATTATCAAGAGGCATAAAATCAAAGTATTTAATCAGGTTTTGCAAGGGATTATGTAACATGCCACTGAGATTAGCTCAGTTGGTTAGAGCATGGTGTTAATAATGCCAAGGTTTTGGTTTTGATCCCTGTATGGGCCATTCACTGAAGAGTTGGACTTGATGATCCTTGTGGGTCTCTTCCAACTCAGAATATTCTGTGACTCTGTATGGTTCCTGGATACAGGAATTTTGAATCTTACAAACGAGTCACTAAGTCCTTAGAGTACATTATTATTTTTTTTTTACACAAGTCCTGCACTAGAAAAATCATGATGCAGTTGTAAGTAATACATAGATTAGCTAGTTTCCCCTACTTATGTAAATTGGTCCTTGAATACACTTGGCTGTATCATAATGGTAATTTATGGAAGTGCTGTTGTTCCAAGGATTAAGAAGGTGCCAGAGTCTCCTTCATCAGCTTATTGCTGCAGGCATGAATCTCTTCTAATTCTCACTGTTTCACACCTATGCAATTCAATTTTCTTAAGTGAAGTTAACTCTTGATTTATACTGGTAAAAATCAGATCCAGTGTTTCCTTTTGTAACTGGGACAGGTTTATTTTAATAACTGACATGAAAACCCTGAACCCTAATAGTATCGCTGTAAGGATGTGTTTAGAGGCATCAGTCAATATAGAACCTTGTTCCACCAGACTTTTCACAAACTTCTAACTAAAAACTACTTAGCACTATGAAGTTTTATAATTTCAATAGATTGGGATTTGAAAAAAGAAAAATCAGAAACTGAGCCTAAGAGAAAGATGTTTGCTCCAAGGTCAAAAAGCTGATCAGTGGCAGATGAAAAAAGTATCTGTCACTCAGTGCTCTAATCCTACATGTATTCTTTGAAGCCAGTGTGAGGAAAGGCAGGCTCAGATAAAAAAGGTACTGCAGCAAGGAAAATTATAGCTATAAAACATATCTGTAGCTAAACAAATATGCATGATTTCCATTTGGAATTTTCTTTCAAAACCAGTTGAAGCCTCTGTAACAAAACCTCAAATGAATATCATATTTTAAAAAAACAGTAAATTAATTAACCTTGAAGATTACACCTTGATTCATACATAATTTTCTTTCTATTCAATTGTTTATAAAAGGGTATCTTGTCAATAGCCTAAAATTTGACTTGATCCTTCACTAACAAGAATTCACCTTTACATTTTTTACAGGTTGTGCCAGTCTTTACAAATCCTATTTTGGAGTTATCACAGTAAGGGTGCTGCCCTGGCATTACTCTACTTGTAAATCACAAGCTTTCCTCAAAAATCCTCTTCTGGGTTTGCAGAACCCCAGAACCTGTTTCCTTCTCCAAAGCTGCTCAATGCTTCTTCTGTAAAAGGAAAGGCTGATTTCCTGGAGTTGTAGGGATGGAGTTTGGGAGGCAGAAAGGAGATCCAGGTCCCCTTCTACTGGGGAACAGTCCTCTGGTAACATCTTGTATTCTTAACTACACTATGGAAATGAGAACCACATCTCCATCATGGGAAAGGCATCCAGAGATTATTCCCAGCCTTGCCATCATCTAGTGTGAAATCTCTGTGCTCTCCAACCACAGAGCACATTCAAAGCTCTCTGCTGTCTGCGGCAGATGAAAATTGTTGCCTTTCCCTTCCACCATCACAGAACTTGCACGTTTGGCAATTGCACCACATGACCACCTTCCTTACAAGCAGGCTGGGGTCTGGTTTACATGATTTGTTGCAACGCAAATTGCTGTTGTTTCTTGCTCCGCAGAACGCTCTCTGCGGAAGGTGGGTAACATCAGCATCAACTGCAAGACAACAGACAATACTAGGCACAAAATAAGAGAAAGGTTCATGATGAAATTTGAGAGAACTGTAACACACATGTCACATGCCTCAGCCTGTTCACTGCACACATATGGATACACACACATGGATAACCAGAATGCATCACACAGGGCAAAATACCTAATGGTGAGCTAAATTCAGCACTCTGCTGAGCCTGTTACTCTGCAAACTGATTCATCTAATTCTTGGCCTACCATTAACAGCATACATTTACACAGTCCACCACTCTCTCCTGATCCTATCACAATCTGCCTACTTACTAATCTACCACCTGGTAAATAAGTAACTTGACCAGTGCTCACCAAATTAGGAATTTTTGCTCAAAATGGCAAACAAAACATATGAATCTTATGGATTTGTGTTCGGGATTTTGACTTTGTGTAAATCTAAACCTTGATGAAAACGCAAATGTCCATGAAAACAGAGTTGTTACATATATTAATAGGAGATAAATTAAGTATTGCAGATATTCTCAGGTGATGTACACAGACTGGGAAAAGTGAAAGCAGAATGCAGGCTTTGTACAAAATTAGGCATTGATTTTTTTTAAAAATGCACTACATTCTTCCACAGAAGGTACTCTCACATCTATTGATTAATAACTATATTTTTAAAAAATAGTCCCCTTTGATAAAACTGCTTTTAAACAGCTGTTGTATTAAGGTTTTTCTTGACAATGAAGGTTGACGGGTAAGGTTGCATCTTTTCTGTTAAAAAGAAATCAATATTCCATAACCTCAACCAGAATTCCCTGGCTTCAAGAAACTCTGGGGAACCTTTCAAATTTAGTGTCAGATGCCTTCTTTTCCAAATATCTTTTTCATTTATGTTTATAGATTTATATGAAATATGGATGTTAGGTTTTTTCAACTAATGTAAATGTCTTTAAACAAACTGATGGTTTATACATTTAGTGTTCATGCTATCAGTAGACTATTTGAAAGAAAAGAAAATTTTACTAGAGCTCTGAAGTCTTTTTAGGATAAAACAGCACACCACAAGTTCCTCAAATGCAAGGGCTTGTCTACTGGAAACATTTGTGGTTCTCCTGTCCATGTTTACTAAGTGAATCCATATGTGGCGTGTCTTGCTGCCATCACAAAAAAAAATGCTCCATTTCACTAGGGGGCTCTAACAGAGTGTCAAAAAATGTTGGCAATCAAACTTAATGTATCTTTTTCTGGCATTCATATTAATTTCTACAACAGCAGAACAAAGGGCTGGAACAATACTTTGATATGATTCCAGAAGCATTGTATAATCAGACTTAAAAACTGCTACACTTGAGTAGGAGATCTAACTTGGCTGAATCTCTTACACCTGTTTTCTTTTAGAGGACTAAATTAGTTGAACTCAGGCACTGCTTTTCTGTCCTGGGTACTCTCCCCAGAACAACAACACCTGGCACTAAAGGAGGTCAGAAAGCACATGCTCACCAGCCTCCGAAAAACCTGTTTAGGTAGCACTGAAACAACATCTGTACACAGTGGGTGCTGGGTGAGAGGGAGGCAGAACTGACCTCATGTGAGCCTGCCTGCCCCAAAGGAAGATTGCCAATTACTGCCTTGATTATCAGAGTTATAGAATTTGCAGTCCTCAATTTTCTGCCTCGGGAAACACTGGAATTAAAATTGCTCAGCAGAACTTTGTCATCGGTATTTGGTTAGTTATTTCAACCTCTAAACACTTTAGCCTTAAGAGTTCAACTAAGTTCATGTTCAAAGGATCTCTTAAAAATACATGGCTGAAAGTTGAAAGACTTGCTGAAGATTCCAATTTCTAAGGATTATTTCCTGTTTACTTTTCATACCAGCTAGCTGAATTCTCACATTTCATCTTGGAGGCAGGACTCAACTGTCTGCAGAGGATATATTTTGTTTTCTTACACTCAAACAGGCAAACTCAAGATAGATTCCTGGCTCTGTTTACTAAAAAGGTAGAGCAATAAACGTGAGGTAGAGAAAGCTGTCTTGGGAGAGGGATGTGGATTGGAGCACAAGGAACTTCTTTGTTCCAGAGTGTAGGAATCAAAACACTGAAACTGCTGTGGTATTTTGGGTATCATCCAAAGCAGCAGAGTCGCTAGTGAGAAAATGAAAACTGATCCATTTCAGTTGAACAATTTGTACCTTTTATGCTACTACACTCATGCACAACAATCAAGAGGCAAGAATCTGGGGCCCTTATTCAGCCTCACTTCTCACCAAGCTAAGGGTTTACACTGCTTATGAAAAAAGACATGTTTTTGTTGGTGCTTTTAAAGACAGACGGATTCCATTCAGCCATTGGCCACAGGAAGGATGACAGAAAAAATAATAAGGGTGTTTGTTAAGACATTGACCTCTCTTGAAGGACTGTAAGGGCTTGAGAAACTTCCAGAACAGAAGTTCTCCCCAACATACTTTTTCCTTATAATTTATCTGTATCTTTATAGTGGTACATTTTTCCGTATGCTGCTCTGCTTACAGCATTCCTGCTGCCCCTGGCATACTCCTTCTCCAGCTATTATGTAGAAACTATTCCAGACTGACAAGAACATCTATCTGTGCATACCCAGTGATTGCACACACAGTTTTACTTGGAAATAAAAGAGGATAAGTGTAAAACCAGTGTGTACATTGAGCATTAAGGTAGCGCATTTCTGTTGGTTCACTAAAAAATTGCCTTTATAGTAGAAGAGTACATGTATTTTTTGTAATAAAGATTTGAATCAAAATGTTTTTTTACAAATGCCCTATCAGTAAAAAATGAGACTGTCTACATGTGAATTGACATGTAAACATGTTTTTCAAAGTATCCCCATCACTTTCAAACAGCCTTCAGGGACTACAGGAAAAACACAGTAATATGGCAAATGTTTTAAGTCTCAGAATAACTCTTATCCCATTTATGTTTTCATTCTGTCATCACTATCTGTCTATCCTTATCCTGAGGCAGTAATGAAAAATAAGACTTTTGTTTCAAACATGGAAGAGTAAGCACTGTACTTTGAAAGATATAGTTAACTAAACTGAGCCTGGACTATCATCAGTGCATTAAATGTTTTGCCAATTTTAATCCAAACTCACACTGCTGTAACTCTTTTGGAGCTTGTCTTCCATTAAAACTGTGGAGACCAACCAGGGCATATGGCAAAGCAATGAAACTGCCAAATTTTAGGTATTCTTACTTTGACACAGTGAAAGCAATATGGGAAAAAGTGGTGAAGGTTCAATTCACAAAAGATGCATATTTCAAAAGTGTCTGAATCACACATGAACCTCCAGGCAGATTTTTCATCATGTCCACATGATTCAGAAATACTGCTTTGCAAAACCCTGAAGGTTATGTAAGCATTAAGATGTGAGAAGTTTTCATGTAGGACCCTACTATGCTAGTAGAAGTTTATTTTCAATACTACTTATTCAGAAATAGCAATGCTACCTCAACTTATTTGATATTATTTTTCCATGGCTCTTGGAATAAGACCAGCAAAAAATCACTGATAACCAAAAATAAAACCCCTCTAAAAATTGTATCTGCAGTTGTTTATTAGCAATGTCCTACAATATCAGGTCTATTCCTGCAGCGTCCTTGACTGTTCATCTGTCTTTCTCCTCTTAGGACAAAAATGTTCTGATTATTGTTTTCTTACAAAATGTAACTTTGGTTGTTTTCTGCTTTTAAGGGTATCACAGAAGTAAGAAGACAAATAAGGCTGAGATGGGAGTATATTCAAATATTTTGAGTTAATATATATGTCATTTTTGTTTGTTAGGGTCAGAGGTTTATCTGGTTGTATTTTAAAAGCTACAGAGGAAGTGGAGATACAATCTTTTACTATAGGGGGCTTTTTAATCCACCAAGTAAATGGATACAGAATGCACACATGCACACATCAGGAAAATGTGGCTGAAATTGATATACAAAGGGAAATAAAGGACAAAAATGCCTAACAGGCCAAGCTACTGCAGGGTATATGGCTGAAGAAAGAGCTTTGTATTTACTGCACAGGGGGGCAGGTGGGAAGGGAGATGAGATGGGCAGGCAGAGGAGGGACAGACAGACACAGGATGGTAATGCTGTGCAGCACAGCTCTTCCCTCTTGTCAGCAAGGCTGCCAGTCTGGGAGAACACTGCCCTGTCTGTGCACAGCAAGCTGAGTGAAAAACCCCCTTTGTCTCCTCTACAGCATGGCTCTGCCTGTCTCTTTGTCATGAGGGACACTACGTGCTGTTAAATTATACATAAATATCAAGTAGGACTTTCTGTTGGAAATGAAAAGCTAATCATCCAGTAACATGATTTAGTGGATACTTATAATCAAAACAAAGAATTAACCACCACTGTTTGAGCAATTCAGACTGTGCTTTCTCTATGAGTTCATCTCTACTGACAAAGAATAATAGAGGCTTAACAAAATGTTCTCCTTCCTGGGGCAAGGGGAATGTAACATTTGTCTGCAGTGGTGTCCAGGGGGACATCACATGCCACAATCAATCACCTCATAAAATATTGTGAAGTTAAGTGTTGGCAATTTAGATAATAGCATGGAAAACTAGCTTATAGAGAAGAAACAGAAAGATAACCAAATTGGCAAGTTCTCAGTTCATTCAGCTCACAGGAATTACCAAAACTCACACCCTTAATTCTGCCAACTTTACTGTAATCTTTTATTTATTTTTTTTTTTTTTTTTTTAGCTCTGGAGATGCCTAGAATAGAGTCTATATATAGTTAGGCATGGAACTACAGAAACTTAAAACGAACACGGATTCTTTATTTTCTTTCAAAACAGACCATTAATTCTGAAGTCTCCTGAATTCTCTGTGTGGCAATACTCTGACAAGTTTTCAGACATTTCTAATAAAGAATTCATCTTTGAATGAAACCTGGGGAATGCTAGTTCTGCCTTTTTGCTTTTTATGCTTCCTTGTTACTAAATGCCTCATATCCTCTTAAGAACATAATCTTTTTAAACATATGGGAAAAATCTGTCAGTGAAGAGTCTAGGATTGCTACAGAAAACGCATGGAAGTAACCCACAACAGCAATGAGACTGGAACAGAAATGATACACCACTTATCCAGTCCCTCTGCTTTTCCGTCTAGAATCACACTTCCCTTTTTTGACATGACTCTCTGGTTCACAGTGAATACCAATTTAACTCAGCATTTTGAGGGTGCTACTCACTATAAAAGACATTATATATATATATATGTATATAAAAGACATTATATATATATATACATACGTAGATATATCCATGTTGCTGTACAGCTAACTCACCAGAAGTTACACTACTGTGAAGTCAAAATATTTGAACAAAAATATGAATAACAAAGAATCCCAAGCTACAGACCTTCATTTTAATATTACTTCGCTTCTAAAAATCAATATATTGATGATTATGTGGAGCATGCATTTAAATTTTGATTAATGGCACTGTCAAGTGGATCTATACCTGACAAACTCAAAAAATGTAGAAATGTAACTAAAGTGATCTGTGGAATTCAGTATGGTGTTTTCTCCTGATATATTGCTAATATTTAGGTAAAGAGCATCAAAACTCTTCTGTGATGTAAACAAAAATCAGCTGCACCAGTTCTAAAGAATGTTGATTAGAAACATGACGCAGCTTTAAGTAGTTATAAATTGATAAAGATGACAATTTATTGGGGCAGAGGGGGAAAGAGTTGACTGGTCAAATCATAAAGCAGATTCAGATTTGGTAGAAACTTTCTAAGACAGTTGTGCTTCACCCTTTTCCACCACATTGAAATGCATTACTGAGGCACTGAGGATCCTTGATATAAAGTGCACAGGGCGTTTTTGATGGATAAGCATGTAAGGGAACGGTCACGTGTTGATCCTGGCAATTCAGAGTACACAGAAATGTGGTTATCTTGCAGTCCCTGAAGCACAGCTTCAGAAGCAACACTTCAGAACTTGTTACTCTCTTACAATCAATGCAATTAGATAACACATCACCCATCCTCCCCTTTCCACTAAATCAAATGGTGCTCCTTAAAGAAACAGAATCTTTATGGCAGAGGGCGCTTGTCTCAGGGAGCAGCTGGCTGCTCTTACATGTCCCAGGACTTCAGTGTGGCTGGACAAGCAGAGCAAGGCTACAATGGAAGCACTTTTAGGCAGATAGAACCAAGTATCCACTTACTGTTGGTTGCATAACATATGGCGGATGAGGCATCCATGAAGTACTCTGGACCTGCACATCAAATACTTTTAATTAGCATAGAAAAGTTTAAAACTTAAATATTTTACTTAAAAGTATTCTCTCTATTACAACTAAGGTGCTGATTTTGACAGAAGACTTAAGTCTTATAACTCAACACATAATTAATTTACGCTTTGTGAAGTTATTGACAAAGGAAAAAGCTTTCAAATTTCATTTGATAAAGTTTTCCACCAAAGGCAGAAGTCTGAGTGATTGCACCACTTATCTGAATCACAACATTTTATCTCATAAAGTAGCCTTCAGTATTCCATGTTGTCCTATTTTTCATTTGCATTGTTTGCTTTCATCCATCAATATAATCATGAACATGTCATCCAACCGACAGTGCAGGAGACAGAAAATGTTCAAAGTTAATTTTCAAAAGTATTTGCATCAACTTTTAAAGGTACAACATTTTCAGAGATCCCAGAATGACTTATTCTGTTCCCAGTAAGAACTGCAGATCTAATTCAGAGTTTTTGAAAATTATTCTAGTTGATAGCTTTCATGGCAAAGCTGGCTTAAGAAGTCTGCCCCTCCAGGATTATTCTTAGCTTGAGCATCCTGGGGTCTGTTCCCACCAGAACTCCATATGCATCACCAAAGACTTTCTTCATTGCTCTATCTTATGAGTGCCATGTAATATATTTCAAGGATATAACAATTTTTCTAAGAATTAGACGCATTATAGAGTGTTTGCATATTTGTTGTTGCATTTCTGAGCCATAACTATCTTTTGTATTATGTGTGAATGTTACATATGCTATAGAATTTTGTATTTTAGTTTCCTTTTGCATCAGTCTGAACACCACAACGCACAATTACACAAAAGGTGTAGCTGTGCTAGAGCCATCAGAGGATACCTCACTTGCTGTCCCAGAGATGGGTGTGCAGCACCTCAGACTCCAGATGCCCTGTGATTTTGTTAATGAATAAAGTGTTGAGAATTAATTGTATAACAGTGTGCTCCAACAGTTGTAAATGTTTATCAAAGTCTATTTTTTGTTGAACAGCAAGTTCAGCAAAACATCTTTAGAACCAAAACCAGCACACCCTCATGTGAACACACCTCTACTACAACATTTTCTGCTGGGAATCCCCATGAGCTAAAACACACTAGAGTTGCCACAGCTTGCTGCTGCTCATTGCTCCCACTCTTGCACCACTGCAGCTCCTTCACAGTGCCAGGGTAAATGTCTTTGGGCTTACACTGCAAACTATCTAAGGAAAATGATACAGGTTAAAAAAAAAAAAAAAAAAAGGTTTTGGTGTAAATGCATGAAACCACAAGCTGATGCAATGGTTCAAACCAGAATGGGAAAAGGGGAGCAACTGTGGACTGTGGAGCAGGGATGAAAGTAAGTGGTTGGGGTGCCTGGGTGGCCTGAACTCAGTGGCCTGAATGGGCAGTGGTATGGCTCTTAAGCCAGCTTTGCTACCAATAAAACTGTGTGTGAGCTGCACGCAATGCCGCGTGTATCTCTGGCATTGAGTCTTCTTTGGTGCTGCCATTACTGAAATTTACTGAATTTACCTCATCAAAACAAGTTTTGTTTGGCAAGTGCTACATAGACATCTCAAATAACGCAAAAGTCAAAGAGAATTACAAGAATCATTTATCTTTGAAGATCAAGTTTAAAGTAGAGTAACTTCTCAGAATTACCTGTAAGCAGTACTATACCATCTACAATCCCCTAGCCCCAACCAACCAACCAACCTGAACATTAGGAACAGCCCACCATGCAGTTTGAAAGTTTGGGTAGCTTATTTCAGGTAAGACTCAGGGTTGGAAAAGCACTGATGGCACAGGAGAGAAATAACTAAAATTGGAAAATGTATAGTCAATGACCAGCTTCTGTGAAGGGATAAATTCCCAGACAATGGCTAATAATAAAAATATACAATCTGGTTTTGACTTCCATCTCAGAAAGCCAAAACAAGACAATATTTCCCAGTGGAAATCTGAGAGGGATATGCTGAAAAGAGAAATTCTGAATGACTTGGCATGTAGCAGACTAAAGAACGATTTGAGGACACTTATCCTCAAGTAATTTGTTTGGTCAGGGATTATTGGACAAAAATGAGTACTTTTAAAGGATGTAGTTACTGGAAAAAATATAGCTGGGGTCAAAAGGTCAAAGTATAATGCAGTCAACATAAATTATGAAAAAGAAACACTTAAAAAACTTTTGGCTAATGAAGGGGAGCCAAAATGAGGAAACAGTTCAATAAGAATGATAAGCTTCTGTTGTCATCAATTGGAAATTAAGCAAAATGTTGTTTATCAGAGAAGCTGACAGAAATTAAGAATTACAGTGGCTTTCATTACTGCTGTAAAGAATGCAGGAAACACTTAAAACTACCCAATGATACCTGAATATTCCTAGAGAGCTCTTTGTTTCAAGAGTGACTCAAGAGTGCAAGCACTCACAGTTTTCTGTGGCATACACTCTGCCTTCATCCACATCCAAAACATCATTACCTGGGAAACACAGCAGACAAGAGCATATCTGACGTACCTGATATGTAGAGACAGGGGAAGCAGCAATGAATGGCGTGATTGATGTCTGTGGAATCATGCGGTTTGTTGGAATACTGTACGGTGAGGAATAAAATCTGCAAACAAAGAACAAAGGCAAGAGGTTTTTGAACCTTTTGACTACTTAGGCTCTGACTAAATAATTCACTGCCTCCTGGGCAAAGACAAAAAGAGTCTACCCTGGTAATTATGTCCATCTATTTTCAAAACCACAATAAAAAAGATGCGATGGCTCCATTGAGCAGATCTTGAAAATGGAAAGGAGGAGGAATATTTACACAAAGCATATTTTTTTTTTCAGTTCAACTAGCACAAATATAGAACTTCACAATACAAGAAGCAATTATCTGAGATGCAAAGACAGCTGATTTTCCAGGGCGCTAGCTAGTGAAAGGAAATTTCTGACACGATATCGATGACAACATTACTGATTTCATTTTTACACAGGGTACTGTTTTCTTTTCATATCCTAGTGCTTCAGTGCTGAGAATAACACATTCTATATACATGCCTGAATTGTTTTATTAAGGGGTGGCTACAAAAACTCTGGCTGAAATTTTTGTATTCATCTATGCAGAGAGCAAAATCCCCTTTTTCTGATGAAATGCATCAGGAATTATGAGGCTAAATGCCCCAGGCAGCACTAAAAATCTCAGATTTAGTCGGTTTTATTTCCACTGTTGCATGCTATGAATAGAACCTGCACTATCTCTTGCTTGATGGTAATAAATGTTATATTCTTTCTCCTTCCCTGTGTGTTAATGATTGTTGATAAAATTATCACTTGGAAAATATCATCACTGCTGCTGGATTGTGTTAGTACTTTATATATGTATGCTTGTATAGATTTTTGCATTTGACCTTTTTGCAGTTTTAACTGTAAGCCAGAACAATAAAATTGCTTTAAAAAAGAATGTTTGTGGTTTTACTGCTGTCTAAATGCCTGTATTTTAGACTCTGAGAGAAACATTCACGTGCAGTGCTCTTTTGTACAATTTAAACCTCATGTAGATCTTTCTCATAGAGGATGCACCAGTAAGTAACAGAAGATTCTGCGCAGTGAAGTGAATTGCATTCCCTCTCTTTTTATATTTTTTCCCCTCCCTACTCTGAGGCAATCAACAGTAGCTTTCCATGAGAGCTATGCAACAACAACAACAAAAAAAATCATTACTGGTGTTTAAACAAGTGTTCTATTTCCTGACCGCCCTGGCATCACAGATTTAGTACTAATCAGTCTAGTTCAGACTGGATGCATTCATTCTGGATGCAGGCTTAAATAACTACCGACTTCAACCAATAGCCTTGGAAAAACAGGCTGCTCTCTTTGAACGTTGGGCGGAAACATTCAAAGTTAGGAGGGGAGAGGGAGACAGAGAAGCAATCATTTGTTCTTTCTATTCCAAATCAGATTTTAAAATGCCAAAAGCAGCAGGTGGCATCTGAGTGGTTTTTTGTTTAATAGAAATATAATGCTATTTTAGGACCATTTATCAGCCCTCACAATGCTCGCACAGAGACTATTTTAAAATTGTGCCTTTGCCCAATTTTATATATATCCTATTATGAGAACTTAGAGGCAATTGTATCACCATTGCTTATACCAAATATTAGGTTCACACAACACCGAGGGAGAAGGGATTTTTATAGCACTAGGCAGATTCATCTATGGCACTAGCATGTTGTATATTATCTAACCCCTTTTACAGGGGTCTTCTCCCAAATCAATGTTAACCAGAAATCACTTGGGCTATGCTCTTGCTAAGTGGATCAACCAAAAAATGTTGTGTGCAGCAAATGAAAATAGTCAATGGCAGACTGACAGAATTTAGTCTATGGGTAAAATGTGTAATGTATAGAAATATATATAAATCTTTTAAACTAAAAGATATTATAAAACCAAAAATCTTCTGAGAAAAGCATATATTTTTGTTTACTCTTTTCTCATTCTATTCATAACCTGGCATTGATGCTGGGCTCATACCCTTAACCATGTATGAACCACTTGGACAAAGACAAGTACAGGGAAGAAACAACTTTCAATTGGAAATAGTGCTGACTCTTTGGAATAAACTCTCCAATAAATCCCAGCAAATACTAACAAATTTACAGAAAATGTGTGCTAAGCCAAGAATTTGACAGACAGCTTGCCATTTCAGTTTCAGCTTAGAGATGCATTTATCTGAATAGTACACAAGCCTGCAGAATATATACTACAGTAATGTGGAAAATACAGCCCTTCCCACAGCCCTGCCAATACCATTTATATGTCACCATTTGGAATGCTCTCAAATAAGGATCAAATAAAACATACCACCAGGACATTCAGCTGTACTGGGAAAATTCCTGCACAAGAGCATCAAGGAAGAGAAAGGAAAGAACTCTGATGTTGCAAATGACAGTGCAGGAAAATCCAGTTCATATATTTCAATTTTAATAGTACTAATAGAAGATCAAGTGTTACAATCTCAGTCACTGCAACAGTCTGCAAAGAAATTATTTTGCAGTCAGGAATTTCTTACATTAAGAGACAAAGGCTTGTCTTCTTTCCTCAGGGCCAATTGTGGCCAAAAGGAACTAAAAGTAAAGGATGTGGATGTCTCTGCCATATGTGAAGAACAGTGGTGTGGTGAGGATAGAGGTGTCCTTGCTGGGGATGAAGTCAAGCGCAGAGCCACCCTGAGGCATGGGATGCTCAACCTATCACACTGCTGGAGTAATTTGCTGCCAGGGCAGGGCTCATTGACAAAGAGGGCTCAACATGCCCTTACCCATGGGACACTGAGGCATCTCTCTAAACTCCCTTTACATACAAATGGGCTAAAATCCTCATATGTAACTGGCATAAGTGGCATGCTGGGGATCTAAAAAGAGACAAGGGGAGCAAAAACACAAGAGTGGCCTGCTCTGGCACAAACCCTACAGCAAGACAACAAGATTTGCAGCTGAGGACCTTTCTATATTCAGTCTTAGGCTTTGCCTTCTGTATTTTCTTTAGGCTTAGGGGGAGGTGAAATGAGGTAGAAGATGTATGTTTTAAGTTCATTCAAGGGAATACAGGACTCTCAGTCATCAGAATATCTACATCAAAAAGAGGAGTGGAAAGAGATATGAATTATACCAACTTTGATTTCTCTTAGATATATTAAATTATACCTCCAAATTTCCTGGCATTAAAATGCACACAGTGTATCTAGTGCAGTGCACAAGGTATTATGAGAGCTGTAGGCTTTGTGGTGTAGTTGACCTGTGAGCTCTACGGAGAGCTTTCCAGAAGGCTCAGCTGCATTTTCTGCAGATGCAGTTTGCATCCTTACATTGATCTGAGCAGTTTTTTGCAGGTGCAAGACAATGTCCCTGCTCCTCAGCTGCAGCTGCAATGCTAGGAGCACAAGCCTGCAGGTGGCAAGGGCAAGGCAAAATGGACATCACCCTTGTGTTAAAAATAGACTTTTTCAGCATGCCTAGATTCCATAAGCAACGGGGAAACTCATCACTAGTAGGCAAAAAGATGCTCCTGGAAGTTCCTGAAGAGGGGTTATTATAAGAGGCTGAAAAGAACACATTTTTGAGCAATATTAAAAAGAAGCAAATTTCCAGTGCCTCATCAGGCACACAGAGACAGCGCTTTAACAACAGTTTCTGTTGCTTAACAGACAAAGCACATACTCCTCTGCTGCACCAACCCTCCTTTTGCTTTTGGGGACTGCATTATCTGCAGTGTCTGGTCACTATTTCTCTGCCAAAAAGTGGAAAAAAAATCCATATGGTTCCCATTCTATTGGGGAATGTGCAAGTTTCCAGACAGGATCTGCACAAGAGCAAGATCCTATTTGCACTGCAATAAACACCATTTGCTCATGCCTCGTGCCTGCGGGCAGTACTGAAAAAGTTAGATTCATAAATAGCATCCTGGGGCTCACATAATGTAAGGGTATTACCGAGCGTTATCAAGGCAGCAATTTTCTGTTGCAACAAGGCACACAGTCAGATGTTGGAGTTGGAAAAGACCTATCTGAATATTGAGCCCATTGGCCAGCAAATGCACAAAATTGTCCCCCAGATATGAGGCACTAAACTGATAAAGCACATCGCAATCTAGTCAAATGGCCAGGAGGACTCCAGCCTCAGGAAAATTCTAAATGAGCTTCCTTACAGTGCAAGTACAAGAGCTCTATCCTGCTCCTTGTATGAGTGCATAAAACTACTAAAACAATGTTAATGCCACAAATTGAAAAATCAATAGCATATTACAACAGGCACACTACTCCCCAAACTAAAACCTGAGTACATTTATAAACACAATTCAGAAAAGGCTTATTATAAAACAAACAAAAAAAAAAGGCAAAGTGGTTGCCAAGTGAAAAGATCTTATCTACTGAAGTGTGTGCTTACCATATCCTCAGTACCTCATACTGCAATGCTATGGTACACTACGGGCTGGATTCTCCACTCCATTATACCAGTTTTATGCTGATGTAACTCCACTGGATGCTTAAACAGAGCTACATGGGCATAAAAACTATATAATGAAATGGAGAATCGAGCTTTTCAATGTAATAGACTCAGAAGAAAATCATCTATTTCTTAGCAGAGGAAAAAATCATAGTCATTTTTAGTGAAAGCCTCTCTCACACTCTGTTTTATTTCTGCTGTAGATTTTCAAGGCAAATATGCAGTTATAAGATAATAAAAGTGATAGTAAGACACCATGAACAATAAGAACCTACCTTTTCATTTGGAAACAAGAGTCCAGATTCTTCCCTGAGGTTTGGTTATTGCCCAACTCAAAACCTAATATAATCCACACCTCTTAAGGAACTGTGAATTTTAAATACCACCCCACGGTACCTGCTGCAGAGACATGGTTCTCTGTAGGCTTCCATCCTCCACATAATCCTATGTGGATTTAGCAATTTACATGCATCCAAATGCATCTATCAACCCTATAAAGAACTCTAGCAAACATCAGCATGGGCAGTTAATCTTTCTTTTTAAATTTTGTTGGTGATTCGTAACTCATCTGAATCATCACCTTGACTTGGTATCTTTGCATTTCTCATCCCCAGACTCAGTTCAGTACGTTCGGCACTGGTGACCCCCGCTGAATGCCACAAGGAAAAGGTCTTTGTTTTACAGATCTTTAGGTGACATTGCTCCATGCAAACCTTAGTGGCTTGGCCCACATTACAGCCAAAGTATTCTGCAGCCTTTTAAGCACAGGGTGGGTGTGCCACACTGCCCTCCCATGAGGAAGATGCCCCTTTGCTGAGTTAACCTGTTACTTCACAGAGCTTAAGAGCCTTTAAGTCTCTTTCCCCACTGCCGCACACCGATGCCTGTGTCATGTGTCAGCGAGCAACAGATCAAATTTACACGTTTCACAAGCAAAGCATCAAGGTGCTCCCAGACTTTATTAAAATAAAACTCCTGAGCTAGATTTTCACTGTACTTGCAAGTAAAGAGGCTTATGAAAAACAGAAAAAAACTTAAACCTACAGGATATGTAGAGATTACTGTGTGAATGTCTCAGGAGATAAAAAAATCCTGTTGGACCAAAAGGGTCCTGGTGATGATCCTCCTGATACTGCACACAATCAAGATCTCACCACAAGAGCATTTTGAATGATGGTTTAGTCCTGATAAAACTGAAAATATTTTGACACTTTAGAAAAAAGACATATGTCAATGTAGTAATTACTTGTCACTCTTAGAGAGATATCTGGTACTGTAATTTAATTTATTTCTTGCCTTAAAAATAAAAGACTATTTAAAAAAAAACTGCAGAACTGAAATTCTCCATTGGGGACAATTTCTTTACCCAATGATCAGTGACAGCATGTTCAAGCAACTGAGTGACCAAACCACCTGAGCAGCCTGAACACCATAGGTGTTCTTTGATATAAATAATGTCTGATTCTGAGATAACTTTCACAACTTCAAAAGAATTCTTCTTGAATTAAAATCGTATTAGTCTCAATGGGTCATTCAAACTATGGTTTCCAAAACACCCACACAAATGACATGCAGGAACTAATATGAAAAAAAAGCCAATTGTCCACATGAAACACTGGTGTACTATGAACCAGTGAAGTTTTTATTTATAGATTATAATGTTTTAGCAGCTGAAAATTATGACAATAGAGAAGAATGACTCATGTGGAGGTCAGAACAGGGAAATAGAAGCAGAGAATTCTAAAATCACAATTACAAACAAGCTCTTTATTCTTCTGAGTTTGGTCTCTTCCTCCACAACACAGGAATATCACAAGTCCTACAAAATTACTCCTTGTAAAGGAAAATTAAGCAAAATAGACTATTACTATTGTTTTTTTTTAACTACTGGAAATGTTAGGGTTTTTTTCCTTCAACTAGCAGTGCCCTAATAAATATTTAACAAATAAACCCATTCTTATCTATATCCATAAATTCTCCCCTTCAGCTGGAGAACATAGGTGGGTGTTGGAATTTGGTAAACATATCATACATCTCTCTGATCAAGGAGTGACTGTCAAAGAGTTCAGGGATGAACTTCCCGCCTCTTTTCAAATTGTTGTTAACCTAGCTGAAAAGAGAGCTAAATCTCAAGGATATGTTTTTCTAGTTTATGAAATAATTGGAAAAGTAATCATGCAGGTAAATAATATGGTGATGTAATTTCACTGCTTGGTTTGAGAAAAAATTGCAATTCCTCATGTCAACAAATGGGAGCTGAGAAGTAAAGAAGAGTGTTGCTCAGGATATTGCCCTTAAATCCCATCTGCTTACACACTAATTTAAGGCTTTCTCCCTATCTGGCATTTTTATTCAGACAATGACATGGAAGGCAGCCAGCTTGCAGAAAGAACCCCAGATGAAGTAACAGCTCTATTATTCAAAATACATTGGAATCTTCAGTGATTATTTTAACAAAAGCCAAGTCAGTAAAGGGAAACTTTACTGGTTTCCACTTCATGACAGAGAGAGATTAAAAAGACATCTACTAACACTTGCCAAATAGAGATGGAAACTATTAGAAAAAACAACTTCCCATTCAAATGGATATTGCAAACAAGAAGGCATAAAAAGAAAAGGAAAACCAAAGAAGAACTTGACAATATAGCATTATATACTTCAGAAAAAATATGGCTGAGTGGATTTGCTTTTCAAAAGGTTTCACTGCAGAAAGAGAAAACAGAAGATGACATTCAAAATAATTTTAAAAAAGACATAAGAAAACATGCATTTCTTACCCATTCTGTATAGCAGCTGTTGGATCGTAAGTCAAAGCCATGCCAGCCTGCACATAGTTAGGGAAGAAAAACAGATTTTTACTATTACTGAAGGAAAAGGGGAAAAAGGAAAAAAAAAAAAAAGACATGAAACATATTCAAAGCCAATATGAATAAAAACTGTATGCAACTTAAATAGAAATCTAAATTTTCAAGGGAAGCTCAGATGGCCAAAAGCAGCATGGACAGATTGGGTACCTCCCCAGCCTGAGAGATCACTGAGAAACAGATCTGTTCAGTCTGTTGGTTGCCATCTTTCCACAACATTTAGGGAAAATGGTGGGGGGGTTTTGCACCAGTATCAATTAATAACTCCACTGAAATTAATGACTTTACAGCTGATTATTCACTATAACAAGACAGGCCCAAATCCTGCTGCTGCCTGTGAGATGGGTGGTTGGGAAATATCCCAAAGCCAACTTCATGAGAGCTTCACAGGAAGGAGTCTCATCTTTCCTACAAAGGTCACACCCTGTATGACCCCTGCCTACAGTTTCTGTGAGGTGCAACTCCTAGTTAAGAGTTAATTCATTACCATGAGACAAGAAACAAAAAATGGGCTGTGAAGCAGAAAAGCTTGAGCTTTCAAACAAAGCTTTTAAAATACTTCAGAGGTCTGGACAGCAAAAGAATTTGTTAATGTGTTACACAGAGCTTTTCAGCTGCCATTTGCCACCAGGCAGACCGTGACCTGTGCAAAAGGATTTGGCAGTGTCAAAACATTGTCCAGCTAACAACTGTCATCCCTGCCACCCTTAGCAGACATATCCACAGGTACCACAAGAAAGACAGAGAGAGAGCAGGGCTGCAGACAGTATTAAGCACTCTACCTTATGCTCCAACATAGCACTCAAGGTCATGCCGGAAAGACCTTTTTTTCCTCCCAGCATTTACTTAAAGACATGGAACTGACAATGTCTCCTCCCACATACTGCATTTGCTTTGACTTTTTGCCTTCCTTATCGATTTTTATCCCTCCCTTTGTGAAATGCTTTCCAGTGTAAGACTACGAAGATATGAGAAGTTGTCCTTTGTGCAGGGTAAGAAGCACAATGGAGAGAAACTCTGTTGCTCAAGGTGCTGCTCTCCCTGTGGGAGCAGCTGAAAAAACAGCACAGCACCATCCCACCCCAAGACACTGTATTCCTCCTCATTTTTCATACACTCCCTATGCTTGTTGCCTGAGACAGACAGCATTTTCTTCAAGGACAGATGCTTTACCAACCACGTGGCATGGTCTGTGCTCCTGCTGGGAGCTTTCCGAGCCCCTAAAGCCATCTACAAAAGCACTTCTGAATAATGGCACCTGCCCCCTTCCAGATGGCTGCACAGACAGGTCAGGAAAGTGCCTGGGCTTGGCTGGTTCCCAGGCAGGCAGGTGAGCAGCCAGGGTAAAGGCACTGGTGACGAGCAGGCAGAGAGTGGGCAGCACTCCTGGAAGAGCTGGGTTAGCCCAGCAGCTGCAAACTGGTCTAAGAGGAGGTGGTCCAAATTTCCAGAGGCCAAAAATAATTTCTGATGTGAAAGACCAGGTTTCATGTTACTTTGTGCTGCCAAAAAACGGCTCGTGTCCTTATTAAATTTGGATATTTCTCTCATTATTCTTTTAAGCAGATGCTAGGGCAAATGTTTTCCTTCATGAAAATGCCATTTTAATAAAATATGTAGTCTCTCCCAAGCAAAGGATAATTCAGGAGACTAAGTCCAAGTACATGTGGCTATTTTTGAAAGAAGTATTGATTTAATACAAAAAGAAATAAAATGGCTATTTCTGCAAGTTTTAAATGTCAGAGAACTGAATTTAGGGAGACTCAAACCACTAATGATTTTGATGTAAAAAATAAATTAGCTTAGAAAATCATAATCCCTTACTTGGTTTTATATTCTTATATCTTATGCATGCTCAGCACATTATACTGTTTAGTAAGGTTGCATTAATTACTAAAGGAAATGTAGAAATTTTCAAACAAAAGAGAAAAGAAAACTTTTTGGCTGCAATACATTTTTGAGGAAACATACTGTCTTGTTTTCCTTTCTCTTTTCAACATGTATATAATTTGTTATTGCTCTCTTTTTCTATTCCTGCACTGGTGAAGACAACTTAAATATTACGTACAAACCCTAGAGAGAAAAATTATTTCTAACATTTTTAAAAAATATTCTTTAAAAAAACTTAAGATGGTCCCTTTAAATTGAGGTGCTTACATTTTACCTCTCATCTCATGTCTACTCAGACTAACAAAAAAAAATTATAATTTCTTGGGAAAGGACAAATCCAAGTTTTCTAAATTAAGGAATTTCTAGATCTAGTTGTCCTTAGAGTTGCTGGATCAGGGCTCACTATATCCTGCAGCTTGCATTAGTGACTGGGGGATAAGCTGCAACAAAATAGGTGAGTCTAGGAGGAAAAGTGAAAATAAACTACTGGTCTTATTTTAGTTTCTTTAACCTTCATTCTAAGAATGAAGGTGCAGGAATGAAAACCTACAGCAGCTCTTTCACTTGCTGTCCACGTGAGTCCTGCAAACATGTTTGTGCCGCTTTCATTTACTTTTCTCATGCATATTTGAGCACTTGGTCATGGCACGGACACTCAGCTCACCCTCCAATCCCATCCCAGACCTGTGTGTGGGTCCATGCAGACAAGCTGCACAAACTCAGTTCTCTTATTGGTATTAAGAACAGGGGACACAGCTGTGATCCTGAAGAGTACAAAATACAATAGGCTAGACATTCCTCTCCTCTTTATCCACGTCCCATATCTCTACTGCATAGAGACAGAATCCAAGAATCTGTTCAAGTACTTCAGCAGTGACCACTATAAATATCACCATCACATTTACCAGTAAATGAAAAGTCTCACATTGGACAAATAGGACACAGCATGTGGCAATGTGTGCATATGGTAACCACCTACAGCTGGCCCAGTAACATTGCTAATATCCCCCGTTGCTGCATAGCCTTAAACAGCTGCTATTTCAAATAGCTGCTAACACAGGACTATTTAATTCTTTCTCATCAAGTTGTATAATTTCTCCCCACAAAATTATGCTGGCTGGAAGCCCAGGAGTGGCAACACTTAGCCTGGACCGGTCAAAGATTTATGGTCTGAAGCATCCTCATTCATTGGGAATAAAGACTGATGAGCAATAATAACTTACTGGAAAATTGTCTGAACTTCCCTCCATAGCAGACAAACAGAAATACCAAAAATACCAAATGCAGAATATTAGAACTGGCCTCAGAATTCTGTGTGAGAGTGATCTAGCTCATTCTGTTAAAATCAGAATTGAATATAGCCATCATAGTGCTAATACAGGCTGAACTACACCAAGCACTGGCTGATGCCTCTATAGCCCTCTGCTGTGATGAGACTCCTTTCTTCTGGGCCTTTTCACCCACTGGTTTGCTTATTCTTATAAGCAAAGAGAGTCTTATTCTTTCTTCTCATAGTGACATTTCCTGTTAAAATGGCACAAGAGGGAGTGGCACTGATGATGGAATGCTGCTTTAGGAAAGTATTTGTCAGATAAATCTTCTGTTAAGGAACAACTGAACCACATAATTTTTATGCCACTCAGCCAGATAATGGCCCTAGAAACAGCTACTGAATGAAAACACAGAAATAAAGTCCATTCTTAATGACTACTGGTCTGTTCAGAAACTCAGGTGACAAAAAAAATAGCTCAGCTTGTTAAAAATATTGATTTTTAAGAAAATATTACTTAAACCATATGAGTCTATTTATCTCTTATTTTTAACAAAGTGTCTGAACTTAAAGGACATGGAAAGAATGAAAGTTTTTGTTACTTTTTACTGCAGTTTTCTAACTGTTGACATCAGTGAAAGAGATTCTAAGAACAAGAGATTCAGTCTGCACCTGTCTTTAAATTTAAGCTCTTTCATTCAGTAGAGAGCAGGAAATATCAAAAAGCATCTGGAAAACAAGGGTTTCCCCAGGAAGTTTGAAGGCCTTTTGTTCAACATTTTACTGTGAAAATTTTTCCATGGGCAAAGACAAGATGTTCTGTTTCTGGTTTGATTTTTTCCCCCCTCTTTTTTATCACTTGAACATAAGATAGCTGATCTTCAATATCATGTGAAATGAAGTGGGTTTATTATTTCTCTAACCAAACCCTGTGATGTCTCACAAGAAAAAACTTAGCCGTGCAGTTTCTGTCTTCCAGCAAATATAAATACCTATAAATGACCAATTTCTTCTGTGCATCTTCAGTGCAGCCCAGCATCCTCTGTGCTGCTGGGAAGCTGCTTTCATGCACAGCTTCACCATCATATCCCCATATCTACTCTCAGTGTACATGTCTTTCCAACACTGTGCAAAAATTCACAATCTCAACCTGCTACAGATGTGCTACACTTCGTCCTCAGAGGTGAGACTTCCACATCATCTCCTCAAACCTGCCCTGGCCAGCCTCTGCCTAGTGCTGGAGCACCTCTGCCAGGGCAGGCTGCTGCCACTGCAGGATCTCGGGCTGTGCAGGAGGCCACAGTCCATTGGGAAAAAAAATGGAGAGGCCTGGAAAGAAAAAGGGGTGAAATCCATGGATGTGGTGGGCTTTCCAAGCAGAAGCCCCCCTGGATTTCTCCTCCTTAAGGTGAGATTTGGAAAGGTAAGGTAGTACACTTGCACTTAGGGGATTTCAGTGGTGAACTCACATGGGAGTTAGACTAAAAGATAAGTCTGTCCTCCAAATCTCCACTGACTCAGAGCTTCCCCCTTTCCCACTGCAGGACTGTCATCCCAAGGCATGCTCTTGGCTACTACAATGGAATCAATTGAAATTTCAACACTCAGATTCCCGTGCTTGTTTTTTTCCCATCACTAATATCTGCCAGGCATGACAACACAAGAATCTCTTGTGCCCTGACAGAAGATGCCCTTATTGAAAAATTGCTTTGAAGAAAGAAGAGGGTAGGGAAAAGAAATCATCAACCCAGATGAGACTAATGCAAAATACTGATTTTATAAAATAAGTTCAGTCACCAGTAAAGTTAACTTGGCAGAATTCCTTTCTTTGATTATTTAAACAGTTCTGACAAAAATATTCAACATCATTAGAAAGATTTCTGAATTTAATTGTGAATTACTGCCCCCACTTTTCCTTTTTAGAGAAAGAGAAATCTAGAATAAAAATGTGACACCTCTTAGACATCTAGATGCATATGAAAGGAATGGAGCATTTCCCAGTGATGTGTGCTCCTTAAGCAGCTGCGGGTTCTGAGGGGAAGAGTTGTGGAGAGGAAAGCATATACTATTGTTGTCAAACTTGGGAAGTGATTCATGAACCTCAGAACATCAGAGACTGCTCTGATAAACACAATAACAAGTTCAGATACCCAAATGAGTGACAAGAAACCCTTTTGTCCTACAGAACTGGAATGGAAGTCTGACATACACAGCTTCTGTTCTTGGGATTGAGTAATTTTCTTCCCACTTCAACTCATCGTATTAGTTAAAGTACAAGTGCCGAAGACTACAAAATTGGAAAAAAAACCCCAAAGCATAACCAAAAGAGAACATATATAATATAACACAATTATTTTGTTTCCACAACCACTCAATACATTCCACCATGTCATCTTCAGATCTATGATGATCTGCTTTTGGGGATCTGGTATCCCCATTTTGCCATGAGTGTGATCCAGTGCTGTATCAGCTGTGTATTACACTCACATCTTCACACTAGATGTGTGTGCTTCAATGGGTTGGGAAGAATTCTAGGGGTGACTGGCAGCACTCCTGATATCTGTTGGGGATCCAACAGAAAAAGGTATGTCCTTTCCCTGTTTCCAACATTTGTTTATTCTGCCTAAGAAAACACTGTTATAGCAGTAGAATTTGGAGGAAAACCGAACTGCAGGAAAATCTCCAGGGCAAATGGCATGACATTTTTCACCAGAGAAGGAAATTCAAAGCTAAAATGAAAACAGAGAAAACTGATCTCTGAGGACAGGTACATTGCTGATTCTTGTGACCGTGGTCACAAGGGTTTTCAGGGTGAAGGAGAGACGAGAATGTTGACTCCATGATCAGAAGGCTTGATTTATTATTTTATGATATATGTTACATTATAACTATGCTAAAAAGAAGTAGAAGGAGAAAGGTTCCTCAGACAGCTAGCTAAGAATAGAAAAGAATGCCTCAACAAAGCAGTCCGAGAGAGCTCTGTCCTTGATTGGCCATTAATTATAAACATCCAAGATGGGCCAATCACAGGTGGACCTGTTGCATTCCACAGCAGCAGATAACTATTGTTTACTTTTGTTTCTGAGGCCTCAGCTCCTCAGAAGGGAGGAAAAATCCCAAGAAGGATTTTTAGTAAAAAGATGTCTGCGAAAGATTCTATTTTAACTAAACCATGGCCCTTTTAAAATCCTGATTGCATTGACAGTGATTTCATGTAGGCTATTGGGTTAAAATATTTCTATGTACTTTTTAAAATATTTCTATCTCCATTACAAGCTCAAAATCCAAACTGATCTTTGGTATTTGAACCACTGAGGCATCTTTTCAAAATGTTGCCCACAGCAACAGCATCTTGTGTCATTATTCTAGATCTTTTCACCTACTGGTCAGTTATCTTTTGCCCTTCTCTTTCTCCCTCTGGAGAGAGGGCTTCTTGCTTCTTTTCAGGTTCAATGCCTCTCTCTGTTAAACTGAGCTTTTGTTGAAAATGAGCATGCAAAGTGCCAATGTTTAATTTACAGGCATGCTAAATATATATATAGTAAATGTCTTTGTGGGTTGTTTACATACGAGGGTACTAGTGCTTATCTCAACAGAACTGGGAACTGACTCTCACAGCAAAGAAAAGTTACTTGTCTAGTTATAAGAAAAGTTACTTGTCTAGACACTCAGGATTACAGAATACAACTAAGTGGTACCTATGTCCTTGGAAGTATAAAAAAAAAATCCATGCCTGAGTTATAAATAGGCCTGGAATAGAACTACTAGTCATTTCTAAATGCATCTGCTGGTAAAGAAGAGACCATTGGCACCAGGATCAATTGCTTCAGCCCTTCACTGGTACTGACCTTACAAAAATTTGGGAATTTACCTATTGTAAGTTTTTCTCTCTAAAGCGCTGTTTGCATTAGGCAAAGTTGTAATGAATAGTGGATAAAAAGAGAAACTGTTACAAAAGCAACATTCTGAAACTACCCAGTCCTAAATTAATTTTATTTTTTAAAGAAATAATTAAAACCATGCTTAATTCTTTGGATATTCCATGAACTGAGCTTGAAAGAAAATAAAGGAGAAAAGAGTAAGGAGGAAGAGAAGAAAGGGAAGGAAAGGAAGGTAACCTATTGGCTCTTTGGGAAATAAAAAATGTGACTTAGATTATGGAAGCAAAAAAGCAATCAATGGAAAAATTATTAGTCACAATTATTGAATATCATTACAGACATCAGACCAAATTCAATGGCAATTATTGAATATCATTATAGACATCAGACCAAATTCAATGCATTCAATGCTGCATCTCACTGTTGTGATACATGCAACAATACTGTAAGGGTGGTACTTTCTTACAAGACACTGCAACTATTTAAATAGACCAAATTTTACAGAAACTTGTGGATGAAATATTAAAGAGTTCAAAATACTGTGACCATTAAATAAACCTTAATCACATTGGGCTGACCAGATGTAGAAAAGCTACAATTTCTAGAAAACAGTAATAAACTTTAGGCAGAATTGTCTCTGTCTTCCATGTAATTTTCAAACAAACCTGCTCTTAAATACATGTATCGAAAGACTTTATTTCTGAATAACCAAAACAAGGTTTCATTAAATCTGCAATAGAAGATTATGCTGCAAAAATTGTGTTGCACTTTTTAATCCAATCGGATCTCATTTTGTGACTACACTTGATTCCCTGGGTGCATTTTTGACTAAAACATTTTTGGAGATTTATGTCACCCACCTCTAGACTTGTCAATTGCAATTTAAAGGTAAATTGAATCAAATATTTTACAGACAGGATTTGAATATGATTATCCTCTATCACCATCTCAATATAATCTTGTCAGGCTAAGTTTCAAAACAGAGTGCTTAATTAAACCAGTGTGAGGAGAAGCTAGCCCAAAAAAAATTACTGAATTTTGTACAGAAACTATGTCAGTTGTTGGGTCAGAATTTCACTACAAATATTTCCAACACTTGCAGGTTTCACTGTACATTTATTGCACCTGTCTATTAGATGCCTAATTTGACAGCTTTATATAAAAGTCATCGCTAATATAACCTCTCAGCTCTGTAGTCCAGAACTGGTCAACCATCACAAACACTCAGTTAAATGTCTCAGTAAATCTGCTGAACATTTCCTGAGACTCCAAACAAGAGTGTAAGGGTAATGACTAGAAAGCACTACTCAAGATCTGCCATTCTTCCCTGGTTACAGTTGGCCAAATAACCAAGCACCAAACCCGCCCCCCCCCCCCCCCCCCCCCCCCCCCCCCGACCTCCCAAAAATCCCAAGAGAAATTCGGTGTATTCCTAAACATTTGACTTTAGAAGGGCAGGCAATTTTAACAGCCACTTATGTACTTATGTAAGGTTATGAAGCCATCTACAAAGATGTAAGATAGAATTTGTACTGTGTTCTGCAGTATGACCTGACAACTTCACAAAAAACAGAAGAAATCCTGTCTTATTAAATTTCCATAGAGCAAAACCTCTGAGAACAGCATGACCAGAGACATACCACAGCAAAACCTGCTCCTCCCCCACGTAAATCTCCTGCCATTCCCTCCCTACAGCAGAGCACGGGGCACAGCTCAAGTCTGAGGCCAGCGACCAGAACTGTTGCTGTTATTTCTCTGGGATCTGCCCTTCCGAGAAATAATCCTTCTGCACGCTCAGTGCTAAGCTGGTTTAAACCTCAGATGTTTTAGAAAATGCCCTTCACAAAAGTGTTTAAGAAGATGCAAAGGCTTATCTGAACAATAGCCAAAATACATCTTGGTCTAGATACCACAGGATTTGGCAGGCTGGGAACAGTAAGGGAGTACTCTCTTGGATGCTGTTTCAATACTTTTCTTTGGGGAAGAACCAAGAAAGAGCAGAGGTGAAGGGGAAAATTTCCAGATCCCATTTGTCATCAGAACTATGACACTTGTCATAGATCAGTTGTTTTTCACTACTCACCGCCTGTTCTTTTAAAAAAGAAATTAAAAGAAATGAAAAACCTACAGAAAATTACTGTAGGAGGGTTACTCAAGTGCTGCTACCTAAAGAACAACTGAATGGTAGATTGTTTTTAGAATAAGATTGTTAAAGGACAAAGAGTTTGAAAAACCTTATTGCATATGAAATATAAGAGTAATTACACAGAAAAGATTTTACATTGGAAATAAGAAAATAACGGTGGAGAAGAAAATTCAATAAATGAGGGAGCCTAAAAGAGAACATGCATTTGTGTCTTTGATGCTCTGGGTAGTAAATATCCAATGTGCAGCAAGGTATTAACCAGATGTTAGTAAATCAGCGAAAATCTAAGAAAATCTAGCCTGAAATTGCATCTTCACCATCTTTTCTGTTTGTACATTATACCATGGCAACAGCTCTGTACTCGACTGTGATCAACAGCAAGGAATTATGTCTTCCTGCACTGAAAATCAGCTTTTAAGTGTTGATACTACAAACACACCAGCCACACCCTGCCTCCAGGTCACCAGGATATCACTGTGCTCAATAGGCACCACTCCACTAGAAACAAATGAACTACACAAGAATGCAATAAGCTGATGCCCTGAGGCCACAGGCATAATGGTGACTTGCTGGCTTTAACTTTATATTCTCTTTTAATTATTGATTTGAACTGAAGGAAGTATAAAACAGTGGAGATAATAGCTGTGATGGCATTTACTTTTAAACAAGGATTTAGAGGTCTTTAAAATATGGATTGTTGACCTTACTGTTGTCTCCTATACATGAATCTTTGTTTTTCAAGCTATGGATAGGCTGACCTGAGTCTACTGCTTGAAGTACTTCTTGGGCACTTGTTCCTCAGTAGATCCCTAATATGACACACCATAATGGCTCCTGAGGAAATAACTCATTTTTTGAGGACATATGGTGTAAAATACTGCAATGAGCCTTTGGAGACTTCTGCAATGTCCTGTAGCAAATGTGTCTGCCACACTGGGATTTTCATCCCACAGAGCTAAAAGGGACCCTTTGCTGTTGGAACAGTGTAGAACAACCATGGGATGGTGGGGAGAAATTTCTACACTTTCAAAAAGGCCTTTCTGTTTGTTTTGGGAGCTCACCAATAATGCTAGAGTATATATGTCATAAACTAATGGTCTGAAAAGTATCAGCTAGAAAAATCAAGTAGTTAAAAAAAAGCAGAAATACTCTAGAAACAAGTAACTCAGAAACAGCAAATAATTTTTTTTTTTTTTTTAGTTTGCCTTGTAAAATTGAGGTAAACATAGCAACACTCCCCCCAAACATAGCAACACTCCCCCCCCCCAAAAAGAGACCCTTCCCCTCATTCCCCCGCAACGTATATTCTAGAGGAGCCCAACTGAGACCAAGTAGTTTTTTTTTCCTTGAAGGCTCAATCATAAACACAAAGAATAGTTGCTTAAGATAGAAATACTTGCAAGTCCTTCAGCCTTCATACCTAGCACCATGTATAAGCAGGCACTGTGATCAGATCTACCTTATTTGTTCAAGCCTTTTTTTCGGTAATAAAATTCAAAAACAGTAAACAAACTCTTGAAGGATAAAAAAAAATGCCTTTCTTATTTCACCTTCATTTGGAGTCACTTCACATAAAAGAACACAGAAAAGAAACTCCAGTAACAGACTACTTGTAGCAGAGCAGAGAGCAACCATTAGATTATTTTAAAATGTTGTATACATGATGCAGCTGAGGCTACTGTAAATTGCTTTGTCTTGAACAGAATGAAGAGCTCAGCTCAAATAAGCTTTCAGAAAACTTTTACATGGACCCTATATCTGGATGCACATCTCTCTTTTGGAACAGCTCCTCATATTCCCTAAGGATATTTTACCACCAGAAACTAGACAGAGGAAATAAACACTGTTGAGTTGCTTCAGCGCAAATTGATTTCGTTTGTAAAAGGGCACACCTTGGTTGCTGATGGGCTCACCAGTAAGAGAATCCTCAGCTCAGGTCTGCCTGCAGAGCACTCACAGTGGGACCAGGCTGCGCACAAGTTCCACACCAAGCTTGGAAATTCTCCTTTCCTGTAACTTTACACTCTGCACATTATCATAAACCTCCAACTCCCCCACAGCTTACATAGCTTTTTCTGTAGTGAAACTAGTACATTTTGTGTGCAATCTGATTTCTTCACAGTCTGAAAGGTAGACTTCCAGGTCTGTCGCTGACTTCTGGCCAAACCCCAGGAAAATAATTGCTACGTGGCACTTACCTCTCCTTCTCTGGGCCACGGCCTTCCATTCTGTGTGTATTTGCTTTGATTCTGGCGCTTCTTTTGCCCTCCATCAGCAAATTTGCACAGCAAAGGCTCAGTGAGGGGCTGTGAAAGACAAGAAACCCAGTCTATATTAGCATCCCCCCCAAAGAAAGTGATTATACCAGCAACAGTAGTGCTTTGTAATACTGATCTTTTGAAGTAAAATCTTGCCTTCTGCAGATATTTTTTGCCTCTTTTAGCCTTGACCTCCAGCTGGCAGCTGTTCTTATTAACTAAGCTTCAAAAAATATATACTGGCAGCCCTTAAAAGAATTTAGCAAATAGTGTTGAAAAAATAATCAGCCTACGCAGAAAGTTAAGTTGCTGTAGTGGAACAGTATAGTCAGGCATTAGTTCCAGCTAAGTTAGACACGTACTCATGACCCACCGCATTAGTGCAAGGATAAACACTGCCTTACTAAAGCAGCTTTCTGTTTTTAATTGTAAAACCTTTGCAAGAACCTGCTTAAGGAATAAGTCTTCTCACTATTTTGGGGTTTCTCAACATCCAGTCCTTTAAAAAATCTGACTAAACAGAATAAAATGGAGAACTTTTGCCAAGCCCGATCCAATCAGCTTTTTTTTCCCTCTTAAGTCCTTCTTTTAAGCTAAGTTGGCAGCTGAGAAAACCCTTTTCCTCTCCAAGTGAGATCTGGAGTGTGTGAATACAATAGTCACGGAGGGGCCAGAGACCCCAGGAAGAAAGGATAATCAGAGCACTGCACACCCCAAAAGGGCAGCCCATAATAGGGACCCCTAGAGAAGAAATTTAACGCACATCAAAACGGGCACAGCAGGAAGGGAACTTGGTGTCTTGGGATCTCTTTCCCATCTACCCAGCTTTTCACAGACTCCTGAAATATTGTTTTTAGCCAAAAATTTAATTACTCTGCAGGTGGGAGCTTGTCTCTCCTGCTTAATCCTTAAAAGGAGGGCCAAATTCTAACCCGTCCCACTTAGGTGTATGTTAGGGGTTGTGCTTTATTGCCTACATCAGCAGAGAAGTAAACCAATATTTGCTTGTTTGAAAGAAACCTAAAAATCATGTGTCACATCTGAGTCTCTTCAGGAATTGTTGAGTTCCCAGGCATGATAAGTCGTGTAATTAATTAACCAAGAGTTTTCATTGGAAAAAACTAGAAATGTAGTTTTTTTCCTTCCCATTTCCTGTTTCTGGGAAGGCTAGAAATCTTGAAACAATATAACTGCAGAGACATGAAGAACATTTTTGGGTAGAGGGCTAATCAAGTTGTTGACTTATTTATTTGTAGTAAAAATTATGATTTGGTTAAGGGACAAGTTCATGTGGTATTGAAACAAGCTAACCTCTACCCAACCTCTTGATTATAGCCAATTCAAAATGGGTCAGAAAGTAGAAATTAAAACTGTGATCACCTAAAAACTGCAACCAAGAAACAAGCATGGAGAGACTCTCATACCAAAACCACAATTTCACACTGGGACAGCATCACTTTGGCTACTTCTGAAGCTACAACAGCTTTGTTTTTTCATTACCATTTTATACAGGCTAGTAATTTTCAAGGTCACTAGAAACTGAACTGCAGGAAACAATCCATTATTGGCAGAAAGCTCGACTGTGTGACCCCAGAGGTCTTTCCCCACCTCCAACTTTGATTACTGTATCAGATTTTTCTAGAAGCAATGCGTCAGCCAACCATTTGAAATTTAAAATAATGAAGGTTTAAAAGCATCCAGGTGGCTATGGAGATTCTTTCTGCAGATGGAGAGACTTCACAGGGCTGATTGCCCTGTGCTTTCACTGGTTTACTCCATGGCCTGATGCTGCATGATTTCAGAGTGGTTACGTAGAGTTCACTTTGATGAGATTGTGAGGGTGGAGCAGGTGCTAAGCCAGCATTAGAGAAAGGCCTATTAAACATCACATCTGAAGCTTCAAAAGCTTTTTGTTTTAAGAACTGAACAACTACCAAGCAACATATGATACCAACAGGAGAACCATGCAAAAATCATCTGCACAGTGGATATTTACACATGCCCTGATCATCTGCTAATAAACACATCTGGTGTCAGCCCATGTACTGTGATGTGGTTTTAACAGGCTAGGAAATCTACACATCCTCTCTCTCTATTTAGTCAACCACAAATAGGAAGCTGTTACCATTTCCAGAATTTCCCCTCTCCAGCATTACCAGTCCTGACAACCTCATATTTGTTAATTAGAGTGGCTTCCTAAGGTTGATTGAGAGTCGAACAGAGCTACCAAACAATTTTACTAACCCCATCTAGAAAAAAAACGATGAAAAAATATTGTATAGACTTTTCAGGAAATTGGAAAGAAGGTGGAAAAAGGACAATGCTCTACACAGGCAAGTTTCTGCATGGGAAATTATGTTCCTCTGTGAGGGTAATTTCTGTGGATAAAATCAATCTGTGTTGACCAACATTAAAAGAAGTAAAAATTTCAAAAACAAAATGTTCTGATGGGAAGACAGAGCCCATATGAGATGGTTTTGGGTTGAGGATTTTAAGGGGTTTGTTTTTTTGTTTTTTTTTCCCTAAACACAGGCGTGCAGCATCAGACAAGACAGAAGATTTTCTTAAGTCTGAAGTGGGGTAGGTCCTAATGGTTTACACCTGGAAACAATTATGGTAACCAAAATAGATGATATAGATATAGATATATAGATATATAGATATAATCAAACTAATAATTAATCTCTCTTCTTTCAGGACATAAAGTAGAATGTAACAGTCTTGGGAGCTCAAAGATGTTGCTCTAAGTACACAGAAGAACTCAAACCTGGGTTTACTTTAGCCCTCTAGAAATGCTTTGTCAAAAAGGTCCTCTGGGTTTCTAACATCAGATACACCCAAATATTAGTGCCATCATTCTTACTGGTCAAATACAGAGCAACAGAAGATACTAGAAAGACAACATCCCATTCCACCATGTGAGCATAATTCTTTCTAGGTATAATTCTTTTTTAATGGTTTCATTAAATTTCCAACATGCTTTAAAAAAATAAATTTACTTCAGCCAAGAAAAGGATCACAATTAGGTACCATGGTTATCAATACAAAAAAGAAAATATTTAGGAACTAGCCAAACAATATCAACATTAGATAAATAATATCTATGGGTTGCAGTAGAAGTGGTATATTTCACCCCAAATACTTCAGAAGGGGAGGAAAGAAAAAAGGGAACATTTAAAACTTTTCAGCTTCTTTTCTTTTCCATTCCATGTAGACAGTCTTCAATTTATGGACTGCATTTTTACTTTTCTCTTTTTCCTCTGTATGAACACATGGACTGAAAATAAATGCCTGTCTTTCTGCCTCTTCTCTCACCTTTTGTACTTCTGACTTAATAGAAAATGTAATTTGGATATCTGTAGATGTTCACATTTTGAAGTGATAAGCAGATCTTTTTATATGGTTCTTGACATCCTCTAAGTTTTAAGCATATGTGGTATTTTGAAGCATATCTGGAAAATCTACTGTTGCTATTTTCCTGTTAAAAAATGAGAATTGATTCACTTGAAACAAATTTCAGTCTATTCCATCCTGATAAACTCTTCAAGATAGAAGGCACTGCTCTTTCATTGACTTCTACCTGACAGCAACAAACACAAATATCAAGAATAAATAACTGCTTTAACCTGAACAAGGTTCATTAAGCCATAACCCATTTTTCAAGGCGAAGATTTAAATGCTTGCTGCACTTCCCATCCAAAGCCTTCTCTAGTTAATAAGACATAAATAGTCCTGAACTTGGCTTTCAGTCTTGAGAAGGAAGTGGGATCAAATTGATAGCGCTTCTAAACAGCATTTGCCAAGATATTCAGGGCTGCCTTAGGAAAGGGCAGTAGCTGCTAGTGCTCAGATTCAGTTCCCATGGAAGTCAATGGCTAAAACCCTATCTCACTTCAGTCAGGCCCTGAATTTACTCAGAGAGTTCACTGGAGGTGAAAGAGAGAGACTGGTTTTATGTCAATCAAGCCTGTCGATATTGTTGGAGTTCCCTCAGGAGATCAGCTTCTCATGCTCTGCTACTTTAGATGGACAGATTGTGCAGACAAACAGCACAGAACTGCCAAAAGGCTGTTAGCATCACCAAAAGCAACACTGCTACTTAAATAGCACAAAAACTTCTGAAGGAAGGAGAAGGGGTAACAGTGCCCCCTTCTCAAATCTGGCAGTCTCTAAGAAATGTTCCAGCTCAGGAAGGGAATTTCAATTAAATTGGAGAATTCAACAAAATAAAGCAAACTCCTAACTAATTCTGAATACATAATTTCCGTATTCTTTCACATAAAGGAAGATGAAAGCTGTCATTTGCATTTGGGGAGACTTTTTCATGATTTCAGGTGCTCTGAAACTTTTACTGTCTTAAGAGTTACTGAGAAAAGCTTTTTCCCCAATGTCATTTAGCATCATCTGTCCAGCAATGCCAAGAATTACATATACAAAAAGCAGTAACAGGACATTTTTATGCATTTTAGCTGCTTTTACTGTGAATATTTTTGAAAACAGAGTATTTTTCAGCCTGTCAGGAAGAGTTTAGTCTCTTCTTATTTTTTGCAACAATGAAAGTAACATTTTCAGTAAAAACAGCCATGTGCATTGTGAATGTTCATGTGTCTTTAGTCACCTTTATTTTGTTAACTTGAAGAAAAATAATTAAAAAGTCATTGGTATGACAGTGAATGGTCAGTGCATAATTAATGATCTTTTTCAAAGTATGTTTTAATGAGAAAGTTGGGTTAATTTCTTTTTCAGCCTTGACAAATCCTCCTTCACAATAAAAAATTGTACACAGTAATAATTGGGTTCACAATTAGATCAAGCAGTCATACTGACCAAGCCCTGATAGCTATTTTAATTCCTAACTGCCTTCCAAATTTTAAGTAATTTGGGAACATTTTCACGTGCAAATCACACAGAACATCTGATTGAAACACCCATGTAAGAACCAAACTCTTTGTCTGTTTAGATCAAACGTTTCTAGTCTTTAAGAAAAACTTCATCTTATGGTAACATCAAATTCATTTTGCAAGGAGGTAGTATTTCACAGGGAGACATGAGACACACAAAAGCTGTACAGCAAGGCAGGACGGAGCAAGTTTACGTTTTGATTTAATATCTGGGCCCAGATGGATGTACCCAGCAGGACTATGGTATTTACAGAACCTGCAGAGTTTATTTACAAAATGAATGTTGCTGTTGTAAGCTTTGAAAATGTAGAAGTTCCAGGACGCCATCAATAGAGTCACTCTCTGCTCTAGTGAGTCCACTGGCTTCTAGGAAAGTCCTGCCATGCAATACTTTTTTATCCTAAAGTCATAAATAAACAAAACTTGAACTTCAAGGAAGACTGTAAAACAAAACCATAGCTATTCTGCTCTTGGGAAATGAAGATGAAGAACCACAAAAGATGGTATGTGACAGAATAGGACGTGTAAGGACAGAATGTTAGCTGAGCAAGGAAAACCATAAATAATATGGCAAATAACCACTTCATCCTGTCCTGCATGGAGCTGTTAAAGGACAGAGTAATAGATTTTGTCCTAGAAGTCCATGATACAAGATGAGATGGCACACGAGAGACTCTTAATGTTTACAAGAGTTAGCTTTTAACAGAGGTTGAGCCATATACAGCATATATCATGGAATCATAGAATATCCTGATTTGGAATCACAGAATTTCCTGATCCACTAGAATCATCAAAGTCCATCTCCTGGTCCTGCACAGAATAGCCTCAAGAGTCACACCATGAACCTGAGAATGTTCAAAGGCTTCTTGAGCTCTGTCAGGCTTGGTGCTGCAATCACTCCCCTGGGGAGCCCGCTCCAGTGCCCAAACACCTTTGGGGTGAAAAATCTTTTCCTAACACCCAGCCTAGACCTCCCCTGACAAAACTTCAGGCCATTCCCTTGTCACTGGTCACCACAGAGGAGAGCTCAGTGCCTGCCCCTCCATTTCCTTCATGGGGAAGCTGTGGACTGTGATGAGGTCTCCCCTTAGTCTCCTCTTCTTCAGGCTGAACAGACCAAGTGACCTCAGCTACTCCTCATTCAGCTTCCCCTCAAGGCCCTTCTCCATCTTTGCAGATTTACCAGTATTTTAGTTAAACTTTAATACATGATATTAATTGGATTTGTACAGATGATTATGAAAGCAAAACAATGAGTTAGTTATCACTGCATTTTAGTTTCTATAAAACTTCACTTTCACAACATAATTATAGAAATTGGGGGAACAGTTAATAGAAAAGGACACCAAAGTGAAAAAATATAGAGCAACATCTATTTGGGTAAACAAGAAAAAGGAAGCGATCTACTTTTCATAAATTGTATCAGTGATTATCTCTTAAGTAATTATCTCTTGTTCTCCTCTTTGCCTTAAATGGGAAGCAATCCTTTCATCTTTTTGTATAATAATTACTTCTAAAGAGCAAGAATATCTTAGAAAAGAAAAATAAATTTCAGAAAGAAATAATGTATCAAGCAGAAAGTTAGGACTTCTATCCTGTGAACCAGAAATTACTTAGAGCAGGTGGAACAGGTAACCATATGTGTGGAGAAACAACAGGACAACATGGAAGTGTGGAACAGATCTTGTTGCAATCAATCTCAACACTCAAGCAACTACATGGAAAACTTCTGCTTAATCCTATTCTTGCTGGAATGTCCATAAATATTTGTTAGAGCAGACCAGAAACTGGAGTCGCCTTTTTATAAGAAACTGCCACATTCATTTTACAGTCTGTTTGGGTTTTTAAAACTATTTTCCTTTTTAAATTTTCAACAGAACAGTGGACTGGGAGTGCCTGATTCAGGCCTATACAAGCGCTCCATTCCAATCTGCTGATAAGGAGGAACTGTTGTAAAGGTTATAGAAACAGATGCTTCAATATGGTATGAAAAGTTAAATCAAACAAAATAGAAAAACTGAGATACAGTATTAAAATCTCGCTGAAATGTTGTAATATGATGGTCTATTTTTATTTCATCAAACTCCATTTCTCATCCAACTCTAGCGCTGGTCTCCATTGGAGAGAATGAATGTATGGTGAGCAAATACAGAATAGAATTTGGAATTTTATTACTTAATTTTATTAACTATTAAATCATTATGAAATACTCTGCATTTTAACACTGGATTCTGCCTTTATTTTAAACAAAAGGCTGAGCTCACAGAAATTAGACATTCTCATCATCCCAAAGCCTCTCTACTGAATCCAAATTTAAATTTGAGGTAAGCATAAGCAACAGCAGACTCAGGCCCATGGGTTTTGTCAGAGAAATCAGCTTCCTCAAACTTGATGATACAGCAAAGTTCTGCCCTATTGGAGGTCCCCAGCATAATGCTGAAAAATTCCAACTGTGGTTCATCCTTTGTAATCACAATCTTTAACCACTGGATGAAAAGAAAGTAAAAGGAGTAATTTATTTTGCAGTTTTAAAATTTCTCCTAGAGCCTTTCCAGCAAAAGAGTTGATCCTCTTATTGAATGACTGCACAACCAAACCAACTAAATGTGTGCATCAGTTTGCACAAATAATTTCACATACCTATGCTTAAGCCCAGTGGCTTTTTTTCTATGACTTTCAAACAGGATCTGCCCTAAACTGAAATTTAGGGCACATGCTTTTAATGTGCCAGTTCTAATTGCAAAATATGTAATTCAGCTGGGTAAATATCTCCTCCAATACCCACTCTGATAGACTCTCTTGGATTCGTTCCTCATTGGAAAAGCCATGTACAAAAGAAGTGAGACTGTATCACGTTTTGAAGAGGAGCATTTGTTACAAGTCATTGGAATCACTTCACATATTATCTGTGAGATAGACAACAAATAAGTATTGAACTGTTAATTTATGTTAAATAAGAAAAGCCTCTGTCTTGCTCAATCATCACTGTTACAAGGTGAATGCTTAAGAAACCCACTCACCCTGTCTGAAGAATATTTTTGTGGAACTTATGTGCTCTAATTTCCCTGTTTTTCTACCTTGCAAGATACTAAAGAAAGAAGAGTCCATGTAGCTCTTCTGGAAACTATGCAAATAATCAGTGGAATAAAGATTTATGGTAATAAAATGGTCCCCTATCAAGAGTTTCTTCCCATTGACAAGAGCTGACAGCTGTGAAGATTTCTTCAAAACCAAACAAAACAACAAAAATTATATTTTAACGGGTTTTTTAATAGATTTTTGCAAATAATTATTCTCTGGGATTCTGACTTATATAGTTAAAAGGAAAAAAGAAGAAAAAAACTAGAAGGGTTGCCTGTACCACTTTAATGCTACTGACTTACTACATCAGATGCTCATTGGACTACATGATGGGCAGGAGCTGATTCCTCCAAACAAAATGAAAAAAATGCCAAATTTAAAATATATTCCTCTATTAAAAAAATCATTGTAAAACCCTTTTGTGTCTTTCACTGTAAATTTTTAGACCATGCATGATTTGCCCCACAGACACACACTTCTGCTGAGTGTGACAAAGAACTAATAGAGATCAGGCAAACAATGTCCAACCCAAGAACCCAAGATCCAGCGAAGCTGATGAGAACACTTTCACTGGAAGCAAATATGACAGCAGTTACGCTGGAATATATCTTACAAACTTTGTTTTTGTGTTTGGTCTTTAAACTTAAAGCTGCAATCCCTTCACACTGGCAACATGCAAAGAGAGTGAAGACAATGGCTAACCTGTCATCCGAACCAGTTTTCAGGGGGAAAAAATGTTACACAGTGAGGTTCTGCTGTCTTACTGTCATCATCCCAGAGAAGAATTAAATCTGAAAATTCATACACTGAGGCAGTGAACTGGAGGAGAGGCCTGAGCTATATCGCATTTTTAAACCAGTAACACCCCAATCTTCATGCATGTACTCCATACTGGTGTTCCTGAACCAACTGTGGTCGATACATGAGCTGTGTGGGGCCCCAGGACTCCAATCTGCAGGTAGAAGCTCACTGAGGAAACCTGACCCTTTAAATGTGAATCCAAAACCACTCTTTAAATCCCCCTCTGAGACTGCTCTGTGAGCTTTTAGGAAGACTGTACTTCATATACCTTTTTCTCTTCTCCCATCACACAAGTTACTTTAGTCGGATGAAAATGGAGATCTTGTATTTCTTACTGTTCAATTATTAAGGAATGGCAACAGAGGCAGCTTCATCTGAAAGGCTGAGTGATTTTTAAATGATCTCATGTACCATAATTTATAATGGAAAATCAGGTACAAATAGTGTGATATGGTTTCTAGTTCCTCTCTAATGGAAATAAAATGAATCCCTGGTAATGGGTGACCCTACTTGCTTCTGTGGTCACCCCTTTTACTTTTTCAGTGTTCTCTTTAGTAGTCTCAGGAGAAAAGAACAAATGCAAAGCTTTTATCCAGACCTGCTTTGCAAAACAATAGCTCTATGCTTCTGCTATAAAATCTATTTTTACTATTCTCAGAAACAAATATTATTGATCACAGAGACTTTGCTTTTCCCACTGAGAAAAACTTACTTGCACTGACAGTCCAGAGATAAAATTATTAGAATTTATGCTGTACAAATAATTAATTCTGGTTCTGTTCATAAAAAGTTATTTCATGTAGCTGTTTAAGTGTTACTCTAATATCTAGTGTGGAATCTATTTATTTTAAATTTAATTTTACTATGTTCTGTATTAGTTTTTACTTTGTATTTATTTAGATAAGCCAGAACATTACCATCATATATTCCTCTGTATGACACTGCTAGAACTAACATTAGAGAGACAAAAAAACCTCTTCAAACATGTTTTCAATATAAACAAGGAAACCAGAACAAATGTCTCATATCAATGAAATTATTTCTTTCCACCAGCATAATGACAATTCCTGCACGTACACATTTATTGTTTAATAATTGAAGTTAAGTTTTGGGTTTCCCTGTTTACACTCCAACACATGTATACTATTAATGTCCAGAGGAGCTTATGCAACCCAGGGTTATACTACATGAGGAAAAAAAAAAGCTTCGGTTATGACCATTAGCTTATTTAATTCACATGTATGTGTACTAATAATGCTTTTTTTCTTTTTCCCAGTTAGGGAAAGACACATTTGTTGTGTCTTTGTGAATGGCCACTGTAATTTAAAATAGTTTTAGCATTATGCATATATATATATATATATATATATATATATATACATAATGCTAAAACTATTTGCAGCTCTGCTACAGCCTGTTAAAGAGTAGCAGTAGAAAATATATACAATCAATAAATATTTGGTTTGGGTAAAGATGCCCTGTGTGTTGTCAAAGTAGTAACATGACTTTCTTGACATCTGAGTTGAAACAGTCTATCTCTAAAAGCACTGATTACTGCAGATGCATGAAATATTCCAATGTAAATGTAAAATAAAGTTAATTTTTAACCAGCTATCAATCTGTTGAAAAGTTTTAAAATATTCAGAAATATTCGGACCTTTTTTCTCAGACCGCCTAGTGAAAATCCTTTCATTTAAATCAGTTCTAATTAACACACATTCTAATAACAACTGCTGGGTGCAGCAGCAAAACTCCAACCACTGATAATCTAAAACATAGCTCAGCCATATCATTTTGCCATTAGTCTGAGAAACAAGGAAAATCTGAAGGGAATTTTTTTTAATTTATTGCCCTTCTTTCATTTCATTCTTCTGCATTCACTGAAAGTTATAGTATGTATGCCCTAAAATGAAGGAGTTTACTAGGAGCTAACAGATAGCATTATCAGCTTTCTCACTTCAATGCAGGCATAATTTTAAAAAGTGAATTTGACCCTGACTGTGAAAAAACCAGGGTTGAGTATAGGCTCCAAAGCGGGAAGCATTTAAAAAACAGTGACTGACTGATTCTTAAAGGCAGGAGTTCATTTTGCTGTGGTAGAGAATAACCAAGTCACACTAAATGCCTTGGACAGCATAATTTGTGTACCACAAAACCTCATTGTGTGCTCTCACCATCTTCTTCTGTAAATGAGCCCAAAGGGAGGAAGGGAATACTTCGGAAACAATACGTAAGTAAGGATGCTGATACCCTTCACCTTTTTCTCCCCAGAAGAAGGGGCAAGAAGAAGCTCAGAACAAGGTCTGCAAACTATACAGCACCCATGGGACACATCAACACCCCTTGCAGCTCTAGCCTGATGTACTATCTGCTCCTACTGGCAACTTCCAAGCCCTGAGTCTGAAAGACAGACTTTTTTTGGGTAGCAAATGTGCTGAATGGCTACTGCCCTCCTCACCAAGTACCTGAAGGTAGGGAGCAGATGTGGCACAGGCATTTATGTGCTAGAAAAGGAAGATAAGACCTTGGAAAAACAAAGCTCAGTAACTCCCATTTCCTTGAAGGGCAAGAAGGCAGAAAGGCCCTGTAGCACATGACCACCTGGAGCTGCTGTCAGGACATCAAGCTTTGCATCAGCTTGAAGTAAGCTCTGCCTTCAAGGCACAACTGTACCTGTGGTTTCCATGACAGAGAACTGCACAGTGGAGTCACTGGGAATTTTCCACTAAGTCACCTATTTATGATGACCCTTTATCCAAGGAAAAGACAAAAAAAGTGAAATTATAATCTTTTCCCAAGACAATGGAAGATCTTACTCATACTTCTCAGCTCTTTTCAAAATGTGTTGATGATACCATCACTAAATCTAATGTGCTACAACATAAGGAAAATCCGATCCCTTGCAGCTTAAAAATCTTTTATTATCATCTGAGACAATATCCTAGAATATTAAACAGATAACTCTAAAGCCTTCTGAAATTTTCAACTTTGCAGAGCCTCAGTTGAGAGTAGACAAGGAAGCAAACTTACGTATTAGAGACTGAGTGATAGACTAATCTTTAATGTTGCAATGCATTGCTTAGAGATTTTATGAAGGTCATACTAGATTCCACTTTGCCATGCACCCAAAAATTACAAAAAGAGTAGGATTTCAATGCTAAGATTGGCAAAGTAAAAAATCAGCCCTCTATTCCTTCAGTTAAAAATACTGGAATAATCAGGACATGAGAGAGCCAAGCACAAGGAAGAATATGTGAAAAGGAAAGAAAGGTACAGAAATATGCAAAGAAAAACCCTTTAAGAGAATGAATGGAAAAATAGGAAAAGGAGGGAAAGCAATGTTTCTGAATTGTCCTTGAAAATGTTCTAACTTTACAGAAAAGCAAATGCAACTCATGTCCTCCATTTCTGAATGACAACAGGGGCCTTCACAAACACTTCACAGAGACTGCAGAAAAAGAAAATTCTAGCAGAAATGGCTGCTTAAATGTCACTGCCTGTAGCAAACAGAATGGCAGAAGTTTATAAAAGATGTAGTTTTATCTGAAAACAGGAAAGGAAGACCTATTTTGTTGCATTGTGAGGAACCCACTAAGGCTGTGGATGGTCTCAGGGGCAATTGCTTGGCATCAAATCGCTAAAGAAACTGGGGGAGACTATTGAGTCTCCTCTATACAAAAATACCAAGGCTCTGTTATTAAAGTAAATTCAAAAGCTTATCTCAAAACTCTAAAGATGAGCCAACAATTACATGCCACAGAAAATAAAATTAGAGATGACTATGTGAACGATGAAAAAGCAAGAACCTCTCTTCCAGATAAATTACATTGTGAGAAATACTAATAGTTGCCTGCACCAAAGCACATAATTTTTTACTGTTTTGTCCCCATTTGAGTGGGATCCTTCTTTGGTTTACAGGCACATGGACACAGCCATGCTGGCATGATGAGTCTGTGTGCAACTCTATTCAAAGCATGATTGTAACTTAACAGCAGTATCAAAGTCTAGTCTGGCAAAAGCCGTTTCCAGCTGATGTGAAACAGCAATTTTCTTCACAGCAAATTATTTCATGAATCAGCCAGCAGGGAGTGACAACATTCTGCTGCCAGTGACTAAGTGTATGACCTCTGGGTTGTAATTTCCACCAGCTTAAGAAGAGTTCATTGCAAACATGAGCTTATTTTTCACGCTACTGTTAAGAGAGATGCTAATCTGGCTCTTGGTTTCCTTACTTTCTTCTTCTTTTTTTTCTTTTTTCCTTTTTACCAGCTTTATTGCTTACAATGTAGTATTTCCCTGGAGACAGAAAACAAAGTCTAGAACAGGTTGCTAATAAAACTTGAAGACAACACAGCAAAGTAAGAATTAAAGGGCAACAACTTTCCTACTTCAAGGAATGTGGCAGGCCTAGCAGACACCTCATGGCTTTCTCCTGTCATGAAAAGGCAGGTGAGCACTGAACCTTGCAACCTGGAGAGACACAAGCAAACTGAAGTGAGAGGGAAAAAACCTTTTTGAGAATGCCTTCTAATACAGAACTAGAAACAGAGGAAAAGTCCCAGTCCTGAGTATGGTGAGAAGATGAACAAGGAGTTTTAAATGAAGGGTGAGGTAAAGACTGAGTAATGTCTCAGTATTATTATTAGTATTATATTTAATATTATAAAAGTATTATTAGTATTATAGTAAGTATTATTATTACCCAAATTATCAAACATTCTCCAAATACTTCAGCTAGAATCTGCACACAAATAAAATTTCCAGCTAATGAACCACAACAGACTGATGTCAGTATTAATTCTACTGAATTACCACAATACTAGAATACTGTACTGCTTTATGTGACTTGGTTGTAACAATAAACCATGGTAGAAAGTGCTTTTATACCCTTAACAGAAGTGCTGAGGAGAGGAAAAATGGAACCCTAGGTTTTATTTACCATTGGGATTAGTTTGATTGTTGATCCTAAAAGGAGTGACAACCAGTGGTTAAAAGAGCTGCCATTAAGCCACATTTGTTATTTCTATTCAGTGCAGTTCTGCTTCTTGGGTTGTTACTGGGGGGGAGAACAAAGTCTCAGGCTCTAAAGCTCAGCTCTGAATTGAGAAGGATAAGCTGATAACCAGTGACTCCTAAACTCTATGGCAAGGGTGGAAGAAGCTGTATTGAAAAGGCCAGCATGGACTTGTTGGTGGAGCAGGAGATGAAAAATGTAAGATTTCTGTGTCTCCACCTCTGTCTGAGGTGCCATAAGAACTGGACTTCTGAGACATGTGCCATATTATTAATGTGGATCTATCAAACTGTGCCTTCAGAGGGACAAAGTCACATGAGATCTCTGGAAACTTACTGGTTTGCTACATGGTATATGCATGGGGTTTTTAACTGGCCTGGACAGAATATATTACTTGGATTGAAATACAAGCACATCTGACATGTGATGAAATCACAGTGACCCAGGCCTCAGCATAGCCTGTTTGCAACAGACTGCTTTTGCTAGTGGATAAGCAAAGATGAAAGCACATTTAGGCAAAAGCTTTTCCTTTAAGGGAGCCTATGTGCCAAACCAAAATAACATTGCAAGAAGAGCTGGTTTATAGCACCAGAAGAAAAATTTATTTGAAATGGTCAACGTAGACCAAACTAGCTTTTATTATCAGTTTTTACTGTGTTTACATAGTATATCAAGTGAGCACAGAATTAATCCAGGTTTAATCCTGTATCTCTTATTCCTGCTTTGTAATACCCTTGTAGGAGAGTCTTCTCATACAAACTGGACTATTAATATTTACATTATGCAACATGTTCTAGTGCTGCAGGATTAGGGTACGAGCATGCCTATGCAGTTCTCAAGCTATGTCATGACAGGCTCCTCCAAGGTAACTTCTGCTGCCACTTTTTGCATTCTAAATAAGGTGGGGGTTTTTACAGTGCTTATCACTGACTTTGTTTGCAAACACTTTACAAGCACTAATGATTTCATTTTCCCAGTAGGCAGTGAAGTATTTCCTTCGTTTCACAAAGGGATGAGATGCAGCACAGGGGTAATGGAAGTTGTCCAGTGTCACACTGTCACTGAGTACAGATCTCCTGACTTGCTGTGCAGTATTTACTCACAAGTTAACCCTTCTCAAAGAGCTCTGCCTAGCTGCACCATTTTCTCAGCCTCATTTCCCACTTCAGTCTATGTCAGGAAAAATCTCATTCACCAATCCAAGTTTGCAATGCCACCATCAGCTCACTAAGCTCTTTATTAGAAGGCAACCTGATCTACAGTACTCATCAAACTGAGCTTGTAATGATAATAAGGACTGGATGCAATTACAGTCACACACATTTCTCTATATATGCTGTACATAACATATGTGCATATATATACACATCTATATTATCTGCTATCTGTAGAAAGTTATCAAATACAGAACATCAGAACAGTAAATGTGCAGTTATCCAAAGCTTCAAACAAACTTGTTTATTCATTGCAATATTAGCTATTCCAGGCCCACACTCATATCTATATCCCTAGAGGGCAATGTCACCTAAGAGGTTGTGCTCATGTCCCTGTCATCTTCATGTGAAGAAGTCAAAGATGATGCTATTGCAAAGACAGACAGAAGTAAGTCTGTACTTAATAAAATTTGCTGTAATTAGACTTGTCCCTGTTTATACTCAAGAAGTTCTGAAGCCTGATTTCAAGAACAGCAAGGTATAGTTGATTATCTCAAATTTACCTACCTTCACAAACCTCTGGGATTTTCCTACTATATCCCAATGTCAAACAGTGTAAGGCATAAGACAAAATTCACTGGGGTCTTAGAGACCAGCATGCAGAAAACCAAACCACTAGAGAAACTTGAAGGGAAAGCAACATTCAGTTTTCCCATGAATTTACTGTCTTGCTGCTTCACAACTAACATGCTTTCTGCAAAGCCAAGTTTCCTGCAGGCAAGGCCTGTGTCTATCCCCAGGTTTCAATCCACGTTTACTCTCAACATTGTTCAACTTGTATTGTTCAACTGTGCTGCCAAGCCTGGTGGGCACCATTTCAATGCTCTCTTTTTCATGTGTGAAACAAACCCCCTCACTTCAGCAGCAATGCTCTACCTCTGAACAGAAAATGATGTTTGGGTGGGGAAGTTTTCCAGCAAACCTTCTGACAGTGCAACTGCCTTTTAAAATCAGAATAATGCCATATAATTGGTTTATTGATGAATTTAGCAGCCTGGATTTACTCTCTGAAATATAAAAAAAGAAGGCTTCTGTTGTTTGCTTCCTTTTTGTTTTAAATTATTGATAATTATTTCACAAATGTCTTCCCCTGACATTTGATTTGCTAGATAATACACAAACATACAGTTTCTAATGGGTTTTCTGGCCTTTTAACCTAATTTCTTTTTTCATTACTTTTCATTGTATTTCATATTCTGATATAAAATCTGTTTTCCAGAAGATTTTTGCATGATCTGAAGCTTCCTCACTTTAATGATATACAGAATGATATTTTAAAACAACGACAAAGCCAAGATAAATGACAGCAGAGAAGCAAAATCAACCCATATTTTTAACTTTTCTTTGTCATGGAGAACTCCCTCACATGCATTCTCTCCAAGAAGGTTCCAAAATGACGATGGAAATGAGTAAAATTTTTGTGCATGTTAACCTTTAAAAAAAATCTGCTACATAAAAACATTAAGTGAAGACCATACAAGAGAGCTCAGCATAGAACAGATGTTTTGCTGTTAAGCTACTACTTAGCATTGTTATTGTATTGCAAAAATATATTAGCTAATTATTGATTAGGGATATCACAGAGATAATCATTAAGAAATGAAAATGATGTATTTTACATTTTTATAACACAGAAGAAGAAATAACAGCTAAAACTTTAGGGATAAATGAATGTGCACAAAACAATGAAAAAGCCTCAGTGTTAAGGGAGAAGTAGTGAGTAAGAATTCCAGTACACTCGCTAATTGCAGTGGCAGTGACTAGAAAGTCCAGTATTTTATTTGCTATAACAGCATTTACACTCTTTGGAACAAAGCAGGTTGTGGCAGCAATTGTTCTGAGTATATCTCATTGTACTAATTTACTCAAATTTTATCTGTATGAAGAATTACACTGTTTTTTGGGTTTTTTTTTTCATTTTCCTCAGCCGATATAATTTGAAGTCAGCGGGACCTTGTGATTATTGGTTTTACAGCACTGCAGGTCCACCCACCACTCCATTCATGAATGTATGAAAATGCAGGTCATCTTTCTAAAGAAAACTACTTAAAAGTTTAAAGGACAATAGTCTTTTGTGTCCTTTGCTGGAATCCTACGTGACCAGGAAGGAGACATAATTTTTTTTCCAGTGAAGATTCTCAATATGCCATCTGTATATCATCATTCTTTACAAAGACCCACTGAGATTTCCTAGCACTGCATTAAACAAATTAAATGCATTTTTGTATTGCTGTCCTATTCAAAAGATTGCTCCTATGCACTAAGACTCAGAACAGAAGAAGCCTTCTGAAAGAGAAGTCTAAAGAGAACACATCCAATCTGCTATTTAACCTATTTTTCCCATTCTAAAGACATTTTTTTTTCCAAGGTGTGGCTCTGGTTAGAAAGGATAACACAATAATGATCTCCAAGCAACAATACCTGTATTGTAAAATTGCAATTTATTCAGATGTCCTTTCCAGTGTAGCCAAAAGAAATAACCTGACATGCTAACGGACAGGTTTCTATTTAAACAAAAACGAGAAAACAGAAGTCCTTAAGAAATAGCCTCTAAAAAACATGTTTTTGACTCTTCTCCTTGAATTCCACTGACAAAAGTAATAAGTGAGGTGACAGGAAACCTGATATTAATTCTGCAGGTTCTAACTAGATGTGCAGGAGATCTAAGCTCAAGGAATAGGGCTCGAATGCAGAGCAAATAGGCAATTATTCTGAGCAGGAGAATTCTGTGCCTGATGATGACTTGCCTGTCTCCATTCTCTGGGAGAATCTTCTATGTTGATGCCTATATTCAATCTTAATGCCTGATCCTGAGTGATGGGAAGCTGTAGGGATTCTTTGGAGATTCACTGTTAATAAGTTTAACTCAGTTGCTGCGTCTGCTGGGATATTTCATAAATACATAACCCATGCCATGTGATTGGAATAATTAACTAGAATCACACAGAGCACCCAGCTTTAAAACTTTTGCCAACTGCTTCTTTAGCCCCTCATCTTCTTAAAGTAACAAGTGCTGGTAAAAGGGCATGGGGTGATTTTTCCTCCTTTGCATGCATTCATGGCTCATTCACATAGCTCTTGCCTCTGGATTCCTTCAGCACCTCCTGCCTGAGGTTCTGAAGAAATCCAGATTTCCAAGAACATTTCTTTTCCATATGCTGGGATGGCTACAGTTCTTCTCTATTGATCTGTATGGATCATTCTACAGAATATATGCAAGTTATACTCAGAACCTGAATATTCCTGTCAGAAAGAAAACTTCAGGATTTGAGTAAATATGTTTTGAGAAAGAAAATCCTGCTGCAAATGTGCTTTTCAGACAGCTTAAAATTTATCCAGCTGCTTTTTTTCCATTATTAATCTTCTGCTTCTTGGCCCTCTCATTTCCAAATGCAACATCAGCTCTTTTTGTTAGCACACAACATGCAGGAGGTTTATTTGTCTGTAAGGCCTCTCCATAAATAATGCAATTGCTATGGCTTCTGACCTATCTGAAATCCAGCATTTGAAGTGGACTGCACTCATTTATACGAATGGACTTCCACGACATGGATCTCAATGAACCACCAGTAGCAACATTCTCAGTATTTTCCTTTTTTTCATTATTGCATTAAAGAAAATGAGGAAAATGACATAGGGTCCACCCCAAGGGAGGATGCTTCAATTTACTGTACCAGGTGTCTGACACATGATTCAGGCATAGTGACCCCTTCCTCTTAACCTACCTTCTTTTATTCTACAGTCTTCCCCATTCCTTCAAAACTAAGGAGGCATGCTGAATAAAATATATGTTCAGGGGTACAGGACTATCACATTATGTGAAGTGTTCCCACTCAGTCCGTAGGAGAGAACCCCTGCTGAAAACAAACTTGCTGCAGTATCATTACAATGCAATCTTCATTTCCAATCCCATCCAAACACATGGCTAAAAATTGTTTTCTGAAAGCTGGATCTCATCAGATCTCATAAGAGTTAATGTGGCTTTCCTGATGATCCGCATGAACATGAGAACACTGGCCCCAGAAACTCCATAAGGTAAGTGTGACAAGCACGAAGACAGCAACATTTAAAAAAGGAAAAATCATACAATTTAAGTTTTAAGATCAAATTGGCAATGGGTTGTGTTTGTTTTTAATAGTCATGCCTAGTTAATTCCCATCAATTAGTAGTTGTTGAAACTTTAGTTTGAATTAGAAAAAATGATACCACTAAGTAATTTAACAATGGTTATTACCACTTAAGACTTTCAGATGTGTAATTATGTAAATCCACCAAGCACCATTCTGACTATATTTTCATTACTTGGCAAAAATTGCTGATAGAGGAATGAATTTACACAATGTCATTTGCTATTTCATTTACAATTTGTATTTCAAAAATATGGTGTGTGTAAGGTAACTTGTACAATAGTTCCACTGTTCCTCACCTCCAATTGTTGACATTTTAATTTTTTCCTACTTATTTAGTAAGGATGCAAACACAGGACTGAGAATAAGCAAGGAATCAAGAATACAGCTCAGGATATTTGCCAGTACTGGTCTCATTTCCAAAGTACATGCTCTCTGACTTATTCATACTTCATTTTAGACATAGCCAGAACATAAAAGCACATCTAGATACAATAAAGCTTCCCATTTTTGGCGTACCTTGAAAATACATATATTTTACAAAACTCAAAGCATAAAACAAAAAATTGAGATATTCATCTCAATACTCTCTTCCAACTCCCTTCTCCATTTCTCCTGAGTTAGGTATTTGAAGATTCTGGGCTCTTCAACACTCTTTCACATGGCAAATTAACAAAATGATCCTTTATCCTTACAACCTTACTCTACTGCATTTCATATCATTGTGTATTCCTCTGATCAAATTCCTCGCCCGTTCAATTTTCTGTATTGCACTGAATGACTCCATACTTGGTGACACTGTATTTGCCATTACACTTCTTGACTACCTAATGCTTGAGTATTACAACACTCAATGAGTCAAAAGTAAAAAAACTTGACCAAAAATTTCTTCGTGTTTCAATGATGTCAATTACACTCACAGAATAATGCAAAGGAAAAACAAGGAAAAGAAGAAAACCAGCCTAAAGGCCAAAACGAACCATTTTATTCCTATAAATCTATGGCATAGTGGGCTGAACATTCCTGTGATCACCCTCACCATTATTATGGGCTTGAATTACTGGAACACAAGGTAGTTCATGGTACTAGCTTTGCCTGCAAGGAACAAACAAAGCCGAAGTACAAAACTAGAAACAGAAGACGAATAAGACGATATTTAACATTGTTCTTAATGCAGAAATAATGTAACTCATCAGTTTTCTGGTAGTAGGTAGAGACTTTGAAAACAGAATTTTTAGAATGGATCACCAGGAGAAGAACTTTGATAGGGACTTTCAGATGCTCCTACATTCTAGATATTTACAACACAAACTAAAAGAAAAACAAAAAAGAAAAACAATGCACATTTTATAGGAGAGATGGATCAAGGAAAAGGTGTTACAACCCAAATGAAAGTTAGTTCAAACTCACTTTCAGGACCATTGAAATATATGAGGTTTCATTGTTTGATCCTTGAGGAAGGAAATTTTTGTGATTTTCATTCAAGAGAGAAATGCTACAAAATCACATCCCTTTGGACAGAAAAACAAATACTTTGGAATAAAATAAAATACCGCACTTTTTTCTCATTCCAAGTTTTCTGTTTGTTTTCAAATTTTCTGTCCTTGTTCTAAGTTCTCTTTGTTATTTCAATTTAAAAGTTTCCTTCTCATTTTTAAAGGGGGAAAAAATCAGCACTTCTTTTAGAGGCTGGCAACTCTTCCTGAGTTCTGCAACTTGTGCCCTTGTCTAGAGATATTAAACTTTGACTTCAACTTCTCCTACTTTGAGTGACAAAATGAAAATTAGATCAATGTAGCTGGAGTTCAGAATTGTTGTTGACACTTTCTTTGTGAATTCTTTCTCTTCCCATTTTCACCCAAGATAGTTTTTAAACTTGTTTCAATTTTTTTTTCATCAAAATATTTCACTTTTATGTATCTGTGATACATTGGGCTGTACAGCCTTTGGATATGAAAACATTGAATCTGTGTTTTAACTGACCATATGAAATAAAAAAAAATAAGTTATGAAATATTTTACAAAATATTTTTTTCCATTCTTTTGGCACTTTGGGACTAACTTGAATTTTAAAGTTGAACAAAGAACTATTTGCTATTCCCTCTGGAGACAACAAAAGCTAAGTTAGTACACACATTCATTGCACATACTTAAATATATTTATATCAAAATTCAGAATGATTCAGTAGCCAATTACTACTTGTGTTACCTCTGTATAGAAAGAATCACAGAAACAAGAAAAGACTCAGTAGGTGATCAGTCAATTATCACTAAAAGTGGTGGGAGCAGCGTGTGCATACTGCCTTGGAAAATACCAATATAATATCCATGCCACAGAGAGTTAGGGAGACAATATAATGAGAAATGCATAGAACCTTTGAATAGCACATTTGCACATAAATGAATTGAAAATAACACATATCCCATATAAACACTTCTTGGTTTTTTTTAACTCCTTTAAATTGACACGTCTTATCACACTACAGCATGACTGCTATGTTTGCAAAGATATTGACACTAAAAAAGTCTATGTAGGTGTTTATTTGTGCTTGTAGCATGTGTTTAAGAGCTGCAAAAGAACAATGAGGCTAGATCCAAAATTCATTGAAGCATATACATTAAATGTTATTATTAGAAACTGTTTAAGAACGAGGCTGAGATCCGCTATTGTCCTTTCCATTTTAAGCCAAGCTAGTAACTATTTTTGTTTTCTACTTAAATGATGAAAACTTCCATATGTTGTAATAACCCTGACTATTCCTTTACTTCACCTTCTGTAAGAGGGGTAACCCTGTGTGTATTGATTTGCCACTGGTAACTGGCACTACCTAGAGTACAGCATCTGGTGAATCAACCACTATCACCACAGTGGCACATTGCAACTCAGTCCAGGGGTTTTGTGTTCACAGCACAAAATAAAGAAAGTTTATTACAGATAAACTACCAACTTCTAGCCAAGTATGCTGTGTTATCACATGTTTTATTATAATTTGTGATACCAGACTGTGCTCAGTGTGCTGATCTGCAAACTGGCTTTCTGAGGGAGGAGATGGGGGAGTCTCATTTCTCTGCCAAAATGAACTATAAGAGAGAGTCATTACATCCAAGTCCATAATAAAAGATTGTGCAGTACCATCCACAGTCCACGTAGTTTTTTATATTTTGCTGCATTCAGTATTTAGCTTTAACCTTGAGCAAGTTACTGCTCTCTCTCACTGACAGGTTAAGACCTTTACAAATCTCTTTTTAAGAGACCTGGCAAAACCTACACTGCTCTTCTCTTGCTCTGTTGAAGAGAAACACACTTAAGCCTCCAGCCCAATACTTACTGTAGGTAGAATCAGAGCTCGTTTTCTATGACACATGAAGTAAAATTCACGGAAGTGACTTCTCAGGATGATTTCCCAAAGCATCACCTAACACATCAGAGATGGTGGATATCTGCTTCAGCAGGAGCCTGCCTGAATAAAACAAACTCAGCAAGTTTTACTAGAGACAACTGCTCTAATTTTCTCCTAGTAATGTCACATTTCCTGTGAAGTTTATATACTCACTGGCTGGGCAAAAACCCTGCTTAGAGTATGAGTCCTCTCTCCTGAGGCTGGGAAAATGCAGCACAAGGATCTGAGCATACACATATCAAATGGTGGAGCCACACCACAAATGAAGAAATAGTTTGACATTAACCCTATGGTTTCTAAGCAAGATCTTCTCATGTTATTGAACTTTTATGAAGGAATTTTTTCTTGTTAAAACAGATTGGGGCATTACAGATCTCTAAATGTGAGCTGCCCCTCCTGAGATTCCTCTATAAGCAATTAAGAGATGAAAAAGCAGAGTTGGGACTTGGGACATATAGCCAATTTCAGAACAAGATGAAACATGAATTGAAAATGTCTATTTCCTTCTGCTAGCTGTGAGAAGAGACCAAGTGATGTAGTGAGATGCAAGCTTCTATATCCAGCTTCTAGTGGGTAAATTTAGGCTCTTGAGCCTGAAGATTAGAATTCCTACTCATAGAAGTGCTTACCAAAATGAAGAGAGATTTGATCCTTTCTAATCTGACTAGCAATACTATAAAAACAACACTTATATACTGATCATGGTAAAAATTTGCAGAAAGGATTTTAAAAAAGGACAGTTAAATCATAAAATAGGCTAAGAAAGTGGGTAATAGCTCTTTACATACGGAAGTTAGTGAGTCTGATTTAAAAAAGCAAAATTTCTTGGCTGCTTGTTGATGGCATGGCAAAAGTTGAAGTCATTGATTTACATCAATGCAAAGGGTATCTTATGCTGCAGTATTATGTCACTGCCCTACTGTAAACAGAATTCCTTCTCCAAAGCCAAGAGGAAAATGAACCTTGATCTTATACATTAAATTCAAATGTGCGTATGTGTTGGTGAGAGTCTGTATTTGTATCAGCTCTCTTTAATATCAACTGAAGCTGCCCATGCACGAGGACATTATAGATCTCTAAATGTGAGATCTTTGTTTGTGTTATGTTACTGTTAGATAAATTTATCCTTTAGCTTAACAGGTCTTATTTCTGACACAGTGATGCACAAATGTGAATGAGAGGTCAGGGAGAAGGATTCCTTTCAGCCTTCTTTCTTGTGTAAAAAAAAAAAGGGGAACTTAATTATGAAGAATTTGATTAAGAATCCAGTCTTTCTCTCTTTTTTTCTTGTCTGTGAAAACTGTCCTCACCATATGGATGGGTGAAAGACAAAAATAATGACAGAAACTGACATCACCCCATTTCCTCTAGCTACAGAAGACACTGTAGACACTACAGAACACTCATATTTGATCCAAATACTGGGCTCAGTTATTGTCTTCAGTTCCTTACTTCTCTTAGCCATTCACTTACTTGCATATAACACCAGTCCAGCATAGCAGATGCTTTCATTAAATATGCTGAGAAATGCTAGTCTGGCCTGGAATTCAGAAAGAAACTCAATTTAAAATCAAAATGAATTTAAATGTCTCTGGATATGACACTGCTGAGAGAAACATTACTGAATCTCTCAATTTATTCCACCAAGAACTTTCAGTTTAATATATATTAATGTATTTTTGGTAGGTCTGCAATGCAAGTTTGATTTGTTTCTGCTAGAAATAATTTAAATTTTAATTCCAAAGCTGTAGACATCTGAAGAATGCTTAGGTTCTCTTAATCATGGTAAAGCACCACATATAGGGATTAAAAGAAGCCAACAGCCTATAGAGAGTCTGTTTTGAGAAGTAGCCACTTGATAGCAGTAAGGTGAGAGTAGAAAGGAAAACAAAATAAAATCTCTCTTAAAACTTTCAAATAGATTTTTAGAGCCAGCAGCCTGAATCTGGTGTTTTACCAACACAACTAATTACCTTCATCACAAGAAGTGAGAGAGGAAAAAAAATGAAGCGACCTCTTTCAGGCAGCATCTGAAGCTGGGTCCAGTTCTGGGCTCCTTGGGACAAGAGAGACATGGAGCTCCTGGAGCAAGTCCAGTGTGGGTAAAAAAGGGACAGGAGCATCTCTCTCACGAAGAAAGGCTGAGAGAGCTGGGCCTGTTCAGCCTCCAGAAGAGATGACTGAGAGGGGACCTCATCAATGTTTGCCAGTACCTAAAGGAAGGATGCTGAGAGGATGGAGCCAGGCTCTTGGTGGTGCCCAGCAATAGGGCAAGAGGCAACAGCCAGAAAGTGACACACAGGAAGCTCTGCTGGAATGTGAGGAAGAACAGCGTTACTGTGCAGATAACCAAGCACTGGAACAGGTTGCCCAGAGAGGTTGTGGAGTCTCCCTCACTGGAGATATTCAAGAAGTGCCTGGACACAATCCTGGGCCATGTGCTCTGGGATGGCCCTGCTTGAGCAGGGAGGTTGGACCAGGTGATCCCATTGTGGTCTCTCCCAGCCTGACCCGTTCTGTGATTCTGTAAAAGCTGTCTTCAAATTCACAAGCCTACTCTGACTCTTTGAATTAAAGAAGATGCTGGAGGGGAAGCTGCAGCAAACATTCCAGCTGCAGTGGGCAAAGGTTGTGAGTCAAGAACTCTGCTCCATGGAGGACAAGGGTTTTTTCCTATTTTCACAAAATCTGAACTAGGAGAGACAACTGTAGCCATTGGGACTCTTCTGTCATGTAGGGGGTCTCTGGCTTCCAGCTGTCAGAGGAGGCAATGGGAAAGTGTAACTGTGAGAGTGGAAGGAGATGCTTAACCCTTACAGCCCCCAGTGACAATCACCATATGCAGAGCACCCAACCAAGGAGCACTCCTTGGGCAGGGGGATAAGCTGGGGTTTTTGAGGTTTGACTTGGGACACTTTTTTTACAACAGCATTAGAGTAGCAGCCCACATTCTCAGTCAACAAGGGAATGTCAGATCTACTTAGGTTATCCTGGGTGTTTTTATCTTCATGCAACTGCCTTTCACATCACTGGCCATTCGTGTCATGGCAGTTTACAAATTTATGCACAACAGGCTGGTGTCAGTAAGAAAAAGTGGCAGGTTTCTAAGTGGTCTATATGTGTTTCTGCAATTTTTTTTTCTGGAAAAGTTAAAAATTCTATTAAAATAACTTGGCCTTCTTCCACTTTCTTTACTAATCAGACTGCTTAGCAAGTGGCTTCTTGGTAGCTGAGAAATTCCTATCTTGCAGGCTTTACTAGTAACACCAATTAACACAGCAGGAAATATAAACATTTCTACCACAAAAGTGATTATTCCAAGGCAATTACACTCTGTTGGTCAGGGTGAATAACTCCCAATACCTGAGCAACTTTCTACTCTCCAGCACTGAGGAGAAAAAAAAAAGAAAGAAGAATTGAAGAAATGGGTTTTTGCCTTTCTCAAGAAAGAAAAGCTAAATTTTCAATAAAAAAGAAAAATCCCCAAGCTGTATTTTTCAGAATGTGAAAATGTATGTGAGATGTAATGTCTATTAGCTTCTATTTAGCGGCTTCCTCACACCAGGGAACTTTATAATAAGAAGCAGCTGAGGAGAAATCAATGTTGGCCTCCATGGATGTTCTGTATTCATGGGGATGGCTCCTCTGATTGATTCGTTGGCAACATGAGATAAAAACAATTTAAATTAAAAAAAAAAAGAGCTTAATGAGAGCTAAAGCTTATTTGAGAGAAGAGTGAGAGACTAACACTAAAACAAGGAAAAGATTTTCAACAGCTCCTCTAACCTTGCTTTATTAAAATTTTCAGTGCATCGAGAAGGACAATGGAAAGAGAATGGATTCTCCCCTAAATTTGACCTGCTGAGATAAAACAATCAGGTCAAAACACTTGAGCACAGTACGAGAGGACACATTTGGCTGAAATAATAACAGAGAGCCATTCATTCTTTTCCAGTTTGCAAACTAGACAGATGTATACTTATTTTAATTTTTCTTATAGAAGGCATAATCTACTTGCTCTGTGGCAAAGCTAATCCTCCAAGGTTGCACAAAGCACTAGTGGGACAATGCAAGAGTATGCAGTAGATTGTGGGTTAATCCAGCACCTCACACTACCTTTGAAATATAGTTCTACCTCAAAGAAATACTTCTCATAACTACTAAAACACGCACAGGATGCCCCTTTCCTCTTCCACACAAAATTTCAGACTGTACTATATGCATGTATGCTTCATAGCCACAGGATACCCATTTTAGCAAATGTTTAAACAGGGAGCCTCCACCTGAAGGCATCAGAGGGGGACCTGAGCATTCACAGAGGTATTAGATGAATGAAGCTTGAAAATGGTGTGAAACATAAATTACACTGCACATAAATTCAGCTCAGTGCCACTCTCCATATGAAAAGCTAACTACATGTTCCGGTAGAACTACATGTTCTGATGCATATTTTCATTCCAATCAGTATTGTGCATTTCTTATCTGCACCACAGGTCTCTGCTGCATATCCTGAAAGTGCCTAGAGCACAGAAATCCTGTTGAGATCAATGAAACTTCTATGCATAGAAGGGGCAAGGAACGAGCAACAGAGATCCCCGAGGCAGATAAGCCTTTAAAATCAAGTTCATGGAAGGTGAATTTGCCCTGTGTGACTGGTTGCAGATTTATTTCAGGTTTTATACAATTCACTGAAAGCCAAAGAAAGGTCTGGGGTTTTACCTGTCATTGCTTTTAAAGACACACTGAATTCATTTTATTTGGAGGCAGATCGTGCAGGTCTGTACACTGACCAACAAAGAGAAGTGACTATGACATCCAGCATAGACACAGAGTATAGATGCACTGAGGAGAAAAAAATTACAAATCGAGAAAAAAAAAAATCCAAATCAAGTGGGATTTTCAAACCTAATGTATAGCTGTGCATTTAGTCTGAAGTGCTTTGGGCAGAAAAGAATCAAGATATAACACTTAGCCTTAACAGCAGAGCACTTACTCTTGTCTTTTGTCTCCTGGTAGTGGTTGAGTGGCAGAACAGAGCTGGTTACAATGCAAAGTGCTTTCATCCATGCAGGATTATGCCCCTCTCTCTTCCTCACAATTTCCATTTTTGTGCTTTCCAGGGTCACACATATTTTCCCAACACAAGACAGAATTATGGGGGAAACTGAGCTCTCATAAGGATTCATATTTTACCATCAATGAGCCCATCATAGAATTTCATACAGACTTCCTGGGATCGCAGCTGCTGTAAAACACAGCAAACTCTGAAGGGCACCAAGATTTTAGGACAACAGCTGACAATACCACCAGAACACAGATCAGAAAGTTTGCTTCAAAGATCATCTGTTTATGTGACTCGCTTTGTCTCAAAGCTTTGCAGTTTGAAAAATGTCTTTTTTCTTCCTCTGAGTTAGTACATTCCAATGCAACATCACAGTCTCTGCAGCTCATCCCTTGTAACTCATCACTGTAATCAAAATGTTAACATGAATGACCCAGAAAGCATGCAATCACTCAGCATTGACACAAAGCTACCTCTGTCAGGCCACATGTGCTTACAAGGCACAAAAGAGCTTTTGGCTGTGAAGGACATATTTCAGCAAACACACTCTGCTAAACATCTACTTACAAAAGTTAAAGCTCTTCATCACAGTTCTGATCATAGAAGTGTTCCCTAAGTAAAAAACAATATGCCACTGCATTTTAACCTCTGCAGCATGTTTCCATAAATTGTTAGTCCATTCCACTGCAGTGTACATCCACTCAGCTCTACTTTTTTCCCTAATGTTATGATTTAGCATGTTCCTTACATTTTCATGTATTTTAATAAAGGAATCTTCTCCCTCCAGAATGAGGAACCTTTGCCTGTTCTGTGCATGATGAAGCTGCCATCTGCTACAGGGCCTCCTCTGTTACTAGTTCAACTTCATCAGAGTGAAACCAGTCTGCAACTGCTCCAGCAGTCCACTAAACTCCAAGAGTAATCACATGTTACTAACAAACTGCTGAAACTTAGGACAAATGCCAACCAATCAGTGCAAATAAATGCATTGGCTTGTGCTATATTTCTATCCCATCCAGGTTAGTGGCACAACAACCAGCACTTCATCATTTGTCCATAAAATGTGTGAAAAGTAGCAACCTGGAGCCCCTAGCACAGTATGGCAGGGGGACTTGTGTCAAACTCTGGAGCATTAGGAGATATTTCAAGAAAAATTTCAAGCCTCAAATCCTTTGTGTAGAAAAATGAACCATTGTACTCAGAGCAGAGACAGCTTTCCTCACTTAGGGATGCCCACCTCAGCTGATGCATGCCCATGAGCAGTTGTGGAGGATACAAAAGGTGGTTGTACCTCCCATAAAATCCCACCCTGCATGGAGAGTGGGAAGTCATTAGTTCTAAGAATACAATCACAGAACCATAGAACAGCCGGGGTTGGAAGGGACCTTAAAGATCATCCAGACCCAGCTCCCCTGCCATGGCCAGGGGCACCTTTCAGTAGATCAGGCTGCTCAAAGCCCCATCCAACCTGAACCTTAAACACTCAACGTTTCACCTGAGGATACCTCTGGTTATGACTGCTGTGCAAACTTTGTTCAGTTCCTGACTTTGGTAGCACAATTTATTTACATACAGATGATAAAAAATCAGCTCAAAAATGTAATAGAAAGCAATAAATCATGTATTCAGATATACCTGTCTGCCACAAATGAAAACACACCAATAGAAATCAGTGAAATATATTTTCAGCAGAAATGCTCCAAAAACATAGGGCCCAACCATTTACACTAAAATCACTTCTCACTAATTCCAAGAGCTATACTCTGTTTTGAGGGCAGTCAGTAAAGATTAGGAGGATTACAAACATATGTTCTGGTCTCAAAATTAAGACCCAGGTCTAGAAAGCAGGAGATCTGGGCTCTGTTTCTTCCTAGGCATCAGAGACTCACACACTGTACAGGAAAAGCAGGAGTCCTTGGAAAGTGAATTCAACTAATCTGAGCAGAATACTTTTAAGTAAAAAAGGTATCAAGAACTCCAAAAGATCATCTTACTGCATCTTTACCGGGAACACTGGGATGTTTTCCTCATATACAGGAATGGAACCAAGCTAAAAAAGAGGTATTTGGAAATCATTCCTTTGAATACTGCTGACAGACATCAGATTTCTTAATCTGTTGATTAAGAATACTGTTGATTAAGAATACTACTTACAGAAGAAAGAAGATAGTATCCCTGTGCTGGCCCTAAATATGAACAACTTTGTATCCTGAGGCAAGATGAATGAAAGGGGCAGGCGTAGTCATTCTTTGCCCCTCTGTGGTGGCACCATCAGCCAGTGAATCTATCACCAGTAATGGTCAGATTTTCATAGTTTCACCCTGCAAAACCACTTAAATGAAGATTCGGTTTTTTGAAAGCACCCTGTCCCTTCTAACATCCATTTTGGCATTTAAGACTGAACACTAAGGATCTGAAACACTGGATGTTTTATCTTTAATGAGCATCACAGAAGCTCAAGCCATTAAAATCCACTCAGCATTGATCACCTAGAAGAAGAGAATATCCTTCAAAGTCATGTAAAATTTTCAACATAAAGCATTGACTTCTTTTGCACCAGCTTTGAAGATATCTAAAATGCAATTTCTTTACATCATATCAACAAGATCTTCATCAATTTAGTGAGAGAAGCACGTGTGCATTTTGTTTTACTCTCTTTGCAAACCGTCCCCTCCAAACACATAACCAGGTCCAAAGGATGATTAAATACGTAATGGGATGAGGCGTAATATGACATCTTACTGAAAGATAAGAGGGCAAGCAAAGTATTTAAACTTTTCTTCTAGCTTGTGACGGATAAAGCAAGCACGATTATATAGCATTAGGCTTCATGTTACTTTAAATATCCCATACAATTCCTATAAAGCTTTTGTGTAAAATCCTTCCCTGCATATATAGAAATGAATCATATCACATTATAGCTTGCTATGCATTCTTCCCAGAGCATACTATGTTTTAAATTGCAAAATCCATTTTTATTTTCTTTTTCATTTGTCACCTCACCACTGGAAGGAAGGTTTCCTGGCACATATTCCATTGCATGCCTGACAATATCAAGTTTGCCTTCAATATATTCGTATAAAAAATTGAGGATAAATTATTACATGAGGTCAGTGAGCAAGTACAGGAGACAAGAAGCCCATATGATTCATTGTATCTTCTGCTACAAAACTCTGAGACTTTTTGATGAGAATAGAGTTACAATAAGCAAGCACATAGCAGAGAAATAACTCATTTTCTAGTACTCTGATAATTTTCAGATACTTTGGATAAATAAAACTGATATGAATATGTGTTCTTTGTTATCTGTCATCCCACAATACAGTAATGTGCCGCACAGTGTAAGCCTCTCAGTCCTTAATGTAACTCAGCCACTTGGAGATGAGCCACTGATAGATTTTCTCTCTGAGGCATTCTCCTTTTTAATTCTGAATTAGTACACCACCCCAATCAACGTATACATTGACAACATGCTTATGCAATAAACCTTTAAAACTGGCGTAAGCATCTTATAATGCTTTGTCATGCATGTGTTCTTGGAAAAGAAGAAAAGTAAAAAGAGTAACACGTAAAACGTGTATAAAGCAGAAAGGCTGAGCGTGCTCTGCAGGGCTGAAACACTTTTCAGAGGACTAAGGGAGAATCCCTAAATATTTAACGTTGCTACAAGCAGAGGGATTAAGAGAGTAGAGCTCTTTGATCAATACTTGCGGCATCATGTATTATTTCCAGCGGGCATGAACAGCAAAATGCTATTTATTGACCAAAGTATGCTACACATCATTGAAGTTTAATAAAAGGGGACATGAAATTCTCTCTTGATCAGGAGTAAGCCCCTGACCTGACCGTAGCCTAATCAACCATTTCTTGCACTGCAGTAGCACTTGATAGTTCCCAGACTCATTTTTCTGGGAGCTCTCCACAACATAGACAAATCCAGTCTCTGACATCAAGAGATTAAAGTATTAGATAGTTTAAGATGAAATTAAATAAAGCTGGTGCAACAGAACAAATAGAAGTATGAGTAGTGAGAGGGCAAAAAGCATAAAATCACTTGGGTTCATAGACTAATTAGGACTTCAATTAGGAGTTCAGAATATGAAACATTTTTGGTTTAGTTTCTAGCTTATAAAAAATAGTAAGAAAGAGTTTTGGCAGCTTTTGTCCCACTTTCCTTGTACGCAGTGCTATGCAAGCCAAAATGGAATAGCAAAATGAGCACAGCTGCTAGACAGGGGAGCTCTTGTTGGGGCAAATCAGAAATGTCCCAATCAGACCAATGTCCCATCAGCCACAGACAGTGCTCCATACCAAACACATATAAGGAAAATTCCAGGAAGCAAATTGCAAACATCTGTGAAACAAATGGACGGTAAGAAAACATTATTTGCCCTGTCATCCTGAGTCTCTTAAAATATATTGCAGGATTCTCACTCATTAATCTCACTGAGATACATATGAAATTACCTAGCACTACTTGGGAAAAATCAACCTGTGAACTTAACTCCAGTCTTTTAGATTTCTTATGCTTCCAGTAGTTGGAATGTCTTGAAACAAATGGCATGTTCCCCATACCTAATGCAAAACCCTGCTGCACATACAACTGCCAAGGAAAAGCACAAATGAGGAAATTTGCAACAGTCATTCCTAACGCTAAGTTCTTTTGAGGATAAATTATTGAATGTCCTCCCATTCTGTTCCAAAATCTCCACCTTTTCTGTTCTATAGCATGCAATGTTTGTTGTGTTTATGATAAAGCTTAGAGTAGATAATTGACCAGATAAAATCCCATCATGACAGAAGTGCATTAGTCCAAAGTCCAGGAACATACACCCCTGTATATATAGGGGCAACCCAGACAACAGAGTCCACATGAAACTCTTTTCTTGTTGATGTTGAACACAGGTGAATTAATGTCACAACAGTCAGCACCTGAAAATTGTGGTTGCCTGCCACTAAAGAGACCAAATGCTCACTCAGGTGCAAGGAGAGGCCTTCCAGAACACAGGAGCTCAGCTGCCTCCAGACCCATGACCTCGCAGGGCTGAGCTCATCTCCCTTAGTTTGTAACCTATATTTGACACTGCTGAATCTAAACCTGGGCTGCTTGTTTGGAACTAGGTAATTGGGATAAAATGAAATAACTTTTCCTCAGAAGGGAACCCTCTCAATTTTCCCTTCACAGCTGCACTTTCTGTTACTCAATTTCAAGGAATCCAAAGTGACTGAATGCACCTGACTTAATCTTTTTAAAGGGCTCAAATATGGCTTTCAATCTCTCTTCCTCGCTGACTGACATATCACATCCAGGAAGCAAAGACATGTTTCCCTTGTAAACTCTGAGTAAACTTTTCCAGTCAGTGCATTTTAACTCTTATTTCTAAGAAGGACAAAGGTTATTCAAGTAGACAATTGCTACTTCTTAATTTCATTTAGCATATACCTCTCATCAGGTTTCTAAGTGATACATGTCAAAAGCTAAATGTGAAAATCCAAAGAAACTTTCAACCACTTACCTAAAATGTCATTTATTGCCAAAGAATGATTCTGGAAGGTAAATCCTTAAATGACCATTTTATATTGTCTTCTTTTCAAATATGGTCCTCCTTTCCCTGACAAAGCATTTTGAGTCCTCTAATGCAGTTATAAGCTTTTCTTAAGGTTTTTCAAGTGTTATGATAACATTTTATGATTGCTTTTAACAATGACACATAATCCAAAACACCTAAGAGGGATTTCAGGGAACAAATTTCAGCAGTCACTGAAATAAGAAATCACCAACTTCAAAAGGTTGCCACCTGAAGCTACCAGACTGACTTGTTTTCTACATCTGGTATAAAAGATATAATAACTCCACAATGTTAAAATAAATTAAATAAAATCAAAGATTGCAATGGTTGAAAATACTGACAAAGAAATGATGAATGGAAAAGAAATTATGAACGGAATAAAAAAAATCCTTTTCATCACTCCAATGTGCCTACAAGAACTCCTTAGGGCACACCTGATGGGTATTTTCTTGGCTGATAGCAGGGCTGATGCAGAATACATTGTGTACATAAATTACATGAAGTGATGACAACAGGACGAAGAGGAGGACGTATGCACTTAGAGAGGAACAAAGACTTTAGAAGCAGAGTGAAAATATCCTGTAGGAAGTTTCTAAAGGCACTAAAGAGGTGAGTCAGAGAGACTCAGAGAGGCAAATGGCAGTGTCTGCTGAGGTAGGTGGTTAAAGGCAGTCCATTGGTATACGTATAATAGACAAAAGACTAAGGGAGAGTCATGTTGATGAACCTCCTTGCCATGAAACTTTCCCACCTTTTTTCCTTTTTAAATATGAATTGTGTACATAAATGTGTGTAAGGAATTTTAATGAGATGTACACTTTAAATGTATTAAAATGAATTATGCAGAAAAGCAGTAGGAGAGCAACAGATGTACAGATCCAAGGGTGACATGCTTAGTTTCACTTGATGAATGTTTGTTTTGTTGCTTTGAAAAATTAATGTAATGAAATATTTAAAGTGAACAAGAAACTTTAAAATTAACTTGGGGGATGGATTGCTTCCCTACAAGGACAGGGTTTTATTAAGGAAAATATGCTGTTAGCATTCGAATCAGGACTCTATGAAAAACCATTAAAACAAGCCAGATATTTTAGGAATGCCTTACAGACAGTGTGCTTTCAAACCATGGTATAACACCTCTTATGGACCATAAAACCAGACAACAAAGTCTTCACAGCAAACTTACAGGTGGTGTTTTCAATTTAAGAGGTGGTGACATGATAACCTTTAAAAACTTTCAAAAGCTGATAGAAGACCAAGGCTGTCCACTGGTCCAAAAAATTCTGGAACACTGCTTTTACCTATACCAAATAGTTACAGTAATAATTCTAGAAACTTCATTAACATCTAATTGTCTTCTTCTCACATACTTTACCAAATGAGGGAATTAGAAAATGAGAACTCCCTCCATCCAATATTTCTGTTATTAACAGTGTTTGTTTTCTTGTCTAAAGTTTATGTTAAGCAGTGAAATTTTCAGGGGTTTTTAGATTTGAAAACCATGTTCAGGTATTTAAATTTAGGTATCTACACCAAAAGGACATCCAAAAACCAGACAAAGGGTTCTCTGCCTCAGCTCTTAAGCTTTCATTGGCAACAGCTATGAGGGGATCACATATGTCTGCCCGATTCCTCAATTCAGTCTGTACAGCATATAGAGAAGCAGCAAGTACCAAGCTTTTGATTTCTGAGTCCAAAGTCAAATTCCAGAATTGTAAATAAAAGTTAGGCTTTAATGCCCAATGGAAAGTGACTGTGAATGAAGCAATAAACGGGAATTGCTAATTTTGCCAACTGCACCTCAGGAAATTAGAAAACGTTTAGTTTTTTCAGAAAGAAGGCATGTTGTTGAGAATATCCAGCCTCTCCTCCATAAGAAAATTGTTCTTGAGGCAAGTAAAGGAGAACAGAAAATGTTATGATGACATAACTTGCAATGCCAAGCCTTTGAAACGATAGCCTCATGAGAAATAGCATGAATCAAAAGGATTCTTTGATTTTTCCTTTTTAAAATAAGACCCCAAAACCTCATATTGTCCGGTACTATGCTCTTTACCATTTAGAATGGCTGGTGGCCAAGAAATGCAAACTAACCACGTATGAATGATACATGTCAAGGTTGTTCTGCAAAAACAAAAGAACTTTTTGTGGCCTAATAATGCTCCTTGACTCTAATCCATCTGTCAAGAGATTGCTACTGATAACAGCACCAGCAGCAATGGAAAATCCTCTGTGTAAAAACATAAATTGCATGAGATGTGGAAATTGTATTATTTTGGTAACAATTTAACCTCAAGCCTTATATGTGTATCTGATAGACACCCTCCCTCTCCCCGTGTATCTTGATCCCCTATATAGAGGATCAACATGTAGAACACATTTTCATGGTGGACTTTACCAAAATCTATTTTACTTTCATGAAAATTCAATTAAACAAGAGAGTGCAATTATCTGTTTACTGGCAAACAGGCAGTCCACATTAGTTCAGCTCTGCTCTGCTGAACTGTGTTCAACTGCTCAAAGCATTCACATGTTTCATTATGAGATTTCATCAGACACCCCTGGCTCCAATACAATGGCACAGAAAATGGAATGCACAAGGCCCACTGCTCTCCACATTTTGGCTGCAGCTTAAAAGCTGACCATGAAACTAGTCAGCTTAAAAGCTGACTACAGAAACTGTTCACAAGTATAGCAAAGGTTAGGATAGCTTCATACAGATACGGTTTGTATCTCCCACATCTTATCCAGGATATTTCCCCTCTCTCTTTTTTGGCATGGAAAATTGAAAATTAACTTTCATGGCTTTGCTTTTGCCTCACTTCAATCATGATGTCTAAAAAATCAACAGTACATATAGTATTTTTATTCTATTAACCACATGCAGCCTTACATAGCGGTGTAACTTCCCACCAGAGCACACAAAGCCACCCTGTCCCTGCACGGCTGAGCTGGCATCCACATGCTGATGGCACGAAATACATCTGACTGAATTGCCATTTAAACCTGAAACTCCTGATGGAGCCAGAAAAAGCTTTGATCCTGGGAAATGTTTCAAGTGAGCTGTCCCCCCTCCCAAAGCAGACAGATCTCAGATCTGAAATGTCACGCACAATTACCCTAGAGTCTTTGACTCTGAATCTCCAAATAACTCCAGGCATTATGCAGGCTCTCCCCTTCTCTCAACAACTTCAGGACTTGATTTCAGTGAAATTTAAAGAATTTTCTTTCAGAAGTGGTGGCTAAAATGAGACCTATGTCTTCATACAGGAAAAAAATATTGCAACACTGATTCTTACAAATAAGCAGAAGAATGCAAACTGTTAGGAAACAAATAGTAAGACTGCCTCAATATGCAGGCCATCTAAAGATTTCCAGTTTTTTTTATTCTGTGTTTGGGACTTCTTTAATGAAGACAAAACGTTCCTCTTTGTGATGGTGGAACAAAAAACCATGGGCATTTGGAATCAGGTTCGTATTGTAATTCAATATTGCGTATTACAGCATTGCTGCATCATGCTTGTGTTTTGATTTCCACGTATTGCTACATGAATCTTACAAAGCAAAATCCAATGTAACATCAAATGTCTTCAAAACCCTACATTTGGCATTAGAACACTGAACAGTCCTGCTGCCTCAGACCTGTTAAAGAGATCACAGTTTGTAGGCCAGGACTGGCACTCACCAAGGTTTTAGCACTACAAGGATGAGGAGCTTGGTGAGTTCTGTGCCAGCAAGAGGGGTCTGTGGTTCTATGGGGCTCACGGTACTGTGGCAACTCATGATATCAAGAGGTTGCTTTGGCGGTCACATGCAGGGGCAATCCTTGCAATGACCATCAGAGTAGGCTTTGATGCTCCATGTCTGCAAGGATACCTGGAGCAAGCAGGATTGAGGAAAGCAGACGCTGCTGTCCTTTGAGTGGCATGCCAAAGAGGCACTTCACTGAGCCATGGACTCTCCTTGGCAAAGAAAGGCAGCAGATTAAGAAGAGGGATGCCAGAGACAACATCTTTGTACAGAAGTTATCACCAGTGCTTGTGTAAATGATGATGGGGTGAACACCACAAAGCAAACCAACAGAAATGAGTCCAGGGAAGCTTCTGAGCTCACCAACATTCCCCTTAGGCATATGTTCCCAGTCTCAATATGACCAGGCAAGAAGGCTGGTCATACATGTGATGAATGGATTAAGTTCACTGTGCAACATCAATGATCACTAGTGCTGGCCTGAGATGGGAGCAGAAAATCATTGACCAAGAGCTCATCATCCTTGGGCTAGGAGTTGGGCACAGGTGAGGTATGTCCTCATGAAGTTCAGTGAAGAATATACAGGCAAGTACAGTCTTGTTAAGAAAGCTGAATTGAACCCAACACAAATGACACCCACAAGGTAAAGAGCCCTTTCCTTTAGAGAAAGATCATTATCAGTTGAGTAGATGACCTGTTTGTGTAAATGGAGTTCCCTGACTCAATCCAAAGGGTGTAAATGTCTTTCTGAACCACGCAGGAAATGTCTACAAATTTCAGGCCCATGTAAAGTGTAACATAAAGGCAGCTAATAAGAGAAATCTGAAAAAAAAATTTAAAAAAGCAATAGGTTTAATCTGGCTTTGTGCCACATTCTACTCTGCAGCGACTGGGAATGTTTGGCATCATGATAGTGCAGCATAAGACTGGCCCTGGGAATCATGCTTCTATTCTGATTCTGTTGTGTAAAACGATTGCCATATCATGCTTGTGCTGTAGTTTTAGTGTATTGGTCTTCTAAATCACAACCCCACATAATGTCAAGTATCTTTAAACAAATCTGGAACTCTTCTCATGTGAAATGTCTGAAGGAATCAGATCAGAGAGTATTGGACTCTGACAAGCAGAGTCTCAGGAGGAAAAATGTTTTTTTGTGGGCTGTTAAAATGATACTACTTAGAATCTAGGGGTCAGAGATTACAGACTTACCCCTTTTTATTTTTATACAGTGAAAAAAACCAATAATTATAATGAAGAATATAAATAGAATAGATAAGAATCTTTTCTCTGAACCAAGCAGTAAGAGCCATGGGAAAGCAGTGATGATGCCACAAAGTGCTTATTCCCCAGCATCCTCTTCCTGTGAGCTCACAAGCCCAAAGACATTCTCAGAACTGCCATCTCACTGCACAGGGAAAGAAGCAAACGATTTAATGGCAAATAAGGGTAAAAAAAAATAGGAAAAAAAGGAAGGTGAAGTCCTTTAACCAGGAAATTAAATCCACGATCTGGCAAAAGTCTTAAACATGTTTCTAATTTTGGCAAACGAGGAGACTGAGCATCTTAAAGATTGTCTTTTTGTCTGGAATACAGCTTTGCGATTTCCAAATAGGCAACAAGCAGTGAAAAAATTTCAATGCACAGCAAAACGAATGAAACTAAAGACCAAATATTAAAAGAAAAATCTATCAGGATGTCAAAGTCAAGGGGACTTTCTGAAAACTGGATGTTTCTATGACTGACACAGCTTTTAAAAGCTAGCACGGAAGAGGAGGAACTGTTTTAAGTTGATAGATGCTTTTGAGCTCTTAACACGAGAAAACAGGAAATACCTTAGGAGTTGTTATTTTCGTTTTGGCAGATACTAGGGACAGACCTTTAAAGTGCCACAAGAGCAAAAGGATATCCTCTTGAAAGGAACACAAGGCCTTTGCTAAGAGCTAAGCTCAATTGCAGAAGCCTGTAACAATGAACTAAGGCAGGTGAATGTTAACATTCATGGCTCAATTCCCTATCCAGCTCAGCTGAGATCTAATTCCAAAAGACAGGTATTTCAGCACAAAAGCATATGCCAACAAATTAAAAGCAGTATGCAGAAGGAAGATGCAGGCAGCAGTGCTCTCAAAAATCGGAACACAATGGTAAAATATCAGGAAAATTAATTCCTTAAAATGGATTACCTAGGAAAACAGATTTATAATCACTAAAACCAAAATAAAATCCATCAACACCATCAAAATGAACACAATCCGACTTTAAGAAGAGTTAATGAGCTTGAACTAAGATGTAGGATTAAAAACCAGATTTCTTTTGAGCTCCATTAGCGAAAAAGTATATGAAAAAGCTATGCATTAATTATTATTCTCAGCACTCCAAACTTCCTGCATAATATCTTCTCTTGTTTGGTATCACCTTTGTTGCCAAAGAATGGCCAAAGATTTTCTGTATATTATTCTGTGAGCTAATTAATTTGTAAGATGGTAAAATATTAGGGACATTGAACAGAATGGAAATAGAGATGCATATTGAACAAACAAAAATGTCCAAAGCATTCTGAGTATAAAAAGAACAGAACTGTTTTTACTGTAAGTGGATGTCAATATGCATCTAAAGATTTGGCGATTCAGAGGAGTTCTTGGCTTGCTCAACCAATTCAGATAAATTGATTTTGATCTATCAAAATTTTTTTAACTTTCATTTGTCTTTAAGAGAAAGATAAAAACCGTCATTCAAAACCTTGGCAGATGTTAGAGAATGAACTTTGCTCTTACCCAAATACTCTTTTAATCTATATACAGAAGGTTTAGACTCGGGAGACTACTGCTATTCAGATTTTAAAAAATCAAGCATTTATTTAAAATTTGAGTAGGGGTTATTTAAGTATGTGCTAAGAAACCTTTCTCAATCAAGGTCATCAGTGAGATTTCAAGGGGAAAATAAGCCCCATATATATATTTATACATACACACAATCCTGAGAGAATCAGCTTTAATGGAAAAATGGGCTTGCCAACAACTCTGGCACGACAGGTGGGCGCACAACTCAGATTTTCCTAGGCTGTTGGACTGTATCTTCATCTACAAAAAGCAACAATGCAAGGCATATTCAAGTCAGCATATTCCACATGTATCAGAGCTTGGAAAGCCCACGCAAAAGGGGTATACCAACACAGGTAACTGTCACACAGATCTAGCTCCAATGACAAAAACTTGTTAGCAAAAGAGGTTATCAGAAAACAGAAGGTTTCTGCTGTCTAACCTGTCACAGGCTAAAACATTAAGCAGTGTTGACTCTGCACTGAGAAAAGGACACAACAGACAGGCTGTAGGTTAAAGTCATTGGTGCCCAGTCTGCCAACCAAGAGTGGAGGAATCTGTGCTGTGTCATCATGCAGCAAAACCCTTCCTTCAGGAGAGGATAAGCGACAAGATACAGACAGTGTCTGATCTAGTGCTGCAGGCACAGCACATGGAGATGCAGGATTTTATTTACAAGAAGTTCTGTGCAGCTGAGGCTGCTCAAAACCCATGGAGGAAATTTTTGAAATGCTGGCATAAAAGAGATGGTGACAGCAAGGCAATGCTAGCTGCAGGGAAGACACACTGCACTGAGCCTGCTGGGAACAGGGAAGAGTGATGGACAACCATTTGATTAATCGAGATATTCTCTGCAAGGTGCAAGGAAAGTGAGATGCAGGCAGCTGTTTCCCAAGTAGTTGCTTGTACAGGTTAAACCAGTTCTTACCAACAAAGCTGCAGTTTAAGAAACACTAAAAAATTTTAAAATGTAGATTAAACCAAAGACCAAACATACCATATTCCTAACAGCTGAACTCCCTCACAGAAAGCATGATGTCTGGTTTCCAAAGGTCTCTGCTCATAGTTGTAGTAGGACTGACATCCCAATGAACTTGGCATTGTGTGCTCCCCTGCCTAATCTTCCCTTGCCACATCCCTCTCAGATGCTGCACATAAACAACCCCAGTCTGGAATCCATCAGCTGTGTTAGATAACGGAGTTACTTCGATTTCTTAACTAGTGTTTGTAAGTTCTGACAGTCACACTTAGTTTTATTAATTGTACTTGTGCTGGCTAAAGCCTTTCCCAATACCTCCTTAGGGCACTATTACAGGTTTGAGATTGAGTCTGGACTGCTTGGGAATCATTGTGTTCCTGGGAAATGGGCTAATTACAATGGCAATCTTGCACAGCAGTTACCACTAGTCTCTGCCTATATTGTTTTCCCCCTGCAAAAGGTTAGAAGCATGAAAATAAATAGAATTGCGTTTGTGTTTGTTATTGGAAGATAGGCAGCAATCAGGCAGAAATGTTTTCATGATCACTGCTAGGTACAAGATCTGATGCATGAGAAATGGTAATGAGATAACAAATTAGCCATTGATTCAGACTCATCAGTGATGACTGAAAGCCATTATGTGGTAACTGCTCTTTTCTGGGGGTCTGTTTGAAGTATGTTGGTGGTCCCTATGTATTTCCTAGGAGAAGAACATCTGTTGAACAAAAAACACTATCAAAATCAATATAATTAGCATCTTTTTGAAACTCTTGAGTTGAAGGAAGGGTGGATCTTTTTCCTGACCCTGAGCTGATCTTTCTTGTGTGACAAATAGAAGCTTTCAGCTTCCAAGTTGTTTTTGTTGGATGAAGAAACAGTTTTATTTCCTAGGTCTGACAGTCTGGCTCTACCTATTAGTTTTCATACACTTGGTTACATTAATGTTGGTTAATAGTCAATAGTTTCAATTAAGCCTAAAAGACTTCAATACCTAAGTATCCCTGAAAATTATTGGGACTGACATACCTCTCACTCAAACTAATTCAAAAAATGCCTAAATGTTAAATTAGTAACAGATACCAGAGGAGTAATATGCAACACACTTACAGAATAAGCCTCCTTTATGTCACTACTCTGGAATTCAGAAAAACTTTCTGGAGTCAATGATCACACAAAATGATCAGAACAGCAGAATCTTGATTCAGACCACCCCTTATGTATATTGTTAGGGGTGCTGAATATTTTTTACTCTTCCAAATCCAGCAAACAAGCAATGTCTTGGGAAAAAACCCTTTAAATTCAAGACACACCCCAATCCCAATATCTTCCATATTTCCCACCTTCAACTATTATTTCCTATCTACATCTCTTATTTTCTTAGTACTGAAACTAAATCCCACTTTGGATGCAGCTCCTAATATACAATGTTATATCAGCAACCTGGGTCAAGTTATACACAAAAGGACTATTTGGTTAAAATTACAGGCAGGCAAAACATATATAAATTAAAAATTGCCTACCAAGATGTTAATCACAAAAAATATATTTTTAATTATTAATAATTTTAATGATGATTTCTTCTTACATTACATGCAGTATGCTGAAGTAAACATAACTAATATGAAAAATGAACTGCTCAACCTAAACTTGTATCCACCACACACCTGCTGGAATTAAAGCCTCCTAAGACAAAGGTAAATATCCTGGTGCTACTGCTCACATTCAAGAAGAATGCTTTCAAAGAATCCAGCTCAGTTTCCCCTGGTTTCTATTAGAGCCACCCTTGAGGCTAGTCTGAAATAAGATAAATTAAAGATGAAAATAACCAATGTCATCAACTCATACATCAGTGAAATGCAGGCTCTTGCAATATATTTACTCCTGTGCTACCAGGCTTCTTTTGAAAATTCCAAATGCTGAGGTTTTCATTACACTGTAATGTAAAATTCAGCTGGTGAAGAATTTCTTTGAAGGGCAGGTGCTCATTCATGGTGCTGTTACCATGGATGAGGTTGGAAAGAGAAATCCAGACAAGAATACAGTTAGGAAGCTGCTGGGTCATATTTTCTTAATTTGAATACATATTTCATATTTTAATAGTATAAGCTATGAACTAAAAAGCTTCATATATGGTCACAAAGTTACAGTATTTACTGAAAGGGAGATAGAGGGAGAAAGAGGGAAAGATGGGAGAAAGGGAAGAGTGGGGGAAAAAAAGGAAAAAAAAAAGAGGAGGGAAAATGAAGGAAAAAGAGGAAAAAAAGGCTCAGAATCAGTGAATTCATAGTGCAATCAGTAACGTAATTGAGAAGGATGCTGATTATATTCAGTAATATAATACTGTAACTGAAGAGCCACCCATGACAACCGGGATATATACCTTTTTAGTTGTTTTGAGGGGATTTCTTTTGTCATTAAAATCTGCATTTTTTGAAATATAAAGGTCTTATGTGAAGTAAGGATTGTTAAACTTGGCGTTTGAAAGTTATTTTTCCTACCATATCTGGGCAATCTAAAAGTTAAATTACTCCTTTGACCTTTTTCCCTCTTTTTTTTTTTTTTTTTTTTGGTTTCCTTTTCTTTGCTGAACAGCAGCAGTTCCAAAAATACTATATACAGAAAGATTATATACTGGGTGGTAGGGTAAAGGCTACATATAAAATGCTGCTTTAATGAGCTTTAACAAAAAGGACAAATGTAAAATCAGATATCCATCACCTTTCCCCTCCCTCTCTTCATGTCTCTTACATTGTAGAAGATAAATTGCAGACACATCATAGACACTGAGGCAGCCCAAGTAAAATGTAGGCTGCTTTGCCCTTCTTTCAAGATCCTGTGATTGAACCTAGGAAAGACCTTTCTATGATCTTGTGATCAAATGCTGCCATTCAAAAAAGAAAGGCTCAGAGAAATGACTAAGAAATGGGGCTTTTACAGCTCCTCAGGACTGCTGACCAGCACAATGACATCGTTGCTGGGACAAACAAATAAAAAATCAAATAGAATCTTAGCCTCCTGCTTCCCCAGTGCTTTCAAGGCTGAATTGCTTTTCTCTGTGTTTTGCAGCACCATTCGAGGAGAAGGGTGAAAGAGAGACTTCAAGTATGCAAGAAGCTCCTTGCATACTTATTTGAATACCTTGAGGTATTCAAAACATATGGGGAAGGGGGGAGAGAAGGTTCTGGTGTTCAAAACATATGGACACTGCTATTGTGGTACCATTGATCTTACTTTGTCAGGATGAATCTCAAAGGGAAATATCTTCACCCGCTACTTCAGACACTTCATGTCACTTCATGCTCGGGGGAAAGGCCTGCAGAAGAGTCCTCAATGCTCCTCTGGTGCCAGGGACAGTTTTACTTTTGGAGGGAGGGAGGGAGGGAGGGAGGGAGACGATGTGGCAGAGAGACCAGACTACAAATGGAGGACAGGCCCTGTGTAATTTTTCTATTTATATGAGTCTTCCCCTTCCAGTGACACCCCCTTTCTCACTACCAAGAACTTCCTAAAGACAACAGTACCAAATTTTTCCCAAAATGCTTAAGGACACACCAAGCACCTTCAGGATGACTTCTGTACCGACAAGTACTCAGAAGTTTGGGTACAAATCCTCTCTTTCCAGCCACCAAATTTTTCAAATGCTCTGTCAACAAAAATGTCTTTGTAGAAAACTCTCTGTACCAGCCCTGATAGGACAAACCAGCTGAAAGCCTCCATAAGGCTGTCTGCTACCCAAGGGCACTTCAAGGCACATCTCCTGGATGTTTGTTGAGTTCCAGTGGTGTTCCAAAACGTATGAAAAATCAATACTCCAATTTTATTGGGACATCTGTACAGTCGATTCCCAGAGGCTTCCACTTCTAGCAGAAATACAGATGCACAAAGGAGTGTGTCAAAAATATCTATTTGCACATTGTTAAGCTTCAATAAAACTTTTTTGTTCAGCTTAATTGGAATTTACAGGGTAAAGGTAAAGAAGATTGAAGCTTCCGACATAAATTTCTCTACATTTTGAATTTAAAAGTGTTCAATGTGTAAGCAAGTGGAAAAGTGTGAGGGAGGGAGGAGGAAAGGAAGAAGATTTCTTCTATGAAAGGCCTGAAAGGGAAATAATTTTCCTCAGTTAAAAAAAAAAAAAAAAAAAAAGAGAGATCATGCAAACCACTTGCTGGGTATTATTATTATTGAACATAACACACTATGAGCTCAAGTGGTTAGTCTGTGTTCAGCCTTGCTCAAGCTGGCTTTTTAAATGACTTTTAAACTAGTTGGCTCAGGTGTGACAACACCATACTGCAGCAGTAAGGCCTGCAAAGCAGATGTACTCCATCATTTAAAGTGTCCTGAAGGGACTAATAAAGTAATGCAGGAGAGGAAGAAACAGGAGGAGTTGTGCCACAGCTGGCCACAGCTGATGCAAAAGCAGAATTGCTCCCTGAAATCTGAATCACGTACAAATAACTTTGCAATGTTCCACATTGTTTCATGCTCTGATTTGCATGTTTTTTATTTATTTGCTTTGTTTGTTTTAAATTGCCAGCCCTTTAGACCTAAACAATCTGAAATTCAAGCTGTGAATCTTTCTGGCTCATAAATTTTGCCTGCCATAACACCTGCGCAACTCGTCTGTCTTGTCTTGGATTTTCCAGGCGCATCTGAGGAACAGCACTGTCCCTGGACCAGAAACTTGTCGACACTTCTCCTGCTGATGTATGAGGCAAGACAGAATTCAGTGCACACACTCTCAGCTGTGCTGAGTATGCAGCAGTAGCATACAGAAGGGACTTCTTTATGTTTAAGCAAATGTATCCACCATTTCACATAAAGGGAATGGATTTTCTGAGGTAGAAGATTTAAATAGTCACTCTTAACAGCAAATAATGCCCGTGAGTTAAAAGAAAAAAGTATATATTGAAATTAGTTTAGATAAACTGTGGCAGACTTCATTGTCACAAGATATTATGAATGAGAAAGGAATGCAGTTCTGTTTATGCTGCAGACTTTTAGAAATCTTAGGAAAGATATGGCAGGTGCTACTGTGGCAGGAAGAAAAAAAAAGGAATAATCTTTTCTCATTTATATGCCATATTGTTCTCTAACTTTCATTCTTATAAACTATGTGGAAGATTTTGATCCAAACTGCAGTAATGCTATTTTATAGATCATGACCTGAATTACTGTGATATCACAAACAAACTGATCTTATGCATTTTTTGTTACAAAGTACTACAAAGCCCCCCAACCCTGTAAAAGACTTTCTCCCTAATTATACAGCTAGATTACAAAACTCAGTATTTGATCATATAGCTTTTTGAAATACAAAAAGATACCTTCTTTTCCTAGGAACTTACAGACCAGTACAAGATCAAATGAAACCCAACATAAATATAAAGCACTTCAGATCTTTGACCCTGTCCCCATCATCAACTTTATGTATTTTTGGAAACGCAGGCTTTAAATGATGGCAACATTCTGTCTTCTCTCAGACAGCTTTCCTCAGGAGCTCAAATTACATGGTTTAGCACTGATACATACCTCTTAATATCTAAAATACAAATTGCCTCAGCCCTCATTCCTCCAGGACATTAGTGTGTACCAGCTACTGGAGTTTACAGAATAAATAAATATGTCCATATCCTCCTAACCAAAGGGAGTCTTTTTTGAACTAAATGGAAATTACATAAAATCTTGACTAGATAGGAATTTTTCTTTTTTCTTTTTAGAAAAATAACCCTTGCCTTTAAAGAATCTAAAGAATATACAATCATTAAGATCCAAGAAATCTAGGAAATTGGAATGTATCTTTGCATCATGACATGGAAATATGTGGTATGGAACCAGAAGCACCTAGAGCAATGTCAGCACAGTAAGGACAACTGAAGGTTACATAAGCCTAATTCTGAAGAAGAAAAACAAAAACCAAAGGAGCTAAATAGAGAGAACCCCATCTTGTTCAGTGGCACAAAATGACACACTTCACATTTGAAATTCTTAAGAATGCCACGAAGCAAAACAAGTATCATCAGATTTTAAAGGCTATCTTTGAAAGGAAGGAAACTTTGAAAGTCCAAGAAACCCTTGATTTCAGGTGAAGTCAAAAGCTATTGGAAATCTATTGCTGAAGAGTTGGTATACCTTGGATTAACTACAAATGATGTTTGCTCAAGTACTGGAAGGAGGGTGAAGCCAGGAGCCTGTGCTGGTGGTGTTTGACAGCTGTGAGTCTAAAAGGGAGAGCAGAATGTGGAGCAGTGATGAGGTTTTGGCCACATCATAGAAGCCTGCACAAGCTGAAAACCAAAGTCATTGAGATCTAAACAGGGAACTGCTTTCTAAGCAAATGTTTTGTATTTTCCAATAACTCTGTACCCATTCTGCAGTTTCTTGGTTAGAAAATCCATCTTTATGACCCTCTTCTGCAAAGTCTATGTGATCTTAAACATTATGTGGTATCTGAAAAATGAAACTATTTCCTGAGGGACCCACTCTTCTGAGAGCTGTACACACCACCCAGGCACCTCTTAACATCCAACACAACCCCAGCAAAAGGTCCAGAGAGCCCATCCTGCACAGAACTGTTTGCCAGAGAGACCTGAGCTTGGGACAGCGCCTGCACATTGCTGAGGCCATGGGAAGCACGTGGGGCCCAAAGCAGGACAGGGGTTACAGAGCCCTCATGGTCATCACCAAGACTCAAACAGGAGCTAAAGATTTTAACTGTTTGTCAAAGATGAAGACTTGCAAAGAAGATGAAACCAACAGAAGTTAAAAGAATATTCAGAGGGTTCATGATGCAAAAGAAATTTCTGCTAACAATGAGCTGAGTTTGTGTATTTATGGAGCACAGAAAGTGAAAGATAACAGCAATTCCATAAAAAATGACAGCCAGAAATTGGAAATGGGGGGAAAAAAATAGAAAATTTGTTAAACTGTTACTTTTTATGAAGGTCTTTACAAGGATCATATTTTCTGATACAATGAGGAATAATTTATATAGTGCAGTCAGCAGATAACAGTGGAAGTATTTACAAACCTGAATTCTTAGAATTCAGTTAGACAATATAAAAGCTTCAGACAACATTAATATAATATAATATACATGAAAGGAACTGAAAATACAAGGGAGAAAATCTGGGAAAGAAAATTTTTGAGAATAACAATATGTAAAAGATAACCCTCTTTTTAAACTAGTTTTACTGAGTATTACCAGTAGAAAATCTAGCAGAATCCCCTTTATTCTGAGTGCTCTGTACCATTCAACAAATGTTTTAAGATATCTACAAACCAATACCTGGTTTATAGTTTTGGCTCCCGTTTTATCTAGTTTAAAATGTCAAAAACATATACATATATAGAGACAGCTATGCAAATGCCCCAAGAAGAAATATTTGGAAGAGTTTTTCAGTGTTTTATCCATACAAATGAACAGAGAATTAAATAAAAAAAGACAAAACACCAGGAGACGGGGTCTAAAAAGCTATCAAACAAAACATTTTAAGTTCATTCACTCAGAAAAGCAATTCAGAGCATTGCTAATGACAAACAAGATAGTATTTGTTCATATACTAAGAGAAAAACAGTGGAAAATGTTGTTAATATCCAGTACGCAGTTAACCCTCAACTGGAATACTGTTCCTTCATCTCCATTTAAGGCACAATATCCTAGAAAACATGTTGCTCTAAATAGAGTATTCCAAGTTCTAAGTCTACTTCTCTGAAGCAAAGGTTAACTATTTGAATTTACTCTCTGTGGTGCAATAACCTGAGAGATGTCCCAACAGAAATATTTAAACTAAGGAGAGAGACAGAAAATATCAACTGATTTTGGTGAAATGAGTCCATAAAAACGCAATGCTTGGAATGCTTTCAAAAAGAAAAAAAAAAAGAAGCATGCCCAGTAATGATTAAAGCAAGATATGAGGTATTTGCAAATACATCTGTATTGTTGCAGATAATTTCTTTCTATTGAAGAATTCTTACTCTAGTAAAAATCCGTATAAAAATGATAGTCCCTTGATACTTGTGGGGTTCTTAACATACACAAGGATAATAATTCCCTCTTCTTTCTTTTTGTCAGATAACTGTAATTAAATTAGCAATAAGAAAAGGAAGATTCTTGACCATGTAATGTAGCATTCATGTGTCTCACTTGCTTTAAATTTTCTCTGAGAAAGTAACTGGCCCAATGTCTTCTGACAACTCAAATGAAATTTAGGATATACTAGAACAACTAGAAAATGCTGTGAGGGAGTATAATGGACATATCAGCAGAGGATAATTACTGCAATTGAGGCATGTTCCTGTGAAATTCCAGAGAGAAAAGTAAGAACTTGTTAAATTTTTTGCATTTAATCAGAAAGAGAAAAATGAAGTTATTTGAAAACATCCAAGGATACTGAGACATGAACAAAAAACTGTAAATACCATACCCTAAACTTGCCCATCCAAACAGAAGCCAACTTGTTACTGAGAGACGAGCTAGGAAATTTTAATTTAATTCAGTGATTGCAAAATGTCAAAAATTAGCAGGATTTCATATGAAGTCTCCTATTCACCATCAAAAATAGATGCAATACAGAAAGACTGAGAGAGAGCTACCTGCATTATTAGTAGTGCTCTTCACATCTCGATGGAGATTTAGAGCAATACAGAATTCATTTGCTGACTTTCAGCGTGGCCATACAGGGCCTATACCATTAGTTTCACATGAGGCTGAATTCTCTATAGGATAAAAATACACCCACTGGGCTGTGTAGGTCTATTTATCTCAGGGAAGCAATGCTAATATAAGGAAAACAAAAAAACCTCTCACAAAACCCACTAAAATAATAATCACTCAAAGCTACTCAGAATATTTATGAAGTTAACATGGAATCTGCCAAGAATTGAGATTTTGCAGATTTCTGGAGATGACTGTGCTTTCTCAGTCTGAAAGAAATGCTAAGACATTAACTAATTATTTATGGAACAACCAATTATTTTGTACTGTAAATCTAAGACTGAACATCATGAAATGCTTATTAGTTGAGCAAGCAAGAGAGTGGAGCAATTCCTTCTGGAGTGGAATGAAGCCAAGGAGTTGAACAGAGGCCCCTTAATGAGAATGATTCACTAACACAGTCACAGAGATGCTCAATTTACCTAGGCACTAGACAACTGACCATCAAAATGTTTCAAGAGACAGAAAATAACCTTTACATTGTCACTGGGTAGAAGCAGAGGGCTCTGGAGCTACAAGTGCTCAGTTCAACAATTTTTAAGAAACAATAGTGATTGAAGTTAAAAAGTCAAAGAAGGATGGATGTGGTTTTGGTTTCAGAAGGTGCAAAGGGCAGAGCCTCCAAAGTGCCCTGCGTGCCCTCCTCTCCTTCCAGCTGTCACATTGCTTTCCTGCTGCATTGTTGGCCTGGGCTAGCTTTGATGTGTGACTCTTGGCTAGGCTCAAACATCCAGCTACACAGGACTTCTTCTCTTGTAACTTTTTTCTGACTTACCAGAACAATAATAAAACCCCAAACCTGAGAACAACAAAAAACAAATTAATAAAAATTAACTGCATTTACATCTCATTTGCCAAGAAAAAAAAACTAGTTGAAAACCAGCTCTCTATTCAAAATTAATGTTTGAGATAACTCTTTGGGAAGGTATGACTAAGTCAAGTAAGGTATAACTTTATTCTGGCATGAGAGCCAGAGCTATGGTGCCAAGTCTTTCTACTGGGCTGTTCAACATCATGTGAAAGCTACCTACTCTAGATTTTTCATCATGACTGGCTAACCAGACAAAGCTACCCCTGAAGCACATGAGCATTTTATCCTCTAAACATGCTGATCTCACAAACGTATGTCCCACAGAATGTATGGTGACACATCACCAGGATCACATCTCAGGGAACCCAACAGGGGAAGACAGCAGGGATGGGGGAGAGCTGCCAAAATGATTTGTCTGGTCCATAATCCCACTGCCTCAGGCCAGTAGTACATGGCCAACAGCCAGGTTGATTTCTTTCTTGATGGGCCTCATGCAACCTTCTATTAGCTGGTAAACCTGAACCAGAACATTAGAGCTTGGATGAGAGATGTGGACATAAATGCAAAAAAACCCTTTCAGTTCACTGCCACACTTGAAAGAAATCCATGTGAAAATCCAAAATCAATGTAATTTAACCCTAAAAGTATTGATCCATTTTTGCTCTCATTAAGATCAGGCCTTTGAGCAGCAGAGTTAGTAACAGACAGTGTTGCATATTTTCTCTAATGTTCTCTGGTTCTTTGTTTTTTAACTGATATCCATAAAGAGGTCACACCAATAAACTAGAGATTATTCTCCTTCCATGTCAATTACTGAGATGCTGGGAGGATCCTTTTCAGACTATAGTTGTGATTTTCCAAGTACATTAAGAGACTTGATTTCCCTTCCTGCTTCATGCAAGACACTTCTTTCTTTGCTGAGAGGCTTAAATACAGGTTCATAGCACAGATGTAGAAACTGAGTATGACCTTAACCGGAATCTACACCAAGAAGAAACTAGGAGTGAATAATTTTTTGCACTGGATAAAATGTAAATGATCCCTTGAATCAACCCCACTGCTAAGGTGATCATGTTTATGCCCTGGCTTCTTAAGAAGAGGAATGAATACAACCAATCTTTCAATTATGGATTTAAAGAGTGATCTACTCTAATAACAAGGCACAAACAGCCTCTTTTATGTGGACCAAATACCCTGTGACAAGTTCTAACTACCTGTGTTCAGAGATACAAAATCTGCCTCCCAAAACCCTAGGACAAAATGGGATCTTACAGATACCTCCTGCATAGCTGAGTGAGTTCAGTTAATGGTTCAGTGATTTTTTTCCCAAGCTGCATTATGTTATATCTGCATCTGAACAGCACTCAGGTAAATTAAAACCCTTAATATAGTCACTTCCCAAATAATCCTTGCAACTAAATGCCATCTGACAGCAACAATCATGAGAGAAACAGAGTAGACAATCTTTTCACATGGACATCTTTTCTTCCTCAATAAACTAAGAACTGATTCATGTCCTTTAAGAAAGCATCAAAAGTTACAGCCATTAAAATCCAATTTCAGTGTATCTCTTGAAATGAGATAATGAGAAGCAAATAATCAAGTAGTAAAATAAGCTATCTTATCAAGACCCCTGTTATGATGTACAACATTGTTCATGTTGAATACCCAGTACATTTCTGATTAATTAAAATTTTAAAAAAGAATTTTTTTTTTCATTTTATAGCTGTCATTCTTTGCCATGTAGCTTTCTGTCTCAAGGAGGCTCTGTGAGAATATTCTACTTTAATACTGGATTTAATGATGTGTCCTCTCTGAGACAACTGGGAACATGACCATTGAGCACACAGACTTATACTGACAAAGGCAGCCTTTACTGACTCCTTGCTATTCACACTCTTTCCATTGGGTGTTGCTATGATATTAAACAGATTACTGCTGGGACTAAAAGTGTGCATACAGAAAGGCAAGGCAAAGGTTAAAGTTCTCTGCCTATGCTGCTCAGCCCATTGTTCTACACAGCCCAAGTTTGTTGTACTTGACAAAGTTGGTGGTGTAATTCACTAGCTAGTGCTGAGAAAAATAGTCAGTGACTACTTTTGAAAAAACAGTCTTAATATGGAGTCTTGCAGTTTGTACTAAAAGCTTTATCTTCTTTCATGAAGGTGATCTGACTAAAATTTATATGTACATTGCAGCACTCAATTACTGTACACTGTAGCTGTGCAGATGGCTTTCTTTTAATTAGAGTATTCAGTACATCTTCTGCATAAAGAACCAGGCAATGAATAAGAAGAAATTTAATGAAAGTAACTAAAAAAGGAAATAGTTTAAAGGAAGCTAGGGGGAAAAAAGGGGGGAGATAACTTAGGACACAATTCTTGCAAGCAGTTCCTGCTCATTTAATGCAGCCCTTCAGGAGAAATCCTTGAAAATTTGCGGCCTTGGAGAGGTCTTGTCAAGCAGTAAGTATCGAGCAACTGATCACTAAACTTTGCACAGCTGATGAATGCATGGATGATAGCTAAAGATTTGAAAAGCAAAATAATAGCTGGAACTTGACTTTCAATGTGGCATGGACACACCAGTGAATGTGTTCTGAGGGTATTGTGAAAAAGTGTCAGGTCTTCATTAAGTTATGGCAAGAAAAAATAATATTTGAGATGTCCTCAGTATTAACAGCTACTGCTATTAATACAGGTAACAGTAGCTAGCAATGCTAAGTGGTAACTGTGATGAATATACAGCTTCTACAACCTGAAATCCTGGATATTTAATAATCAATAATAAAGCTATAATCAATAATGAATTGATAATCAAGCTTTTATATAAGTTATATTCCTAGTTTGTTAGAAAAAGCATTGGCATTTAGTTATGTGGCCACTATACTAACTGGGAAAAACAAACAAACAAAACCAACCAACCAATCAAACAAAACCCGAAAAAAAACCCCAAGAAAACAACATTCAAAAGGAAAAAACACAGCAAGAAAACATGAATTTTGTATGTTCTTAAATTTGCTGCTGTCAGGCACAAATGCTTAAAACATACAAACCTGGGTAAGAAGAAGTTGCTATGAGTCATAAAAGATAGGATTCAGCCTGGGAAGTCATACACCCTCTTAGCAGGGGCAGTAATTCAAGCCACTCTCAAGATAAATTCCAGTATTTCTGTACTCTAAACTCTTCAGTGAATTTTAAATTTCACAAAGATGGCTAGACTTACCTGGTAGACCGGGTGGGGTTTTCAGATATTTGCCATTAAAATGTTGAATTACTACTTCACATTTTTCTGTAGACTCCATTCTGGAAAAGAGAAGAGAGTGGGATATGGGTAGAGGCAATTTGTGTTACTAGACTGTTATGGGAGCACTCAGTCAGCAAAAAAAACAAAAAAGCAGAAGGAGAAAAAAAGGACAAGCACAGATGCTGAGAGAAACCTTCAAAGCTGTTGTTGCTGACTTTTGCAGAGAAACTGGTTGAGCCCATTAGGACAGAGTGTGGCTCCTGAGGAGGACCTGCCACCCTCCCTGCCTGCAGCTGCACTCCCAGCTGTGCTTGAGCACAGCCCTGTCAATGAACAGTCCCCTTCTGGCTCCAGGGCAGCACCCTGAACAAGGACATCCTTTATGCTCTCACGTGCTGCTTGGAAAAGCAATGGACACGTTACTAGACTCCTTTTGCACCCAAAATAACTTCAAATGGCTTAAAGAAATGAATTGCGGGATTTGGAGAAGAACACAGAGGATTAAACAACAATTATTAAGGATTAAAATGTTAAGAAAACAACCTGCAAAGACAGGCTTTATAGTGAAACCAAAGACAATGCATTTATGACTATTACAAATTAAAGCCAAGTTCTGGGTGAAGACAGTAATTTATGTGTAACACCAGCTGAGGAAATGCCTTACTGTTCATCTTCTATGAGTTCAGGATAACTTTCAGCATTGAGACATTAAAGTATTAACAATGAATTGTTAAATGTATTTTTGAGGAATTGTTAGGAATACAGTTACTAGTCAAATCTCAAACCATGGTTATACCACATCTGAAAACTCAGTATTGCTTCAGATCTAAATTGACTGCATACAAGTCCAGAAAAAGAGTTAACTTTGCTACAGAGGGGGTTTAGAAACTTTGAAAAGAGGAAAGAGAGAAATGGAAAGCTAGTCATTTCCTAGAACAGTTGTGTTTAAAAACCATGTTCAATGCTCCTTCAATGCACCAGTATGTACCTCCAGGTATTCTCCACAAAATGACTTTGCTGACATATATATTGCTTACTTCTCACCAGTCTAGATCATTTTAAAATGAATTTATCCACTACCCTTCCTGTCACACAGTTTGGGGAAAGAGTGCTTCAAATACAGCAGCAGTTTGTCTCCCAGGATACAATTCTGCCCGAGTCCAAAAAACCACACCACACCATACCACAAAGAAAACAAACAAAAAAAACCACAAACAAACAAACAAAAAAAAACCAAACCAAATAAAAGCCCTAAAAATCCACCTTCCCATTTATTTTTTGAGGAAGTCATTCTACTGTGCAATTGTTTCAGATGAAATTAAAACTATCCCCTTCCAGGTTGTATCACTGTGTATAATGTGGGCTGGGCCATTTCTACAAGCACAAAGACAGTGACTTAGATTGTTCGCTTTGGCTTCATTCAGGCTTAACTAAGCGAATGTCTGCGCTGAGCCTTTAGAGACTCTTGTCTCTGAAAGAATAAATGCAATAAAAGTCTGTTTTCTGTAGCTGCAGGCACTTGGTGTCAAACCATGTTATGTTGCACCACACAGCAGTGACAATTTCATTTTAATACATGGGGTACATTTTAACAAGCCAAAGCAATCCCTGCAAAGAATGCAATATATAAGCTGCCAAATGAAAGAGACTCAGTGCACTTCATGCGTTTTATGTGGGAAGAGAATAAAAGTGAAACCCACAGTGTTCTGGGATAAAAAGCCCATAATTCGAATAGCACTCTGAAAAAGAATGTGCACATTTTCCTCTCAAGTTTCACAATTAACGGCTCTCAAATGCCATTGCTGGCTATCTGTAATCTGGCACACGCTTCGCTTGAAACCGACACTGGCATTATCGACTCAGCCTGAAAAGGCAGCACAATAGACAAAGCCCTCTATACATGCTTCATTCAGATGTGTTGCTGAGTAACAACTGCATCCATCCTTTGCCCACCCCACCTGAGCCCTCGTGTGCTTTCCGCAACTTCTGCCTTTCCCCCCGGGCCAGGCAGAGGCTGGCCAGGCAGCCACACGCTCATCAGGAATGCTTCCACCCCAGGGCCACCAAAACACGAATTAAAATTGTCCACAACACCCCTCTGCTTAGAAAGAAAACTTTCAAATTGAGTTCTTCAGGATGATTAGCTCACTGATTGACTGGGAAAAATTAGGGGAACAGAGCAACCAGATATATTAGCAAAATTCTGATTCTTGCCTTAACAAGACCCAGGTTTTAGTTCATTCAGAATTCTGACCAATATCAACCACTTATGTGTCAATGCCTATGGCAGGCACCTACACAAGTTGAATTTATCCACACACACAGATTCACACATTACTCCTCTTCTTGTTTTATCCATAAAGACGAGCTGTATCTGGGCAGAGGTCCCAAAAATACACTTTCTTTAGGTCCACATTAATAAATTCCTCCCACTTTCCCTTCAGAAAGCTGCAGCACTCCTCTATTGTAGAATGTGCTTTGAATTACTCTTCTTATACGAGCTAGCAATGTTTCAAAATGTTGCTTGAGACTGGTATTTAATAAAAATATCACTAATGGAATTGTAACATGCTAAAAGGTTTTCTGTAAAAGAATGTCAGCTGAGCACAGGTAAACTTGGGAGCAGAATACACTTAACTACATTTTAAAATTTAATACATTTTTTAATATTGGCATTCCTTTCATAATTGATAGAACAAAAATATGACATAATATTCTGGATAAAAGATAAAGATCTTAGATGCTTCAAAACTTTCTACTGAAAAATATAGATATTCAACACTTGCTGGAAAGGAAAGGAAAACAGCTTCACATGATAATAGAAATTTGGTCTGATTAGATAATTTGTGAAGTATCACTTTCAAATTCCTTCCAATTGTATATTTTTGGTGTTTATCCTAAGAGGATATATAATAATAATTCATCTTTAAATGAAATTTGGAGATAGTCATAATGCATCTAAATATTATTTTGAACCAGGAGTGTACTGCATAAAAAAATAATTATCAAAGCCATAGGCTTTATAATTTTTTAAAAGGTACAGATAATTATATAAACCCAAAAGAACTAATAAAACTATGATAATTAATTTTTACCTGAGTCTATAAATCTCCCAATTCTGGAAACTAAGTTGTAGGGATCCCAAATACAAAATAAGTAATGAGACTGTCTATATTCTGTCCAATTTGAAAAGAAGTAAATCTTTTTAAAGATGAAGCATGTTTTTATGATTTGTTTCTAGCTATATTTTGTAAACTAAAGATACTTCAAAATAAAAAACAAAAGAAAAGAAAATTCAAACTTAAACAGTGGATGCTTAAACAAACATCAGAACCAAATAATTTGATGTTCAGATCTTGCTATTAAATATTTATTATATTTATATTCTATTATTATATTATAAAATAAAATTAAAATAATTTATTTTATAATATTAAAATTATATTATATATCTCTCTACAGACCACAATGGCACCAAAGTAGTCATTATGTGTTGTTAGAAGTAATAGGGAACATTTAACATGAAAATAAAATGAGAAGAGAAAGAGAAGAGAAAGAGAAAGAGAAAGAGAAAGAGAAAGAGAAAGAGAAAGAGAAGAGAAGAGAAGAGAAGAGAAGAGAAGAGAAGAGAAAGGAGAGGAAATAAAAATTATTTTAACTGCCTGCCTAAAGCTCTTATACATGCTTATTATAAAGATTGATGCAGTGTCAAGAAACAACTTAATACAATTTTTTATATAAGGAATACCATGGTAATTAATAATTATTACCTGAGAAATATTCAGTACCATGTAATTACCACTTAGTGGAAAAGTGTGGGTTTGGTTTACATATATCCTATAGTCACTTTGCTTAATAATAATAATATAAATGAGAATCAGGGCTATTTTTTTAATATCCAAAATAAATATTTAAAGATTAAATTGTTACTCCCACATCTATGTTATGATGAACACAATAATATTGTTTACATTTAGAAGAGTGGGAATAATAGATCTTCAAGAACAATGTTTCCTTACTATTTAAGGCATTTTGCAAAGATGGAAGCAGGTAGGAAGTAACAGTATTCTACAGTGAGGGGAGCCCAAAGAATGGAGCCCATAGTTAGAATACACACCAGAGAACTGAATTTCTTTAGCATATCAAGAAGAGGACTAGAGGGGCAGTCTGATAGCACATAAGTACCTTTGTGGGGAGAATAAACCAGGGAGTAAGGACTTCTTTACTCTTCCTGAGAAAGTTGTGACAAGAACCAGATAAATTCTAAAGAGAAATTTTGCAGAAACATTTAACTGCAAGGAAGATGATCCGCTGGCAAACATTAGATAGAAAATTGGTGGTCCTTTTTTTCTGGTTGATATCTTAGAATAATTTCTGAAAGTCTTATTCTAGTAAGACGCAACATTATCTCAATATTAGGTAACAGGTAGTGCTTCAACTGCTAGGATATAAAAGATGTGAGGCAAAATTATCTACAGGTCTCAAATACTCTAAAGGGTATCTCTAAACAAGATAGTTTTGATTAGCATGAGGTTTCCTATGTTTTTCATCTTTCCATGGAAACACATTCACTAGTTTTTTAATTTATTTTGCTAATTTAATTCCAGGCATTCTAAGACCCTGATGTGGCTGCAACCAGATTTCCTCCTTCCCTGTAACAGATTTCGGTATCTTATCTCCCCAACTTTTCAGTCTGTAAGAGATTGCTTCAAGATGTTTGTGCTTTTTGGTTTGAATCAATTTTATGTCGGAAAAAAGCTATTTCCTTTGCCACTCACAGCCTAAGAAGACATTTATTTTGACAAGTTCTCCTCATGGCTCACAAATTATATCTTTTCCCAACATGTCTTGCCTGTATATTCTTCAACTGTCTGCTTGAACAACAGGAGGTTGTTTACTTTCTCAGATAAATATAAAAAATCTACAGAAACCACTCTTTTCCTCTCAAGATGTGGTTCATTCTATACCTTGCAGCATCACCCATTATGCCAAGGTGAGCTGCCTGAGTATCTCTGCACTACAGTATCTTTTCTTAGAGATAAAAAATCTCTAGAGACCCAAAACCTCTTTGGGTCTGCTCTCCATAGAGTAACCTCTTTGGGTCATAAGAAATAATTTCATTACATATACATTATCTTAAAAACCTCTGAAAGATGCACAGCCTCCTTTAAGGGAAAAAAACCTACCAAAAGCATAGAAATTAAGGACTCATCTCTCTAGTTTTACTTCAGTGGAAACTGGAGCATAACCATTTCTACTGAAATCCATGCAGAGCTTCTATAAATAGGATAATGATCCTGTGATGGCTCAAAATCTCGTTTCTTAGTTTTTGTTGCTCCCTTTTAGTTGCCGAGTTGAATATTGTTTCCAAAGACTAAATTTAAGACATGTAAAATGGGGACAAGCAGGAGATAAGTTTAGTAAAAAAAAAAAAAAGAAAAAGCAAAGAAAAGCAACCCATCAGAAGCTTTTCTAGAAGAATAAGGTAGGGAAAAGATGAGGATGAAGCCCAAATTCCCAAGAGCAGAATGTTTAAATGCCTCACTACAGACCCCCAGCTAGGTCACAAAGGGATGGAAGCATCTCCCTGATGTGTACCTTTGCTCTGAGGTGACAGCTAATTGAGAATCTCTTGACTTTGGTCATTTGCTGGGAACAGCATCATAACATTCTTTTATGACCATTTGTGTTGTACAGATTTTCTTGTGTTACTGGCAAAGAGCAGCACGAACACACAGCCATTTCCACCTAGACCTAGGCTGATTTATGCTACTGTCTTCACAGTCTCAGGTTAAGTATTATACTGGTGCCTGCCAGCAGTGCAATACTTGACTGTCTGACTGTCAGCATTTCCATCATAAATTTCTGTTTTCAGAAGCTTATGACTTCGTTGTAAAATGTCGCTTGTGGGAGGAATCTTGCAAGGTCGTTTTAAGTTACAAGACAGCAAACAAAATAAAAAAAGTTAGTGGCTTCTAACTCTTTCTTTGCACTTTATCATTTAAAAGGACCTATAAAATGCTTGTTCTGCTGTTCAGCTGAGTGTGACAAACCTGTGTATGGTATTATTAACAATACTATCTCTTTAGGGAAGATACTTAAATAATACTTGAATGGTATTTTATTGTGGGTTATAAAAAGCAATTTTTATTTCATTGATTCAGTGGTACCAGTTAAGTCCCTCCCCAAGGTATACACCAATATCTCCTTGCTCCCTTTTCCAAAGCCCAAAAACATCTTCAATTAAACTCACAGTACCTCAGGCTTGGATTATGCAAATTGCTCAGCCAAATTACCTGATGGCTCCCAGTTTTCCAGCTTCCTCCCTCATCACCTTTCAGAGCTGCATATTCATTTTCATCTTATGGAGTCCCATTGATTTCTGTCTAGGGATCCTGATCCATCTGTCCTTCCCTGAAGTTTGGTTCTCCCTGCTTCTTCCTGAAAGTGCAGCTTCATGTTTGCCAATTTTCTTAGGGATGTATGAAGTCCAGCAAAATTTTTCCAGGTTGCAACAGCAGATGGAAATGTGAGGGTCTCAGGGATACATCCCCACACAGACCTCCCCACCACCCTGCAGTGTTGCTCTGAGGCTTTTCCAGGGAAGCCTTTCAATGGAAATGTATCACCACAGGCATTGGAATACTTTACAAATATCACACAAAGTCTTTGCAACATGTTTGGGGTTTCCAAATCAGTTTGGAAATCAGTTTAATATCTGTTTCACCTGAGATATTAAATTATAAAGCAATTTCCTGGGTAAGATGCAGGATGTGACAGATCATTCTTCTGACTGAAAGTAGACATGATCCTTATAATATCTAAGCCTGTACTACCGTCCCAGATGATGGATTTATTCAAGCTAAATTATAGCACCTATTCAACCACCTTCAATTAAACCCTTGAGTAAGGAAGAACAAAGCACTTTTTCTCTTCACAAATGCATCTCTAAACTGCCTGAATGTTCTTTATCCCCCGGTGCTCCTGACACTTCTGTCTCCAAAGTAGCAATATCACTGATCCTCAGAAATCTCTCTCTAAATATTCCTCCTAGCAAAACAGCGCCACTACTTTGCCTCCACTGTGATTTTGTCATTCCTTTATCTTCTTGCACCTTAACATCTGGAATTCATCCTCTGTGGGCCTGAGGAAATCCAGGTCTTCCAGCACATACAGTTACCTCTTTATAAGTGGCAACACTTCAGGATGAAGATAAATATTTCTCTCCATGCTCTCAATACCTTCTTCTACCCAGTAATTCCAGCCTCCCTCAAAGACCTTCTTACTATCTCTGATCTGCTTTTTACTCATACCATCAACAACATTACTAATGTTGTTTGCCAAACTCATAAAATATCAACTTTAAAATTATATCTTGAAATTTCAAATCTAGTTTCTGTGGATTTCTTTCCTTTTATTTTTGTTTATTTTGTTTTGTATAGTTCTGTTCTCTTTCATCTTGCTGATTTTTTTTTTCTGGATAAAGGACCACGTTTTTGTTCTAAGCTCTGAAGAGTACACTTACACTTTTGAAATGAAAGATCAGCTGCTGAAATTATTAGACAACTCCCAGCAACCGGTATTTAAGAGAAACACCTACAAATTTAAGTATTGTGATGAAATTCTGTACAATGCCATCACAGTGTCATTCCCTCTTTTAACAGGTAATCCTACAAAAGACTGAACTCAAAGCTTCACATCCAAAGAAGTGCCTCCTTTTTCCAATATCCTACCTCTAGTAAGCATTTCTGCCCCCTCCTATTTTTTATTTCTCTCTCTGCTCTAGGACAGGCTGTGTTTAGTCTCAGCTTCTCCTGGCCGGTGTCAACAGAAACAGCCCTGCCAAAGACCACAGCAGTGGGAGCCCTGTGGAGAGTCTGAAGGCAGGTAAAATGGCCTGGAAGTAAAAAGCATGGGCCAGGGGTGAGGCAGATGTGTAGAGTTTATAGCATGGATTGGTTTTTATGAATCCACAGTCAAAGTCTAAAGTTTCCCTTCTCTGGCCCCTTGCTCATAACTCTCCTCCCAAAAAATCTCCCCTGGGGTGTACCCAGACATAGTTGGCTCAGGCCACAGTGAAATGCTCTGGAAAGATTCAGGAAAATCTGTTCAGTTGCTTTTGAAGGATGCAAAGAGAGGAAATTGTTTCATGGCTTGACTTTCACTCAGAGTTAGTTTTGTACACACATACTCTAAGGGAGGCTGTTAATGTCACCAGATATAACTAAGATAATTTTGATCCAAGAACATTTGAAGTTCTCCAGGTTATAAATGATTGAGTAGCCACCTGCAGTACTATAAAACTGCTAGTCATACCCATTTAGAAGAAAAATCTGACAATAGCTGCCTACCTTCAGTCTTCTCATTGCTTTTTGAATGAATATACTTATTTTGAGATTTACTATTTCCATGTTTGGGCAGACTCAGAAAGTGACTTTTAATCATCATAAAATGTAATCAATAACTTCGAAACATCAAATTTCAAAATTGCTGAATGCTGCATCATTTCAGCATATGCAAATTTAACTTTTTCTCTGGTGCCTCTGTGGCTCTGTTTAGAGCTATGGTAAGCATCATGGTATATTCCACAGGCAGGCAAGATATGCTTTGATAAACGATCCCAGATCAGAATAGCCAGGATCCTCACCTGAGGTGCTGATTTGAACTTCTAAAATCTTATTTGGACTGAAAATCCAGCTTCCATCCCCTACCTATACTACATTAGTACCCACTCAACACGTGCCCATGCCATAGGTACACTAGAATGAAGCCTTCATGACTACAAGCACAGCTAAACAAATTAACAACCTGTTTGGTCTGACATACAGAAAAAAGATACCAGATAGCACTTCTTTACAAAAAAAAAAGTCAGCTGGTCATGTAATTAAATATTGTACTGATAATTCTGCAAAGACAGGAGTCAACATTCAACTATGATTCTAAATTTCTGGATTAATTTTAGCCTCACTCAGATCAGTGGGAGATCTGCTGTATACTTTGATGGAGTGAAGGTTTTACCCCATTGTTATTGACATGGTGAATAACACAACCTACAGGTTAGATCATTAAAGATCCCTGAAATATGTTCCATAATTAAATACATTTTCACAAAGTAAGACAATTTTCAAAAAATGCAAGTTTATCCATGACTTAAACTAATCTATATTTAGTGAGCTAGAAAAAATCATGTTATAATTTGCAAGAATGCAGTGTGCCATCTTTCAGCATAAATGTTTTGCCTTTTCTCATTGAATTCAAACAATATTATCTAAACATTTTCTGTGGGTGATGACCTTTCACATCAAGGGCTGAGGTAACACTATAATGTCACTTTACTTGAAAGCTAACGTTTTATCACATAGTACCTCATTTCACTCAGTGGTACTATGGCACTAACAGAAGTGCCATGATGTACCAAGATATGATGGATTTCAGAGAAATTTGCAAGATGAAGAAGTTATTTTGCCTCCCTTACAAAGCACAGTGTTATGAATATTCTGTAAAAACAATGATCTGGGATTCTTTTTCCCTTTTCTTTTGAAGCAGAAGACCGATTTGCAGCAGAATTGCAAATTTCTCTTATTTGTTTTTTCAACACCTTTCTATATATAGCACTCTATTTCTTGGCTTTTGAAAAGAAAACTATTTGATTGGAGAATGTTTCAAGCTGAAGAGAATCTATGTAAATATTCTCTGAGAGTAAACATGGAGCCTTGTCTATCTGTACTAACAATGAAATACATGGTAATAATATGTTGCCCATTCTGTCTAAAATGTCTGACTACTCCATCAGGGCTTTTTCTATGCAAATATTTCTTCTTAAGCTCTTTTCATAGCTGCAGTTCAAGGAAGCCGAAGCTTTCAAGGAAGACACATTTCTTCAGTCACAGTTCCTACTCTTTGCTCTTCCAGCTGTTAAGTTTACTTTCTCCTGTTTGCAAAATCTTTGCCAAATATTTAAACAGTTTCATAGAATGGTTTGGGTTGGAAGGGACCTTAAAGACTGTCTAGCCTCTCTCCAGATTTCTTACAGGACCCCTTCAGGTACAGAAAGACTGCAATAAGTTCACCCCAGGCCTTGGTTTCTTTACCAAGTATGTGCGTTTTGCTGTAGGACATTTATTATTACCCAAGCTTGATCCTGAACTAATAGCTCACTATTCCCAGCCATTTTTATTTACATATAACTACACAGAATGAACCAGTTTTTAGAGTAATAAAATGAACATCCTTCCACACTGGCATTTCCTGGTGAAAAGAATGGATACAATCTGATAAAGGTGTCACTCTGCGTCTTCCATAGCTGTGAGACTTCAGAGCTACAGAACAGACAACAGCAACTGCAAAGGAACAAAGGGGAAAAAATGTGCGTGAAAAGTAAGAGCAAAGGTTTCACCTGGCAAAGCCGACTCCTCTGCTGACTCCATTCGCATCTCTTAATATTCTGGTGGAAATGACATGTCCAAAGGGTTTCAGCATATTCTCCAGTTCCTGCTCATCCATGGACACGGGTAAATTTGAGATGTATAGATTTGTGGGATCTTGTTCTTGTTGCTGTGACAAAATAAGAGAAAAATCCTCAGTTAGGCTTACCACAGTAGAATAGCTTATGACTCGTACAAGAAGGGCTGCTCAAAATAGGACCAAGCCAAGAATTCATAGCTGCATTAGAAGAAAAGCTGGGTAATCTTTTCATGAAGGCAACATATTTGCCAAATTTCTGCAAACTCTCATGCATGTGCTTAATTCTGTGCATGATTGCTCTTATTGAACTCAGTGACACTACTCATTTATAGAAAATTACTCTCATGAACAAGTGTTCTTGGATTTGTGTCCTAATTTAGCAAAGAGATTGTGAAGAAAACGTGATTTCTCCAAATGTGCTAATGTTAACATAAATAAAGAACAAAAATTCAACATATATTTTAAGCAGATGTGCTTTCCAGCCTGAACACTTCCCATTCAGCCTGTTCATCATGAAAAAGGTTGGTTGAAAATACAGAATACTTTTCATAGTATCTTGTCCTGTTCTTTCCCCATCAAAAATGTATTTCTTAATAATATGCAACAAGATCTAACTGGGCCAGGGGGAGAAGGGGGGATTTCTGCAGTTCAACGTATGGTCCTGGGTGAGATAGGTCACATGTTTATTCTGAGACTAAATGAAAACATCTTATAAAACATAGCCTGTAGCATGAATAATTGAAAAAACAAATTTCAAAGCAGCTTTCTTGTTCTATTTCAGCTCTTTAGGCTAAACTTTCCATTTTGGTAACTGCTCCAACTCCTATTCTTGTTTGCTGAACTCTTGCATAGAAACATGAAAGAGACAGAGATGCCATATGTAAAATAACTGCATTGAAACAATAAAAAAACCCTTGTCTACAGACGACCAGGTCTTGATTGCATTAAATCAATTTAGTTATGCCCTTGCAAATTTTCATGGCTCTGTCCATTTTTATTGATACAAGCTTTACATAATATCTGATCACCTGCCAGCACAAGCCTGACTGGAATCAGGCATTACTACATAATTGTAACTAATGTTAAATAACCAAAAATATAAAATGCAATCATTATACTGTGCAGTAATCCAGACAACACCTTCTCTGAGAAAGTTCTGAGACAGAGTTTTTTAATTCTTTGTATTACACATTTTAATAGGCAGAATTAATTTGTACCTGTTCAACATTGAGTTGACAACAGCAATACCCTTTTTTTGCTGAGTTGTCCTAAAATCAGATTAATAACCTTGCTGCAGCATGCAACCTTGCACTGTTATGAAATTACACACAGTCCTGCAGCCATCTGCCCTGGTTTAACTAAACTAGTTTCAAATTTCACTCCATTAAAATCAGTGAGGGTGTGCCTTGTCAAATACAATCACGCACTCTGTTTCAAGAAGATGTATGAAGACAGGACAGAACCAAGATATCTGCTTCATCACTGCCTTTTACATCCAAGGCCTCAATATTGGAAAGAGAAATTGCTTCAAGCTGTGATTCACACACACCACCTTTGCAGGGACAAGAATGACTAAGGCAAATCTAAGGTAGCTAAATACCAGAATCAGAAGCTGAAGAAAGTTTTTAGCTTCTCTTACCTCAGGGTTTAGGGAAATTTTAACCTTTTTGGATGAGACAAAAAAACTGTAAATGGAGACCCCAAAAGGTCCAAAATCAGGAGGCATGTAATACTGTTGTACTGTTTATTGTGGATTCTGATCTCAGGGCTATGGATGCTTGTCTTTGGATGCACTGGCTAATGACCGCTGCATTCTAGCTTCGCATCTCCAGACTCACTACCCCACAAAACAACATATTACTGTGCATGATGAATTCTTTTGTTTTACAAAACAGAAATAAAAGACCAAAGCAGGCATGTTTTCAAGCTGCTGTCCATAAAAATATACCCAGTTGTTACCATGTTTTTAAGTAAGGGGCAGAAGAGAGGAGAGGAGCACCACACCCATGAACACTGAACTTACTGCAAATTCAACTGAAGTTACAAACCTCAAATATAGAAAAACGTTATTTCCCTTTTCAGTTATCTTTCCCTGCAGTCATCTTCCTCCCTCTCACATAATTTACATTTATACACATCCAAAAGCTAGTTCCTCTCCAGTAACCAAAAGATGCTAGTGAGGGGTCAGAACTGTTACAGTACTGACAATGGAAGGAAAATCATGCAAACAGTCCTGGAGGGAAGGTAGACAAGAAAAGAAAAGGAATATGAGCTTCAGATCACACTTTTAGCTTTGGGAAAAGCAGGGAGACAAGAATGCAAATAATTTTCTTTATCTGTCTCTTTTTTTTCTTGTCTTTACTTTTTTCCCCGTTTCTGTATGCAAGCTATGTAAGTTTTATTGGTACTTCTCCCCTTATCCACCCTCCACACCCCAAAACCATACAAAAAATGAAACATGTAGGAATTTGGAAGCATCTTCATTGCTACTAAGTACTTTGAAAGGGTGAGCAATAGAGGCAGGTAAAGCAGAGGCATTCAAAAGCAAATCGAAGCAAAAAGTTTTGCAATTCCAATTGGCTCAGTTCTTCAGAAATAATTCCATTATTCTGCAAACCTCTACCTATTGATTGGTTAAGGGCTTTGATTAATCCACCAATCAATGCTCAAGGACTAACATCTCTTGCTAATATTTAGAAAAAAGTATGCTGATGAAATCCCTGTAGCCAAAGACCAGACTAATGTAGAAAAGTGGAGTTATGCATCAGTAACTTCACGACAGCCTCTGCTTTCACTGAAGCAACTCAGTCCCACAGCACATTAAAATGAGAACTCCTCCTTTGACTACTCAGTTTTCAAGCTGGGTCATACAAATAAAATAAATAAGAACCGTTGCCAATGTGTTTCACTTCTGAACCAGGAGCTAGAGATTAAATGTCGTGGTTTTAAATATCCATGGAAAGTTAGCTACACTCTGAGTATGAATGAAAGACTGGCAGACCATAGTCACTCTTTCACAGGGATTTGCCAAGTCTATCTTTTATCAATGTGATAAATAAATACTGCAAACAGAGAGAGACAGATGAGGCCACTCATGCTACCTCTGCAACACAACAGTGTTTTCTAAGAAATGAAAAAATTCACATTATTTTTCCTTACTATACAAATATAGCATTTAGAGAAATACTCCTTTCCTTTAGAGAGAATTATCAGCCCACAGAAGCCATATATCAAACAACCAACTGAAACAAGATTAAATGCCTTCACAGTAATGCAGCCAGGAGCTGAGGAGGCTTTACAGGGGTGATGTGGAACCCAGCTGCCCTGTCACTGTGTAGCCAGACCCCACTGGCACCTACCCTCATGAGTCCCAATTTCTCAGGCTTGGTCCCACTCCCTGGCACTCCACATCCTCTGGCACTGAGGCTCCTTGTGATCTTTTTCAGTTGTTCAGAGATCTCTAATGTTCAGTGTGGAGGTCCTAACACACACCTCTCATTTTGCCCAAGCCTTTCCATCCCAGATTCCCCAAGCTCCTGTGGGAGTTATTCTCTTCCCTATCCCTGTGACACTGCTGAGCTTTTCACTGTCAAAGGTAAGTGTCCTGCTGTTCAAAATGTGCCTGTTTGTTGACAAGATAAGCCTAACCAGAACCATAAGTTCAAGCACCCCATGAACTACTTGTCTTTCATAATCCTAACAGTTGACAGCTCAGTTTCTGCCTTCAGTGGAGGAAGAGCTCCCAGGGTTGCAGGACTGATGGTGCTGTTAGTGTCTAGATCAGGCTCCCTGTGGTTCATTTAATTCTCTCTAAGACTTTTCACTAGACATTAAAATGCTACTTTCCATCTTGGGCCACTAAAATCTCATTTATTATTGTCTCCAGTCCCAAAATGCACGGACTGACCAGTCATCAGTGAGAGAGATGAAAGTCTTCTGTTTGATACTGAAGGCCACTTCAGAACTGCATCTTCATCCTATGACCCCAACAGTCTGGGCAGGAACCAAAAGGGTGGGTGGCAGAAAGCCACACGCTCACCACAAACAACTCCAACAGCGCCATGACTTGGATGCCCCACAGCTGGAGACTTGGAGCCAGCACTGTGGGGCCACCAGCCAAGCAGAGCCTGGGCTTTGCTAGCGAATTCATTGAATCCTAGAATCACGAAGGTTGGAAGAGATCTCCATGATCAAGTCCAACCAGTAACCTAACACTGCCAGGTCCACCACTAAACCATGTCTCCTTGTGGGAATGCTAATTATTAGAAGCTGGAAAAGTACTGTGTTTAGCCTTCTGATCTGAGTTCTTGCACCTGCGAAAATACTGTGTCCTTGGACATCTCTAAATGTGATAACAAAGAGTCAGAGAAGCGTGGGAAAGTAGAATGCAAGACTGAAAAAATGAAGAAGAGTTGATGTTTAACTTAACGAATAGAATGCTTAAGTTACAGAATATGTATGAGCTCATTAACACTATTATAAAAATGTGTAACCTAGATCAATAAATTAGAGACTAATGATCATCAACCCCTAAGATGTGCACGTCTCTCCTTCACCTCCTCAAATAGTAACTTTTCCTTAAATAGAGTTTTCCCTTAAATAGTGTATTTCTCCTTAAATAGTAACTTTTCTTTTAACATCTCCTAAACACCACAACTTCATGTTTCTTAAAAACTTCCAGGGACAGTGATTCTACCTCCCTGGGCAGCCTGTTCCAATCCTTGACCACCCTTGCAGTGAAGAAATTTATCCCTCTGGACCACACAAGAGACACCATGCTGGCCCTGCACCATGGGAGAGGGACACACCTGTTGATGCAGCCTTCCCAAAGCACACCTGTCCCTTGGATCTAATCCCCCAGGAGTGAGAAGGGCCTCCCCAGAGGGACCAGGGCCAGCTGACTGCTGTCCTGGAGGCTCACAGGAGCAGGGGTCTCTGCAGGCTCTCTGCAGTGTGGCAGCACATTTCCTCTGCCTTTCCCAGGCTCTATGCCAAACAGAGATAAATAAGAACACCAGGCCAAGTTGCTGCTTCAGGAAGAGAGTGGTGAAGCAACTGTGCAGCCTGCTGTGTGTGCCAGCTGCAGAAGAACCATGCTCAAGACACGCAAACTTGCAGGTGCAGTCTCAAGGCACGATCAAAAGCCTGCTCCTGGCTGTCCTCACAGATGTTCATTTCAGCCAAGATCTCCCATTTGACAGCCCAAGGATTTTCCACATACAGTTTGCACTTGCACTGCAGCCCCAAGGAAGCAGGGATAAACTCATCCAGTCAGTCCCAACCCTAGGAAATCCTGGCATAGCCTCACACCTTAGGCTAAGCTCATTCTGGGACCCTGGTGTGTGCCAGTCTGTGTGGGTACACTGAGTGCCAGAGAATGAGCAAACAACAAGAAGAAAAAAGAAATTAAGTCAGTTTAAGCTCCTCTCCAGAGAAGTGCATGGCTTTTTGCAACTCCCTTTGCTCCCACTGCAGCCTTTTTCACCATCATTGTATGAGCATAATACCTCAGCTCCTCTGGCCCTTGTGCTCCAGGGGCTTTACCTGCATGCATATTCTGGCTTGGGATGTATGATAGACACTCTCAAAGTGGTCAAAACCACACCTAGAAAGGCTTAAAATTGTGAAGATTTTTTTTTTTAATTCCAATTTGAAAAAAAAAAATCCAATCTTAAAACTGGAAGGTTTAAAATTGTGAATACTACAAACCAGCAGTAGGTGAAGCCCATGTTTCTGATTAGCCCAGACCTACTCCAGTGGTCAGCAGAGCAGACATCCTGCTGCAAGGCTCTGGAGTTCAGCAGTCAGGAGCAGTTGTACTGGGGAAACAGCCAGAAATTTTGTTACTGCCTTTATGCAAGAACTGGGCCAGTCAGCTCCCAAGGCCTGTGCCAAGGAAGCAAAAGAAGTTTATAATGCTGAGGGTTTGAAGTACACTACACCAACAGCATTTCAAATGAAAAAAAAGAAAAAACAAAAACAAACCCAACCCTAGTGGGGTGTGTGCTACAACTCCAAGTTTGCTGTTTGCTTTGCTGGGCCCTCCCAGACACTTTTGAAAGGAAGGACAACGTTCAGATGGGATTTTCCCTCCCATCTTGAGATAATCTTTGGAAACAACGGGTGAAAAGCTGAAAGAACAATTCCTTCTTGTGTGAGCTGAGGCTAAAGCTCCTTACGCAGTACATTTAGTAATGCATTCCTTAAAGACACGTGTAGGGAGGGGCAGACAGCTTTTGGCAATGTTATTTTTTTCCCAAAAGGAACTCAAAACTCTTCTAATCTGTGATCTCAGTAGGACTGGAAACTGAGTATGTTTGGTTTATCTGGAAACCTTATGTACCAATTCCTTTTATTGAACCTAATTTATTTCTCCGTAGACCAGCTTGCTCTAGGAAACCGAGCACTGATTATGAGTTCAAATGATTTCTTTTTCCATCTTCCAAACTTATTCTGGGAATTTAACTTTGCACGTGGATCAATATGAGATTTGAACTCCTCCTTTAAAAGATATAATCAATATTGGCACTATTTATCAATAGTACTATCAATATATCAATATTTATTTATTTGCTTGTCTTTAATAAATTGAATCTTCGTTATACTCATTTTGACACAGGTCAGTATTACCGCTCACCTTTAGAAACACAGTTCTGTCTTTTTAGATGCAGGTTCAAAACACCCTTTAAGCAGTTTTTTCCTCAAATTAGTTAATCTCTGCCTTATGGCTACCGCCCAGATCTTCAGCCTCTGCATTGAACTCCTTGTCTCCTTTAAAGATCTAGGTTGAACTTCTGTATCCCCTCAAGATAAAAATAGTCATGTTTTTTGTAGAAAAAGCCATTTATGTGGATCCATATGTATTAAACCAGATCATTTATATGGAAATATTTATGTGGCATTTCACATGTTTTCCAGTGTTTGCTCACCGTTTTGAAAACTGCGGTTGTATGGCAGCATCAGTCTCATCTTCAGTTTATTAAATTATATCTAAACTGGAGCCTTTATAGCGACTAAGCTTAAATTAAATTTAGAGGAAACATGTAATATTTATCCTCAGAAGATTCACATTCAATAATTCTTCTTGGTTTATTTTTTATATTTTTAATATTCACATTTTTAGTACTGCAGATCATGAGAATTTTTCAGGACATCTGAAACAGACATTAATTTAAAAGCTGATCCTATGCACATTTGGTTAGATTCACAGACCAAAATTCAGAATGAAAATACTTTCCCCCCAGTTTTCTCCTGTACTGTTACTCCATTTAGTCCTGCTGTTTTTTCATATTTTTTCGCATGTGCAAAAGATGCCTGGTTTCAGACAAAGATATTGAATTTATAGTCCTGGTGTTTAACTTCCACTCTAATACCTAATGTCTTCAAGGAACATTTAGAGATGCTCTCTCTTCACTGACCTATTCAGGCATGGCAGGATGTTCCTAACTATCTTAATCACTGCTAGATAGGATGAATATGGGCTAGTAATGTGAAAGTTAAAAGAAAGTCACCCCAAACTCCATCACCTCCTGGTATCAGAGAAGTGGCAGCAGGAAATCCTTTTCCTCCTTCTCAGCAAGGATGGGAAGGAAGGGTGTGGTGTGGGGTTGGGGATGTGCCTGCGTACCTGTATGTGGTGCCTTCTTAATCAATGAAGATACACTGATATGAATTAAATGACAGTAGTCTTGCTTTCTAAGATTTTTTTACATTACATATTTGTTTTATAAAAAGAAGGAGCAAACTAAAAGAACTCTCATGAAACCTTTGCTATAGCAGTGGTCCAGAAAATGCAGCCTTCCAGATTTGCCAATGACATATTTTGAGCCATCATCGCAGTAACATGAAGTGAACAAAATGAATGAAGTGCAGCTGCCAGGGTTCCCTATGACTTTTTCCTTGCTTATTTGCTTTCCTTTGTGTGGGCACATTTTTAACAATATAGAAAGCTTAATCAATGGCCAGTTAACTATTGATCCCTGGCTAGTTTCACTCTCTTGTTGAGGACCACACCAAAAGGCTTACAATGCTGTACAGAAAGCCTAAACTTCACATGGATTTTATAAGTGCACAATGTATTAATAACATAACAGATACAGTTGAAGGAAACTGCTAAAAGTAAAGTAGGCCTCCTTGTCAAACGTATTTCTGAAGCTCTTTTACAGAATCTTGGAATTGTTTAAGTTGGAAAAGACTTTATGATCACTGAGTCCATCCCTTAACCCAGAACTGCCAAGTCTGTCATTAAACCATGTCCCTGCCTGACACACGTACTTGGCTTTTAAATCCCTCCAGAGATGGCAACTCCACCACTTTCCTGGGCAGCCTGTTCCAATGTTTGACAATCCTAATGGTGAAAATTATTTTCCTAATACTCAATCTGAACCTCCCCTGGTGCAACTGACCAGGATATGACCTCCTTGCAGGCAGTTGTGGAGAATGACGAAGTCCCAGCTGAGCCTCCCTTTCTCCAGGCTGAATAACCCCTGCTCCTTCAGTTGATCCTCACAGGACTTGTGTTCTAGAACCTTCACCAGCTTCATGGCCCTTCTCTGAACCCACTTCAAGCCCTCAGTGTCTTTCTTGCAGTGAGGGCCCCAGAACTGAACACAGAATTTGAGGTGTGGCCTCACCAGTGCCGAGTACAGGGGGACAGTCACTGCCCTGGTCCTGCTGGCCACACTACTGCTGATCCAGGCCAGGATGCCACTGGCCTTCTTGGCCACCTGGGCACACACTGGCTCATGTTCAGCTGGATGTCAAGCAGTACTGCAGGTCCTTTTCCACCATTCAGCTTTCCAGCCACTCCTCATCAAGCCTGCAGCGTTCAGTGGGGTTGTTGTGACCCAAGTGCAGGACCAGGAACTCCACCTTTTTGAACCTCACACAATTGGCCTTTTCCCATCATTCCAGCCTGTTCAGATCCCTCTGTAGAGCCTCCCTACCCTCCAGCAGCTCAACACTCCTGCCCAACTTAGTGTCATATGCAAACTGACTGAGGGTGCAGTCGATCATTTATAGAGAAATTAAACAGGACTGGCTCCAACACTGATCCCTGGGGAACACCATTTGTGACCAGCTGCCAACTGGATGCAACTCCATCCACCACGTTGCCCTGGTGTTTTTATCGAGTGAAAACACAGGCATACAAACCATAAGCAGCCAGTTTCTCCCAGAGACTGTGGGAAACAGTGTCAAAGGCTTCAGTAGAGTAGATGCTAGGTAAACAGCATCCACAGTCTTTCCCTCATCCACTAAGTGTCACCTTGTCACAGGAGGAGATCAGGTTGGTCAAGAGGTACCTGCCCCTCATAAACCCATCCTAACTGGGCCTGATGCCCTGGCTGTCCTGGATGTGCTGTGTGATTGTGCTCAAGATGATCTGCTCCATAATCTTCCCTGGCACCAAGGTCAGGCTGACATACCAGTAGGTCCCCAGAAATTCCTGTCCCTATAGATGGGTGCCACATTTGCTAACTTCCAGTCAACCACAACCTTTCTGCTGGGAAATGATTAAAAGTGGCTCAATGAGCTCCCTCAGTATCCTTGGGTGGATCCCATCTGGCCCCATGAATTTGTATAACAGAACACTAACCATTTCCCTGGGAATATATGGGCTTCATTCTGATCCCATCCCCATCTTTCAGCTCACCTGAACAACTGCTGGTCTTACTATTAAGGACTGAGACAAAGAAGGCATTAAGTACATCAGCCTTTTCCTCATTCTTTGTCACTGTTTGCCTCTACATCCATTAATGTATGGGAAGTTTCCTTAGCTCTCTTTTAATTGCTGATGTATTTATAGAAGCAATTTTTATTTTCTTTCATGGCAGTAGTCAGATTACCTTCTAGTTGGGTTGTCAATCCCAACATGTTTTTTGGGGAAGAAGCCCTACTTATTACACTCTCAGGTGCTTCTGAGGTTTCCAACACATCAATAACCCCTGTATTATTGCTCCTGCCTGGATGTCCATCCCCTGTCTCCACTGAGACAGCAGATCTTGCTAACACACTATCCCTTACACATTGGCATGATGCCCCCAAGCTTATCTCTACTGAGCCTGGTTTTATCCCTTTTCCACTTTAAATTTTTTTGCATTAGGCATTGCTGAAAGCAGGAGCTATCTCCTCAACCAAGACTGTCTAAACATGAATGGTTTCACAGGGAAATACTGAAGAACAGAGGACATTTGGTTATTCAAAGCAGCTTATTTTGTCTTAGGTACCTTCAAAAGAATTTTTGTGTTGTTTGATGGTTTTCCAAAGGCTCCAATACACAAAGATTTAACATCCTGAGATGTTAAATCTCACACACTGACATATCGACTTCACAGTAGTTGCTGTGCCTTTTTAGACTTAGTGCTGACTACATGTTTCATAAATTATCCTTCTTCTGTGCCCAGCCCTTCCTAATGTTAACACTATGATGGTTCAAAATTTATTAAGTGTGGTGTTTCCAAAGAGTCACAGGAGATTTGGCCCCAGTATAATTATGCAACCACTATTTAGCAATAATTAGGCCGAATTCATTAAACGTTATAAATACAGCTAGAACTAAACCTGCAGCATCCATTTTCTGTATAAGCTTGATTGCCATTAAGTCATGTCAAAAGTCTGTTAACAAGGCAACTTTCTAAAAAGACACAGTGGTTCTGCACATGGACACAGAATAGCACACTCATAAGTGCTATTCTGAAGAAAAGCATTTTCCCAATGCTTTTCACAAGTATTTTATTGTTATTCACATACATAAATTTAAGGACTACTGAACTCTATAATGACCTAAGAAAAGAACTCCTGCCGTTTGAAATCCTTTTCCTGGAGTCATGTAATCAGAAAATATGTGACTTAGGTAGCCAACATTACTGGGCCATCACTGAAACACTCTTTGCAGTTACTCCTTAAACAAGGCATAGACCAAGAATACAATCGTAACAGAATTCCACAGAATACACTTTTAACCAGAACTATCAAAGATTGCTCTATCAAATTTTGTCCAAAAATTGCAAGCAAGCAAATTCCTAAACCCCAAACCTCTGAAGAGCAAAACCAAAAAATATTGTAGGAAATTATTTGTCGTAAATGCCTATATCATCTCCACAGTGGAGTATTATTTGTAAGTACTAAGTAAGTTTTAATTAAAACCATGAACTTTAAAAGAGTTCACAGTTTATATATGCCCAGGATTTCTTCTCTCTGTGCAAACTATCAGAGTACTGTGTCTGCTGTGTAAGCCGGACTCAGCTTTCTTTTAATTAAGTTTGTTCATGGACAGCACAGCATTTGCTAAAGCTAAATATTGCTGGAACTGAATTGTTATTGGTCAGTCCAGCACAGAGCTGCAGAGCCTTCCATCATGCAATTCACTTGCCAACAGTGATTTTATTTGCCTTTTGTCTTCTGTGGGAAATATGGGCTTGAGTCACTATGGTTGCTGCCTTCAGATTCTATAAGATACATGGTACCTCCCTTCACTTCCACAGAATATGCTTGTCTATCAAAGACTGATGTAAAAACCTCTTATTCATACTTTTGCTATTACAAGGTGAAATTTTTAAAACTCCTGACTTCTTAGTCTTCCTAGAAACAAGTATCTTCCAGCTTCCACAGTGCAGTGCAGCCAAAAAGGCAGATCAACTCAGAAAAAATCATTGTGTCATTCTAACTTTGAGTATGTTCAGTTGTCTCCACATTCTATTTCACAGTGTTTCAGTGACTGGTTTGCTATTTTTATTGGTGTTAAGTAAGAATCAATTAATTACCCCAGATGATCTGATAACTGCCTATAGCAATTTCTGAAAATGCTACACTAACCCCCACCTATGAGCCTGAAATTAGAAACTCACTTATAACCTCTGGAAGCAAAAGGCTTTTTTGCCAGATGATCAGCAATCTAAGTTGAATACCTCATCTCTTCATTTTGATTTTTCATCAATATTACGCTGGTGAACTTCTGACAGTTTTCTATTGCTCACTGGACAGAATTGCCTCAAGTATGTTTGTTTCCTTTATGCTATACTGAGCTAATGACATGCTGATTGATGTATGTTTTTCAGGATTCTCTTACTGATATTTAGACAAGACTCAAGTCCTTTTTCCCCACAGAGAGTCAATGAATCTCGCAATTTAACTCTGCTATTCACTTTTTCCCAGAACTGTGTTTTACAAGATCCAACAGAAAAGGGTGAGTTTGTGACGTGCAACAGAGAGCAAAGAGGTCATGGAAGAGATTACTTGCTTTGCAGAGGACACAGCATGAAATCAGACCACAGGATAAACTTTCTGCTATCAATAAGGGAGGAAAGAAAACTAATTTGACTTAAATTTCCATATGCACTAAATCAATAACATTAAATTAGCAGCTTAATTTAAAGTGCTCTTAAAAAAAGGACTTAGAAGTATGCACTGAAACATCCCATTTTAATTGATTCTTGTGATTATTATTTGTAATTTTGAAAAACATGATACAGCAAATAATAAGTATTTAGTAGCACTGCTTACTTCAATTCTTAAAAAAAATATCTGCAGTGCCAGTGACACTAATTAGTTGAAAAGTTTTTTGTATGTATGTAAAATGCTCATTTAAAAAATATTCTGATTGCAATAATAATGAAAAAGAAATTCACAATTATTTTTGCTCTAATTAAAATCATACTTCCAAACACCTGACATAAACACCAAGCACTTCCAGATGAAACTCTTGTTATGTTGAGGCAATATAACTCTTACAAGAATTCTACAGTTCTACTTTGCATAAGCTGAAATATCAAGAGTTATGATAACCAATACTCAGAAGCCGGATTTGTGCTCATAGCAATGCAGATTCTGGAGTAAATTGTTCAAATTATTGCAGAACTTCTAGATCTTGTTTTTTAGTCTACTTAGGTCAAGATGGCAACTCTGAAGAATGGTGAGTCCTGGAGCTGACTGGGCTGTTCCATTTCCTTACCTCAAAGCTTAAAGCAGAATGTCTATGTTCTCATGAGAGTAACATTAGACCAAAGGGGTTCCAGATGGCAGTGGAAACAAATGGCTTTCTCCCTAATCTGTCTCAGGATACAGTACCATTTGCTCAGTGCAGAGGTAAGAGTGCAGTGTCATTGTAGAGGACAAAACTGGGTTCCTCAGGCGGTAGATAAAAGGCACTTGGGTCAACCTGTGCATTGGCCCCTCCTGTGTAACTGTGGAGACTGTAGCAGGTGTTAGAGCAGAGGTTGGATGCTCCTTCCTTGGCAAAGGAAGCAATGGGACTTCTTAAACAACAGGAGCTTGGCAAAGGTGAGGGCTTTGCTGTCTGATCATCCGGAGGCTATAGGATGGCATAATGGAGCAGCAGAGCCACAAGTTACAAATGTGGTCATGCACACATAACCTGTACTTTGCCACAGTGGCTCTAGGACTTTCTGTCCACTATTTTGAGCAGCTGTTCTTTTCAAGGACAGAGTATTTGCTCTGTCATGGCCTGATCCTTCTCTAAGTGAATGCTACGGAAAAAATTCACTTTGGTTTAGTTGGCAGCATCAGGATCTGTGCTCGGAAAATATTTTCAGAACTGCATTCAGTTTAATAAAGGTGCAAATAGCTCAGTGAATACATTTCTTCTGATGATTATCATGCATTTATTGTTTTCCTTAAATATTTAATTTCAAAGCTGCCAGAAATATAAAGACAAAACAGATTTGCACACAGGGTTAAATAATTATCAATGTTGCATCCACCTGTAGAACAGTAGGAACTCTTGTTTCTCTTGAGAAACTTCTCTAGATTTGAGACTAAGTCTGAGGAATCTAAGGAAACTCAGATTTCTTCGTTTAAAATTCAAAGACTTAACAATTAAGTGGCTACACTTGGACTGGAAAAAGACCATTGCTATTAACAGTAGTAAATTATCAGCACTGGGACAGCATTAAAAGCTTTAAGAGGACTTTTTGGGACAGTAAAAGGCTTTTTAATATTTGACCTACTGACCCAAAGGCGAATTCAAGCAGTGCACAGGTCCCATGTGATTGCCTGTGAGGAAAACGGAAGGCTTTCTTTTGTCATGTTTTGTGTTACTTCCTATAAACCATAAATGAAGTCAGAGTTTTCTAGTCTGGGAATTCCTGTTGGGATAAAGGCTGAGGCCTACTTAGCCTGAGTCCATACAAACTGTTAGAGAGCAGTTATTCATCTTGATGCACATGCCAGAAATAGAAACCTACTAGTCCTTGAGGATGCATCAATTTTCAGGGAGTCTGGATACTTTTAACTACTACAGAAACCTAAGGAAAAAAAAATCTACATAGACACTGCTTAAGGAAACCAAAATCCATCGTAAAACACTGCCTTGACAGCTTTATTTTGAGAAATCTGTATTTAACACAGACAAAAATACCATTTCCATTTAAGTTCAGGCTCACTTCACAAAATATACACTGCAGAAATACTTGTACTATATCTAAATGTATCAGATATAAAAAGGCAACCAAGTCATGTTTCAAATGTGACAAGGGATGGTTATCACTCAGAAGCACGACAGATGCAACACTACCACATTTCCCTTATTTGTGGAATTTCCAAAGCTGAGTCAGCATGTCCCAGCAGAGGGTTAGCAAGAGGGCCTTGAAATAATCAGTTTCCACTCCCACAGATGAAAATGAGGAAATACTATGAGTAAGGGAGGAAAATGAAACTTTCATTTATTTAAAGCATAACATACTAAAAATAGAGCAAAAAAGGAGGGTTGAATTGCTGTGATTAACAATACTGAATCCCGTTGCATGACACAGTCCTGAACTGCTGAGCTGTCTGTGCTTTCCTCAGCACCCATCAGAGCAGGTCTTGCTCTGTGTGATGAGATTGCCTTGGTAAATGAAGTTGAGATTAGTGGCCAACATCAGGAAAGAAATATGGGGCTAAAAGATGGGGCTAAAATCCTGCCTCTTTGCCAAATGGAGCAGGCATGGATGGTCCTGTGGTGTCCAGGCTGGAGTCTGGGCACTGCTGGGACTTCCTGCCTGAATTTTTCCTGCCAGGGAAGTCTGCTGCTCCACAGCTGCAGTCAATGTCATGCCCATGCACAGCAATGACAGGAAACAAATTGATAACCCATGGTGGCCAATTATACACTGTTCAAACACATGAAATTTCACTAGAAGAGTGGTAAAGAAAGTGATCTTTCTATATCCCTTCACAATCCTTCAGAAATACCATGCACTTAGTCAATGATGGGCACAGATGTGTAGGGAAGTTAACTCACATAAGTCAAGGATCACATAGTGATGCTGATGCTGCAGATGAGCTAAGTGTCAAAGCTTACCTTCCCTGACACAGAAACCAAGTGCCACTGGAGTAGGAAGCATTATTTAAGGGTATATTATGCTTTGTGCAGGCAGAAAATAGGGATCTGAGTGATTCTGTGCATTACCTAGAGGTTTGGCGAAAGGCAGGAGGGAGTAGTAAGCACTCCTGTATATCTACTATACTGGGGGAGAAAGGAAGGATAGAGAGAGCAGTATAAAAAACATGGTTCTCCTCTTGCCATGTGATGAAAGCAGAGAGGAAAGGGGATTGCATTGTACCTTTTCATCTACAAAGAACATAGTGCAAGATGGCGGTGGGGGGAAGCAGTGAACCAAAAAGTAGTCTATGAACTCTCTTACATCCAAAAACCAAGGTAAGCACAAGTTCTTAATGAGTTTTCCCACAAACCTTTCATTAGTTCCTTCCACATTTCATATCAGCTAGAAGAATCCTGTTTTCTCAGCAATAAACAGACTCAAGTTTTCCAAGCCAATGAATGTTTCCAGTTGCATATTCACAGAGAAAAATACAAAGTCAACAATTATCTGCAGAAGTAAGCAGAAAACCACTCTGAAATTAAAATAGGTATAGCAAGGTGAACAACATGGTCAGTTCTATCCCCCTATCAAAGGTCAAGACAGAATTATAAAGCAGATTTTGTTGAGCCATGAAGGGCCATAACCTGGTCCTATTGTGGAGAGGAAAAAGAATTTCCCTCTGCTCAAGAAACTGGTGTGAAAGGGCAGATGGGCTGTTCCTGTGGCAGAAATAGTTTTGAGAAAGCCATTAAGCAAAGGTATCTGGCAACCAACATGAAATAAGATTCAGCTGTCAGCTGGCCAGATGCCATCAGGACTGGGGCGGCTGGACAGGGGCTGCACAGGGCTGTGCAGGGTGGGAAGGACAAGCTCAGAGGTGCTGCTGCAGGAAGCTCATGCAGTTCATTGCCTTTGTAACCCAGAGACCAGGAGGCAAACTGTACAAGGATGGCACAAGAGGATACAAGAGAACAGCACAGAAGAGATTGAAAGATACTGCAAGTTGAATTCAAACAGAGCACAGTACTTGAGCCTGAGTACACATGACCAGTCCCTGCAAGAAGGAGAAATGGAAGAAGGAAATGGTCCAAGCGCTGTAACTCCATCTTTCCTTTTGTTTCCAGAAATCTGGACTTGGCTGGCTGTGACTGCTGACATGTCAATGGCTTGCTGTGCTGTACTGAAGTGGCCTGTGAGAAAATGCACTAGCATTCCAATATTAAGCTCTCTGAGGTCCATACATATCTTTTGTCTATATTCCTATGTCTATACAGTATTTCAGCCGTGGGTGAGGTGTATATGTATGTGTGTGAGCCTGTGTGTGTGTACATGCATGGGAATCATAGAATGGCCTGGGTTGGAAGGGATCTTGGAGGTCTTCTAGTTACACCTACCCTGTCCATGAGCAGGGATGCCTTCCACTAGATCAGGTTCCTCAGAGCTCCATCCAGCCTGGCCTTGAACACTTCCAGAGAAGGGGTATCAGCTTTTCTGAGTAACCTGTTCCGTGCCTTGCTACCCCATGGTGAAAAATTTCTAATATCTAACTTAATATCTAATATCTTCCTAATATCTAACCTAAATCTACTCTCTCTCAGATTTAAGCCATTTTCCTTTGTCCTGTCACTGCATGCTCTTGTAAATAGCTCTCTCCATCAATAATGGAATAATGTGTTTGAGTACATAAGTATAGCGCTGTATCACATACATTACAACAAAATATAAACATAAAAAAATGCATTCCAGTTTACATATGCTTTCAGTTTTGAAGATCTGGCTAAACAGATGCCTATGTGTAAAAACATATAAAACTACATCCAGACTTCCAAAAAAAGGATGCACATTTGCAATTATGCATTATATGTGCAAGAGACTATGTATGAAAAGTAGGTATTCCCATGCATAGTCACTTAATGTGCTTAGCTGGTGGTCTGCTTGTGTGTGATTAAATATATCTGCATGTAATCATATTTTACATTTACTTGTATATGTGTATAAACTGTTCATATAAAAAGTGATGGCTGCATCAATCCAACAAATGAAGGATGTTATTATTCTCTTTCTCACTTGTAAATCATAACCAGCTCTAAGAATTTCTGCAGTAATAAAACCGTAAGACAAGATGTACAGGCAGTCCTTGAGTCCCAGCATGGAAAGGAATTACAGTTGGGCATTTTGGATGCAGTGGATGGCTGGGAATTAAAGACAAAGGAGAATCTTCTGCAGGGTATAGAGGGAGGGGTGTGGAGTCCCCCTAGGATGCTGAAAGCTGGACCTGGTTCTTGCGCTGGTCCTTAAATGATCTGAGTCATCAGATCAAGGGGGAATGGGTTCAAAGTGAAAGAGGGTAGGTTTAGATTAGATAACAAGAGGAAATTCTTTACTGTGAGGGTGGTGAGGCACTGGAACAGGCTGCCCAGAGAAGTTCTGGATGCCCCATTCCTGGCAGTGCTCAAGGCCAGGTTGGGGGATGAGGGGGGAGTTCCGAGCAACTGGGTCTAGTGGGAGGTGTCCCTGCACACAGGCAGGAGGGTTGGGACTAGATGATCTTTAAGGTCCCTTCCAACTCAAACCATTCTATGATTCTATGACTTTATTCCAGATTCAGAGTCCTTTTCTTTTTTAATAATGAAAAAGCATTAAAGAAGAGAACTTGAACTACTGAACAATTTAGGCTTCTGGATTACCTCTCTCAGGTGCTGTATTCATAACTTGTTTTCAGAACAGTTTTAGTGGAAAGAAAAGCTGAAGGCTTAGAAGTGGAACATAAACTCTCAGCTCTCTAATATTACACCACTAGTGCAAAGAAGTAGAATGAGAGAGAGCCATTTTATCATGCAAATTAGGAATGCTTTATCTGAGGTGCACTTGTTATGCCAGTGCTTATCCTTGCTGATACTAATATCATCAGTTGATAACACAAATCAATTAAAAAAACCAAAACCCAAAAAACCAAAACAAACCTCGCCCATTTTTTTCTGAAGGTAGAATGAGTTGTTTCTAAAGGAGGTAAGATGGAAAAAATACCTGTGAAATTCCAGAGTTTGTTTGTGTCATGACTGTAACAATTCCTGGTGGCACATGGTAAAACATACTGCTGTGGATATGTGAGCTTTCTTTACCAGGTGTATAAACACTTTAAACCTAAGGGAGCAAACCTGATATTATGCAGTCCTGAGAAATCTGTGTTCAGCTCAACTTTGTCAACAGATCAAGCTAACGTGACTTGTATTCAGTGGACCATTTAAAAAGAAAAGAAAAAACCGCAAATCACAAACAACCCCACATCTATGTGCTAAATATGAAATTGGTCACGAAACCCCAAATCTAGCAAAAAAAACCTTTAAAATGCTCAGGTTTTCCAAGAGAAAAATAAATATCCACTGAATCCCACTGAGTAATGTCTCAGTCTGATGTTGACTCAGTTGTGGACCTGCAGATTGGCGACTGCCACAGATGGATTGCACATCCAGCAGCCTCAGGATGGGATCTGACACTCAAAGATTTCCCAGCCTTTCCACGCCAGGGAGCGGATGAGGCTGGCTCTGCTGGGAAAAGCATCAACAACCTCTGCAGCTTGTTTGTTTTTTATGGGAAATAGTTTCAAGTTACATTACCCTATTTTTAAAGATCAATAAACTTAACTTGATAGGCTGCCTTTCACAGGTTCTTGAGATATAACATTGTTTCAAAAGATCCAAGCAATTCCTTGAGAAAGTGAATAGCTAAGGAGTAGAGCTATTTGCATTTAGTGTGCTATTAATTTTAAGACCTTAAATAACAAAATTTAAAGAGTTAAAAATAGTCAAGTATGAGAAAAAATATTTTGAGGTACTCAACCAAATCACAGGTCATGCAGTGAAATGAGAAGAAAAAACAAAATACACAACCAGCTTCTACCACTTGAGATACACCTAGAAAATTGTGTTGCACCGTCCCAGTGTTGCTAATCCCCACGTATGTAACAAATTTCCCCACTTTTTAATTCTGCTAAACCTGCTATCCTATATTCTATAAGCTCCAAAATTAACATGAAGAAAAAGAAATACTATTCAGAGACAAAGCCCACTTGAAACCAAGGACCTGGGTACTCTGGGACAATTAAAGCGTAGCCTGGGTATATTAATCACAGTCTTCTGGCCTATTTCCAAATTGGGCAATTACAATCTGCCTACCTCAAATTCTCCCCAGAGTTTCAAATACAAGAGTTATTTGTGATTTCCTTCCTATAAAAAGTGTTGTTTAGCACAGCCAGTAAAGACTGGTTTCATTCAAGTGATGGGTGAATAACCCACATTGACTATAGAAAATGTGTAAAAGCACTTTAGGATCCTTCAGGAAGAAGGACACTTATTACATGGTCATTTTACAGTGCTTTTATTATTCTAAGAGGAAGTACTCCTATCTAGATATTTCTTCACAGGCCTCTTAGTAACCAAGTAGTTCAGAGTTTAGACTTGTTTTTCTAAAAATTACATTATGGTAGATTATTTTTTTTGTTAATTGAAGATGATAGATTTGAAATGCAAGCACCGTATCACAAAGACAGTTTAGGAACACATACACAACTTCTACTTTGAAAACCATTCAGACAATTGCTGAGCCAAAAAAGATTAATGATTTATTATGGGGCTCATTAATCAAAAATTGTGTGTGCATGTTTTTTAAAGGACCAATTCCACTGTTCAAGTCAATTAGGTCCTCTAAAGCTATTACATCGGGAAGGAGCCACAATATTACCAAGACTTCCTGCAATATTGTTGAGACTTCCCCAAGTGTATTTAGAGTATAAAATAAATGCTATTATTCAGGAGATACTGAATTGCTAAGCTTCTTAAATTTGTACAATTGGGAACTTGAAGTACATTAAAATGCTGAAACTCATTAAGAGTCCTTTTCACAGCTGCAAAATCGTTGGCATTCACAGCACCGTGCAGAACAATAAAACACTCCCCACACCTTTGAACAGGGCGACTTCCGTTCCTCCAGCTCCGCTTTAATGAATCACTGAGGCAGAACTGGTATCTAACCTCTCCGTCAACCTCTTTCATTGAAAGTAAGAAACAAAAGCCACAATAACACTAATATTCTGAACAGAAAAGAAAAATGTACAAGCACACTGTACTAACCCTCCCCCAGCACAAAAACCTCAGCTATCGCTGAGTCTTTGTTAGCAAGTAATTCAATTTTCTCCATCAAAAAGAAACAAACCATCTTCAGAGGCAGAAAACAATCCATGTTTTTCTCTCAAGTCACCCACAAAACCATGCCAAGTAGACTTTGTTTGGGTGTCACTTTTCTGAACCCAAAGCTCAGGACTCAGCATTTGGGTGGGTGTTTTCACTAACACTAGCTGGAAAAGGTCACTCTGCATGCCAAAATGTCCTCCTGCCCTCATCACTGAAGGGCTGGATTTTGTGCCTCCAAAGCAGTACCAGAATAAACAGCCCAAGTCCTCAGGAAACTTGTGGACACCACATAAATGTTCCTGACATTTTCTCCAGCAGATGCACAGTGCTGGTCCTGATGATGAGAAGACAGTGCTTTTCTGAGATTCAACACAATTCCATCTTTCTCCAACTGCATCAAGATAAGCAGTGCCCAACCCTTCCCAGCCAGCCACTCTGCACCCAAGTGATTGCAAACAGCACTTAAAACCAATCCCTCCCTTTGGCCTGGGAACAGTATGTTGGGCCTTCTCCTCCTCAGGAGGGTCACAACTGCACCTCTCATATCTACAGGTCTCACCAACCCCAGGGCAATGAAACCCAAGTCTTATCAACACTAGCGTACATCAGCCTGATTTCTTCAGCTGAAGGGTTTGTTTCTAAGTAAATTTCCATTGGGCCACCTACCGCGCTTCCTTTGGTATTTGAAAAACAGAAGGAAAAAAGTCAGTAACCAACCAAAAATTAAGTGAGAGTAACAACTATGGAAATAGTGACTACTCTAGACATTTCACAAGAATCATCATGATTTTGGTGCTGGGCAAAACTGAAAGAAACAGTCTTGGGACTATTATTTAGCTCATTAAATTCTATGTGCAAACGCTGCCTGTTTCTTTCAAACTATTTCCCAAAGCAACAAATGGATTGTCTCCCTGAGAGGGGGAAGTTTCTCCCTTTTCTCCTCTAAACATTTTTGAAAAGGAAGTACAATGCCAAACTGGTGAAAAGATTATCTATTTCAGAAGTGGGTTTGAAAGATTCAACAAGAGATATTCACAATAAAGATCACAGAATTAATTACAGAAGAAGAGGGGGTGGGGTTCTGCATGGGAGTTCCAGTCTACATCAAAGAAACTCAAAGAAAGCAACATTATGAGGGAAGATTACAGTTTGACAAAAACAAGGCATGTGGTTAAAGCAAAAGATGCTTTGATAGTGTACAAGCTGAGATGGTTTTGTTACCAGCAACAAAAAAATGTAGCTTTCAAAGCTTAGCTGAAGAGTACTACCCCAGCCCTACAGCTCTTGACAAAACACACCAGCACTGGCACATGGCTCTGGCTCCATATGTTCAGCTGGGGATACCTAATGCATGCCAAGTGAGGAGAGCAAGAAAACTTGCCTGCTGACTGCCACAGGAGCACACACAGGTGTACCCCCTGCCTACCCCCTCCAGGATCACGTTCCTCAACTGCTTCGCGGCCATGGAGACTTGGGAGCAGGCACTGTGGGCAAAGGAGTGTCTGCCTCCATGCCAAATGCTGCAAGGGACACAGCAGTGGCAAATCCCACCTTCTTCCTGAAAAAACCCAGTAAGAAAACAGCTGTACCAGTTTCCTCTGGCCAGTATGGGGAACTGATTGATTTTGCATGGAGACAATGAAAAGAAGGAAAGGAGACCTCTAAGCTTTTCAAAACATAGCTAATAGTAATTTTTTCCCATTTGAACAGGAAAACAGTGCCCAGCAGAAAAAGAAGCATTTTCAACAGCTTTTATCTTGGAAGTGTTTTGGCTTTCCCTCCTGAATCCATCTTACACTTTCTATTGGATCATTTCATTACCACAAAAGGGAAAGGGTCACTGTGGAATCCATTCCCTTTGCTGAGTCAAACAGAACTCAAGCTTCCACCTTGAAATCACACTGTAAAAGTTGTCCTATACTGACAGCTCAGGGCTTTCCTTGTCCTATAATTTAGAGTAATTGAAATTTGCAATCTTGTATTTTGCAAACTTATAATCGGATGCCAACCTTCTATCAGTCTTACAGTCTTATCAAGTACCTTAATTTATTTAGCCTAAGCTTTTGTTCTCTTGGAAAATAATACAAGTATTCTTACATCCAAGCAGTACAATTAAGCATCTCTCCTTCTGCAGTATGACCAAGTACATCTTAAGAGCTATGCTAATCTTATTAATTTTAGAGTATGGGCCAATATTTTTATACAGTAAGTTCCCATCTGGAGAGAAGATCTTGGGCAGAATTATTTTAAAACTGCAAATCAAAACATTCTATTCTGCATCCCAAATCATTGCACTTGAATAATACTGGGCATCTGGAGCTGAAAGCACGTGGTTGCTAATAGTGACTGAACTGCACACCAAGGCAGAGGTAAGAGCTCAAACATCTGCATGCCCATCATGGATACTTGGATGTGCATTATGCACCTGGCTTGGTATATCCTACTCTGGCTCTGGGAAAAAGACTTGCTTGATTTCAAACACAGTGCCTCCAAGCATGAAATGTTTTCTATTTTTCAAACCAGCTTCTGAGAACAGTTTGAATTACTTGCTTTCTTCATTAATAATCCTTTGACCCTTAACATGGGAAGTTCTTTCCAGAAAAAAAAAATAATCTGAATAGCTTCCAGACTGTGCACTGTGGAAAAAAAAAGCATTTACTAAAGTTTTAGGCTCACAAATATGAAATATTAATATTTTTGTGCAGTATTTAGAGTATCTGGCTTTGGAGTTGGGAGTAGGTACCTCATCACATAGTTTCCCTCCCACATATGTGAGAGACATTTAAGAGATGTTTTAGCTTGGGTTGTTTTCATAAGGGATCTCAACTGCAGTAATCCAAAACTGCCCTGCTTTAGCAAGAATCTGGTGCCAAGATTCACATCCAGGCAAACACTATGTGGATTGCAGACCCCAGCCCAAAGACTGTCTGATTTTAAAAGCTTTTTCTATGCACTGCCTATGATTACCCATTTAGAGAAGGAAATGAGAAGAAGAAGCCATTCTAAATGACTAGACTAAATTTAACTTTGGTATCTAAGGTCAGACCAAGAATATTTGGTTAAGAGTTTGGGTTGTGTTTGCTTTTACTCCTAAGTGAGTTCCAGTTTGATCCTAGAAGCCACCTGTGGCAGCTGAAAAGGGTGCCATCCCTTCAGGTCTCATCCTCATACAGATCTCAATACTCTCCCCTGCAATCCCCTGTGGTTTTGAGCATCTGGCCTTTCCTTGCCAGTTAACATTAAGAGGATGAGTGCAAGGCTCAAAGTGGGCAAATGAACAGGTCATTTTCCTCAGCAACACCTAATGCTCAAATATGGCCTGGGAAAACATGGAACACCAGAACCTGTATTTCTAAAACAAGCAATGCTAAACAGAAAGAAGCAAAACCAACCAAACAAAAAAGGATTTATCTTTCAGCTGTTTCTAGTATATGAGTCAATGATGCCTTATTCTGCCAAGCATTTTACTGATCTAACTGACACTAGTTATTATAAAATCTCTAGCAACAACAGAACCACAGAACCAAAATTAAGTTATCATGGAATGTCTTTCCTCATTTTTTTCTCTAAATACTATATGCATAATTAAATCTGGAGGTGAAAGACTTCCTATATTTTTTATATAAAGTAGCTAAGCTTTCATTCAACTTCAGCGAAGCAGTTTCTCAATTGCCCAAGTAACCAAAAATAGAAAAACAGAGAGTAAATATTAATTTGGCCAAGCAGGTTCAACAAAAATTATGCTGAATGGCATGGGCTGTGCACAAGTGAAAGCACAATATTGTTTGTAAATCCCAAAATCAAAGGCTGGAGAAACAATAAAAGAGCGCATATCACTAAACTGATAAGGTAAAAGAATACCTAAACATAAGGAAGATTGTTAACCAGCGTCAACATATACCAAATGTACTTTTGAATTACTTTTGAAAATGCAGTCCTCTGGGTTTAGGTTTGCATTTTGACTCTTCTACGCTTGCGCCCACTCTATTAAAAAGAAATACTAATTTAATATTTTTTTTCATTTTTTAACATGTCAAACTTGTAGCTATACTAAGACTACTAAACTTCCATGTTCACATGCTTTTAAACAAATTCTTTAGTTTGCCAACACAAAGAGGACCAAAATGAGTTGAAATCTTCTTATGAAAATGTGTTCAAAGCTAGGAACAGATTTGTGTACCGAGGAACCTGAATAGAGTTCACAAGTTAAAAGTTAAGCATAGTTCAAATCCCCTGAGAACTGCTACAAGAGCACTTTCTTTCTGAAAATACCTAAATAGTTAATAGAGGAGTTAACAGTTAATGATGCTTAAAATGTGGACCTTAATTCATGAACTTTATGGGAATGATAAAATATAGCGATGGGCTTTTCTAATGGTTTCCACAGTTCAGCCATTCTCTCTCTTAAGGGGTAGGACCTCAGGCTTTATGGTAAGCATAAAAAGGCAGCATTTGCCATCTTGGTGAGGTTGCTGACCTACCTAACCTGGAGATTACATCCCTTTATACCAGTTTTGTCATCCCAGTGCAAGACTAACAGCAGCTTTTACTAATATAACAGTGAAATTTAGTCATATATATGGGGAAATGAAAATACAAGTCATTACTACTTTATGCAGTACATGGAAAATAGCCTAAATTAAGATACATTTCAGATATAAAGTTTTTCCACTACTTGTCTTTGTTTGCTATTAAAATGAAAGGCTGGGTTAGAAAATTGCTGGGTTAGAGACTACATGATGACACTGGGTCCTGCCTGGACTTTCTATTGCCTGTCACAGCAGTGGCAATGGTCTAGGAAATCCACTGTCCCTGTCTTTGGAGACCCCAGAACAACACCACAGTTTCTGCCGCATGGAGAAACAGCAAAATGTTTTCAGTAAAGCACATCTTTTAAGTTGACATCATCCTTCCAGAACATGTCAAATACAGCCACTAAAACTCCAACCTACATATGGTTTAGATTAAAACTAACAAACAAACAAACCAGCCCTTAAATTATGAGGCCTTCCAGAAGCAAGAAGCCAAAAGTAATTGCTTTATAGAGAGAGCACTGCAGGGACTGCCAGCAGAGCAGCAAATCCGGCGCCACTCCGAGGAGAGAGCGCTCCCCGTTTCCACGATGGAGAAACAGCCTCTCCCAAGGCAAAAGGGCTGCTGGGATGCTCTCATCCCTGCTGCACCCTGCCTGGCACATACCCCCCAAGGGCACCTGCACTGACAAAGGAGTGAAAAACCTAACACAAAGCACAGAAACTCCCTCTGTGTAGCCTATGCAACAGGTTTTGGACCTCTGCCTCAAGGAGAAAAGAGCTCCAGGATGGTTTGGTATTAATGACAAAAATGAAGAAATTACATTTGTGCTGCTTCCTACACTTAGTAAAGGAAATTATGCATTTCCCACAAAGCCTAATGCCAGCTCCACAGGGATTATATTACTATTTATTGTTTTGTTTGCTCAAATAAAACACCTGTTGAGGTCAGCTATTCAAAGAATTTTTAATATACAAGCCTTACGCTATGGAGAGTAAGAAATGTTTATAGAGGCACTCCTGGTAAGATTGTTGGCTTTTTTCCCCCAAGGTAGGTGCATAATGATTTAATAACAGAAACAGCATGCCCACAAACCTCTGAACCTCAGATTTAAATAAAAACTAATATATCTGAAATCTGGATATCAGTCTCCTTCAGCTTTCCCTGCTATGGAAGGAGGCGTCACCCTAGGATACGGCATCCTTCTTTTATAAAGTCCCATCTTAAAGTGTCAGGAGTCAAGGAATTAAAAACAAAAGCAGCATAAATCGCTGTCAATCATTAAAGTCTTTGATCTGCTCGTTTCTTCAGAAGGCATTATGCCTCCTAAATGGAGGGATCAATCACCCTACGCCAGACCTGCTGCTAGGCACTCCTGCGCCCTGCCGCCAGCATGGAGGGCAGAACATCACAACAAATTCCAACTCCCCTTCCAGGCAAACCAAGGGGCAAAACCACACCAGCAGGGAAACAAAACAACACAACACAAACCCCTTTGTGCAGCTACACAACATGACTGCCTTCCCTTTTGGCATATTTTTCTTCTTTTCTGTTAAACAGCAGCTCACTTCGGTCTGCCTTTCCCGATACGTTCTCAGTGTGTGTTCCACCATCACCATGCCTCACTAGCAAACAGGATTATTTGGGATGTTTTTAAAATCAAGGAGAAAATATTTATATTTTCACTCATCCGTGGCCATATGAAATTATATGTTGGCCTGCATTAGCTTGTCTCCTCCTCTCTTACAGTAAACAAACAGGCTGCATAAGTAAAGGGAGAAAAATTTATTCACCTCTTCCACAAATGCCAAACCTCCCCAAATGCAGTGCATTTATGTCACATGGAAGACTGAACAGTTAAAAGAAAAGGAAAAAAAAATTTAAAAATTAACTTTCTCACCATGACATCTATGCACAGAGATACATATGCTGACTTAGCCATGGTTCAACACAGACAGGCCCTGCTGTCCTGTGAGGATGGATCCTGCAAGAAGGCTCAAAGGGAGGGCAACCTAAGTGCCCCATAGCAATGCAGGAGATGCAATGAGCTCCAAACAAATTCAACAGGATTAGGCCCTTGATTACCATCCTGGCTGCTGATAGAGTTGCACAGATTTGGTAAAAAAAAAGGAGGATTTTAATAATAGCAAATGGTATCAATCAGCTGCTGGCCAAGAGAGAGTATGAACAGAGTACCTGTTTAATATGGGTGTGCTTGGCCTGTGGCAAGAGTTAGATAGGTTTTCATCCCAACTCAAACATGTTTGTCACTTAAAGGTTTCTATTTCTCCCATGTCCCCCAGGGCTTAATTCTGTTGCCCTTACTCAGTTTGAGAACCCTTTTCCATAAACATTCCATTTAATTTCAGATTATGGCAATCATGAGCACAATCTGGTCTTTATAAACAGGGAGTTGAAGAGAAAACAAACATCAAAGAGATAAAAGTAGTATTGTACTTTTAATTATCAAAGCGTTTTATTTCTTTTAAAGGAACAGATTCACTGGTCTTTTCTAGCTGCCTTGCATCTCACAGTGATGCAAAGCACTGTAAATCCAATTCAGGGGAATGGTTACAGTGAGTTAGCAGCTGCTTGACATCACTGGAGCAGCATAAAGCAGCAAGCACTTCAGTCTAACCCCTAATCTTTCAAGGCACTTTACAAAACAAGAGAAAAGGTTTTTCTCTCCATCAGTGACTACTGCTTAACTGAGAGCACAGAGCAATCTAGTTAAGAGGAATAAAAGGCACTAGAAAAAATCTCTGAAAACAATTTTGAGGCAGAATTCGTACACTTTTCTCTCCTTTGGCTGGCAAGAACATTTAAGTCTTCTTAGTGTAAGTGGTGGGAGAAAACTGTTTGAAACAGTTCATTTTCAAACCTGATTTTAGACAGGTTGCAATATAATGCTTCAACACAAGTTAGAAGGGCAGATTCACTGTTACTTAGGGCTTGGAAAATGGAGAAATCAATGCTCAGATTAAAGACAATAAAGACAGATAAGCACTTTGGGTGAATATGAAATAGAAAGAAAAATATCACTCTCAAACCCCTCCTGCTTACCTAATGCAAGGTAAGTGGAAGTGTGGTACCTTCCACAAGATGACTGCAATGCTTTTTCCACTTGCTTTCAGCCTCGTGTCTGTTCAAGGCTTCCTCTGTTCATGAGCTGCACTGCAGCCTGTTTAACTGAGCAATTAACTATGCTCTACAATGTTCTTTTTTCAACTGGCTATTGCTTCATTTCTCAAGTGGATGGAGCAATTGCTTTTGTTTGGCTAAGCTCTTAACAACCACAACTACTAATTTTCCATATATTTTCAGGCAACCTGCAGTTAGGAGCAAGCATTTTTTCCTACCTGAGTACCATAGAGAATGGGGGAATAATGCCATGGGAATGGCATCCCCTGTCAACATGTGCTCCACCCTACCAGTGCACACACACTTATTTACTTACAGTTGTCTTCTTTTACCTTGCCATGTTTGAAAAGTGACTAGAAAAACAAAAGTAGACTTCATTCCCATCTCCTGCCAGTAAACAGTGGCTGTTTTATCAAGGTCCTAGGGAAATGAGGCAAACATAGGATCACAGAATATCCTGGGTTGGAAGGGACCCACAAGAACCATGAACTGCAGCTCCTGGCCTCGCACAGGACAAACCCAAAAAACACACCACTGGTCTGAGAGCATTGTCCAAGCATGAGGCTTGGTGCCATGACCAAACATGCTCTTTGTGTTTGCAATTTTTTAACCTAATAGCTGCTAAACCCAAGAGGATGATAAGGTTTTCAAAGAAAGATTATAGTTCTACACGTCCTTTTTCATAAAGGAAGATAAGAGATCAAGCAAGTTCCCCCAGCTGTAAGGAAAAAAAATGAAGTATAAAGACTGTGTAAAAGGGAATGATGTGTTAAGAATGCTGTTGCAGATAACTGCAGCATCCTCTGTTGGCTCCACTCTGTGACAGGCCTGCACTGTGTGTGGCTGCATTGCAGGAACATTCAGGTGGCCTGAGTTACCTCTGTATTTGCATCCCCATTGACCTGCACCCATGCAGCCAAAGGCTTCACTTCATTTGCACACAGGGCTTCAGCATGTGAAACTGTTCATCCTTCCATTCCTCCCTCCCATTGACTGTGGCATGTCTTAGGTGGGGCTGGGCACAGCAGCCTGGCTGCTGCATCACTCCTGATGGACATCCTGGAAGCACTTGGCTGGCTTCCCCATTCAGAAAGTGGGAGGTTTGAGTACAGACAACACTTTATTCAAATGACAATTACTGGAGTGCTTTCTTGCAAGTCATTTCAACTCAATTACTTCAGTGAGCAGTAACATTTAATTTTACAGCCTGGGAGCACAGTGATTCTGTAATTTAAATGTTCCTGACAATTTCAATCATACTATGGTCTTCGTGCAATTTGGTTCTTGACATTGAGTGGCAGAAACTGCAGAACTGATACCACTTGCCACATAATCATGCTGTCACAACAACCTGGCAGCCTGGCAACCATGCTCCCAGGCTCTGGGAACATCTATAGCTCACTACCACTGACCAGCCAGATAAAAAGGACAACAGACAATGGGGAAGAAGGCAGAGCCCACACTAACACACCTGCTACTCCTTTGGGAAGCCAAAGGCAGTAAAAACAGCAATTCAGCCTCAAATATCCAGTTTTCGGATTCCTTGTAACACAGGAACATTAAATCCCAGAGATTTCAAGTACAGTCCATCACACCAGCCTGCCAGTCTCATTATCTACTATGGGCATTACACCTGTGATTTGCTGCAGGAACAAGCATTCTGTCTTCCCCTCCCTGAAGTGCAAGGAGGGACTCGGTGTGGTGAGGGAAACTGGCAACTCATTGGGTGACAATATGGCTGTGCAGATCCCACCTGCTCTGCATGGCTGAAGCCTACATCTCAGAAAAATTAGGACTTTGCTTTCAGAGACAGAGAGGCTTTAATGCACTCATCAGAAATCACAGTGAATGTGCACATCTTCTTCCCAGGAAAAGCTAATAATTAAAAAAAAAAAAAGAAAACACATCCCCATTTAGGTTTGAACACATAGAAAAAGCAAAGCTTTTAGACCTGTCTTTCTACAATTAAAAAAAAAAAAAAAAAGAGAAGAGAAAAGGTCAATTTACTTTAAAATTTAATTATAATACTAGTCACAAACATTTCTGATGACTACATGGTATCCAGTTTGGACTGTCTGACCTCTTGGTTTACTAGTACTGACACCCTCACTTTCTGTTTTCATGCCTGAGAAAGGCAGGGATGTGTGGCAGACATGGACTGTGACCAGACTTCACTTTCCTCCTTTACCAGTCAAAATGAAAAGGAAAGAGAAACCTACACTATGGTGAAACAGGGGGCAGCTGAATGCAATGCCAAGAGCACCATTACCATTGTGCAAAGGCACTCTTTCATTCCTCTTTATGCAGCTCTCCTTGCTCCCTCACCAGCCTGAAGCCAGGCAAGCTGAAGGAGAAGCAAAGGACATCTGTCTGACCACCGAGCAAGGGAAAGTGCAGGGATGGCTCAGCACCAGGCACAATCCTCCTCCTTACTTCTAAGCTAGACATGGAGTAACATTTCCCAGTCTTCCTTGCTTTCCCTCCTTCCTCCACCCAGTTCTTTTCTCCCAGAGGACAAGAATTATCATTAGGAAGGTCACTTTATAGCTGCTGAGTTTCTCTCTGGCTGTATTTCAGCTGAAGCTGAAGTTAGCACGCTGCTGGGTGTGAGGCAGAGCCCTGCAGACCAGCTTCTCTCCAAATCCCCAGCGCTATAATTAAAGTAATTGCTATGTCCAACGAAAGAGGTTTAATTTCACAGGGATTCAGGCAAAGCCAGAGTGTGTCTTCCCTTCCTGAGGGCTACATAACAAACTCCAGTGGCACGGAATTTTATTTTGTGATTTTTTATTGTTATTAATTTTGAGGAAAACACCTGAAATGTTTCCACAAGTATGATTAAATATGTTAGGCTGTGGAAAATGTGCTATCTGCAACTGAAAGCAATTTTTGAAAATGTATAAGAATGCATGACAGCAAGTGATTTCTTTCTCAGAAAAAAAAAGTTTACTCCAAATGAATATGCTTCCCATGAAGCACAGTTTTACCTACGGAAAATTTTTGGTGGTGGAGCAAGTATTTAGTCTTGAAAGACAACCATTTTTTGAGTTATTGATGAAAAGATTAATAAAACAAATGAAATCTTTGTTTTTAAGAAAAAAAGTATGCAGTATACAATATCAACATCCACACTAATTTTTCTACCCACGGCTTAGAAAACTATTCTCATGTGTGAACTCCAACAATTTTTACCCAGTATTTTTTTGAGAGAAATCTATGCCTACAACTATTGCACATATTTGGTAAACTCAGCATCATACTCTATATGTTTTTTTTACAAACAGTCAAAACGTCCACATGTAAATCCCAATGCAACAAATGCTGGAATTATTGTTTCCCACAAATCACCGGGTGACACATTCATGGCTCAGTGCTCTGGATTCGCTGTGCATTGCGACACAGCACAGCGTGCATGAGCAGTGATTTCAGCTACACTGCAGAACATCTGCACACTGTGGACATGGTCACAGTGCACCAAGCTGCCCCAGGGATCCCTAAGATAGTTGGCAGTGAAAGTGGAGTTGAGTTTAACAAAGATCTCATATACTGCTCAAATAAAAAGCCTTGAAAATCCCCCCCCCCCCGACAATTATGTTTGTAAAAGAAAGATATTAATGGAAAAAAGTGGGTGCTGATCCTTTTAGAAAACTCCTCTCTGTATCTTGATTATCAAGAGATGATCACTGCATGAGCAGGAGGACTGCTTGGGTGGTTACTTGTTTCCCAGGGAGGTACAGGAGCTGTCTGCAATGCACCCATTTCAGAAAAGAAAACTCAAAACATCTGGAGCTTTTCTTTTCTTTCTTCCCAAATCAAAAATGAGTTAAATGCTTCAGAGCCCTGGGAGACTTTATGTGCAACTACATATAAAGCATCCACTCCCCTCTGTGTGAATCGGCTGCTTGATGCAGCTATGTGGAAACTGGGGGGCTGGGGGAGCTGTTGGGCAAAAAAGATGAGAGTACATTTTCCCTGAGGCTGCAGTTTCAGTCCAGCTCCAGAGTGCCAGAGCTGTTGCTGCCAGGAACCATTTCAGTTATTCCTGTGAAATGATGGATGGCCTCAACCCATTCCCTAATGAAGATTTCATCAGGAAGGCTGCCATTGCCATCAGCTTCTTTTTAAGGGCAGTTTTAAAGGATAGGCTAAAGGAAAAAAAAAAAAAAAAAAAACAAAAAAAAAAACCAAAAAAAAAACCCACCAAACAAAAAAACAACACCAAAACATTTACTGCCCTGTGCAGCTCTCTTCTGAAATGTGAGGTGCTAAATTGCAGCAAGAAAGTCTTTAAGAGATTCCTTTATTGTATTTATTAGCATGTCCTTTGTATAAAGCAGAGAGGAAAGGGGAAGAAAAGGCCTCTCCTACAGGCTGAGACCTCAATGAACAGTAGTAAAAGATGGTGTTGAAGGAACCAAAATGTGCATGCCAATTCATGTTGTGAATTCAGGACATCAGCTAGCTGACAAGGAGTTTCTGTTAAATTCTATGGCATCATAATGGTCAACTTCATTGGATACTTCTGCTGCTGAATGTTCCACCAAAACCCCTCTCAGGTCCCTCTTATTTTCTTGAGTGTTTATGCATCACATACGTATGATGCAGCATAATGGAACACAATATTATTTTAGCTAAAGAAAACAAAAAAGAGGAATTCTTACTTTAATAGTGTCTAAACTTTCCTAAATAGTCCTTTGATAGTCCCTAAACTTTCCACAAAGTCAACAGCTGAGTGAGAATAGCACCAGGCTGGTCCCACTGTCTTCTGAGAAGCCACAGAAACTTACTGAATTCAGAGCTTTAGCATCATTGCTTTTAATGCACTACCAAGACAGAAATGCACCTGCATTAAATTTGCCCCTTCTTTAGAGGTCATTCCACCAACAGAAGACTAGATGAAGAATTTCTTTCTAACACTCCCCCAAAGATGAAGTTGAAAGATGAGCAACATCACAGCTGAGCAAGGTGTGATTTTAAGAGTGCCAAGAGCTGGGAAGTCCAGTGCACTCTTTACCCAGCTCCCACTGTTAGCAGGGGGAAAACACTCCAAAGAAAATTGACAGTCACTATTTCCACAGCTCAAAACCTAAGGAAACATTATTAAATTCCTACAGCTATTGCTTATAAAGAAGTATTGTTTCAATGGCAATGATAATGCTTCATTATCATTGCCATTGAATGGTAGTGCTTGCATGAAAACTTCAGGGCACTGCATCTGAAAGTGCCTGATCCACTGTGGATGCTAAATCAACCATCACAGCTTTGAGTTCAACATGAAAACTTGGGGGAAAATAATTTTTTTTTCTCTGTAAGCACGCCCAACATGCAAACTGTGACTCTGTGCCCATTTTGGAACAGACTGATGGGCTTCAGCCTGTACTTGCTGGTATTAGCAGCCCATCTTTGCACATTGGGGATTCACTCTCTCCCTGCTTCCATCACTTGCCATGAGGTGAGTCAAACCCTACACCCAGCTGGATGTTTCAAGGTTAATGCAGACTAATCAGTTGAGTTTCTAAGGTCAGTTTCGTGCAAAAAATCCTGTTGGACCAGTATCTATGAATGATATGAATTGACCAGCTGTGAAGAGAGGTAGCTGCCCACAGACACTGATATCTTTCCACGTAGCCTTTGTACTTATTAATAGGTTTCTTCCTCCTTAGTGCTTCCCTCACATCTGGTGCAAATACAAGGATGTAGACTTTAGCATCATAAATAGGGGTGACTCTTTTAGGAATGTGTTAGTGTTTCCAACAATCATATCGTATGTCTTTGTTATTGCTCACTGCTTTCCTGTGTGGATAAGCTTTCCTTGTTAAAAAGTGTCCAGTGAAAAAGTGCACAGAATAAGAACAATTGAAGATGTTTTCAAGTCTTACAGAAAATTGTTTTTTCCCTGGCAATAATATTAGGATTTAAAAGTTTAAAGTCATTCAGGGATAAAAACAAATATTAGATCACTGAGATATTGGGTGTTTCTAGTTTCATTTTACGGAAATGAGTTCCCCTCCTAACTACCAAAAAATGTGTTATTGTACTGTTTAGAGAAATATCCTGCTATACTTTCACAATGCTTCAGCCCGTTGCTTCTGTTGAAAGCACACTGCATTTGGCCAGGTTCAGCACAACTGCTTTTACCTTGTCTCATCCAAAACTGCACTTCCACACTTTTTAAAGTTAAAATGACATCACAGCAGAAAGATTACCCTCACCTTTTCAGACAATCAGTGATGTGTGCTTTAAGCTGTTCAAAACATTCAAATTTGAGAAATAAATATCAAGATGAACTAGAGGAGTATGCAGGTCAAAATATCCAAATTTCATCTTGTATAAGCTGGTAAACTCAATACTTTTTTTTTTTTTGTTAGGTTTATATACCTTATAAATGCAACTTCATAAGTAGCTGTCATATACTGTCATTTCTGCCATCATATGTATAGAGAGAAATGTAGAGATAATATTCCATTCACTGGTAGCTGGGATGCTCTAAGGTATACTTGCACAAATTATACCTCTTTAAATATTTATGGTTGCTGTTCTTTTGTTTATTCGAATCCAAATTTTTACCTAAACACTACTTTATTCTTACTTGTCAAATCCTTTTATCAAACAATAAACAGGAAACATCTATCTTTACTCCAAAATATTACAAATGCAATGCAACAAAACTCTAAAAAAAGAATAAGAAAAAACTGTAATAGATGGCAAACTGGGATTACTTTGTAGCTCACTTGAGCATTGTGAGGAGCGGGTCCAACCTCGGCAAGCACCTCTCAGTTTCACCACGTTGTAAAGTTATCTCATGTTGGGACTAAGAGAAATTGAAGCTTCCATTCAATACAATAGGCCACAATATAAATATATCCTGCCTGCTCCTCATTAAACTTGTAAAACATAACTGCAGGAGTGCAGTGTGTAACACCCTCTAATAGCACCATTTCAATACCAGTCAACACTGTACAAGAGGTAGAGAAACGTGACAGAAGTATTTAAGCTGTCAGCCCTGAAATGTCTGGAGTTTAAACGTCTCTCCAAATCTCTTTGGACTTGGAATCAAGAAGAGAAATCTTGTGTGAACACAGAAATGTTTTTTCTCCAATACCTGTTTGCAGTCAGGCTTCAAATACCAAGAAAAAAAAAAAAAAGACTAGGAATATCAAGGAAAAAAATGTAATGTTGGAATAAAAAGAACTGTATCTTTTCCTTTTCACCTCTCACCGGCTGAAATCATTCTTTCACCCCACAGAATACTTAATTCCAATGAAATTCTTCACTTCAAAGAATTCCTCCATTATCTTAAAAAGGAAATATGAAGCAAGCATTCTCCAGGGGAGAGTAAACACTAATCTAACTTGCTGCTGAATTTTAAGAGTGGGGGTTGGGGGAAAGAGCATTCAGTAAACACTAAAAGCAGCTCCAAACAAAATGAAAACAAAATTTAAAAAAAAAAAAAAAAAAGGGAAAGTATAAATGTCAAATCCAGGGACAATGCAAATTGATTTTGAAAGGAAAAGCACTTTTCTCCTTACTGCTTTCAGCACTATGACAATTTTCTTTTAAATACACTTTATCTGTTGTCCTAAAGCATGTTAAGCATGTATGTGTGAACTATTCCTCTAGCTAATTACTATTACAGCATTAAAACAGAAACTTAAGTAATTCTGAGAGGGTTTAGTTTCAGAGAGGCATGTCTAGTCAAACTTTCAAGCTTTGCAGGAAAGACTGTGCTTGCCTCCAACATTTTTAATCCTGGAAGAATTTTCTCCTTTGAGGTTGAGATCTAGTAAAATTTCAGTGCTGTTGACTTCATAGAATTTATTTAACTTCAATCTTCAATATCAATAAAAATTCAATGCAGTTATCTGAAAATAGCCTTATGGAACTTACCTAAAACTCTACTGATGGATAGGAAAATAATGTTCAACACAAATAAATGCATAAAACATTTCTAAGGGTCTGAAAGACTCCCATCCAAAAGCAATTGTTTCAGCAAGTCTTTTTCTACCTTTCTTGCTTAAGTGCTGCATGAAATAAAATTATTTCCAAAACGTTTCTTCATAAAGTAAGTGTTCAAGTGAATCAGTACGTGTAAACAAGCTCTACTGAGGATTCATGCTGCCAATTTAGGATAAACTATTTTGTGTATTCAACTCCATTTCTCTGGTAAAATTTCCCTAATGAAATGTAGTAAAACTCACAAACCATCAGATCAACACACACCAGCAAAATTAAACCCCTGAGAATATTCACTGCTTTATTTTTATTAGTACTGCTTTAAATATTCAAAATGTATGGGTCATAAAATTATGCTTAGGGCAACATTTTCTCATAAGTTCATTTGTGCATGTTTTAAAATAGATTTAAAAACTAAATAATTTTAATCTCAACCTTAATGCAGACACAACCAGCAGCAGTAGTGATGGGGGCAGATCTTGATAGTCCCTCCTCAAATTGTTAATTTTAGGTTGGTTTAGGGCAGGAAAAGGAATGTATTTAAAAGCCTGAAGCAGTTTATATAATGCTTCAAATTTCTAGAGCAGCCCCCACATTCCTTTCCTTACAAATACAAGATAAAATTACTTGGAATTTCCTTATATTATTACTGAATATAGGACAAACAATAACACAGTCAAGAGTCAGACATGGTGACCTGTGATTATTTTTCATGGAAAGATCACAGGACAATATAAAATCTGAGCAGTCGGCTAGAAAAATGGGCTTCCATGTAGTTTAGACACATACATCTCAGCCTACAATTTGTCATGTTATTACCCTGATCACAAAATGCAAGAAGAAAAGTTCATGTCTACTTTCTTGCAGATGTAGGGTATCACTGCAGCCCTATGCACAGGAAGGTCATAATGTGATTTGAATGGGAAGGGGTTTTTGTTGTTGTTGCTTTTTTGTTTTGTTTTGGGTTTCTTTAGTTGCTTGTTGTTTTGTTGGTTTTTTTTTGGGGGGGGGGGAGGTTTGTAGGGGTTTTTGTTTTGGTTTGGTTTTGGTTGTTTCTTTGGTTTGTTTTTGGTTTGTTTTTTTTAAGTTTTTTTCCCTCTCAAGGAAGCCAAGACAGCCTGTGATATGACACAGATAACTAGATAATTTCAGGAGATAAAGGATGCCTTATCTACCAGTAATTGGGAGAAGGGTGCCCTCATGCTCACCCCAAGAATCAGAAGATGCTAGACCCATGCTAAATCACAGAGGACAGCCTTGCAACTCCTCCCAAGTTTTTTGCTAGGTCTGAATGTAAAAACAGGCTGAAGAAGAGGTAGAGGAAGGTGGGAGGTTGTGGAGGGAACCTGGCAGCACTGGGAAAAGAGAAGCTGCTAGCTGATCCTAGCAGGATCAGTGGGGGATACGACACCTCATATTTATCCTCAAGAGCCTGGAAGCATCAGGGACAATATTCAGCACAAGCCAGGCAGCTCCACAGAATGCACTCTGATTTGAATTGCACTCTGCCCAGCTTGTATTTCTGCAGGTCTGTGTGTTCTACCAGGAGAGGATGCAGAAGCTGCGAGAAAAGTCACTATAAACAGCCACCTCAAGGACATAAAAAAGCTTCCTTTCCTTTCCTTTCCTTTCCTTTCCTTTCCTTTCCTTTCCTTTCCTTTCCTTTCCTTTCCTTTCCTTTCCTTTCCTTTCCTTTCCTTTCCTTTCCTTTCCTTTCCTTTCCTTTCCTTTCCTTTCCTTTCCTTTCCTTTCCTTTCCTTTCCTTTCCTTTCCTTTCCTTTCCTTTCCTTTCCTTTCCTTTCCCTTTTTCTCCCCCTGTCCCTCTCTCCCCACACTCCTCTCTGCTGGTCCCTCTCATTAATGTGTCCCCTAAGAACAGACATTAGTTTTCATTTTCTTTTACTTCTGCTTGAAGGCAGGAGCAGAAACTTCCACAAACAGAAAGTTCCAACGCCAGTGACTTCTGGGTACAGGCAGTACAACTGCCCAGTACCGCATGGATTCTCTGGATGAAGAAGTCAGTGGTGAATATCTGTCTCCTGACTTTATAAAAACTATTGACACAGTGCAAACTGGCTGGAGCAGAAGACTGCTTGGCTGGAACCCTGGTGTTTAGGCAGCCACAACTGGCAGCATGGCCTAAGAATACTGGGAAGGAACAGCAGGTTGGGGGCTTGGTTCCAGCAGTTGCTACCAGGAGGAGTTTTGGAGCAAACCCTAAATCACTCCTTTGCTCTTGAGTTAGATCTACATGTCGAGTTTTATCCTTCCATAGTACAAAATTCTGCATCCAAGAAAAGCCTGCCTTGGCTATTACTCAGAACAGGCCTAAATGTAATTTCACAGAGAATGATTATTGAGAATAATCTGAAAGTATACGACTGGTCATCCCTACAGAGAAGATCACTTTTGTAGGGAAAAGGAATGAAATCTGATGCACATCACATAGTACAGGATCTTAAGAGAGACAAATTGACCCAAAATGCACATCTAATGTTGCTTTTCTTTGGGAAAAAACAGACATTTTTGTTCAGACATTTCATGCCAGAAAATAAGGTATCTGGATAAGAATCCAAACTTTTGGATTTGCCATAGAAAACCCACTTTATTTGACTATGCAATGAGGTAAGAAAAAATTTTTGTCCAAGAGTTAAAAGAAAAAAAACCAAACAACTATCTTGGGGAATACAGTGAAATCACAGACCAGACAGCAAGAAGAAGTGACACTGGTGAGGTGAAGACCATTATACAATTTCTCTAGAAAGATGTCAGTGCTCAAAAGACACAAACCCATAAGTGAACATGTACAATGACCACCCAAAACCACTGTGTGATGTTATAGCTGGTTGAAAACCATTTTTAATGAAATAAACCTTTCAAATGCACAGGGTAATCTAACAGCCAAGAAATTACCTAAATGCTTTTCATAACAGATTCTCGGTAGAACATTATTTAAATATTAAGACTTATAATTGATGAAATTACTATTATAAAATATTATGTTAGCAATAATATTTCCCAAAACCTCTTCCTTGCATTATACTGCTCCTTATTCTATTTTCAGGCAGCCTCTCTAACATGAAATGCCAACATTGTACACATCAATGGCCTCGAGGGTATAATTAAAACTTGTTATTTACATTTATTTTTTAAAATAATTAACTGGGAGCATGTCTAATGAATGGTAATGGGGCTTAAATTGAGACACAATATGTCAACTACCTTGCCATTTGGAAGCGAACTCCCGTGCAGCTCCGTGTGATCGGGAGCACAGGGCTGGCAGGGGAGCCCTGCGGATGGCACCGCCAGTAAAAAGTCAATGGCACACACACTGGCTGCCTCTTGGTTACTTTGAAGATCCTGATTTCCACAGACTTCTTCATTTTACACACAGCATTGATGAGTTAAGGCACTGGCTTGGTTATCGTGCACGTCAGAGGTTAAGCAGAGGCTTATCCGTACCCTAAGCTAAACCTGCTGCGGTCCTTTGTTACTACACTCTCTCTGTTTTCCACTACTCATAGGTATGTCCTCAGTTGACACAGTTTATAGGACATGGCATAAGCAGCTACTCATGCCAGAATAAGCTTCTGACTCAGAAAGAAGCTATGCATAAAGAAAATCCTCACACAGTGATGTACTTTCAAAATGCATGACCTCATTCTTCCCCCAGTCAGGCTCTCAAAGGAAAACAGACCCAAACAAAACATTTTGTGGAGTGAAATATGAAACCGGTGTCAGCTAGGTCACTTCCAAGAGTGAAAGGCAAATTGCAGATGTGTAATCAATGTAACAGTGCTTTTGTCCACTTACTACAGGTATAAATCCATTTTCCCAGCATCCTGAAAGATTTTGCCACCATGGTGCACTTGGGTCAAAAGCAAAGAATTGACCTATAAAGGTGTACTCATTCAAACCTGACCACTGGTTTGCAGTGCTAGTAGTAATCTTGTCCATGAGTTAAAAAAAAAAAATCTATTTGCAATGTTTTCTCTCATCTTTTCTCTAACAGACTCTTGTAATCAGTTCAATTCATGTAAGACAAACTCCCTAGTTTTCATATATGGCCTCAAATGTATTTTCATAAAAGATTAGCAGCTGTTCATGTGTAATACATATGTTCCATAGGGTGAACAAAAAAATCTCACTAGGAAAAAAGCCTGAAGGTGTCTGTGTCAACAGTAAAACACCTACCACATGTCACATAATCATATGAATGAAGCTCCAGGTTGAAAATACAATAAGAAAAGTAGAAAGAACATGACATTTTTTAAACACATCATTCATATGCTGAAAAATATTTAGATGTGTGTTATCACCTTTTATCTTTTCCCCCTGCCTTTAACTTCTTCCCCTAGGTCTGTCCAGTTCCAGGCTACTTTTTCCTTTTAAAATCCTTCTTGTTCTTCCTCCTCCAGGTAATTTTTTGGCCTATTGTTGTGGGCTGCACTGCTAAGATTTGATGACACCTAAGTGGCAAGTCTTGCATACAGCAATAATAATGAGTTTGTAGTAAAGGCTGCAATACCTAACAAAGCTCATTTGACATCAGCATGACTACCTTAGTTCTGTGAGAACAAGTTTAAGAAAATGCAAGATGTGGCTAAAGAAATACAGATTTATCTATATCTATTATTTATCTAGATGCATTTTATAATGTGTGCTATATACAGGGATACAGTGGAAAACACATCAAGTAATAGGCCAAAAATCCATTAATTCCTTACCTCAGCTAAAGCAAAACTGTGGCTCACAGAATTATCACTTCAGACTATAGCAAATCTACTCTTTGGTCTAAGGATCTATTCATCTTTCTTTAGACATAAATGTGCATGTATGTGCATCAGCTTAAGATAAAAACAGAAGAAAAAACAATGCTTCTGTTTCAACACTAAATATTTAAATTTTCAAAACAGCTAAAAGTATTTGAATAATTGTACAAGCAAGGGAAAGTTGCTCTAACTAGATAGTGATTTCTTTGTATGATATACAAGAAGAAAGTGCATCACAATCACACGAATACAGCTGGGTGCACTTCTACAGAGCAGGTAGGAAAACAGCAACCATAATGCATATGCTAAGAGAAAGTAGAAGGTGGTATTCTAGACAGAAAATGTACTCTACCTGTAATATCTGTCAGTGTGAATAATTTCTTGGCTGCTGGCTAGAATATATTCTGCAGTTCATTTTGTTTTATCACATTATTCACACTTTTTTCTGGAACAAGCCGTTCTCTTCTTATAAGACTACACTCTAGTGGAACAAATGAGCTCAAGCCTATGATTGATTCTCCAACATAGTTGAGATGCTATAGCTTTATTCACTTTTTTTTTAAACAGCTTTATTCATTTACTACCTCCAGCATGACTCCAGAGTATCAGCTGCTCAGAGAAACAGAATTTTGAAAGGTTCTTTCCGTGCTCAAGGAGATGGTGGTAGCTTTTTTTTTCATAGTAAATTCCATGATAAGGAGGAGGAGAAGTGCCCAACACAGACAGACTGTCTCTGCTCACCAGTTCAAAAAGTGCACTCCCAGAAATATTTTTTAAATGCTTATCAGTCTAAACATTCCTCTTCAGCTCTGTTTCCCTGTTGAAATGCTGTGTGAGTCTATTTGGATCAAGGCAGCAACTCCCTGTTTTATTTCCTGCTGAGGAACTGGCAACTGGGAAATCAACAGCAATCTGAGTAGGGTCCCTGGAGAAGCTAAAGCCATGCTATAGCTGAGAAAGTTTTGTACAATGCTGTTCAGCCACAGTGTCACCAGAAAAAAAAAAAACAAAACCAAAACCAGAACCAAAACAAAGCAAATTCAAATTTCAATAATAAAAAAAAACCTCAAAGCAAACAACCACAACTCTTTTTTTTCAAAGCTATATACATTTTTTTTTACCTCTATAATAACCAACTAAAATAAACATATTTTGGGGGATACAAAATTCAAACAGAAGTCACCATATTCATTTCTTGAAAGACTCTCATGTTAAGAGCAGAATGACAAGGACTAGGAACTACCACAGATTCCTCTTTCTCAGGACTTGATTGTTTTGCTCAGTGAATTTTTTTTTGGGAAAAAAGAAAAAAAAGACCCTTTTTTCAAGATTTTCCTTGATGTCTCAGACATGCAACACATCAGCTAAATAGCTCACACACAGTTACTTCTGCTCAGGAAATCCCATGAAGAGGAATGGGACACATTTTTTCATTCTCATTTTCAAATCCAGACATTCAGAATAATCCTGGAAAAAATAACTGCATTTCTTAAACATCCCGGTAAAGGAGAGATTTCCAAAAATACACCAAGGAGGAAAAAAAAATTAATTGCTAGTTTTACAACTCAAAAGATGTAGAAATATCAAAGGAAAACATGGGTTTACATACAATTTAAAAAGTACACATTTAGTCACAATCTAAAAGTGAGCTAAGTTGCTTTTCTTTATGACCAAAGAAAGCACCTAAACTGAGTTGGGCCCCATCAGCTGGAAACAGTATGAATACACAGCCAGTTCTGCAGTGTGGATGTTAAGATCTGTGATAGGTGAAATTCAATGGCAAATAAAACTGATTTTAGAATAAATTTTGAAAATAATGTTGCACGTGTAGAATGAGAATAGCCACTGAAATCTCGTACCATAATGCTTTTGCTCTTTCTTTTCAGAAGCATTTCATTGTTGTTTTAAAGGCAAGAACTTTACATGGTGTAGCAACCATGGTTTATAAAAATGTAAGTCTCTAAAAGGGAGACAAGAAGTAAAAACATGCATGAATTTAACTCAGATCTCATGAAACAAAATGACCTTTTAAAGTGCTGCTTAGAAGCAGCTGCATATTTACTCTGCCACAATCTTTAGAATGCTCCGAAGGCTGGATAAGGAACAAAATTCAAATATTTGGAACTCAACCACTGAATTTTGGATCCTTCTTTTTCCAATGTCTTAACTTTGTTTATCAGAAACTCTTCTGCTGTGCAAATAAAATTATAACCACTTAACTGAGCAAGCAAGAGGTGCCTTAAATTAAAAATGCTCTGTGAAGAGAGCAACTGTGTAAAGTCATCAGGCAAACCAAAAATGACTAAGAGCAGAAGCAAGCTAAGCAAGTCCATGAGCTCAAGGATCTCAAGAGGAGAAAGCTGTCATTTTCCAAAAGCTCTACCTCTCTCATTTTCCAACATACAGGACAGGAGAAATGTGAAGGGAGCAGAACTTCCCAGGGATTGCAGGGGCAGAGAAACAGGGAAAGCCACAGCTGGTTCTTGTGTCTACTCCTTACCTTTAGAATTACTTTATTGTGTCCAGCACTACCTCTTGCTGGGAGAGACCAAGCCTGCCTCTCTGCTATAAAGCTAATACTCACCAGGGGCTACAGCAGTAAAATAAAGAAGAAATAGTAAACATCATCTTTGTCTCTCTGACACATGTTGGGGTGGGAATCACTGATTGTACACCATTTCCTTTAAACTCGCAAACAAACACCAAAACCCTTCCCCCTGCAGTAGGGGAGCAGCCTTACTGCACTACACACTCATCTGCCATTCTGGGCTATTACAGTCGGTATGATTCACCTCAGGTATGTGCTAAATGTGAAGCTTTTTTATTTCTTCTCATTTTTAAAATAATTAATGTAATTTTAGGCTTAGGAGAGAAGCTGTAAACTCTTCCGGGCTACCTAGAAGCCATGCACCATTTGTGGTTTGCACATTTTCTTCATTTGGCTTCTTCCAACAACCTTGTCAGCAGTTTTGGAAGAAAGGGACTTCAGAGCTCCTGAATGACCCAGAACCCTTTCACCCCATCCTGCCAGCTGCCTCAGGCTCTGCAAGGCAGTGCAGCACTGCAGCACCAGTTCCCTCTCTGCCTGTGCAAGAGGCTGAGCATTCAGCACTCTGCTGAATGTTTATTTCAACAAATGGGAAAGAAATGCACACTTGATCTCGGCCTCCTCCTCACAAGCAGGGGCTTCTTATCTCTCCTCCTACCTCTTCAGAGCTGTAATTTAGAGCACAGTTCTGGGTTTGTTATGTGCTACTTGGAAGTTATCATTGCTCCAGCTATTCATGGCTCATAAAGTATTGTTCTCTCAATTGCACTGTATGGCTCTTTGTGTGGAAATGATGGATGAAATGGGATACATATTACTTAATGATTAGACTTCTGCAAAACATGTTCAAACAGATATGCCAGGCTTGATGATACCTTATTATCATCAATGAAACAGAGACAGCATAATGGTGCCATGTATGTATTTCTCAGCAGTAAATGCAAGGGAAATGTTTCTGTTTCAAACCCCGACAGCTCTTTAGTCTCAGTTATTTCAGTTCAGCTAAAGATGACATGCTAAAATGAGGGCATTTATTACTAAGTGGCATTAAGAAGGGGGATATTTAACCTACCGTTGCTTACAGCAATGCATGGAGAAATCATCTAATGTGTGCTGGCAGTAATTTATGACATTGGAAAAAATGCTATCATCTTTTTTCCCCAGTCTGTGGTCTGGCTTTGCAAACTACAAGCCCTCAGGAGCAAGTTTGATATAATGCGGCTAATGAGAATAAGTGAGCATACTGCAATATTCTTAAAGGGTTACACTGCTGAGTCTTTGACTCTTTATACTTTTTAATTTCCTTGTACAAACAGTGCAGTGAAAAACGGCAAAATCCATTTGGCTGGTCTGTGCTACAAATTAAATCCTTGATTAAATTTTGGCAATTACTTCTCCGGGTCTTTTTCATTTAAACATTTTTAATTCATTTGAATAAGCTTCTTAATCATGATTCTGGCAATCCATTGTATAGCAAGACAAACTCTAATAAATACTATAATGCAGCAACGTACAAACAGAAAGATAGATGGATGGATGCTGAAAAGGAAGGGTTCTGTCTTTTGGGCATTTTTTTTTATCTTGGTAAGTGTTGCCTATATCCATCTTTCATGAAAGCTGTATTCCAGTCTTCTGTGATGTTGAAATTTATCTCATTATGTGTTGACATTTCCCTTTGTGATGTCAAAAGCTAATAAAGACTCCAGGTAGGGTTTCAAACCCTCTTAATAAGAGGGTGGAAGAAAGATTAAATCATCCTTAATGCACAAATCAATACTATAGTCAACCAAAGGGTACAAATTAAGAGGAAAATGTGAAGGGCTGTCACTCTTGCAGCAGGAAAGATGCTCGATGGACATTTTCAGCAAAGTTGCTTTAATTTAGCTGCTTAGCCTTTACTGCACAGGATTGTATTACCTACTGAAAAAGTATCACAGAACCTGAGCTCTTCTCTGGAGGTTTTGGGTGGATTTTTTTCATCTGAGAAGACAGACATGAGACAGCAGGAGGTAAAGTACCTCCTTAGTCAGAGAGGAACTGTCTGAGCATGGAGAGCAGCAATGTGCCCTTTTCTGTGCAAAAACGGTGTCAGGAAAAGCAATGGCAATTTGAGCACAGAGTCAGGAGAGAACAGAAATTAAAAGAAGCCCTAGAGGAAAAACAAAACTGAGTGAAAGTAACAAAATGTTAATAATTTATTGTTAATTATTGTACTACTAGTTTACTGCTACAAAAAATGTGTAGAAAATATTGATAAATATAGAAGTTCAAAATTCATACAGTGCTTATCAGTGACCCTAGAAAAGAAAGAGTTAAAGTCTTACAGCAAGGCCAACTTGATGTCAGACAGGAAATATGCTAATATCTAACCCAGAGTATCCCTATTCCTGTAACCTCTGCAAACACTTAATCTCACCAAAAGAGAAAAGATAACCTCTGTGATCCTGAGAGGATAAACAAAGGGAATGCACATGCCCTGTTTTTTACCCTTTTCTTTAAGCCAGAAGTCACCTATAGATAGATTTTGCTGCTTTTTCCCATTACATTCCAGAGGCCTGGCTTTATGCAGTTCATAAAGGAGAAGAATTTAAAAGCTGTACATTGATTTAGGTGCACTCAATTGCAATTTCACCATCACATTACATTGTGGGCTCAGTGTGAGGTAAAGGCACGAAGAAGAGAGATAAATAGAAGACCAATAGATAATACCTAGATTATATCAAGAATTAAAAGAGGGGAGACAGTAACTCTTGGCAAGCTGTATTAATGTTGTATCTGCCTCTTCCTGTCCCTGAAGACAAGGGACTGAACTCTTGGGGATTTAAGCTGAAAGGTGAAGGTTCTGCACACACGTTTGCTAGCATGCAGGGGTACAGAGTGGGTGAGCTCATCTGTTCAGTACAAACCAGCAGTGGATAAAGATATAGTGCCCAAACAATAAGTCTGTCAATGCCATGTCATTATGCTTATGCTCAGTTTCACCAATAGCACATAAAGCCTTTTTGAACTTCAAATGTTGGGCCACACAATTTAGTGTACCAGTTAATAAAATTGGGGTATTCTTTTTAAAGCCTCTTCTCATGACAGAATTTAATTCTCTGGAGCATTCTTATCCAACTTCTGTTGTGATCCTGAATAAAAACCTAGTGCCTGAAAAATACTACAGTGAAGAGGGGGGGAAAAAATCCCAAACAAAGCACAAGAGAGAAAAATCCTTACCAAGATAAAAACCTTCTATATATCACAAGAAATCATATTAGAGCACAGGTGACAAACAATACAAATCCATCACCAGGAAAGAAAAATAAACTATGATCTATTTATACAAGCATAGTGATATGAAAGGAAAAAGGAAAGAATAATTCACAGGGAAATTACAAGCTCTGAGCTTCTAATTTTGTAGATTATTGTCATTTTCTCTACAGATGTTGGCACAGAGAGACAACTTTAACCCTGAATTCTCTTCTTGCATAAATGAGGGACTACACGCCTCCTGATACTAAATTCAATATAATTTGAAAATTAAATTTGGCAGAAGTAAAAGTAAAATGTCATGTATAAATCTATTGAAAGGGTAAAACAGAAGTCTCATATAATATCTTCAGGATCAGCATTTTATTAGCAAGTGGATGTTTTTCTGTAGCATGCCTTAATTTAGTAAAGACTGCTACAAGATGCAAAGACTTTCTCACTGTGATTAGAAATAAAGGTCCAAATTATACGTCTGGATGCCCAGAGATTTCTCTAAATGAAGACTGGAACTGTAAGGGAGACATGCAGCTCACTGCCTTTGATAAGGAACCATATGAAGTCAACAAATGACAAGAACTTAAATCCTGCTCTAAGCTGGGCTCTTCACAGGTGCCTATCATCTGCTGGTAAGACTTTTCTATTTTCTGCACCTTCAGAATATTACCTCAGTTTTGGTGTGAAGGATAAAACCCTCTGCTTTGAAAGCAATGAAAATATAACTACTCGCTGATTAGTTGGTGCATCAATGTACTTTTATATCAATTATTATGAATTAGAAGCTTGGCCAAGGACTTCCATAACCAAAGGTCTGGAAAGGATGACACTACATTCAGACAATTCCCTCTCTCAAGTAGCTATCCATCAAGAGGCAGGCTTTTTTCACAGCTCTGGTTTTTTAGAATTTTTTTTTTTTTTAATTTTAAAATAAAATCTTTTTATGAGCTTCAACTCCAGCACATCACAGCCTGCCAAATTCATCTGCTTATAGCCCTAGGCTGAAACATCTTTTAATGCTCAGTTTCTACAAAGCCTGAGAAGGACAATTCCAAGGCCTGTGTTGTATCCACTCCTTCCCTACCCTACTCTGCCCAGCTGGCACCTCCTGCCCAGCCCGAGGGGCACCTTCAGGACCTGGCACTGGCAGAGACACCCTTTGTTAATCAGCGTAGGGGGCAGGCTGCAGCCCAGAGCTCATCAGGACATTACCATGCAAGCCAGCATGTTACTCTTCCCTATTCAGTCCCTAAAGAAATCGTGTTTGACAGAAGTGAACAGCTGCTGTGTATTTAGAGATGTGAATGTATTGCACTATTTAATGAATGGTGTCATTTTAATATAATTATTACTAAAAGTCCAAACATAAGCCTATTTTTATTTATGCCTAAAATTTTTACCCACTAAGCATTTTTAACTCTGTTTGCAGCCAGAAGTGCTTTCACAAGGTTAGACCACCATAGTACTTCCAATTTTGTTTGTGGATCCTTATTCAGCCACTTTTTTTCAACAGGAATTATCTCCTCCTTTTCAGATAGTACCAGGACTGTAGCTGCACTGCTTGCACTTGAGGCAGCTCCCCTGCATGCCACTAATATTGCTATCTCCCATACAGAATTTCTGAGTTTTTAACAAATAAAATCCATGCAAGGATTCCTGTTTCCCCTCATTATTTTGGTAAAACTATTTTATTACCCCAGCACCTCCACCTACACGTTCACTCTTACTCAATATCATGACAGCAATACCTATGTCAAAATGTCTTGAGCATGAATTATTCCTTCATGTGCTAAGAGAGTACCTCATGTGGAGCAAAGGATGAATTTCAACAAGCCACTTGGTGCTACCAATTTCTTAACACACAAGCAGCCTAACAGGCACCAGTGCAGCTCAGCAGGTCTCGCTGTCAAGCCCACAGCACAGCTTGGCTCCCACCACGTACAAGGACACGACAAGGCAGTTTTGATCCCGGTGTTCACTTTTACCTTCAAAACAGCGCCACTAATAAACTCATGGGGTTTTCAGAACAAGAGGGAATAAAAAGGGAACATGGGTTGGGACACTTTGCTTCCTTATTACTGGAATCCAGAGCGTGATTTGACTCTGCCTACCTACTGCTTAAAATTACAGTGAAGGAAAAGGATTTTAGAAGCGGTGCTCTGTCTCTAGGAGCAGATGGATTCAAAATGACCGGTCACACTGCTCTGGTGATCACAGGCATTCACAGGCATCTCATTTTATGCACTTATGCAATAACCTCATTTTTGAAAGTCATCTGGAATCATTCTCCGGGGCTGGGACCCTGGGCCTGACACATGTTCTTTTTGGAAGGTGTTTCTGGTTTCCCAACTGTTGTTCTGCATTGCTCTAGGGCTTACAGACTCTAGTGACGGCCACAACCTCATGCCTTATTCACATACCTCTACATTGCTACATTACTGGGTGGATACTGAATTAGTCATCACTAAGGGTCACTGAAATATTCACCTATTACTTCATTTGCAGAAGATATTCGTGTGGATGCTAGCCAAGTTAATGCTGAATATGTTTTTCACTTACAGCATTGGACAGATGATGTCCTTCTTTTTTTCTAAAATACCTGTTGCTATCAGAAGGACAAAAATGTCTATGTATCTCTCCATATATGTCACACCCATCTGCATGAAATCAATTAAAGACAGGAATGTTGCTAGCCCACCTTTAAAAATGCTTAGGTAAAATGTGTGTACACCAAACTACCCCATGCTGGGTTTTTTAAAGATATTGTTTATTTAAAGCAGTCAGACCAAATGGCCTCTAGGATAAAATTCAATTCAATCTTAAACAGCACAGAGAGAGCGATTACAGAATGGTAGTGCTCTGTTTCTTTCTAAAGAACTAGAGAACATCATGTGAAACTGTCAGAGGTCTAAAACAGATAAACAGATTTAATAAAACTGTAGAACTCACTGGTACAGGATGTTTTAGGTGACTATGCATCCACAAAGTGGTAAGTATGGAAAAAAGATCCCATCTGTGTGAAGCAATCCAGCCCAGGGATGTCAGGGTACACCCAAATATATCTGTATTTGCATACCATGCCCCTACATGCTGCAGAAGCAGGACACAAGCCCATTGAAAGCCTCTCTCAGCAGTGCACCCAGGCATGATGCTGTTTAATCTGTCCCTTATTACTAGTTTTCATTTGCAAATTGAAAGGGGGAGCTGTGGGCAGGAGGGATGTAGCTTGTTCCTCCCGAAGGGGTGCTTAAAATCCAACCCCTCCTCTGAGCAGCCATGAGTGCAAAAGGCAGCAAAAAAATCCTGACAGGCACTCTAATGAAAACACAGCCTGTTGTAGTCCCTGTGATAGAGAAAAACTCAAAGAAAAGGAAGGAGCAGCCAGTGGGGCTTCACAAGGGACTGCTCTGAGGGTTTAAAGAAAAAAAAAAAACAGGCATACTGGAAATAGAGAGGAACCACACAAGACTACAGAGGATCAGTAAGGACTTGCAGGGAAAGTAAGAGTAACAGAATAGCAAGGGGAGTTCACGCTAGCCAAAGGGATTAAGGGGAGTAAGAGAGGCTTTTACAAATACTTCATGTCAGGCAGGAAAAAGATGGAAGAGGCTCACTAATAAATGAACGCCAGGACAAAGAAAAGACAGGGACTCTAAAATGAATAAATCGACTTTTAACAAGGGACATAAATAAGAGAAAGCCGGATAATAAAAGGAAAAGTGGATAATAAAGAGGCAGGTAAAGGGAAGCCCGAGTTGGGTGTTGCAGCACAGAGGCACAGGGAACACAGGGCAGCCTCTGCAGCAGGCACTGCTCCCTCTGCATGGGGCAGAGGGGACAACATGGGCCAGCAAAGGCTCCCCATTAGTGTTAAAAGGCACAGCATATTCATGTTCCTACAGCTCTGCTGTGTCCTTCTGCCAGAAAGCAAGGAGGGAGTGAAACAGCTCTCCTCCTCCTCCTCACCCACCTCAGAGACCAGGAGAAGGATGGGGAGCTTCTCCCAGGATCTTGTAGATGTAATTGGCTGTACAAAGCTCAAAGGCATGTGAAGTCAACAGCTCATATGTTGGACCCAGAACCATTGTGTGAGGCCATTGGGCAGAGAATTTAGGGAGAGTCTTCTGCCTGTCATGTAAATTCTGTCTCCCTTTGACAATACACCGGTCCCCATGCCCTGGTTTACAGATCAGACCTGCTTTGACATCCCTTTTGTCACCTCCATCAAGAGTTTAAAATTTAACCTGCTGATCAAGTTTAGGCTTTTCCCCAAAGAAGCACAAAACATCAGTGGATAGCAGAGATGGGGTAGCAAATTTCCACCAGAAGACTTGGCCCGTCCATGACATCCATGGAGGTGGGTGACATACAAGGCCCAGGTAAAGGCTTCCAGAACAAACCTAGTGTCACTACAGAACATCTATAATACAGGTAGAGATAGATCAAAATCACCCATCAGTTCTAAACTGCCCTTCAAACCTGACCTTGAAATATGCCTCCCTGCAAAGGAACAGACTTGCCTAAATCTTATATTTTTGGATTCCACTTATCAACAAGAATACTACCAATGTGATGGAAATGTATGGGGCACTTGATTGCTACGTGCCCTTTAACATCTCTAAAACTAGGCCAAAATGATGGCAATACAGTCAGATGCCAGTGCCTTGAGAGCCACACAGCAATTTCTGAGAAACCTTGAGAAACTCTCTTTCACAATTTAAGATATTAAATAATTTAAATCTGTTTATGGAAGTTTTCCTGATAATCATCTCACCCAACAAAATATACATGTGTCAAATACTCTGTATTTTTGGACTCTCCACCTTGGCTATATTAATATTTACACTGCAGCAAGCTCTCGAGTGCAAAACCAGACCCAAGCAGGGAGTGAGGCTCCAATTCTGAGCCCCCTTACCCTCCTACAGACCCCATCTGTGAGAAAGTTTATACAGCTCTGAGAACCAGTGCTCCACAGAGAGCAGCTCCCATCAAACCTACTGCTGCTAACTCCAAAGCACCCAAAGGCTGCAAACCTGAGCCATGTGCTCCAGCTTTGCTTGCAGAGGGGGTAGGATGATGCCTGCCACCTTTGTCCCCTCTCATGCAGCCTCCATCTCTCTGCACGGCCATTTCCTGCCTCTTCCTTGCCCCAAAGGTGAGAGCCTTGTAACAGTTTAAGTCCTAATCTGCAGGGAGACCCTGAAGATGCAGGAAGGAAGGCTGCTGAGCCCTGTGGGGAGGCATGGCTCACCCCTGCTCTCAGCAGGTATTGTCCCCCACACGCCGAGCCCACCTACTCCACTGCTGTACTAACAGCTTCCTCCTAATGGTCTTCAGCTCCATACCTGCATTCAGAATAAAACAATTTATGCTGCCAAATGGAGATGCACAGAACCAATGTACCAAACAGCAGAGATATTCAGCTTGTCTCTGCCTATTCTGCTCTGAAATGCACCCAGTCTCATTAAAGTGCTGATCAGACATTATTAACTCTGAGTACTTCCTTCCATTTTGTCCAGCTGTGTCTAGGATTTCCCTATTACCTGCCAGAGGAACCCACTAAATTTCTACAAGACTTTTAGCCAGTTTAATAAATTAAAAAAGAAGCAAGAATGAATGGAGCCCTAATACAATTTGTACCAGGAAAGTGGAAAAGTAGTCAGAGCTACTATGTTGGAAAATACACAAACACAGCCATTTACACTGAATCTTTCTCCATATATCAGTCTCTAGACAAAAGCACCTGAAACCACTTCTCCTGTTTCAGACAGGACATACATTAAACTTACTTTAGACAAGAGTGGATAATTAAGCTCAGGATCTATTAAAATCTTGACATCTGATTTAAAGTACAAGAATACATGAAACAATATGTGTCAAAGACTCCAGAAATTTCCAGGCATTAGGATACAGGAGAAGCAAAATGCTGCAACACAGTGACCCAAATTAATTATTCCACTGGAAACCCAGAAGCTGTCAACATTAAGCAGGGACACACCAAATTACATTAGAGAAACAAAAAGTTACTTCAAAAGGTATCCATTATACTTTGTTAATACCCCTAACCTCTCCTCAGTTTTTTTGATAAGCTAATGACATAAGCTGCTGGGGGAAAAAAAGCCTGCCGTGAAGGAAGAATTGGGTAAAGCCAAAAATCACATCCTATGCAGGAGGCAAAAAATCAAAACGTTTTTTAGATACAGGATAATTTATGCACTAACTTTGCTTTTCAGAATAAATTTGCTGCTGAGGCCCCAAGGATGCCTCTCACTGAAGCAGAATATTATCAAACAGGAATGAGTGCTTTGCTTTCTCAAAATCCCAAACAACTCAAAGAAGAAAACCTGAAGCTTATTTACAAGCATCACTTGTGCACTCTCAGCCGTGAGTAACAGATTTCCATTAACACTCTGAAAGAGTATTTGATTTTACAGACAAGCTACAGGCTATGCTTAACTTTGGATACAGCCAGTGACCAAGCTTCAGTGATTAATTTTTATGTGAATCACAATTATTATGAGAATGTCTGTGCAGTTTTCTTCATTTTCTGATTTTTCACTTTCATGTACTTATGTCAGAGACTTCAACAAAACAGATTTATAAACAGGGACTTGCATTATTACCCTTGAGTCTTTCATCTTCTGAAATAATGTAACATCTAGTGTAAACTTGATGTTTAAAACCAATGAGATATACACAGTTTATCTGTTCACAATAAAATTACACAGAATAAAAATGACTTAAAGAATATTTCATCTTTCCTCATCTTTCATGCAAATTGAATTTTGCTACTGTGAGCTCTTTCTGTACACACAGGGGTGGAAAACCAACTAGTTTTTATGGCATAATGAACACTTAGATAGCTGCAGAGAGAAGCATTCAATTGCATTTACATTTCGCAATTATTTAATGCCACCTATTAATATCCAGCTACTGTCTCCGGCAGTCCTACCTTGCAAGGTGGCTGAGCATGCAAAATGTGCTAAAAAGGAATTTCCTCCTCATTTCCATCTTTGTTCTATTAACCCATGGCTCCCATTGTCCCTGCACACCATTCCCACCAGGAAGGCAACTCGCATTAAGCGCAGCCCCAGCACACTAAGCCTGCTGCCAGCCCACTCTCAGCGCTGCTCCTCTTTTCTGCTCACATGTCACAGTGCCTTACACTTTCTGGGTTTTGTTTTCTGCAATCACTACCCTATTGTTGCTTGGGAGGTCGAGTTCCTCGTCTACCTTGGAAAAAACCCCAACAACAGATCTTTGAACGTCCCAGGCTATGATTTTGTTTATCTTTCCATCTATTGGGAAGATTCAAGTACAACATTGAGACTAGTGGAGCCAAGTTTATACTGTGCCATTGATATTCCAAAGATAATTTTCTGAGAAGCAGACATCTATCTAAACTGATCTCATGGCTAAATTTCAGCGTTCATAGTTTGGATCCCTGCACACCTTACATTTGAGTACTGTTTTCCAACATGCTGAAAGCGCTGAGCGGTGCTGCTGTGCCATGAAAACTGTGTGGTGCACCTGTACAGAGACAGATGCATGTCACCCAGGCAGAGACCCATGTCAAACCAGACACAAAGTAATCTGAGGTCTGAAGCATTAAAGGAAGTTTGCAATAAGTATACTTTCAGAGCATTACCATATCATTGACCCTTTTCTTTCACTTAAGCAGCCTGCCCACTTTTACTTTCCTTACATGCCCTCCTTCACCAATTCTCAAGTTGACCAGCAACTCCCTCAGGAGCCCTCATCTCCCCTCAAAATGAATACACATGAAGTCAGATCAGCTGATGATTAATCCCATTATGTCTCTAAAGGGTGCAAATATTGGCAAAAGATATCAATGGTCAATCATGTAATGACCCCAGCATGACTCTGATTACATGAGAGCTTACACTGAAAGCTGGCTACCATGTGGATCTGCTTTGGAGCCCCAGGGCTGGCAGCAGAGCACAGGCTGGCAGCAATTCACTCAGCCACACGTGCAGATGGATTTTTAGGAAGGCTGTAAAATATGTCCCAAAGACAAGAAAAAAAGCCCAGTTTTTTCCTAATGTTGTTTCAGTGCTTGTGATTGGTAGCATCTTTCAACTCTTCAATCTTCTCCTTTGCTCTATAAAGACTGTGCTAGCAGAATAGATCCCACTACAGGAGTCCATGAAGACCAGTTGGCCAAGCATATTTGACACTAGTGCTGAAACTTCCCTTGGCTTCAGTGTGGGAGAAACGCATCCTCTAAGTTCCAATCAAAGAGCCTGAGGTTTACCTCTGAAAACTCTTATACGAATTTGGGTCACAACTTGCAGAATTCCTATGAATCTGCTATGACCAGCTCAGAAAACACTTTTATTTTAACTTGGGATATGAAAACAAAACTCCAGAAAAAGGCCTACTGAAGACCAACTGCTATTCTCTCCAAATCTTAAGAAAGACCCTCAAATGTTTACGCAGCATTCTTTTAGCTATAAATAACTCTTCCAATTGCTATCTACTGCAGCCACATCTGATTTAGACAAATATTTTAAAACCATTCTGCCCAGGTGGGAATTTATTTAGATACACAAGCCTGAAAAGAGAATTTCAAGTCCAACAACAATTGTACATTTTTTGGAAGCGGATGGAAGAAATGCTGAGAAGATACTACTTTGCAAAAGTTTTCTGACACTCTGCTTTGGATTGGATGGGTCAGCAGCCAGCCCAGGTGTAATTCTGAAGTGTTGCAGTTGGGAAGATCATACAAAACATGTGAAACAATCTCACCACAAAGCTGAAGTGCTGAAGAAGTCAATGTGCCAGTGCAAGGACTCTGTAGCATCAGCACTGAGCCAGTTCTTTCTGAATGACATTGATTCATATCCATGGAAAGACAGTAAGGTTTTCAAGGATGTAAGGAAAATCCAAGATGCAGTTAGAAGTAGAAAGCTTTTGAGAGAGGTATGGCCACCAAGTCTCTGTACTTTTTTTTTGGGGGGGGGGGGGGTGGAAATTTGCTCCTTTTTTTCCCAGTCCCAGACAAAACAAGGAAGGAAGAAAAGTTCTCAGAGATTCAAATCTGGCTTTTAAATAAATGCCCCACTGTCTTGTGAGAACCAGTCTTTTGTGGAATAAGTGTCCCTCCCTCATATGGGGAGAGAAAAGGGAAGGTTTTAGATCTTGACCAATAAAATGAATCTATGAAATACTGACCAGTGCTGCTACTCCTCACAAAACTGCTGCACAAAGACATCATTTTGTGTTGCTGATATCTGACCAAAGGCAAAGAAGCTGAGCAATGTGCCTTCATGTCAGGAAAAATAATGCAATGCTTAGATTGTGCCAAGTGTGGAAGCCCACTGGGGCTGAAAGGGAGGAAATGCAAACAATAAGCCTTTAGTTTCACACTCCACAGCGCTACTCTGAGGCTGAGCATCCCAGACCTTTTCCAAGCGCTGCCTTCAGAGCCTTACAATATTCTTTCTGCATGACTGAAACATAAAATAAAATAAAATTAATATCAAAATAAAATTGTAAATCATAGGCTACCCTTCTTTCTCTGAAACACTAGGCAATTTTCTTAAATCCACCAGAGGGGGTTTTGCCCAAGCATCTTACAGCCCAAATCTCATCTGTGCCAGAAGTTATATTGTGAAATGCACCCACAGATATGAAGAAAGCTTTGAAAACTGTTAGTGTGATATTCCTCTTCTAAAACTCAGTACCACTGAGGTGCTACAGATTAAAAAAAAAACAACACCCAAAGGCTCCAAAAAGAACAAGACCCAAAATCCCTGCTCAGCCACCATGTTTCTGAGCCTTCTTACAAACCTAGCTTTGAAAAAATTAAACTCCTATTTTAACTTTTTTAATTAAGAAATGAACTAAAATGAACTAAACCTATTTTTAGATTTAACCTGCTTACCTCATAAGTAAACAACTACCTTGAGACAAAGTGTCTGAAACACATGTAGAAATGAATATTAAACTCTTAGTACAAAAATACCTCCTGTGGATTTCAATTTTGCTTTTAGACTCCTCTTGGGAAAGTTATTTTAAACACAGGTGCAGAAAAGAGCAGACTTAGATAAAAACTGGTTTTCAATAGTTTGGGCTGGATTACAGACTAGTAATTCCCCTGTAAAGCCACAACAGTAAAGACAGCCTGGACAGAGGCTGAAAACATACATATGTACATTATAAATCTTACACAAGATTAGATACTGCTCTTAAGGGTGTAACGACCCTAACAGCTCTCACGAGCAGAGCCAAGAAGACAACTAAAACTTGTAGTTTTGGACACCTTTTCTTCCCACGAGAGGTTGAATTTTCTGAGAAAGATATTCAAAGCATACCATTAGCCTAAGACATTCCAAAAAAGAACTCTGGATTAGTTTTTTATGGAATGTCCATGTTTAGGAGTTAAGTACCTATCTGCTTTTAAAAATTTGCCTTCAAGCATAAGTGCATCTTTAGATATCTAAAATAAATTTTAAAATCTGGCCTATAGTGCCCCATTTTCTCCCACCCGGCCTCCATAAGTTAATCAGCCAACTCATCACTTTGAAAGCAAGAGCAATTAAATTCTTGTATTAGAACTGGGTCCCATTAGATCTCCTCCAGCAGAACATCTTCTTAAATGAGATCTGCAAGAAAAAGACATCTGCTGGAAGAACTAGGCTGTAAATTACAATTTGAATGCTGATGGCACTGAAAAAAAGAGAAAGAACTAAAGGCATTTAAATTCCTATACCTAGAGAGGTGTGTTTTTTAATTAGATGGGAGAGTTGACAAGGCTTGGATAAGAATATTTTTATGTGCTCTGCCTGAAAATACAGATCTCTCTCTTCAGTCCTAAGAAAACTATCAGTTGGATGTGATTGTGTGCTATAACTCTGTTTATGGTATAGTCTAACACATTGCACTAATGTGTTCCAAGAGGTGCCTCCCTAGGAAGGGCCAGCATCCATGCAAGCAATGAAAAAATTTGCCTGTGGAAGGCATGGCTTGCAGTGCAGGGGAGCACAGCACCTGTGTATGGGTACTGATCCATTGTTCCTGTTTCCAGGTAGCCCTGTGCACTCTGAAGGCTATAAATAGCTCCAAAAGGAGAACAACCCCACTGCTCCACATATTAAATCAATTTGTCCTGTAGCAGGCTGTGCTAATGACGGCAGAAAAAAATTTTAAAAGTCTCTCTCTTTTCCTAGTCTGACGTGGGATATAAATCTGTGGCAAAAGAAACATTTGTACTTGGTCCAAAGAAGTTGTTACTGAGTGAGTTTGACAGATTGATAACACTTTCTTTGATGCAGTAATAAACATTTTCAAACAGAAATCAAGATTGCTCTTTTCTGTTTTAAACAAGGATCTGGAGAGGTCCAGTATATTCAGTTCAATAATCCAGGCATATATTGGATTAAAAACAGCTTGGTAATGAATATTTATATATTTTTTGTCAAGTGCTATAACTAAAGAAGGCTGTGGAAGGACAGCTTTTACCCCCTTATGCTGCAGCTAGTGCAGAGATGCCCAGTAATGAGGCAGCATGTGAAAACTGGGGCAGGAAGGAGTAAAAGAGGTACAGCAAAGTCTTCCAGAGGTCTCCCAGCTACCAACCCAACACAAGGCTAAGTACATTTACTCACTGTCCTTTATAGGGCACAAGATTGATTTCAAGTGCTGGATAAGCAACATGGATGAGCTGGAGGAGAAACCAAGGTTAAGGAGATGGTTTGAGGGAGCATTACTATGCAAACTGGATCTCTCCCCATTTGGCAGGCCTCTGAACAGAGATGAAGAGAACCACTTGCCATAAATATATGTAGGGCTGCAGTGCACCAGCTCTCTTGTGATGAGCAATAAGGGATCAAAGCTGATCCCTGAGGCTGCCATGTGCAAGATGCCAAATAAGTCTCTTATGGACTTCCAAACCCATGACATTTCTTTCTTCCTTCCTTTTATTTTTCCCCCATAATTCAGAGATGCCCAAAGATCTCTGATATTTCAGCAATCTACTGGGGATTGCCAGATGAATAAATGGCTGAAAAGCCACAATAACAGCCCACACCCTCCCCTCTTGCCTGGATTCACTGAGTAATGCCAGGAGTTTCATACGCCCCAGGAGCTCAAAGAGCAGCACGGGCGACTGACTGTCTAGTAAAATAAGGATGATTAAGTCAGATCAGAGTCATTGTTTGCCTTTATGACCCACGTCTAGTCTTTCATCACATTTACAACACTTAATCCTTAATAGGAAATGCTCCATTTATTTTGACCACTGATGTATTCAGGACAGTCTCAAGGGTCAACACAGTTTCCATCTTTCTTCTTCCCAAGCTACATTATTAGTACTGTCCCATGGGAAAATCAGGCTTCAGCTTATCACATCAGTTTCTTGCAATTTTCTGAAGAAGCTCATTGAGAGGAAAGTGAGGGAGAGCCAGGGCAGAACTCTTTCCCCCCAGAAGCATACCTACCAAATGCATGCTACGTGAGCTTTGGTTAAGTGATCACTGGGAGATTCCAGCAAAGCTTGGCTGACAGCATTTCCCCTAAAATACTGCAGGACTGCAGGGTATTGTTCCTCCACCTTCATTTGCATTGAAAATGGTATTTACATAATTTAGCTAACCTGGGGTGATAATCACTGGGATTATTAGTTGTGTTCATATTAAATTTTTAACATATTTGAGTAATTCACATTAGGATAATAATGAATGTAATACATTTAAGGAAAATAAATACTTAGTTCTCCTTTATAAATAAGTTATTCTATTTATTATTCACAGAAGACCATGTATTTTTACATCACTGCATTTTTACTGTGGTCTGTTCATTTTGAAGTCATGGGTATCATATCACTGAGAGATCCAGTTTCTTTAAACTTCCAACTTCTTTTACAGAGTTTTTGACCAGGATAAAATATTTTCCCTCACAAACACAATGTGACAGCTCTGCACTCCGCATATTTGTCCTGTTTAAAATAATAGTAGACAACCAATGGAAACCTGACAAACTAAAATACGTAGGTTTATAAAGGAGGACTGCACAGATGGGTACATTTAGCAAAGTCATTTTCCACAGCCTATGAGTATCAAATTTCTAAATTCTTAGGTCTTTATTCATTCACTCTTGGAAGGTTTAGAGGCCAATTCATTTTCTCAATCTCTCAACTTCATAAATTTTCATTATTTGCATTTTAATTCAAGCACGACCTTCATTCTAGATTCAGAATGAGTTAAGATAGGACAAGAACAAAAGAAAAAAAGCATTCTTATAGATGGTAGAAGTAGAGCGAAATGAGGAAAAGTTGATTACAGATTTGAAAACTTAGAAACACCAGGGAGAAAAGCTATGTATTAAAATTGGAAAAGAAGGAAGAAAACCCCAAAATAAATGGAGCACTGATTAAAACCTCCATATTATTAAACAGGATGGAAATGAATGTAACATACTTTCAGAAGAATGAAAATAATATAAATATCAGAGGAAATCATAGACAGGGGACAGCCTCAAGATGAGAAGACATCAAAATGAAGAACATGGAACACAGAGGAAAGGTACCCTTAAAAGGTCATTCTTTCTATTCATTGCATAAGTTTGACTTTGCCACACATTTCCAACACTCACAGCATTTTCTGTGGTATGTGCTGACCTTTTAGGTTTGTCTACTGTAGTATTTTCTTTTACTTCAATATTTTTTCTTTAAACATTCAATGATTTAATGTCTTGTTAGGTAGAGCGCTAGTAAAAATAACCCCCTACACACAGAACAACAAAAAAAAAAATCCCATGAAAATTAACCCCCCAGAACACTTCCAGCTTTGTCTCTGGACATGGGCTTAAGACCTCCTCCTCAGGGCTAACCTGTGAGCTTTACTGGGGTCTCTTCAGTGTTGTGTGGAAAAGCTGCCTGGTACAACCACTTTTACATGCAGCATCTCTTAGGACACTAAAAGCTTAAGGATTGATGTAGCAAAGTGTGAGCCTGTGACTGATGTGGCACCTGAGTATTACGCTGGGAGCAAAACGATGGCTTATAATGCCAAGCTCTGACATAATGGCCTCAACCAAGTGATTTAAGCTCTTCAGACCTCTTTCTCCTCCTATGGTCTTATAAATACTACACAGACCACAAAGCTTTTGTTTCCAACATTGCCTGCTCACGCTGTTCCACTTTAGGGACACACAGGCTGCCAAATAGTGGTCCAATGCTGGTGTTGAAGAAGAAGGGAAAATGAATTTTTCACACACAGCAATGGTATCAGTAGCATGATACCATTTTTCACGTATCAGCAATGGTATTTCTGGTCTGGCAGTAGGATTAAGCAAGACTGACAAAACCTAAAGTCAAGTGAGGTTGAAATTCATGGTCTGGTTAAATACAAATGGTATACTTCCAGTCCAGAGTATTTCATTTGATGGCATAAAGAAATTGAAAGAATAGCAGCAACATGGATAAAATCAGTCAGGAACGTGACCACAGTTTATTAATGAAAAAAAAGTGAAGTGAAACAAACAAGGGGAAAATTGGATAAAACCTGATATTTTTCACAGGGATATATTACATGAAGATTTGAAATGATAACTCCGTCATCATTATCCAGAGTTCAAAGTCCATGGTTATTTCCTTGTACAGAAAGGCAGACTGATAATTCCCTTACGTCACTTAAGGTCTTTTTCCCCCTCACTCCTTACACAAAGCCCTTCTTGTCACTGGGAAATTCCTTAGACAGCAGCAGGCTCTCTTGCTAAGAATGAACAAGACACAAAGCTCAACTTCTGCAAAGCACTGCTCATTCAGCAGATATTAATTTGAATACTGAAATCAAAGTGTCTGCTGACAGCTCAACATCACTGGAGAAATGCAAGACCCACGATGTAAAGCTGTGAGAAGGCCTTCAGATTTGTGCATACCTATGCATTGCTGCTGCCCCGCTCAGCAGGAGTTGTAAAACTGCTGGATCTGAGTCTCAACATCCCAATCATTAACCACAATTTAAATAATTAATTAAAATGGACCTCAAAAGACAAGGAAGTCTTTCAGCTATCCTATGTCTTCTGGAGCAGAAGTTTGATGATGGTTTTTTTCTGCTTAATGAAGTTGATTCCAAAGGCCCCTATCTGCAGATAGAGGTAATTTCACTTAAAAAATGCTTTTAAGAAAAAAGCCATGCAAAGCATGTGTATCTTAGCCACGTAAGGAATATTCAAAGCACAAATCTCTAAAGACAATAACAGGTCCTGCTTGTTTCAAGACACTGGTTTCATAGTCTCAAAAAGTCAATCACATAAGCAAATTGTGCACATAGGCAGCACATCCAAGAGTACAAATTTAATTATTTGTACTTTTAAAAGGAATAATAATCAAAGAGGATTCCTGAAGAACTTCAGGAGAATCTCACTAGTATTTCCAAAAGTTACAGATTACTACTGGCCAAGAAAAAAAAAACTAGAAAGGGGGGATCTGAAGCTCTTGAACACAAAAGTGTTTAGAAGAACTATACTTACATATGAAATGCATTGCTGTTCCCTGCTACTTGATATAAAAAATGAAACTACATTGGGTATACTAACAATTGATTACATGACTCTACTGGACCCTGGTATGGAATGCAGCACCTTCAGTTCTTAGAAGTGCTCTGGAACTGCTTTTCCCACTAAGTCAAAATTAAAAAAAGGAGTCATGCTTTTGCAAAGCTGGCTCTTGCGGACTTTTTCTGTCAAACTTTACAAATGCATTTTTGAAGATCAGCTCAGATCTGGTACTCATTTGCAAGTGAAATGCTGAACTTGGCATGAAGTTTAGCTCAATTCTTCTCACAGGGTCACTTCTTCCCGTTCTCCCTTTTGGTGCATAATGCCTCCTTGGTGAGTTCTATTTAGTCACTAGGGTCTCACAGGAGACATTGGTATATCTTCTTAAGGAATTATTGTTATTTTTAATTGGAGCCATTTGCCCTTCTGAGAAATCCACAGAAATAATGGCAGCTCTTCTGTTTCTGACCTCCACCACCTCCCTGTCAAACTGGAATGGAAAACAACCAGCTCTTCCATTTAAATCAGCTCCTGCTGTCAGCGACAACACCCAGAGTTACACAAGTAAAGTTAAAGCTGAAAAAAATGCACAACCAATCTCTACTGCTGCTGCACAAGCTGTCTTCACTCAGTTCAACTCCCTTAATCTGAGCAAGGTGAGAAAGATTAAAGGAATTTAGATATAGCAAAAATCAAATTGAACTGCAACATCTGGATCCAAAGTGTTATTCTTATGTGACTGCTGGAGGGAGAGACGAGTGTCAGGATGGAGCAAAGATGCAATTTAAAGCACACTGAATAGGAAGACCACCAAATTTCAAATATTTTATTAATTGGTTGTTTTCTAGAGATAGGAGCTAACTCCATACCCATCTTTACAGGCAGACTTGATGTTCTGGCCTGATGAAAGAGCAAGCAGTCTTTCAGGCAGGCCAGCTGCTTTAGTACTCCTTCAATTAAGGAAGGCTTAGAGAGGGGAACTGAATGGGCTTTTTTTTTTCTCTTTTTAAATTATTCTATTTGAAATTTATTTCTGCTTTATGTAGGGGTATGTTTTCATGTACAAGGATGCTGTCCAGAGACAAAATTGCAGCCCCATTGGAGGGAGTTAACAAAGGCAAAAGGTACCTGATGATATCTAAACCTTCAGCGAGTTCAAGCCCTCTGCTTTCACAGGAAAAGTTGAGAAGCAAGCATTTAAATATCTTCTGGCAGCCCACAAGAATTCTCTTTTAAATTCAAGTGTAGGAAAGGCCCACATTTAGAACATATCTTTCTTTTTCTCCTGAAGTAAGAGCAAGACATATCTTGCCCACTTACAAGAACAGTGGGTTGGACAGTAGAAATAAATATATGACAGCACGAGGTCTGCTGCCCTTGCAAAAAATGATGAAACATTCAGGGATCAGCATTTTTCGCCCCAACTACTTACAATCCAAAGTAGATATTTCAGGCTGGCAAGTTATACCTCTGAGGACAGAGTTATGAAATAATTTCTCCCCTGGCTTGACAATAAAATGGGGGGGAAGAAATGACAGGCAGGATAAATGTGCCTGTCACACAACTAGCAAATAGGAGAATCAAGCCTTAAGCACTCTTAAATAAAAAAAAAAGAACAACAAAAGCAGAAAACCCAAACATCTGAACTTTTGCCACAAACTGAATTAATTTTTCTCCATGAAAAATCCCCTCAACCTACCTTCTATACCATAGATATGTCATGTTGTTTGACACCTGGCCTGAAGATAAGTTAATAACTGTTGGCTAAGCACTAAGGTTGTGTTTGGTTTTGGTTTGTTGTTATGTTCCTCAGTTTACAATAGGACATTAGAAAAAATGAAAAAAGGAAGGAGGCATGATGATTTTTGATTATGTTATCAATGTCACCCCTAGGGTGACACCCCTTTTCCTACATCTTGGGACATCCAAAATTCATAAGTATTTTTTATATTTAATGACTGACGGTGAACTGAGAAAGTATCAAAAGAGGTTATCTCAAAGAGTGAAAGCAAGTCTGAACAGAAATGCTTTATCATAATTTAGAAAAAACAACCTGACAACAAACAAAGACAATGACATGATGCCTCTCTTGTGTCTTCCATGGGCTACACTGGGCTAAGAGCTCATCCCTAAAAGCTCTGCATGTGCAGCTGCTAATGCATGGGAAATGTGATTAACTGACTTGAGAAAGGCCCAGAATTACTCCCATTCTGACTAGATTACTGGATAATTAGATTGGTGGCACTCTTCCCTTACTGGGCTGTCAGATTAAATCCTGCTGGTTTTCTTCAGATAACTGTCATGTTTCACAATAATAAACAGAGACTGACACCAAGTCTCTTCGTGTTCAAAGGAAGCAAATGCCTCTTCTACCCCCACGCATCCAAATAGAAAAATGCTCAGTGCACTTACTATTTCATTGAAAATGTCATTAAATTTGATTAAAACATACCTAGTTGATGAACCTGGTCAGAAACATTTAATTTTACTTGATAAATGGGAATCACAGGGCTTTGAATACTCATCTGGCAGATTACTTAATGGAAGGGGAAAATCAAATTATGCTTTAATGGGGGATAAAGAAGGAACATTTCAAAGTTCTGCTTACAGAGAAACAAGTCTCTTGTTCACATGCTCCTTATGGGGACTTGTTCAGTCCAAGAAAGGAGGCAGCAGGTATGTTTGGATCTTCCACATCTGCTTAATGTGGGAAGTGAAAGTTTTTTGTATTCCTCAAGTTCCATAACTGGTACTGCACCACATGATGTTAAAACAATAATCAGTATATTTATAGTATTTGGTTCCTCTCTTCCTTCCCGAAGACCTTGACAGAGCTTGATATGAAGTCTGTGATTTAACCAAAACATAAAGTTCAATTATCAGTTCCCAAAATACACAAATAACTCTACCATTTTCAAACCCATGCATTTAAATCTCATGAGGATCAATAAGTTTGATGCTTCTTCCTGAAGTAATCAGCGGGTTGGGAAAGACTTCTAAAAGATAAGAACAGACACATGCCAAACCTGAGCCAGTATGTTAACTCAGCTGAAAACAGTGCTGATCTTCCCATCATGCTGAAAAGCACAGAGTAACAGCCCTTGGAAAAAAGGGTTCCTAACACAGGGAGATTTGCTGCCCCATTGTAACCCTACCCCAAAACCAAACCAACTCTCCCCACTGAGGCACCCACGAGCTATCACAGCACCACTGCAGTCTTGCTCCTGCAGATTTCAAGAAGGCAGCTATTTGGAACAAGACACGAAGCTTGATATTCCAGTATTTTTAATTCGTATTTTAAATTACATAATAGTGTCTTATTTGAAGTATTGCCACTGCTAATTAATAAAGGCAAAGTTTTTTGTTCGCCTGGTCGCATTGGCAAATTTATGCAATGTGATGAAAAATTTATCTTTTGAAGTTTGCACAAGAAAGAGAATATAGAAGCCAAAGAAAAGGTGAAACATATCTGATAACGCACACCAGAATATCAAAAACATTAAAAGTGTAAATCTATACATGCATTTCTTTTTTTTTTCCCCTGCCTACTAAAGGCTTTTGGGGTTTTTTTTGTTTATTTTAAACTGAAAAAGTTGTTTACACTTTTTGTAAATGAGATTATCTGGAATGAAATGGGGAAGGGGCAGAGTTATAAACAACAATGGCAATAAAGTAGAGGGTAGATAAGCAGCTAAAACAGTAAACTATAAATGTAAAGAGCACAAGCTAGCATTAAAAAATATATCACTGTTATATGGCTTGCATTTACAACACTAATATATGTTTATCATATTCAATATGAATAATAGTTCCAAGGACTAGCAGCAAGAGTTAGAATAACAAAACTAATCACGTTAACTATATGGAGATACTTATCTAGAGAACCTTTTTTTTTTCCACCCACAGGTTCTGTTTTTTATAAAACTAGATTAGAATCATTTGTCTTTTTCACTTATGGCTGAAACAGAACCATCTTGGGGGAAAAATGAACTGGTTGATCTACAGTGCCCAGCAACATCAAATAGCAAGTTTGGATAAGAAGTGACTGACACTTTACCTAAGGAAAACAGAAAAGGGATTACAATGAACTGCTTTAACTAGAATTTGATGAAAACATTCAAATTAACTCTTTTCACTCTTACAGACTGAGATGAACAGTAAAAATTGAGAGATTGTCTCCATCAAAGTACAATAAAAAGGGAACGCTTAGATATTTGTATAAATGAACTCTATTTGTGAATACATGCTAAATTATTATCTTGAGAAATGAGATTAGCAACACAGTGCCTTGAAGAAATCTTGACATTTGCATATGTCTTCTGAATGCTATAAAAAACTATGTTCCCACAGAAAACTGACATTCCCAACAATTAGGGCCTTTGTGTGCCTTACGGAGAACTGGTGTAAAACTTCAGAAGTACATTGGCTTCAATGGAGCTAGGCTGATTTGTATCCATGATTTATCACATACCCTCACCCATTTTCAAACCCAAATCTGTGACATTTCTTAAAAAACTATGCATAAGAAAATTGCTGATGAGTCAGAACCTTGGGTGGATAATTTTGAACTACTGGGTATAAATGTGTTCTGATCATTACTCAGGGGGCTGAAATTAAAATCAATACAGAAAGAGGTTTGGAGTAATTTTTTAATAAAGAATTCTTTGTCTGAGTAAGGGAAAGAAAAATGTCTTTGACTACTTGACAGAAGTAAAATGGCACTTGTTTAAGGTTGCTTGGGGACTTGGAACAGCAGAAAATGACCTGTGAGAGATGGATTAATATAAAGTTAATCCTGCCACAAGTACAAATACATTATTCACCTGTCTGTGCTGTTTATGAGATGAATAGATACATGTCCATGCAATCATGCACTCATAAAACCTTGCCTAATATTTGAAATACTTTGCTTTTGCTTAATTTCACTATAGCTCTTCATGCATTGAGGCTGCTTTGATAATGCCTGTTGAAGGAAACCTTCCCATGCAGTTGTGACAGAGGAACTCCATTTTCCTGAGTTTTCACCCTCAGGCTTGCTCAGGAGCAGGTGTGTTTATACTCACTATGATGGAGGTCTTCCCTGGACACCTGTCCAACATGAGCTGAACAGAAACCCCTGACACCCTTCACAGTGTCTAACAACTATCAGATGTTAATACATTTTGGCTATTAAGGAGTGGAACTATGATTAAAGACAGCATGGTAGGAGTAGGAGGGTTTTAATCACATTCTTACATGCACTGGGGAGGGAGTGCTCTCCATTTTGAAAGGCTATCATCCAGCCCCTTTGTGAGAACTCACTTCAGTAAACCAATAATGTGAATAGTATCCACCACTTCACATACTTTGGGTGGCCTTTCTTAACAAAAGGTTATTCATGCTGTTACGTTATGAGAACCCCTAAAATCTCATTAGCAGCAATGAAGCAGATCCAGTGGCAGTAATAAACTCTAGTTTAAATTAGAAACAGCTACATTTTGCACATTCACATGTGTATACATGATCTGTTTGTTGATAACCCAAAATTACCAATTTATTAAAGTTTAAGTAACTTAGAGATGAAAAATAATAATCAGAAACCTCTGCATTTACAGTAATAAATCCTTTATTCATCCTACAGCTGAGCTGCTCCTCTGATCATTAAGGGAAAATTAATTAAAGCACCTTTGCAGAAATTGCATCCCAGGGTGAAATGTGGTAGAGCCAAAGAAGGCTCGCATTTATTTGCAGTGTGTGGTCCCTGCTGTGAAAAAACACACAACTTACAAGAGTCACTCACATTTTAAATATTTCCAGCTTGAATATTCACTGCAAAACATCATTGCTAAGTTTGTATTCAAAAGACACAGCATAGTAAGAGTTCTATTTAAACACAAAAGGAATGCTTTTTGTTTTACAGCTGAACACTCCTCTCCCTCTATTCCACTGAGGAAAACATTACATACTGCAATTCAAATCAAGTCAAGTTTGCTTTCCTGTATGAAAATTCCTATTTCAACATCACGACTGCTATTAAGTTCAAAGGAAGCTGACAGTTCTGCAGTTATTAAGTTAAAAGATGGCCAACTTTCAGCTGGAGTCATTGCAAATTAATTCTGCCTTACAAGGCCACATTAGGTCATTTCCTGAGCTGGTGGTAATAAATAGCCTTTTCCATAATGTAAGAACAAATGAGCGCAGTGAGGCTGTCCTGATGAGAAAACAGGAGGACCAGGCTAGGCTGGGCTCAGGGAAGTGCTGTAGGGCAGCCTGAGCCACCCACACTCAGACCCACCTCCAACTGGAACCTGAATCTTGCCATACACTGAACTTAGGTGCATGTCCAAGCTAGAGTGTTGCAGTAGGTATGATCTCACAGTGCCTCTTTTACAGCCCCTTTGCTTTCTCATTTTACATTTTGGGTTGTAACTTCACTTGCCAGCTACGGGGCCGAGATGGCAGAGTGGAATTGAAACGGGCTGAGATCAGCAGGTTTTGTCTCACAGGTTTGATCTCTATTATGTCCTCAGCTTTGAGAGGCATTTATTTATTAATGGATGTATAGGAAGGAATAGAGTTGGCAGGGACATGCTGTGTAAACAAGCATCAAACTACTGACATTTTCCCTTCGTGCCTTTGTGCTGAGTAATTTGCCACAGCCATGTGAAAGCACTAGTTAACAAAGCCTAAAACCCAGGATTTTCTCTTCCTACTAAAGTATTCATTAGCTTCATTTCTTAGAATGCAATGACCTCCAGGCAAAACATTTCCTCAAGTAGTGGGGGAAAGAAAAATCCTGCCTAAACCTTGCATGGACTCTGATCTGTGTAATCCTATCTCTCTATAGATACAGAGGTGCCACAACATCCAGGTACATGGCCACCCTCTAATACACTGCATTATCCTGCATCTTTCATCATCTGCTGTCTTCCACATGAATCTCTTCCACTCATGGAGCAAGAACTGCTCTTCTCTTGATTTGTTCAGGACCTAGCAGAGTCACGGGCCTGATCCATGATGGCTCTAACACAAAGTCTCATGGTGTCCATGTAATGATCGGGAGCAAATGACACAAGCTAGTGAAGAGATAGCTTTTCTGAAAATAGCAACAAAACTTAGGGGAGTTTTGCCATTATCTTTAGTGAAGCTATCATTTAACCCAGAAGATCTACAACTAATGTTGCAAGGTGAGTAGCAAGAAATCTGCACTGGGCCTCTGGCACCTGCCTTTCATTATGGGAACACAGATTTCCCCTTTCTAGCATTTCTGCTTTTTATCATTGAAACCTCCATGGCTGCATTCTACAATGGTTAAGTGAATTTCAGGGAGGAAGGCACAGATTAATTCTCATTATTGCTATTACTATCATTATCACTAAGTTAGCACAAAATAAAAAAGGAAAAAAACCCAAAACCTCAGACTCCCTGGACAACAAATGAGCTTAGGTTGAATTGTAAACAAAATGGGCCTGCTGGTAGGCTTTTGCACAAGTCTTAGACAATCAACGCTACTGATAAACAACTACAGCATCATTCACCATGGGAATTCACTGGTTTTTGCTTTGTACAAAAGAAGGAAACCTGACAGCTGGGAGAGCAACATGGTATCGCCATGGATTAAGTAGTGTATCTTACAGTACACAAAATATTAGTAGGAAAACCTATACTGAGGTGGCCACAAGTCCATTGCTGTGCTTTGAGGGATGGAGGAGAATGCAGGTCAGGAAGAATAACTGGCAGATTATCCTGCCTTTTCCCAAATCAGAAAAGAACATTAAAGCACTGCATACAATCTGACAGCACAAGGCCCCACAGGGATTCCAGGCTTCTCCAGCAGGATGTGAGAGCTCTGAGTTCAAGGCCCTACATCCCTGATACCTAGCAGGCCACAGCTTTAGTCTCTTGCCCTGCCCCAATGATTATTCAATTTTTCATGCAAGGTGAGAAAGGTCTGGGTGAGAGTGAATGAGAATGTCTTCTTTCAACATAGCCAATAATCTGATGGAGGGGAAATCACCTGGCATGTAAGAGACCCTCCTTAGAGCCATAAAACACCCTCCCTAGAGCCCCTGCTGCAAATTAGACTGACTCAGGACTGAGGCCAAGCCACCAAAACTTAAGCGAGTTCCCTGAGCTCTGGATTATTAACTGTTCTGAAAAAAGAGATTATTTCACCATTAAACTTCTGCAGCTCTTTTCTTTTTTTCTTCTTTTGGGGGGTAAGGTCAAAAAAGACCTTGCCTTTTTCACCATCATATTTATCTACTGTTGTAAGTGACAAAGCAAAGTGAGGTTAAGTGGTCCACTGAGACTCATGATGAAAGCTTCTACACAAAAAGAAGAGATATACAAGTATTTAAGTCAAAAAGGAAGAAGGTAGAAATATTGAAAACTGATAAACAACCTACATAAATTGAAGTTTCATTGCAGTCAGAAAATTGCACTCGGAAGGACTTTAGGACTGCATCAAAGAATTAGAATCTTTGGGGTCTTGATAAATAGAATTTCTTCATGAAAAATAAAGTCATTTAACATAGTTCAACCAAGAATACAGCAAATAGTCAGGTGATACCATAGATATTTAACATATGCAATCAGGATAATTTGTTCACACAACACACTGCAAAATAAATCAAGCAGGCTGATTATCTTCAGTTGAACTGAAGTCAGACATAATTGCTAACACATCAGCACACACTATTCATCATAACACTCCTATTTTTCACCTCAGAAAGTAGCCACTCATTGTCCTCTGTAACCATTTAGTCTTTTCCATTGCTTTGAGACCTTAGTACTCTTGTTGTCATATAAACTGCATTATAGCTACTACACAAATCCTCTGCAATCACTGTCAAATTTTCTGAAAATGGAAAGAAACCCAGCAATATAACCAAGTGAACCTCATGGAGCTCAAAATCCCAGGAGAGCTGTACAGTGCAGACAATTAGTTTCTGCTTACTGGTAATGTTTTGCAGGCAAATCAAAAACAAAACCAAAAAAAACCCCTCTTAAACGAGGAGAATGGATAAGAACTCTGAAAGGGGAAAATTGCAAAACACAGGAAGAAAACAAATCAGAAACAAAATGTAAGACTATCAAAGCTTGCCTGTGTTTCACCTCTGTGAGGTCTCTGCATGTACTTCTACCTATTAATGCATATCCACTGACATTTTGAAAACAACATGAAATAAAGCAGGTCTGTTTGGAATAGCATCTTTCATTATTTATTTTCTATTAACCACCAACTGCTATGCAATGCATTTGCTGTGATTGGGAAAAAAATAATTTTTATTACAGTCTGAGTCATTTCCTATTTTCTTCCATTACCAAATAATAATTTAACACAGTAAACAAATATCCACTCATTAAAGATTTTTAGCAGACTAAAGCTTTGAGTCATTGTTCTGGCAAAATTTACTTCTCTGAAAGCTCTGTGAAGTGCTTTGTGATCAGTATTACACAGGTAATGAACACAGCACATGAAAATAAACAAAAAATGTTCCGTGTTTCAGCACACTGAAAATCCGACCATGCAGAAGAGCTGTACATTCATTAAGTCATGCTCATTTTACAAATCTCCTTTAGCAGCTCTCAGGATGGCAGTCACCAATCTCATCACTGGTTTAGCCAAAAAAAAAAATGCTGCGTGGGTCTCATCAGAAAAAAAAATAATCTGCTAATTAGTACACAGCTCTGGGAGGCAAAGCCTTGGGTCCACGATGGGCACAGAGACATGGGGAAAAAAGGCTGAGCACAGCACACATAATATGGGCAGTGACAACCATAAAATCAGAGTAAATGGTTGAAAATTACCTCCTGACTGCCTTGATTAAGTTTAACACAAGGCAGGGCTCAAACCCTCAAACCAGCCCTCTTCAGATACATGGTGGAGGGTGACCAGCTCTGTGGGACTGTATCTCATCTCCAGGGCAAGCACAAGCTCACAAATATGACTACTGAAAGTTTAGAGATCAAGAGAGAGAATAGCATTTAAAATAGAATGGGAGAGGGGAAACAGGAAGCCATTTTTCAGGTGTTGTTCAAGACCATGCATGGCAGAGACTTCAGAAAGTCTGAAGGAAACTGGCCTTCTCCTAAAATATAAAGGTGAAGACATGTGCATGCACTTTTTGTTTAGATCTGTACCTTCTCTGGTGTTTTGGCAGTCAGAGAACACTACTTGGGTGTAAGCAAGGGGTTTGCCATTTATGATGGTCAGTATTGATGGTGCTCACAGAGGTCAGGGAGCTGCACATGCTGAATTAAAACTAGACCTGCTGAGATAATCACCAACATGTGTTCCTGCTCAGGGTATTTAAATAAAATATAGAAAACGTGCACAACCCTGTCCCAAGACTTGTAGTAACCAGGATGCTGAAGGCTGGACAGGATTCTGGGAAAAAATCAGGAAGCGACAAAAGTCAACCTGTAGCACAGACTATTAAAATCCTGATTTTAAAATTAGGGAACAAATCCTCTTGTCCTAAATAACCTCTATCAACTTTCAAGTAGCAATAGAAGATAGTGCCTGTATATCCATGAAACTGAAGCTTCAGCAAGCTTTTGGTGAGAGGTATGAACATGGGCCCAGCCTGGGCAAGCTCAAGGCAGCATCTCATCCCAGAAGGATAGGCTGTGCAGCTACACAGTTAAAAATAACTGGAGTTGCACCTAAAAATCCCACAGGAAGAGAGTGGGAAAGCCAGGAAGTCTCTGCAGCACCTTCCACATCCATGCACCTGTGCCCTTTACTGGTAAGCTCTCATAGGAGAGCTGCTGAAGACTTCTCAAATTTGCAGAAATAGCATTTAAAAAGGAAAAAAAGTTCAACAAACAAATCAGACCAATAAGTCAGACACAATCCTATTTCTCCATATGGTACCAGTGAAGGATTTTGCAGCTGCCATGAAGCAGAGCTGCTGGCCTATGGGCAGGTCCACAGAAGCCACATCTCCCGTGCAGTGATGCAGGAGAAGGAGATTCAGCTGTCCCAGTCCCAGGGGAAGCAAGAGACAGGAAGCCACAGTAACACCATGGACTTCATCAACTGCACCAGAACAGCACCAGAGGGGAGGACCTGCACCAGCATCCCTCCCATGACACCTTCTGTCCCTTACCTCCCAACATGTTCTGTACAAAGAGGATTCCAGAGCTTCCCTCTGAGGGATCTACTACAAATAAATAAGCTATTACTGTTAAGGCCAATAGGGATCTTCTTACAACTCTGATTTCTTTTAGGTTTCTTGCTGCAGGTTAAGACATCTAGAGGACTGAAAATGCACACAACACCAGCACTGTCCTGTACAGCAAAACCAGTGGCTCTGAGGACATTTGGAAGCTCTCAGGTTTGTTTTTGGTTTTATTTTTGTTTTTTTTTGTTTTTTTTTTCATTAAGTATCTGGGATGCTCTATTTCTCAAAACTTCCAGAAATTTAACAAAGGGCACCCCTTCTCCCCTCCCTCAACTCTTTGCAAAATATTTATTTTTCCAAACCATAATCAACATTTATTCAGCAGATATTTTAGTATCTGGCATTCAAAGAGGCTGCAGAGGAAGGAACAAGCTGAGAGAGATAAGGAGGTAAAGCAGAAATAACCAGAGTTGAGAGGGAGGAGGTTCAGATTGGTTTTGCACATTTCAAAATATTTTACATTTAAAGATAGGACTGTGAGGCTCCAGATGACACAGAGGTCTACAGAGATATTCTCCTCTACAGTAATGTACAGCACTGATATAAAATACCAGGGGAAGAATAGATGCAATGCCCAAACATTATAAAACAAACAAATAGCCAAAATAGCCAGTCTTTTTCTTTTTTTTTTTTCTTCCTCACTTTTAGATCCTGAAAATTCAAGAATTGCCGATCTTCTGTTAGGAGTGGCTCCAGAGACTTCTGAGCACAGTTTTGAATGCTTTCTTTTTGTTCTATCATCTCTTTTCCACTTCTTCAGCCTCTTGTCTCTCTATTTAATTATAGAGGTGTCAATGAGGTTGATTAGAGCAAGGTTTTTAGGAGCCAGGGGATTGCCATTATAAAAATCTAAGGAGAGACAGTTCTGATGAAAATCTTTTATAAATAGCTACAATTTGCAACTTAGTCTATTTAAGAAAAGAGGCCAGAGGAAAAGGGCATCTTAACTCAGGTCACTTCACTGCACTTCATGATCCAGCCTTTGAGTACCTGGAAATAGCCATCTTTATAAAACTCCCCAAATGCTTAAAACCTAAGGTACAAAGCCCTTAGAGCAATCCTCTGGTAAATGTGTACTAAATCCCCTGCATGCCTGAGTCCCCAAGCCTGCAATCCTCTTCAATGTGAGCACTCAGTGCCTTAGCCCAGGCCGTACCACAATATGCTTTTTGAACTCTGGCTCCTCAGCACAGACTCTATTTGAAGAAACATGATAGCAGGCATTGCATTTTTTTTTCTCCATGCTTTTAGATAACTGTTATTCTTGACAGTACATGTTGCAATATTCTATACTGAGCAGAAATTTTGTTACAAAGGCTCAAGAGACTAAACTTGTAACTGAAAAACAGAGTCTGCACTGTTATGAACAGATAACAATACGGGCAAAAGACAATCCAGTATATCTTTTTAACCTTATAAAGCAATCTACTTGCTCTATTAGGCTCCTTTTCCAATAATGGCTGTATGAAGCTATTTACAACATAAATTAAGACAATTACTAGCCTTGATTCCCACTTACCCAGTTTATAATTATTCCCATATCCTAATCTGCTCTCACTTGTTTCCTTCATATTTTCCAAGAGGTACAAAGTACCTTGAATATAAACAGGCACAAAGCTCACCAAGGTTGCATCTACATTTGCATTTCAGTGTGACTCAGGCATGTATCTTTTATGCAAATTTCCTAATTATTCCCACTTGACATGTGCTGGTTCATATCACAGAGCCATTGTGGAGCACAGGGAACTCAGGCACTTTCAGATCAAATTTACCCAGAAGTTCAGTTCAGGACTCCACTCGATGTATTTCCACCACAACCAAGCCTGCTGCCTCCAGGGCCTGAGGAGAACTCGTGTGAGATAAAACCTGTTTTATTTCAGAGATGAAATGCACAGTGTGGATGCCAGCTCTGCAGCACTGCAGATCTCCCCAGATCTGCTCCCTTTAGTCCAAACTGCTCCTCACTGTAGGCACAACCTGAACGCTGGACTTGGGCGAAGACCTACGGTTCTAAACTTAGCTCAGCAAACTGCCCAGCTGGAAACCACAAACCCACTTTGCTCTCTGTTAAATAATATACCCAGATTATGCAGATCTAAAGATAAAATAAGTGAGTGAGGAGTTCAGAATCAGACATCATTTTGGTCCCCTTGTGTCACTCCAGCATTGTCCTTAGCAGCAATGCCCAAGAACGTAACATACAGTAACACCTTTCAGTCTTCACTGACTCCATTTAAGGACAGGAAAGTTGACTGCCCACTGCTGTCCCCAGGTCTGGACAGAAATGATGAATTCTTAGCAGCATCAATTTAAGAAAACACCTAAAAATTCCTTCATGATTTCTGGGGAAGTAATAGTGCTACTTTCATCTAAATATTGCTCAAGTATATATACATTTTTCTGTTAGCGTGAAACTGAAATTGTTAGTCATTTTTATATATGCATATATATATATATATATATATATATATATATATATATATATATATACAAACATATATATATATATGGATATATATAGATATATGGAATGACCAAATTTGGTCTTATTAATGAGGACATAATTTTTACAATGAACACACCATGAAAAGTGTCAAAACAAGTGGGGGGTAAAAAAGTCCCACTTTGAAACAGAACTTACAGCAATATAGTCTTAGTGACCATTAAACAAGATAACTTTTCATGGTCGTGGTAAATGTGTGTGCTGTCTAGGACAAGGAAAAACATATTCCCCAGATAAAAAGTAGATTTAGTATGTCCTGAAGAGGTTTGTGGGATATTTACTAGTACTTGAATTTTAAAAGTCAGCTTAAATTGATAAGTTAAATAACATATCCATATCTAACTTTTCTATAAAGATAATAAGCCAATACCTGTAAAGTTTACCCACATATTTGCTGTCTACAAGACAAAAAGCATCATCATACTCTCCTGGGGAAACACCTATTTTTTTTGACAGGACTTTTTCTTGTCAAGGACAGCACAAAGACAACATAATACACAGATCACAGAATAAAATTAAATACTTAGAAGAAACTTCAACCTATCAAATAATCATTCTGTCTGTATAAGAAGTGTCTTGTTTAAAAATGGCAGAAATATATCTCCTCTAATTTTCCAGTTCAACACAATAATTATATTAACGTTGTGTGTTTCCTGGCAGGTTTACTATAAAGATTTGCAGCTATTCAAACATTCTGTTTTGCTTTTGATGAATATGGATTTTTCTCCCCCAACTCCTTCACATCTTTATTTGCCTTCAAAGAATGGAATGAAGAGTTTTTGAAAGTATATCCAAGAAAACATTTTTATTGTGGTAAATTACAGAAAAAAATACTAGTAAAGCACTCTTCCAGAAAAAAAAATTAGGCTTTTTTTTTTCCTCTGGAAAGGCTGAGCAACAAAGCAGGTGCACTGGGGAAAAAACAAATCTGCTGGCTTTGCACAATGGAATGGAAAGTCCACTTTGTTTTATTACCATTTCAAGCTGCTTACAGACTTTGGTGTGGAATGAAAAAAAAAAAAAAGATTTAACAAAATCCAGATTTTTCTTGTATATACTTCAGGAAATTCCCTTGCTAAAGCAGAGCAGTAGAGGTTTTCTCTTGTTTCCCTTTTCTCCCCTCCCTTTTGAAAGGACTGTTGTGATCTTGAAAACATAATCTGGGAAGAAACATCTGGTCTTCACTTTTTAATTACATTTCAGTCACCTCAAAGGCTTTCCTGGAGGTAGACCTACCTACAAGGGCTTACTGTCAAAACTATAGGAGTTACAGGGCTGCTGCATAAATGGATCAGCTGTAACGGTGGATTTGGGACCAGTCTAAATAAATAAGATCATGCCATGTAAAACTTCAGAAGCAGGGACTGCATACAAGCAGATTGAGAGTTTTGGATGCTGACAGAAGCATGGCTTAGGGAAGGGCAGGGAAACCTTCAGGGAGAAGATAAGGCCAGGGACAGAAGAAGCATCCAAACTGAATGGTGGGAATAGACCAGCAGCCTGCTTCTGGCCACTACCCAAACTTTTTTACATAGGAAACAAGAGCAGTGCCCTGTCAAGGTGAGAAGCACTGCCCTCCCTGAGCACTATCTCCAAATGAAGATGGCAGGGAGGGCAGTGCCATGGTGGTGGCAGGGAGGGCAGTGCCATGGCAGTGGCAGGGAGGGCAGTGCCACGGCGGTGGCAGTGGGGCTGGCTGCCAGGTGGGCTGCAGCTGGCTGGGACTGGCTTCCTGAGCCTCCCCCAGCCCAGGTGCTGACACTCAGGAGACCACGTGGGGGGAGCAGGAGAGCTGCCAAGTACAAGGTGTTACCCTGGACACTAAAATGCCTTGCTACAGCTCTGAAGCATGCAGTAATGGAGATATGAGAGGATAAGGAATTCACAATTTGTTCAGGCTGCGATCCAGCAAAAAACACTTAAGCAGGTGTATTACCAGCAGAGCCACCAGCTCCATCACACACAGGAAGCAGACATCCAGTTTCCCAACAACAGGATCCACACCATCCTGAGGGAGTGGGAGGATCACTTGTAGAAGAGCCCTTTTTCCTACTATCCATTTCCAAATTTTATGTCAACCTGGCCACAGTATTCCCTAAAGTGCAATGGAAACACTGAACAACAACAACAAAAAAATGCTTCTCTCCTTCTTTCCTCTAATATTTATGCTACAGTGACGAGAACAGGGCTGCTATGTGCTATGTTCTGCACAGATAAAAAGTAAGAAAGTGTCCAAGAGCAACAGGTATCAAAAAGGAAAACACTAGAGAGAGCACCAAGATGTTGAGAAGAAATGAGCTGACCAGTGTCACAGAGCAAACCACCAGCAGAGCGTGGGAGAGTATCCACACTGCCCTGAATTTGTTGCCTCTTAATCTTGAGGGTTGGTACTATCTACTGTGTCATCCATGCTCTGGCAGCTCAGAATGAAGGACCAAATTCTGAAGTAGCAGATGTAGATTTTTTTTATAATCAGTACTATGTGCTATGCTTAGAGTACTTTGGGGACTACATATCCTGTGCCGAAGCCCTGAATCCTAGCAAGTATTTTGCCATTTTAAATTATCTAATTAAAAGTTTGTTAAATAGTTCACTTCCTTTTTAGAGCTCTCTCTGTGTGTGTATATGCACACATACGTACATATTAAATCTAATATGTACTGACAAGACAAAGTAGTTTTCCCCTATTCTTTCCTTTACATGAAGCTTATGAGACTCTGCAAGGCTGTTAGGTCTCAAAGTAATATCAGTGATAGATAGGTAAATAAATAAATGTGTCATCCACACCCCCTTTTAAGATCTTTGCTCACAGTGTTCATTGCTGGTAAGGTCGACCTGACATAAACCAGTTCTCAGCAGGCATCTCCCCAGCTTTCAAATAACCACTGAACTTAAACTCTGCAGATGATAAAGCGCCTTGTGTCAAAACCAGTGCCTGGTGACTTTGACCTTGCAGTTAAACCTCAAAGGTTTGTTCTGAAATGATGTAATTCACAAATTATTTTTCTTCATTACTGTTTTTAAACTTCATAGTGGTGAATAGATTAACAGAAAACTGTGACAGGATGGAAAAATACTTACAGATAACAAAGTGAGAGCAGAAACTATTCCTAAATTTTCATTAGCCTTCCTAACTACAGATAATTAGCAAGATGGAAATCATTGATGCTATTTGGAGTAGCCTAAGTCGTGACAAACAAAAAGGTCCCACTTTGATTAGCAAACAAACTCCCAGTAACCTCAGTTGTTTGGTGTTCCCAGGTGGCAAGGATTGGGTTTGACTTTTCTTGTCCAGAATAGAAGTGTGCTGACCCTGAACTTGACTCAGCCACATTCAGGGCATGAAGTTTTCCCAGCTTTTGCACCTTGTGTTGGCTGCTGTTAGTTTATACAGCCTTTCAGTTAGACACAAGACCTTTCCATCCTGAGCTAGCTCCACAGTCCATTTAAAAACTCATTTTCTAAGAAGGAACAGCTCTATTAAATAACACTCTCAATGTGATCCTGCCAATATTCATATTCAATTGCTTGACCTGTAGTGGCAAAAATATTTCATGAACCTACTGCTGCACATCCAGTAGACTCGCATTTGGCAGTGATGGATACTGCTGGCAGGCAGTGCTGTTGGCCTAGTCCAGCTACACAAGAAAGCCAGTTGGGGTGTGGATGTGGTTTCTTCACTACACTTATTAATTTCAGCAGCTTAGATGATATGTAATATTAATGGATTAGAGGCAAAGTTGGGAAACACTTACTTACATTTTAAAACCACCAATCCTTAAATTTGGGATGAGAAAACACAGAAGGAATCCCAGCTCAGAGGGCAACTTGCTTTTAAAACCACTGCAGCTAGAGAAAAGCATGTGTTTGGACAAGGTTTATTTTTATGTACTTGGGGACTGATCAAGAGTAAAGCCCTGCCACACCCCTTCCAAACAGCTCATGGAGAAGTAGTCAAAAAGACAAATTGCTCCATTACCTCTCCTGTTCCCCCTTCTGAAACCCTGCCACACACAGGTGATGCACCTGATGGAGGGATGCCAGGAAAGTTAGTTAGGCCCCCAAATTAGGTTCATGCCCATATTATCTATCTGACTAACCACCTACTAAAAGAGAGGGACCCTAATAAACAAATAAAAAAATCACAAAGAGAGGCCTGGAGCTGAGGTACCCTGAGCATTTTGGGGAATAAACTATCCAGGACTACAGGGTCTTGTTCAGAGTGAAGAGCTATTAAGAAAGCTAAGGAAAGAACCCTGAATATTCTGCGTGTTTCAGAGGTGCAGGGTACTTGAAGCCAGGTTTTACAGCAGAGGAAGTTTGGTGTATCGGTTCTGTAATGCCCTTTGGATTTCCATTAAGGAATATCCTGTGAATAGAAATACAAGAATTCACAAAGTTGAGATCAAGATAAAAAGAAGCTAGCAGTGCTGTAGTTGGAGCAGCACCAGTGACGGTGGCATATGCCTTTTTGTTACCATAACATGAGAGCATATGTACAATACTTCTATCCTGTGCCAGGGAGCCTAAGCCCTGCGACCTTCTCTTGGGGTGAGAAAAATAGCACAGAGTTTCTGATCTGAATGTAGCCTGGACAGTCCTTGGGATGAACAGCAATGAGGGCTGGTTGTCTGCCTGCTGCAGAACATTTTGGAGGGAATGTTAAGCTCCAGCACAAATGAGGGCAGCACCTCAGAGCTACTAAAGCTCCTTGCCATGACATGATCCAGACACAGCGGCTCGTTTCCATGCTGCACTTGGGGGCCTCCAATCCCTCTTCCAGCAATCAACAGTGGCCCAAATGGAAACACAGTTATAGGAATTTGTTTCATCAGCCTTCTGCACCAACATTACATTTTTCCTTCACACTCCTTTAATCTTTAAAAAAAGAGCTACTGATTTTAAAGATCTTGGCATCTCTTCCTTTTTGCGCATTAATCCATCCAGCGCAAGACAAGTTACCAGTACCTTTACATTTCTTTCCAAAAGAGTCTCTGGCTTCAAAAAATAAAAAGAAAATGAAAGAGATGTGATTCTTCCCTAAAGTCTCCATAGATATTTGTTTTCCCTGGATGACTGTTTTCCTACATTTCAGCAAATGGCCTGGCTTTGTGACCCTCCCCCTCAGCACCTGGGAAGCACATTGTCAACTCTGGAAGTGTTTATTCTCTGTAGATTAAACAGCATTTGCTGGACAGTGATCACAGAAAGTTGTAAAAACAGATGGACAATGATCTGTCCAGACTTCCAGAGCTCACCACGAAAAGGCTACTTACATAAAAACATTTTGCTGAAGGATCAAAGGATTTTCTTCCCTCCTCTCTATACTCAGTTATGAGGTCCTTTATATAAACATGGGAATGCAAAACAACCATCTTAAATAGTGCCTAAATTCTAACTTTTTAAACCAAGATGCTAAATTAGGCTAATAGAATTACTGGATCAGTTTAAAAAACACCACACAAAACCAAACCAATCTATGCATGATCCTTTTCATGTTTCATCTGCATTTTGAAGCCTTTTTCTTTTTTTTTTTTCCAGATATACAAACATTCATCTTACAATCATGCTATTTTCAAAGGAAATAGCAAAACTACTTATTCTCACTACAGCTCCAGATCACGCTGATTCAAAAGTTGACATCAGTGTGCCCTCTCATGCATCAACATAACCAAACAATGCGCTATTTAAAAGCATACAGGCTTTCATCTAGGAATAAGAAATAGCATTTTTCTAGGTGGTGAGTTCAGCCCTGAGCTGTACCTCTGACAAAGTCTTGAGGTCAGGCTAAATAAGAAGATGAACATGAATTCTTAGAGTAGCACTGCTTTAGAGGCTATGATGTGATGAAAGGGGGATGAGTAAGTAAAACACCTTGGCTCTAGTGCTTGCAATCCAGGAACTGAAAGTGAGGTCCAAGTTCTCATTTTCACAGTAAGGACTTGGAAAAACTAGAGCAGTTGCAGGGGAAAAAAACAAGAAGAATGATGAAAGGATCAAAGCATTTGCTTCACAGTGTGAGATGCAAGATGATCAATTTATTTAACTCATCAAAGAGATGGTTTAGAGGTGGCTTGGTCTCAGTCTATGAGTGTCCATATGGGAAACAGAAATTTAATAGATGGGTTTCCAACCTAGGAAGAAATTACTGAGATCAAACAGCTAGAACCTGGTTTGTTCATATTATAAAATCAATTGCTACCTCCCTGCCACCAATCCTGACTGTATAACCATCTGGTCCTTCTTCATACACTTCGAACTGAAATTTAAACAGAAAACTAACCAAAGAGCTGAACAGTATAAAACAGGAAAGAGAATTTACATGAACAAGAAAAACACCAGCGATCTGAGCAGTATGCAAATACTGTTCTTCAAGCTCTGACTTCTCCTCCATTCCATGTTCATGTTTTTCTGCTTTTTGTGTTTCTAATTATCTCATTTACTAACTGTTTGTTGGCAGAGAACTAACTTCTCTGACAACAATCATGCAATCAAGTTTCTATATTGCCTGAGAATTCAATATTAACAGCATCTGTACTTTCTGTACTGGGAAGCTTGAGTTAATCCCTCACCTGGAGAGCAGCAGTTTTCAAACTGGAGATAGAACATGGCCATTTTAGTGGCCCTTGAGAGGTTTTCAAGGGAACAAGATTATTAGCATTTCTGCTCCTATACAAAACATGGCCTCCCAAGCTTTTAGCCATTTTGTGATACTGTTTTGCAGTCCCCCTGGGGCATGCATCTTTGTACTCCCATTTGGGAGGTTGGGAAAATCTGCTGTTCAGGAATGTCACAGTGCAACTGCCCAGAAGGCAGCAGTACTTTTTGCCCTTTTTTGCTAAAGAGGAATTTTGTATAATGTTTTAAAAAGTCTGCGTAATACTATGAATTTGCACGTGCAACTTTCAGTATAATGTCCATTATTTTTAGAGAGTAATTGATGTTGTTTATTTTCTTCTATGATGATAGTTAAGCATTGGAATTTGACAGACAGTTTAAAAATAAAACATAAGGAAACTCCCAGAATAGGTTTCAATCTAAACAAGGCAGAAAAATGTTGGGAAAGGGAAACACCCCGTGTCAAGAGCACCATATTGCCTGGCATGCAAGGCATCAGCGTGATTGTTTGGAGCTGCATGCTTTCTTGGTCACATCCTCAATACCATTATGCTGTATCCAGAAACTTATAAGAAAGTGGGAAGTATGCCAGCCTTTATCAGAGGAGGCTGAATGGTTCACTACCAAGAGCTGCTAGTGCAGTATAGCTGCATGCTGTACATATTTAATCCACAAGCACAGGACTGTGCAAGCTCTCCCAGGCAAGCATTTTGCCTTGTGTGGGATTTTTTAAATGCATTTAAAGCACTTTGTAAGAGAACAGTCCTGAGATACATACAAAGAAAAGTGTTTGCCATACCAGTGTGTGAAATCCCTGAGCTGACAAGCTCTGTTATAACACAGAACAGAAGAACACCCCACACTTGACTTACCTAAAGAGCTCTTCATGAGCAGCTGAGTTGGACTCAGAGTCCGACTAAGAAAAGGCTAATTAAGAGCTTTCTCTTGTGAAAAGTTAGGAGGAACTTACAGAAGCACAAAGAGGGAAGACAGAGGGACCTGAAAAGCCCAGCCCCCCACCAGCATGATCTTTGTAGGGTAGCAGCGCGTGGGGATCCCATCATCTCTCTGTACCTGCTCTGATGCCATGAGCAAGCAGCTTGCCCCTCAGATCACAGTGAGAGCCTACTCCTTCCCTGTCTAGACTGTCACACTGGGACAACTCAGACACTCCCCTGAAAGAATAAAATAGCAGACATAGAGAGGAATGAGAAGAATCCTCTCTCAAAAGATCCCTCAGCTTTCACCCCATACCATAAACTGCACCTTGGTGATGCAACCACGCCCCTGAGAAAATAATGATTAGGTGAACATCATCAAGGAGGAAGAGCATCTCAGCTCTTTTCAGGGGAGATGTTTATAGAGGATCTCCTCTGGATATGGCTAAACCATTGCTCCTCAGGGTCCTCATCCTGCCAGCCCCCAGTGTGAATGTCCCCTCTGGGGTGTGACACCAGGGCACCTCCTCAACTGACACACGTGTGTAAACACACAAGAAGCAAAACATGAGGCAAACAGGGGCAGTTATGTCATGTACTCATGAGCAAAAGAAAAGCCATTTAAACAGTGGGAGCCAAGGATAAGTTAAATCTGTCTTCAATCTTTCTAATGATGTAAACAAAGTTAATTCTTCTTTTCCCTATCTTTGTCTTCCCTCCCTTCTCCCCTACTGAATGGTATAACACATTAATATAAGTTTCAAATGGAGTCCTTGCCCCTGACAATCAGCTCTTCTTGCTCCCTGCCTCAGGAAACACAAGATGTTTGGCTAACCCTCCTCTTTTAATTTATGGAAAAGAGCTACACTGCTGACTAGCAATTATAAGCAAGATTAATGATTTGCCAAGAGACCTCTTTGTACTTTCAACTACCTATACAAAAGCTGCTCTTTGTCTATAGAAAACAAATAGTGTTTTGAGAGAAAATATGACAGAGTTACCAGACTGGAAATTTTCCCCTGAATAGTACAGGTTGAATATTTTCAGCCAGTGCTACTGTAAGGCCTGCTTTGCACAGTGTCTGTTTGTATCAAGTATACCCTACCAGAGAGAAACTCCCTTACTCAAACCCTTACACAGCAATGTTTTAGACAGGGAAACCTCCATCAGAAAGAAACAAGCACAGTACAGACAAACAATGTAGCCAGTTAAGTTGCTTTAATACTGATCTGATTTTTTTTTCAAAATACTGCTACTTCAGAAATACTTATTGGATCAATTAATTGTAAAATCAAGCAAAAAAACCTTTTTACATACCTTCTCTCTGTCACTGATAATTTTTTTTTAATTTGGCAATTTTTCTAGGACATGAGAAAGGGATCATGGCTCACTATTAAAATGAATTAAAATGTCTTTTCCCCAAGTCTCTAGAAAGCACTAGTATTGTTTCTAGGCATCACTGTGTTTGCTATGAGGACTCCTAAATATCCTTTCTCTGTGTTGAATTCTTCATCTTTGTGTAGCTTAAAATTTAAGCAAATCATTTATATATCTGCATGAAAAAAGACAAAGGCCTACAAAAATGCACCTAGCTATTATATTTTCTTAACGTGCCTTTCCTGCTGCCTGCCTTTTTGCTTAATTGCAGGAAAAAAAACTATGAGCAATACTGAGAAAAAGAAAAAATAGTTATTCAAAATAGGAACTGTGGTGCAAAAAACAAATTTATATTCAACAGATTGTACATATTATGCTCAATAATACTTACTATCTAATACAGCTCCAGCCTCCCATATACACATACATATACAGAGTATAGATATTTCCACTCTGCAATCTGGAAAAGAACTGATAGCTTGCAAATCCCACTCAAATTGGTGAGAATTTCTGGAAACTAATTGTATCCTGGAGTTATTCTATGACTTGGAAGAATAAAGACTAGGACAAAAGAAATAATTGCAGTTACTAACTAAATATGAGAGATTTGTTAAAAACCCCAAATGACTTAACAGGGGATCATGCTTACTGCCTACATCTATCTTTTTAGGGGGGAAATTTAGACAAACAAGGAGTCACTGTAGGTATTCTCCATGTGACTACTCATCATTTCAACAATAAATTTATGCATTATTTCATTTTGCTACTGATAGATTCAGATTACCAGGAAAATGGTGTATATACCAAACAGCTACATCTGTTTTCCAAGACAAACACTTTTTAAGAAGACAAACAGGTCTGACTCTTATGCCTTCAAACATTGCTACCATATTCCTGGGAAAAATGTTCCAATAATTATGATTAGTACACTTTATGTTGGGTTCTAAAAGCCCTGGGTAAATGTGATTTTCTGACCATCTCTGTAAAAATAGATCTTTTCCTTTTACTCCAGGTAGTTAAATTAAATACAGGCCAACACATTTTCCCTCACATGAGTTGTGAAGGAACCACAGTCAGCCTAAACATATGCGAGGCTGTGATCATCTCTTGCTTACACAGAGTGACATCAAAGTCACCGGCCAAAACTACAATTCAGGCTAAGACAGTTTATTAGAAACCTCTGACTAAGCTCACTGCAAGTGACCCTGTGCTCCAAGGGCAGTGTCAGTTCTTTTCCTCAGCAAGGAGGCTGTGTCTGTAGGGAAATTCTGTAGGGACTTCCCCAGGAACTCATTCTGCCCATGTTCTGAGCAAAACGAAAATCAGAGAGCTGAGATTAGAAGAGAGCTGAGCTAGACAGAAAAATTGGCTGAGCAGTTAATATATTTATTTTTAAAGATGGTTAAGCTCACCTTCTGAACAAAAACTAATATGATCAATTACATTTCTAGAATTGCACCATATTTTAAAATATTTTTCTGAACTAAGGCTGGGTTGTATCGCATGGACTTTGGTAAAAAGAGGGAAGGGATTTACATTAACACATTTGCTAAGGCTGTGCAGATGTGTTAATGTAAATTATTTGTAATTCAGTTGCTACCTATAATAAAGCACTTAAAAAGATGACGACAATAAAGGGAGCAAATGCAAAATAAGGCAAATGGAGAAAAAAAGGCCAAAAAATTGAAATGTAACCACAGCATTGCAAAAGCTGAGAAAATAGTGACAAGATACATGAATAGAGAATGAGGTTTATTAATCAATCACAATTCTATTTGCAAAATCCAATATTTTCTTCTTTTTTTCCCTTTCTCATCAACATTTCATCTGCATTTCAAGTAGAGGACCATGCAGGGAGGGAGTGATTGCTGCATTATCTGCTATATTCAAAGAAGAATAATTTGCCTTAAAATCTGAAATTTCAGAAATAAAGGGAAAATACTTGGTTAAAAATATTTGACTAAGGCAAGGCAATTTGTGATTATTTCTATGAGCCCCAGAGTGGATGACATAAACAACTCTAATAAATGAAGGCAAGCTGAGTATTTAAACAAACACTTTCTTTCACCATCAAATTAAATGCCTTCAGTGAACGTCAACCTTCCTTCCAGAAATGCAAACCTTCAAAACTGCCTCCTACCTCAACAACAGCTACAGATTACCCAGCTATGGATAGGAAACACACTGTGTTGTATTTAAAGTATGTTTTTTTAAATGCTGGGCATAGCAACTAGGCATTAAAAAAGGTATTATGCCAGTGTCATTACAGCACACAGTCTGCAGGTTGATTGTTAGGGCAGAGCATGGTCCCAACAATCCCTACTTCTGTTTTCTACAAAGGAGAGTATTTATGAAAGAAAGCCATAAAGCATGCCACATATACCAACAATCAAAAGCTCATCTGCATTCCTGTTCCTCAGGATGGTGAATCATTTACATTCTAACACCTCCTGAAACATTAATGTTTTTTCTATAGTTGCTCCCCTTTTGATGATTCAAACCCAAGGCAGTGCCACACACTGGAAAAGGGAATTTAAACAGGGAAGAAGAAATGCGACCAATGTACAAAAATAATTAAATAAATTTCACCTGTTGGAAAGCAAGGGGCATTTCTGCATGAGTAAAGGCCAAATTTTTAAAGAGGCATCATCCTAGGCTTTACATCTGGCTTAGCAACAAGTTCTCCTTGATGTAAAACAATTTATACAGAAAGATCAGTACTTCTCTGTGGTGAAAAACCACAGTACTGCAGAGTTCCATTACCTATGTCATCTCACATCATTTCTTTATGCTGGCAAACTTTTTGTGCATTACATACACAAGGAGGAGTCTTACCAGGAGTGCTATGAATTTACATAGCTTTATATCTGTCACCTATGGACCTGACTATTCTCACTGCATGTAGGATAGGACTCAGTACCATTCATACATTTGCAAATCCTTCTGCCTATAGAAAATAGAAAAAAAATAATTTCTTTGTTTTACTGTAATTCTTGCAAAAAACTTCCCTTTTTAAAGTTTCTATTCCCCCCTCTTAATCCTTTCTTAACAATCTTTTAATTCCACCTATGTTTTTTACCAACCACCTTTAAAGGTGTTCAGGAAACTTCTAGGTAAGATGATAACAGATCCAGTAGGGAAAAAAAATTGCATATCACCAATGGCAAAAAAAAAAAAAAAGCAAAACCACATAAAAATTGCAAATGATAAAGCTTTCTCTTTTCAAAGTTTTCCACAATCAGCTCTAACATACTCCCCATAACTTCACAAACTACACAGATAAGGTAAAAGCCTCATTATGTAATTAGACAAAATCTTTTAATTCCACAGTGTGCACCAAATGTCTACCTGACACCGAATAAATATGTGGGAGGCTTTCCATTTACTTCAAAGGTTACTGGACTAAACTCTGTGTGGGCTCACTAATGAGCAACCTGACTTGTGCTCATGAGCCTGGCAAAGGATAGCTCCAAGAAAACGCAATCTCTACAGCTCATAATTGTTTAGATGCTGGAAAATGAAAATAATGAACTGATAGAGACACAGCCCATGACACATTTGCTTTTCATGTATGCCACTAATCAAAATTTGTGGCGTACCATTGGAAGAATAAAGTATTTTTTAAAAATTAGAAAAAGAAATAGAGCCTAAATGTATTATCTAGGGTGGGCTGACAGCTCATTCATAACTTTGGCAGGAAAAGCCTGTCATCTATTTGGAGACATGCACGGAGACAGTGCAGAGAGAGGCATACTTAGGGGCATGTTTACACTGCAGTGCAGGAGAAACCCAGCCATGGTCTTAGAGAGTTCTCAAGAAGCTAATTTATCTTGCTATGAAAATTAGATACAGACCTAACAGGAATTATTTTCTCCAGAGCATCTTTAACCCTCACACACCCACTACCTACAATCAATCTAAAGCTTCTTTAAAGCATCAGCTCTTGATAATATTAGGTTGAATTACAAACATGAGATTGGTACTTTGATTTACTTTGTGCTAAAATACAGCCAGCACACAACATTGGTTTTTTACTGCTTTATGGAGTATACAATTACATGAAATACACATCAAACTCATCTAAATAGCTGGCCATTTAACTGTCTGTTTGGAGCAGTTGCACACTTTGTCATCCTGTGTGATCTAAAGCACAGAGTCAAGTCTGGCTGCTGTTTGTAATTTAAGATAGGTAGCTCTGAACAACAGGGCCTTTTCCCCTCCTCCCTCTCAAGCAAGGGAAAGCTCTTAAAAGGTCAGGCACCAATGCAGTTTACTGAATAAAGCTCAAGTTTGAAGAATGTGCCTTCTAAAGTGATTTTACTACCTGGGATGTAATGAGTTTTACAGACTCGCTTTGTTAAATTGCCCTGACAATTTCCATTTCCACTTGCTTCAATCATATTAACAGAAGCTAAAGTTCACAAGTAGTAAAATATTTCAGTGTACTGAGTTGGGTCTCTAAAAAATAGATCACACACTTGACAAACCTATAGGACATAGGGTTTGGCATTCCATTTCATGTTTGGCTTGGCATGTCTCGTTTAGGGCAGGACAAGATGCCCTATCACAGTATCTCATTACTCATGGAAATAAAACATGGTTCCACAATGGGCTTGACAAATCCCATTAAGTATGTCAGAAGGACAAGACTGCCCCAGTGAGTTGGAGTGGGAATGAAAAGGGAAATGTTGGAGATGTTCCACTGAAAGGGAAATGTACTTAATATCATAAGACATGAACATACAGAACTTGGGTAAATAGCTAAGAAACAAGAAATCTCTCACTGAAATGAGAAAAGGGACAGAAAAAGTGAAGACAGCGAGGATAAGTCTTGTTAATGAGGGGATAATTCTCTCATTAGAAGAGTACACACTACTCTGTCACTACCTTGTGTAATTGCCTTTGCCTTTTTTAAATCACACAGTCCTTGGGGCATAGGATGCACTTTCCTCTGCCTTTGGTAAGTGTCCATTGCTCCCTGAAAGGCACCACAATCCAAACAAAAATGACTAACAAGTGATCGTTTCTCCTTTTCCAATGCTGAAAGAGTTGTGAATTTTTTTAGATTTTGCAGAATATAGGGGAAAAAAACTTCAGTGAATGATTATACCGTGCAAAGGAAGATTTGAAATTTTTCATTAATTGAAAGCAAAAGTTTATAATGTGCAACACAAGAGGCTCACCCATGGATGCTGATTTACAAATTTTACTTCCTAAGTATTTTTCTACATTATTACCCTTAAGTGCCATAGCTATGGCTACCTGTAGCACTCTACCAAGATTTAAATTGATTTACTATGACTTCGATTTAAAATGCAACTTGATGAAACCAAGAGAAGAGGTGGGGCCAAGAAATGCTTTTGCTAAGCTAACCTATACTAAGTGACACATAGAACAAATAGAGCATATTGGCATATCCAACAGCAATCTACAAACTCACTGAGAGAGGGAGTCAGACAAAACCTTTAGGATGCTGATTAATAAGCTACTGGAGACTCTTTAGAGACCAAAATAAATAAAAAAGGAAAATCGATTTCAAAACAATTTTAAAGCCAAAAATTTGGAACTATGCATTATCATCCAACTATTCTCAGAAACATTAATAATGCTGAAGCAGTTTGAGATACAGTCAATACTAAACATAAAAACAAGAGGGGGATTAAAAAAAAAAAAGCAGTCGTTAAATAAATGCTGTACTCATCATTCATTGCTCCTTCTGAGTCCCAGACTCCAGTAACTGGCCTGACAGCATGGTAACCAGATCTGATGTAAAAGATCTTTATTATACATACTTATCTGGCGGCACTGACTGAAGGTGGCAGACAGTATGTGAAGGGAAGATGAGCGCATAATGGGAATACGGTTCCCCAAATCCCAGAAGGAATAAAAACCTGTAGCGATCAAGGTAAATCAAAGCCGAATGAAAAGAAACGCTCATCTCATTTAGATGCAAATATATCCGGATGCCACTGCACGCCACCTCTAAACAGTATCTCACAGACAGTATTACTTTTATTGTACCAACAAATGCCTGTCTCCGCTCTAATAATGTTCTCTTTGATGCACATGCTGCGGAAGAGTTGAGGCATATTTACATTCAATCAACAAAAGTTCATCAGCACAGCGAGATGAACAGAGATCATATCCATAGCCCCCATCTGACCTTTCCATCGCTCCCTCCCTGAATGCACATGTGAGGCAGGCAGGCGTGCACAGGCACACCAGCAGAAACCAGAGATAATGCCTGAAATCAACTCCTGCCCAAGGCATCCTGATAGTTTCTCCTATGGTAAGTATTTTATTCACTTCAAGCACTGGATTTTAATTTGTAACATCCACAGAGCTATGCACAGTGTTGGTGCTCAGGTAATGAGCATTTAACGGAATTAGAAGAAGGCAATAAATAAAAAAAAAACCTCTCACTTTTTTTTAAATAAGTGTATTACCTTTAACTGAAACCACACATTTAGTAAATTACTTATTTACTAATTCACAGTATTAAGCCAAATTCATGACCTACTCGTCACAGGCCTGTGCATATTGCAGGACTTTCATCCAAAACCAGGCTATTACACATCAACCACTTTTCAGAATCCATACACATGAATATTTTTTCTCTGAAAATACATGTAACAATTTCAGGTTAGTTTATCCTTCACTAAAGGAAGGATAAATCAGCAATGTATTACTATGATGTAATTTGTTTATGTGTCTTGACCTTGCAAGTTTTACACAGTTGGACCTTGATCCAATCTGTCATTCAGCATCTAGGAATAAAATCTTTACACATACAGCAAACAGCAGAAGTTGCTAACATTTTCGATGCTCCAGTTTCATCTTAATAAACACAGGACATGGCAAACTGCATTGGTATAACAGGGCAAACTGTAATGGTTTAACAGGGCACTGGATGGAAAGCTTCAGAAACAATGGCTTCTTTCTTATATTCTGTATAATGTGAGAAGATATTGACTTCTAATTTTAAGAAATCACATTAATTGTGCCTTTTTACTTTGTTAGGACTGGTTTTGAAAAATCTAAGCTGTCTTAGAACAGCTAAACTATTTGCCTTAAGGTATACTGCTTATACAAGTCAGTTGTGGTCCTCTTTTGGAAGGAGTTTTTGAATAAACTGCTGGAACCTCACCTAAGATTTAGGTCCCAACATGCCTCAGTTGCACCTCCTTTCAGCTCTTCATATTTGTGAGGGAGGAGAGGGTTCATGGATTCAGCAGGTCAAAGTGCACATCACTGACTGTGGCTGATAAAGAGAGAGTTGCCCAGAAGGCCAGATGCTTAGATTTTGGTTTCAGCTTGATGGGCCAAGCTGACATCTGGGAAAAATTCTGTTATCTCAGCTTTGCCTTCAGGCTTCAAACTATCCACAGCAGGCATGGAGGACCCACACTGAGACACAAAAGTTTTGTGGTATTATTTAATAGGGATATTTTCCTCTATTTGGGACTTGAGTTTTAAAGGCAAACCTGAACCCCATTCCAAAATTCTTCCAGAATAAAATCTTGCATCACATCACTAAGGGAGAAAAACAAAGTTTGTTGCTTTTTCTCAAAGAAACAAGTTTTTGGTTGTTTTTGTTCTTACTAATATGTTAAGGAAGGGCAGTTACATTATTGTTGACCAAGAAGAACAAAATCAAATATTTGAGGATTTTTTTGCTAAATACATACTACCTTGAATAATTTTTTCTAAAACAAAAACTAAGAAAAAGTGTGAATGGAATTAAAATTAAAAGATCAACAGAGGTCATTTGTTGAACAAAACCCTTCAATATATTCAATTTCTGCTACAAGATAAAATAATAAGCAGAGATAACACAGTGAAATATTTTACATAGGTAGAATATTAGCTAGGGACCCAGACTGTCAAAATCTTGAAACAATCCAGAAATCTTTCTAACAAAAGACTTTATACTCATCATTGCCAGCTGAATATATGTGCTAACTTTGGGTCCAAAATATAGGTCTGTATTTTAAAGCAACTAACTTCAGAACCACAAATGACTGCATCATGACTCTGAGCAATCTTGTTTTTAAACATGATTAGAAGTGGCAGTACAACAAGGCTGAGGGTCATCTGAGTCATCCAAACATCCAGATTGGAGCTCCTACTCACAAAAATCATGTTCTGCCTTAAAACAACCAAATATGATTCCCTGAAAAATATCTATACAATTTTCTGTCATCTGGATATTTATATTGGGACATCAAGATTTCAAAGTTGTCTAAAACATATATTAGAGACACATATCTCAAGAGTGCATCTCTCAAAAGCAGCAATTTGAACAGACTAAATCATTCTCTTAGCAAATATTTTGTATATCTCAAGGTTTTCCTCCACATAATATTTATGTGGACAGTGATTCTGACAAAAAAAAAAAAAGGACCACAACACCAAGGAGAGAAAGGAGAACTAGAACTTATTTGCTTCTTATAGCTCTTTAACTTAGCCCCATATTTTTCACTATTCTATCTTAGTGCTAAACCTTTTAGCAGTGAAGTATCTGCATAGATAATAGAGTTTGTGGTGGCTGTTCTTTGGGGTTTTTTTTTAAGGCAATCTTTAAGGTAATAAAACCCTGCCAATATCATGGAACCTAATCCTTATTTCTTAAAATGTGAGATTTTATCATAACTGAAGCAAATGTTCCCATGGGGCAAAAATTCCAGGATTTAATGTTAGAAACCCATCTATCCCCTATTGCTAATTTCTCACATTCACTTTTTGTTTTGTGAAATGCAGCATTTGATGAAAGCATATAAAGTTTAGAAACACATAAATATAACTTACTGTGTATATCTTCTATTTGGCTTACTACATTTTTGGTATTATACAGGGCTAGAAATTAAGCTCTGGGACACTAAGCCTCTCCCAGCACAACTCAAGATACTTGGGGTGTCACATTTATGGTGTTAAACAGCCAAGCAGCTGGTGTACCCACTAAAGACAAGCCAAAGGACAGATCTTTAGTTGTGAAGGTTTGCAAACATGGCATAATTTTAAAACCTGTGTTTATAAAAAAAAAATAATCTGCATTTGAATCTAGACCTGGTAAGGCATTCAGAGATTTAACTGTGCAAATGAAATTTGACAATTGAACATGCAAAATAATGTAGTTGTACATCTGCTAAAAATAAGAATCTCTAATGCAAACTCTACAGTGCCCATCAATTGACTAAAAGGCAATAAAATATACATATTACAGCACTGCAGACTCTCTGAAAAATAGTATATAACTCCACTCAACAAGATTTAAGAAAGATGATTTTAAATAGAAAAGGTATAGAAAAACACTATCAGTCAGTGGAATAGCACAAGAAGAACTGTGAATATCCCAGAGGAGAGACTTTGTCTGCCTGTTGCAACACCACCACCCAGCTCAGATCCAAAACTGCAACAGAATTGTGATAAGTGTGTAGGAACACCCTAAAAAGAATGTGTTACATTTACAATAGCAACATGAAGGATGCAAATGTGGTATCATTCTGCTTTCCCAATGCTTTGTGTGGATTGACTAGAGTGGAAAAACTAAAGTGAAAGGACTCCACTTACATGGGAACAAAGGGGGACATTAAAGAAGTAAAATCATTTGTCAAATACCACATTAAAAACTTCTAAAGTATTAAGTTAAAGACCAACATAATGGGTTATCAAAAAAAAAAAAACAAACAGAAAACAGGCAATAAATAATATTTATAACTATTATTCAATGCCTGATCTGATCTATGAATCGCTAAGATCAGGTGACGGAGAGTGCTGTGGTTTGTGAGAGGTTTCCATCACTGACTCAAAGCGCTTCAGGTCTCAGCTACTACACTGATTCAAAGGACCTCTCAACAAAGAAAAGGAGAAGCCTTTAGTAAAACCCTGTATAAAGTACTAGATGATCCTCCCTGGAGGAAAGTGCCTAAGCTGCTACATTTTCAGACCACGTCCTTTAGATAAGTCTGCATCAGGCTTCCCAGATGTCTTGGGATCAAAGAGAGCCAGCACAAGAGTCACTTAGAGGAGTGCAGAGAGACACACCAATCTAATTGCTCACTGACATAAAATGTTGAGCCTCTTCAAGGTACCTCTGTAAGTCAATCTCGAAATTTCTTACATACTCAAGAGAAGTAAATAGCATGCAACAATGTAATCATGCAAGATGAAACTATTTATTTGAACTTCAAGGAAAGCAAAGCAGAGCCTGCATCCGACACTCCTTTTTAACATAGAAAGCCTGAGTTCAAGCAGACTCAGAAGACTGATCATACAAGAGACAGCCATTATGTATTTCAGCTAATTAAATTTTATTCTGAAAGGGAAGCATTTCCATCACTCTAGGCTCAGCAGCCCCAGGAGAGAGGGCAGGGCAGCGAGACCACTGCAACCCCATTACAGCCAGACTTCAACCTGGTTTGGATCAGTTCTGGCTCCTTTACCAAACCCACGACTTCACCATGTGCAATGTGCTGTGCAGTGGGAAGGCAGGCTGAAGTGAATTAGGTCATGCTATTAGGAGTGGTGACCTTTTCACTGATGAACAGTTTTTAAGCAAGGGAAAAGATTTTTTGGAAGCTAAGACACTGCAAAAAGCTTCACTTCACTGACTCCACATGCTGCTTTATGCTGCATCCCTATAACATAGCAACACAGACATATAAATGATAGTCCTGGGTTTCCATAACAAGCTATAATTGGAGTAGGTGACTAGGAAAATGTTTAGATAAATGGTGGGATCATAACCTTTTATGCAAAATGGACAAATAAGTTATGGAAATATCTGGGAAACCCTGAGGCTGTGTAGCTCTACTGCAAGCTATAGGCACAGTTAAAGCAGACAGTAAATCACTAAATCTCATCTCAGAGTTTACAGTTTTGTTGTTGTTTTGGAGTTTTTTGCCAGGTTTTGCTGACAGGTGGAAAAATACTGGCTGATTATGACCAAGATTTAATTTACCTCCAATTCCTTCCTATTTCTACAGCACATGCCTAAAAACCCCACATACTATTTTATTTTCAGGGCTTAGAGCTATTACTAGCAAATAGTCATACTCCAACAGCACATGTTATGAAAATACCACTGCAATACTTTTCACTACTCATGAGAATCTCATTATAAAATTTTCTCATGAATATTTCTAAATTATCATCTATAAATGTGGGCATACATTGATATAAATATAGTTGCTTGCATACTTATCAACTAGGCATGCACAGAGTAAAACCCCGTATGTCCATACACAGCTCTCTGAACTGTGATACTGCACTGGAACAGCATCATCTATCACCTAAGTGGGGTAGTAAGGTGCCAAAGATACCTTTGAAGATAGGGAAGCCTTTATTCAAGGTGTCTTCTCTTTCTTTACCTGTCTACCAACTGAATTTAAAGACCAAAAATGATTCAATTGCATGAAGTGACGTCTGAGACACAGACTTCAGTCTCAACTACTAGAAAGGTATGTTCACTTGTTCTGAGGAATTCAAAGCCAAGCTTTCTAGCACCAAGCCTTAACTATCCCAACTCCAAAGCTTTTTGCTAGAAATGAATATTTTTTCACTATCTGTTTTCCTTTTTGAATTGTGGTAAGAATATCAGGATAGAAGATGACTGACAAGTGGTAATCACTGAACACTCCCCACTTTGCTACTTACTGGCACCCAGATAAATAAAGCTGTAGCCATTTTAACAAGGCAAAAATATACCTCCAACCAAATACCATATCCATATTCTAACCATGTGTTCACACCGGGGAGAACCAATTTTTCCAACTACGAAAAATGCCTTTACAGCTGCTTTCATCAAAGTTTTCATTGTTCTCTGTGGTTTTTGAGAGCACAAAGTTGGGAGGAGCAGTAGAGGAAATAGCCATTGCACCTCCATTAAGGCAGTGTAAGGGGTGTCTTTGGTAGGTGTACATCTCCCAGATGTACTCAGTACATTTCTTTGGGAATCACAAAAACACTCCATCTGTTCCTCCAGTGGAGCAACTGGCAATTTAGAGCCCCTAAGTTCTTCTATGTGTCCACCATTTTGAGCTATGACTAATAAAATGGCTAACATTTTCTGCCATGAGCTCTAAAGAAAGAAGAATATGAATATATATCTCTCCTAAATAAGGATTCATTGCACAGCATGACATCTGCTGCAGTCCTTCCCTGGGTTTAGATATGAAGGCATGTGCTGCAGCATTGCTGGTCACATCATGCCCAAGCAGTGGGCGCAAGACAAAATACAGAGGGGTGCTTCAGTAGCCCCTGGCAAAGATAAAGTCCTCAAGCCTGCTGACAGAATTGGCCAGATATTGATCCATTGGTGGCATCAGTTTCAGGTATTGTTCATCAATATGACAGATATTAATTTGATCTAATATTTAAGGAAAGCTGTGACCAAACAATTCCAGACTTTAAGGCAATTGTTTATAATGCCTTATTTATACAGAGATGGGGGAGTTGGGTATATTTCCTTTTGACACACTGAACACATGTCCTCGTACTTAGGGTTATACTTCTCTTCACCTGCTGCTTTAAAGGAATAGCTCTGTTAAATTTTTTTAACACTTCAATTATTTCTGGGGTACATTTTTCTAAAGTTGACAGTTCTTATTTTAAAAACGGATCTTCCTAGGCTTAATCAAATATGTGCATTTATCCTTGTGCAAAATGAGGACTGCCTTACAAACTACCTGATAGCAGCCAAATGTACTATTCCTCTCTGTGTCCACTTTCCCATTTCCCAGGCTGCAGCACTACACAGCATTAGCAATACTTGCCTCATGTCCAACATATTGATATAAAATGACCCTCTAAGCTTCCTGTCAGCTCTGCTCTCATATTACAAAGCCACTTTAACATGCCTCACGTTCATTACTTAGCAACTGCTCCTTGATTCTAAGAACCACATCCTTATTGACGCACACACATCCTGGCACATCTTTCTTAAAACTGGAAACAGAACAGGGATTAAAGGAAGTTATGACTGCATTTTATAAAATCGTAAGTGCAGTGAAAAGGATTCATAGGGAACAAGAGCCCTCTGTCTCTCCTGATACAAGAATTAGCAAGCAATCAATGAAATCTACATTGCAGGTCTAGAGCAAGCAAAGGAGATAGACCTTTGAAGAACATAAAGTTAAACTGAAAAATTTCTTAAAGCTGGATGTTGTGCTGCCAAAATTTTAAATGCAAAACAGGCAGCATAAATTGTTTATTTGGGGATGGGGAAGCAGTTCTACAAATGACTATTCAATACAAGCTGAAAAAATCCCAATTTGCAAATTGCTAGAGGCTAAGAGACTACTCTGGGGAAGTATCCTCAGATGCTTGTCTGGTTCTTGTACTCCTCTGTTGGCACATGCTATAGTGCATTATCTGAAAGAGAATCTGATATCAGAAGGAACTTTATTCTGGTCTGATATGGCCAGAATGGGTTTTACATTCTTATAACTCTTACATTTATTTTGATCACATCAAAGCCAATTTATCATGACTACGAGTAGAATTCAACTGTTTATGTCATCATTATCTCCCTTTCTGAGCACAAATATGTAAAGGGAACGGACTAAAAAATTCAGTGAGCTTCCATTATGACTCAGTATGTTGCATATAGCATGAGCACAGCAAAATTTCATATTTTTATACAAAGGGAAAATAGAGTTTCCTAATATAGTGACAAAAATTATCATTCATTAGTGAACAAAACTGGATCTAAACTAAAATTTATTTAGATTACAGCCAGACTACTCAGTCATGTCGGTTGAATGGGAGACAGTCATTAATAAAGAAATAACAAGCAGAGTATTCACTAATACAGTAACATTTAGATATTCAGAGGGGGATGCATAGCTGCACTGCACAGGGAATATCTATGCATATTACTGGTAGATTTGTGCTTACTGATAGAGTGTGCACCTGTGTATTTCCAGGCTGATGAGCTGTTATACAGGCACTCACATCAACTCAGAAGAAATGCCACTGAAGTTTGCACACCTGCTTTCCAAAACAAACCAAATAATCTGAAAGTGGCTTGGTTTTCACACAAATTGCATTGCTTTGTTGAAGCTGTGTCTCAGTCCAGACTAAGTGGTACCCCAAAAAGCATGCACGTATCCTCCTGCTGGTGGTCACATGAATCATCATGTTAGATACAATGAATTTTTGTTTCTCACCTTTCAAAAGCATTGTCCTCAGGCTGATCTACAGAAGAACATAATTAAAAGATATGTCACTGAAAGAAAGGCTATGACCATTTTCTACCACAGTAATATTTTCTAAAACCACAGTTTTTTGATCATTTCAGCCTGTGCTGGCTTTTTCCTGGTGAGTAAAGCTGTGCTTACTGAATTTAGAACATAGTTCTGCTCAGTCTTAGCTGCAGATTCCCAAGCTGCATAGTTGTGGTTGGATAACTCCTCTGTGGGGCGTCTGGAGTTTCCTGAGTATGGAGGCAAAAAAGAATTAATCTGACTCCAGTGTTTAACTCATTTGCAGGACTCAGATTTCCTGTTCTGCAAACATAAAGGGTTTGCAAAGAGTGTGTAAGAGCTTCCAAGATGTATAGCTATGTGAGTGCTAAAGATAGGGAGCCCCATTCTTCTCCCCAGCTTAGATTGCCAAAGCTCTGTGGATTTCAGCTGTATTATTACCAATTCAAATGTGTTCCAAGTCAGAGGAAAGTCAAGAACAATGTGTATTTATGAAAAAAGGCCAACTCTTGCTTGGCTGAAGTTCATAACCCGAAAAGAACCCAGTAATTCCACTATTCTTCAGCCTAAAAGTTGGCTACATTTTTCATTTTCAGCATCTGTTCTGTGGTGCAAGGCATTAATAGCATGGAGGTGGATATATTTACTGATTGTTTGTATTTTAATTTTCAAAGGCAGAGGAATGTTTTAATGTTAGATGAAGTTACAGTATGAAAAAAAAATCAAGTAAATCTAGAAACTAAAGCAGCACTTGAAAAGGGAAGGAAAATACCATGGCCAGGTCTGTCTGAGGTGATAGCTAGAGAATAAACATGATTGTGTGTGCTGTAAGATTTTCTAAGCTAACTTAGTGGTTAAGAAAGATGCTGAGCTACAGTTTTTGGGAACAAAGGAACATAGTACTGACCTAATTCCTCTCAACTGGCCAACAGTAAAGTTCTGTGCACTTTTAGAGAGTAGAATTATGTCAAGTTAAGCACTTCTGAAAACCCCCAAAGAAATTATTGTTTATAAATTTGGCAGGTGTGGTTCAAACACTGTCGATGTGCATACCCTCCTTCATGCTGATCTACATGTTTTTAGGAGCTACACATGCAAGTGTGAAAGGACTGCTGGATTTTAGTACCCCCAGGATAATGTGATGTTCTTTCAAGAATGGCTCAAGCTAATGCATTCTATATTGGCTTGTGAGTGCACATGTAAAAGCAGGAAAAGGATCTTAAGATCATTTCACACTGGCTACCATACAGTTCTCAGATAGAAGCATAAAATTTACAAGGCTGGGTAAGACTAGGAAGTCCTTCCATTAATGTCAGGTATCTTTGCTATCACCCCAATCTATCATTGTTTGTGTAAAGCCACTCAATAGTCTTGATTGTCTAGGATGCTCACAGGACACTGTCGTCTGCTACTGCAGATTTTCTGAAATTTAAAGTTAGCCCTTTGCTAGCACATCTGTGATTTGAATCTTGAATTTAGACAGTGTTTCCTCTAGAAAAAGAAAAAAAAAAAGAAATAAAAAAACCAAAACCAAAAAAAAACCACCCAAAAAATCCACCCAAGCAGAACCCCCACCCAAAAAAAACACCCCGCCCCCCCCCCCCAAAAAAAGAAAAACACCAAAAAAAAACCCAAAAAAATGACCAAAAAAACCTTCCAGGTTTTGAAAGGCATATTGTCCTAAGAAATTTTGATATAAAACCTAATACCAACAAATAATTTAGCATCTTGTTAATGCTCTTGCTTTGTCAATTATTATCCTTTAAGAAATGGAAAAATCCTATATTTGCAAACCTGCACTTAAAGGCCAGCTCCCTCTGGGAAACTATGATTCCCCATCCCAAGAGTAAAAGACAATTTATGAAAAACAGAGGTAAGCAGGCAAGAGAGGATGAGGACAGCATGGCTTTGATAAGCAGCAGTACATGAAACTTGGAACTTCCAGTTAGTGCTTCTGCAGAACACCTTTAGTATGGCTGACTTGGTAAAAGAAATCAAAGGAGAGAGAAGCACTTGCATGTGTAATTTCCAAATCTAAACTGAACTGTCTCTCATTTCTTTCCAGCTGCAACTTTCCATTTTCATTGAACCCAGGACTGTTATCAATTCAGGTCAGTATTGGTCAGCCAGTATGGGCTGTGCAAATGCATGGGGAGAGAGGGTGCACATTTTTGGAAGATGAGAGGAGAGCTCACTGGAGAGTGCTCCACACACGTACAAGAGTTGCGCCAAACGTCTCTGACAAGTGTTGCAGCAGCAGCAGCCCACGCCTGGCTGTGCAATTCATTCAGAAACGACGTGGAAGGTGGCCAGCACAGCCATGTTCTCAGCTTCTCCTACACTGCTGAGCATGGGGAGGCTTCCAGAGGCACCAGCGCCTGCCCCAGCAGCAAATGAAAACAGTGTTTTACAAATCAACAATACAGACTTCATAGAACAGTTTGGTGAGGATGGGATATAAATTAAATTAAAGCACAGGAGTAAAGCAAAGCCTGACAATTCCAACATTGAGCTCTAAAACTCCTAGAATCCCACTTTGGTTTCAAAAGGAAGGTTAGCTCAGTCACTAGGGCTGTTAACCAAAAATATTATCAAAAAACTCAATATCCTGAGGTTTTGTTAGCTAAAATTTGCAGACATTTCAATCATGAATTAGGAAACCAGTGCATCATGCGTATAGGCCATATTTCTTAGTTGGTACGGACAGCATTCTAATTATTTTCATGAATTTTTAAACAGCAAAAACAAACAAAACTTTTCATTAAAATAGTTTAAAATAACATTGGAAAGAAGGGTTTTCATCAGAGTTTTTGCATTTTAAGGATCAGCCCTTTAGAGAATTGGTGTTTGACAGAGAAAAAAAGGTAAGTAATTTAAAAATAAGAGACTAGGAAGCTGAAAAATAAGCAGACAGAAAGAACTTATTTGGTCAGCTGACTCATACCAGAGCAATGCTTAAAACCTACGCAAAAGTCTGGAAAATAAATAAGATTTTTTTTCTGTGGGATTTCCTTTACCTTGGTTCTTGGAGAAAATCTGTCTATTTAACTATACAGCAACCAGCTCTCTGTTCCTCTTTAGAAGCTCTTGTGCTTGGCTCTGGTCTGTGGGAAATAGCTCCCTTTTATCTTTCACCTAGATGGTGAGTACTCCCTGTATTTAAGCTTCTGCATGATGGAAAGATGAGAAAAATATCACACAAGAAGCAAAATCACTTACTGCAATTCCCTTGTGGAGGAAAACACATCAGAGCCTACTGGCACAGCCCTTTCTCAGAACCAGTTCCTGCAGTGTACTCTCTGGATGGCAATTACTGCAGCAGAGTAGTCAAGAAATGATTCCTTGGACTTAGACAACTGCCAGTGCTAATTAAATATTCCTTCAATATCTGCATTTTTCACACAGGTCTTGAGGATGTCTAAATGCATTACATGTACAAAAGGAAAACCCAGAGAAGATACGCAAGATCAAATACATCTTTAATCCTTATAAAAGCAAGACTGAAAACCCTTCCTTTGTGAATGCATTTGTTTCAACACTCTTGATGGGCTGCTAGGTATTAAAGAAGGTACTAGATACTCTGCAAGAACCTGCCTTCACCTGAACTTTCACATTATGCAATCTTACAGCAAACTAGAACTGGAAATAAAAAATGGTAGAGAGGACCCCAAATGTCTGTGAGGGGATAAACTGATTGCACAATTCAACTGCAGGCTGACACAAGCTCAGGAGCTCAAATTTATTTAGACAGCAGACTTCTATTGATTTTTCAGGTGATTTAGACTCCTTGGCATCATTAAAACTTACATATAAAGTAGATTAAGAAGTGTCCTCATGAATGCGCAATTCTGGGTGAAGGACTATTGCAAATCCCAAGAATAGATGTGTCTACAGATTTTATTAGAACATTGATACATTTTTCATGTGTACTAGGCTTCTTTGCCTACTTGTCTGAGCCAACTCCCATATTACTAAGATTCTCCTTATTAATTTTCCATATTCTGTCTATAATATTTTTCTAGGAAATGCAGGAAAGGAGCATCTGGAAAAAAACCTAAACTGATATATAAATCATACACATAAACAATGGGGTTTTTTTCTGTCACGTTTCTGTAGTCCCTACAATAAAGAGACAACCAAATCAATAATTCCTGTGAGATTATCCAGAGGCATATCAGTTGTGCCATTTTTAGCAGGAAGACACACCCAAAAAAGTACCTGGACTCTATGAGCCTAACCAAGCAGGCACTACATATCCACAAATTAATCTGCATGTCCAAAGGCGCACAGGAAGCACACAGCAAAATAAGCCAGGCCAGCTAGGAAAACATCCCTCAGCAGCTGCATAGCCGAGGGATCAATAAATGAAATGCTTAAAAAGCCCTTGTGAAAAAGATGGACAAACTTAGATGAACATAGGACAGCAGAAGTGGTCAGAACTCCTGGCTCATGTACCTCTGAGAGAGAAATGCAAAAAGAAGCCAAGTGACAACAGCTGAGTGCAGGAGCCTCACACAAATCTCCTGTGGGTGGGAGGTTGTGTGGGTCCTTTTGTGTGTCCTTGTCCCACCAAATGGGCCACATGAGACCTCATCTCCTCAGGTGCCACCACTACCTCTCTAGGCATACTACTGCTGTTCCTCTCCCTCAGCCGAATCCTCACCCGCCTGCTTCAAACCAGAACAAAAAGAGAAATTCAGACATGTTTAACAGCTGGTTTTTTTCCCTTTGTGGGTTTATGGGGTATATTAGCCTCTACAGAACAAGTCTTCCAATACTGATGGGACTTGGAGCATCAATCCACCAGAGTTTAACCTTCTTCCAGAGGCAGCACTCTGAAACAAAATCAGCCAAAATGCTGTCCAAATTCTATAAAAAAAGAGGGAAGCGGCTGTATTTTAGCATCGATAAAATGAGTATATTTTACTCAAGTATCCACAAGATACTTCTGCTAGCCAACATGGACAGGGGTTCAGTTCTGCTTTTTGTTTTTCAAAGAAGATTCCTGGATTTCTATGAGAAAAATTATATTGTGTTAAAACTGAGAAAGAACCACTCTTTCCGAGCAAGAGCTCTCTCCAGGAAAATATCACAGACAATACCAACACTTCAGCATATTTTCTCTCACTACTGAAGAAGGCCAGCACATAGAAAGAGTTGGCCAATGCCTCTTTCACCTTTACTCAAAAGCATCCACAGCTGGACTGAGATTTTTTGACACTTGCTGAACGCAGGTTACAGTCTGTCTCCTCTCTGGCCCCTACACAGGGCAGTTTCACTGCTTTGCAATGCACAGTAAAAGAGGACACTGATACTATGAAAGCATGGCACACAAAAGATTCAGGGAATTTCTTCAGGCTTAACTTTTTTTATTTTGATTTTATTTGAGAGGCACCATTCACCACTAATTAAAGCAGCTCTTGAAATAAAACTGCTCTGGCTAAACTTCCAGAAATGCAGGTTACATTATTGTTCTGACCCTTTCCTCAAACCTCTTCTGAGCCCTCACTGTTAATTCCGACACTGGCAGGTAATGCTGTCTTTCAGTCCTGTTATGCAACTTGGCTTCCAACATATGCAAGAACTAACATGTTTCTCCAATGGATTTGCTTTCCCAGGCTCCTGCCTTCTCGGCAATGTGAGGTACTTTGTGTGGAGTCATCTCAATTTCCTTTGAAACCTCATTTTTCTAAATACTTAGATTTTTTTCACAGATAAGAAAAGTCAGTTGTATATTTATCTTGAGCTATCAAACACACTAAAAAGAATCTATCTGAGATTCCAGGCACCATGGCTAAATAATAAAAATACAGTCAGTCTTATGCAAACAAATCTGTACACACCAGCCGCCTCAAAATCTCACAGGGCAAAAAGCTGCTCCTGCCACAGGCTCCCCAGAAAACAAATCAACCAAGGGCTGGTACAGCTCTTCCCACTCTGAAAACATCAGGCTTTGCTTTTAGTCCCTTAATATTGGACAATCCAAACCACAATGTTTAAAGCCACCATCTTTTCTGGTGTTTCCACAAATATAAGTACTGCAATTGTTCATTGTTCTGAATCCTGACAACCCCAAGCATAGATTTACCTTTCAATCCTATCTTTAAATCTGTAATTTTAAATCCATAACTGTACAGTTTTATATGGATTTAGATTTTTTACAGATTTCTATAGATTTACTCCTTTCTAGAAAGGGCTATTTGATATCAATCATTAGGACAAAATGTATCTCCTGTCTTTGGTTTCTTTTCCCCAGCTTGACTAATGCATCAAATTGCCTATATTTTAACAAAGAGCTGCTGTATGTCTGAGAAATAAAATAGCACAATCCTTAGCAGAAGTTCACATTCTTCTGCTTGCCAGCTTTTACCCATTTGAAGCAAATATTTTTTATCACCATGTGTCAATAAAAACTAAGAACCAATAAAACAGCCTAGCTTGCATTGTGGGATGCTTTTAAAGAGAAATACATCATCGACATCCAGTTTCTTTCAGGCACAGTGAGTGTAATTCAGTAGAAGGCAAAAGAACCTCATTTACCAGCAATTACTTTTCTCCCTAAAATAAAATAATAATAAAAAACTCATACACCAAAACAAAACTATGTTTTTACTAAGACATCATTGAAAAACAAAGGTTTAAACCACCAACATTCCTTAAAGTGGAAATCTTCAAATCTGATGGTTGTTTATCCCTTTTGATTGATTTCCCTCTTTCTTTGTAATTACCTGTTTGCTTTCACTGTTTTAGATTCTAGGACAGCATCATTTCTAGAGAGACTAAATCAGGCATTATTAAGTGCTTTTTGTGATTCTCAGGCAAGGCATTTTTAAAGTAGAAAGTAACAGCAATTTTTGCTGGCTGACACAGTCTAGAGCCCAAAGACACATTATTCCACCTTCAGAAAGGCAACAGCTGGACTACACGATGGTCATTACCATAACCTCTGTCTCACCATCAGCCCCTTTTGCCTGGGGACAAGGGACAATACCAAGACCAGAGTGACTGAGCTCACTGTTCTTGCTACGGCTCCTGCAGCCTCTGTGAGAAGATGCCAATCATCTCCAGACAGCCTTTAGCAACTATTTTTTCAGCAACCTTCTACACTCTCATTTATGTCCTCAGAACAAAAGAAAAAAAACCTCAACAAGAAGGAGAAGCCAGAACTAGGCAGATCAACCAGATTTTCCTACTCCTTCAGAGAAGCTCACCAGCCACATCAGAAAAGAGTAACTTTCCAAAGCAAAGGAACCAAATGAAGACAACTTCAAGGTGAAGAAAAGGCAAGTCTTTCACCCCGTACTAAAGGCGTTTCCAATGCTCTTCTACTTACAACCCTCTCCAAGCAGGGGGACAGAATCAGAGCAGAGTCCATTACATGAGACTCAGCTCTCAAGAGCACAGATAAACCATGGGATGAACAAAGCGCTATACCCAAAGGATGAAAGAATCTTTGAAATAAGGAATCCAAAACCTTAAGAAAAAGAGGAGCAAAACAAACCCTAAATTTAACCCAACCGCTGAAATAAACCTCAATGAGAGAGTTCTTCTTACCTTTGCCATCTGTGCCTGCACGCCATTTGCTTTGAGAGATGCTACTGCTTTCTGTGCTGCTGCAGGACTGTCAAAATCTACAAAACCATAACCTGGAAAATAAACAGATAAATACAGATTTTCAGTATTATTCATGTTATGAGCACAGATAAAGATTTTATTTTCATAAAGGAGGAAAATCTTTCCATTCTCTCCCACAGTCTCATAATCTTGCAGTAGAACTGTCACCACATCTCTATTTGTCACATATTTTCTCCTGAACCTAGTGGGGCTCTGGAGGGAATGCAGTGACCTGAAGTTTCAAAGTGCCAGAAGATATAAAGCAGAGGGGGAGTGTGGGCAGGTCTTTGTCTGTCCTAACAGACTAAAGGTCCCTGGCAGCAGAAGGGCACACACACTCAGTGCTCTGGAGTCCTGCCCCATCTCTTCCATAAGAGGAGGTAACATTATGGACCTTCCTAGCATACAAAGCTACAGCTTGAAGTGTCTGATTTCACGAGAAAACACTCCTCCTCCTGTCCTTTAAAGCCACACAAAGATTAAGCTTCAGAAGAGGAGGGCAACAAGTCTGTGTGGCAGGCTGGGGCCATGTGTGCAAGGGCAGGGAGAGCAGGTGGGTCCAGTTCAGGGAGAAATCCCAATGTGTGCTCTACAGGCAACTGCCAGATAGCTCTAGAAGATGGTGAGATAGCAAAGTCTCAGCTTTGGTTAAACTACATCCCTTTCATATCCCTACTCTCTCTGCTGGAACAAGGGACAGATCTCTGCCAGGAATTGCTTTGGGGTATCATCTGAACAACAGCTTAGAGGTTAGATCTTAGGGATTGGCAAGGGATAATCATCTGCTTTTAAGTGGCTTTCTTACTCCCAGTATTTGCATTAGTTTAGTATATTAATCAGACAGTTACTTCCTATCTTCTCTTCCTCGCTCTCCATTTTTTTCTTCCTTTAGCCGGCAACACTGGTATGTTCAAGCAAGCCCAGTGCTGTTATGCTCTTAATGGATAGCAAAAACTCTGAAAGTATTTTTATTTTCATAAAGTCACAAAGCAGGGGTGAGAAGGCAAGGAATCAACTTTTCACAACTTTTCAAGCACTGAGTTCTCTCTGACCATTCAAACGTCTTGCACGTAAAGATTTCAACTGAATTAGGAAGATCTAAAAATCTCACCAAGCACCTATTTAGGCAGCTGCATATATTTCACAATCCATCCAAGGAAAACCCCTACATCTTATTAAGCAATTACAGCGCAGGTAGGCATGTGCTGCTCAGACAAGCTGTGGCCAAGGGCCACATCTTTGGCTTCTCCCTGGAAAGCCACATGGATAAAACTGAACTGCCTGAAAGCTTTAATAATATTAGCACAACCATATTTATAGCTTCTTTGCAGACATCTCCATTTACTAGGTCAATACACATCCTACAGGAGGCAACCACAGATATGATTTCCTACTGTATCCATTTGTATTTCTTTTCCCAGCCTTTCTTCCTACTCCTGGGAGACTTCATTGCCATCCACTCTGCACCAAATCTAGGTATAAGATTATGTGCTTCTTATCACCTTGCCCCTCAAATTACAAACATTTTTATTATTATTTTGGTATGCATACATCGTTCAATGTATAATCATGAAAGAATTTTGTGTACATGGATTTTTCTTGGCTTAAATCTCATCCACAAAGTTTTAAGAAGACTAAAAGAAATGAGAAAAAAGAAACAGACAAAAATATTAAAGAAACTGTTGACTTAAGGAGAGTGAAAAGCACTATTCTGTAGCAAAGTCAAGATCTGAACCTTTCTTTTCTTTGCTCAGTTTTCTATTTTGGTTTGTTTGGTGGAGGGTTTCTTGTCGTGGGGAGGACTGGGGAGGTTTTTTTGGATACGTCGGCACTACAGATTGAGGGACACTGTGATACAGACACCAGCAGATTGAGGGACACTCTGATAACAAATCTAATAAACACTAGAGTTTGATCAACTTGGGGATGTGAGGAGTGTTTGACCTTTTCTGATTCCCTCATTTGATTTTCCTTTTTTACTGCAAGTCATTTTTAAATCAGCTTGTCCTACATTGCATTTTCCTTTGCAGTGCTATCCAAGCTCTCTTCTCACTGCAGAGCAGCAGTAAAGCTGATGCTGCTTTGAACTAAAAAACATGCTACAAGAGAGCAAGAGTCCTCCCCGGAAGCCTTTGCCCTCTGGAAGAGAAACTTCTGGGAGGAAGAAGGAGATACAATTAGATGACACTTCCAGTTTCCTATATGAGAGATCCTGACAAGAAGCTAGAGCTGTCAAATGGGAAATTTGAAACATCTTGGGAAGTGATGAGATGGCTTGGATCAAACACTGAGAAAATTACTTTATAGGACAGTGAGGTGGTCTTCTCAGGAAACTAAATTGTTTTTTATTTCTCACCATTCCCATGCCCAACAATTAGGAGGTAAAAGTGCAAAAGTAATTTTAACATTGTCATTAAAAACAGATAATAAAGTTAGATTTTTATATTTAGCATCAGTGTACAGTGCAGCTTTAATGCATGAAGGAATAGAAAGGAATTTATTTTTAATTTGACTTTCTAGACAGCACAGTAATTATTCACAGATAAGTTAGTTTTGCTTGTAAATAAAAACCAGTATGTGGAAGAATATTCCAGTGTTATATCATAGATATCAGTTACACCTAGCATAATAAATAATTAAGGAGTATCATCAGTCCATAATATCTAAAACCATTAATATCTTTTAAGAATTTTTTCAGTGGACACAAAGGGCTCTATGACCATATCAGAGATCCAGTGGAGTCTCGAGACAAAAAATCCACATCTCAAGCTGCCCATTATGCATTCTAGCATTACTACTCCCAGTCTCACTGCAAAGCTGTTCTTTTTCCTTCCCTCAAGCTCATTTCCATTCCAAGTATCTTTTTCTAGCCCTCCCCCCTCCTGACACATCTCTCCACCACACACAGAACATCAGGACAAAATCACTCCATGGCTGAAAACCCGTCCAAAGAACATCAATCTGCCGCAAGGGAAGCCAAGTTCCCAGGCTGTTTCAGCATTCAAGTATCCTTACAAGAACCCTGCAATGCTATATAACAGAAAACCAGGCATGATGCCTTTTTGTACAGTTTCCCTTCTTCCACGTAGATGTTTATAGTCTATGTTAGTGACCTACACTAAAATATTTCATTTGTTTATAATCTCACTTCATTTTTTGTGTCTCAAGCACTAACTAGATAGTGTTGGTTTTTCTGTTTAGGTTTTGGGTTTTTGTGTGTTAGGTTTTTCTTGTTTTTTTTTTTTATTTTATTTTATATATACTTGTCTGGGTGGATGAAGTTTAGCCCCCACAAAAGCTAAAACTGGGTCTTGGAACATCGTCTCCAGTGTTCTCCAAAGTGTAAAAGAAGCCCCAAACTCCCTGTGCTGAGAGTTCTTCCCTCTTGTCCAGGCTGTGGCTGAAGTGGGTTGTGCTCCCTGCCAGCAGAACTGTGCTGCTGTGGCTGCCCCTGGCAGGTGCACTGTGGCTGGGTTTGGCTGCTCCAGCATCTATCCCTATTCTGTTCCCTGGTTCCTCCTGGGAAGAGGCAGGAAAATGGCTAGAATCATCCCCTGGGATGAAATTCAGATCAGGGTCTGCCAATCAGACACTGCTCTAAGAAAACACATTTTTTTTCCTCCTTTAAAAACAACTGCAAGCCCTATCAGACTGTCCTTCTGCTAGACTCAAATTCCACAGCTTTTTTTTTCTTTCCCCTGCATTTTTATTGTGTGTTCATTGCCTTGTAAACATTCTGGTCAATGGATTATACATTATTTCCCCCCAGTTTTTATGCAGAACATCATGAAAAAAGAACTCAGATTCTAAACCAGGACCTCCAGACTGTGCTCACAAAAATCCATCACCACCACAGGAAACCAAAACTATTTTCCCTTTTTTCCTGAAGCATCCTGACATTTTCCTTTAGGAACTCCAAACACAAATAAGGAAAGCTGTGTTGTCCCCTACTGCTTTGAGAGATGGGAATTGAACTTATCACTAACATGAACCCCTCACCTCAAGCGTACTTAGACTGAGGGGAACTTTGGTACTCCAATGCTACAAGTCCTCCAGGATCCTGAGGTTTTTTTGTAGAATGACATATTACAAGTTCCTACATGCAAGCACACACACAAAGAAACCCAGGACAAGACTATCTAGAATACTTGTTAAACCCTTCCTTTAAGAAATACAGTGCCTGTAATTTTGTACTGGCCTGATGCCATTAGGGCTAAATAATTAAATTTTAAAAATAAAACCAGTATAAGGGGTTTTTTTTACCTGTGGGGGAAAGAAAACAGCTAAGCATCAGCAAACTGAAGTTTATAGCTAGCTGCAGTAAGTGCTACCCAAATACACTGGCAGACACTAAACATCTCCGTCTCCTATAACCTAAATGGCTGGGGGCCTCCCGGTCTCAGTTTCTCAGTTCCATAATTAAGCTTGGCAGCAGGTTCAAATGAATTAAAACTGAATGTCACTATTTCCTCAACAAATCCCTCATCCTTGTTTTTTCTTACTTGTCAGGAGAAGACCAGCAGAACAGCAATTAGTGGTAAGCAGTGCAGTGAAAAAGAACCAAGCATACACTAATTAGGTCACTCGCCAAACACGTTCATTTCATTGGCAGATTTAATCAATGTTTTCCTGAAATGTCTTAAATCTCCTATGCTAATTTAAAGTTTTGTTATTGTTGTTACTTTAAACACAGATGGGATGCCTGGAGATTTTCAATTGCTTTCCACAAATCCATTTCAAAATAACAACCCCTCATATAGTATATCATCAAAATTTCGGCACAGGTTTTAGGAAATGGCCTCTAATTTGATGCCAACATTTTTGTGCCTGCAAATACCTACGGGTGCAATTTTGTGGATTTAAGTAATTGCAGGTGTGTAGGGCTCTTAGACATCAAACTCTGAATTGCCCTGATGGATCGGGTACTTAGGGGTAATGCCAAATGATTTAAGGGACTGCCTGCCACTTGAGGTTCCCATAATTCTTGTGAAGTGCTGGACGGTGGCACAGAGCAAAGGTGAGCTTCCCCTGGCACACGTGGGCTTTACACTTCACCTCCAGGGAGCTCTGCTGGTGTAGTGACAGGGATGAGAGCCTTGCTGCCTTTTGGAAGCATTGAGGCAGCTCCTCAGCCACTGCTGCACTCAGAGTGCATGTGACAGCAGTTTTGGGGTATCCTAGCAGCTTGGTCCCCCAGTTAGTGCTTACAGCTAGCACACCAAGGTGCCTTTTTGCATAGAAGACGCTCCGTCAGCAGTCGTCTTTGCTGTCCCCGTGGGAAAGGGAGCTGCCACGGCTGATGAACCAATCTGTACCACACCAGGCTGCCCTGCCCTCCTCCCTCTCCTACTGCACAGCCTCAGGTCCCTGCAGAGGCTCCATCCTTCCTGCTGGCACTGCCCCCAGCACCGGCCCACCCACGGCCCCGCAACCACTAATGGGTTTGAAAGGGCAACATGCGGCCAAGCCACAGCTCGGCAGCCACCTGGTCACCCAGGGTGAAAGTAAAATGAAAAAAAAAAAAAAGGCCAAAGAGCAGGAGAAGTGTGGTTTCCAAGAAGTGAGGAGTGGAGCACCCCGGTACACTGCTGAGCTGGAGCTCTGCAGACAGGAATCTTTGGCAGAGGGCTGTGAAAGGAGAAGCCATGACAAACGAGGGAACACAAGGCAGGGATGGTGAGCTCTGAGCCTGACCCTGACAGAGGACAAGCCCCACATCTGACCTCTGACCAGGTGCTGCTTTGAATCACTTGAATTCAAGTCAGCCAGTGCTCTCTGTTTTCTGCCTCCCATACATCCACACAAGCAGAAGCAAGAGATGGAGACCTGGCCCATCCAGCCAGAAGACTGGCATGGAATCTGGGCACTAATTCAGCCAGTGTTGCTGGCTCACTAACCTTGAAAGCACCTATATACATTGATGGGGAGCTCACACATGCCAAGGAGCTCTTCTGGTTCCACTGATGCCAACAAACTCACTTCATCAAAAGAGTTAATAGTTGGTTTCTGTAAGTTAATATCTTTGCTTCCTTCCTGACAGATGGAAAAGGCCAAATATCCCAGGCAGCCCCTACTCCTGCCAGGCCCTCTGTACTAGGGGCTGACGTGGGCGTTCAAGGGAAGTTGTGGCAAAGCAGGAACTCCAGCTCTGACATTTTCCCACATTGGAGAGCTTGACTTGGTCGCAACGACTCCTTTTGGCAGCATAAGACATGTAAATTTTGCATAATATTACATAATAGTGGAGAAACTTTTAAAAGATGAACACAGATTTGCTTATTTGTAATTACAATTCCATTATAACTAAACTTTTTTTCCTAGGTCTGATGTATCAGAACATTTGGAACTGTGCTTGCCACAAGCATACACTGGTTTTTAATGTAAAAAAGTTCCCTGTCCTTGTTTCTGACCATCTAGAATTCAAACTATCAGATCTGAAATCCAAAACACAGAAGACTGAGCATATCATACAGGTTGGGTCATCAAGGAGTGTAGTGGTTGTATGGACAAAAAGAAGGATAAAGTAATTTCAAGAGAGTACTTGCTTTTTTCATCAATGTTTCTGCTAATGCTACTTAGAGACTGGAAATTAAGAACCACCCCCAAAAGGAAATATGATGAGGGAGAGGAATACCAGCCTAGGGAAGAGACAGCAGTCAAAATGACTTGATGAATTAATAAGCCATTAAATAGAATATATTTATCACAAATACCTTAATTTAACTTTATGATATCATCTCCACATATCTATACATATATATGCATACATTTGAAGACACAAGTATGAAGTTTTGACACAAACACTAGTATAAGTACACAGCTAAGCAAATAATATAATCAAAGATAATACAATTATCAGAGATGTTTCTCCTTCACGCTTAGAAGAAACATCTAGGATTTCACAAAAGCCTAAGTTAATTTGAGTTTTCAAGTTCACTTTTGCCCAGCACTTATTTAGAGTGTCTCTTAGAAGGCAGTATTTGTTCTGACAATCAGTCTGTAAAAGAAGTGATTATCTAGTAATTTACTATGCAATTTTCAGACATTGTTTTATGCTCAGATAAAGAATCAAATAAAAGTTTTATAAGCCTTGGAAAATTAGAGTTAGCAAGCAGAGAGGTTGAATCACCCTTGAACACAAAATTACCAAAACTAGCTTTTTCTTTCATTGTTCAAATTGTGCTAAAATATTCCTGCAGCTCCAAATGCTCAGAGTAATAGTAAAATAGTCTACATCATTACTATTTTTAAATCTCTACTTTATAAAAAATGTTCTCACTGGCTAGAAAGTGGTGAATCATCACCTTTTAATTAAAACAGCTAATATATAGTTAGAAAAATAATTGGAAGTGAAGACTCTTAAATGCAAGAAAGAAAAGATAGTCCCTTCATTTCAGATCACTCCCCAGAGATGCACCTACACTGTTAAGTATGCATATATAGCTGATTTTTTTGTTTGCTTTAGCTTGATATGGAAATACAGCACAAAACTGTCACTTTGATTATGTTTCTGCAGTGATTTCTTTTGCTTCTTGCATTATTTGAATTCCCTTTATAACAAAAGAACTGCAGAAAAGCAGCACTAACAGAATTTTTAGAGATCTCTTTGCAAACACATTCTTAATTTGAACATTCAATTACTTTGAATTAAGCAGAGCGCATATGAATACAGGTTATTATTAATTGCATTGAGTAACTAATGATAATATTTTAATGCAAAACTGAAGTAGGAAACTCATGATGATCTTTAAATGTATTTTAAACTGCTTCTAAATTATTTTTGTCAACCTCTGATAAGCAAAGGAAACAGTGCAAAGACACCTACAAAATTTTGCTATGTGGGAAAGAAGTACTTCTACAACGAGTAAGTAACTATATGTATATGCATATTCATGTCCGTTTTTCTGGAACTTCGTGCTTCCAAAATCTTAGTCTCTGAAGGAACAGAAGCAGATCTCAAAATTGACAATAGCTCTTGTGAAAGATGGTTACAATAACAACTGTGAGGGAGAGAGGCATAAGAAGTTATGAATTTAGCAAATACACCTATCAAGTAAACAGTATCGCACTTTAGTTCCCTCTCTCAATTTTCACTGCATTCCTGGCAATTCAGAACCCCAAAGACTGGCAAACTGAAGAAAATCCTAAAAAGAGCACAAACATAGCCATAAAAATCCAGATTTTGCAAATGGCAGAACACAATTTGTTTATCCCTAACAACATGACAAATGTTTGGGGCCTTAAAATTGAACCTACACGTGCATGAGTACTTATGGGTAACCCTAATTGCAGCACGTCACCAACCCAAAGAGAGAGACCTAAACTCTGTGAGGACCTGTCAAAGAACAAAAATCTTGGTGAAAACAAACAGAGGGAAGTTGAGAACTGTTTCCTAGTATTTGCTAACAGCATGAACTTGGATTAATCACACAAAACCAATGATGGAAAATTCATTGCTCAAGTTACTAAATATGGACTTACTAAAGAAAAAATATTGTAAATCTCACAGTGTCAGAAGAACAAGAGATAAACATACTTTTCAATCTTTAACTTTCAAAGTAAATCTCTCTGCAAGTCCCATTTGATTCACTGTCAAAATTCAAAATGAAGAGTAACTCTATTTTTAAATATAGGGATATCTTACATCTACAAATGCCATTTAAACCTATGTATGATTCAACATTACAGTTATTTACCACCATAACATTTTTATCAATACATTAGTTATATAATGCAGTCATTAAGATTATTTTCACTAGATTTCTGTAGCATGAGACAGTCATTGTGGTTCTGCAGCTGAGCTAAATTTCACACTTGAAGTAGTGGTTGTAGAAAGCAGAATGTTCTCCCAAAGAAATACAGCAAGAGGAGTGCTTAGTTAGATATTTATATAAAAGGGAGGGAAGGATACAATAGCTGTTTCTTTCCTTGACTGGAGAAACACTCAGTGCCTCACAATTTTTGCAATACCCAGAACAAAATAACCAGAATTTGCAGTTTCAGATTTACATCACCTGCTTTGAGATCCAGAGTTACAGTATCAATTAATAGCTTCCCTGAAAAACTTGAAAGGAACCCTTACACCCAAAACTGGAAAAGGGTTTGCTTTTTAAACCGCTATTTTTCATATTCACTTTCCTCTGATTACAGCGACGTCCAGATGCCGAAGTTTCAAAATACCACAAGAAAGACTATTTTCTCTGTATTTCCAGACAGCAGGAAACACTGACACTCTCATGAGAAAGTCTGCTCTTCTGAGGTTTCATGCTCAGTTATGCAGACTCCAGAGCTTTACTTAGCTTGGATAATGTTTGGGTAAGATATGAAACCAAATCTCTTGAGATTTGTCCATCACTTATTTTAGACCTGAGCGACTTGAGTAAAAAACCTGGTGTAGAGAAACAGTTTAGGAAAAAATCATTCAGCCATTACTTCTGAAAGCTCCCAGTGCCTGTGTAAAACAACTGATTTTTTCTTCTAAATATTGGACCTCAGTTTACCCAAAAGCTAAGCAAGTTATCCACCAGCTGTTCACCAAAAAGGCACATAACCTAAGAAACTATGAGACTACTTCCAGCTCCTGAGGACTAGTTAGAAATGAACATTAATACTGTCCTGCATCTCTCAGGGTTGGAATCTGGCATGGCATTCCAGCAGGCATTTATGGACAGACAGAACAGAATCTATGGATGCTTTACTTCTAGTGCACCACACCCATGGAAGACAACAGTGAAATACTGGGAGGAGGGAAATGAAATCTCTCAGCAGCCAACTCTACCAGCACTCATTTTAAACAGTGATACTATTCTAGGAGGCAAAGGAGGATGTTTTGTATCACCCAGGGATCTTTGTCAGAAATGAAATATTCCATTCTCTTCTTCCCAACACTGGATTGCTCAGCAACCTTAACATTAAGTAACTGCAAATCCTTGCAAGCAGGAAGAAACAACCTGACAAGAGAAGATGCACTTGGTGATCACACTGTGATTACTGTACTTTATTAAAAATAATTTTCTTTTCAGTATGTTTTGACAAGAAAATAGAAAGCATCTTGTGCAGGCTTCAGGAAATATTAAAATAACCCAAGGTGATGAACGTGCTATTATCCAGTCTGTTCCAAAGGGAGGATGCTCAAGTACTGAAATGGTTTTCATTTCAAATACACATTCATTTTCAAGACACCGCACTTGAAAAATTGGACTGTATATTTGTCACACAGTAAGCAGTGATAAAGAGCACAGCAATTTATGTTCTTTATGCAAACCACTTGTAATTCAGAAAACAACTATAGTTTCTAAAAGGCAGCAAAATGATAACACTTTCCCAAGAAAGTGAAATGTTTTTTTTTGTGCCAGTTGCCCAATTCTAGCATGCCAACCTTTGCTGTGATAAACATTTTGGATAACATGCAAAGAGCTCCTATTCCAACCCATCAACACTCATGATTTCTTGGAGCTTTAGGCAGAGATGAGCAATACCTTCTGAATATTTCATATTTCTAAGAAAAGGATCCTGATACCACCACCACCATCATGCTAAAATACTGCTGACCTTTGAGCAAGAGGTCCATGTGCTTTCAAGAAATGACTGCTGGTAAAAACCAGCATTCCACCTGTGCTTTGGAGGAGAAGCACAGCAGAGGTGGACAGCACAGAGCAGGATAAGCCACAACACAGAGGTGAGAACAACATCCATGCTAAAGACACAGCATACATTTTTGCCCACTGATTTTGGACTTAGTATTTCAGACAATCAGAATGCAGGTATCCTTAAAGTTTTATAGTTATATTGCCCAGGGTGTTCTTTTTTCTTTTGTGGTTAAATACCAGTTGCACCTTCTGAGCCTTTTTTCATGTATCTACCACATTTATCTGTAGCCTGAAGTTCCAAAATGCTATTATTATAGTAGCTAGAAATGGCTATTAGTTTTCCAGGCTGAGACAAAACGAAAAAGAAAAAAAAAAAAAAAAGAAAAAAAAAGACTGGAGAAGAGAAGAAAAGAAATAATCATATCAGAAAATCTCTTTTCAAAATCTCGAATCAATATTCTTCAGACCTGAGAAAGTTCTGAAATGTAGGTAAGTGGGAGACCCAGAAAAAGTGGGTAAAGTGCAGGTTTTTAATCAAATCTGAATTTTGAACTAGTAGAAGTTTCCTATCACTAGAAATCCCATATCTCTAATACATGAAAAAGAATCAAGTGGATAATATAGCATTTGAATCTGAAGCAAACAAACACTTTCATTCCTATCTTGAATTTTAGGTAGCTCTTCAGTGTCAGCTTGTGCGTAACATCATTCCCTGCTGGTAGAGAATATGAGGGTCCCACCATACCACAAAGGTCTGATGAAGGTGCTCACTGAAGCCCATGCTGAAGCCACCTGGATGATGACTGTGAGGCATCAGCAGGTCAAGCCAGCAGGAGGACCCAGCAGGAATCCCCTGTGTACAAATGCCAATATGTAGGAAGCCGCTTGCACGCTGAAATTCATGGCTACAACCAGCCTTCACAGAGCTTATAGAGAAAAAAAGGCACAACTCTGGGATTGGAAGAGACATCCTGGATCTTTCTGGAATGTGGATGATAAAAACCCAACATGAGATGACCACATGGGGTTACATCAGTGACTTAGTTCTTTTAATAGTACTCTTTACTTACTGGAAGGATCTTGCCTGATACATCCTTGTACCAGATATATTGCCTTCACAACTGTGGCCATTTATGGCTTGGGCACTTACAAAATCATCTGATCCTTTCCCTAAAAATAATTTTCCAACTTTCCATTCAGGATTTCTTCTATTACTTGCTAAGTAAATGATTTTACTATTGGATTTTTTCTCTTTCTCTCAAAATCCAGTCCTCAGGATCATCTAATTACCTCTCCATGTAATTGCCTTGTGTAACAAGCAGGTATTGAGGGAGCTCTGGCAGCAATATCCATGAAGAATAAATGAGAAATCTGATACATGCCTTAGAAAGAGGGGGTGGGCGTGCATTGCTGATGGTAGTGACTGCTGTGTCCTATCCTGAATTCAGATCGTAAGAATATCAGCAAGGGCTGTGTTCAGTAGCTTTTCCTAAATGCTCAGGCATCCTCTGAACATGAAGCTGTTAAGTTTAGGGTCCCCAGAGACTCTTAAGGATTTAACTAAGAAGCAAACTCATTGATATATATTGCCAGTGAAAGGCCAAATATACAATGGAAAACAACTTTCATCACATTAAGCAAGTTTAAGGTATAAATTTCAAGGCTTAAAAATAAAAGGTAAATGCAAGGAAGGCAGACATGCTAAAATATTCTTTTTAAAAATGAAAGTGAGGACAGTCAGATATAATCCTATTCTGTTATTAATGAGGGATACTTTATTATTTAAAAAATCCCTATTTTTACAAATTATACAGAGAATTACTGAGATGTCCAGGTCTGCAGTAGTTTGTGGAGAGTGGTTGTGCATCACTGTAGTACAATAAATAAACAAAAACGAAAAAGGAAGCAGCAAGGAGTTTAGCTGGGACACACAAACCTAGCAAACATATTTTGCCTAGGAAGCCAAAATGCACAAAAAGAGAAAAAGACATTTGAAATGCCCAGCAAGATCCTCATAAACCACATCAAAGAAATAAAGAAAACAGCACATAAAATCTTTTTTTTGTCTTTTATGAAAGAGTGCGAAATCTGCCCACAGTTTTGTGTGTGCATGCTCTTGGTCAGTGCCTCAGCCTTCGCTTGCTGTAGCAGGCGAGACAGGGAATCGACACAGGCACTGCCGCGCATCCCTCCCGCAGACGCCAAACTCATGTTGGTGTTGTCAATGCAGAGATATGTAAATGTTTTGAGCCTGAATGTCTGCTTCCTGTCAACAGCAAGAATTAGCCAGACAAATATCCGGCAGGCACGGCTGTGCTTTCATAAGAGTGTAAATGCTGTACTACAAAATTTGCTGCTTGCTTCATTGCTGGCCTGTAGCTCTCAAAGCCCTTTCTGTGACCAAATGCAAAGGGAAGCACCTTCCCACACCACCACCAGACCCTGAAAGCAGTGAGGGGGGTCTGTGGAGGAAGATTATGAGGTACTAGCTGGCTGAAAAAAAGAACACAGAGTTACCAGGTCCCATGACCAAAAGGATCACAAAAGGAAACCTATCTCATTTCCATTACACAGAGATGGCAGCAAGTTGCTACTCTGCCTCTACACCTTCCTAGGCACCACTTTGTATTTCTGGGGCAGACCTGGACTCTTTCTTCCAGAGGTGACACAGGCAGGTGGTGCATCAATCAGAAGATGGCATGTTCACACATTTCTGTATATAATGCAACCAAAAGATCTGTACTGGGTATTTCTATTACATTCAGTGATATTGTGTTACATGACCCTGAGAGCAGGTTTATTTTTCACTTCTTAAGGGCAAGGGTAGGGGGTAACATGGAGCTGAGGCGCAAATTCCCTCACATGCCAGGCTTGGAAGCTTTGACAGAAATGGGGATTGCCATTTATTCTCATCTATTCATGGGGTGCAACAGCTTCAGCCTCCCTAGTGCTCTCTCCTGCACTAGAAAACAATATGAGGTTCCAGCAACAGGCAGGGAAGACATTTGGAAAGAGAAAACCTTAGTCTCTCAGAAATCATACCATTCTGTCATGTCTTTTTATTACTTATTTTTTCTTTTTTCTTCCCAGATGCTTAGGACAAACGTTAAACGTGAAGAAGAAGAGTAGCCTTTCCTTGCCTGTATCTAGAAACAAGCAGATGGAGCAGATGAAGGATCTCATGCAAAGCATGATGGCGTGACATGATGAGAGACAGACTACAGTATTAGACAGCCTTTCCCTCCCTAAGTCTACACTACATCTAATTAGGATGCCCATTTCACCTTTCTATCATGGATTTTGTCACTTAGGAAGTCTGCATTTATTGCATCAAGGCATTGTTGTCCTGGATAACAAAACCTAAGATCTTTTAAAAAAATAAAAAAAGAAAGAAAAAAAAAAGTCCAGCAAATTACATGGTTCCAATCCTAATCCACATATGTGGCACAAGTGCATTGCACTTGTTTAATGGGCAACCAACAGAATCGAGCTTCTCTCAGGAAAGTCAACATTTTAGTGCACGCTAGGAAAATTAAGAAAAAGCCATCTTCCAACCCAAAAACAAATTCCACATTTAATAGCTTAAAATGAAGCCACTGAAGACTAAACATCTGGCCTTTTTGGATATTATCCCAGATACTGCGTGTAGCACCAAAGCTCTTCATCACAGTATCCTCTTAAGAATTTGACTAAGATCATTCCCCCAGTATATGTTGCTTCTCTGCAGGACATCACAAAAACATGCATGTTGCAATAAGATCTCTTTGCTATGTGTGTGGAGATCACACAGAACCATAGCACTTTAGATTTGTTTGGGTTCTCCAGGACTTCACATTGCACTAATCACCTCTCTGCAGCAGTAGCAACAGCAACCACCCATGTGGATCACAAAAGCCAGTTAGAGAGGGTTTATCAGAAACAATCTAATAAATCAGCAGTGTTTCTAGAACTTCCACTGGAGGTCAGTGGGATTTTTTGTCCCTGAAATGCAACAGGCACATCCACAGTGCATCTCACCAGCATCCATCAAGACCTTCCCACCAGCATTGAACAAAGCAGTATTGCCTACATGGCAAAGAGCAGTGCCTGAACACTGTGGTCCTCCCAGGATATTTAGGACTGTTTCTCATTGAGTATAAAAAGAACTAGCAGAGCACCACTGTGTCACTGGTTTCAGTACTAATTTGGACAGGCCTACACAGTACAGCACTGTGCTTTTGAAAACCCCAGTTTCTGAACAACTTGTTTTGAGATCTCCACTGGTCCCATCTTCCAGGCTCTACCAGCTGTGCTGAGATGCAGACTGGATTTACTGGGACTGCTGCACAGAATTCTGGACCTGGTTCTGTGCAGAAGGTCAGACTGATCAGTGGATACCTTTAAGCTCTGCAAATTTCTGAGAAAGAGTGTGTGGAACATGGCCACTGGAAATCAACTGAACCAGCACAACATTTCATAGGCCAGAGGCACACAGATTATAACTATAGCCAAACTACACAGTGTGAGAGAGCCACACAAAAGACAAAAGTATTGGATAAGGCTGAAACAGAATTAGCCTTAATAGACAGTGCCTCCCTAGAGCTTTTATGCTCACAGCCAAGCAAAACGGTTCTGCACAGGAAGACAAGAACTGCAGACTTCTGGCATGGGTCTTGAGACATAAACAGTGTGAGAGACTTGTTCCCATAGTAGAACAAAGAGGTGAAGCAGACCCCCTTGAAACAAACAATTCCTGGCCATCATACCATCCAAACAAGCACAAATAAAATTAAGTGTTTCATTTAAGCTTTCCTTTTTTTTTTTTTTTTTATATAAAAGCAGAAAATAATATTTTTAAAGTTGCCGGCTTTTTTTGTTTTATTGACCTTCCTCTACTTCCTCTAGCAAATCACTCACAAACACATTCTCCCTTTTTTTTTTTTTTTAGAGATACATTGGTAGTAGAAATCTCTGTTGTAGACTTTTTGTTTCTTTTTTTTCCAGACAGCCTAGTCCATTTTTTTCCAGTCCTGAGACAATCACTCCTGTTCTTCATTTTCCTCCTCTCCCTGCTCCTCTAAGGTGACTTAAAAAGAGAAAGAATCACAGAATAGGCTAGGAAGATGACTTGATTAATGACTTTTCCACTCCTGTAAGTAATTTCAAAGGAATCATTCTATCCAGGGATGACAAAAGGGAAGATGTTTCCATAAACCCCAGTATGCTTTCTGCAAACACATAAGCATTCCAGTGCAGGCAAGGAGAGAGTGAAGATCTCATTCTCTAGCAATGCAATTCTTTTCCTTTTCTATTTGCTGTTTCTCCCCATACTTTCTGGTTTTCCCATGCTTCCCGTGTTTTTATCTTTCCTTTACTGTGTTTTATGTATTTCTGTCATTTTCTTCCACCATCTCCTCTTTCCTAGCATTTTTCTAGCTTCTTCAGCCTCCGATTTCCTTTGTCTGCTAATTACAGCAATTAAGATGGAAACAGTAGTTCTCAGAAAGGAAAAGGAAAGGGAAGAGGAATGGGGAAGGGAAGGGCAACGGGGAAGGGGAAGGGGAAGGGGAAGGGGAAGGGGAAGGGGAAGGGGAAGGGGAAGGGGAAGGGAAGAGAACCCCCTCAGCTTTTAAAGTTGAAACAAGAAAACTGGACTTTGAAAAAAAGGTGAAAAGTAAGGCCAAAGGTCTGTTTTGAAATGATAGTGCAACAAAGGAAGCAATTAGGAAAAAAAGTAAAGTGAAAAATGAACCCAAGTTTTCACTCGGAATTCAAGTTTTCTTTCAGTTAAAAAAAAAGTTCTTGTCCAATATGTTTCTGTACTTACTGATTTTATTCATAATGAGGAGTAGACTTGCCAAAATATCATGAGAGTCTTACTAGTAATGAGACTTTTAGACAGAGAAAATGCCAGAGTTTCTAGATAAATCAGAAACAGAAAGTACTAAGTACTTAATGGAAAATTTCTCTCATGAAGGAGAGCAGCCCTGTATCTCAAACAAAACCAGGCCCACAAATTGCTGTACTTACATTTTTAATAGTCTGCCATGTTAATCAATTTTCTAGGATTCAGTCTAGCTGCCTTAGGAGGGGCTTTGTTATCCACACCCTGCAATAGGCAGGACAGTTTGGTCTTGGCTGAAAGGCAAAAGGCATGGAACAGAGAACCCAAAACCTTCTCTTGATGGATGCTGCAGCCTGAGGTTGCAGCACATTTCTAGTGCAGTTTGAGAAAGGCAGTACGCTGCTGCTGTCACAGCTTTTGGATGCCTGCTGCAGATCAGTTCTCTGTTGCAATTTGCTTCACAGACACCTGGTTCTGTCCTATAAACACACCTAGAAAACATTCAAGGTGAACTTGGGTCCTTGGAAAGCTTCTGAGCACACTTAATAGAACTATCTTTTTATTGAAGGAACATGTATTAGAAGATTATTATTTTACTCCTCAAAGTACGGTTGCTACAGGAGAAAACTTGTTCACCAAGGACAATTCAGAAGACAGCTCATCTTCCGAACCTCAGTTTTGCCCAGCTTCAGATAATGTTGACTAATTTAGGAGACAGGAGCACCACATTCTTTATGTGTTGGAGGAAATGGAGAGCAGCTCCTTTGTAGGGCACTCCAGAGCCCCAAAGGTAAACTAATTTTCTGAATCACCTCTGAAGGAGCTTCTCTCTGCAGAGTTATACAGATTCTAAGAAAATCAGTTTTAAAACCGAGAGTTCTGTGTTTGTTTCTAAAACTGGGCAGGGCAGACATTTCCCTCTGCAAGTGTCACTATTCAGCCTTTATCAAGCTTACAGCGTGGGGTAAGATCTTGCCAGCTCATGGCATGTGCCAAAAGGAGAAGAAAGGAAGGGAAAGGAGGGTGAGACTCTCACTCTGGGATTGCACACAGAGGAAGGGACAGGGTAGCGAGGCACTCATGCAAGGCACAGCATAGGTGGATAAGGAAACAAAAAAAAAATCAGGGATACGTGCACACTGGATTCTAGTTCTAATAAATAAAAACTAGGGCAATGCACCCATTTTTATCACAAGGCTTCACTAATGAGAACACTGCTAATGAGAACACAACATGGACAAAAGCTTCTCTCAAAGCTTTTTCATTCAACACCAAACACTTCCCAGTCAAAATCCAGAAAGTCTTCCTAATAGGGATTAGCTCATTTTCATTGTGAGCCAGAGGCCTTTGGAACAGAAATACCAAGTGTTTGGTCAGGAAAAGTAATTTGGGCCAAATATTGTTCTCATTTGCTCTTGGTCTCCCTTTCCCGCCCCTCTCTGTTCTCTCCCAGTGATGATGAAGGCTATGACTGTCACCACTACTTCTTCCTGTTAGCACATAGGAAAGGCTCCAGCAAAAGCCCCTTGCTCAATTCCATTCATTGCAGCTGGGTCATGCAGACAAACCACAGAGAGCTGATACAATGAAAAGCAAGTTTTAGCTGGAAAGCATGAATTTATTTTTTTTTTTTTTGGCCTTGAATTGTTCTGCTCTCTTATATAATTTTAAAGCAATGTGCTACTATGTGTATTTTTAAGGAGCTGAATCAATTAAACCATCGAATCCTTTCTTCTTGAATTCTTTTTTCCTTGAAAAGTAGGCAGAGCATACAAGCTACATAATATTATTATATGTATGCATAACTTTTAAATAAAAATAAGAGGTCAACTTTGGTGTGATTTACTGGACTGACAACATACCCCCACCGAGTATACAGCACTCTAATAAATCCTGAAGTGCTCCCTTAAATTTGCATAATACATATGCACTATCACTCAAATCCAAATGTGGATTGATACAGACATCTCAAGGAACAAATAACTCACTGCATAGGCACAGACTACAATAATAATCATTCTCTGATTATGGCTGATGCCCAAAGGATTAGCCAGCTAGTGGAGACAACTATCTACCACACTGGCTCAATTTAATGAGCATTTCATTCGCCCTCAGTAAGATTTTTTTTGAAAAAAAAATTAAAAAATACTGTGGTGGATTTTTGCTTAACTGAAAGTGGAAAAACACATTACAGACTTCAGGTACATCTGCTGAAGTTCATCATTACCATGGGAGATTAAAGCATTTCTCTTAATCTCTTCTTAACTAAAACAATTTAAGCCCATTTTCATTGTTACTTCCCCAGGCTGTACCTTTCAAGGACAGTTCCACTGTTTTTAATCTAAAATACAATAACCTGCTTCATACACAACACACATAAATTTCAAAATCTCCCTGTGCCAGGCAAGGGCAGTAAATTGAGAAAAGGACGAGGACAGTAACTTCAGCTGTGCAAAGCCTGTTTCCTAGCAGGGGATCAATAACAGCTGACTGCATTAAGGGCAGAGAAAGCAGCAGCAGCTTTGCTGCTCTGCTGCTGGAGGTCACCACCACCCTCAGTGCACCTGAGCCTGATGAGGCACATGCCCAGGGTAGAAAGGTGGAGGGGTCCCTGAAAGAGCTCCAAACAAGCCAGCCTGCTTGCTGGAAGCAACAGAGCTGCAGGACCCAGGGAAAATGGTCAGTGCAGACCCAGGTTAGCACAGCAAGTGCCTCACAAATATCTTCACTTCTTCCACAGCTTAAGTAGGACTATTTTTACTTCTTTTGGCCTCATACATGACAGCTTTACTGGCTACCTCCATTTTCCTAACAAAAATAATAATGGTAAAAAAATTTTAAAGTACAAGTCTTATGAGGAGCAGCTGGGAAAGTTGGGGTTGTTTAGCCTGGAGAATAGGTGGAGGCTCAGGGAAGATCTTATCACACTCTACAACTAGATGAAAGGAAGGAATAGGGAGGTGAATGTTGGTGTCTTAGCCCAAACAACAAGAGATTGGACAAGAGGAAATGGCCTCAAGTTGCGCCAGGGGAAGTTTAGATTGGATATTAGGAAAGTTTTCTTCACTGAAAGGGTTGTCAGGCATTGGAGCAGGCGTCCAAGGGAAGTGGTTGAGTCTCCACTCCTGGAGGTATTTAAAAGATGTGTAGATGTGGCTTGGGGATACAGCTTAGTGATGGCCTTAAAAGTGCTGGGTTAATGGTTGGATTCAATGATCTTAAATGTCTTTACCAAACTAAATGATTTTATGGTTCTATCTCAGTTTCATCTTTGCAGGGGTTACTCTTTCCTCTCAGAAAGGAAGGATGAGTTGGTCCAGCTCACAGAGCTACAACTAAAAGGGTAAAATGAAACACAGAGTTCTCACTTATTCTCCTAGATCACCAAAGAGGGAATGTTACTTTGCTTTATCTCCCTTTCTGTTTATATGTTGAACTTGTCCTTCTTATTCCCTTTACTACACCAAGGCTAAGGTCTGCAGACCTTCCTGTAACTTAACCTCTTGCTGCCTCAATTTCTTCTTCTGTAAAATGGGAGTAATACATTTATATTCACCTTTTGGCAACCAGATTTACTAATCCAATTAACCAGTTATCATGCATTTGTAAAGAATTCAAGCTCCTCAGAAGCAAGGCATTACAGTAACACTAAGTTTTATTGTTATTGTTGTAAAAATAATCAAAATTCAGAGGGAAAGGGAAGATGCCAGCTGGCAGATTGAATATCCAGTCTCACTTATTGGCAGCAGGACCACTGCTGATTATGCAAACTTGTACTTCCAGTCTTCAACTGGTTAAGGAGCTGTTGTCAGCTTATTTCACAGAAAGCTCCTTGTGGCTCAAAATATGTCTGATCAGCTTCTTTTCATGGATCCAGGATTCCCAAAAGCAGAAGTCCTTAAGCACATGCTTAGTGTAAAACCAGCATTTAGGTACTCTGGTTAATCAGACTCACAATAAAAAACCTCCTCAATGCAAGAAAATAAGAAGTTTTTTTTCCTCACAAATATACACACTTATTAGATTATCCATGGCCAAAATTTATCTTAATAAAACTCATCTCCAAACCTTGCATTTGCATAGAGTATATGCATATATATATACATATATATATATATATAAAACACATATCATACATATTTCATTTAAATAAACCTTTTCTTTGGGGCTTGGGTCTTGTGTGGCAGAAAGATTGTAAGACTCTGTTAGGCTTTCACTCACTCCTGTTCAAGATATCTGAATTACCCAGGTCTAAGGGATATATTCCAATTTAAAAGGGCCTTTCTGGCTGTCTGAGAAAAGTTACGTGGTCAGGGACACAGGAAGATGGATGTGTGGCACAGAACACACCAAGGTAACAGACTCTATACTAGCAAGCATGGACTCTTGTTGAAAGCTGAAAAATAACAGAATCTGTGAGGATGTACAACAACTTTTGAAATAGAAGTTCGGAACATTTGGAGCACGGCTGCATTAGCAAAAGAGGTAAAAAAAGAGGCTATGAGAAGAGTCAACAAATAGAATCTCCTCCTGGAGTAATTACTCTTCCTGGAATAAGCAATAGTTAATAATGAGAAGCAGACATCCACTGAAAAATGAAAATAAAAACACAATTTAGTTGAAGAGAGAAGATAGTTACCACACACAGGAAGCATCATTAATTAGGACTTCTAAAAGAAGATTTCTCATCTTGAAGGAACTTATTAGCAACTGATTGCTCCAAGGCAGGTTTCAAAACATGTGAAAATAACAATTATAGAATGTTACTAGCTAGAAGATGACTAAGATGATGAGATCAAAGATTAAATCTTCAGGTTTTTTTTATTGGTAAATTCCCCCAAAAGAGAATGGGAAAATGGAAAACTTCAGCATAATGGAGATACTGGCAACTGAGTAGAGAAAACTACAGGCAAGTCAGACACTGATAGCCATTGCCTACTCAGTAGAAAACCAAGCTGATCACCAGAGAGCTGTTTCCCCAAATCAGTGCCACCATATGTCCTGAAACTTATCCATGTATTAGACCATCTCACCAGGATGTTAGAGAAACTAACATCGTAAGCAATGTCATTCCTGATAGGTACAAATGAAAATCCAGCTTGGAAAAACCTGATGCTCTCACTCTTTTAGGAAAAGCAACAGCTAGCAGACAGCTGGATATACCACTAGAGAAATCTAGGCTGACCAGAAGAACAGGGATCAGTGTTCTCAGATCAGATCTCAGGAACTGACACACCTCAGTTTTGTCTATATGACAGCTGAAAGGCAATGCAGCAGCTACAGCTGCAAATAGCTCCAGGGAGGCTCATCTGAAAGCCTGCATAGGTGGGGATACCAGCGTGAGAAAGAAATCAAGTCAAACCAAATGTTAATTTCTCCAAAATATGGCCTCAAAGGAAAAGGCAGGAAAACACAGTGTGCAAATCAAAGGTGATCTAAATGAGTCTGATTATTGGTGACAGGGAAAATAGATGACCCATATTAGCATATCTAAGGGAAGAGCAGACTGGATTTCAGAGTCCAGAAGACATAGTGTGCCTACCACATTTTCACCTTCAGAACAGTTACTGAGAAGCACATCAAGTGGCAAAACAAGCTCATTAACCTAATCAGTTTTTGATGGCATCTGACAGCCTCCATCACTGCTCACTTAAACACTAACAGAGGCATCTGAAGGTTGATCAGAAGCAAAACAGACCTTTGTTGTCGCAGACACATGGGGCCATGGCTGGATTGTTCTTTTCACCAGAGAAGAACAGCATAAACGATTTGTTTTTCAGGTCTTGAAAGACAATGTGAAAAGAGTCCCCTTACACTTTGCCCTACCCCAGTAGTAGCCACCTTCCAGCCCATTCCGACACCTTGTTGGTCACAGCACCAAAAAATGTAGGTTCCTAGGACTCTGCCATGGGTGGCATAGACATTGTGGCCAGCACTATTATCATCCAGGCTTTTGTTAAATTTGATTACTTGTAGCATCTCTGCATCTTTATACGCCATGGATTCCTTTAAAAATAATGACAAGCCACAACATGAGCTATCAAAGTGAAACAATAAAGGCATGGGAGCAAAATATATTGTTTGTCTTCTGCAGGACACTGCCAGAGATTTTGACATGAGGAATGGATAAATGGATACTGTCTAAAATCAGTGTACCCTTTTAGCACGAGGCCAAAGTTTGGCATTCAGTGCCAAAATAGCAAAGTCACAGTTCAACTATCACATACATGCCTCAAAACTTCATACCCAGTAATGATAACACAAACAAGATGCTGCAAATGATAAGTTAACAAAAAACACAGATCACAAATGAATTTCTAAAGCAGAAAACACAGAATTCATATATATTGGCACTTGCAGGCATGTTAAGAGGGATATCCACAAAGACCTATCAGCAAGGTGTTAAGCACTTACTCATTCAAACAAACTCAAAATCTGGCTGTCAAATCCAACACTTAAGACTGCAATATATGTCCTCTTCCCCTTAACAAATTAGCATAGAACAATACCCTTGAAAGATAGATTTATGGTAATAGTCCCTGTAATTTATCTTAAAAACAGGAAGAAAATACCTAGTTCATTTGCTAAGAACAAAGCCTTACCATCAACCTCCAGGCAGCTAGGGAACATATCAGGGTATCTCTCCTTAGGCATTTCTTTTCTTCAGGAAGGGATAATCTATGGGTCCTGATAGAGAAAATGTACTGAGACCAGGCCAGGGCTGTCCAAGAGTGAGTTATTTTTTGAGTTATTATTTGAGATGATTTGAGGATGTATTCCAGTTAAAGTACATCATCTACATACATTTATTGCCCTTACTCCATTATTTTCTATACTCGACAGGATATATCACTGGACCTACAAGCATTTCTGGGGCTTTCTTGCTATGAAAACAAACCCTAGGTTTCTACTGTTGGTAGTTCTTTGATCTGAGATTTCTCGGTGACTCATCTCAAAGTCAAACTCAAGAGTTTATTTTCCTAATAATTTTTGATTTGTTGGTGGTTTTCTTTTTCAGTGTTTGGGTTCAGCAAAAGATGAGGCCTGAGGAACAGGAATAAACAAACCTGACTAAGCACATAATGCTACCTCTTTGAGTGCCATTTTAAAAGATGACAAAAAATATGACACTGTGATAATCATTGATTATTTACATTATATTGTAGAAGAAATGCTTGCACTACCCTTGGGGCCCACGTTGCAAAGCCTTGTAGAGCAAAACAGGAGATATATTTCATGTCTCAATCAGCTATGGATAAAATATGCATGACAATTTCAGCTTGGGAGGCCCAGAAAGATTATTTATTTTTCCTGTCTGGGAAAGAGTTATTTGTTTGTTTAATTGTACTGTGCCTTTTAATAAGGAATGTTAAGGAATCTTCTGTTGACAGGAAAAACAATACAGTCCAAACCATTTCAGCAAGAATGCCTATTATTCACTGCATAGCATTATGCATATGACATGCATTGTATTTGCTGCACACAGGAAAAACATTTGCTGTTTTGCTCAGCTGAACAGAGAACAGCTTCTCACCCATGTTTTATCTATTTTTTTCCAAACACTAAATATAACATCACTGTGAAATAAATTAATTGACCTGTGCTGTGAATAAATAAATTAAAAAATTCAATATGCTGCTTTGAATTTGCAGCTCATTTCTGCAAGACGGTTTTGCAGCAGCTCTAACATATGAGTTAAGTAAGCCTTTCTGACAGGTGTAAAAGCCTTTCATACCGCTTGCAAGGTTATGCTAGCGAAATATGACAGAAAACGTGGACTAGTCACAATATCATATGTTCCATATCAGCAAGTATCATAACAGAAAGGCTCACTACACCAAATAAAATGTACTACGTGCTAAAACAATGGGTGTGTAGAAATAATGACACAACAGAACAGGCAGGAGCTGGGGCTCTAATTTGGCATGTTGCTTTGCCATAGGATTAACCCAAATGCGACTCATTATCTGGGAAAAATAAAATAATGAACTTATCCATCAGGAGCATTACCCTATGCTTGGCTAAGGAGAGAGGAAGCAATCTTTATTTATTTGTTTGGTTTTTTAGAGCTGAAATGAACTCATACAAGATTATGGTAGTTTTCATATATACTGCCTTTCTCTGCCACCCTGTTGCATGCGCTTTCTCGAAGGGACTTTATTGATCCCTCTTCCCAGATGTTTCATATTTGAGGAACTGTCATAAATCACTGCTGGAGCAGGAGACATTGCTGGCTTTCACCCACACAGTGCTCCAAATCTGAATTTGATTTTGTTTTGCCTGGTTGGTAGCTCACGCCCAGCCCTTGGCTCAAGAGCCTGTACCCAGCTCATCCCAGCAATACCCTGTGTACTCCACAAAGAACATTTTCATGGCCTTGGCCGAGGAACGCTTTTGGTTGCTATCAAAGCTGGGTGACTCTGCTGAGCCACTCCATTCAGAAGAACAACTAATGCTGGAAAGGAACTATTTTTCTATCATAAGACTGAACAGCTGATGAGCCAAACATCATCTAAGTACTCACTTGTGATTTTGGAAAGAGCACTACCCTGGAAAAGAAAGGAGCTTGTGTGGAACTGCAAGCTGGACTTTAGTCAGGGTCTCTGTGCTACAAGGCCAGCACTTCATTTGGTATGTGATCCAGAAACTTCTGCAGAAGGCTTATGTGAATTACACATTGCCTCATGTTGAGAGTCAGGCAGTTAAGACATACTGTTCTAAACATCCTTGTTCACATGAACTTCAACCACTATTTACTAGCGTTCAAGAGAAAAAAATAAATAAAAATGACATCAACACTGATCTAATGCTTCGATTTTTCACTAGGAGGACAGCTGTTTATACCAGTCTGCCTCACATCTGTGAAAGAGCACAACTTATCAGACAGCTGAGGGAGGTAGGGAGCAGTACTGAAAACCAGGTTTTAAACTCTCCAAACCTGAACTGACACCAAAAAAGTAGATTTTTTTACTGCCTCCCTTAAAACATGCCAAACAAACAAAACAACGAACAAACCCACAACACCATAACCAGTCTTCAGAGAAAGAAATTCGAACAAGCTAGGTATCAACAAACAAAAAAGCAACCCAGCAGGATATATAAACTAGGGATTAATTGTTTTGCTCTGTGACCATCAACAAAGTCTATCCGCTAGCATCTATTTCTAGAACTTCCAAATTCAAATTACATCTAATGAGTTTACAGTACAATTTTTAAAGGGTCTCGCCTGAGTCATAAAGACTGAAGCAACCATTAAGGCCCATTTGTTAACAGCTATGATAACTACACTGTCATTACGCTCGCTGTAGGACATTGTGCTACACAAAGGACTAATGTTATTGCACCAGACTAGAAGCACTTTAAAGTCATCTTGTGCAACTAGTAAGACAGGCAAAACACATTTTCTGATCATAAAAAGCATCCTGGAAATTGCCAAAATTCATGCATTAGCATCAACTGTACGTGTAAAATATGACGTTATTTTACCATTTAGCAGACTGCATTAACCTGCCACGTTTAGCTTTGAAATTTCATAACTATGGTTATCTAAACACCACTGTTACGGTTATCTATGCATTTAGGTTTGATGACAGTTTTGTCCTCTTATGCCCTTTAAATTATTTTCATTTGAGGCAGCAAATTTGTCATCTCTTCTTTTTTTTAACAGTATTAATTAACATGTTATTTGTATATAACTGTTCACGGAGTCTAGAAAATGACACAGAGTGTCAACAGATATCTTAGCAAAAGTGATGAAAACTATGGATCTTCGCTTGAAGCTTGATGGGTAATCAGAGCTTATCTACTTGCAATTAAATTGTCACCAGGCTGAAGATTGCAAATTGAAATCTACTGACCAGATTCTGGTCTTAATATATACCTGGAGAACACTAACAATATGAGAGATTATTCTAATTTAGAGTGATGCAGCTAAAATTGGATTCTGAGGGTTTGTGTCTTCAGATGTAGAAACCAGGGCTTTTAAAAAGGCACAACTAAGTTATTGTTAGAAAAAGTAGCTTTATCTCAATCTTAAGGATATCTTTATGTTCCCACTTATTTATAGAAAATTAAAATGGAGCAATAACACATCACAGAACCTTGTGGCTATGTCCTGTCAGGCTAGAAGTCAGACAGGAGACCTTTGATAGTTATTTTCTATCAGAAAGGAGGTGACTCTGGCAGCATTGACATGAAGTACTGCAAAAGAACTGAATCAGTTTTGAGGGGACTTCTGGACAGATAACAACTGCTACCAGACCTTCACCCCAGGGACACATGTAACACTCCTACAGGCTGTGTGAAAGTTTCACTTCAACATTTCATCCAAGGTATTCTCAGAAAGCCTAATGACTTAGAACCAAAGAAAGCCGAGGTATTGCACAATATGCAGTGGTTTATAAGAGACAGGTCAATCACAACATGGCATTCTGCTTTGTACAGAAGGATGTGAAAAACAACTTAGAATATAATTTTTAAAAGCCAGTGTCTAGAAACCCCAGTTAATGATCCATTTATATACAGCTCTAGCTATGATCCTGTGATTACTCTTCTAGATAAGCAGGAAGAATTCTCAGGCTTTTTATATAGAGCAAAAATAGAAAGAAAGAAAATTTTGGTCAAATCTGTATGTTGAGGGTAGAACCTGTCTGTTGTATATTGCTATGCCAGAGAATTGATTATAATACCATTTTTTATACACTTCAGAATAAATAAGGCAGCACAACAGGGAATGAGTCCTTGTCCTCTCTTCTTTACAAGTCACTTTATCATTATAATTTTCTGAAAGAATTATTTATAAAAGATTCTTTATAGATATTCATCTGGGGGCACACGCCTAAAAAGATAATCACTTAAATATACAAACATCTTAATTTAGAGTTAACATTTGGCAGCATGTTCCTCTTAATGTTCATCTGGTAACAACCAAAATGTCTCAGTTTAGAGAGGGACTTTCATCTGAGGGAGAAGGATGGGAGGTGCATAACATCTAATGTCAGAGCCATGTTTTAATCCTCTTATCAGTCATAAACCTTATGTCTTACAGTGTTTATACTACTTACTGTAGCTATTTAATTTCTAAATCAAAGGCTTTCCCACATTTTACTATTATGTCTTCCTACATGCTCCTGCCTGCAAGGTTTTTCACTTTTACTTCCCACATACAAGTCAATATCTGGACACACAGTTACAGCTCTGTGCTGGTGATCAATTCATGTTGGGTGCTTACTTCTTCTGATTAAATTTAACTTCTAGGATTCCAGGCTAGACTAGTGAACTCCTCGCTGCTCTTGATTACTCCTAGTCTTACAGCTTAGTGCCAGCACCAACTATGCCAAACTGCTTCAGGCTTTGCTGTGACCAAGCACAGTCTGCAAGCAGTCCTGGACACAGGCGTGTTCGCTCTCCTGGGCTACATAACCCAACACTCTGACTCTCCAAGTCATTAATGCTTTTCTCTGCAACTTGTTCCTAAGGCAGATACAAATACTGCAGGCTCAACAGCAGAATGAGCTGGTGGGTTGCCAAAGAAATAGTTCTCCTCTGAAAAATACCCCAATCTATTCAAATTAACACAAAACAATGTCGTGGTTTCCACAGACCTTTCACCTCCATGTCATAATTTCTACTAACAGTTGTCACAGAGCTAAGGGAGGCAGAGCAGCCTGAAGGTCAGGACATCCTCAGTGGGGGTGGAAGGGGTCAGGCTGGGTGCTGATTCAGACCCAGAGCTCCAGCCTGAGCTTTTCACCTCTCAGCCAGCTGTCTGGATAGGGTATTCCTTTCCATGGTTACTATTGACAGTGCCAAGCTAAGAACAGGGGAAACACAGGTACAGACAAAATACATTTTACTAGACCAAAAGATAGCTGGAAAACCTACTTGTGCACATATAAGCTTTCCTTCCGATTCAAAAAATCTTCTGTTTCTTCCCTCACTCTCTTCTCCCATGCCTCCATTTTTTTAAAATCTTGAGTTCACCCCAATCCAGAGTAGGTGAAGAAATCCTCAAAAAGACTTAACAGATGGGAACCCCTGTTTCATCCAAGAGTATTAATTCACAGCTGACTGCAGCTGACAGAAAATTTGGATCTTGAAGGGGAAAAAATCTACTGAAACAGCACTCCAAAAGGACATAGGAAAGTACTAGACAAAAAGCTTATTTCTAACTTAAAAAAAAATCATGGAAGTGTTGTAAGTGTTGTTCCAGTTGACACTGCCTGGTAATACAGTAACTGGCAATAAAAGTGATTATTTGGATTTTAAAAAATGTTGCAGAGATTTGGGAGCTTAAGTCTGAGGGTCATATCTTTGTGATGGCTATCTGTAACTACACCTAGTTGTAACTAAAATATTTACAGACAACTACATTTATGCTTGGGGATGGTCCACATTCTTGGCTTTCTCGTGATAGCCAAGAAAATAGTCCTTTCATTAGTTCAAACTCTGTATTGACACATGGGCTTTGCTATCCAAACAGTAAAAAACACAACTCAGCTGAGCTGCACAGATGTTTTGAACTGGCCCAAAAGGCCAAGCAATGTGATCAACATCCTATCACCTAAAGCTGTCTCCCTGAGCACTCAAGTACTCATCTGTACTTCATATTTCTTCTTTCACCGATGACATCCAATAAAAAAACAACTAATTTAACACAATTGCCAGTGGATTCTTCAATATTTCACTTAAGTCAAAAAGAAAACAGATTGGTTTTAGAAAAACACAGCTATTTAATGCATCATTATTGCTGCTTGGACTTGGAAACCAGGCAGCAGACATGCAACTTACAGAAGTCACTGAAAGCAGGAAATAAAAATGTATTTTGAAACAGTATATTGATTTTTATATCTTTTCTAAGGGCATGTGGAATTTTCCCTGGGTGAAATTCAGCTTGCCTTGTCAAGGAAGCATTCTCTTTGTGTGTGCAAATTGAGTGTTTATCCTTTCAGCCACTTGGGAGCCGGTTGCTTTGTGCTCCTGCTGCCCCTGATGCCAGCAGCATGTGCATGCTTTGCTCATCCATTTCTTACCAGCCTTTCAGTGCTGTGACACTGGGGCTGAGCTGAAGGCTGCCTCTTAGCTGCATGCACTTATGATATCATTGTGCTTCCTCTGTAGTCCTTCAAACAAGGACAAATGTCAAAGAAGCCCTCTAAAACTCTGAACAGCCTCTCCACATTCTCCATTTGCAGCCATCCCTGATGCCCACTGGTCTTGCCCAAAGACACAAAAAGTTTCCAGCAAACACATGCATTGCCTTCTTTTGTCTTCGGTTTCACATCCTCACATCCAATTCTCCCCTTTTTATTCTTTTTTTTTTTTTTAACCTCTGTGTATTTCTAGGGCAATTCGGTCCTTTTTACTATATGTGATCCATTAGCTGCATAATTTTACAGGCCAAGATGTAGGTTTCAAAGGGATTCTCAGGCACCTAAAACCTTGGAAGCTGAGGGAAAAAATGAGTTAAAGGAAGCTAATTTGTCTGGCTTCCTATGCCAAAACCATAAAGATGACATGAAAATCAGAGACATAAATGCATGGATAGGTGGTCTGGCTCCAAAAAATGATGGTTTTTGAGTTCTAACATATGGGAGTGGGATCATTTTCCACGTGTAATAAGCTCAGCTATTTATTAACATAAAAGCACTTGACAAAGGGAAAAAGTTTTTTTGGAATAAACACAAAGTCAAAAAGAACAAAAGAAAAAAATTAAGAAATTTTATTTTTCCATATTTCACAATGTTTGTTCCCATAAGCATAAAGCAATACTTCTCTTCCTTTATGATAATTTAAAAGGTATGCTATTAAGAGTATCACAATATCAGGAATGCATAGAAGGGAAAAATGCCAGCAATAAATTAAATATACTGATAAATGATAGGAACAAATAATGGCATTCTACAATTAGAAATATGGCCAAATTTTTTCCCTTAATTTTCTAAAATGTTTAGTATTAGTAATTTATTTTTTTGCAATTTTTTGGAAATGCTTAATTAGCCTCCCAATTTCCCTCTGTCCTTCAGCCATTGGAAGCAGCATGTTGACACTCAAAAATTATCTGCAAGTACTAAATGTTTCAGATTGGAAAACAATGTGGAAGCTAGGTTGGTTGTGGGACACTGCCCTAGCCTTTCACCTCTGTTGAGCTGGGAAATGAAATCTGTCTTAGGTCATAAGTCAAATGGGCTTCGTGATATGAAGGAGTCCCTCAGGAATGCAGACACAGAAATGAGGAATGAGAGAAAGACACACACTAGGACTCATAACCTACTTCTGTATTGCTCTGAGCCAGCTTCCTATTAAAGCCTCATACAAGCAAGCTCCTTCCTACCAAATTTAACCTGTATGTATCCTCAAAAATCACAGAAAAAGCTAAGCTTTCAATCTTCAAAATCACACGCACAGATACACAAAAAGCTCTTCAACGTTTTTTGGACCTAGATTGATCCTTATTCAGCACACTGAGCTCTTGGCATGGAAAATGCAGGCTTAATTCTTCCCACCCCTGCCTGTATAAACAGGCATTTGTGTCCCATGCCCTGTCGTGTTCAGTGAGGTGACTCACAGCAATGCCCAGCCACTGCCCTCGCAAGCCTGTGACACAAGCCTGCTCGCTGAAAATGGGGTTTGGATGTTCAGCCTCATCTTTCTTTATTTAATTCTGTAAGCCTTTATCTTATGCTCTTGAATCATCCTCCAGGCCAGGTAGTTAAGGAATCTCCTATTTATATCAATCCCCTGTAGCTCAGGACAGCAGTAAAATGCTGGTGTGCCAGGAGGATTACCTGAGCAGAGAGGTTTTCACTACAATACTTTTCCTCCCTGCCACTAGCAGTAAAAAAGCAAGGCAAATCCTATAATGCTCACAGGGAGTAGCACTGACTTTCTGCAGTCCATCTCAGACAGCTAAAAAAGCTTTGGGGCACCAATGACTTTTTCAGGGCTCCCAGTTTGATCACTGCACTGCTGCAGCTACAGCTATATATTTATTCCTGTGATCAACACTGAAGTTTTTATATGTATTTATATGTGCACATAAGCATACATTCATACATGCATGTAGCAGAGGAAAGGAGCTAGACAATGAGATATTGCAGGTAATATGACAAACACATCCTACTACAGGCTTTGCATTAAAGGACATGTCCAAATACAGTTCTTTCCTCCAGCTCCTGAAGGCTGTGCTTAGGCTGGCCATACCACAACAGAGCTGTAGCAACTGTATTAAAATTGTTTCCTGACAAGTAATAGCACATTTTCACGAGGCTTTACACATGGTCAGAGATTCAACACTGCCATTAAGGAGAACAGTCAGCCAGTAAATATCTTGTGCTGTTCTTCCCTAGCAGGAGTGTAATTACACCCGAGCATACCAAACCGCTCTATCTCGTCCTTGCGACCTTTGTCCTTTAGCAAACCCACGAAGGGAAAAGCTGGTATTCCTGCTCCAAGAGCATCACATATGAGTTTTAATCTGCTTCAAGATTTCACTGCCCTTAGAAACACTGAACTCTCTTCTGTGTGAACAACCTGACAAGAAGCCAGGCAAAGGGCCACTCGCCGGTCAACAGGAAGTAAGCTGGGACAAAAGGTCCAAGTTGAGGAACGCTTCTCTGGGCTCTCTGTCGATGTGCAGCCTCGGCAGCCTGCACTTGGGCCAGAGCCAGCATAAAAATGTACTCTGGGTAACTGTGGGCTTTGATTAAAAAGCCACAGTGCTTAATAACAAAACCTGACTGGAGAGAAAAGAGGACTGAAAAAGAAAGAGCTAAACTTATGAAAAATAGCTTGTGCCTTCAGGCTCATTTAAATTGTGTTTTATTGACTTTTTACTTGATTAAAGGATATTCTTATTCTTTCCTTAGATAGTGTCCACTGCTTCATATTGCACATCAATAGATGATGAACCAATGCAAAAAGCTCAGGTAAAGCAATCCAGAGCCACTGTGCGAACTAGTTCATGTTTCTCTCAGCATCTTGGAAAAATGAGCTCTTGGACTGTTCGGAAATCCCATTAAACCCATACATGGATAGAAAATAATGGCATTTCCAGAATGTCTGTATGTGCACTGACACTATAAAATACTAAGTATGAGTAGAACTGATGAGATCCTTGAGCTCTTCTGAGTTAACTGTTGTGAGAAGGAGAAGCTGAACCTGGTGGCATTGCAAGCACCAGAAGATGTTTTTCAATGAAAAATCTCCAAAGTAGGCCCGAAGTGCTCGAAACCAAATCCCTTTCCTCACTAGAAATAGCCTTTGTGTATACAAAGAACACGTAAATGTGTCTTGTGTGGGAATATCTGTCCATAGCCATCCCTGCAATTTTACTGTATGCAGCTTTGTGAGTCAAGTGGATGTCTCTTCTTCCTCTCCCCTCTCACCCTTTTTAAAAAAAGCTTATGAATTTCTTTTGCACATAAGGAAAAAATATCCTTAAAATGAGATTTAGCTCAAATATGACTTTCTAGAACAGGACCGTATATTCCTCTCCAAGTAATTTTAACTGGATGACTAAAAATTTCAATTGAATTATTAAAAATAGAAAGATTCTATTTCCTTACTGCCAGAAAATTTGAGTGCTCTGAAGTCAGTTGGCTCGAGAAGTATCACTAATAAATAGAAAGAATAAAAATAATTCACAATTTTAAATTCAGCAATACAATTTCTAGTTTCAATTAGGAGATTTTTCCACTACATTATAAATTATGCTTATAAAGCCCTTCATATTTTAAAATGTGGTTAATTATTTTTTCTTATAGTTCAGGATGAAACCAAAGTAGCAATACAGGAACAAATTACTATCCATCATCTGCTTTGCTACCCCCTTTGCAAGTTCTCACTCCATAAAACAAGCAAAGCAGCTTGTTGCTCTTTTGCTGAAAGTAATCTCTCTGGTAAATAATGTGCTTTTACCCCAATGTCCTGAGATGTGTGTGGACCTGAACAGTCCCTGAGGAGCATGCAAGAACTCGCTGCTTTACAGTAACCTGCACATATGAGTCTTCAATCAATCCCTCTCTCCTTCCTTTGTTGACTTCACCATATAAATAGCAATAACAAAAAAAAAAAAAAAAAAAAAAAAAAAAAAAAAAAAAAAAAAAGTGGTAAGAAGACATTTTGCAACAAAAGTAATCTAATATGATGCTTAGGTCATACCAGGGACATACTTTTATCTGAGGAGGGGAATGACTGCCTGGCAACAGCTTTGTAAAATATATGCTGGAGTTAATAGTGCTGGCAAAGCGACCAATGCCATCAGAGCACTGAAAAGCTGATTTTCCTGCAATGAAAGAACAGGAAGGTGGTGCTAACACCAACTACAATAATCTTTCCACTATTTAGTTTGGAGGTTTGTGTCCTTTTTTGAAAGCCACATTTCATGACCTACTGGTAAAGTCCAGAGTAGAACAAAAAAATAATTACAAGGTTAGATAATATGAGCTAAGAGGAACGGCCAAAAAACTCAAGGTCCAGTTGCTGGACAAGGCAGAGCAGAGACAGGATGGCTGTAAGCTGGTAAATTAACAGTTGCTGCAATGCATAAAGGTAAAACTGTGTTTCCTTGTTCATTTGGAACAGTAGCCTAAAACACAGCACGGAAATTAGATTGGGTGTCAAAAAAAGACTCCAAGCCCTATGGGTAAGAATAGTGTGCATTGCCTAGTAATATTTAGGAATCCCAATCATGGAACTTTCTGGGGACAGGATGTAGGAATAACTGTAGAAAACAACTCAGCCTCCCTTAAGACCAGGTGGAAGGACTAGATAAATTCTTCCCAGCCCTATCTTCTACAAGTATTATTTTTATCTAGCCTCATTTTAATCTCACTTGGAACTGCAGAAGTTATGCTAATATTACAAGGAATATGTCTCACAACAGGTTTATACTACCAAGCAGTCATTGATAATTCAAATCCTGTAACAAATATGTTTTGTAACTAATGAAAAGTTATACATATTAAACTACCAGCTGAAGAAAGATCGTATATTTCATTGCAGTATTTTTTCACTTCTAAGGATACCAACATTTTTGTCAGGTTAACCTTTGTGAATTAAAAGATAGACTAGTATTCAAAAGCTTATGTATGATGTGGATATACAAATCTCAGTTTTACAAAGGAAAAAAATTGCATAGGTATAAATTTTAGGCTATCCAGGCAGTCAATTACTACACACCTGGCATTTCTGTTGCTGTCTGCTACAATCTGTTAAAAATTATGACCATCTCTCACTGTAAAGCTAGCAGAAAACTTGACAATGGTTTCTGATACCTTTTTATATTTTCACTGCTCAGTAACAAAACCTGTGGAGGACACCTGCTTCTACCTTCTGGACATAACTTTCTGCAGTCTTGACTGGTAGGAAATAATAAACCTCAAAACTTCATCATAGTGGTTGCCAGCTCTGTCATAGGGATTTTCCATTATTGTCCCATCTAGAAGTCAGAACTTCAGATTGATTTATTAGGAAAATCTGAAAGATATTCTGGAGTACAGTATCTAACACAAGTAACACTGATTCACTATTTCCTTCTTTTTTGCATTCTCTGTTGTTTTCCTCATTTGTTCGTGTGTTACACTGTCAGGCACATTGGAATTAACCAGAAGATATGACCCAGATGTAGTGCATTTGTAGTGGAAAAAGGCAATTTCAGAGTCTAGTGCTTAATAAAATTTTTGCATGATTTCCTACAGCTGTTATCCATGTGTTATTTCAGGATAGCTGAAACACTGCACTGTTAAAAGAACTGAAACAAACACTCAAAACACGCTGAAAATGCAAATCCACAAGTGACTTTAATGTGGGATGTAAGTCTAACAGAGTATTTGGGGCTAGTGCTGATAAATAACCACTATATTATCCTTGCCACCAGATTCTGGATCCCAAAACCAAAAACCTACTAAACATATGTACTTGCCACATGTAATTATGGCATCCTGATTTAGTCACTGGAGTCTCTTCTTTTGCTGAGGTTTAATCCTGTTTATTTTTGACACAATGTGGGTTCTTATTGCACTCTAGAATCTAGAGACAAAATACTAAGTCTGTGGATTAAAACAAAATAAAAATCCTTCCATATGAGCTCCATGTCTGATGATTCTAAGGGCCACAACTATGTGTAAGTTTCAAATAATAGTCCTGAAGCTTTAAAAAAAACAACAACTTGCTTTCTCTTTAAATGTTAAAGAAAGCAGGAACTGGTTTTCCCTGTGCTATGAACCAGGATGGGATCCTTCCTCATTTCCTACACCACCTTTGAACACAGAGCTTTTGGCCTGTCTGTCACACAATAGATATGTGAGTTCAACAAGTGTTACGCTTACCCTAAAAAACAGACAAAAATAAACATCCATGCTTATGAATACATTGCTACTGCTCTTGGGTGGCCATCTGCAAGAGAAGAGATGCTGGGACCAAAGTCTTCCCTGGTATATTTCCAGTGACCTCAAGGTTACATCAAGACCTACTTGTCCATTGCACTTTCTGATACACATCAGGATTTTTAAATAAAAACATATCTTGGGTGAGAGAGTTCCAGAAACAGATGCACAAAGCCTTAGAAGAGTTTTATACTCAGCATGGTGTAACTGAGTGATCCTGTCCAGCAAAACACCGGAAAAGCACATTAATCAAGAGCCAAAAGCCCACATTCTGGATTTTTTTGTTTATCTTAACATAATTTGTTTACATAAACTTTGCACAATATTTTTCAACCCACTGTTCCTTTGGTATTTACTTATCTTCCTAGAAAAAGCTTCCTGCCAAACAAATAATTAGAAAATAGATTTTCCCCTTCCTAATCATTAATTATTGCTGCTTGTAAGAGAAGATATTTAAAGAGACTTGATAGTCAAGAATAGCCTCCTATGATATGTTCATCAGTAGTCCCACAATTTCAGCCCTTTGCACTGTTTCGGATAAAAAATAGAACATAAAATGATTAGAAAATATAAGGCTTTTACAAAGGCAGATGGCTGAAAAGATCATTCCAGGTACAAAAAAAAAAAAAAAAAACAAAACCCAACCCTAGGCTGTGATTTAAGAAGGCCTTTTATGAAGGAAAGGAGATTTTTCAGAATTTCATTTCATGAGGGCAGGCGTTAGAAAGAGGGGAACCAGTTGCAGACACCTAGAAGGTGGCTGAGTATTTATTTCAGCAGAGTAAGGAGTAGGATCCAGAGCAACCGAGAAACTCTCTGGTATCTGAGAATGATCCTTCCATGCCCAGAGCTCTGGCCATAATCCCAGGTAAATACTGACAAGTGTGCTGTCATGCTTCAGAGCAGAACACTGGATACCTGACCTTCAAATGCTCTACTGCTGCCGAGAAAATGTTTCTATAAAACTACTGGAAATGCATGTATCAAATCTCCTTCTAATACCTCCATGAGAAGTAATTAATGATGGGAATTTATGAGTTTGCACAGAACTAGTCACTTGCAGGACAAGTCACTATGGGTGTTCATGATGGAACTTGCTTTTCTTTTTTAAAACACCTTAAATAACCACTAAACAGACACCTTTGAACAGGTTTCATTGTTAAAAAAGTGTTGGCCTATCAATATCAAAATAACACACCCTCAAAACCAGCTGTTTCACATTCCATTCATCAATCTTTTGGTTGCTTATGTCAAGCATTGACAAGTTTAATGTATTGAGAGATAGGAGTTTGTCCTTGGCTCTAGCAGGAGGGAGGAAATGACGGCTGAGCACCAGTTCACAGCACACATACTGAAAAGCCTACAAGCTAAACTGGGGCCTTGAAAAAAACTCATCCTTCCATGCCCTGGGATCACCCCACACAGACACCACAGGAGGCACAGATGTGTGTGCATGTCACCCTGAGCGAGGACAAAAATAGCAATCCCTGAACTGCTTTTTTGGATGCAGTTTGGGCAGTGCAACAGTAACAGACATAAACCTCAGGTACTACATGCTGAGCAATTCCACATCTCCACTAGGCTTTAAAAAAAACAAAAGAAGTTTGTTTATGCAAACACATATTCCAGAATGCTCTGCACTAACACAAAGCAAATAGCCCCTGCAAATGTAAGCATACCCTAAGCAGCCAAATAGAGTGTCCAGTTTCAGTTTTGTGGGTAAAGCTGAACCATGGAAAGAAACTACAGGTATCTTCAAAAAGCACACGTATCCTAAAAAGAGCAAGTGGTAGAACCTGTTGCCTGATGAGACAGCTGGCAGAGGAGAGAGCTGGAGAAAACAGGAACAAATGTGGAGGGCTGTTGTTCTGAAATATTCCCATGATTTAAGGAAAGAAAAGGCATTGGTGATACTGAATTAAGATGTCTGCTTCCCAATGACAGTTTTGTACATAGTGTTTGGGAAGCCATTTGATCACAGCTAGCACTGGAATTTTATCCTGTCTTGCAGTGTCCCTGAAACAAATGTGTTTGCCCTGGTAATCTGCTGATTAAAGGAAAAAAAAATAGGGCTGCAAGGCTGAGTTCGAGTTGGATCGTGTTTCCCCACAAAACTGGGAGCATCTCCAACAGTTCTCAGGACAATCCTTGCTTTCCTTGGGGCTTCTTCCCCACAGCTGCTTCACAGCTTGCTATGAGAATCAGGGCAAGCTCATTCTCATGTACACATACCCAAGATAATTTGTTTGGGAAAGAAAAGCATCAGCTTCAACCACAAAGACAGCAATCTTTCCTGTAAGTTTGTAACACCCTCTGGTACAGCAGAACATGTCAGTATTGCATAAGAAGTTCAAGACACTTACTTTATTCTATTTGTGGTATATGTTATTATTAAATTAATGTTGAACACAAGACTATGTTTTAAATTTTACCAAAAACCTAGTCATATTCCCATCCTCACACTGGGCAGTACTTCCCAGATAGAAAGAAATGTTATGTTCATACCCTGGTCCTGTTCTACTTTAGCCCAGGAAATACGGTGGCTACATTACTGGAGGTTCTTGGGACTGCAGCATCTGTCTTAGAAAACTACTCTGAGTGAGCTGGGCCTGTTCAGTTTTGAGAGCAGATGACTGAGAGAGGACCTCACCAATGCATATAAATATCTAAAGGATACGTGCCAAGAGGGTGGAGCCAGGCTCTCCTCAGTGATGCCAAGCAATAGGACAAGAGGCAAAGAGAAGAATTTGATGCACAGGAAGTTCCACCTGAACACAAGGAAGAATTTCTCTACCATGCAAGTAAAGAACAGATTTTCCAGAGAGGGTGTGGAGTGTCCCTCACTGGAGGTATACAAGAACCACCTGGACACAATCCTGTGTCATGTGCTCTGGGATGGCCCTGCTTGAGCAGGGAGGTCGGACCAGGTGACCCAACTGTGGTCCCTTCTAACCTGACCCATTTTGTGATTCTGTGAACAGCAGTTTTGGCCACCCAGCTCTAATTTGATCAGGAGTACCTACATTTAACCAAGAAATACCAGAGGTGTAATCAGTGTCACAACATATTTCCTGAAAGGTTGTCCAGGTTATAAGGTAAGCAGGGCCTACCTTGGCTAAGAGAGACAATAGTTATTTAGCCAACTCAACTACCCAATTGACACCTTCACCCAGGAGGATAATAAAAAAAGTAAATGTTACTCTCAGGACTCTCCACCTTCTCTGGGTATTATATACAGTTAGAGGGAAAAACGTCTTGTAACAATCACTGACCTGCAAAATCTGCTCTACCACACACTTGCTTTAAAATTCTCTAAAAGGGTATTAGCAGTACGTCTCACGCATCCTGGGGTGCTGGGAGATCAAATGCATCCAAGACTGGAAGGCACTCAGATACTTCAGTGATGCAAGCTATGGAAGATTCCAAGACAGACAGATAATCCTCATTTATACCATATGGGGAAACACTGAAGCAGAGAGAAGTTAAGCAACCTGTCACTCAAAAAAAAAATACGTGGAGAGTGCCGCAAGAGAATTTCATCCCCTTTCCCCAGTACTTCAGACATTTGGAACAAGCTTTGAGATGAAGAATATTACTGGGAATAACAGCACGGGAGACAAGTGACTAGCAGATTCCTAACTACATTGCCCAGTGCATATGAACCACCCTCTCCTCCATCCCATCACTGGTATTAGCATATAGAGCACAAAATGACTGAATGCAGCATGACTATAATCATTTTGATAGTGATTGTTTAAGTCAGTCAAGAGAAGAGCTGGCTGTCACTTCTAATCCTTTTGTTTGAAAGGTGGCAGCACCAGCTCTGCCTCAATCCTTCTGCGGGATCTTACAGCCCTCAGCATCCAGGGCTTGCTACTACCAAACAAGTTTCATGGCAATGTATTAACTAATGACATTGGAAGAATGACTCTTGATTTCCACTGGCATTACCTCTGCCTGGGTGGTTTAAAGAAAAGAGTTATCAGTTAAGGAACAGCGATTTAGAAGCCATAAATGTGGGGACAGAGACGCCCATGGGATTTGTGTGTTAGCCTTGCTTGTAACAATAGATTAGAAAATCAGATTGACAGTTACCAAAGGAAAAAAAAAAAAAAGAAAATGGCAAGAAACTAAAGATGGACTGATAAGAATTACTGCAAACTCTGCACTTTTGAAATATAGGTCTAATAAGAAGATATTAATGGGTCCAGAGAGTTTATACTTCCCATGTGTTCATTCACAACAGTTACACACCTGCTGTATTTTCCATGTGCAAAACAGTCACATGTAGTGATTTAAACTACCCATGAAATCAGCAGTTAAAAAAATTATTGTTTTGCTAACAAATGTACACATGAAAATTCAATGTTTTTCAGAAGTGTTTTTCAAAAATGTACTGCCATGTCTTTGAAAGAATAAGCACCAATATTTCACTAGATATTTTAGTACAAATTTTGTCAAGCTCAGACCTCCAGAAATGTCCAGTTTAAAACAATGCATCTTTTTAGAATTATTTGAGCTATAAAAACATATAATTATAATATTAGCAAAAAATGTATAGCAATTTCCTTTGGCAACACTACTTCAGAATTCAATGATATAATTACACAAGAAAGCAGATTACTTAAATATGAAATTTTATGTCTGTCCTTAAGCTTTTCCAGGAACAACATCAACATTCCAGTTAATCATTTAAAAGGAAATACAAGTGCCTGATTTTTATTTAGCTATCAAAGCCTTTCATTGTGCAACACTGCATTCAGCAGTTCTCTCGATTCTCTCTAGAAAGAAAACAAAGTGCTGAGCTCATCAAGTTTAAACTTAAAACAGCAAAGTACCATGACACACCATGACATTGCTTTCTGATGGCAAATAGTGATGGAATACTGTCCTCCCTCCAAGACTACAATGTGTCTCACACTAATCTAAACACTACTTCCATAAACAATGACAACTGTGAAACTCACTGCATTCAAATAGTAATGGACAAGGTCCACAAGGATGTATGGCCACAATAAATTCACTATCAATTCAAGAGCACATGTGTGGGAACATATCTGCAACTGTTTATCCATCTCTACTGCTATATTTTTTGTTTTCATCAGTCACTGTAGCTGTAATTTCCATGAGGTGTACTGCTACATGTTTTTAGTGGATAAATTTGGAATTTTCATAGCACTTCTCATAGTTTGCATGGCCAGAAATCATTATGTTTCCTTATAACTGTGCAACATGAAAAAGGGGGAATCTCCTTTTTGAAACTCAGGTTTACTACACAGCATTTTAAAATGCAGACTTAATTTTCATCATTCAATAATTTTATTTCACTTGCCAGGACTCCCTGTTTTAGTTTTCTTAACTACACCAATTAATGCAGATTTTTTTCTGGTCTAAATGGATTTTACGAATTCTTTGACTCCTGGAACCAGTTGTAAAGAGTTCTGTGAGATGCACGTGAGACAGCAAAGAAAACTCAGAAGGTTTCATCCTAGCTTTGCCAATACTTCCCCCTGAGACTGCAGATAAAAGACAACCTCACCATCCCTCCATCAATAGCTTCAGTTTCCTTGAAAGGATCTCAAAATTGACTATTAGACCACCTGTGAGGAGATCTTAAATTCATTAAACTCTTATACAGAATAAAATTTCTCACTATTTATAATTTAGTCCTATTGCTGATCAGTTTAAACAGAAACACTGCAAAAACCACTTCCCATGTCTATTAACTCTGAAGTGACCAGTAGTCCATTATTTGTGACAGCTCTCCAGTTTGAGCTTACTCAATCTTCCTGTTACATCCATTAGGACTCTTCCATAATCTCTAAGGTAAAGACTTAAAATGCATGAATTCAGAGCATTCTTTCAGAGTATTCCTTATTCTTACTTCTCCTGCTTAGCATTTATTAGTGGCCTACAGCAATTTTCCTCAGACCAAGTACTACCATCAGTGCTTTTACACAGCTTGGCCTTTCTTCCTGATCAATCATGGAAACATTGTCCAGAGAGGGTCTCCTCACTGTCATGTGACAGAAAGCCAGATTATTTTTCTGTTATTCATTTTACTAAAATATTAAGTCTTGGAGAACTTTCAGATGATAATTTACAGGATTTCTAGCAGAGGGTGTTGGCCAATATATCCTAACAAATACCATCTCTAATAAAGGATTTATTCTTTTCAGGAAAAGCTCATACTGTTCCTTCTTTTTGTAGTGGAATGTACCATATTTGCCAAGTGACAAGGACATGCTCTTTCCAGCCTTTATTTGCTTATCAGCTGGGACATGGGCTTGGGTGTTTTGGGTTTTTTTTTCCTACTTGGGTTTGGTTGGGTCTTTTTTTCTGATTTTTAAGGTGATTGGTAATATGTGATGGTACTGTGCTCCCTTTGAAACAGGAGTGCAGACTATTAAATGTAAAAATTATCCAAAGTGCCCTTTTTCACACAACCATTAAGACTGAAAAAATCCTCTGAGATCATCATTAACCCAGCACCATAATATTCACCACTAGATCATGTCCCCAAGTGCCACATCCACTGAGCCTTTCTAACAACTCGAGGGATGGTGACTCAACCACTGCCCTGGGCAGTCTTTTCCAATACCGGAACACTCTTCAAATGAAGAATTTTTTTCCAAACATTCAATCTAAACCTCCCCTGTCACAACTTGAGGCAGTTTCTCTCATCCTATTGCTTGTTACTTGGGAGGAAGCACTTGACTTCACCTTGCTACAACCTCCTTTCAGGCAGTTTTTGAGAGTTATAAAGCCCCCTCTGAACCTCAAAGGCTCTCTGCTACAGCCAAGATCCTAATTTTTAGAGCCCAAAGCTTTGCTCCTCGCCTTAAAAGCCTCCTGTGAATGGACAAAGCCTCATTTCAGGGTAAAATCTCCTCCCTTAACAGTTCAAAGCCTCATGTTCTTCATTTTTAATACCTCATTTGGAGCATCCAAAGACATATTATTAAGGTGTAAAGTCCTCTTTTTAAGGCCAAAAGACTCATTTGTAGGGTCCGAGCCTGTCTATTAATACCCATGGAAGGAAGAGAAGAAATTGTGGGTTTGTCAAGGTTCATATGACTAATGACACACTAAGCATTTGTTTCATTACAGAGTTGTTAAAGTTTACCTACAACTGACATGGAATATCTAGGACACAGATGATAATGGCAGGAGAAAAAAAATGAGAGAGGGCAGATGTGATAGCTGTGTACAAATATAAGCTAGAATGTCATTAAAGAACAGAGAGTGCAATTACTTACTTAACCAACAAGGGCAGAATTGTAAAGAAGGGGCCTCAAAATGTTAAGATATCATTCCAGAAATAGCACTGATGGAAAAGGAGAGACATGCAAGCTGAGACTTTTGAAAGGTTCATGCCAGGACACCCACATATATATCAAATGGCAAAAATCATCAAATTATTAAAATCACCTATGCCCTAAATACTTCTTAAATAGGACTTCCTAAGTACATCTAAGAACTGTCAAACTGGTTTGATTTCATATCAGATCATAAAAACTACAATCAGTCTGCCTTTAAATAAAATAAAATTTAAAAAAACAACAACAAAAAAAAGCCCAAGAAAAAGCAAACAAAAATTATTTAAAGGCACAAAGGGACTGATATATAAAATCCCAGTTTACAAGGTCACTCACACACTTACCTGGGGTAATGCATCTTGTTCTGATCAGTTTCATAACAGCAATTTGTAAACAAACCAGAGGGTTTGTTCACTGATGAACAATAACATTGAATAGAGGTCAGTAGAAAGTTTTACAAGGAAACATTGCTGGAGCTTAAATATATCAGTTGAGTTGAGTAAATACAAGAAAAGAGGAGTGCATTGTAACATTGAACTATAATATTGAAGGGTAAGAAGCAAAAACCAAAGAGGGAGATGAATTAATTAGTGTGGTGCCCAGAGGTAGGGGAGGAAGGATAATGAAGAGTAGTGGGATTAAATTAGGAAAAGCAAAATTTAGGCTGAGTATAAAGAAAAAAAAAAACTTACTAATAATGAGTTTTATTATTTCGGGAATTAGTCTCTCAGGTGAAATGATGGAAACACCTGTCTAAGATTTAGGACTTTTAAATTTAGGTTGCACAAAGGTGCTAATGCATGAACCACGAAGTGTGCACAAAGACAGACACCCTTTGGGGAGCAGTACAGTGCTGGTAGGGACAGAAGGAGAGGATGCAACCACATCCTGTTTCAGCTCCATGGCCACAATGCAATTACCAACATCCTCTCCAAGACCTGCCCAAAACACAGCCTACACACATGTGGCACAAGCTCTGCTTGGAAGCGCTGCCCATGAGGAAAAGAGATGGGCATGTGCACAGTAGGTGGATGGCAGGAGTTCCTGGCCCAATGTAGTTCCAGGACCAGTCGGGTAAGGACACTCCAGCACACCTGGTCTTTGCTCCCAGTTCCAATATTAGATCTCTTTTCCACCCTTGCAGGCCTTCCTTACTGTTACCTTGATGGTAACAGCAAAAGAAATCCATAACCAAAATTGTAGCACTTTGTTTCTCTACATCAGGTAATTTTGTTTGGCCATTAGTGAGCCCATGCCACAGCATTCAGAGGCCAGGCTTGGTGCTCCAGCCACAGCACTCTGCCTTTGAGCACTCTCTGGAGTCAAGAGTGCAGTTCAGAGGAACAGCTGCTATTCCTCCTGCCTCTTCATTTAGTTCATGAAGGCCAAGCAAGCCAGCTAACACCATCACAAAACAAAATAAAACATCCCTTTCAGAAAGGGCTGCAAGACAAAAATGCCATACACTGCAGCTGGCAATCTGATGTCTTGTTTATAGCACTTTTCCTGCTATCTTAAGTGGAAAGCATCACCCAAAACTGTTCTAACATGTTTTTTTCTTGGGTTTTCTTTGCCTACCTCACATAAAAGTAAAAAACAGCAAAACCCTTGCAGGCAATTCTAAAAGCACTGCCAGGACCACAACTGGATAAACAGTTTGTGCCTAATAACAGGCAGGCTGTTCACCCAAGTGAAAAAGAAGGGTTAAACACTGCAGCTTTATCAGGAAATTTGAGGCTTTACACTGGAAGCAATTTGTTCAATGGCTATTTTGACCATAGAACTTCCTAATCTCAGTTCCCATAAAGTTTGGCTTGGAGCCAGCCAGAATGGTTCGTTTCAGCTGCACAGATATCTTCCACAGAGGAAATAAAAGGATTTCAAACCCCGGAGTCATTTCCTTTGGTTCTCGGCTCATTCAGAAAAAATGTCCTTTCGGTCAGTGATATCTCCAACTTAATTCCTGCAGCATGACTTTAAAAAAAAAGAAGAAAAGTCTTTGTGGGAAACTTTTTCTGAAGGTTTGGAAGTGTGCCCTATAAGCTCTTTGCCAGTTGGTGTAAAATACCTTCTTTGCTCCCAGAAGTTTGCAAAGAAAAATGTCCCCTTCACTTCTACATTAACTCTGAGATTTCCAGAAGTTTTTACTCATCTAGCAGTCCCCATTTAATAATTAAAGGAGATATTCACATTCATACATACAAATATATGAATTTACAAAACTGTGCATCAAAATAATCCACTAAATGTATTTTAATCACAGGGATTGATGCACGTGCAGCTTCAGAGGTAGTAGTGCAAGCACAACAAGCAAGCACTTATCGAGTGCAGCAATGTATTTCCCACAAGTACCATAGACTTTGAGACATAGTAAGCCTTGGTATCTCGCTTTTGAGAGTAGCTGACAAACATTTGAAGATTCAGCCCCAAATCTGAAAAGTGATCAAAATGGTCCAAACAGTATATATTTAAAACAAGCCTGCAGGACAGCCAACATAAATACCAGGAGTATAATGTCCTCTCCAAGTGAGTGGGATACATACTCCTTGAGGCTGCCACCATCTTAAGCAGGTAGTCAGGGCTTCACTGAAATAATGGAGATAAAATTTTTGTCACGCAATCTAGCTGTAATGATCAAATTCATTCTGAGCATGTCAGACCCGTGAACGCTACCTTTACATCATCCTGAAAGGGAAAGGAAGATTTTCAAATATATCCTCAGGCCTGTGATATTTCTAAGAGTCCTATAAAACAAAATACTGAGGTGCAGGGCTCAGTATAAATGGCAGCATTTATGGAATCTGTAATAGTGATCTTACGCATCCTTTGTCCTAAAATGAACTTTGAAGCACCAGGATGCCTAGGAGCTGACACATGTTTCATCAAGAAGATTGATTTTAGTGAAACTCAAAGCCTTCTTCACTACTGTGCTTCAGAATGCATCTAATATTAAGCATACACATCTTGAGGTGGCCCCATCTTATGTTCAGAAAATTCAGAAAGCAGAGTAAATGACACATGCAAAATGGAAACATTAATGAGTTGAACCCTACTGTCAACTTCAAATGTCAGTGCCAATCTTGATAATTAAACTACTCTTTCTAGGAAAGTTTATCACCCGATTAAAATTACAGTTTTAGTTAGGATTTATGGATTTAGCCTCTTATACTTAAATGCTCAGAATTGTTTCTTCCTGCATTTTAATGATTCAAGGTGTTATATGAGATACACTGAGACATCAACTCCTCATAAAGTAGTTCAACACACATAGACTCATATTTACATGTATCTCCATATATATCACAAGCTCCTTGACAGCACTGCTCTGCAAAGAGAACTGAGGCCTTAGAACTGAAGGCCTTCTTTAGTCTGAGATGTTTTCTTACAATGTCTTTAACAGCACAGACTAGAACTTCAGTTCTTCAGTCCGTGGATCTCTACCAGAGAGGAGATAATCTACAATATTAGATCCTATTTCTGTTTTCTGAAGGAATGGGGGTGGAGGGGAGGCTGTGTCCATTCAATTTATAAAATAAATTTTAAAAGTAAAATAAGCAATGAAGCATAATTTTCTATATGACAATCCAAACATTTCTCTATTGCAAAGTTCTCTCTATTTGAATCATTATTTACCAGGATAAAATAACAGTGCCAAGATACTGATGAAGTATATAGAAAGAAAGGCATAGGGGATATTTACAGAACAGATAATTTTTCTGAGAATAAAGTAGACCTAGACTGTAATTGTAATGGTACCTTTTTCCTTTTTCCCATTCTTTTCTAAAGCTATATGTAAACTCAAACCAAATGTTGACTGGAAAATTTTCCCCTTTTACATTCCACTCTTCTTCTCCCTTTCAGGAATGCCAAACACAGGAGCTGAGTGTCAGTAAAGACTGTCCAAATTAAAACAAAATTTCTGGTTTCACTTAGTCCTATAGGCAATGTACTTCTACCCTTCCCTAAAACACAGTGGGAACATGGGACTTTAAAACTGTAATCTGAAAATCCAATTTTCTTACAAACTTCATTAATATGAAATGACTCGGTGACAGTCAAAAATTCCATTTAAAAATAACAATAGAACATTTCATAGCCAGTCCTCTGCCTTATCCTCACTTCCAAAACACTGAAAGCTCACCTTGCTGGGCTTTTGAAGGTTAATTTGACAAAGCCCATTATGGAGTTGGGCTTTTTTCTTTAATGTGCAAACCTGCAGACATTTCCTAGGCCTCACACTGGCAAACACACACAGTTAATTTGCAAGGAGATGAACTGTAACAGAGCCACACTTCACTCCTCCAGCTCCTGCTCCCAAGAATTTCAGCCAACCATCACAGCTTCTCCCACACACTCCCATGCACCCCAACACAGCCAGTCAGGCTGGCTCAGGATGAGAGAGACAGTTGCCCTCTATTTTAACTCAAGAGCCACACTTTTTCCTCAAAGAGCTGCCCTAGCAGCTGTCTCCCAGGTAAAGATTTGCTCAGAAGGGCTGTGTATAGTGTGGTGGAGTGTCACAATCCCAAGAGCCCTGTGCCAGCGCCCAGCCACCATGGCCCCAAGGAGAGCAGTCCTACATGGAATGTGTCTCCCAGCTCCCTCCCCACTGCTCCTTGTGGGGGTGCAGCTACTGAGACCATTAAAGCAGTTGTATGGAAATATATCTTACAACATTTGCCTGACTCCAGACTCAGAATATTGGGGAAACTCTTCAAAATGAGTGCATGCACTGAGGCAAGAATCCTGCCTCCACTCTCAAGCAGGCTCATGCCACAACTCCTGCTGTCATAAAAACTGAGTTTGCTCCACCCTCTGTACCAAAACTTGGCTGCACTGGTGGTCAGAAACTCTCACCCATATTTAATCACGGCCTGTTTACTCTCACTTATTCTTACTGCCAGCATTGTGCACACATTTTTTTCCCTTGCCTAATACCAGACACTGATTTCTTCATAGACATTCCTATTTTGTTCTGGTTTTGTGAATGTTCTTTTAAATGCTATGCCTTCCATTCCTCACCAATCCTTCTCCATACTCTTTCGAGTAAGAAGAGCCTCAGCATTTCCAAGAACAAACTGAGAGCATGGGACCATGAGTTTGACTGCATGGAAGAATAGGAACAAACTCTGGCTTTTGTCTTTAGGGCAGCAAGAAGAGGGGAAGGTCAATTAGATTACCTGGATAGAAAGAAGTGGTAGGAACAACCCTATCAAATAGTTCAGGAGAAGAAATTAAAGTAGGAATTAACCAATTTAATATGCCAATCATCATTTCCATGTTTTGCCCATGGGAGAGCAGCACACAAGGGCAGCAGGTCCAGGTCTATTAGGGCAGCTGCCAGTTCAAGGCAGGACTCAGGTGGTAAAGCAGGATTTAATCCAGTGCTGCATCTTTCCCACAGAGAGCTGCTGACATTGCATCTTCTTGCATTGAAAGTATCCCTCTAGAACTTGGAGCCAGCCAGAAGGAAGAAGCAGGTTAGAGTGATGACAATCTCTCTCTCCAGGCAAACAGATGGGGAAATTGAGAAAAATCAGAAAATTGAGAAAAATGAGAAGGTGATCACTAGATCTATCCCTCTTGCAAATAAAACACCAGGCCCAAGAAGCTAAGTGGACATACTGTAATGCAAGGTAATCATGGAGTCACTCAACTGCAGTGCTGACAACACAACTGAAACATCAGGAGCTCCCTAAGTGTCTTAAGCGTTAAGAAATAAGATGGGTAAACTTAACTACATACTACAGTCAGAACACAGTCACAGAAAAACTGTGAAAGCAAGGCAATGAGTGGATCATCTTAACACCAAGATCTCACAAAGACAGATCGGGGTGCTGGAGGGGTTGAAATGATCAGACAAAGCATGGCAGAGAACAACACATAACCTGCAAGAGCTGAAATGCAGAACTATAGAGAAAAGCAGTAAGTGGAGCGCCCATGGAGGACTTTTATCATCCCTACACAGATTGGGCAAAATGAGATGTAATGCAAAGATCACATTTTTAGGTGCTGTTTCTGAGAGCAGCTGCTTAGGAAGCCCAGAACAGATGCAACTCTTAATTTTAAATGACCACAGAGAAGGTTATAGGACAAATTGACAAAAGTGAACACTAACAAATTGCAACAACAGATGGTATTCACCCTGCCAGTTTGAAAAGAGCTCCAGGACACAGTAACTGACTACACACACTAAGAAGTGATATGCAGGGTTTTTTTTCCTAAAACTGACTTTGTACCTGAGGACTGGGAGGTGGCACACATGGTCCCAACATTCTAAAAACACCCCAGGTAAGATCCAGGTACATAAAGATCTGTAAACTTGATGTCATATCACCAGAAATTAGAGAAACAGAGTAAAATCAATGGAAATAAAATATGTTGAAAGAGTTAACCTGACTTTTGTAGGTTTGTCTCACAGACATATTGGAGTACTTTGAAAAGGTCAACAAGCCTGTGGATAAGGCTGATCTGGCTAATATAGTCTGCTCAGATCTCCAAAAGACGTTTGACAAGACCCTCACAAAAGACTTCTTAGGAAAATAAGCAGCCATAGCTTAAGAGGGAAAGTTCTTGGGTAAACAATTGGTTAAGAGATAAAAACAGAGGGTAGAGGGCATGATCTTTCCTACAAGGGGGGAGCAGGACCAGTGACTTCCACAAGGAACTTTGCCAGGACCCTTACTGCAGATTTCATTTCTAAATGACGGGAAGAGGCTAAGCAGTGAGGTGACAAGATAATTTAGGAGACAAAACAGGAGATGCATCTGTGAAGAGCTGCAGAAGAACCTTATTAAATTAAGCAACTGGGTAATAAACCAGAAGAAGAAATTAAATGGAGATAAATGTAGTGATGCACATGGGAGAAAATTCTGGCTTTACATTATGATGCCCTTTGAAATGTCCATAAAAGTGTCAGTTTCCTATTTGCTCAGAAAGGCAAATTGAATTCCAGGAATTATTACAAAAGAAGCAGAAAGCAAGGCAAAGAACATCCAGCAGAAATATCTACATATATTTCCCTGTCAGCCCCTCCTTTCCCATAATTTTTGAATGGACTGACCCCATTCAAGCAAATTTGACAGCGGTAGCAATCTCAAACACTTTAAAGTACCAAAACCTCAATCTCATTATTAGACACAGGTGAAAACACAGCAGAAGTTTGTTAATCCCAGCAGCCCTAGAAGGATTTGTTGCGCAGAATACACCGCCCCCCCACCCCCCACTACTCCGTTAAGTGTAACAATTTTACTACTTCTGCAGTAAAAACCCAAGAAATAGACTATGGCAGGCAGAATTGTGCAATTCTTTCTGATGTAAGAACTCAAATTCATCCAAATTGATAAATATGTATGTGTCTCCAAAACTCAAAGCATATTTAATGTCTGTTCCATGACTTTCTTCTCTTAATAACTGTCTATAATAGCAATAAAACCTGTTTCTATTTAAAAAGATAATTACAAAAACAATGTGCAACAAATGGACAAAAAATTAAACACTAAAATATTGAGCACAAGTGTTTGTGGCTCTTAGTTTTTGGGGCTCTTTCTAAAGATACCTTCCATCAATAATGTGGAATTTACCCTGCAATTTACTGTGAGCTGAAGTGACTGGCAAGAGCAACCAAGATACCTCAGGCAAACCAGGTCACTCAGACTTTTTCTTGCTGTTTTGTGATTAAAGGCTGACCACAAAACCCTTTAGTTCTGCAGAATGACATGCTTGGCTGGTTAAATATGCAGGCAATTAACACAGAGATAACATGCATTTAAATGGAGGTCCCATTGACCCCCATCTCCTGACTGCAACCTTTGCTCTGAAAGCAGACAGCTTAGCAAAAATATTCAATTAATAAAAAGCCATGAAGGGCAACAACTCCATTTCAATTAATTTAAAATAAATAGTGTTTACTGCTCCATATTTAATAAGTTAATAAAAAACAACAGCACAACTAATATCACAAGCAGCAAAAGAATGTGCCTGAAAGATCTTTATAAAGATCATATAAAAATACCCAACCCTTTTTCTCCTTTGTTTGGAATAAAACAGAACATTCTAAAGGCTACGAAAAAAGCAAACCTGTTGTTTAATACATTTGAGTCCGTTCTTTCTTGCCTCTGCCCATGTTCTATCCCATGTGTGATGCTACAACATGCTGCAGTGACTCCCATCCCTCACTCCAAGCATTCCTTACTGTCTCCACCCTCTATTCTCATACCTATACCTCCTCCCAAACACCTTGTTGGCCAAAACTAGTACAAGCTCTCGTTCCACCATAGAGGAGCAACTAGTGAATTCCTGTAGTTACTGCAGGTGGACCAAAATTAAATCTATCCCACATTTCTTGTAGCAGGACAACTGAGTGTCCATTCTGCATAACAGGCCATTTTCTAAAAATATTTAACTTGGTTCTGTTTGAAAGTCCCAGCCCTTTTTTGCTTTAAACTGGACAATAAGTTGTAAACTTCTATGTGAATAAAAATGGACAGCTTGGAGACTTGGAAATTGGAAACCAAACTAAGAAAAATTTAACCATTTGTAATTTTTTTTTTAAAACTTGTAGTTTGGGGGTCCAGAGAAACCACACATCACACCACTGCCATCTAATGGAAGAAAAGATCAGCCAATTATTGGCCCTGGGGAAGACCCAGTCAGATAAAAACTATTTTATCAAGTAGGAGAGTAATTTCTAGCATCTCCTTTTCTCATCTACAAATTTAGCTCTTCTCAAAACATTCTGGGTTGAAAAAACTCACTAAATGTTATCCAAATGTATGATTATTCTCAGGAGAGCTGAAAAACTGGTTTGGTTAGGTTTTTTTGGGTTTGGGTTTTTTTTTTTTTTCTTGATGGAGAATTCAGTAATTTAAAGAGATGCCATTTAACTCCATTCAAAATCCTAATACTACTAACAGTACCTAAATTGATTGTGGACCCTTCTCTTTTTCAAAGACCTGGGCTGCAAAGTCCATAGGACAAGGCTGCCTTTTAGTTATTTTTTGTAGAGTACAATTGTTTTCTGTACTGTTGATTAGCACCTAGAGCTTTAGTGCTCATATACAGATATGGCTACTATAGCCTAAATAGATGTAGCAATATTATTAATGCCTGGCAGTTCCTTTCCCAGAAGGGGTGTGGGTGGGTTTTTCGATCAGCATTGAGGGAACTACATCTTTATTGCCAGCAGTTATGATTTTTCTCCTGTGCTGCACTTCTATTCCTGCTCAAGCAATCCTGCACCATCTCCAGACAGGCAGCCCTCAGACACCCGGAAAGACAGATTAAATAAAAAGGATGGCCCAGCCTCTTAGTGTTTCACAGCTTCATACCCTCTACCAAGAAAGAGAACATCTACTTAATTCACCTGGGTAAGTGAACACTACTCTTTGAAACAAAAGCAGGGGGTGTGCGGTAACAGGGGAAGAGAGAGCAGTGACCTCTCTGCTGGCAAACCACAGAAATGAAGTCGTTGTAATTCACAGATCTGATTCAGAATGGTTCCTGTTGAGTACCCACGCTCAATAAGAGCCTGTCAATTGGATTCATTAGCAAATTGTCACTATATCAAGGCAGCATATGTTTTGCATATGCTGTATACTCAGAGAGAGCTCAACAGAGTAGGCTCTAGCAAAACTAAGGAGCTGAGCACTGGCCTCTTCCTGCCTCTGCCCCAGGTTTCTACAGGTCAGCTGCTGTGCTGAAGGTCTTGAGACTTTTGAGAAAGCAACTCCTGAACAGAGAACCATCACTTTTGGAAGAGATGACTTGCCTTCAAGCAACCAGAGACTGAAAAGATTGACTGGTGTATAGGATGCTGTATCATGGCATCAGAAAAAAAAAATTAAGCAAAGTGATTCTTCAAGATATTTGAAAAAGCCAAGGCATTGTAAGAAAGCTTTCAACAAAGCAGATTATGAGCCGCTGTTCAGATAAAAAAAAATCTCTTCTGTTCATTTCTGTGCTATGAAATAGACAATTCCAAGTCTGCTGAGACCACTAAGAGCCTACTAGCATTACCCAGTCCCAAAATGCACTTCAAGTGCATGCCAAGCTATTGGCAAAGTTTTATACAGACCAATGAATCAAAACATTAATCACTGTGTACAAATGGAAATTTTACTTTTTTATTTCTCTGGAAGGAAACAAAGTTAAACCAATTATTTGTCAGCGATATGGGCCTGCAGATTTTGGAAGCAGTAAAATTAAGAATAATCACAGATTAGATATGTCACAGAATACTTGAGCATCTTGGGTCTTCCTACATAAAATATTTGCTAGGCCATGAGTTCATTTATGAAAAGATAATGACCCAGGAAATTTTTTCCCTTAATTGCAAAGAAGCCATTTAAGAAAGTGTCTGGGGAACTAATTAGGAAGGAGTTTTCTCTGTAGAGGACCTGGCTTTAAACTCACTAAACAACTTTTAGAGGTCTTGCTTAAGACAGAGCACTGTTTGGAGGCAGACAGCAATGTTTGCTAAGGGGCATTTTGCAGGCATTGGGGTGGGTATGTCTCAGTCCTCACCACGGTGATGCACTGCCCAGTGCTAGTGTGCTCCAGCTATGATGACTTGTTGGGCACAACTCATTGAACCCTTTCCTATTTCACTTCAGCAGATGTGAAAAGTAGTCAAAAATATACAGACAGGAGAATCTCTACCTCCAAGCTAAAATGAGATTTTGAAAAACACTTGCACGTTTGCCAAGACATAATAATGCCTGCTGGCCAACCCAACAGGTGCCAGGAAAGCAGCTTTGTTATGATACCTAAACACCCATGAACACATAATCTGTAAATTAAAGGAGACAACTATGTAGTTATTTTTATTATATATATATATATGCAGCTTTTCCACCCCCCCCATATAGTTCCTGGTAACTTCTTAAAGTGGTCAGATTTACAGGACATCATAGCTCATGAGCCCAGAGATCAAACAAATTTTTATTTGCTAAGCCAGGGTATGAATTTAGACTTCATTTGTGAGGGAACAACCTCATGTTTTTTTTACTGGCAATTCCTTTCACTTCATTGTGATGTATGCCTGCCATCATGGCGTTTAGATGCCTCCTTCAGGAATTTTTTTTAAGATTTGACACTTGGTCTCATGTGGTTCCATAGTAATATCACTTTTTAATTTAAAAAGAAAAAAATTATCTCAGCCTTTACTTATAAAAACCACCGGAGTGAAAGTAAAAAAAAAACCTGAAGTTTAAAAAGCCTCCCAGAAAACAGACAAAAAAACCTCCAAATATTCACAAATTTTAAACAACTAGCCTCATGTTGTTTAATGCCTCTTATCAAAACACACAGCACTGCAAGTTTGCTTTTTTCCTTTCAACTGTTTCAAAAGGGGGACTCAGTGACACTGTTGAAGACTTTGTCCTTTTATCTCTGGAGATTTGGTTTTGTCAGCTGGCTTGCTAACCAAAAGTGGCACAACTCAGTTTGCGCACTCTGTTCAGGAGACCCTGGAACAGAAGGAGCAGATGAGTTGGGGCTGCTGCAGGTCAGCAGTGAGATGGACCAGCAGAGCCACAGAGAGAACTCACTGCGCCTGCCCCACACTCAGACACTCGACATTGTCCGGCTTTCACAAACTCCTCACTGTCAGGAAACCTGCTGAATTAAAATATTCCATACTGCTACACTTCTCATAACTTGAGAACTATTATGCTACTGATTACATAATGCTTTGGAGTGGATCAAAAAGAAAAAAAAAGTGAACAAACAAAATTAATGTACAAAAAACAGCGGATCTATTGCTACTCTGGCATCAAAAACAGGACTGATTTATTAGCTACACAAGTCTAGGGTTGCAAAATTAAATAAGTCTGTTTTACAAATTATTTACTTTCTACAAGATCCATTTCCCCTTGAAGCACACTGTGCATGCCCTCCTAGTGTGAACAGTTTACAGTCTGTGATCAGGCACAGACTTACTTGTCTGGATTTTTTTCCCTTTCAAAATGGCAATTCTGAGAATCATAAATTACACAGCACAGTTATTGTAATTCGAGCTTATCCCCAATAAATAAAATTTATTAACTAAATAGCTTTCTATGTAGCTTAGCTCTTTCCCACCAGCTTATTATTTTACAGAGACTTACTTCACATTCCTAGTCACAACCAAATTGTGCCATCTTAAAAATATGAATTTAAAGATATAAAGTAAAAATGCATAATTTCATATAATCACATATAACCTTCACTTCTTATAGAATATGTCCAGAGAATACTTTTTAAAATTTGAAGCTTTGAAAGTATTTTATCTAACACACAAACCAAGGTATATCTACTATACAAATAAAAGCTTTGTTTATCAGAACACCAGAGCAGAAGCCTCCAGCTCATTAAGCTCCAATGCATTAGAGTATTTAGGGATGCTGGTGAGCTTAAGCATATGAGTAGCAACACTGACACAAGGCAGGACAGACATCACTTTATCATGCCATTCCAATTATCTCCAGCACTTATAGTAAGCCTCCAGTTATTCCATTTTTGTTACACAAATAAACTCTCAATTTATAAAATAGGTCATGGTAAATTTTACGTCCTGGTCTAAAAACAGCAAGGCAAGTGGAGAAATAAAATTGTATGTGATATATGGTGGGTTAACACAGATGACCTCATGGCATTTTTTTTACCATAAACCTACCCCAATCCTAATGAGTGCATATCTGCATCCACGGTTTTAATATTTTAAAAAGAAACAGATCATTGCTAACATTTCTCAATCAGGAAAATGTCATCATGAAACACTAAAATTATAAACAGTGTCACTGCAGTTCCCCTCATCATGTTAGGCACATTTCCCTCCTAAGACAAACACTGTTATTCAATATATCAAGTCGCCCATGGTTTGTAAAAAGATACATAAAATGAAGAATATACCACTGAAGTGCTTGTCTCCTACAAATTACAAATTTAATAGGTTTTATTTCTTAACAAAAAAAACAAATCCCACAGGTGGAATTTCAGACTTGGAGTCATTCTCCCGTGCTCATCTTTGAAGGTACTAGCAAAATACTCAAAATCATGCAAGCCCCTGATTAAACCAGGAAGCAAATCTGCATGCATGCAATTACAGTGTCTGCAAGGGCAGACGCAGATGACAGTAATTCATACTCTAAGAAATGGGCTTGTGTATTTGGCAGATTAACTGTTCTGTATTCCATTGCTATGAGGTATGGAAACTGTACTGTGAAACAGCCATTACTCATTCCCTCAGCTCTGAGCACGTAGGTCCACCAAAGGCAAGCCAGGCTGGAGAAGGGTGCGGGGGGAGAGGGCTGGAAAGAGAAGAGTCTACACATTTCAGATTAACGCTTCTCTTGAATGGTTTCTTTTATTTCATTTCCCCCACTTTTTAAATTAGCAAATACAGTAGGCCCAGAAGGGGAAATGTGCAAGGGGAAGAGGGAGAGAGGGGAGGGAAAGGGAAAATGCAAAAGCAGCCAAAACACTCCAACTTGTTCATTAGGGGTTTTGTGTTTGAACATCTGAATGAATCATGTGTCTGTTTTTCATTATTCTCCATATGTATTTGTTCTTTGCTTTGTTCAGAGATTTCTGGCCATGTTGTCATGACTGTGCTTATTTGGTTTTATATATTGTTCTGTTACAGGGTGATGGTTACTTCTCATCTGCCTCACTTAGCAGCTAAACCACCAACAAAGAACAATCTGAAAATGAGAGGTTATGTGTCAAAAGGTGTCCCTAGTGAACTCCCTTACAGCCTATATGATTACTTTAGATCTGACTGCTTAATTCAGACCAGGGAGAAATCCTGAGATAACACTGCTCCTTATCATGGCAGGAATGCTGCTGTGGCTCTCTTTTTAAAAATCTAAGGAATAATGGAGAATGACTTAAAGTACATCACTGAATGTCTTCCTCATTTCTCCAAGAGGAAAGCTAACACTTGCTAAAACAGTAACCTGTTTTAACAGATCTGCTGTTACATGGAGGTTTTGAAATAATTTCCTTGCTAAATTAAATCTTTCTACTTTCAGCTTTACACTATACTTTCATCAACACACAAATGGCTCTGAAATAAATTCTGAAATCACTAATCATGTGATAATTTTTATCACTGAATTTAATCCACCCTACTTCATTAGAGATACACCACAGGATGATGTGCTCATTTAACAAGATAATCTCTTACTTGGCAGAAAGTGAGTGAGACCCAAAAGACTAGGAAGGAGCAAACAAGTAATGTGTTTTTCTCCTCTTTTGATGTTTGAATACTGGGTTTTATTTGGGTTTGGGGGGAAAGGAGGATTGTGTTGTGTGAGGGGGCAGTTGGTGGTTATTGTTGTCTGTTGATTTTTGCTGGGTTTTTCTAGGGAATAGATGTAGACTCCGCTGTTTTAGAGACAGTTTAAACTTCAAATTTCAGCAGATAGGAGAAAAAAGGCCTAGCTGAAAATGCTGTGAAGCAGGTGTCAAACTGATTAGCAGATCCAATTTAAAAAATAAGTTTTCAATAGCTCAGTATTGCACTACCTAGTGTACAGAGAGGGTTTCCTCAAATGTCTTCCCCAGGTCTGTCATTATTCACTCTTTTCCACATTATCTTGTCCAGTGGATTAGAGAAACCATTTATTAACTGTGAAGAGGATACTAAAGAGGTAAGTGCTGCAAGCACTCTGGAGGCTTAAGATTATACTCAAATCTTAGTAAATTAAGGAGACCACAGGAAAAAAATAGGTTAAAATTCAATACAGACAAATGAAAAGTTCTAGCTCTAGGAGGGAATAATCAACAACCCAGAGCAGAGCATGCAATATGGAAAGCCTGGCTGGTAGCAGCATTGAAATAGAGTAACAAAACCAGGAGCTGCACAGAATCTCTCAGCATAAACCAGCATCATTTCTCTCATGCAACACCCTGTGCCTCAGAGATGCATCTATATTTTAAATACATATAAAATTATTTATATGTATACATCAACAAAGAGGAGAGACATGTGACCACAGAGAAGACAAATGAAACCCCTCTATACTATTTAAAATGATCAAATTTAGGCCATCTAAAATCCTATGCCCAGCTTCAAGTTCTTCAGGTAAGGAACGAGCTAATTAGAGAGACCAGCAAAGACCAATCTATTGAGAAATTTAAAACAAATTGCCTTAAAGGAAAAAGTTAAAGGACTAGTGTTTAGTCTAAGGAAAAGATAAGGCAGATGCAGATCAGCCTTCAAATATCTATGTTTGATGCAAAAAGGAAAGGAATAAACTGTTCTACATGTCCACTGGGGATAAGAAAAGAAGCAATAGACTTAAATTACATCAAGAGAGATTTGGGTTAGACATTAGGAAATGCTTCATTATAGTGAGGAGAGGGAGTGTTATCAAAGATTGCCTGAGGAGCTCAAGGAATCCACCACTGGAGGCCTTTGAGTGAAGGTTACAGAAATACTCCTCAGCAGTGGGTTAGAGCTGATCCTGCCCCAAGGCAGGTCCTGACCTCTTCAGGTCCCTTCCACTTCTGATTCCTGGGAATGTTTTTGGGTTTTTTTGGCAGCCTTACTGAAGAGAAAGAAAATTGTACCCAGCATTTAAAGCAGTAAAACATCTATTATTTTTATGCCATAAAGCATACTGTTAATAAATCCAATTATGTTTATGATCTTTTAATGGCACTGCTTATGTCATAAAGATCCATCTTTGAAAATAGAAATAGATATCTCTGCCCTGCAGTGTAATACAACAGCATGAAAGCAAACTAACAGAATATACAAACTCATTGTTATATGGCTCCTATTAAAATAATCTTAAAGCTAACTGTAACATAAAGAACACTAAACCCAGAAATTTTTCTTTCTCAAAATTTTAGCATTCATATTCTTTACAATATTTTCACTTCACATTTTGTGTTTCACAAACAGATCCACTCCTTTCCTTGTTTACCACCGGCAATGGGAGCAAAGGAAGTTCTGCTCACAAGGGTATTCCTTTATAATGAAATCCTAAAAAAAGAAAAAAACAACACCAAACCCCAAACACAATGAGGTCTTCCTCAACCAGGTTCCTGGTGTGATATTCAAAGAAATACTGAGTGATGTTATCAGAATTCTGCCAGAAGAGAGTGCCCCAAGGAAATCAAATGCACGTTCAGGCAAAAGCAAATGCACAGCAGGGCAGTTTATGACAACGGCCCATGACAAACTGGGTTGGTAAGTTCTAAGTCTAGAACTGCAGTCTTCCAACTTGCTTTTCTCCTAAATAGCTAATAAAGGCTGCTTCTGGCAGGCAATAGATAAGGTCACATCTCAAAAACATCTCTGGCACAGCTGGCAGAATTTTTCTCCCATCTCATAATCTCCCCAGAATGTTTCTCTTCACCCCGTGTCCGGCCACTCACAAGACAGTCCTAAACTGCAATGCCTTTTCTTTTTACTAATGCATATCAAAATGCTCTCCAGGATGTGTTTCTTTCCAGGAGAACCCACTCTAGCAAACCCTATTACTCCAAAAGTATTCTGTACACCACTAGTGGAAAGCTACGGAATCATTTTAAGGCACAGCTTCTCCATCACAGACTCAGTGACACTGCAGACTCATAAATAAGTAACAATTCTAGTCCTGAGATAGTACTACAAACGTTAATCAATATTTTCCTCAGCAAATATAGCTACACACACACACACACACATAAAACATGCTATATTTAATTTTAAAATATTTTCATACATTAGCAAAAAAATTAGGAACATAAAACTGGAAGAGGAATTACTTCTATATCTTGGTATTGCAACTGGTAGATCTAATTATGTCATAAAAAATATTTTCTTCTTCTATTAGCATATGCCAAGACTTCACAAAAATATAAAAATTAGACCAGGTTTTCCTTGAGAAACTTTTCCCAAAGGTTTCTCAGTTTTATATAGGAAATCAATTTGCATCACTGATGATATCATTCAAATCAGACAGCACTATGTGGTTAGAAGGCAATTTACTCTTCTGCCGAAGCAATTTGATACTTGTTCTGATTTGTGATTTTCATTTTGTTTGTTAATGAAAAAAATTAATGAGCAATGTTACTGGAAGCACAACTCAAAGCTTTGGCATTATTAAATATGTTTGTAATATACTGTGCATTATGTTGATTGCACAGTTGGAGCCAGAGCTTTGGCAGTCAAGCCACCAGTCAATCATTCAAACTGATGATGAACTCACAGGGTGGACACTTTGCACGTACCTTTGCACTGATTTGTGTTTTTGTCAAGAATTGCCTTTGTGGATACAATTTTCCCATACCTATGGAGAAAACAAAAATCAGAGGTACAAGTTACTATATGTCAGTAAAGTACGTAGTGATTTTTGCATGCATATATAACACATATCCTAGGAAGAAGTCTAGAGCTCTTGAAAAATATTCATCTGATATCCTGGAGAGATCCCTTACGCCACTAGTTCAAACACCTTTAGAGTTCCCCAAGAGCACTTGCCACAAGCTGTCCATCTCTGTTCCATGCACTGCCAGCGTAAATCCCAATCATAGGAAGGAATTTAGGACACCAGTAAAGAGGTTTCTTTGAGTAAATTACTTTAAATTTGTTTGGGTTAAATACAGATGGACCACATTTCTTCAGGATTAATAAAAATGAAGGAATTATGGTCACTTTTTATACACAGGGATCAACAGCTGTGCTCATGTGCGCGTCCATGTCTATGTGTATATGCTCTATCTAGTTTGGATAAACAGAACCTTAGAGGTTTGTGTGCATCTCCCAGCTCTTGCCAAGATGAATGTTAACACTCATTTGAATTTGTATCACCTCCCATAGATATCATGGCACTGCACTGCAATTTTATAGACTAAGCACAGTGAAGAGGGAATTTGGGCAGCTACAACTTGTTATATAAAGCAACTAGACCATAAAATAGGTATTTGTGTTTACCTCACAGAGGTTAAGACTAAAAATGCAGACTTAATAGTATCACAAAATCCAGGTACAAGATCACAGAAGATGCCATTTATGGATGAGCATAAGACATCATAAGAATAAGCAAAATAATTTTATTTCTCAGATCACTGATACATCTTGGTCTTCATTGAAGAGAACTTCCTTTAAAATGCCCTTTCCTACATTTTTTTAAAAAGCATTATTGATACTCTGATATATTGGGCTTTCATTTGGAGGACTTTTCCATGAAACACAAGTTTCTACATCCACAAAGGACATATTACTAAGAAAGATTTAAGAAAATTATGTCTTCTAATGGCAAAGCAACACCCATGGAAAATAACCAACATCAATTATAAACCATTGAAACGTATGGCAGACAAATGCTTATTTGGTTAATCTCTATTAACAGCAATATAAATTTGGTGTTAGTGACTTCTACTTGAAATCCAGAAACCAGAATGTGGAAAACTTTGCTGCTATTCTCTTCCCTGCCTCAGGAGGAAATCCATGTCAACCGCTATACAGAAAAGAGCTCAAGAACTCTAAGGGCAGCTAGAGCACTGTACCACATATTCAATGACACACTCTTCTTTATCCTATGGGTCTGTAAACATCCTGAGAAAACCAGTCAAAAAAAAACAAAAAAAACCCCAGGGAGACAAAGAGGGAATGGTACCATAACTCAGTGTGTAAAAGAGACCCTTGGATTTCAGTCTGGAATCAAGAAAACACTTAAATGCCTCATGAAGGGGAGTAGCACCTACAGGAAAGACTGGGAATGGCCTAACTAAACATGCTCTTTGATACCAGCAAAAAATTTGAGACAAAGTTCTCCACTGACATTTCCGTACTGCAAGTGACATGTAGCCATTCAGCTTAAGATAAAGGGCACTGTCTCTGCATCACTCATGAAAGCAGCATAAAGAGAGATGGAAAGTGAGACTTCCCATTTCACTGTTTTTCCTTTGCCTAAGAATACACAAAAACATTTGTTTCCATTTCACTTTCATTTGAGGAAGAAAAGCATGCTTTGCTTCATTTTGTTTCAGTCTGAAACTAGTCAGGAGAAGGAGGAAAATCTGACTTAAGGGTATTAATAATTTGTGTAAACTAAGTCAAGGCCCAGTTCAGATATCTTTTAGGAACCAAACAAGTCAAACAAGCCTTCCTTCCCTTCACCTCTCTCCAGCCCCTTTTTTTGCTGACTCTGTAGACCAGAAGGATTTTGGGCTCTGAAGGCAGGCACAATCCACTGTTCACTGCACTATGATGGGTAGGTAGTTGAGAATCTATTTTGCCATAGCTAGCTCCATTCCAACCAAATATATAAGAAATTTAATGTTAACCATGAGATTACATGCTTTTCTAACCTCAGGTGTTTCTCGAACTGGGGCCTTAATACTCACTCATGTTCCACTTAATTTTATAATTCTTCATGGAAGTACCTGAAGTTGACTTTGGCCTCTAAGATATTAGAGCACGTCTTTAGAAGGCAAAGAAAAATTCAGTTCTGTGATTTATGGTTGTTCAGTGGGTCAACCTACCCAGCAGGAAATTTGGCCTTTGCAGTGCATCTTCATTTATTTGATTTACTTAGATTTAATATCAAGTACATGAAAAACATGCAAAAACATGCCTATCTTGTACAGTAATGTGCCTCTGACAGATATATGGGAAAAGAATCCAACAAAAATCAGTGGCTAACCCACAACAACCTCAAATAAAACACAACTCCTACCTAAACTTCCGCCAACAAAAACCAACACCCAGCCTCCATTTCAGTCCAGCCACTCCTAATGAATTGACATGTTGTTCCATCCAAGTCACGTGAGAGCAAGAAGTTTACATTTCTTGCCAGCAGAGACAGGCATTTGTGGTTCCACTGCATCTATTACAGATTTCACAGAGTTATTTGCTGCGTACTGCGATCCTGCAACCATTTCATTGCACTAGAGATTTTACTCACAGAATTCTGTTTTGGTCAGGAAATGCTTCTCCCCACATTCAAAGTTACGTGCACACCTTCAGGTTTGCAAAAACAGACATCAGAGTGGTAAGAGGCACCACAATAACAAACACTGTTATAGGCAATTAGCCATATGTCGGCGATTTAATCTGCTGCTATAAACCCTGAGTGTTACCACAAGAAAGTAATTGGAATTAATTTGGACACTGTTTTACTAAATATTTCAAGTAATTATTCTACAGTAATCAGAACATCAGTTCTGATGAAGAATGTTAGTTTGTGTGCTGCATGAAATCAGGAAGGTATTTTGTTCCTACAAATGCAGTCATATTTCTTTCTCTCATGTGTGAAGTGTGGTATTAAGCTATAGCTCGTCTGCAGAGTTGTTTGGCTTTCTGCTTGTTTTGAATTTAATTGTAATTTGATTCACTCAGAAGTAAAAAAAAAAAAAAAAGTATTCAATGGGAATGTTCACAAAAATAAGGATAAAATGCATCACAAGAGTTTACCTCTTTTTCGCTGATATTTAAATGGAAATTATTATTAAATTCACCTGCCTGCACACCTGTGTTCTAGAAATTACTGATAATCATTCATGTAAAGAAATAACAGGTATGGTCTCCTTTTTGTGAGAAAGAGTGAGCACTATTTTATTTTCTCTTGAGTACAGTTCATTCAAAGATATTGAATCAAAAATTCTGGTCATAAAAGGATAACTGAATCAAGTCCACCTCCATGTCTCAACCCTTCAAAACAATGGCTGTATCATTAATGATAATCTACTGTATCACCCTATCCAAGGATAGACGTAATGAATCTGAGCTGGCTGCCTCAAGAATGCGTGTATTGAGCATCTAAATTGAAATTGCTTTTCAAAAGGTTTCCAGGCACTCTTCCTGAAGTGTTATCTAAATGTAGAGCAACCACTAACAAGATTGTTCAAGTGCTTTTAAAAATCGTTGTAATTATTTATATTCGATTATGCGTTTATTTCTTTTTTATGTAATAATTTTCCTGGAAAACCAGGTGGTCAGATAGAGCTTCTGGTGGTTTGAAAGAGCTTCAGGAGCACAGACTAGGACTTCACCACATTAATGAAGCACCCATGCAGTGAAATAGTGACTAGTTGTCTTTGTTGTTTCTCATAATATATAAGGACTGCCCAGAAAATTATAGAGTTTAAAATCTGCAGGTTCCAGAATAGAGAGCTACATGGGGAAATATTGCCACAGCCCACACTGATACCGCAACAGAGACATCACAACAAAAAGCTATTGGACAGCCTCTAGGAGGGAAAATCTACCATAAAATTAAAAGCAAAGACACATTTGTGTCCTGGAAGTCACATACCACCAGAAACTGTGAGAGGATACCAGAGTTGCATCATCACATGTTGTCCCTGTTTTAACATCAGGCACCTCCCCAGCTGCTAAAACAAATTCCTATCTGGCCCAGCCCAGCCACCCTTACATTCCAAGAAAACATTCAGTTGGGGGTGGAAATACCTTCTTAGAAACATAACCAATTCTACTTTATCTTGTATATATCAGTGAAACTGTTGAAATAATCTCACATACACTATTAAAATTACAAAGGCCACTTAAAAACTCTTTCTTACCAACAGCAGTAATTGACACCATGTCACACAAAAGGCAGAACTAAGGGAAGAGCTCTGCACAGAGAAACAATCTCCCTGTTCAGTCCTGGCTATAGAGCTAAGTCAAAAATCACTCTGGAGAGCCCCGTGCCATTGCACCCCACGTTTTCAGACTACTCAGCAGACTCAGGAAAGATGCAAGCACTGCAAAATAAGCCCTTAATGTATGTACATCAAAGCAGATCACTTTAAGAGCTTTCAGGCAGGCGGTCGATCAGCACTTACACTGCAGACAAAGCTCAATGTGCTCATTTCCAGGAAGTTATTTGATAACTGCTGTTAAAATGGAGATAGTTCCTGAAGGAAACCATTCAACTGTGAGTGATACCCCTTGTAAGATGCATGAACCCTAACCATAGCCAACCCCAAACAGAGGAGAATCTGCTGTCTCAAAGCACACAAAGAATTTGAGCCATTTCTCCTCCTGCCTGTGGGAAGCTAGGGTGCAGGGAAGGTAAGTGGACAGCTAGGGTTAGGAGACAGGTGACATTCAGCTAAGGACTAGCTCAAGGCAGAGGAGCCAGATGCCACCCACCCCACTGCTGGCAGGCAACATGCCAAGAGAAGAAGCTGGCTGAGCAACAGCTGTGACCAGGAGTTGCTGCATGGATTTCCTAGGAGGCCCGGCTGGTGGGGGCCATGCAAATTTTCAATTTTTTCCATATCGTTATAGGAAACAAAACTTCTGGGACAGGCACAGCATATTCCATCTTTCAAGCCAACCTTGAGGCTGGCCACAGCTAGTCCTGTAACACAGGATATCTGTAGGAGCAGACAGGATAAATCTCTCACCACTCACCCCTCTCTGTGCTGCACTTGCGCTGCCATCCTCCTGTACAAGGCACTGGGTGCACAGGCATGCACAAAACACAGCTTTTACCCAATTCCAACCACTGCTTGTATGCTTCACAAAAAAGTGAAGCTTGGAATTGAAACTCATGTTAACATCATACTGAACTCTTCAGAACTCTTGCTTTGTAAAAACCAATGGAGTTATCAAGTAATTTCTGTGTTCAGAGCTTAATAATTACATCCCCAGCATTTGAGCTCACTCAAGGCCTCAAGCATTGCTCTGAGCACAATCCACCCAACTGAAAACTGTCTGCGTTTCTGGGCATTTAGGTAATGTATGCTTTTATCTTGGGAACTTTTGTACTGGGATGAATTTGACCAGCAGTAATTGGATTTAGATAAGCAACTCTGAGGCTCTTTCATTCTTGTGAATTAATATCTAAATAGCATAACCAGCACCAGCATAACCAGTTTATTTTGTTTAAAGCAGACTCTATTAGGCAAATCAGGAGTTTTGGGAGAAAATAAAGCCCACATTATGAAGACTTAAAGTATAGAAAGAACTGCTGTTGAATTTCTTGGAGAGACATTTTTCCTATAATACACTGTGACATGAACTTACAACATCCAAATACACAGAAAGGGGAAATTCACTCAAAAAAAAAAAGTTTTAATATATTTGCATTATAATTTCTGGGCATTTCATCTACTGCATGGCATTTAAATGCTGACAATTTTTCCCCAAAATATAAGACATTCTGTCCCTTAACAAAGACTGAGTTGATTTGTTGCCCTTTCTCTCTATATTATTTTTAATTATAAAAAAAAAAAAAAAAAAAAACAAAACTGAAAATTTAAGAAAAATTCTTATCTTCACACAAAAATACAACAACAAAATACATGCCACTCAGAGTACCTCACACAGAGTGGTGCATGGCTTGGGGAACAAACAGAAGGAGCTACTTGCAGGAAACTGGTGGTGTACTGGACTGACAAGACCATGCTTCTGTAAGAATTTAACATTTGGATGCTCTGTCTTCTCTAATTACTTTGGTCTGGCTGTCATGTTTACAAAAATCATTCCTTCACTCAGTAAAATGCAAGATTTTCACACTGTCTCTCACAGTATCCCACTGTCCCACTGGACAAAATGTCCAGCACACAGTTGGATAAACACATCTTGCAATGGGTGAGCAACTGGCTCATGGGCTGGGCACAAAGGGTCACAGTGAATAAGGGGACATAGAGCTGGGCATGGTCACTAGTGGGGTTCCACGGGATTCCATCCTCAGCCCAGTGCTCAAAATCTTCCTAAATGGCTCAGGCACAGGACTGGAAGGGATGCTAAGTTTGCAGAGAATACAAAAGTGGGAGGAGCTGTTGTTTCTCTCAAGGGCAGAGAGACCTCGACAAATCACAGGACTCTGCAATCCCCAACAGTATGAAGTCTAACAAGGGAAAGTGACAGATTCTGTGCTTGGGACAGGACAATCCTGGATGTACGGACAGACTGGGGAACGAGAAGATGGAGAGCAGCGCTGCGCAAAGGGACCGGGGGGTCCTGGTTGATGGCAAGTGGAATGGGAGTCAGCAGTGCCCTGGCAGCCAGGAGGGCCAGCCCTGTCCTGGAGGGCATCAGAAACAGCATCTCCAGCCAGGCAAGGGAGGGGACTGTTCTGCTCTGCTCTGCACTGGGGCAGTCTCACCTTGAGTGCTGGGGGCAGTTTTGAGTGCCACAGTCTAAGAAAAGTATAAAGCTAACAGAGAGTATCCAAAGGAGGGCTATGAAGATGGTGAGGGGTCTAGAAGGGAAGCCATATGAGGAGCATCTGAGGTCTCTTGGCCTGGAAGAGACTGAGGGGAGACCTCATTGCAGCCTGCAACTTCCTTGTGAGGAAGAGGAGGGGCAGGCACTGATCTCTTCCCAGTGACAGGACCCGAGGGAATGGCCTGAAGTTGTGTGAGGGGTGGTTTAAGTAAAGTTTCTTCACCCAGAGGGTGACCTTGATGATCCTAGTGGGTTTCTCCCAATTCTGCACAGAATATTCTGTGAAGTTAGTTAATCTAGACTAACAACTTGTCCAAGAGTTTAAGGAATGTCATAAAAAAAGAGAGAGGGGCCTCTTAAATCTTTTGTTTGTACAGCTAAACCAGCCTTGAGTCATTAGCACCAAATTCTGAAAGGGCAGCACAGCAATTTTGAAACTGAGACCTTCAATTTCTGATCCTAACAGCACAATGAGAAGCCTAGCTTTAAGCAGATAGTAATGAACATTATAGCATGTGGGAAGAGTGAATTTTCAAGAGAATGCAAGCTGATGAATCACTAAAACAACATATACATATTCAATAGTATCTTCTGGTACAGATATTTACTACTAAGGGCATAGTGAATTCACTCATACATGGGCCAATTAGGCATCATTGTCCCACATCCACTGAAAATATATTTTTGGAACTAGGAGAAAGAAAAAGCTATGAAATCCATAAAGTAACTACATTATATAATATGTCTATAAACACTATTATTGCTTTAGACAAATAAAATCCAAGATCTTACCATTCTATTGAAGAATGGTTCCGTGTTAGGAAGAAAGAACCTAAAAACCTATTTTAGATTATGAATAATGCAATTTACAGATCGTATTCAGAAATCCCACTTTTAAGAAGATGCAAGCACCATTTATCTCAAATCACAGGGCTCTAATACAGCCCTGGAAGGTTGTCTTAGGTCCTTTAGTGCTCTTTTATTGAAGAATAGGGAAAACTTAGAAGTTTAAGTGAAGTTTGTTTCTTGAAATATTTCAACAACCTCAGAAAGATAATCCTGTAAATAAACAGGCATGTAAAGAAACACCTATACCTAAAAAATTCCTTTGCTGTTAAAATTCTAGCTTTTCTTTCCAAAAGAAAAACTACTGCTATTAAAGCCCAAGAATGTGTCTTGCCTTCACCCTCACTAAATTGAAAGGCTTGTTTCACATTAAAGTTAGAAATGTATTTACAAGATGACACATATTTACCAGAAAAGAGAAGGTCATATTTCATATTCAAACTAATCTGCATTTATATATCTATATATGAACCTTCACCTCTGGAAAAACAATTTCATATGAGAGTGTACAGGCTTGAAGGCTTATTGCAATTGTTTTAAGTATTTGGGAAATTAAACCAGGTAAAACAGAAGCTAAAGTAAAGGAAATTTAAACAGACACAACATTTGTTGAAACAGTAAGACCTTGAATTTTCAGACCTGCAAGATGTATATAATTTTATAGTTCACAGGTAGCTTTTCCTGTAACCTTGTCCCTTTCTTTTCCAAAATCAGAATTTCTTCACCATATAAATGAAATTAAGTGGTTTAATCTAACACTTCCAAAAACATCAAAAACATGTTTGAACACAAAACATGTTTTGTGTTCAAAAACATCAATGATAGTTTTTTTATTGCCTTCAACCTCAAATTCTATAGACAGAGTTTACAATAAGGCTATCACACCCTTGTTACCTAGGACAGAATAAAACACCACTTAGTATTGTGGCACTCCCCACAATAGCCTGACATTTTACAGAGTTTTTCCTCAGCTTGTTGCAAATAAGACACTTAGCTATTAGCTGCAATTTCTATTCTAAATGCTGTTTATTCTTAATTAGTGCTATGTATTATATTCATATTAAATCTGTATATTTAAATATTGAAGCTATTTAAGACTATTTAAAAATTAATTACATTATTGTATATCATATCAAAATTATTACACTTATGTTTTTACTTTGACAGAAAACTATGTTTTTCCCTCACAGTTCTGCCATGACAAATAACCAGTGTTAATAATTAATTAGCAAAATATTCTACAGTTGCTAAATTAAGTATGGAAAACTAAATTCATGCACAAATTACTAACTATGATTTCATGCAGTACAGTTCAGTTCTTTTTCTGGGGCATCATTAAATCTTCAATTACTAATTATTCCACATTTTCAAGAATTCAGATGTCTTAAAAAATAAAATGCAACTTTTGTTTGCAGACACTTAGCAATGCCTCTAAATTTTCTGTATGATAACAGGCACTATTGGGAAGACAGTTTAGGGAACTGAAACCCTTCACAGAATGTATTTTACTGTAGCCTGTCACAAATTATAATGCCAGGCATATCCAAATTTTCAAAAGGCAGTGGATTTATTAAAAATCCAAATCTTTTCTAGGACAAAGACATTGCTCATCAGCATTGGAAATAAAAAAATGAATCAGTTCTTCAAACTTAAAGAATTTCCTCTATCCAACAATTCAATTATTTAGATATTGTGGAAATACCTCCCCTCTCCCTTACATATCATTCCAAAATGTAGAATTTGTTTGCTTTGTATGTTCTAGCATGCTGGGCTGTCTTGAATCCAATTTCTCATTCACAGTCTTGCTTACTTATGGAAGATTCATTGTTAAATTACAGTTGGTATGAACCAGCATGCCAGCATACCATGATATTAATCTCTGAAGTGTTCAATCATTTAACAATAGCCTCATTATTCAAGGGAACTCTGAGAATTCAGTTTGCGAAGATTTTCTGACATTTCACTAAAACAATTTACTCTTAAAAGAATTCAATGACTGCAATATATTGTAATATATATATGTATATATACTAGCCTCAATCAGATGGTTCCTCTCTAATAATAGACAAGAAAAAGAAGAGGAATTGGAAAGAAAAGGAATTACAGATAAAAGCAAGAACTCCAGCTACCACCAGGGACCATGAACTCAAACTGATAATTTAAAGCTAAAGCATTTTATAGGGTTCACACAGAGGCCACTTGAGTCAAATGTGTGAGTGAGACTTCTTGAGTTCACACAGCTCCCATTTCACAAGTTAGAAAAATCCAGGTACTTCGGTTGTCTTTAGAAATAATACAGTTTTGAGATGAACTGTTTCTTCAGTATTTTACATTGCAAAATACATCATTTGGGAACTACATCATAGAAAATATTCTTTTTCTTCAATATATTTAGTTTAATCCTTTTATTTCCAGGGCTGGAATGTCACAGTTGTATTCACTTTCCAAAGGCTGAACTTTGAAAAAAGTGGCACAGAGGCGCATATTTTTTTTTTTTGTGCCTGAAATTTTCAAGAAGAAACAGCAAGAGCTTGGATTTGGATTTTTACAATTATGCAGGCAAAAGTTCACACTGCTCACTCAGAACTGGGACAGAATACCTCTGGGTTTGAGTTCCTTTGAATTTTAATTCCATCTAGTATATTTATAAAAGCAAAGATTTTTTAGTCCATTTATTTGTACAACTCTAACATAATGACAGGCTCGGGAGAGTGTGTGAAAGCAGATTTGATAAGCTATTTGTCCGTGATACTTTTGAATACTCATGCACATGTACAATTTCAGGCATGTTGAACTTAAACAGGATGAATGGCATTTCTCAAGGTTAAATTATGTTTGTAGGCTCATAATTTATCGTGCTTGTTTCGTGTGGAAAGTCCTCCCTACAGCATCGACACAGCAAACTGATGTACACGGGACATACAATTGCATGTTCCCAGTCAGCCAGGACACTGCTTTCCTCAGTGCAAGGCCTATAACCACCACAGTAGTTAGTTTGAAGAAGACAAATCTGCTCTGGCTGGTAACTCACCACAACTCCCAGGTATTCACCAAAACCTTCTCTTGAGTGATAGTATGTCAACAATTAAATTCAAACAAGGTGAAGCTGCCCCACATGCAATATAGATACACAATTTATGAATCATGTAATAATATTTTTTATGTTTTCAAATCCACTAAAAACTTGCAAGTGAATGCAGCATTAAATGAAGTCACCTGATATGAAAATACATTTATGGGTTTAAAAAGATAATTCGTTTAGAGTCTTTGTCTATTGTATAAATAATTATACACTCTTTATTATCCAAAGACAGATGGACATATTTGAACATATGAGCCTCACTATGTCAGGTGGATAAATATCTTTGGAGGAGGAAAGCTTATTGAAAACTTCACTTTGGATCAGACTCTTGCTTTCCAGAAATGTGGTACCCTTCTGCTGGCTCCAAGGGCTGCCCTAATTTACACTGATGGAGCAATTGCCCTTGTCTTGAACTGTTGAAGCTCTACTTTGAGAAAACATCAAGGGATAGGTTGTGCAGCTTAACTGGAACACTCTGTAGCTACCTGCTCATCAGTCAACACTTCTGAGCCTAAGAAAAACAAAATTTTAGTTAACAAATATCTTGTGCCAGCTGCCCCCACTGGACACTTTGGCCATGAATCTTCCACAGTAGAAAAGCCAACACTGGCAATTGCTGTGCTCTGCTGTGGTTCAGTTTGTGCCCAAAAACAGCCAACAGGGACCAGGAAGGGATGAGACAAGCCATGGGATTCACTAAAGAAATAAACTCTTTATAGCCATAGAGTCTTCTGTCCTTAAAAGGACGCATGGTTGGTCCTGCTAGGCAGAACCCTAGAAGGAAAGCAATAAAGAGATGCATTGTAGCCCATCCTTTCTGAAATATCCATGGGCAGATCTACAGAAAGGCACAAGAATTTAAATACTTTATGTTTCTGCTGAAAAATTTTACCCCAGGAACATAAGACTCACTGAAAAAACACAGTGAGCCCATTTTGAAATCTGACCAGTAATGCTGAATTTGGAAGCAATTTAGCTTCAATTGCTTGGGAGCCCTCAAGAAAGGACTTTTGTATATTACTGGCTTCAGGCATCTTCAAATAAACTAATTAAATAAGATACAATCCTCAAACCATATAAAGATACACATGGAAAATCTGAGACCTCATTCTGAGTATTGGGCATACTTTGACAGAGAGAGAACTGATTCACTGGGATAAATCCACATCTTCCTGAAACTGGTCAAGGAGCATAACACTGTCAATTGCTCTTTAATGCACAAGAAAAGGTTATGAAGTAATTTTGATATTAAAAAAATTACAAATAAATATGAGACATTCTTTTCTTTTGCTAATGTATTTCAAGCCCCTGTTATAGACTCAGGCTATATTTTCATGCTTCTCTGTAGAGTCATGAGGGAAAGAAACCTACATTTTTATAAGAATTGAAAGCTGAGTTCTCTACCTTATCACATGCCTAAGGAACTAAGGGTTTAAGAAACAAATACTGTGAACCTAGCAATACAATACAATTTTCAGGCATGGCAACACCAAGGGCTACATCTTCATCAAATATTAGTGAACAACTTCAGCTAGGGTAAGAACACTGCTTGACAGTTGCATGGTTTGGGCCCCAGAAAACAATCCCAAGGAAAAAAAAATATAGCAAGGAACAAATACAGCCTGTGACCTATTCCCTACTTTATAAAAAGAGCTGGATTTAAAGACAGATCAAAACCTGCAGTGCTGACACTCCTCACTTAATGCTATCACACACATAAATAAATAACAAGTATATCCTTTGCAAATAAATTATATTCCAGCATAGCTATTCTGCCAAAAATAATCTCCCAGAGGTGCTGGGTTTGAAAATTAGTAACACAAAATTTACAATGAACACCTATAGCAGCAAGCTGCCTGCTTTTTGAACATCCCATCAGAAGCAGTGAAATCACAAAACCTATGTAAATGGGTCACAGTCATTCTTCATGGAGTCAAACACACATCCTACAAGAAACAGGCAAATATTCTGCAAATATTTACAACTGTGAATGACTGAATTAATATCCTGGACAGTCTTGAATGCACCCAATGGCCAGCTTTCATCAACCTAGCACTTGCAGTATCAGACCATTTATGCATTCCTGAAACATCTTATTCATCACCAGCACTTGCATTCTTTCCTCCCACTGTCTCAGACTTTGGGAGTTTCTGACCCTTTCCCTTTCTGCTGTTCAAGAAAGGAAGTTCTCAAAAGACCAACATCTTGAATAAGAAGCCAAGGCAAAAGAAAAGGTCTGCTCTAGCTACTCATTTCCCATATGCCTTTGCCCTTCGCTTTACTTGGGCGTGTTCCAGAGACCACAGAGATCAAGAGTAAAACCTGTGGATTTGCCCTGTTTTGCAATTTCTGAGAGCCATTAAATGTTACTCTACATGCAACATTCCATTTTGTAAGACAATTTCCTATGTTCAGACTTCAGTTTCTTTGTGATTCCCACATTCTCAGGACAACAGTTTCTTTGTTCCAGTTTCCATGTTTATGGTATGTTATCTTATCTCTGGTTTAGCCTTTAATATTGAGCAGAGTCAGAAAAGAATCATCCTCTTGTTTGAGATGCAAAGGTTTATGTCTGCTTGCATTTTTAAGATACACAAACATACTTTAAAAAGTCTAAGAAAATATACTCTTGTTAATGCTGTTATCTGAATGATGATATTTAACCCCAGTTGCAGCTTAGTTCCCTTATCTCCCCTGTGAAATAGCTTTTTTTTTTCTCTAGGCTGCTGTCGTGTTAGTCTCATATCAGAGTCTGAAAAAGTTTTCTCCAGCTCTGCAAAGGGAACAGCAAGGTTGAATTAAAAGGAAATTCACAGAAGTGAGAGTGAAGCAAGCTATTACAGCGGTGGGAGAGGGCAGGAGAATTTTCATAGCCTCGAGGCCACCCAAAGTTGAGAGAGACACTCAATGTCCCAGTGAAACTGATTCAGAGAAGAGACAAAAAAGCATAAGAGTGGAGAATGTCAGAAAAATTCAGGCCCTAGTCTGAATTCCCAAATTGCACCTGCACATGGTGAGGAACACAAGGACCTGCCCACACCACAGCCATGCCGGTTTTGCAGGAGAGCATGGCTGTGTTCTCAGCTGGCTTTGACCTGGTCCCAGGTTTCACTGCATGGCTCTAAAACCCAGAAGCATCTTCAATAGAGGCTCCTTCAAGAACTGCATGCTGTGAATGTGAAATGCACACTACTGACTCAGTTCTGCATGCTTTTCCCTATCTAAAAGAAAGCACTTAAAAAGAGAAAAAAGAATCATCATTTGTTTAAACCCCAGGCAGGGTTCTTGGCAACCTCCCCATGTCCCCCATCCCCAGCCTTCTCCCAGAGGCTGATTTCTTGCCCACCTCTAAGATTAGCATGTTCAAGACCTGCTCAATTTTGACAGGGGAAGAAAAAAAAAACGCCTTGAAGAGAAAGCCTTTTGAGTCTTCCCTTACTTTTGAAGCCTTTGTATTTTTTAATCCCTGCTCTACCAATTTTGTCCCCTATTCCCCTCCTCCCCTTCAGTGGAAATTTTCTACTCTTTACAAGCCTGTCTCTCTGCAGAAAATTGATTTCCCCTAGGATACAGCCATCCTACTGTTCTATGCATGGTCATTAATGACCATCCTGTTCACCACAGAGACAGACAGACACGGTGGCACTCCTCCCCTGCTCCTTAGCACAGAAAGCACACAGGGAAAAATTGTAACAGCCTCAGAGCTCAACCATACCAAGAGTTCATCGTCCCCGAAAACACCATACAAAATCCCCAAATGAGCTATTACAAGAATAAAATGATTCTTGCTGGTTTCTGTCACTCTTCCACTGCATTAGATTGAATTTTTTTTAATCTCTCCCAGGTAACAACCATTATTTAGTTTCCTCTCTCCCAGAGGAGCTAGTTCCCTTCTTCCCCCACATGGAAACAAATCCTAATCAGATGTTACTTGGACTCATACAGGTTTTTACGTGGGGACTGGCATCAGGCTATCCAAGGGCAGAATGCACTTCAGCACAGACTGCACAACCTGCCTGAAGATGTGAGAAAATACCTGGGTGCTGCACTTCTTACCATTTCAGCTGCTTTGCAAGTAGTGTACCTGCTGGCTTCACCATCTTACATGTAAGGTGGAGATCTGCCATCTTACATCTGACTGCAGCAACATCCCATCCTTGGAGTGACACACAATTCTCCCCTTAACTCTTGGCGTCTCTGATACCAATGGGTAACACAAAATTACTCACAAAACTGCTTAAGCCTTCTCTAGAAACATCTTGCAGGTGGACTCTAAATTGACTCATCTCCTCCTTGACCCATGAGGTTCTTGTAAGAACTTCCTTTTGTCCCTGCTGCTAGAGGAAGGTACAATGGAGGACTCAAAGTCACAAGCTACATTACTAGTTTCAGCAGGACCAAATATAAGGAAAATTATTCATAAAGCTTAAAGATGGATATAGAGCTGGCTTTTGTGCTTTCTGTTTAATATTCAGCTTGATTCCAATGAATTTACATTAAATAAAAAGGAGCAATGTCTTTAAATCAAAAGGCAAATTTTAAACAAAAGGAAACCTTTTTAGTGACTGTGATCAGACAAAAACCCAACTCTAAAAATTAGTTCTGAAACTGGAAGAGGGCCTTAGCTACTGAACTGTAACTTGATCTGAAAAATGTCAACACAGTGAATGCCTGATGCAGCACCTCAGAAAAGCTGGGGCGGGGAAGCACCCAAACCAAGATGTTCATATTTAAATTTCACATTGTCCAGCTACACTTTGTATATTGTGCCATGATTTCTTTATATATCCCTCAATAATTCTGGCTGATATCAATCAAGGAAATCCTCTGCATACAAACAGCACAATCCACCCCACTGTAGGTCATATAAAATCACACTCTGTGAAAATTTCCAAATACCTCGACACAATATGGGTGAGTTAAGGATAAAGTTTCAAGCCTGAACTCCATAATTTCCTGTCTTTTGCTGGTCTACGCAGCCCTTTAATGCTACGCTAATATCATTTCTGTGGGTGTGATTGAATTACCCGCCACTCCTGATGCCAGCATTAGTGGATTTCTGTGTAACAGGAGAGCACACTTTACTGCTCATACTGTTACTAAATACCATTAAGCAGAGCAGCTGCAACCCTCCTGATAGCAGGACTGGAGGGCTACCTCGTTAGGAGGGGACAAGCACTTTACTGCTGGCACACAGCCTGAATCCCACAAGCCCTCAGCACGTCCAATTTGCCCTGATGTCCCCACCAGGCAGCCTGCCACAGCATATCCCTCAGCCAGAAAAGGTCCCCAGGCCTGTAAGTCTGCTGAGATGCAGAGATCTCTCTCACATGCAGAGATCTCTCTCACAGGCTCAACATCCTGAGTCCTACACGATACTGCCGTGACTTGGCAGCTTGAAAAGATAGAGATGTATTTACTTGGAGACCTTTTGGCTCCAGGTGCAACAGAGGGCTGCTAAACTGTCCACTGAGAGCACGTCTCACACACTGGTTGGTGACAGCTACTAACTAGTGGCACAGTGCTTTAATAATCTGTTTCCCAAGTCTTTGTGGAGAGATTAAAATTCCATACGTACATGAATTGCAAAAACTCCACAGCAGACTCCAAAGGGAGATTCAACACGAGTTTCTCAATACCCTTGCCCTGCTAACCAGAACCTACTAAGAAAATATGAGCCTGACTACTCTGCAGGCACATCCTTCTTTAGAGGAGGATTGCATCAGAGAGGAGAGGGAGAGATGAGGAGCAATGGAAAAAAGAATGAAGGAGAATGAGGAGTTTACACATAATTGGCTCACTACACACTGAGAGACAAAATCACCCAAGCAGTTGCAATGAGCTGTAGTTACACTTCCTGCCTCTCTAATCCACCTCTTCCTCACCAAAAAAATGCCTCTATGCTGCCTATGCAGCTATACTTGACCAGAAGTAGTGGGAGATTCAGCTGCTAGCAATGAACTAACAGCAGCCCCACGTCCTCAATGGACTATGGGAACAGCATGACAGGGACAGAGGAGGGACAAGAAATACACTCCTGTTATTGAGAGCAATTCTTGCTTCTCTATATCTAAGTTCAGTAAGAACCAACAAACAAACACAGGAATCTAATAAGAATTACTACTTGCAAATCTCATATTACAAAAGAGAGTTTTTTCTTACTACTCCATGAGAACAGACATAGAACAACTACAATTCCGGAAAGTGCTGATAGCATTTAACAGCTGTATCATTACAACCTGTCTCCCATGTCTATAACACCTGCTAACAGTTATATCTATATCCAATTCTTATGTTAGGCAATGACTAAAATCACAGCATGAATATAGCGCCCTGCTTTCATTTAAACCCCACCAAGGACTTGGTCACTTTCCATTTTTTCCACCATAGGCATCATTTTTCCTTTCCATCTAGAAGCACTTGCCTTTATTTTATTCTGAGCCAAGAGATTGTTCTATATGAATCCTTCAGGTCCTTGAACTGGCTGTATGTTCATATGGGTTCATATGTGATAGGAATTATTTGTTATAAGGCACTTCATTTGTTCCTGAGGCACTTAATAAATTTTATATTGAAATACTTGTGTTAAATTATTATCATTAAAAAAACTTCCTAGCCATAGTCCATTTAATTGGCAATTCTAAATTCAGTGTTGATTTAAGTAAAGCAGAGGACACCTGACACATTAAAGGTGAGTAGGGAAATTGTTAGGTGCAAATTAGATGCAAATTCCTTACTTTTAAAAGGAAAGCTTCAAGGATTCTGCAGTTTTCTCATTCTATGGGGTTTTGTTCCTCTCAGCCAAGGATGGACAGACACATGACTAAACATTAAAGGTAATCAAAACCTCAGAGGTTCAGAGATGAGCTGCGTCTGACATAACGCCAGTATCAATGTTCTGTGATCTCACAGAGCACATGTGGCACCTCCTGGCACTCCTACTAAGACACGACAGCAGCTTTTGAGTATCATTTCTCCTGCTTAAGAACACAGATGTTCCAGTAATACATTTTATCCGCTTAAGGACATATGCAAACATACATAAACTAAATGTAATAACAAATGTCCTAAACATGAAATAATTAGTTTTAAAAACATTTAAATGATGCCTGCAGTCCTTGACGGAATTATCTGAAGGCTGGAGAAAACTGTCTTACAGTCAGATGCTTAAACTGCTCCATCTATTTGGATTCCTAAGGAAAAAAAATCTGAGAAGTGACTGCATAAGTGCATCTGGGAGAAGAATAGCACAAGAGAATTCAGAGAGATCCTTAATCTCATTACACCAAGAACAAACAGTGAAAAATTAAGACCAGAAACTTGATTTGCAAGTGGGTTAGAAATTCTGACCAGGGAACATGGTTAACAGGAACAACCTCTTAGCAACAATGGTAGGCTTGCTGCTGTTTTCATATCTTCAGTTCCAGAGTGGGTGCTGTTCTGGAACACATTCTTTACATCAAAATAAATTTCTATGCTTAGTCCAGGAACAAAGAAGGGAAATTTGAAGATCTTAATCAACCAGAAAATTATGGTAGACTGTCCCTTGGTCTCTTCTGGATCTTAAATTCTATGACTTTGTGAATAATTTTATCCCTTTTAATTATTAGTTCCCTACTATAAAAAAGCTAAAAAAGTTAATGTTCTTCTTGAACCAATGAATTACAGAAAATAATTGAAGTTTTATAATTGGATTATAACCCCAGGAGAATATGGAAATGCTCAACTGGGAAGCTGAAGTTAGGAAAGCATGTCTGTTTCCTTTTTTTTATGTGATCACCAGGCAGTAATAGCCATAAATGCTTCACTTATTACCTACATCACACTGAAAAAATAACATGCCTGTGATCCTGCAATAACTGCTATTTGAACAGACTGCTGTCCTTCCATGAAGCTTCCATGGACTTGGGTGTCTGTTGGCAGAAATCTTATTTCAGACTAGGTCCTATAATTCCACTTTGCTATTGCCTTCATTGTTTGATTCAGGGTTGCCCCCAGAGCTGTGACTAGATAGCTTCCAAGAGAACCAGAATCTAGAGGTCTCCACATTCCCTAGAGCTCCTGATGGGGACACAGAAAATACATGCCCAAGACAGACAAAACCTTTTTAGATCTCTGTCGGTTCAACATCTTTTAAACATTAGGCTGAAAACATTTTGTTGTTCCTGTCTCTGTTTATAACAAGGCAAATAGAAAAACCTCTGACATAGTTGCAACAATTCTAAGAAATTCCTTCTCCAGTGAACATTTTTAAAACAAATTAAAGCCTTTGCAGTTTTTAACACAAATCTAGTAGTAACATTTGTCACACAAATAATTCTGGGAAGTTACCAAATACTTGGAATGAAGGACATTGCATGCTACATAGCACAGAGCTCTTGTCGATGCTTGTTTGGAATGGTATGAGAAAGTCTAGCGGCTGAACACAATGACATTTTTGTTCTCGTGCTGATAATATTCAATAGCTTTGCCACCAAAGTTGGCCTGCCACTTCCCCTCACATAGAAATTGCAGGCATGCACTAAGGTTTTTGCCATTAGTTGAAAGCAGTGCCCAGGTTATTCTTGGTTTGGGGAGGGGGGCTGTTAAGCATAGCTGGTATTGTTTTCTTTCAGCAAAGCTTTAGGACAATGTAGTTCTCAAACAGAGCAGAACATTATCTGCGTCATACCTTCAAGGAAAAGGTTAAAGAAACATTTCTGCTACAGAAATGTCAGAGTGTGAACAGCATGTCTCCATCTCCTCTCAAAAGCTGGTGGCTCCTAAGGAGTATAAACCACATGCCAGTCACAGAACTTCCGTCTCCACTCTCTGCACATGCAAAACAGCAACTGGCTCGGCTCTCCCACTGCTGCCATCAGCTCTCAAAGGATATGAGATCAGAAAGACACACTGAATCTGACACCATGGAATTTAGGAGAACAAACACCAAAAATGCAGACAAATCTAAAACACATGGATAAGCTTCAAAACAGAAGAAATAAAGATATCCAGAACTTGCAATGCCACTAAAAAAAAAAAAACCCAACAAAACACTGCTATGACTTAAAGGACAGCAGTGAAGCAACCTTTATCAAACCAACAGCATTTCAGCCAGCCCCCTCACTGGAAAACAGAAACCAAACATCAGAGTTTTACAAGACACCTAAAGGGGCTGAAAAATTCAGACCGTCGAGAGATCCATGGTTATGAAAGCCCTTTCACAGAGAACATCTGCATTACAAAAACAGACATGTCCCACATGGTGGAGAGCCTGTCTGTCCTTTGGACAGTTTCTGGTCATGAGCACTTTCAGACTCCAATGGAGACATGAGTAGCCTCATGAGCGGATGGTGATGCTATGGCTGACTGGCTGCACAAAAAATATGCTGAAGAAGTGGAGAAAGAAGGAGGACAAGGAAAGACTGGAAACATACATCTCAGCACAGGTTAGAAGAAGCTCATTAACTGTGTTGCCCTCCTATCTCAACACCCCTCCTGCACAATAAGCAGATCAAGTGGCTGTTATGGTCATGCCCTCCACATTGCTACAGAAAACTCAATATTTCTGAGTTCTCTTTTTAGTTGTGGGGTGGTTTTTTTTCTTTTTTTTTTTTTTTTTTACTTTTTCTTTCTTTTTTATTCCACAAGGACTTTAATTAAAATTCATCAAAAGAAATATTTTCAGCAGCAGTGTCTGAAAATGCTCTCCTCCTCCCATATCTTCCATTAAATCAGGTTCATCCAACTTGAAAGGAGATGAGAAACTCTCACAGACACTCTGTCATACACCAGTGAAAAGACAGGCACATTCAAAACAGAGGAGAGTGCAGGTGCTCATTTATTACTTTACGCAGATTATTTTTCTGCCTTTCTTCCTGACAATGGGAACGTTCACATCCCAGATGGAGCTCTCTGTAGTGCTGTGGGCATTTGCTGACCTAAAGTTTTGTTTTCCCTGATGAAAGAGGCAGGTTAAGAAGAGGATTGGTTCATTGCCTGCTGAGGCAGCTTTAATGTTTGTTTCTAACAATGGAAGATGTTTGGGGATTATTTCAATGGCAATGAGTGTACAAATAATTTTTCAACTATATTAGGTAAAGGAGAAAAAAAACCTGTACACATCCATGTCCATATTTACACACTGCAAAAATATAATATTAACATAACTGACTGCAAAACTGCAAAACAATGGATTTTGGAAATGAAGATGTTGTTCAAAGGAAATACAAGGCCACTGCCTTGAATCACTTCAGACCTAGAGAGTTCCACAATGTTTCTCACCGCACTGATAAGCATCATCACTATAAAGATGTCTCCAATGCAAAAATTAAGAAAACATGTCCACAGTATCCGTTTTCTCTGCCTTTATGCTTACATTATGCATCTTTAGCATTCACCATTGGGCTCCTGATCAAAAGCATTTTGACTTAAAAAATTCTTTCCCCATCCTGCCCCTCTCAATAAACTTTTAGGAAAAGTCCATGATATAAAGACCTTGAGAAGAATGCAGATTTCTTCAATGTAATGCATCATTGTGGTTTTATCTGGTCTGCAAACACAAACATTTACAAATGAGAGGAATACCCTCATATAGTTTCCTCCTTGCTTTCTATCAGCACATTAGTCCAGCAGGGCGCTTGGTCCAGCAGTGCACCCCTCTCAGGACTGACACTGCTTTCCTGATTTTACTTGGGATAACAAAGAAAATCCAGGGGAGAAGAAAGGGGGAGGTATGGGGTTTTTTTCTTTTTTTTCCCTCAAATATGGGCATTTCTTTAGCTCCCATGAAGACTGATCTCTTCAGCAGATTTCATAGCCATTCCCAGTTCTCATATTACCAGGATACACTGAACCAAAATATCCACCAAGACTTTAAGCAGGAACTATTCCCTGTGATGCCACATGGTTCCTATATGAGCTAATCCCACTGAATGAGTGCTCTTACCTTCATGCCCTCTCAGTCTCTGCTATATCACAGGGCAATGGTGTCAGCTGATATTAATTACAGGAGAGACGGAGGTTGTGGTTCTGCTTGAATGAATATGGAAGACAGAGTGCACATTGCTTTAACACACAGAATGTTACAGAATGCAATAAATTCCTTTACCACTCCAAAGGTTACTTCTAAAAACTGAGAAGCAGACACAGCCTAATGCTCTGTAAGCCTGTAAGTCTCAAATAGTTTAGGTTTTGTTTTCACAAGGGTCGGGATGAGAACATCAGTTTACACTGGGTACAGATTTTGTCTGACTTCATTGTGGAACAGATTTACTGTTGAGATTGTTTTGGTATTTTTGGTCCTGAGCTCACTATGGAAATTGTATTTTGGTTAGCTTTTATTTTATCTATAGTTCAGAGTATTTTCAATTACTTTTATTTAACTTGTTAATGCAGTAAGAAAAAGGAAAGGAAGAGAATTTACTTTCCTCACACGTTCATTCCATCCCTTTTCATATAATAAAATAATAATATTATATAGTCTTGTTATTTAAACAAAATTAAAAAATTAAAAATAGTCAGGAATGTATAACTCCTGCTGCCTTAACATATGGCAGGAATGACCATGATGAACTTGCTATAAGGCTTGGTCTAATGCAAATGTTGCACTTGTTGCAGCTATTAACAAGACAACCTATTCTGAAAGGCACCTTGAGACCCTCTGAAACCTCAATGAACTCAACCTTCTTCTGGGAGGGCAAAAGGAATGCACACAGTTCATTTCAAAAATAGTCTAGAATTTAAGTAAATTAATGGGTGACTTTTCAATTGATAACCTCAGTCACATTAGCCTTGGGACTAACCCTTTAGTAGAACCTAAACAGGGATAGCCTGAATATTTATTCAGGCCTTCCACAAGACAAAACCAAGGACATTCAAAATTAACTGAGAGGCTAAAATCTCACACTTAATAAATTGTCAAGGAGTCAATCAGTATACCTTCAGACAAAAGAAAAATTTTAAAGAAACCCAAACCATTAAAACAACCAACCCCACTAACCCAAAACAACCACAAAACATTGAATAATCTAGAAGTTACTTAAAGAAAGCAATACTCATGGAAATCATGCTGCAGGGATTTTCCATACCTGGAAAACCTCAGAGAATTCTGTCCTATCTTCCTCAGGAGTTAGCCTGAGTGCATACAGACTTACTCTCTTTAGGTTTAGATATTTCTATTGTTGTTGTTGTTTTAAGTAATTAAATAGGGCCTTTAATTTTACCCTGGAACACAAAGAATTCAAGTTGACTGAATCAAGATGGACAGTGGTAGTCTTTTGAATACATGTCAGTGTCTTAACTGTGCAATGCAGAAGGCTTAGATTTTAGCCAAATCCTGGAATTTTGAGCCAACTTTTCAAAATTACTTGAGGGGGCAAGAAGATACATAAAACAACTCTTTTACCAAAGAAAAAAGCTTATTTTATCTATTAAGAAAAATTTGGGGCCTAAATCTTCTTCAGTGCAAAAATGTAAGCACAAACACAAAAACTAAAACCTTGAGAAGCAGACTGACTTCTTTAAATTAAATATGTTTTAAAATAATAAAGCTCAGATATTTAGACTGTGTGTGAGATTTCTTTCAACTTATCTTCAACAGGATGAGTCTAGTATAATAATAAGGCACTAATTCATCTGTGTATGTTATTAAGAAGACCTTAGAATTCCTCTGGGTGTAATATAAGGCAATGCATGAAAATTAAAGTGACAGATTATGACTATTTCAAATATAATAATTTATATTTTGCTTGTAAAATTTGCACACCCTGCAAATTTTCCTGTCTGTAATGTTACATTTTAAGGCTGATCCTCTTCCCTTTTGATGAAAAGTGTATTTTTACGGGACACACATTCAATGATAGATATACATACAATGGTGTATACCACTGCACCAGCAGAGTGTGTACCTCTGAGAAATAAATGATAACTATGTGATACTTACTATTAGCATTATGAAGTATATAAGTATTTAAATTTTAGACTAATAAGTTCTGATGATCAATAAATTCACAAATAAGTATAAAGCCTCTTTTTTTAAGAACCTCAGGAAATGTTAAGTGAGGCCAAGGTCCATTTTTGGCAGTTCCTTTACTCAGTGTTTATGAAAATCCAGAAGATTATGCATACACAAAATAACAACAGATTCTTGCTTGCTTTAACACTTTTACTCTTTTTTTGATGTAACTTTTGAAAGAGTTGCTGTATAGAGTCCCAAAAGATAGAGTGCAACCTAACAGCTCCCTGCTGCAAAAGCGAATTTGATGAAATTCTGCTGGACACACGTTAAACCAACTACTGAGGATCAGAACCACACAAAAAGAAATATCTTCCAGTAGCAATTTTTTTTTCATTTACTCAGCTACTGTACAGCCCATGATGACTTGTTTTCCTTTAGTCATATGAACAGTTTGACAGATTACTGTGACAAGGTTACTCTCAAATTGATAAAAGGTTTGATAGTGTCAGAACATTTGTCAGACATGTCTCACATCACGTGTAATGGACTCTGCACTTCAAGCATCAATGGTACTCCAGTCTGCTGTTTTCTGTTTAGTGTGCAATGCACACCAACAAAAACACACAGCAGAAAGACAGAAAAGCAGGCAGGATTCATCAAAACAGCCCCATACTTTATCTCTACAATTATGATTAAAGGGGTTTCGCTTCCTTAACACACCTCCCAAAATGAAATTAAATGAAAAACTTTACACATGACTTGAAGAGTGGCCTCCATATGGGACTAAACCTGAAAATGGGATGAGCTATGATAATGTACATAAACATAAGTTTTTACAGCATTTCCTGTACTTCTGACAGGGAAATATTGTGGGTTTAGAACATTATTCCTCAGCCTGCCAAATGTGAGACATTAGAAATGATAGTTGTACTGCTAGAAGCCTTGTCCCATGCTAGAGCAGAGGAAATGGGTTCAGAAGGGCTCATTTTAGGCACTGGCAGCTAGCCTATGGGAACCAGTGGGCTGGACGTAAGCCAGCTTTGGTGAACACTTCCCTTAAATACAGCTCTCCAAAAATATTGTACTACAAAATAATAATATGGCTTATAGATTGGAATTAAGGTTTTTACTTCACATCTTGCAGCAAATGATGCTAATACTAGGCTATGCAGGAAGCCTAGGAGCCAGCACCTTCTGCTCATTTGTAAATACCTGTTCACATGAAGTCTTTAATGCCTGGTGAAGCTCCAGCCATGTAAGCTACAAAAGAGCTCTACAGAGGACAACATTTCTGAGCAGAAAAATCCTTTATGTTCATATAGCAGCAGACGGTTGGGTTTGGTTTTAGTAGGGCTTTTGGGGAGAAGGGTTGGGTTTGAGGGTTTTTATGGGAGTGGGGATAGGTGAAGAGATAGGAGCTTTGGACCTTTATCTACTTCTACTGTGTAACGACCTGCAAAAGTAAAGAAAATATCTTGCAATGTATTACTTAAAATCTAAATATTGCTGTCATGAGCAAGAGTGCCTGAGATTGCTTAAAACATCACTGGCAAGAATATGAGCAAAAGTCAGATTTAAGCATTTCTCAGATCACACTGCAGCCTGGAGAGCAGTGGGGGGGAATGCACCACCACAGCGACCAGTACAAATTCTTGTATTTTCATATGTTTAAGTTTCCCTACATTGTCTTTCTCTTCTGCCTTGATAAATTCCTTTAATTTTCTGAAAAAAATAGTCCAGAAGAACTATCTGGTTTCTCCTTACTGCCATTCAGCCAAAGGATAGAAAAATCAGCAAAATGAGTGTCAGCATTTTCCTTAAAGAGCATCTGTTCACACAGGAACCTCATGGCAGCAAGACAAAGCCCTCTAATCTTGTATCAGATTAAGTTTAGTGGAGCACATTAAAAAAGTTGCCACAGCACTAAAAGGAAGCTCTGAGATACTTGATTTGCACTTCCTATAAGCAGACAAGGGTTAGGGACACGCTGTCTGAACTTCATGATTCAAGTATCACTGCTCACACCACAGCCCCACACCATGACTGCAGCACTTAAGCCCCAAAGCTGTGAGGCTCCTTTAGGAATAGTTGGTTCAGTCCTGATCAGCTGAAAGGGTTTATGTGAACTGGAGAAGGGTCAGACTGCAAGAAGATGTATCACAAAACAGCTTTTTGAAAGCAAACCAGCTTTTTGAACTTCAGTAGCCAATTTATACCTACTGAGGATCTGGCCCTTGAACTGGGATTATCTGTGACTGTCACATGTCAGTGAATGGAGCTTCTACAAATGTTGTACAGGTACACTCACATTTCAGCTTGCATGAAATATGAAACATCACCAGCATGCTATTCTCCTGTGAGCAGTGAGTCAGTTCTACCCACAGAAGCTTTAATAGCAGAAAGTCACAGGTAAGAGTTTCAAGCTCTCTCAAGTCCAGGTATCACTTCAGTAAGGCTGTTAGCTCCAGTCCTGGCCAGTCATGCCCACATAAAGAGTACTCAGGGAAGTCTTTCAGGATTTTTAATCAAAATCAGGAAAGGCAGAATGTCATAAAATTGTAAAAATACACTGAATTGCTACTCCTATTGCAAGCTTCAAAACAACAGTCATTTGGATTCAGGTCTGTAGATCAGCCCCAGACTGTTCCTTACTTTACTAGATTTCATTTATTGATATCTATTTGAAAGCCTGATTTTTGATTACAAAATACAGAGATGATGCTGTCTTCTGGAATAGATGACTATGGCAAAACCACTGCAGTTCTGCATCATAACAAGAGTGGACTTTTATTTTTAAAATTTCTCCTTGTGCTTATTTCAATGCAAAAAAAAAAAAAAAAAAAAAAAAAAAAAAAAAAAAAAAGAGACTGTTATGCTAAATTCCACCATGGAGATCGCTGACTGGAATCTCAAATTGGATTATTCCCCTTCCACATGTTAACAATAATAATCAAGACTTTGGAATTCCAATCAGGTTGTCATTCCATATTGCCCACAACATTTAGTCAAGAGAAGAAGGGTAGAAGAGTGCAACATTTTAGGAAGTAGTTCTTTTGATGATGCATGAGGAGCAAAAAGCTCCTTTATGCCACCTCTTTGGTTTCAACACAAATAAAACACAATAAAACCAATCTTTATCAGTACAGTCTGCAAATATGACTCTCAAGATAATCAGGGAGGTAGAAGGTGCCACTTTCTACAGCATCATTTTTCAGTGGCACTGTAGTTAATTAGATGTTAATTATATGGCTACAAGGCCACCTTCAGTGGGTTTCATACTTCTCAATCTTTGAGCCCAGCAATGTGACACAGCAATCATAAAATGTGATAAATGATTGAGGGAGGAACACCCATGTTGTGTTGTGCACTGGGTTGTGATTCACAGATCATTATAACTATAAAATCTGTCATTAGGGACGTTTTCCTGCCATCCAAATTCTCCTTTTAACACAAGAAATCAACCACATTACAGCAAACAGAAGTCAATGTGAAGGCCCTCAGCTGTCTTCCCCTAAACTCATTACCTGAAGCTTTTTAGCAGGCATTAATTAGCTGTTCAACTAAAAGGATAAACAGCCAACCTTCAAGTGCAGGAGGCTTCTGATGCCTTTAGGGGCCACACAAGCGTAAGCAGGAAGGCCAGCTCTGACATCTTCCTGCAAAAGACACTGAGTATGGGAAGGGCACTTACGGCTGGCACAGCTTGATAAGGTCCTGGTCGGTGGTGCCGGGTGGAAGGCCTCGAATGTACAGGTTGGTTTTACTCAACTGCTCTCCGCTGCTGTTGTTGCTGCTGTTGTTGCTGCTGTTTGTGCTGGGGCTGGGAGGAGCCATGGGGTGGGGAGCTGGTGCATAGGACTGCTGCAAACAGAGCAAAACAAAAAGGCTGTTACTGGAAAAGGCAAAATAGCGTGGCAGAAGCGTGTGCGTTACCTGGGTAAATGCAGAACTGTGCTATGCTTGTCCTGCCCTCCCTGACCGCTTCCAGCTGCCCACTCCTATGGCACCTGCACTCACTCCAAGCCAGCAATGCCTTGCAAATGTAAAACAGGACCAACCAACATTTTGGGTTCAGCCATACCTATGAAATGCAATACTTTTTAATTTGGAATTAAAGTAGCTAGATCAAAAAACAAAGCTCTGAAATGACAGATACTCAAGGAGTAACTAGCACTAAAGAAAGAAATTAAACACAATCTGCTCTAAGAGTATGCTAAAACACAAATAAGAATATCTAGCCAAAGGTACAGAAGCTGGTGCCAGAAGCTGAGTTAGTCTTTTCTAAACATGAGGAGCACCCAGTACACGCACAGTCAGGTGGCAGAGGGTTGGTTAGGCTGGGAGAGGAGAAAAATTCCAAAGCAGCCTGAAAACACTCTGTTGTTACGGATGTCTTTCGCAATAGAGAAACGGTTTGGAAAAGACGATCAGGCCAAGACCTTCTGCTCTCAAAATCATACCCACTTCTGAACAACCACAAACCACATGCAGCAACTGGGAAATATTGCTTAAGAAGGGAGGCATTCTCACAGGGAAAAACAGTGTTCTCCCCTAACTCACTGGTAAAATACATGCTGTGAAAAAAGGCACCCACATGCTAGAAAAATTACCTACACATCTCTCATCTGAGGCAACAACAGAGAATTTCAATCGCTGCAAATATCCCTGCCTCTCTGACCACTAGAGTACTTACTCACAGCACAGGGTCCTTGCCAGGAGAACAAAGGAACAATTGGAAGGAGGAGACCATCCTGTCACCACTGTGACCTATGCAGAAAAGCTGAAATCTAGGGAAGAACTTGCAGGAGCTGGAGGATCCTAAGGACCAAGCTCCAGATGGGCGGCCAGGGGAACTGGAGTCAGAGCTCCTGGAATGTAACTGCCTGCTGAGAGGGAGAAAATGCCATTTCCACAACGCAATCAGCACACTCTGCTAGCTTTATGTGTAGTGACAACAGCAGGTAAATGTTGGACCAGTGCTAAGTTAACCATGCTATGCTAATGGACTAATAAAAGCAAAACATCTGCAATTTTCATTACAGCAGCAGTGACACTTTAGTGACTTCTAATATGCTTGTTCTACTTTTAGGCCTTGGACAGAGAAAATATTTAAGTCTGTGAGTAATTCTGATCACACTAATCAACTGCCCCTTTAATGTCAGTGGCTCTACTTTAGTGCTTATAATTATGCATACACTAAATCACAGTCTTGGTAGATGGATGTTTCTAAATTAGCAGCTTTAAACTCTTTCAAACAAGTCCCTTTGTTTAGTCCCTTATTTAGTAGGGAAAAAAGCTGGAGAATATAAGGGGGGCATCAATGAAAGGTGATGATCAGACATTTCAATGAAATGAAACACCACACTTGCATTGATGCCTTTCCCCTGGCCTCCTCCTTCCTTCTTCCCAGTTTCTCCCATTTGAACCAGGAGAGAGGGGACATAGCTCCAAGTGTCAAGGCATCAGAATTCCTCTGCAATCTCACCTGGTTGTAATGTGACTCGAGTAGGAGCCATTAAAATAAAAAATACTGGTTTTTAGTGTGATCACCATGCTATCAAGTAATGACATTCACTCTCATCTCCAGTAAAAGAGAAAGGGCAATGAGCTCCCTTCCTCAAGTCTCTGCACAGATACTTTTGCTGACAATCAAAAGCACTTAATGCATACGGATCATATTTCTCTGCACACACATTTTATCACTGGGTAATCCCCACCCACTCAGGCTTCAATGTCATTCCCAGAAATAGAGAGCTGAAGCAGCAGCCCTGAGTACCAGCACAGACACCACTTCAACTGAGCTCCAACACTGGGGACACATCTTGGAAATCAGCTCTATGCCATGGCTGCAGCCCAGCTGGATAACACTATAGGCAACACAAAGTGTATTAAATACGTAGGCATCTATATATTATCATATCCTGTCTGAAAGCATATTTAAATCTCTGTGCACTGCATGGCCATGGAAGAAGCAGGTATGACTGTGTATAACACATTGGGCTTTAATATATCAAAAGCTCAGGAAATATCCCATGGTAATTTTGCACATTTTGAACATTGTTAAGGTTAAATAAAAAGACAACAGAGGTCGAGGTTACATTTTTTCTGCTTTACCCTACACTTCTCAGATTACCATGCACACTGAATGCACGTAAATGACGTAAAGCAGTGAAATATCTTCCCATAAGCCAATGAAGTGCTTTGTACTTTAATTATTAATTCTTACTATCATATATGTCTTAGCAGGGGATAATGAGTAAATGTCCTATTCTCACACCAACCTAATAAGCAAGAAAAAAAAAAGTGGAAATTTACCTTTGAAATACAAAGAGCAATTTTCATTCTATTATAAGATCTTTATCCTCACACAGAGGAAAACACTGGGGGCCTAATTCTAATTTAAGCTTAAGACATTTTATCCCTCTCAGCCAGCTGAAAGGGGACGTAGAAGTGAACATAAAATACATTTACACCAATTTTGAGGCCACAGCTATTAAAAGAAAAAAAGAAAAAAAGAAAAAAAGGAAAAAAGAAAAAAAGAAAAAAAGAAAAAAAGAAAAAAAGAAAAAAAGAAAAAAGAAAAAAAGAAAAAAAGAAAAAAAGAAAAAAAGAAAAAAAGTCCTCGGTATACAGAGAATGAGACTATATGACAGGCTGTCCCTCAAGTAAGAGCTGCTCAGACAACAGGCACACATGGATGCCTGGGTTCACAGCAGTATCCTCAGAGATGCTTTAAGGATGGGCAGAGAGGCAGCCGCACTGCACTTTAGAGGATGCTGGTCTTCTCAGCCCAGCAAACACTGCTACACTCCAAACCCGCTTCACTAATAAATCTCAGCTACAGCAGCCCACAGTAATTTCCATGCATATCCAATACCCCAGAATACCATCTGCAGAAAGATTACAAAATTGCCTGTACTGAGGCTGATGACATCTTCTGGCTGGTTGCCAGACTAAAAGCTTCAGGTCAGAAGAAAGCTTCCCGTTCTTGTTTCCTGAGCTGCTGAGTGTATGACTGATGGCAGAAGTATGCCCTGTGCCTCTAAATGAGCAAGGATCTGGTTTGGTAATCTCCAAGTAATAACTGGAGTGAAAGAAATGACTGGCAACCTAATGATGATCCCAGATATGGACCACTAGGTACAGGATCCTGGACGATGCCAAAGTGGGGCGCTGTCTGGGGAACCACCTGCACACCTGGTAGCAGGAAATCTATGCCTTGTTCTGATGTTGGACCCCTCCATGGCTGGGGAAGAAGCACTTAACTTCTCCTCAAGCACTTAACTTAACCTCAAGAGCCAGAAGGAACACCACTGTCAAGAGCGGTTCGAAACACCCTGACACCAGCTCTAGAAACCTGGAAAAGAGGTTTTGCCAACAACAACCAAGTACAGGACCTACACCTCTAGGAAAAAAAAAAAAAAAAGGCAGAATCTAAATGTTTCACTTCAAGAAAAAGCTGGAATTCAGAGCTGGTTTTGCCATTAATTTTTCACATAACCAATGCAACCAACTCATTTTTCAATTCTCATGCTTCATTATTCAGTGGAGAGTGTGTGGGGAATGAACTGGTTTGTAGATCATTCCAAGCAGCTTATTAATTTAGCATGGATGGCTAATAGTATTTGTTTTCATCTTTGAAAAATGAATGAAATTTCTCCTTTTTCATTATTTAAAAGTGAAAAAATTAATGTGCTAATTCTTATCCATTCTCAGGAATGCACCCTTCTGCTTAAACCCTACAGTGGTTGAGACAGTGTCCCGTGAAACTGCACACAGCTAAGCATGAATAATGAGATACACCTTGGTCTTTCTAAGTAAATAACCCAGAAATGCTGAACCACAAGCCTCTCAGATATTAAATGAACAACACTCCTCCTTCTAACATCCAACCTCCTTACACAAGAACAGTATTTATCTTTCCATGGCAACCAACTACTCTTAGGTAGTTTTTCACTAGTTGCAAGCTTAGACTAAAGTATTTTCTTTCCAAAGCAAAACACTACTTAAAAAGACAAATTTCAGATATTTTTCACATACAATTCCTTTTGGATGGGAATCACAGGCCCCAGATGCCAAGTTGTAGAGTCTGCTTTATTAGCAGCAGCTGGCTCCTTGGCAGGCTTCTGAGGCGGTCGGGCTTGTGGTTTTGGAGTGGCCTCAGAGCCTAGGATGCAGCTGGACAGCTATGCTAATGGACTAGCCAATTTGTTTGTAGTCACCTTTGGCTATCCCAGATTTGTACTCTTTTATCCACTTGAAAGGGAGGTCTTGGAAAGATTCCCTATTAACACCGATATGTTGACTTTTCCTATCATAGTCCATATTTTATATGAAAAAATGAGTACAACACACAGTCCTACATTAAAACATGTGTTATTTAAGCAATTGTGAGCACACACTATCCATTTCGCTCTGAATGGAGTGTTTTCCAGCTGCTAGATTCATCTAAGTGCCCAATTACAACACAATTCCCTTCTCTCCCAATTGAGAAAAATAAAATAAGACAAAGTAAATACAAATAAATTGTGCAAATACCACTTTACAGCTCACATTCGGAAAAGACAGTTCTCTCTGTACCCTACTGTACGAAGAAGTAATTTTCGTGCGCTGGAGAGTTCTTACTAGTCAATTATAGAGAAGATGAGAGGATGCCACCAACTTTTAGTCTGTTGATGGGATTTTGGAGCTGAGTGAACAGAAAATCTCCTATTAAGCAAAAGACAATCCTCACAGTTGAAGAGCAAGAAGAGTAGTAAGGGAAATACAGGGAAAAAGAAACATAGGTAAAAGTAACAGCAACTCTCCTGCCTTTGGTTTGTTTCCTCAGTGAGGAACAGCATCAGAAGGTAAGCTGTATTTCCCATCCATAGACATGTGGAACAGAGAAGTGAATAAAAAATGAACATCTAAGCAGGCTACACAGACACCTCATGTATTTTAGAAAGGCTGCAGTCAAGGGAACTCCAGCTATAATTTTCTTCCTGAGTCTGTAGGGCATTCAGTGCTCTTGCAGAACCGAGACACGGCTATTGCCTATCTCCCATCTGGCCAATGAAGGCCTGGAAAACAGAGCTTCTTTTGGATTCTTCTCTCCATATATAAGAGAAAATAAACAAATCTAAAAGAGTCTGAGTTTTCTAACCCCTCTGCACAGTAGCAAAGCTTCCTAGACTGTTTCTGCAGAAGCACGGACTCACCTCTTGGCAGCATTTTCAATTTGTAAAGGAATGGCATGTGAAAACGTGAGTAAACTCAGAAGATGAACACTGACAATAAAGTTCAAAGTCTATTCCCTCACAGTTCTTTCAATCAAGAAAACCAGAACACACCTCAAGAGGATTTTGGTTTCTCTGAATTCCTTCCAAGGCCTTTAAAAGTGATTTGCTGGATACAAGAAGCCCAGTGAGTGATAGCTGCCGGGTTATACTCTCTGTACCACAAAATCACTGTGCTACTCCAGGCAAGCCATTTATGTTCCTTACATCTCAGTTTACTAATCTGTAATGATTCTTCCTTACCTTCCTAAGGCATATATAATGCTCTGTGATTACTGGATGAAAGACACTATTAGGGATTGCAATATTACTTAAAGATGGGGAAAATGTTATTAAAGTCAAACTTAATAACTAAACCTAATTCTTTTGCAGATAAAATGATTTCTGCATACAATAATTTTGCTATTCTGTATCTAAACTGAATGAATGAAATAATTTAAAATAATAAAATAACAATAAAATTCATTTTCTTATTAATAATATTTTTAATTTAAAAACAAACTTAGAATGATGTGTTCACAGGACTATTGTGATTGTAAAATACGTATTGAACTCACTTTATTCCAAATGATATCTTTATTACATGGGAAAAAGGTGTAATTGTGTTTTGCTTACCCTTTCATTTCATACAGGAAAGAAAAAGTCACTTGGGGAAAATGGAAATTATGAAAAAAGCCACAATCTAGTCTTCCAACAGACACAGCAGTCATTCAACAGTCAGATTGAAACTGGGATTTGATGGATCAGTAAAATACTTTGAGATCTCTACTTCACTGACAAAGCTGTTGAAATCAGTAGGCTAAATACTCAGGAGGCCTACAATTCCCCGGAACCTAGCACAAAGCATTAAAGATCTATAGAATGAAAGCACAAGCAAAATTTGGCTCAATTTTCTCTATTCCAAAATAATTCTCTTCCAAGTCATGACTGTGCAGATTTTACAATTTTATAAATATTTTACAGCTAGACAATACAGAGAAATTGAGGCGTCCACAGGAAGAGGAAGAAGTTCTTTACTGAACATTACCCACAAAGTAGGTCTTATTTTATAGAGTTTTCTGAATTAAAACCAACCAATAAAGCAAAGGAAAAGCTCCAGCAATTCACTGTTCTGACTGTCTTCAAGAGCACTGAGAGTTTAGCAGTCATTAGCCAGGGTGACATACACTAGAAGCCTGAAAATCTTCTCACTAATCATAGTATCTCCTATTTCCAGTAAGACTGACTGAAATAGTCTGCACTACCACCATTATCAACAGGAAATTTGAAAAGCTAATTGGTCAGGTATAAAGTAGCTTATTTTGAAGTATGATGAAGTCGAAATAATAAAGTGGATTAGAGAGCATTTCATTAGCAGAGTCTGAAGATGATCTCACCTGAGGATGAATGGGCTTCTGCAAACACAGTCCAAGACAGGAAATCAGAAGCATTGTTTTCAGATGCAGAATACCCTGGCCATCACTGCCTGCCTGGGTTTTGGTCACTGAATACATGTAATAGATGCTGCAGAGCTGCCAGCTCCAGCTCTTCACTTTCTCCTGACCACATATTGTTGTATCACAGATGGAGGTACTCACCCCTCATAAGCGCTTTGCTGTTTATCCACAGACTACCTGTAGTTTGGGTCTAAAACATGGTGACTTCTCTGAATTTAGGGCTTCTTATGTCCAGCCAGGAGGGCAAAATTTAGTCCCTAGCATTAAAAAGCCAAAACCTAGCAATAAGAGCTGTGTCATCAAATAAATATTTTCCAGAGTGGAAAATAACCTTCACAGCCTTGTCTCCTCCCATTTATTTCATGGCAGGAGGCTCCCATGACAGAATATTCCTGAGGAATTATTTATTTCCCCACAAGGGAGAAGAAGAATTCTTTCTATAGATAAAGTATTTCGGCACTTTGGCAAACTCGGAAACAATAGCCTATATCCTTTGACATAAATTACTGTTATTGCTTCATTATCCAATCCATTCGTATTTTATTGATGCACTGAGACTAAATGTGAACAGACTTTAGATCTTAAAATTACTAAATCTGGGCAATCTGGACAATAAAACATTGCAATTCCTCTAATAAGAATATTTTAGAGCACAGATCAAAATATGATGGCAATTACTGTTTTTGATACAACAACTCTGTGGTTAAAAAAAAGGGGGGGGGAATAAATTAAAGAAGAAATTACTGTTTGTGTTTACATTTCTACATACCCAGTTTTGGGGCTACAATGAGCTGTTAGTCCATTTGAAGGTTAAGAACAAAAATGCAGACCAAGAGGCTGATACTTAACTTTCCAAATGTTTGCAAGAACAAACACATATTTGGTTCTGAGAAACTAAATTTACTCTCTGGATATTTGTTTACATGTGGCAGCCTAAAAACATCTTGGAAATGAGATGCAGCAGGCACATGCTGCATTGCATTGCTTTTAGCACACAGTCCACACATACCCTGGCATCAATACTGCTGTGAGAACCTGGCTACAAAAAAAGCCCTCCACATAAACCTGAATTTACAGCACAGAACAAAACTAAACGTCGATATCATCTCTTTCCTCTCCACTTGAGAATCTGGCAAGCAGAGATCAGAAGCAGATGTGTTTTCATTCTGCAGAAAGAAAGCCCAACCAAAAAGGTTTTTCAAGATCCAACCAAGTTCCCTAAGTTTATCTTTCTTATGGAAGAATTAAGCAGGAAATCTGCCACTGTTGACATAAGCACTGTTGGGATGGAGGATTCAGGGATGGCAGAGCTCCCCAGGAATGTTGCTCATCATCTCCCCATGTTACCACAATGATCTTTTCTGGATGTGCATGGGGAAGCTCTGCCCCCTCCACCCAGTATATATAAAGATGAGTTGTGCCTCCCGTCCTGTGGCCAAAAGAATCCACGGAACGCAGAGTTTGGGAAAGGCTTTTCCTTTCCACAGCAGCGTGGCATCATCACCACAGAATTTGGGGCATTTCACAATAGCCAGAGTTCATGTTTTCTTTGAGACCTCTCGAGCTACAGTAACACACTGTAGGATGCCAGAGGATGCCCACAGAAGATATGAGCCATCACAAACCTCACCACATTTTTGCTTCCAGTGCAAACTCATCCAGCACATTCATTACAGAAAACAGCTTTTAAAAAATTGCCCACACAAGTCATTACAGTTCATACATAATTCCTCACTTAGGAAGAAGAGTACACAACCAACCTTGTGAGACCAATGTATGTAATGTCATTTATAGGAGAGCTAGAAAACCTTCCCAGGAGTAAGCTGATATAGTGGGGGTAAGAATTTAAGTCTGGGTTAAAATTAAGGTGTCAGCCTATGGACATAGCTGGCAAAGGTGGTGCCAGTCACCTTCATGCTTCTGACAGCCCTGAATACTGCACCAAAAAAAGGCTAAGGGAGATAGGGTAGGGCTCACTGCAGGGCTCACTGGGGGTGTGAAACCCCACATTAAGAACCTCTCTGTCCCATTCCAGATACTCCTCTACATTCTTAAAACCAGTTGACTGTGTAAGAGAGAGAACTTCATAATGAAGTCACCATTATACATGACCTGAGATACTGTTTGGGCCCATGGAAAGACTGAAGGAATGGGACTCTGCAAGCCCTAATTTGGTGGGGAGGTGAATTCCAGACCTTCCTCAGGTCGAAATGCGCTTTGAGCAGCACATGACTGCCATCCCAGGAGCACACAAAACATTATGAACATGGGAAGGTTAGTAAGATATGCCAGGAACATTCTGGGATGTCAACTATGAGCTTTAAATCATTTGCTACAGAAGATGAATAAGCATTCTCAACTTTGTTACTGCATATTCTGATACCTTATCAAATCTCCATTTTCTTTAGATTTCATGTGGCAGACTTGGGAGGTAGTATGGGAAAAGCTGTTTAATTTTATTTGATTTAACAAGTATCTAATGTAACTTACAATTAAAACATCTTCCAGACATAAATCAAATCCACTTGAGGCAAAATCTACCAAATAAAGTGAATAATTAATGCAAAAATTAGAGAACTTCTTTATTCTATCTTTGGAATTTTCAGAATTAAATACAATTTATTGACAGACTTTTTTTTTCCCCCTCAAAATTCAGTTTTCTGTAGATTTTATTGATTTTGAGAATGAACTTAAGCATGCTGAGAGTGAGTACGAAACCCCAACACTACTGTCTTTTTGTATCTATGAAACAAAATATTGCCATACTTTTGTTACCACTCATACTCTTACAAGGAAGTCCTATGTACCTTAGGTTGAACTGAAGCCTGAGCCTAATTCTTAGATATGAAACTCTCAAGATACACCCTATATTCACACCAAATGCAGACTGAGGCAAAGGTGCTAATTGATCAGCCCACTCAAGGGGTATTTGGCCCCCTGTCTGAGTAGATGCAGTTAATGCCCAGCGTGCTCTTTGTTGTCATGACTGGATGTCCTGGAACCACAGGACTACTGAATGATGGAAATTTTGTAATATTCAGAGTCACTGAAAGATGTCAAGTAGGTTTTTTGCAACTAGTGAGACTCTGGCATGTTTTTCCTAGAAGGCAAATAAAAACTACAAAGCTTTTTTTGACAGTTAAAAATAACTTTAAAATGCCGATTTGGCTTCAAAAACAGTGAATCTGAATATAGATACACCTGGCCAGCTGCTTAGATATGCAAAGGACCTATCACCTTTAAAATTGCAATCCAACATTATTCAGTAAGTCCTTTCCCATCTAATTCCTACTTTTTTCTTCAATGTTTCCCCTACCTCTGATTTTAGGCAGTTCTCAGAGCAGGAGGGAAAGAAATTTAAAAGCTCTGCATTTACTGTGGCATAAGTTCTCAGCCCTTTCCCATTTCTTCAACAACAGATTGTGCCACTGTGCTTGTCCGAAGTTTCAAATGTCATTTGACTCATACACTCAGAAATGTTGACTCAATTAAAATATCCACACAAAACTAACTTTCAGTTTGCTAAAGGCAACCTGCTCTCTTTTCTCTGATACGCTTAGGATGTCTCATAGTGCAGAAATTTGACTTCAACGCAACAACTTGCTTTTTCTCATTTCCCCAAAATCATCACTATTTTCTGCTAAATGTTGTGGCACAATGAGCCAAGTGTCTTGCTAACAGACACAGACTCAGCTGAAGATGCTCTGCCTAAACTATTTTGGGCTCTGTGCCATGTGCTTTTTCCATACCATGCAAAGTGACAATACGAAGATCCTGAACTTCTGCGCTCAGAGGTGAAGAGCTTTGCAATGTGGGGACGCAGCTGCTTCGTTACGCATCTGTGTAAAACCAACGCACCACTAATTGGGATAATGAGCTACTCCTGTTGCAAGCAATAGGAATTCAGAGTAACAGGGTACATATGCTAAATTCCTGAAACAAGTCACCATCTCTATTTACTGTTTTCCATCCAAATGATATATTTCCTGATAAACAAAAGCTTAAATTTCCTTCTGCACTGCAGCATTGTCTCCAATCTCTTCTGTTAGCTTTCTGGCTTTTGACCTTTTAATATTCTTCATTCACGCATGATTTATTTTTTAAGTCGGCATTTTTTTCCTCTGGAAAGAATATGTATTTGAAGTAATTTCAAATGTTAAATCAGGATAAGCAAAGGAAGAAAGAAAATCTCCTTAATACATTTTCTTAATAAATATTGTACCATGCTTTAGAATAGAAGCTTGAAGAATTACAGCATGTAATAATAAGGTTTATATTTCAAATCAGATACATATAAATATTCTAAGTCTTAGTACCACTTAATGCCTCTGTCATAGGCTCACATGCACAAAATGTTGTGGGAAAAAAAAGGTTCAAGTCTAAAATGAAAAATTATTTACCTTAGAAAAACCAAACCAGAAAGGGGAAGAGTGGCAACTACAATACTTTTAGCAAGTATTACAACTTTTGTAATAATAACACACAGTGTTACCAGCTGGAGCAGAAAGATAAATTCATTAGGAATACCAGCTTGTCTACTGGTGTGTTGGCAGCAAAAGGAAAACTAAAGAAAAGATGTGCCCACTGCTCAATAGGACAGGGGACAAGTGACAAAGGACAGATGAAAGCACTTGGTGCTTTCTTTGCCTTAGTCTCCACTGGCAAGGTCTGCTGCCAGTCCTCTTGGCTGTCTTCCCCTATTAGTAGGGCCTGGGGCGAGAAGTGCCGCTGAGGATGAGGAGCATTAAGTTAGAAACTGCTTCAGGAAGCCAGGCAGGGGTTACTGAACACAAACTGTAAGGGAGCCAGCCGGGGTCACCCAGAGGCTGCTCTCTCTTTTCTCTGAAAGGCCATAGCAACTCTTCAGAAGAGGGAGGACTGGGGGCTCATCAGGCTGGCCACAACCTAGCCTAACGAAAGAGAAAAGCCTCATAGGTGCTGTGTGTAAGCATGTGAGGGACAAGAGCATGCACAAGGATGAGCAAGGAAAAACTACTTGGCCACCTGGCTCAACTTCTGTGCTGGGACAAGCAGCTCCACAGATCAGGGGATGCTGCTCACCTTGACTTTAGCAAGGCTGACAATGTGGCACTGTCACAACAAGCTGGAGCACAGGAGGGACTGCACCCTCACCAACACTGCAAGTAACACCAAGGTGGGGGGAGTGGTTGGACAACTACAGATAAGGGCTGTCTGAAAATATTATTGTATCCAATATCCAGTATTATTATATCCAACGCTATAAGAAAAAACTACTCAGTACAAAACTCCTTCACCTCACACATTATGTATGCTAAAAGCTCTCCAAGTTTACTTACAGAACAAATTACTACGAAGTGACTTGTGCAGGTACATCCTATAATCAAATTCTACTGCACAAAAAGGATTTACTAAAACTGAGACATCTGAACTTTATTCCTTTGCTACGCTTTGACCTCAAATTTAGTTCATTTGCTAAAGTCATTATTAAACAACAATGTTCTGCACAGATTTCAACAGCAGTAGTATTTACATTAATGCAATATCCCTGGATTAAAGGAATTAGAAATACTGAATATCCTATTCCTCAGCTTCTTTGAAGATCTACAGTGTAGACTAAGGAAAGACTCTCTAAGAAAAAGCAGCACTAATTTAAGGGCAGTCTGGTTCTCAATCATTTGAAATTAAATAAACTGAAAAGTCTTTAAAAATCTCTGAGACTAAAAGTTACACAATTAATGCCACTACCAGTTGCCATCAGATAGTCAAAGTTCAGTCTGGGTAAGGTTTTAAATTACATGTATCCATAGTTATAACAAATTGATTTTTTTTTTCTTTTTTATTTTTTTTTTTAATCATCTTCTTAAAATGGTGAAGGAAATCTGACTCCCTCAGTCATATCAAGGCATAGATCCCAATGGGCAGCATACTTGTTCCAGGTACACAGAGTATCTAGGCTCTATTTCAGACACAAAGTGTCACACACAATCAATCTAAAGGGCTGACTTCAACTTAAGCCTCAGGTTTGGAGAATTTGATCCAAGAAAACTTGAAAAACATCTGCAATGGGACACTGAAAGACAGCAGCAAAATACTGCAGGCCTTCCAGGTGGGTCTGAGGACAGCTGCAGGATTGAGTCCTAGTTACAATGAACCAAATGATCACCAAAACCAGCAAAGCCAGGGGTCTTGTGGAAAACACAACATATCCAATCAAGTGTTTAAATGACCACGTGCCAATGACTGCTCACACAGGATCCAAATTCAGGTTCATGAAGAATTCCAGTATTTCCTAAATTCTGACTCTTTGACTATATAATCTTAACTTCCCCTGACAGAATTAGCAGAGCATGATAAAAGGAGCTGAGACTTAGTTTCTGTAAGAAACAACCCATTGGGGAAAACAAAATACCTACCCAGCAAAAGGACTTGCATTTGGGTGTTGCTAATAACAGGTGGGAACATCTTAGGAAATGGCATGAGAAATGCAAGCAGAGAGTAAATATCCCCAGAACACTTTTCACTTTGCTACCAGATGTTGTACACAGATCATCATCCTACATCTTCTGTGATTCGACCCATCAGACTTTAGTCCTCTAAAAACCTCCTAGTGGGAATCAGTTTTAGAATTAGATTTTATATTAAAGAAAAAACAATCTGTGTGTTTTAAATCTGCCCCCAAAAAAGAGTAATTGATGCTGCTTGTCCCCACTCTTGTTTTACAAGAAAAATTTTGCAATGGGTTCTTTTTTTCTCCTTCTTCCTTCCATTCAGAACATTTTATGTGAAACATTTTATCCCATGTCTTATGTGGACAATTCTCAAAAACATGAGGAGGTGGCAGCCACACAGTCAGTGGGATTGCTATCACATCTTTTGCAAGTAAATAGAAACACTGTTAACATGATGATGCATTTGACACAATACAGAGACAGAGTATTAAAAGCACTGGATGTTTTTAATACACTTTTAAAAACAAATGTCTATATTTAAAAATATTTTTTTCACAGGGATTTCTCTTAAAAGAAAATAACAGGGAATCCTAGACAAAAAGTATATTGATACTCTGCTGGTGTTAAATATTTGTGTTATCCCTCATATGCCTAATTTTTTTTTTTTTTTTTTTGCAATGGCTTGCCACTAAATCTCCTTTTGTGAACCCTGGGCTATTGAGTTCTTGCCAGGCAAGAAGTCTTTCAATGATAGAAACAACCTGTTATCAGGCTATTATATGTTTCACTGAGGCCTATTTGCCAGTACAATTCCCCCATCCTACCACACCCAACAGATGAAATGCTGCTGCAGAGGAAGAAACAGATACAGCATCATGGCACCTCTGGGAAGGACCATGCCTCAGCTTTTGGCTGCCAAACAGAGCCCAGGTTTCCATGTTCCCATCTCAGACCTTGAGACCTTACCCTGCTCTGAGCAAATCTGTAACAGCCCCTATAGCTGAGATCTTACCCTGCTCTGAGCACATCTGGAACAGCCCCTATAGCTGAGACCTTACCATGCTCCAAACACATCTGGAACAGCCCCCATAGCCAGCAGACCTTTAATGATCCACTGGTCTGTCAAGGAGGACACAATTTAAAAGTTCTTTTGCAGGCTGTATACTGAAGGCTTCTGAGCCACAAGTGGTCTCCTGACATCTTCTATCCTTTCTTTCCATTTCCCCTTCTAAACATAAAGATGCTGCATAAAGATAACTTAGAATATCTGGAAAGGCAGGGTTTGGTCAAACTCTGATGGCAAAATGGGTGAGTATAGGTGAGAGTCAATCTGCAGAGTAATTCCTGCAATTCAGTACCAGAGCTCTGAAAAAATACAGCAATGGCTGTGACATTGCATAAATGCATTCCCTGCATTTCTCAGTGCTCATATCTTACATTTATTCACCAAAGTAACAGATCTTCTTTTCTTATTAATACTTTTTACAGTCTTCAGTAATTCTTCTGCAGGAAGCTGTCAGTACATTAACACCAGCTAGGAAAACAAGACTTTGCAATACTCCCCATGTGGCTCCCTGCTAGGGGTGCCATCGAGAACGATGGCACAGCGCAGCCTGGTTTCCCTCAAAGCACTGCCACCCTCCCCGAGCTTTAACTGCCAGGTTTCTGCAGCCACAGTCTGCAAGGCTAAACTTAGCAAGCAGCACCTTCCCTTGCACCTCATCACATGATGGGAAACAAACAGAAATAGGGAAATACAATATGTTCCTAAAGGTGGAGTCGGAATACTTTCATCTCTGTAACAGTTTGGTAAAGGACGCTTATACAAGCAGCTTCTCATAATGTGTCATCTCTTACTTGCACTGTCATTTGCTTTCTGCATAGTGCTAAAGACAACCCCCTCTAAATGTGCTCTTTCAGAACCATTTCTGGCCTGAATCAAACTACTTAATATCTATGCTACAGACAAATTGTTTTATTAAGCACCCTGTATTATCAGATGCCTATTTATTCTTGTACCCTTCTACATGGATAAACACCAACCTTGCAGGGAATTCATCTCCTTGGCAGCTGTTGCACATTTCAGCCTGGACTATCCCAAACTCCTCTGCAGGCCACATCCCTCCCTCCTGCATTACTGAGGTGCAGCTAATTCAAGGCTCCATGACACACTTGAAAGATAAAGGACCACATCATATTTATCTTTTTTCTCCCTTTTCCTAAACGGTGCCATGCAGATCATAACAGCCATGCAAAGCAGCCACAGCTCTTTTATTTCAAAAGCTTGTCCAGAGGACTCACAAAAAATTAGGTGTATTGAAGTCAATTTGCAGATTCAAACATAACAAAGGGCAGAATTAAATCTGAAGTTGCATCACAGTCTGCACACAAAAAGAAAGTGTAGCCAAATTATTAATTCATTTAGGACCTTTATATCTCCTACATAAGGGAAACATAAATAGTTCTTTGCACATATATGAAACCCCAGACATATATCACGGTGTTACATAACATGACACAGCATACAACAGGAGGGCATAGAGCTCTGACCACCTGCTTCTAAAGCTTATCATCTGGCTGGCTCAGCTCTAGAACAGCTCCATCAACTGCCCCATGTACTCCCCTTCTTGTGCAGTGTCTCTTTGGCTGAGGAAGTGGCTTCTCCCTGAAGCAAGGTTTGGCTTGGCCACAAATTCCCAAGGCAGCACCCAGGATGTGCTGGAGCCACAGCCATGTCAGCAGACCTGAGGTAGGGAGAGACTGAGATGTTTGAGGGTTTTTTTGTTTTAAATCCTTAGAGGTCTGACTGCTTCTGTTTTAGTATCCCTAATTACAAACATGGTTATTTTGGGCCTAAAATGTTCTGAGCTTTCATAAAATTAGCTGCAGCATTTTACTTGAAGATGCCCTGGCAGAGGGCAGATCCACAGACTAGCAGCCTACTTGCTAAAATAGCATTTATCAGCTACTCACTTGATCACAATCATATTTCTGTCAGTTTACACTTGAGTTCAAATTTAAAGACATCTTTAAAAAAAACCAGACCTCTCGATTAGCAGTTCTCGCCCAACATCCCAAGTTTGTGAACTGACCTTGATGTTTAATAAAATCATTTATGCCAATAAAAGGGAATTAAAAACAAACAAGCACAAAATCTCCTCCCTGACACAATTGCTAAGGAGCAAACAAGGCCATCACCATCAATTTCTCTCAAGCCATTTATCAAACTACTGGAAAGAAAAAATAAGGCCCAGCTTCATTACAAACAGAATAATAAAGAAAAAAAAGTTGAATATAGAGAAAGAGATACTCATAGACAATAGACAAGTTTAAGAATATTTTTTACAATATATTTTTTGTCAATAGTCCAGGCACCAGTTTTTTTTCACTGCACTTAAGAAGTATCAACAAAAGTACTAACAAAATTACATGGCTGTTTCTGGTTATGTTTCTCATGACTTTGAATTTCAATTCATTTATGAAATATTTCATTATTGATCAGAGCTTTTTAAAATATACATATAACATTCATTAATGGCATCAGGACAGGACAAATCACTTTCATCTTCATAAGCAGTAGCTGGTCTTACTCAAACAAACACCCAAATTAGGTTATTTTTGCTGCCTGTGTTCCCAGACTATCATTAATATTTGCAGATTTTTAAAATGAGCTCAGCTTTTTTTGAAAAAACAAAAGAAAAACAAAGTCCCACCAAAAAGGAAAAACCACCAGCTAGAAAGAATTCTCAACACTTTGTCCAATATAAGCCTGCAATTTTTGTATTCTGCAACCACAGGCTTAAAAGTGCCTCAGCTGCATTTATTAACTACAGGGTGGCATCAGATCAGCTCCCTTTGCCATCCCACACAGGCTGAGACAGACACCTCTCCTACAACATTGTGGTCCAAGGGCTTGGTCATGTTCTTGTCATCACCAAGGAGAGACAACACTATCACAGAAGGACCACCACAGTCCCACAGGGAAGACAGGTTTCTTAAGCAGGGGGGAGATGCTGGCAGAGGAGCACAGAAGTCCCACCAAGAAGGGGATTCAAACCCTCAGGATCTCAGGCAGCACCACTCAGCAGAAAGCCACTGCCTTGCAGCAGCACTTGACCCCTTCTTCACATTCGTCCCTCTGCGATGGAGCGGAAGCTCTCAGAAATGGATGTAGACAATGCTGCTGGCACTTTGTATCAATTAATAAATTTTAAAATAAATAATACCAATTGTGTGACAAGGCTGGGAAGCGATTACCCAGATGCCTCATATACCAGTATCAACTTGCATATTTTGAATTTAAAGCAATCAAGGCTATGAAAGGAGAGCCTTTTTTTGGGAAAGGTAAAATTGGCAGGATAGGAGGTCTCTTGACATCTAGTACCAATATTAACACTTGTACACTATGTGAGGTAGTAGGACAATTACCCTTTCTGAAGATCTGAAGTACTGGTTATATTAGCAGGTTAATTTTGTCAATTTTCTAAGCTCCCTTGCAGTGATCCACTGCTGGCCAGCCTCCCTCTGACAGTTTATCCAAATAACTGACACTATTGCTGTTATCATTAGAATAGCTTTTCTTCAAGCTGCCATTGTTTAGCAGCCATGGTCTGTGTACATGAAAAGAAAACCCATTAAAACTCATTTCAGAGATCTCTGTTAGCCCAGGAAATATTTAACAGCAGCAGTAGCTATGCAACAAGAAGGTTAAGCCAGTTAGTGTTTGTGACAATTGCACTTAGCCATTCTGTCCAATGGCAAGAACATCTTTGCATTTATCAAGGGAACAGATTTAGCAAGAAACTACACACAGCAAGAAATAAATGAGAGATGCGGGGAAAACTCGCATTATTGTGGCATCTGCTAGAGCTATTTTAGAACGGTGTCCCCCTGTGCTGCTCCACTGATGGGCTTGTGAGTATCGACTAAAATTAAAATCTGTTTCTCAGACACTTGTAAATAGGCCACAAAAACTTAACACATCTCAGGTTTTGTTTTGCTTTTTATGCAGTCCCATAATTTTCTTCATTCATTTAAAAAGTGCTTCAGCTTATGCTTTGCAATGGCCCTTGTGCCCTGGACCCGCTATGAGAAAGGCTCTGCCCTTCCCTCCTCCTCTGCCAAAGAAGATATTCCTTATGGCACACCCTCGTCCCTCTTGCACATAGGGCCAGTTGCAGCAAGAGTTTGCCCTAAGGAGTATTCATTTCCCAGACAGGATTCCAGTATTAAATCCAAAATTTCTGTGAGGACAAAAAATTTTTGTGAGGCTCTTTGCTCGCAACAGCTTTGGGCATCCAATTTCTTAAAACGTGGGTAAAAATTCTGCTTCATCTTCTACTTTGCCTACGCACAGGAACCCCTTGCACAAGGAAGGCCAAACATTTTTCCTTTTCAGAGCTCACCAATGTTTAATTGCATTTTGGCTCCCATTAGGATGTGGCAGTCTGACCAGACAGCCAGAAAAACATAAATGCAGAAATGGCTTTGAGCAAGATTGCAAGACCTCTGCTCCCCTTGGCAAATCTGAGCTACTCACACAGGCACTGAAAGAATTGGAGCAGTATGAAAATATGCTCAACTGTGAGAACAAAGGTTGTGTAAAGCCAGCCACAACTAACTTCTAGAAAAATGCATACTGTCCCTCTTACCACAATTTTTTTTTTTTTTTTTTTTTTTTTTGGGAGTTACATGCAAGGTCTATGTTACCTCCAGAGACAAAGAGAGAAAAAAATAAGCCTTGGGAGCCTAAGAGAGAGAACCAAAATGGAATGTCTAAAATCTAAACTAACATGCTAATCAAAAAGCTTCCTTACAATGTGACTGGGTTTGGAACACAGAAAGCAGAATATGACATGATTTGAATCAGTTGCACTTGGCAATATGAAGGAGAACTGCTGAATCACTGACTTCTATTTCTGGAAAGATGAAGTTTATACTGATTCTGGCTATACCAACACATTAACTCTTTGCGTCATCAGTGTCCACACAGTGCTCTCAAAAGTGCTTTTCTTCTTCCTCAACAGGATAACAAAGGGAAATCCCACTCTTGTAGCTATATAAGTGTTTCCATGAAAACCACATTGCATACTTTTAGGTGGAAAAAACTGTATCTGTATGATCAAAACGGCCATCAGCTTAGGTAAAGAAAATTTTTTGCATGCTGAAGAAAGAAAATGCCAAACTGAAGAACAGAACATCTGTTATAGAGAAGGCTATAATTATCTCATACATCTGAACACCACTGGGCATTGAAGTTACTCAAGCTATTTTGCCAGATACTCTGTGTTCAGGGTTCCTACTTGACACCAGCTGGAAATAATCAAGAGCTTGAGAGGCCTGTCTATACAGACCTTACACACTTCGAAGGGCACTACTTTTGATGTCGTATGCCGAGTCTTCTTGCTCTAAGGGGATGAAAACCTAAACTATTTTGCTGCCACTGTCTCATATTACAAAACACTGTAACATTGCTAACTGTAGCACTCACAGGTTAACAACTACATGTGTACCATCCATCGTGGTGTGCTTCACTGGTTAGGCCTTTTAATGGAGTCCTCGGCAGAAAGAAAGCAAAAAAACAGCAAAATTGCCACTCTGCCACCTTACCAATACCCAGCAGAAAAAGCAAGGGGTTTCCCTCAACAGATGTACAGTAAGCACTGCTGCAGGAGCTTTTCCCTGGGGATTCCAAGCAGAAAAGACTCGAGCCTGCTCCCAAACCTATGTGCAGGAGCTGGGCTGTTCTGTCTCTGCAGAGGAAACTCCCAGGCCCCACATTTGAATTCTCTCCATGAAAGACTTTCATGGGTGCATTCTTTGGTATTTTCTTAGCTTATCATGCACTTCTGGTCCACTCACAGAGAACATATCAACTGCAGCTGAGCCCCAGCAAGACTTTTTAAAATATCCACCTCATGCGTTCCATCAGCAGATCACACAGGAAAATATGGAAAAGGGTTATAAAGCTGTTCTTTCAGGACAACAAATAGCTACTGTTCTATTTTTCCACAAGTAATATGCATAATTGTTCACTTATGGCAAAGCAACTGAAAAAAGAAGCAACACACATCTTTCCCTGTTAATTCTCAGTCTGTGCCTGTGCTTTTCTGAAAAGGGGATCAAGGTAGAAAAGGAACGATAAAAAACACAAACAGCAAGATGGAGAGCGTACAACAATCTCCTTTGATTCTGGGAACACTAGGGGCTAAAAGAAACTCAGCTGCCTGGGTATCTCAAGGACAGATTCCCACGTGAGACTCCAGCCCGGCTGTGTCACAGACACTGACAGATGGGTTTCCCCAGCCTTGAACAACCTAATGGAGCTTTTAGCCAATTTGCATAGTGCCTGTCCCTGGGTGAAATGGGTACGTGTCAAGGACATTAAGCAGGCCAAGACAAAAGTGTAATAGCCTTGTATACAATATCACTCTTACTGCTTGCTATTTTTAACCCCCAGGGGGAGGAAAGAAGAAAAGAAGAGAAAAAAGAAACCTTGCTGAAAGCCAGTTGTGAGGCAGCAAGTTCCTCCTTTGGGGAATGGGCTGGAGCAACAAGACACTTTTCTTGCAAAATGGAAGAACAAAAGCACTGTACAGACAATTCCTTGCTACTTTCTTTCATTTTTTTAAGGCAAAACATCATTGGAATCTCCCAAAGCCTGTCTATTTTGGTGACCTATTCTGATCCCAAACCCTCAAAGAAAGCATATGAAGCTGATTCCTGCACCTGAAACAGAGTCTAAAATATCACCTCTAGAGCCCCATGCAGGTACAAGAGCCCGGCTGCTGCAGCTCTGTACAAGAGCTAAACCTAAGGCTAAGTTTTCTCAGGCCTAAGTCCAGATCTTCTTTCATTTCTCCTAGCACCTCACACATAACTGCTTCCTAACAAACTAGCGAGGAGAAGGAAAAAATTCAAATTGGACTCACAACAAAAATTCATACCTTGATGTAAAATATAAGGCCAAGCCCTGAGGGTGGCTGAATTACCTGCTGAGCTGCTGCAGCCCTCGTGCACTCCAGGGCAAAGCACGTGTACTCCATATTTGCTCGGCAATCACCACAACCTCCTGGCCAGATTCTGCTCCCAGCCACATTAGAATAACTCAGCCACCAGACAACAAGCTGCAATTGTAAAGTGGGGCTGAGCTGCAACTTGTGCAAAAAGAACCCCCGCATAGAACGACTGAATTTTGTTGTCTTGCCTTCTTCTTCAGACTTGTTCCTTCCAGCTTGTTCTAATGCACAATGGAGGGTCTGCCAGTGCTTAAACTAATTCTTCGCCATTTAGCAGAGATCAGATTAAAAATTAAGCATGCAAACAGAGGCTTCCCTGAGGAAAGATTCAGCTCTGGCAACTAAACTCTGCACATAGCATAAAACATACCAAACAAAACAGAAAGTGGCAAACAGTATTTTTGACAGAAACAAAACCCACACCAAAAAGGCTTAGGATTTAACCCAGTTGAGCCATAATACATCAACACTGAGTGAATACACCTCTATGTGATGCTATGAAAAACTAGAGATCTCCAGCAGAGAAGAGCTGTGTGCAGATTTGAGATTTGTTTATGATTTTCCTGCTCATGGTGAGTGATTAACTATCCTGAGAACACAGGAGGGAACAAGAACGTAGGTCCTGGTTTTGAGTGTAGCTACCTCAGAGCTATTTTTGATTTTGTCATTAGCTGGCTGCGTGATTTTGACTAAGTTGTCACTAGGGACTCCCATTGCTTCTAAGTGAAATGGGAACACTAACTTTATTTTAGGCACTTCTGAGGTCATAGGATAGAAAAGCTCTATAAATGAACATTATTACTGTCAGCAATACTGTTCTACCACTTCCATGGTTATTCAGAACCAAAACCAACAGTAATGCACAAAAGAGCTTTCTAACAGCTATCTGCAAATCTAGGTTATGACATAGGTCACCACTTTATGTGTTAAAAAGCTGCAGGATTTCCAGATGAGCATCTTCAGTCATAATATCTCAAGCCCAGTTCTCAAGTCCATTTAATTAGGGTGGATGGAGAGGGATAAAGCCCAGAGGGTGTTTCTGCTTGGGTAATGTGTTTGTTTAGCATTACAAAAAAATGCTATGAGCTTAAGTGTAAATTATTTGAGCCTTTGGCACTATTCAATTATATATGCTAATTTGAGATGGAGTAGATTGTACTTGAAATAACGGGATTTCATGTGAGCAAAGCCTTCTGTGGTGAAATTCTGTTGATACTCTCTCAAATTTTCTTTCTTGCAGAGACCAACCCTTCCTCACTGCTGGACTTTTATTGTGAAGAGAGGATTCACTCGTGGTGTGACAAATAAGCATTGCAATTTAAGCTCCTCATTCAGTTCAATTACATAGGAGCATGCATGTATCTACCCAGTAGCTAATGATAGGGAGTAAATACTGTCACATCGCTTGATTTTAAGCCTTTCAATTTTATTAGAAATATGTTATCTACTGAAGCTGTAAATAATTTGATTTCTACAAATTAGGTGAAAATTTTGTGGTCATTTAAAATAAATAAGTTCAGATTTTTTAACATGTTAACCAATACAATACAGCATTTTGTCCCTTTGTCTTTTCACCTTTTGTAGACAGAAACTGGATGACCAGCAGCAAAAAGGTCAGTATAACAGAACCAGAAGAAATAAGGCTAAGGCTTAGTCAAAGTAAGGCTAAGCCTAATAGTAGAGATAAACTGCTTTTTGCACCTGAATTGGTTGCTCTGGAGTAGCAAGCATAGACCCAGCAGCACATTCACAGTGAGCTGAATTAATTTAAGGTTGCATTATGCCAGGTAGACAGTTCCTTACACAATTTAAAAAAATAATAGAATGTAAAAAACTATATATGCAGAAACAATATGCAGTCCCACAATACCCAATGTCTAAAAATCTAGAGCCTATGTGGAAACCTATCTTCCTAATGGAAACATCAGAATAACACTCAAAAATCAGTATCATAAGGGATAATTAAACAAGGGAGATTTTTTGTTTCTTCTATACCTGTCCTGGAACTAGGAAAAATTAAAGTCCTATCAGAAAACAATTATTTGGAGCTCAATTTTGATGGCCTTTTCTTGGCTTCAGGCTGGGGGGGATGAGGTTGGGTAGTTTGGTTTTGGGGGGTTTTGTTCATTTTTAATTCAATTGCATTTAATCAGTAAGACAGATATCCATCAAATAATTTTGAAATAGAGAATGCAAAAATGAAAAAAATATATCCTTATTATTAACAGTACTTCCTTCACTAAAGAAGGTTGCAGAGTTTTATATACACAGTAGCAGTCTGAAATGCTGACCTCATCTGGATCTTGGGTTCACACCTCAGCCCAGCAAGGCAGATTCAAAATTTACAGCTTAGTGACAAGTCTGCCAATTCATCACCACTAAACCATCTTGAGCCCTCTTTGGAAGTGGCACAGGTCAAAAGAGGAAACCACCAGCTGCTGAAGAAATCCCTTCTCAAATAAATTCATTCCACAAGTAGGCAGCCTGGCACTAGCTCTCTCGCACACCTTCCCCCACTCTCCACCAAAATCTGTGCTGCAGTGGGGCCATACTCATCCTGACTTTTCCACTTATCTTCCAAAACCACAGGCATAAATTCTAAAGCGTTACCAAACTTTAGGATGAGTTAATAGAAAGAGTCAAGAAGAGAGTAAAATACAACCGCACAAAGATCCAGTGCTTCTGATGGTTGAGTTTTCTCTAAGCCAAGAGTGGCTGTCCCGTTATTTTCCAGTCTGTAGAGACACAGTGGTCGGACATCTTAAGTTGAAGAGTAGATGAAACAGAAAATTTACTTCTATCGATCTTTAAAGGAAACTACTAAACAATTTAACAGCTTATGCAAACATCCAAAGAGAGGATTCTTTTTAAACTATTGCTCCGGCAAAGAAAAATGAGGCAATTTAGGTTATCTTGACCAGGAAATGCATATCCATATCTATACAGCTTCAGTATGCCCACCTGCATAGTTATTTTATCAAATATACTCACAGTTCAGTTTAAGAGTGACATACTTTACCGTAGTTTAAGCTTTTGTCCTAATTTATTTAAACCAAACTCTTATAAATCCAACAGAATGTGGACTTAGGCTTATGCATACAGTCTTTAGCATCAGTTTAATTACATCAGTTTGAAATTACACTATAAATTGGACTAGTGTCATTCTGCATAAGCTTAGCCCTTGCAGCATCAGATACCTAAACCCCATTGAAATGCTGTGACATTCTTGTGCTTAATTCCCTAAAATTCCTTAGGAAATCCTAGCCTAAACTGTGAGCAGGAAGCAATCATACCAAAACCCTTCTGAGATGAAGCAGGCAGCTCACATCTCCACCAGAGCTGTTTTCTTACCACCCTTTGTGTAACAGAACTCTGTAACCACATGCTTAGTGTTTTGCAGAGGTGCAGTAGAGTTACTCAGGTGTTTAGGGACAAGTTGTGCTCAATTCTTTGCTGTGACCTCAGAAATTACTGTTTTGGTTACCTCTGCATCAGGTACAGTATCTCTGCTCCACAAAATCTGCCACTGAAGAGCACTAAGGCTTTAGTGAGGATCCATGGGTTGGGCACCAGCCTGCTAGGTCATCTTCCCCACCATTCAGTGCCCTCTAAAAAATGCAATGGGGAGGGCTGGAGTGCTGCCTGGCTCATCTACCCCCAGAAAACTGCCCCCAAGAGCTACTGAACAGCCTGATCAAAGAGACACTCCTGGATTGCCTCTCCATCACTGCAGTTACTCTAAGGCAGATGAAAAAAAAAATTAAAAAATGTCTGAAGGCTGTTAGCATGTAATTTTGCATACCTCATGGCTGCTATTTCAGAAACAGTTTTCAGATGAGTAATTTGGCGAGATTCACTGTTTGCAAACTGCATACTTGGTCTAAAGAGCACTTTCAGTGATGTCTCCAGAACCAGTGTTCAGGCCACAGATCTCTGTTTACCCTGCTTTCCAGACCACCCAATCTGCCTGCTGCCTCACAGTACTGATTATTACTTACTTTTGTAAAACTTCCACTAATGGCTCTTCTGACACAAGGACATTTTTGGGTTTGGTTTTGGGGTTTTTTTTTGGGAGGGTTTGGTTTTGGTTTTTTTCTTTTTTAGAAATAAAGGGGGGGGGGGCGGGGGGGGGGGGGGGGAATAACACTGTTAAAAGAAGTAAAGCCTAAACTAGAAAAGTTCATGTCCTGTCATTCACCATCTAGGAGAGCTGTGAGGAGCAGTGCATACAAAAAGACAAGTTCTCTAACTGGCAGGTCTCCACCAGCCTTTACAATTAACAAGCTAGCTCATTGTCTGGGTTGTTATCTAAATTACAGTCTAGGCATTTTCTGCTAATATATTTTCTGACTTTTAAAACACTATACTGTACAGTACCTAGTACAAAGGCATCTTTCTCTAATTCTATTTAAATCTCTATTTTCCTGTTTTAAAAATTAATTACTGTAACGATAGCCCTAAGCAAAGAAAAGGAGAAGGGGAAAACGGAAGAGAATGTACTTTTAGCAAGAAGGGAAGGGAGTTCAGGTGTTGGAGTTTTCTTTGAAGCAGAGGCAATAAAAACTCACTACATTTAAAATTACTTAAAATCTATTTTTGGTCCCATCACATTTGTTTAATCAGCATTCATCAACAGCAACAGGCAACTCACAGAAAGAACAAGATCAGTCCTTTCTTATGACATATCTGAACCATTGAGTTTTTGTCTTCTTTTTTTTAATATCTAATTCCAGTAGAAAGAAAATTACTACGAATTTTTTTAAAGGGATCATATAACAGGGAATACAAAATAATAAACATTAAGTGTCATCACAAAAATATATTCTATTATGTTTATTCTAGTTATAGCATATAAAAGATAAAATGCACAAAACTTGGGAAACATGTACTAGGCATTTTACCAAAACTCATAAACAGGTGTCTTTGGATCAGTCCTCCCAAAAACAAGCACTTTTCCTGCTTTTGCTTAACCTTTGTTCCTTGAGATTCCCCTCCCAAGTCATCTTTTGTATGTGTAAATCTTGCACATATAGGCAGGTATGCTTTTAAGCTTTTCAACCATTATTTTTTATTTCAAATACTGGAACTGCTTTTAAAACATGTTAACAACAATTACATATATCCCATACTCTTCTTTTGGATAACAGGAAAAAGGATTAGGGAAAAATTGAACCTTCTTCATTAGTTGATTGTTTATTTTGCATTTGTGGAGCCTGTAAAAGTAACATTTCACTCCAAGTTAAGAAAACATAGTTTTCTTCCATTCCAGAAAACAGAAAAGCAGCAAGGCTTTTCTCACCATGTATGTCATCAAAAGCAATATCCCTTCTGTGACTGAAGGCAATGTAAAAGAAAAAAAGAGTTTGCCATAACTTTTAATGGTGAAGTTACAGGACAGCCCATCAATTAAATCTATTTAAAAAATCAGTAATAATTACAAACCATTGAAGAACTATAAATAAAATTTCCATAACATCTTTGATGTTTGCTTTTCAGCACAGGGTTTTACTGGTGCCACTTGTCAAATCTGGCTGACATTATTTAAATTGGGAAGCAACAAAAACAAAGCTTCTTTTTTGACCAAGAAAGATTAAAGCTAAAGGATAAATTTCTCAAAATTTACTTCACCCTTTTACTGAATGTTGGTCCTGACACACTAAATCATTACATTACGGGAAAACACAGGGAAGGCTGAAAACGTCCTTTAGAAGATATCTACCAGCACATTGGTGTTTACCAAGGAATTACTTTTCAATTAAAATACGTACTACGTGAAATTCTAGAGATTAATTCAGATGATTCAGAGCCCACCAGTAAAGAACACGGATTTGGTTTTGCTGAATGCTTTGCATTTCTCATGGGATAGGGTGCTGTAACAATAATCTTCCCTCTGTAGGTGCAGACACACCTAATTTAACACGATTTTGGGTTGGGCTGTTTTCCTCATGCAGACTTCACTGAGACATTTGTAATGTAAGGAAGTTAAGGAAAACCCTCTCACTACTGAATGTATTCAGGTAGTTCCTTATTATTTTTGAAAATTGTTTCATCCTCACTTTTCCCAGGCAGTATTAGTATTTATTGCTAAGACACCTTACCATCCCCTTGCCTACGTTCCCCACAGCCAGACAGTATAGGTGCCTCACAGCAAACCCTGAGCATCAGCAGCTGACACCAGTGAGGTATAAATTGCAGCAACTTTTAGTCTGCTCCATATGGCACCTGGAACAAAACCAGTCCTCTGATGGAAAGCTGTCATTGGTGTCAAGCTAAATCTGACCCATCCTTTCAGCTCAATACCAGCGAAAGCACAGAGCCGCTTTGGGATCAATAACTTAAAAAGCTGTTTGCTCTGATTTGTAATCCAAACAAGTATGTGGGAGACAAAGAACTGGAGGATTGAGCCCAAAGTCATTACTTCTGATTTTATACTTCCAGAAATATGTCTTAGCCATGCGTTTTAACGATTAGCCTTTAAAATATCCACATTTTGAAGGTTAAACATATATAAATTGTAAACATAGCACAGCACAGACTCAACACAGGGTTTTGAACATGAAGCATTAATATTTATTCAAAGTGCAAGGCTTTTATGTGAAAAAATAATACCTTTTCTTAGCTGAAACATGTTTAAAGGTTCATCTTCTCTGAGGAAAGTATCAAAATGCAGTGTGACAGATAAAAATCCAGCACACAGCATGTCCATATTCACATATGAAAAGATATTTTCAACTTTTCAATTCAAAGACCAGCAATAAAAAAAAATCCATCTCATATCCTTAGGATGCTAAATAATAATTTCATCCATGCCTCAGTTATTGACTTACAAAGACATGACTTCCCTTTGCCCTGTAGCTTTTATATGCAAACAAACTGAGGACAACTCATTGTTACGGAAGTCAGTGGGATTCTCAGCTCCTTTACAAAAAAAAAAAAAAGGCAAGCTAGATGCAGCTGGCTCACAACTCTGGAAAAATATTGAAGATGACAGAAAGAGTATGATGTTTTGGCTCTTCTGCAGCCATTATGATATTGAGCAATATGCTGCAAAGAGCTATTGCAGTAAAGCGCTGCAAGACCACCTCCATGCTGAATAAAGGTCGTGCAAGGACTCCGCTGAATACTCTGAGCTGCATTGCTACGTCTGCATCTTACAAATTATAATTTTTATGCATCTTTCCACCATGAATTTTGGACTCTTCACCTACTGACAGAAATTCTGTGTAGGTGAATAAGATCTTCCAATTCCAAACATCATCAAAAACCTAAATTATTTGTTTCATTTTTACCATCGAAACCATATTATCTGTTTGGTTCTATGTAATATAGATTATTTTACATTATTATTGTATAATAGCTTGAAGAGCTTTTCATGATCCCTACCACACAGTGAAGACACAGAGGTGTCATTCTTGCCCTGAAACAAGAGCATAGTGCTCTTCTGCAGGGAGTGTGCTGATTATCAGAAGCATCTCTACCCCCCCGTCCCCACCACAGCAGTTGGTGGTGGTGGCCAGACATACAGAAAGAGCCCTGCAAGGACAGATGTACAGAAAGAGCCCTGTCCATCTGACAGGTCCTGACAGCCACCCAGCACCTGTCTGGCCCATGTGCTGCTGCCTGGTACCCAACACCCATCACTAGCCTGGGACACAAGAAGGTTTCCCTCTAATCTGTTTTATTTCCATTATGTTATCTCATGGTGCTTTATATATGAATATAATGTATACATTATATAGATCATGCATATTTGTGCCTACATAGTCTATACAATATATATACATACACATTGCAGGGAACATACATCAGCAAAAGGCCTCTTTTATTGCAGGAATTGCTTCAGTCAATCTAATAGCTGACACGGTAAAACAATTTTACAATTTGTACACTCTCCCATATTCTATATTTTCAGAAAGTGAAAGGAAAGAAGAGACTGGAATTTCTCCCTCTAGTTACTCAGACCACAGAATCAATGTAATTCTGCTGTCTTCATTACATTATTTTTCCCCCAGAAACCATAATACTACAAAAAGATTAAATTAAATAATACTCTAAAAAAAAAAAATCAAGCAGTTCTTTAATTTCATTTCAATACCATCTTGTTCTTCCAACAGCCTCTCAGATGTGCAGGAAATGGTTTAATGATGTGCCTTTATTAAAGGGAAGTGCTGAGGTATCTCTGCAGGTTGCTCCCATCCCCCAAAAGTTTGCACAGCAACAACTCTGAGAATACATATCTGCCAGCAAAAAATGTCTTCATCAGAGCCTCCTTTTATCACAGAAGCTGCAACAAAAACAGCACTTAAAGGACATAATCATCTCTACTCACAGTACCTCCTGAACTGTAAACACAGTTTAAAAACTGCACGCCATGGAGCTCAGGCGTGTTATCTAATCCTTTAGAAACTCTATCCTACTGCAAACACAGGGAGCAGCAATGCCAGCCACACCACGTGCTTCCACTTACTGACCCACTCCCTTTCCACAGGCACACAGACACCATCCCTCACCAGCCAGCACAGAAATGCTAACACAGCTCTCATGGCCAAAACACTCGGGGCCTCACCTGGGAAACAAATCCAGCCCTGCCTGTCACCCTCCAGACGTAACAAAAAGTGCAACTATGCATTATATGTCTAGAGTTATATTCCCTCACCTTTGCCTCCACCCCTCCAGCACTACAGCTGACACACAGAATGAAAGGAGTGGGGTTTTTTAGTGTAGTAGCTGGGGCTGCTGAGCTTACTCTAGCTGGTGGCATGTTTGAAACACTGCTTACCTGAGCGAGTGTTGCAACACTCTGGCCACACTTATTTTGTTAGCAAAGCCGCCAAACAGCTCAGGTGACTTTGCAACTGCCTTGCAGGGCAGCATTGCAACAGTACAGGCTTTGACAGCCAGACCTGTCATAACAAGGAGGAAACAGATATTTTTTCTTTTCTTTTTATTCTTTTTTTAATCTTCATTTAGTCTGAACAAGGTAATTTGATCTAACTAGAAAGCCATTCTTTTATTTTCTTGTTAATAGTGTTGAAGACTCCTGGCAGCACATGTGAGCACAAGTCTCACTCAAAGTGGCCTTTGGAACAGCAAGAAATGCTTGGTACCTGTTTCAGAGCTTTGTGTGGCAGGGGCAGGAGCAGCCCTCCACATATCATCCTTCCAGTGACCATTATGGAGCCAGAGTCTCAGTCAGAGCACCAACACTACTCTAATTTGTAATGGAATACAGCTTCTCCACAACAAAAGCCAACAGCAACTGGTAGATAAATAATTCTGGGCAAGACAACAACTGAAGGGTGTGGGCTTTGCCCCATGCCCCAAATCACACCAGATCAAACTGTGCTTGAATAAGCTCTTGCTTTTGTAAATCCTAGTGCTATGAAAAGCTGATGGTTTTTCTGAAGGGTAAGCAGAGCTGGGCTTTTTCTGTCCCCATACTTTTGATACAATTTAGCTGCAGTAGTTTCACTAAGGACCATATGACATTTTGTAAAAGCTGTTACCCATTTCTGCCTCTGTTAGTCTCTGTCACAACACTCTACATTGCATTTGAAGTGCTGAACCAGAGAGCTTTAAGTTCTAGCTTGCATTGATTTTTAAAATCTGCCCACAAAGAGGAATCCTCCTCTAGACATCAATTTACATGACCATCATGGCACTAAGGTCACAGACACAGGAACAATCTTCTGCCATGCAGCTACCCTGTAGGACCTGAAGGAGCTCTCCCAGTGAAATCAGCTTTGCCATTGGAAACACACGGGACCCTGCTTTGGATGATCTGGGACTCAAAAATTAGATTTCAAAATCACACATGGAACAGATGAACATTCAAAGGTTTATCAGTTACCTCTTCTATTTCTTAGGCAACACTTGTTTAAAAAAAATTACATGTATCTTTGTTAAGGGTCAGCCATACTGTAGATGACAATTTAGGTCAAACAGCTTCATCCAGCTGCTCTCTAGCATCACAGATTGTATACTTACCAAGCACAGCTTCAATACCAAATCATTCTCCACACAACTACTCCAACCATCACTATAAAGTTTACAAGACCTCAGAGACAAAAATGAACATCTGTACAGGTATGAAAACTAGAGCAGAAGGTAATGTACCCCTGTGCCTAAAATTATACATTGTAAGAGAATTCCTATATTGTGCCTGGATTAATTACTTGCTCCAGTACTAGACAATTTTTACAGGATTAGCATACATTGGTCTAACAAAGGGCTATGAAAATTTTTGCTTGCTTCAAGCCAAACATGATTTCTAAACACCCCTGAAAGCCACACACAAAGCTAGACCTCAGCAGCACCCACACAGAGACATAAGTCATGTTGCATTAGACCCTAGGAAGTGAAATTACAGCCCACATCCAACACACAGATTGTGTCCTAGCAGGCCAGATGTTGCATGCATGATTAACTACCAGCCTTCTAGGGGAATGTGATGAGCATACTTGTACATGTCCTCTACTCAGACTGTCCCTACAAACATTTCTTTGTTTTTTTCTACCTTGTGAAGCAGAGTTCAGCTGTGTTTCACACAGATTTTAGGTGCTGCTTGATTCTTATTGTCATCACTGGTAGGTAGACTGATCCACAGAAAGGAAAGGCAGTCCCAGCTCACAGGAAGCAGCAGCTGCCCTGCAAGTACCCCCCCTGGAGTTTTGTTGGGAACTATTCACTGCTGTGCACCCAACATGCACTCTTAGGATCAGTCAAACCTACACCATGACCTTAAGCAAGGATTAATCACAACAGCAGGAAAAAGATACCTGTCCAAAGGCACTGCTGCATTCACTACCTACAGAAACACATAACAATTTATTCTCGTGTAAGAGATGAAGATGGAAAGCCAAGGGAACAAAAAAGGGGAAGATTTTCCACCAAAAAAACTGTGTTTGGGATCTGGACTATGAAACACACTGAGCAAGGAAGAAAGAGTGAATCTTCACTGGCCTTCACTCTTGAGGCACTTAAAAATGCAAAGATGCAAATTTGACATTTCAAGTGGGGTTTTTTAATTATTTCTTCTTGTTTTATTCTTTTTGTGTAGAAAAAAAGAAGTTTAGACAGCACATGCTTAAAAATGAAATGAAGCACACAGCTCTTAAAAGGTTTCGATGACATAGGGTATTAGCAAAGACCTTACAAATGACACCTGGCTGAAAAGACTAACAAAGACCTTAGAGAAAACAAATTCACATTTTGTAAGACAGTCTGAACACATTCTATCTGTATTTATCTTATTAGCATGAAGCAGCTGACACTACGAAGAACACTGCAATGCAAAGGTATCGTGAATCTGTGCCATTCATAAGCATTTCTATTGTACAGCTGAGGACTCAGTAGAGCATCGGGGGAGGAGGAGATTTTTCTGCTTCCTAATTAGCTGTCAAGTGACACAACTCTTTTTATTGTCTGCAACAGCATTTTGGGAAATGGTTCCTCAGTACATTAGGTCACACAACCCATGCAAAGCTAAATGCACAGTAACTACCATGGGATGTGAAGGCACTTTCGTTTTCACCCAGACTACTTAATCTGCTCTTGTTTGCCAGCTACCCTTAATCTCCTCCACATCTCACTCCTTGTTGGTTTCTTCCCCACTTTACCCCAGTACAAATAACATTGATTTTTTTTCAAACTCTTAATCTAGATTGGCAAAATATTTGTTCAACTGTTTGTCCAACAGTTCTCCACTGTCATTTTGCAGATGTTCTACCGAATTTATTGGAATTTAAAGCTTGCCACTAACACAGGAAAAAAAACTTTATCAGCATATACTTCAAATGTTAGGCAGGACATCTAAGAAACTACTAGATTCACATCAAATTTTGTTTCCTTGAGGGGGGGAAAAAATTTAAAACTGTGTTTCTGCTTCCCTCCAGACATCAGGGTAACATCCCTCTCTTTTGGTTACTTTACTTAGTTCTAAGTTATTGTTTGAAAATGATGCTTCAACTTCTTTAAAAAGCATTAAACACTTTCTGCTCATATTCGTGCCAATTTCTTGGACTAAATTTATCAAAACTTAGGTGCACCAGTAGGTCACTGAAAAACACACTTCTGTCTAGGAGCTTTCTGCACTTCCCAGTAAAGGAATACCTCAAACAAGACTGCAACTCAGAAACTCACCAGTAGCTGAGCTGCATCATGAACCCTTTCAGCTCCTCCCTTGCATTTTGTGATCATTTATACTTCTGGATGAGTTTTGATTATAGCTCAGCCAATGTTAGACAAAAAAGTAATTAACCATAAGTGTATTCATTACAGGCACACACCCATAAACTGCAAAATGAACATCAACTGTGGTTCCCTAAGTGAGGGAGTCCCTCAAGGCTCAATTATTTGCCACTTTTTGCTCCATTTTAGATGTTAGCAGCCCTACTCTTCTAAATGGGTAATGACTACCGATAACCATTTACAAACAGCAATTAAGAGTTTTAAACCAATACCAATGGCTTCTTTCAAAACTGGGACCAAGCTTTACTTATTTTTTCCAATTTCCTAGATAATTGTCTCAGTATTATCCATTTCCCATATATGTTACTGAATCACTATTTTTCACAACATACACCGAGATGTTTATTGAAAATCCCTGGCCTGGAACAATCAGTATCAATAACTGATACTGACAGTATTGATACAGATGAATTTTTCTCTATAGCATAGATCCAAGAATGGTGATTGACTTTGGATGAGATCTTGTTAGTTCAGAATATCTGCTTATATCCAAGTATGGCACACAAACCAGGCTGAATAAGCTCTCAGAGCCCCATCTTTCCTGAAACCAACTTCTATGCCTTCTCTATAACTGAGCTTAGCATGCCAACATAATTCTAGGAGACACTGGAAGAAATCAGTACCACATAATGATTTATCATGTGTTAATTAACTGTCTCTTTCACATTCCTGTGACCACTCTTGTGCAGCTTCCCTCCTCCTACACTCAGCTATTAGCTGCACACACACCCATGTGAGACAGGAAACAACACAAAACACCCCAAAGGAAACAGAACCTGTCCCAGCACACTCAGAAACTGATTGGCCAAACCAGAGCCTGATAACACACTCTGGATGTTGACACAACATCCAAATGTCTGACAGCCTGCAAAAAGGAAAACTCAGAAAACTTCCAGCAGAGGTGTCTGAGCTGATCACAGCAGCGAGACTCTCATTTCACATCACAGCAAGAGCGAGCAGAAGCCACTGAGCCCTCAGCACCAGAGACCAGCTGAATTACCCTGAGTGATAAAATACGTCAGGGGTCTCAAAGTCTTTATCAACACCCTTTAAAAATATTTCCTTTGTTATCTAGGTTTTTTTTTTCCTCTATCCTTTTACCCTGAAGAGCATGGCACTTTGCATTCTACTTTATTCATTAATTAATGATGGTTTGACTCTCATAATTTCTGTTAACCAGTTCTAGATACCAAGTAGATATTTCCACAAATCCATGGAAAGATTGTAAAAAAAGTAGTGGATAGGTACTCCAAGGAGTAATTTAAAGACAATGCAAGCATACCACAAGTTAAGAGTGAATAATGGACCCTGTTTACATTCCTTTTATTTAGGAATCATTCTAGAAGGAAAACCCTACTCTTCAAACTTTTTAAACTGACTTTTTTTAAAACCCTTTTGTACCACCTCTGTCTCTCCTTCCCAAGGTTACACAGCTTGTGGCAAAGCATACATATGGAAGCAGAGTAAGAGAAGTCCTTTCACAGTTATTATCCTGAAACCTAGTCAAGTGCCAGACCCAAGAAAAAATAAAATGAAATAATCTATACTTTTAATTGCATGTTCAACTCTTTTTGTTTGTTTGTTTTTTAATTGTTTTTGCTTTTCTTTTTAAAATAAGTTCTCTTTTTGAAAAGAACAAAAAAAGAAAAAAACCCAAACAAAAGAACCCATAATATAAAACAATACAGAGCTTAAACACAGTGCCTGGTGGGTTCTTTGTTGGTTTTTTCCCCTATGGTACTTATATACGGTAGTCAGAGCAGGAGATAGAAAAACAGTAGAGTATAATATATTCATCTCTCTTCAGAGTCACATGAAGATGTACTTGGATAAGGCTAAGGGAAAAAAGGAATAGAAGTGATGTCTTTTTTACAGTGCAAACTTTCAAATGCATACTACATTAAAATAAAATCTCTAAATGTAGCATCTCTAGCAGTAAACAAAAAACCACAGATCCAGCTAAAAAGGTTGTTGTTATTGCCGTGATCTCCGATGCTGAGCTTGTGCTGCCTGAAAACAATGAAAATTAAGACTCATAAGCAGCAGCAGTCAGACCTCTCAAGAATGTTGATACCTCTCTCTCAGAGTATCATCGGCTCCTGACAGCCAGATGCAGACAGGCAAGGTAAAACGTTTCAATCTGTGCATCCCTCTGGTCTGGCTGCAGTGCAATGGATGACTTCAAACAGCCCTCAGTAAACAGTCTTCTCATCACTCCAGCCTGGGCTGAATTTTAATCAGGGTCCTTTAAATGCCATTGAGCAAATCCATATACTTTGGATTGCTTCTTGCATGCCTCCGGCCAACCACTACTTGGAGGGTCATTTATTATTTTTAGAAAACCAAAACAATCCAAAGTTACAGTACATACCACAGCACATCTCAAAGCAGAGTACAGTTATTTCTGGACATTTGATATTGCATGTAAATGAAGCTTTTAATTATTTCTTTAATATGACATAGTGGATGCATCCATCTGTTAGCCACAAGAGAAGAGAAGCTAGGTTTATCTCATGATAAAACAGAAGTTAAGTTTTCAGGCCACTGAAAAACTTGGATTCAAAAATTCACATATTGTGCACTAAAGGCAAGAAAAGACAGAAATATGGGAAGAGCTCCCAATTGTAATAGTAGCAATAAAGGGTCTGCAATTCAGAAGGGATGATACATATGATGAAAACACTAAGCCTGCTCATAAACTACTTTTTTTTTTTTCTTCTTTTTTTTTTTTTTTTTTTTTTTTTTGGCAAACCTGTCCCAGGGACAGTTAGGTTCTGTGCATCAATTACCAAACCAGGAGTATGTCACTAGTAGAACTACAAGCTCAGCAAAAACTCATTAGAAAGCGTGTGTGTGCAGGGGGAAGAAATGTGGTCATTATTTGACTGCTCTGTTCTGCAAAGAACTGTATTAGGGAGGTGTAAGCCATCAGAGTGCTGACTGCTACAGTTCTTTCTATCTCCCATAGATAAGTCAATTAATCAAACTTTGCTTACTACCTGTCAAAAGCCTGTGCTTGTCCTCTTGTTGAAATACAGAAGGAATGCAGGGGCACTTCCTCTGCCCGCAGGTTCTCTCTTGCTTAAGGAGTGGTTCCAGTCATTTTGAGAAAATATTATTTCGTCCTCTTAAACAGCTTTAGGAAAATCTCTTCTCTTTCTTGCAAACAGAGCAGTTGATAAGCAGGAAGGGAAGACTTTTACCCAAAGAGAAGAGTGGCACTTAGCACAGCATCTGAGTGCAGCCCTTAAAACCACTGTAGTGCTGCTGACACCTTCCTCCTGTCCAGGGCTTGGTTTGGGCCAGGCATCAATATGGGCATCATCTCTTGGCTTCACAACTGTCCATTTGAGTTTGAATTTCAGACTGGATGGGCTGTCTCAGGACCAGCAATCCACGTATCTCTGCTGGCTCAGAGGAGGATAGCAAAGCAGGTCTTTCAAGAAATGCAGGTCTGGGAAAAACACTTCCTTTGCCTTTATGTCAGGCCACCATGATATAATCAGGGCAGCAATGTGAGATGAGATGATGCTTCTCTTCTGCCATAACAATTACAGGCATTACTTCCATTATGGGAAATGTTTGAGAATATTCTTAATTGGAGACTCAAACATTCTTTAAGAAATGATGTAATGTCCTCTTGACAGGAACAGGGAAAAAAAGGAGGAAGAATTTTCTCTTACACCTTGAAAGCCTGAGGAGCTGGATTTGTACACATCTGGAATTCAGACAATGTATAAGTGGTCTATAGTTCTTGGAAGGTATCTTAAAAGAGGGATGCTTCCCTAGGAGTTTGTAGAAGAAAAATAGAATGCCACAGAGGCTCTGGCTTTGATCCAGATTTGAGGAAGATGTGAAAAAAGGCTACATATATAAATCCTAAAAGACTTATGTCAGGGAAAACAAATGCAGGATAAGGGCATTATTGCTATTGCTCACCCAGGCCAAAATGAGCCTGGGAATCTGGGCAAACAGTCACCATATGAAGAATTGAGAGTCCACCAAAGTAGATGGAAACACTACCACTTGTTACCATTTGTTCTGTCCAATTCTGGCCTGTGATTGACTAGGATTTTCAGTACTTTTAAAGTAGATATTTCTTTCATACTATTGCCTGATGAAATGCTAAAAATGACCAGTTGTTGAATACAGAACACAATCATTTTGGATTAGTTTCTGAACTAGGTTCAGACTAAGCATTTTTAGGTCTATTTTTATTTGTATTGAAATACATGCTTCAGTGTTTTTAGCTGTTTGAGCAGCAGTTGTTGCCACAGACTACTTTGTGGCAGCATGAGCAAGAGTTGGATTCAATGTTATTATTTGGAAAGTATTTGAACTTTTTTTTTTTCCCCTCTTAAAACTGCCCTGCATATACATTTGTTTCTAATGGTTTCTGCAGTTTCTATAAAACGAAAAAAAATGCTCTTGATTAAGTTCCCCAACCCAAGCATAGTGAGAGACCACACTTATAATGTGAAAACATAATTCTGGCTATGGTTGAAGCCAATAAGACAAATTTAATTCCTGTTAAAAATGTATCCCTTCCTAATTTTTGTTTCTTAGACTTTCTGACTAAACTTTATTAGGCAATCACAGCCCAAGGTATCAACTAAGAACTAAAATTCTAATTAGAGGATCCAGCATCCTCCACAATCATAACCTCCAGACATTTAAAAAAAGCCCCACACAATCAAACAAGACTCTGGTGTTTCCACTCCCTAGCTTTTAGGCAGCAGCTTTCAACTCACAACAATCCGTTTCATTAATCTAATTCTCCCACTCTGAAGAAATTCAGAATTTTGGAAATAGAAGAAATTGCAACTTCTGCCTAAATACAAGTATCTTTTTTCTCTCTAGTGAAACTTATGAAGGAGTATTCTGTATCAATTAATCAAGATAGACACCAAATTCTTAATTGGAAAATAAAGATTACAGCCCCCTTGCCAATCTGTCTCCAACTCTACTACTATTTTCCTCATGTATTTGTCTTCCTTGACACATACTGTGCTCCTCCCCCTTACTCACATGCATGGGATGGGTGAGTACTCTGTCATGCGTTTAAGTAGTGCAAAACAGCTAAAGGTAAAATGTTCCAGGTTAAGTAGGCAATTCCAGTGGTTCAAGAGACAGTTTTTGACAGAACATGAAGTACACTCTTTGGTTCTGGCCCACTTCACTAACTGGCTGATAAGTACCTTGAAACATCCAAGCAAGCACACTAATCAAATGAAGCAATTTAATGCAAACAAGACGGCTTCGGAAATAAAAAAATTGACTCTTACAGAGTTGACTCTGCAGATTTGTACAGGCACTATTCTTACAGACTGTTCCATGAAAGAATGTTTCCATTGGCCCCTTGGCTTTTGGATTCTTAGAGTTATTCTTCTAAGCTATGTTGTTCCAGTTGCAAAACCCGATGAAGTTAATTTGTCATCCTGATTACACAGTGTATTCAATGAGTCCATTTTACAATATAATATTGACTAAAATATTAATAGGAAGTGTTGACAGGACCCAATCCAAAATAGCAACATGCACTCTGTTATTAGCAGTGTAGTTTCCACCATTAAATAGTCTAAAAACGCTTAATTGGATTTTAGCAGCCCTAGAAGTCAAGAAAGGAAAAGAACCTTTCAAAGCAACATCTCAAGCTCTGCAGCATGTTTCAGGAGACAGCACAGCCCAGTGACTTGTTATGCTTGTGAAATATTGCAGATCACCAATCCTTTCCAAAGTCCTGCTTCTTTAGCCCTTGAGTTGAAAATTAGAACATGGCATATAAGGAATTTTCACCTGAAGTTTAAAATGCCTGTATACATAGAAGTTTAATTTATTATTCTAATGACTTTCACAGCTTGAGATTCTCACTGGGAGACATGCCTGTATGCATTTAATAAGGCTGCAGAGATTGGGACTATTCCTGAAGGACTTTCCGAATCATTTCCAAAGCATCTTTTTATAGCTGGCAAAGTATAAATTATGTAAAAAGGCAATTAGATAGATACCATCAAATCTATTTGACTGTTAACCCCTCTTTGTTAGATTAATCTATAAACCTGAAAAGAATCCACTTTTAGCATTCCAAGACCATGCTCACATATTTAGATGTGAAGATGTAATCATTCAAATAACTGCAGCAGGGGGGCAAGGAAGGGACGGAGGCAGGGAGGGAGGGAGGGAGGGAGGGAGGGAGGGAGAGGCAGGAAGTCTTCATGTTCTTCTCCTTTTCTCTTGAGACCCAAACAGCACGTTCATGACAAATATGCTGTCCTATTACTATGATGTTAGTAGCTCACAAACATAACTAATGATCCCAGCATTAGATTTTTGGAAATCTGGCAGAGATCTGATACACAAATGCATTTTAAAAAAAGATTGTTATATCTCCTTTCCTTACTGATGAAATCCTAGTTCTTTGGGGATGTGAGAATTGAGAAGAAACATTCCCACACTTCCCATAAATCTTCCAGTAGCAGAGAATGAAGAGAGCCAATGGCACAAAAGAGAGTTCCAATTAAGCCACATAATTTTTTTCCCACAAGAACATCCCACAGGTAACAAAACATCAGGGTTGGTGCCACAGCTCTCTGCTCCTTTTCATAAAAGGCACTTCATTGCCTTCTTGGAAATCACATATCATGGCACTGAATATTAAATGCAAGTTTCACAGGGAGGGCCAGAGCATGAAATTCCCTAGCATTTCTACCAGGGCCAAACTCTAAGTCAAAAACTTCTCTTGTCCTCATAAGGAAGTTATAAAAAACACACGGTGTATTTCTGCTATTCGAGGGAAAGATTCGAGGCCTGAAAATTGCCCATCTCCAGTGTCAGTGCCCTTGAAGCTGGACAAGATCATTCAGCCTCAAACACGAACTGCAGCCTGCCTGTAATCCGGACTCAGATCTGAGCACTCTCTTCTTCAACCATCTCTAATTATGGGTAACCTTGATTTGCTTTTTAGCTGGATAAACAGACAGGCTGGCTCAAGCCTTTCTCACCCCATGGCAGAAGAGTAGATAATACATACATCAAAAGTGCTCTCTTCCCCTTCACTGCATGACTTCTGTTTTACGAGGCATGCCCAGAGGTAGAGATCATGTTAAACCATTTGACAAGAACATTCACCATTTCCTCCCCCCTCCCAGAAACTGACTGTGAGATTCTGGTTACAAAGACATTTTGTCAGTTCACTGCTGTAAGTGGCCACTTTTCATACGTGCCAGCTAAGCAGAAACTACCTGAGAGTTATGAATACTTATCAGATTGTGTGAAAGTCACAGGCATCACACTGCTGTCTGACTCTCAATAGCAGGGGACTTCTGGGTGTCATTTGGGAATGAAAAGATGCTGTCATTACTCCAAGAGGAGAAAGAGAGCCAAATGAGACTACTTGTGAAAGCAGCCCAATGATAGAACATTTTGATTAGAATAAATGACACCAAGAAATTGTCTGCTGGCAACCACACTTTTTCCTATTACAAGAAGATGATATAATAAGAGGGAATTTCTTTGCCAACTCTCATTCTACTGGGAGGTTTCTGAAACCTCAAATTTCATGAGACAACAGCCTCTAGAGATGAAGAAACAAAGGAAAGTATTTTCAGCTAGTGCTTTTCTGGGGAACAAAAAGAAAGATTTCCTTACTTACATACACATGCACTTCCCTTCCTACAATTGATCTTGTTTCTTTGCAGGGTGAAAATCTTGCAATTCAAAAAAACTCAGACTATTAGGAACGCTCTTCAGTAAAACCATGTTGCCTGGCCTGAAAGTCCCTCAATAGTACCAATGGGTGCTGCTCAGTCACAGCCAGCACAACTGGTCTTCACAAAGAGCAGATGATCACTGGATGGAGAGCATTTGAGAGCTGCTTGTACCCAACAGCATTCAAAACTGAAGCCCAGGCCAGTTCAGAGCTCTCTGCATGCACTGCCAGCCCTGCACCTCAGTCACTGACCCATCCCAGGGCAGTGGTTCGGAGGCATCTGTGCTCAGCTCTCGGCCTCTCTGTCTCCAGCTCTTCTCTCTTCCCTCACCAGATATTTCTCCCATTCACATTTGAAGAAAAGAGGCATTGCTAGTACACAGCTCTACTTTGGGGGCTTTTAGTATGAAAATATAATTCATGTCTTTCCTCCACCAGATCCTTTCCCTCTCAGTCACCAACTAGACATTCCACCCTGGAATAAAGCTCTTTTCCAGACACCTCAAATAGATGGAAGGATTCAGAAGAAATTGTTCTGGTGTGTGTGCCATAGTAAGTGCCTGATCCATGCAGCTAAAGAGCCAGCCCTTCTTGAATGAATTTATATTTAATTCTACAAAACTGAGCCAATCTAAGAGAAGGGAAACATTATTTTGGGTGTGGGAAACCCAGAAACCAGGGCTCACATACAACTCAGAAAGCAGCTGGAAGCTGCACTGTGATCATGTTCTTGGCATGGGACTATCCCAAAAAAACGCCTTAGTGACTGCACTGGACACTCTTTCTCTCTCTCAACTGAAAACTCACCATACACCTCAGAAATATTTACCTAGAGTCTTGTTGAAGTTGGTAGGTACTTGAGCAATGCATAAGTCTGGAAGAAGTGGCATTCTGTAACTTCCTGCCCAGCTTTGCCTGCAAATTTCTCCAAGTGGTCAGTCACAGTGAAAATTGGTTTAAATGTTTACTGAGAGCCCCAGCAAGCTTGAAAACTGAACTGACCTTGGACTGAGCCAGTTTGTAGAAAGCTAATCAGGTACCTGCAAGTCCAAATAAAAATAAGCACATAACACTTTCAGCTAGATCAGGGGAAAGGGAAGAAATCAATACTAAATACACTCCAAATTTTATTTTGTGTTTTGAAATACGAACAGAACCTATCCATGGTTAAAACTCAGATAATAGTTACAGAGAAAGGAAAGTTTCAGCTCTTATATTAACTGAGAAATTTGATTTATAAAAATAGTAAGGTTTTTCTCCACATTTTTTCACTAAATCACTTGAAGCTGACATTGTTTAAATATTAAAACCCCAAACATACCCAGAAGTGAGTAACACACGGGATGTTCCAAGCACAAAGAGATGAGCTATTTTGATCTAAACACTCTTACCTTAAAGGACAAAGTATCATTAACTAAGATGGAAAATTTTAGATTTATTTGGTTCAACGCAAATCAACACTTCAGCCAACTTTCCAATTAATTGTCAGACTTGAAAGCCCTTTATACATCCAGCTCCACAAGTAGTGTATCTCCCACCTTGCTCCAGTCCTCCTGCTCTCTTTTGGGTCACTTCCTACATGGCTTGAGATGGATGTCCCCAAAAAGTGGTGGCACACAAGTACAAATGAGCTGCTGAAAAGCCAGTGGGTAATTATGGCAATCCTACATCTCTCTTACTTCTTGGAATTCAACTGCTCAAGTTTCTGGAAGGTAACTTGCAATGGGTGAGTGCCCAGGACAGAGTGCCCCAACCAGGAGGAACCCAAGTACCACATCTAAAAATAAAAGTACTGTTTTGTCAGGTCAACACTTCAGTGCTCTTGGGAAGTCATCCAGATGGAAATTGCAGTCTTCCCCCAAGAGCCACATCCAAACAGTCTGAAATCAAGGTGCTGTGAGATCCAGTTACAGCTGAGATGTTTTTCACGTTTAGACCAAGACTCCAATCTCCACATCAGCTCCTTTCTGCCACATCCCTGAGCTGTGGCAGCATGAAAGCCTTGCAGCTGACCTCCAGAAGATGCATCAAAGATGCCTGAACTCAGAACAGTTTTAAGGCTACTGTAAGTGTCACACTTATCCCCAGCATTTATCCTGTGGAAAGCTGCAATACTCTCACAACACCGCTCATGCAGTGGCCACAGACCACTTACCCAAGTTCCAGCCACGTGGCGGTCGATATTAAAAACCTTTTCTGGAGCTCTGCACATGGGTAAACCTGAGAGCAAATGTGTGACAGCTTTGCATGAGCACAGCCACCCGACGCTCCACGGAATAGGGATTCCATCTCGCTGCTTTACAAAGCATCACACACATCCTTGGGACTAAGGAATGCACACTAACAGCAAGAAGAACTTAAAATGAAGAAATAGTATTCATCCTACAGGTTTCTGATCACAGTGAGGCACTCTCCTAGCCACAGGGGCCTTTCAGAGCAGAGTTTACCTCTAGCAAGCACAGTCATTTGCAAGCTAATACTCTTACTAGAAAATACAGATTTACACGTTTGAGGATACACAAACAATGAAATTCTGTGACCAAATCAGACCTCATAAAAGCTCATCTTAAAAAATCACCTGCTTGTAATTTAAAGGTTTGAGTTTGGGTTGTTTTATTTTTAATTAATTCTCCCAAAGTTGTGCTAAATTCCAGACAGATACACCACTTTTCAGTACCATTCTTTCATGCTCCTTTTAAAGCATTTTATTAATGCACACTACAAATAAATTCTATTGTAGAGTGAATTAAAGAGGGACTGTAGAGAGAATGAAAACATTTAGAGGCACAATGCAGATTTTAGGCATTCGAGTGAAATACAGGTCTCAGACCTTCTCATGTAAATGTGAAGACAGCAAACTGAAAAAAAAGATGGGAAAGAAATTGGAAGGGAAATTTTCCTTTTGCATTGAAAAGTTACTTTTGTTATAAAAAAGACTAAATCAAATAGTAAAAATTCTTGTGATTCAAACTATATTATATTAATGTGGCTCCACAACATAGTATGTTGCTACACTGTATAAATTAACTTTAGTTTTCTGGAGACAGTAAGTAGGGAGTGTTTTGTCTAGCTATATGGGCTCATGAACAATGTAACAATTTCAAAGCATTCCCTTCACGCATAAAAACCCCTGCATACTGTTAATATATCCTGACTAGATTAAAAGTCTTGCAAATTATTTTGCCTGAAAAGCCCTAGTATGAGATCTCCTTTAGGGAAATATCTTCAGCACCAATTATTTTAATTGACAAGGAAGCCAAGAGAATAGCAGCGAAGAGACAGAGACAGAGTAGACTAGGAAAGGCTCTGTTTCCCCATTTGCTCTCACATCCTGGAGTCTATTTGCTATTAGTACTTGCAGCCTTCCCCACCCTAACTATTTATATTACTACCACTTCATGGATATGTTGAAACTTTAAATCATGGGAGACTATGTAAGAGTAAAACTTAATAGGTTATCAGCACCGCAGCCATGCCTCACACACCTTTTTTTTTTCCCTTTAAAAGCCCCACTTTCATCACTTGCTGTCCCCAAATAGCTGGTATGCTTTTGAACAGTTTTAGCACACCACAATTATTTCCCTCCACCCTCCAGGGAGGAAACAAAGGAGAGCAAATGTAACCTACTCTGTGTGATAACAACTGTGAAATCTTCTGCTTTCCGCTCCTCACTCCCCCCACAGTGCCCTCCAGAAGTAACCCGAGCCTACCATCCCATCAAATCAGTGACATTTTAAGGCCCCTGTGCAAGGGGGGAAGAAAAAAAAAAGTCGTCTCAACCTTGGGAATCATGTGGAATCCACATAATTTACTATTTCCTGTGATTCATCAAACTTCCTTCTTCCCAAGAGTAATTGGTCACTACTTATTTATACACCACAGAGCAGCTTAACTCCAAAGGTCAGTCCAAGATTAAAAAAAAGCAGACCATTTATTCAAGAAATCTGGGTGGTTTGGAGTTGTTGGTTGTTTCTTGACTTTTTAAATTTTGCTTGGGGTTTGGGTTTTGGAAGTGGGGGGAGGTATTAAATGTGTTAAGAAAAAAACCTTACATGTCTTAAGCAGGCACTCAGCCTTTCAGAAAACTCGTGTTACCATCGCTAAAGCAGTATCACACCGTAGATTTAGGATGCAGAATCTTTAGCAGAGAACTGCTTGTATGTGTGGTAAATCAGGCCTCAGTTTCAGGCAGAAGAACTAGGAAAAGTGGGAGCATGCCCCACAGTATTGCACTTTGGCAACTCCTTTGCACGTTGTAAAAGAAAAGGATGCCACATATTTGATGCAGACCTGCCTTGACGCCCAGGCAGATGGGGTGAGCGCCAGTAACAATAATACTTCTGCAGGAAGAGTGTGTGTGTGGCTTTGTGTTTACAAAGCAAACCATTTTGTTCCCCTACAATAAAAATGTTTAATCTTTACTATAATAAGAAGTAAGGAAAAGCAATTATGAATCTAGATGCCCAGAGGAGAGAAATAAAGTAGTCCTTAAGCTCCACATTTCAGACAAAACTGTCATTCTAACATTAAACATCTACTCTTAACATACATGCACTCTTAATAAACAAACACTAAGACACTATGTAATTGAATACTTTCTCTAGCTAAAACTTCAGCCCAGTTTTCATGTTCTCTCTGCACTTCACAGCCCTGTAGCCCCATCTACACAAATGAGTCAAGTAGTATGAAAAGAGATGCTTGAGCAAGTTAATATCACATAAACTGCAAACCCCAGTTTGGGGGAGCAATTCATATCACCCATATTAAAGATGTGAGTAATTAAATGCTGAGATATAAGATGTCCAATCAAAAGGAAAGCTTGCATATATGTAAGCTTAAATGCACACGTTACAACATCCATGAAAATACAGCACATAACATAGCTGAAATTAAGAAGGGGACATTCTAATTCAGCCTGTTTAAAAAAATATAAAACACAGCCCAGCTCTTCTTTTAGGGTATAACTGAAGCATATCAAGCATATTTATTTATTATATCAAGAAAACAAGAGAAACCTGGAGAAGTTAAGCCAATTGTTACAGAAAAGCCATGTATTTTCTAACCCTCTTACAGATTCCAAAGATCTCCTTTATGGGGAGCAAAGGAATTCCAAACATCCTTGCAGGGCGCTTTGCCCCAGGCATTAACTGAAATTCCCACCATGATCAAGACAGAGAAAGAGGAAAAGAAACCATGTATTTTTTGAAGTATTTATGTATATATGCACAAATACATATATGTGCAAACAATATGTAACAATACGTCGTCAGCTGTATTTCAGATGATGAAATAGATGGAATTAGTCATTAGGAATATTTATACTCCTAATTATGATGTTAAATATGATTCTCTGTGACAAAGTGACACATGCAGAAATCCCAAGACATTTAGGAAAGAAATTACACGTTACTGCTTTTATTCATGTGTTTAGGTCAGGTTTTATTTCACTTTTTTACCTTCATTTTTTCGTTAGGAAACATGTGATGTCTGAAAAACAGGGATCTGAGACAAAGCCTTCTCTCCCTCAGCTAAAATACTTCAAGATTTTTTTTTCCCCTTTAAGCATTTCTACGTACCTGCCTAACACTGGTCATATGTATGGTCAAGATCATAACCATTTTTTCAAATTAGTTCAAAGTACTTCTTCTACTCCAAATTAATCATTTTAATTATGCTGTCAACAGCTGCATCAGGGCTTCAAATCAAATCTGTTTTGTTAATGAGATCCTGTTGCCCTACACTTTTTACCCAATACTCTTTTAAATTGCTAAACTACATGTTAGGATATTCTATTATAGGCAGGTCTTCATATAGACAATCAGTTTAAATAATTTAAAGAACACACTCCTCTGAATTTTGATACGCACATAGGAAAAAACCCAACCTCCTGAAAGTCTTGAATTTTTGTCCTTCATTCGAATTCTCATAAAAGTAATAGGGGGAAAATCTGTTCAATGGAAGTGTAGCAGAGAAGGAAGATAATAATCCTTTCCTTTTTGCTTTGTGATGAGCTGTGATCCTTCCTGTTTCTGCATGTGCTTCAGTGAAGCCTTCCTAAATTGGCAGAATTTTAATGCAACAAAAATATGTACTGGCAAGGTCGAGATTTTGCTTAGCTTTTTTCCTCCCCTCCCCGGTGTTCCTTTAAACCTTACAAAAGAGCCTGTAGACAGGACTGTCAGGTAAAATTCACAGAACAAAAGAATGCAAATTGCCACCTATTACCTCTGAGGCACATTTCAAATAACCAAAAGAAGTCTAGATAAATGATAAGATTCCAGTCAATAGCTCGTTTCTGCTATAACCACACAGTTCTGAAAGGAAATGCACTGCAGTTAAACCAGTAGTGATTACTGGACAAGAAAAATATAGTTACCTTTTAACCATGGCACAGTAGCATTTACAGATCAAAAACATGTTATTAAACTCACAGACTGGCCACTCTCCATGTCTTCTCAGAATATTTCTCAAAAGCTAACGTTTCTAACAGCACAGCACCTGGAAGTATGCATACCTCGCATTTTCTTTCCTGGCTACAGCTTCCATAAATCCCATCTGCCCCTCTCGGAGGCGGAATAACTATCCTTTTAAGAAAAGTATTAGCTTTTGTAAAGTCACACGCTTAAAGCTGCCACTGAAGCAAGGTGCTTATAAGCACTTTGTGTTGGCCTAACCCACACTCTTTTGAAAATACCACCCTCGGGCAACTAAATCCTTGGCCTAATTTTCAAAATTGCTGAAGATTCAGCAGTTTCTAATCATTGCACGGGAACTAACGGGGTGTTAGCAGTTTGAAAAACAGGCCACTTATTTGAGTCCCTTAGGACCAGAGCTTCAGATGCCTAATTTTACACAGCCATTTTTAAACAAAGCAGCCTTAAGCCAGGCTTTTTTGCCTAAACTTTGGCCAAGCAGCTTGCCCCTTACATTGAGAGGCTAAAAAAGGCTGACACATGTGAATATGGAGAAGGGGATGGGCACTAATAAGAGCAAAGTTTACAAAAACTGCATGGGCGGTGGAAGAGGTGAATGCAGAGCTGCTACTCCACAGAACTGCTGCTGCATGGCAGGTGCCAGGGAAAAAAAGAAAAGGAAACCAAGTAGAACCATCATGAATTAGCTGTGTGGAAATGAAAAATATGTATCCACCTTACAGGAAGACATAAATTAGGGCTAGAGCACTATTGCTTAGGCTCTATGCTGGATCATAAGAAAATTGAGTTATAAAAATGTGGCTTCCCAAAGGTCTTAACTAACATCCTAGCCTCAGTATACAATACAGCATTCCTCAATGTAATTCCTGCTGTTTGGCCATCAGTAACAACTGGAACCCTGTGATAGCACTCCTGACAGATCATGGTGCTGCTGAGCCCTGTCTGTGCTGCCAGGGAACAGGTGAGCTCAGAGGGTCTCAAGGCACAGGAAAAGTCCTCCATACCGAGCAAGGCATTTACAGTCACACGAGAAGCCCCACCTGGAGCTTCAAAACCAGCTTGCAGTTGCCCTTGTACATTGTACTGCTCTGTGTGTATTACAGCTGCTTCAGAACTGAAAATAACACACACGGGAAAGGACAGCCTGACACTCAGAAAGCAACTCTCATGAAAATATCAAGAATTTGGCATTTGTAAAGCAAGAGGTAGCTCATATTTGTCACCAAATTTCTGATGACTTACATAAATAGCTATATCTGATGCTTGACAATGCTGATATGTAAAATAAGACACTGCCTGAATGGTATTGGGCAATTAAAAGGGGGAAACAATTATACATAAGGTCAAATTCTAGGGATTTCTACAACTTTTACACACATTTGCAATAACTATTTTCATTCATAGAACAAACAATGGAAGCAATTATCAAGGCTGGATCTAAGTTTTTTAAATATCCCACAGGAAGGCATTTTATAATGCACTGAATCTATTTAGCAGTTTGAGAACACCAGTATCATCAGCCAGCCAATAATGAAGTCAAAACATTACCCAGGAAAAGTATAACACACAGACAGATTCTATCTCCTAAAAGTCTGAGCTGTATTGGAACATATTTTCTACATAAACATTACTGGTGTAATCCAACAGATTTATAAGATGTATTCTTAAAAGCTTATTATCAAACAAGCGTTTTATGAAGGATGGTATGTTGTGCTTTATAGCAAGGTTCTGAGGTAAACTTTCATTTAAATGCAAACTGTAAAATGGTCTAAGCATTATTTTGGCAACTTGATGTGTACAGAATTCATCCCTACTCCAATTTCATCATATCTTTAATAAATCCTTGTAGACTGAAATTGTGCCTAGCAATTATTTAAGAAATATGACTCAAGAATCTAAATAGTTTACAAACATTGCTAAAATATTTGCCAGCAAAATATAGAAGTATTTTCACTTTTCCCATAATGCAGTTAGATTTCTCTTTTGGGGTTTTTTCAGTGATGGAAAATAATTTTTCTCTTAATATCAGAGATACAAGCTCAAAGGACAGGTCCTGTCCTGGTTTAAATCAGGCAGCTCTGAGTAAATCTATTTTACTCAACTGATAATCCCCCTCAAAGAAAACAACTCTTGCTTTTTACGTCATCAAACCACTTTTCCCGCCATGAATTTCCATCGCAACTCTCTTTAATGGAAGATGAATTACAGCAACAGCTTACATACCTCTTCTATTTCAATTTTGACATATCAAGGTTTCACTAGCCTCTATTTCCTCCTTCTTTTCCCCTACAGTAATTGCCAGGATTGCTTTCTGCTTTGAAATATCCTTCACATGCAAATGCTGGAGTTAGCCAGGCTGGGCAGCTCTCCCCTCTCAACAACAGGGGGAAAAATGCTACCTGCTATGATAAATCAGAAGACTTTCATGCTGTTTCTAATTTTACCATTTCATGTTCAAGTAATGCTGATCACAGACTTTTCTTTCCTAATTACTGTTTTGGATGAACTATATGATTTTTTGAGCTGGTGGAAGAACATCAAAAAAGTACAATAAGCAAGCAGGGCTGCTGAGAACCTAACACAGGCTAGCAAAGGAAAGGCAATAAATAAGATATTGAAAAAGGGAACTAAATGTATGTATCAATGAACAGTTTGTTCAGTGCAAGATAGTTTAAATAAATCAGGATTTGAACAAAAAAAAGTTTGTCCTTGATGATGATGTAAGTCACGTTAATATCATTTCATTCCCCCATATATTACCTCTTCATGTCTTAGGAAGAATTAAATATTTGCCCACTGGAAAAAACCTGAAATATTTGGCTATTTTACAAGGCTGTAATAAGAGAAAATAAAATTTCTAGTTAAAATTTGAGTGTCAGCAAGGCCATTTAGGGTAACAAAGATCTACATATTTAAATGAAGGCGTTTCCCTTCCAGCTCTAGCAGCACCAGATACAGAGGACTAATTCAAAAATTCATATTTCCAAGCAAAAAATTTAATAGAGTGAGTTTTGCAAATAGAGCAAATTTTATTAGTAATGAATTTTCACCTCAAAACCCTTTCTCCAAGTATCTCTGCATGCCACAATCTTTACATAAATATTAAAAAAAAAAAAAAACACAAAAAAAAAAAAAAAAGCCCCAGAAACAAAAGCAACATGTGCAAAACCCAAGCAGCCTCATACTCCCAGCTGGAAGTAGCTTTTAGCTAAAAATTGGACCTGAGAAATCAGATCCTAAAAAAAATTCAGTTCACTCAAAAAAAAAAAGTTTCTGAAATTGGTTTCTGCCCAGTTATGCTTGTCCTATCCTGAGCCTGCACATGTACAGTTCACATTGTAGACTCCTGCACTTCATGCTCCCCATCACATCCACACCTCTGTGTACAGGTAAGAGTTTAATTGAATGAGTTTCAGTTACTGGCTTTTAACAAGGCAACTCTATTTCCATGGTGCAAACTTTTACTGAGACAGATTACTTCCCAATTATCAAGCACACTTTGCTTGCTCCTTTATCTCCACTGTTTGGGGCTCCCCTCACCTCCCAGTTTCCAGTTACTTTGTCCTTAATGATTTTTTTTTTCTCAGATAATTTAGCATTATGAAACTTTTGGATTTATGCAATGCAGTCACAAATTAAAAATTATATATATATATACATACACACACACATACATAAAGGCAGCAATCTCTTGCAGTACATACCTGGGTTATTCAATGTATTTATGGTATGCACGGTTAGAAGTCTTGTTACAACTATTAAATTACCAACAAGGAGGGTAAGTATGAATCCTGTCGGCATATCTATCTTAATTTTCAGCAATCTTAAGCAAACTGTTCCTTGTGTATTTTATACAGAAATTTCTATGCAGACAATCACTGGATTTTATTGTTATCTCTATTCCATGTCCATTGTTATCTTGTGAATATTTTGATGTGTGTGTACTGTTGGCTGACCTGCTTTGTTATAAGGAAGACTACTATTACTTGGAGTAACTTCCTCCAAAAACTGAAGAGCAGTGAAACACTTCTTACAGTTCAGCAGGTCTAATTAAAACAAGGATATGGCATTCAACTCCTCTTTAAGCATAGAACTGAAGACTTGCCTGCAAATTCTGCAAAATACTTTATATTTTCCTGGCTCATTCACTAACATTTCAGGCTGACTCAAAAGCCAGATTACATAACCAAGCATTGTATGATCATCCATAAAGTTTAGGTGGTCTTTTTTGCCCTATGTCAATAAACCAAGTTTAAGGTAGAGAGCTGAATGGTGATCCAGATCAGAAAAGCTTTTTTTCTCTGCAATGCTGGGTTTAAGTTATTTCTAAGAGGCACTTAGTAATCATGAACCCCCACACACTGTACTCCTAGTGTTTTACCTTGACCCTGACAAAAGGGGCTTTTTTTCCCCTTACCTACTATCACTAGAAAGGATTTTCAAGAATTGCATCTCATCATGTCAGCTTCTCCTTGCAGAGTTGACCTCTTTGCAAGTCAGAGTCTGGAAGCATCAGGAGAAAAAATGCAGAGCAGCTTCAGCAGAAGTCATACATCACATACAAAAACCAGACAGACTCAAAATCACATTCACATTGGTGATGCTGCAGTTACAATACAAAATCAGTTCTATCCCTCCTTCCTGACACTTTTTCCCCTGGTCATTCCTACTCAGCTATAAAAGTTGCACATTCCTGAAAGTGAAGCACATTTCTTTTGGGGGCTTTCCCAACATTTTGGTGTATTTCCCAGAGGAATTTTTTGAGAGACCCTTTTTTAATGAGAACAGATCAAGAGATAGACAAATCACAAGGAAGCAGTAAACTACTGCAATAACACTCAGAGAAGGGAAGACAGGACCACTGGACGAGCCCCTGGGCTCCTGTGCCTCAGAGCCATGATCTGAAGAGCTGAAGCAGCTACTGCTGCCCCTTTTCCTGACAGCACTGGGGCTTGGAAATGTAAGTCTGGATAACAGTCCCGCTGTGCTCTAGAGAAAGGGATCCTTAAACTCTACCCACGCCTGTAGTATCATCACAACTCAGGTGCATTCCAACATGCATTGCATCTGCTGAAAGCACATTTCTCAAAACCTGTAATCCTGGATTATTCTCTTGTCTTTTCTTCATGAAAGCCCTAAATTTTGGGAGTCTCTGTTTTCAACTTTGGACACAATGTAGCAGTACTGCAGGATCCAGGGAGCATTCAGGAGTCAGGCCGCAGATTACACACCAGGAATTGGTATTTCCTGATAGCACCTGACCCGAAGTTAGACCAAATGGTCTGAAATGTGCTATATAAGAGATAGGTATTATTACTATAATTTGTCTCTTCTGTGCCAGACAAAGCATTCTGAATTGCAGCTTTCCTTGTTTACATGAAAACAAGGAAATTAGCTTTCCATTTCCCTAGTGCTATCTAGGGAATGCAAAAAGGATGCCCTAGAAGAAAGGCTTTCAGAGTTTGCCACAATAAAGATGCTTTAGGGCAGAAACCTATGAAAATACATTTGAAGTGGGAACTGCCACTCAAGGGCATCCTAAATATTACTATTATTGTACCAATCCAATTATTAGTCTATCTACTAAATGTTATCTATATATTAATAGTCAAGCACACGTGATTACACACTATTATAGTTGTTATAAATACTGATTTTATTTAATTAAATATTTATATTTGTATAAGTTACATACACAATTATATTTTATACAAAACCACATTTCCAATTCAATACCCACATATGCATAATGTGATGATAATTATTTCCTTAAGAATTGAGGTGCTGGTTTATCAATATAATTCCTGTGCTTGTGTACTCTTCTCTGACTGCCTACTTCTCTTTTTAAAGGACACTATGCCAGACACATCATAGAAAAAAAAACAGAGGAGATCTCAACTGGCTCCTTTTTGGCTGGTTTTATGGGGATTTTTTGGTATTTTTTAACATAGAGCAAGTACACAGTAAGATAAAGGAAACACTATTTTAATTGTATTCAGTGATACTTTGTAGTTAATTGCACTTGTGTTTCCTCAAGCAGCTCAAACACTGCAAAGTCACAATCCTAACAAAGTAGGAAAATATTATCTTTTCAAATGTGAAGACAGAAATCAAGATGAAGTGACTTTTCCAAGGCCAGTGACAGACAGGAGAAAAGAAAGAAGCAGAATCAGCCTTTCAAACATTTGATCTTTTACTAGAGAGAGGTCTCCTCCTCAGCTGAAACAGGTCTATTTTGGGGACAGTTACAAAAAAATAGCTTCAGTTGAAAATCAGGGGCTTTTTCTATTTGGCTTTCTGAGTTAGTTGGAACGGGTAATAGTAATGGAGAGACTCATTAACTCCTGTGCTTTTCACCACTGCTTTCAAAGCAATCACGGAATTAGCTGAAAATTGTTCTCTGGCCTGTCCGTGTTCTCTATTGAACAATTCTCATGATAGAAGAGCCAAGATCTGTGACCTAAACTTGGCTCCAATAATGTAGAGAGCAGCCTTTCCTCTGTGGTGAACTGAGCCTTGAACAATTTCATTAAAATAAATCATTTCAAAGATGAAATCAATGCTCTCATAACACAATAGCCTAAATCGTTAATACAGATCCTAATTTAAAGCAGGCAAAAATGTAAATTTTCCCTATCTTCTTTCACAGAAAGACATGTGCCAGACTTTCATGGGAGGCATAAACTCACCTGCAGTACTGATGGCCAAGTCCAACATTTATTAATTCCAATGACAAAAAAAATAATGAAGGTGACAGCTCCATTTTGTAACATGGAGCTGGTCAGACCTAAGCACACAGCAGCAGTAGGTGATCTACCATGTGAATGAGATGGATGTAATGAAATCAGCATGTTTGTCACCAAATGATCCCACTGCTGTCAAATAATTCCAGTCCATGCACAAAGATCCCAAGCACAGGTCACAGTAAAGCATTCAATTCAGTACCAAGAACCTTATCATATTATTTCACATTTATTTCACATGAAGAAAGATTGTAGTCAAGCAGTCTGACAACTTTGCCTATGAAGGACAATTTCTCTAAAACAAATGCCAACAGCTTATTAAGTTACCAATATATTGCTAAGCTATAGTGACTTAATGCCACCAGGCCAAAATACTTTCTGATGATTTTTAAAGGGCAGTGCTGGGAAGCTTGCAAATCACACATTCACATTTTAATGAAAGGTGCAATTACTGAACATTTACCTTGTATTTAATTAGAATGAAACATCAATAAAGCTCATTTAGCATCTCTCTAATATGTCAGCAACTTTTTTTAAAGGCGATAGCAAACATTCATTTTTGATTTATAGTTTTGCATTTGCTGGTTGCTATTAAACGACTGAATGACAAACGGTGCAGTTTTGTCAATTCCAAAGCAAAGATAACTCTGCTGTGGTTCTTGCACAGAACTCGAATCAAAGACTAATTTAAAATCAGTATAATTTCCTCTAAAATAACAACAATGGTTAGGGTTATCATATGCAATTATGACAATGGAATGCATCTGTTTTTCTGATCTAGCTGTCACTGTTTTGACTGCTTCCTAATGCATTCAAAATTACAAATAGCTGATGTGGATGGGAGACATCCCATGAAAGCCAACAGAATTCCCATGCCTTTACTCTACAGTACTGGTTGCCACTGACAGGACTCTTCTGGACCACACTGCAATGTCATGTCTCTGGAGTAGGCACTTAAGCACAAAATCACTACAGAAAAATCTTACTTTCAATTGACTTACAGTCCAATGCTTATGCACCTAAACAAGAAAACAACTTAAGAGAAACTTGTCCTTCTAATTCAATATTGAGCAGCAGCCTACCAGGTAGGAATATATATCTGTTACAGGAAAATTTAAATATTTAACACCTTATGTGATAAATATCTAATATTTACTCAAGCTCATAATGAATGCTTGTCTAGGAGGAGGACATGAAACTGCACTACAACTATGTCATTAGAATTTTTTGAAAAGGAAAATTTAATTAAATAATTTGCCAGCCAGCTTGCTAATGATTTCATGACCATGCTACGTAAACATTGTTTCCCTGATTTGCTTTAGATGTTTTCAAGCAGATATTGAAAGGGCATTACATTTGCCAATGGCCTCTCTGCTCTAACTCATGGGAACTCATGACAAATATCTGCCATAGAGGGCTTAGAAATCAGAGGAACCTGTCAGACACATTCAGAAGGTATCCTGCACAGGGCAGGGCTTTGAAATAAAGCACAACTGAGCATCTCAAGGCTTTCTGGTTATTGACTGCTCCTTACAGGTCATCTGTACATGGTAAAGATATTTAAGCAGGAACATTTTTGAAAAAAATATTTGCAAGAGACAAAAAAGGACTATTCTGTGATAGAAGCTCCAGACTGCATCTCAGAAGTTTTGAGTTCAAATTCAGGATTCTGCCAGGCTGACTGTGGGATTTGAGACATTTCACCCTCTTTGCCTGTCACTTCCAAAGGGGATTATTTGTATGACTTACACTTCCATGAGGCCTTCACCTACAAAAGGAGTGGAATTTAGGAGCACATACATCCCTGAGCACATTCCACAATTAAAACCAGAAATCACTAAGTTTTGAACAGATTGCAAATATTCTTGTGCTGCAAGGAAAGGAACAATCTGTGAGAGCATGTGTGTGGTAACACTGACCCCAGCTGCCCTCAGAAGTGGGTGCCAGGTCTCCATACACTTACAGAGGAATTAAAAGCTCTTCTGTCAAGTCACTCTCAGGCAAGTGCTAGACACCCTTCTGCCTAAGCACATGTCAAAACTTCTTTGCACTCACACTGGCAGGTCAAATTTGTGTTTTACAATCAAAGCACACACACATACAAAAAATAAAAAATAAAGAAAAAGCTGGAGTTACATTTTCTGATGAAACTGATGTAACAGAATGAAAGGGGAACGAAGCCTCAGAAGGAATCTCTAGCAAAACCATACTTAAATGTGTTTTTAATCTATAACAATGCTAGAATCCAGGACAGTTATGAGCTTGGTTTGTTCTCAGTTCATGCAGACTCTTTTCTCCCCAGAGTAATTGCGCAGTATTTCTTGCCCTCCCAATTAGCATGGTCTCCCAGCCCTCACTGCAGACGAAGTTAATGTGAGGAATGGAAGTGCAGCTCTGCCTATCTTTCTGCAGGTTGTAATTTTGTTACATCAACCTAATACACACCTGTCTCTGGGCAAACTGCTCTGTGTCACAGGCCATCTTGTAACCATCAGATGGCAACTTTTCAGCACTGCTGATCTGAACTGCATTCGGATAACGACAGCATTGACAGTTCTTCTGATTTTCTCATATTTGATGTTTTATTTAAAACCCCAGCTGCTCCAAACAAATGATCCTCTAGGAATGTCAGCTTTCATTTCCCAAAGCGTACTTTCAGCCCTCATGTTGTACATAAAAGCCTGGGAACAGGAACCAAATGTACCTTGATGTCTCAAAAATTCAAAGCAAAATGAAAAAACACAATGTGCACTTACATATCATCATTTTAGGGTATCAGGCTCCTTTCCACTAAGATTAGGATTTTTTTTTTCCTAAAAAGCAATGTAACTAGCTAGAAAATTTACCTTGAATTTCAATGAAAACTTTGCTTACAATAAGAACTGTTTAAAAGGCACAGGTGTACTAAACAAGTTTGAACAAACAGTAGTTTGGGCTTTTTTCTTCTCTTTCTCTTCCCACCCCTTCCCCTGGTTTTGGTGGCTGCTCATTAATCCCAAGAGATGAAGGACTTCATATTGACTCTGGCTTAGCATTTATGAGGTGTCTGAATACTTCAGTGTAAAGTGGATTTGTTGGGAGTTTTTACTTGAACCTGTACATGGTCTCAGGGATGGACTAACCGGCTGGAAGGGATGTCCTGAGGATTTTAACAGAAATCTTTAAGGCAAGAAAATACTTTAAGTTATCAGAGAAAGAATGGAGGGCACCCAATTGCTTAGCCAAAACAAGGACCATAAGGAGTTAATTTCTGACTGACTTACACTCTTTCCTCATATTTCACTCAAATGCAGAAGAGTGAATTTATAATGCCAAGTTTCAACTTTGCAAAGCACCACTCTCCCAGCATTATGCATTTAAAAAACTGGTTAATAATATACATTCATGCCTAAACCAATGCTATAATTGAAGATTCCTTAGAACAATGAAAGACTAAACCAATCCTAAATTTACAAGGCTCTGTGGTACTATTTAAGGACATCCCTGAGTTAACATAGAATTCCAAACCCAGCTCTCACACTCACTTGCAGAGAGGACCCAGCTAATCCTACACAGCAGGGGGGTTTAGTAACTCTTCTGCAATTAGCCTGAGGCCTGAATTGAAGAAACAGCTCCCTCCACCTACCTCCATCCCATTTTCTGTGGGCTGTAACATGCTCAGGCTCCCTAAGGGTTAGAAAGCCCTCATCCTCCTAAAGCCCTCATCCTCCCAGAAGAGACCCCAGAGAGATGAGAACTTCTAGCTGGGTTGGATGCGGGGGAAGGTCAGGCACCAGTTATTTGTGTGGCACTGGCTGAACAGCATCATCACCCTGGCACTGACAGCTCCCATCCAGCTGGCATTTGATGCTGCAAGACCAGCAACCTGCACACAGATAGACTCTGCTTAAATCTTTGGTAACAGACCAGCCAGGAAGGAAAACAGCCCCAAGGGAAACTGGAGCTTCAGTTCAGCATTCAGTATACTCACCATCATGGGATTTTAAGAAGAATAGCAGCTCAAAGAATAGAAGAGTTTGCCAGGAAAGAGAGAAATCACCATATGCAAAGCAACTTCAACTCAGGGACACTTTTGGCTTTCTTCTCCTCCCCTCTGCCCTGGTGCAGTCCTAGTAACACACCTAAATTCAAAGGAATTTTACAAGAGAGGATACAGTACGTAAAAGAAAAATCAAATCTGATGGGACATACATGATAAATGTGTAAAGGGAGCAATTATAGGAAAGTAACAGATATTGTGGCACTTCACATTTCCAATCAAAAGGTGTCAAAGGAAAAAAAAAAGGGAAAAAAGAAAAAAGGCTTTCTGCCTCTTGTATTACCCATAACTGCAAAACAAATTTAAATTTGGAGGACTAAGGCTCCTACCACTTCCAGTGGGTCACTACATGTACGTTTTCCATGCCTATTTCACTGCAAGTCTAAAGAGTTTCAGAATTAGTTTAAGAGTGCTGATTTTGGCGCTGACTTTTCAAGACTCACAAATGAAAAAGCAACATGCCATACTGAATTAGTTTGTCATTCAAGTTCTATAATCCTGCAAACAGGATTTGCACACTCACCATCCATACGCTATCTTGAAACTTTTCCCCAAAGTGATTACAGTGGCAAATTTAAGGTTCCTATCCAATAAAACTGCTTTTATATTAAGGCTAAGAACAGAGTTCCCTGCATTTGTATAGTCTCACGTTTAAAAAAAAAAACCTAAAATTTCTTAACTAAAATTTTTAACTAAAATTGTTTTAATTTGTTTAAAAAAATAAACTAAAATAATATCCTAATCAGAAGACATACAAATTGATTGATATTTGGAAGAAGACATGATTTTCTTTTCTAGAGTTATTAATGTTTCAATCAACTGTGCTGTAGACCCATCACCAATAAGTTGTTTGCAACACCGATTAGACAAATTCAGCAATTACAAGAGACCACAGAAGCCTTCATTAATCCATGGTCAAATCTCATTATAATTTCAGTTATGTGATGCATAACCCCAAGCATATGTGTCCACAGCATTTCCGAACAGCACCAACCTGTGTTTTAAGGCAGCCCTCACAAAATGCTCTCAAAGCATCAGTGCTTTGAGACATCATCACGGATGGTTAGAAATAAAAGTGTCAGTGATGAAGTATCAGTGGAAGTGAAGAGTTAAAGAAAGAGCCCTACTTTAATGTAAGGAAAATCTTACATTATCTTACAAAATCTTACATCTTCTTTTTGTATGGATACAAAAAGGATAATTTAAGGTAGTAAGAGGAGAAGCATTACAGGAGACAAAAGTAGCACTCCACCCCACCAATTCTCATTGAGTATTCACTCCAAACAAAATCTCTCCAAACTACTGTTTGATAGGGCTAGAGAGGCGGAAGATGTGCAGTCATCTTTAAAATCTTTGATAATATTTCCCTTAAATTTTATTAAAAACACATGGCAATTTCTTTCAATCAGCAGCCAACTTTGAGTTAGTTTTTAAATACAAGCTCCATTCTCTCTTTAGCTCCCCTTTAGAAGGGCAGCAGAACACTTCCTACAGGAGAATTAAAGCCAGATGCTGACAACTGGACCATGAATCAATATATTTCTTAAATTCTATATTTATACACCTCCAGCCTCTCTGGCCAACTGTACCAACACACTTGTTGCTCAGGGTATCACTTGTGATCAGGTACTGGCCAGAGTGAGGAGCAGCAGTCAGGCACCTCCAATTTTGAAAACCTAGCTCCTCTTTAAAACCGTATATTACATGGAGTCAGCAATATACTTTTAAAATTGAGATTTTTTTTTATTGATCCATTCCAAACCTAAGTATAGGATGGCAATGACGTCCTTCTCTCTCATTTGCCTTGAAAAAGGATCTATCAGAAAAAGACAGAACAAAGTACCTGGCATGAATAGTCAGACTCCTTTGTTTTAAGACCACAACTTCCCTATTACCAAGGAAACACATAAAGGAAAAAGAAGGTACCATTAAGGAAAGAACTTTCAAAATAAGTAAAAAGAACCTCTACTAACACGCTTGGTAATCCTGTCCCTTGACCAGATGAGCTTAGTCATGCCTAACATGGAGCAGGGAGCTTTTGCTGAAGCAAAGCTTCAAGGATGCAGCAGTGATGGAGAGAAACATTCCTGCCTTTTACAGGCCTGAAGGATCCTGCTTCAGGACAGGGTGTCTGGAATTGACACCATCCCCCACAGCCACAGCAAAGGTGTGAACAGATTCGCTCTGGGTACCACCACTGACACTCACAACTTCTCCTCCCCTGTTCTCTCTAATTATGAGAAGTAGAACCCAACCCCCTGATGAGTGATTTTGCCAGAAGGTATCCCTGAACATTTTCCTCAGTCAAATACCGTGAATCATGTGAATAGAACAGGAATGGAAGAAACCTGACTCTATAGAAATGCCTTCAAATAGCCTACGGACTTGAGCTGAGATTTATGGGTCTGATCTAAATCCCTTTGAGGGCAGTGTAAAGACTGCAACAGGGTAAGGCAGGAATTCTGTTCCTGCTGTGAGAAAGCACAGAAGACATGCCATCCTCTGTTAATTACTTTATTTCTACAAGGAATTCTCAGGAAAGGAAAACCTGGCCCTAAAATATGAGAAACAATATACATTACTGAACATCAAAGCTTACTTCAGCAAATCAATAGGATTTTATCTCTTTTTTCCCAATAAAAATAACAACTCTCTGCCTAAATTAGAAGCACTTTGATATTATATACAACTTTATTAATCAAATGAGCACATTCACTAAGAAACTCTTGATCAAATCACACTGATAGGCAGTTAGGAATGATACTAACAATTGTCTAATAAGAGCCATGAAGTAATCCCATTTGATATTTTCTTACAAACATATGTGAAATCATTTTGTCTTATTTTGCTGTATTCCATGTATTTGTGCATTTATAATGCACTTAGGAAAAGTACATAAAAGTTCCTCTTAGCTGTTATTCACTAGTCTCCACCTACCATTTGATATGTATACAACAAAGCCCAAACAGAATTGAAACGTGGTATGTGCAAGTTTACACTTCTACACTGCATTACTCCTCACACTTTTAGATATTTCCCCTCCCTCCAGAAACATATTTTTAAGGTTTTTTCCTAGCAGCACTGACAAGTCCAAGCTGAAACCCTGCTCCCTGCACAACCTAAAGTCAGATGTTTCTGCTCCAAAAGGTTTACAAACTAAAATACTATGAATGCAAAACAAATGGATAGAACAATGTCTACTTGGGTAAATTAACAGACTGACAGTGGAATTATTTTTCTTGCACATATACCTCATTTGTAGAGCCGCATCATTCATATGCCCTGAATTTAGAACCACTAGCTTATCAAGTCCTTGAGGCCAAGAAGGATAAAGATACAGAGATGTCTTCATTTAAAAAAAAAAATCTATTGCAATACTGAAAGTTATTTTTTTAATGAAGACTGGATTCTACTGACAGCTGTCTACATTGCAGTATTGAGGTTTCAGGGCTACTATAATTTTATTTCTTTTACTTTTATAAATGCAGAATATGCAATACTGCATTAAGACTGACGCAACTAAACTGAGTTCTTACAGTGAACTGTAATTCTTCTTTATTATCTTTATTCAAATACTGCTTGCAAATTGTACTCTGGCTGCACAACTATTTATTTCAGGTTTGCTTTCAGAAAGCTAAATAGGAAAAACATTGTTTGCATCATAAAACCACTTTTTTTTTTAGCTTTGCTCTACATTCTGAGGAAATGGTTATAAAAGTAGAGATTTCACATGAAAGACATACAGATTTCCATGACTACACTTGTGTTTACTAATAGAAGATGATGCATGTAGAAAACTAAAAATTGAACATTTGTTCCTGGTTCCATTCTTTGCAACGAAGACCAGAACTTGCTGAGGCTACTTGTGTGGCATCCCACTCCACAGGCAGCTCTGCAGAAACTGCTGGGCTTCTATGTTTGGCTCAAATGCAATTTACCACCCAAACTGAGCACACAGGCCCTTAGCAAATGCCTGGATATTTGCAACCACTCTGCCTTTGCTCAAAAAGGAATCAAGACTTTTCCTAACTGTCGCATCCAGTTCTGCAGAGCAGTATGAAATTCCTGCCCAAAAATCTCCTCAGCAAGTCTGAATGATGCTCCCAGTGCCAGCACCACAACCCAGTACCAGCATCACCATCAGGAATATCAAGCTGCTGAACTCTTGTCCCCACCTGTTCCTGATACCTGCACTGTGAAACATCTCCTAAGAAAGAAAGCATTTTGCTTAGAGCTCAGCAGATTTCTGCTTTGCTTTTGCAAGGGTTGTAGTATTTGCAGAAATGCACACACAGCTGCGTATTTTAGCAGTTTTAATATTCATGATATACTATGCTGGAATGAAAATCAGACCACCAATCTCTGTTGAGGCTCCAGTATTAGTTGGACACCAAACTGCTTTAGGTTCTCATAGGGAAAAGAAGAAAACAAACACCCCACAGTCCAGCCTTGTATCATTTCATAAGGATCACAGCCAGTGGGTGAGGGGAAGGAAGAGAAAACTGTTCAGGAGATGGCTAGTGATATGAAGGCTTTCCTCACCAGCAGAATGAGATGTTTGTAGACAAGATGGCAGGTCAGTGATGTCTCATCATTTTTTAGCAAGCCTACAAACATTGCCTTCTGAGCCTCAAGCTTTTACTCTCATGACAATTCTTACCCACCATAATGAGATTCAACCATGCTGGGGACAGCAACACAAGCTTCCTCACGCTGCTCAGCTGTGCCTATTGATACAGATCTTTGCACCAAAGCCAGGATAAAGATTTCCGATCAGTTCAGGCTAAGCTAAAATTGGAATACTACTCTAGCATAGCAAGAGGCAGTTGTGCTTGTGTGCTACTCTGCTTACGCAACAGCATCACACACTTGAGAGGAAAACTGAGGTTCACACCAGGCACTTCTTCAGTATCAAGTATCTCAAATGCAACTAAACTTTGAAATAGTGCATTGAGCCCACTCTTCTCAGGCAAACACAATGCACCAAATGCCTACCACTTTCTGAGCAGCAAAAGCAGACATAGAAAATAAACACTTCTGAATAAAGCAAAGCAATCTATTATTATATTGGACCCCTTCAGAGAAACACTCATGCCAAAAATCACTTCTACACGTAAGAAAACCTGCAAATCAGAGCTAGTGCACAGACTTGCTCAAATATTGAGAAACAACATGGATATGAGGAAATCTGATACTTTATTTATAATTACCTCTTGGTAATAAAGAGGTTAAAGGCACATCATAGACTGCAAACTCAGCTTTCATCTCTACAAATGGATAACCTGACAAGCAATGCATATGTGTGTGTCTGTCTGTGTCTGTCCACGGGCAAATGAGTGAAATATTCAGCATCTTGTATAAAACCAGAATTAAAAGACGTTAATTATTTGCTTACTAGAAATTTAGACAAGCTACTTTATCTCTTGGTCATTTCCTATACACAGAAATACACACTGGTTCCCAAGTACAAGCTAGAGAAAAAGCTAATAAGGAACTTCTGAAATTATTACAATATATATTCTAAAGATGTGAACTGCAGAGCATGCTCTCAGTAACAGCAACTAAGTGACTTTCTAACTCTTTCCTCCCTGATCTGTTTATTTCTAGCAAAGTTGTGCTTGTAGATCATCTTGTCCAAAGAAAGGATTTTAAAGTAAATACAGACACATCTCTTCCTATCAATCATGATCCTAGGGATCAAAGATCCTTTGTAAAAGAATTTCTACCTCTTCCTCCCAGATGCACTCCTTAGAATATAAATACAGAGAATGAGACAAGTTGTATAAGATTTTTTCTCAATACACACCAATGCGTGGAACAGACCTGGGGACACACTTAAAGGACTGGTGACAAAGAGGCACAATGGGTGAATTTCTCTATCACTAACCCTGAGGCCATTTGGCCTGTGTCACTCCAGGCAAAGTGATTTCCCTGCCTTGAAATCCTAAAAGTTTCTCAGGACTACATTTTGAAGTTCAACAGAAGAAAGAACATCTCTTACATTTACTTTGGAAAAGCATGTGAATCAGTGGAGAAGACTATTGCTCTGATTTCAGAGTATAATGCTAGGCTTCAAAATTGTCTGATTAGAAACAGGGCTTCTAAACATGTCTATCTTGATGGAAAAAGTAGTAGAATGTTTATTTTTGCAGGTATTTTGGCCTGGAGAGAAATATATGAAGCAGACTGAAGTTTCCAAATCATTTTCAATTACTCTGCTGGGCTAAGGAAGAACAGATCCTTCTTGCTTGGACAGCATTCCTCATAAAAACACAAGCCCTCCTGAAGGAATCCATTTAACATGGTCTTTAAACAATACATTTTGTCTAAGCCATTACTATATGTCTACTTTTCTGCATCTGTGATGGTAATAATGATTTCATTCAAGTATCCATTTCCTCATCTGGTCCCAGACTGCATTGCAGACCAGCTCTGCAAGCTCAGTATGCCACATCCAGGGATACATAATCCAGATAGGAACTTCAGCTCAAAACCAGTACCAACAGCACAATGCTGTTCTCCAGAGTCTGAAAAAAAATAGGTTAAGAGAAACAGCCCAGTTTCATGAATCATGCTGCACCAAATGGAGATAGCTCAAGGTACAGTGCTTGTCTTTCAAAATGCAAAGTGGTCAACTACCAAACTTTCTTAGAGTGAAAATACAGGGAAAGAGAAAGAAAGGGGGGAAAAGGTTGTATAGCGGTAAAGTCTTAATTCTGTTGAATTTTCCCTCTCAGGCAATGCCGAGAGATACAATAAGCTCTGTATCATCCAAGAGAGGTTTTTCAGTAAATCAGCATCAGTTTGAGTAAGTTAGCTGCTCACAGAAAAAGCATTGCTCTAAGATCTTAGTGTATTACCAAGTTCAGCTGGATGGTTGTTTTTGCTTTTTCATTTTGGACATAAATAAGCACCTCTCCTCTCAGCATCTGAAATGAGGATTAAACTGACCACAGAGTCATATTCTGTATTCAGACAGCAGAGAAAGAGTAAAAGATGATGATCATCATAGCCAAGGTATCTTCTAATGTGAAACAGGGAAGAGATAACAGGAATTAATCGATATCCTTTTGATTCACAGAAGATCTTTTGTGGAAGAAGGGCTTTCCCAGAGGGTTCAAAAAGGATGCACTGTTTTGATTTAGCAGCAACAGCTCTATTTTTTCATAGTGATTTTCATCTTCAGTTAACATTCATCTGAGCTGAAGCTCATTCTTGACAGCATTTATCCCCTTGTGTTTGTGGTTACAGCAAATCCAGGGTAATCCAGGAACTAAATTATCATGTATGTTTCCCTCTGCTCTGTCTCTGGACAGAACTCAGATCAGGTAGAAGAAAAATTCTGAGAAGTAAAAATGAATACGCTTCTACTTCACAGATAGGTTGGCCTTATCTGGGAAAGCATTCAAACAGTAGCAACCAAAGGCTGAAAACAAAGGCTGCCATTCATGTTCAAACTAAAGAGAGAATATGAAGATGCATCTATTTTTGGAATCTACCTAGATACCAGGTGTCAGACACACCAGACAGAGCTTTTCTTAATTTGTTCCTCAATCACTTGAAGTTAGAGGAGGATGTCAAATGGGTTGCACTGTTCCAACCTCAGGAAGCTGAAAAAAACAGCTTTATTCATGTCTGTGCAAGTCCATTGATAACAACAAGAAAGCACATTTGCACTTCCGATTCTTGCTTATTTCAAGAGCACAGCCTTGCTGGACAAAAATATCATTATGATAAATGAAGCTAGTACCCCAAAATTAAGAGCTAGGCAGCAAAGGTAGGAAAATAGGAAAACAACAAAAAAAAAACAAACAAACAACTCAGCTCCATAGAAGAGTTCTCACTTCTCACACAGCTTCATACTTTCATTTACTTCCATGGAAAAGAGAATTTGTAGCCCCTTTCTCCCTAAGAATAATTTATGGTTTGCTCCAAAACCCTCACTTTTCAGAACAGAAAACCTCATACTACATGCAGAACCTGCCATGCTCCATAGCAAAGAGATTAGGAAAGAGAGTGAAAAGGAGGGCAAGGACACTTGCTTTCATCCTTGACATAACTCAGGTCTCTTTCCTAGAGATCTGTAAGAGCAAAAGGGGCCACAAACTCCAAGAAGCAGCAGAATTAAGATAAGTCTCCTTATGAGACAAACGCTGTCCTGTGATATAACTGAAAATGAGACACAGACAGAGTACTGCTAGTCCAAAACTTAAGTATCTCTAATAATAATTCAGAAGCACGAAGGCTGTTTTGAGCCAGACAGAAGCTAAGTACAGAGCATTCATGATTACTGCTGTCTAAAGTTCCCCCTTACCTAAACTGATCAGGCTGAAGCATCATTTTAGACAGAGGACCTTGACAGGATTTAGAAAGAAATACATGGCTCACAGAATGCTAATTATTCATTATAAGTGAGCTTATGAATAGGATATTAGATAATCTATTTCAACCAACATTCTGTGTGTTTTATTCCCAAATATGTGCTAATACTACAGCAGTAGCCGTGTCAAGACAAATGCACACTAGCACTGTGTAGAAGCAGCAGCACAAATGAAGTAGATATCTTTGGGAAAAAAAGTCACTGATGGTAGGAAAGTTACTGAGCATTAAAAGAATAGCCTATCTAAAACTAAATTGGTTCCCTATCTTATTTCTGTTGGGGGAAAAAAAGTCAAAAGCTGGATTCATTTTTCACTAGATCATTATTATGCTCTTCTGGATATTGTCTGCAGTGACTTTCATTCCAGGAAATAATATAAATCTAGTATTACAGCTGAACTCAGGAGTCACATGCACTTTAAAACTACAAGTTTAATTGGGTTCTGGGATCAAAAAGTTATATCCAGGTTGCATTTGCCATTCTTTCAGCCTCCAATTGTCCTTTCCAAATCAGAATTGCTAATAGAAACTTTTACAAGTCTGCAATAGTGAAAACTCTCACATAGAGATAATGGCCTGGATTGTGCCTGGCTCTGTGGAGGTGTGCAAAGGGGAAAAGATCACAAAGAGCCTACAATACACAATATATTTTCTGCAGGGCAAGCCAGGATTCACAGCCTTCCAATTTATGGAGCAGAGGCCAGTGCTAGACTCTCAAAAGCACTCGAGGAGGGTTCTGCCTGCAGCAATTGACTTGTCTTACACGAGAAAAAAAGGACAGACATGGTGCACCTTCTCAAAAGGGGCAATAACAGCCAGGCTTTTAGAGAACAGCTGCAAGTTTTCCTTCTGCTCAAGCCATAATGGTCTTCAGGTCTTTCAAATTGTACTAATCTCACCCCTACTTTAAAGAACCCTGAAAATTCTTTGAGTTCTGGCCAAGCCAGAGATGCTCATGTAGGTTTTGAAGAGAAAGCAGATTAAAACTCAGTACTTATTATGTGCTGCTCCTGGAGAACAGCACTTCTCAGCTCTGATTGCACCCCACAGAGCTCAAAACCACATCCCTTTCTGTACCAGGAGGATGATAAGCTAAGCCTAGCTTCAGAGAGGCTAAGCCTAGTTCTCAGAGAGGATGCTGGAATGTGGTATTGGACTTGCAGGAGCTGGCTGACTGTAACAGTTTTAGAAGAAACACATGTTACAGTGACAGTAGCGAGTTTAAGCTCTGGGTCATATTAGTGACACTGGAGTGCTGATAAAACCATAATGCCAAACTGTAGCTAGAAGACCAATATTTTAGGTAATAAACATTCTTTCTCTACTCTAGAATAGGCACTTAACTTTTATTCCCTCAGGAAAAAAAAAAATTGAGAAAAATATCTGTCTTTGCTATCAGAAAGAGTCACCAGTCTTTCGAAAAGACCAGGAAGTCAAATCACCCAGGGAGTTTGCTGGTGTTTGTTTTGGGAGTTTTATATTTGCAATTCAAAATATCTAACACAGTAAAATTTCATTTTATATAAGTTGCATATTATTTGCAAACATAATTCTAAAATAATTGCTGACATTAAATGCAATCACTTGAGAAGGAAAGGAATGAACATAAAGTGACAAAAATTAAAAACAAAAAAAAAACAAAAAAGAAAGAAAGAAATCCTGCCACTAAGGTGTCCTAACATCAAGAAGTTACTCAGATGGAGCTTAAGTTTTTGCATCAATCTCAGCAAAAATGTGGGAAAAAGTATAATTTACCTTCTTTATGGAACAATACCTCAATATTTTTCTTTTCTGTTAACATGTACTGATAAATACAAGCATAGAACAAATCCATCAGCTGCAGGGAGTGTCTGTACTTTCAACATCCTTTACTACCAAAGAATGTTTTCCATTCTGCTGAGCAAGTGCACCCCTTTATAAACATGTGAATGAATCAAAGGCCCTCTATTCTTTAACAAAACATGTCTCAAATTAAAGCATTAAATCTTTCCTTAATCAAAGGAACAGCAGAGGTTGAATAGCAAAATGATTCTGCTCAGATGTTCAGATTTATTATTATTATTATCATTATCATTATTATTACTAGAGTAGTGAGTAGCAACAAAAAAACAGACTGAGAGCTCCTTTGGGCAAAGCACCAAGCAGAACATGGGGACCCCACTGACACAAGGGGAAGCTGGTGACACAGGACACCTTGGGACACTACCCCATCTCACTTGACACATGTGTGCTCCTCAACTATGACAATTTCAAAGTTAGTGTAATCTATTTTAATGGCAATGATTCAGGATAGTTTAACCTGCTTTAATGTGCAGCCACAATGAAATTCTGCTGAGAGGCAGAACTTCCAGCAGTGCAGAGCCATCTTTGGAATGCTTTGCCTCACTTGTGACTCTACAAGCATGGCCTAAGAAAGTCCTCAGCCAACAGAGATGTCAACTGAAATGGCAACACAGAAGAAGGGTGTGTGTCAGGAGAACAGGAGTGTTGAGCCAAACAGATGAAATCACTGGTCCTGAGCTGAACAGCACACTAATGGCACAGCTAAGAAGACAATGAGCTCCCTTCCAGACTATCAACCCTATCAGGGAAGCTTTCAAACCTGCTCAGCATGACCTTGGGAGCTTCTGTGACCAGTTCACAAACACCCTCTGAGGGCAGCATCCCCAGACTGGGTTACCAGAACAGCAGTCTGAACTAAACTCATGTGCCTGTGGTTACAATGCTCTACTTACTATGTCAGTTCACAGCATTTTTCCATCTTGTCTAATCTAGCCCCAAATCTTGTCTAATCTAAAATAACCAGAAGTAGATGGCAAAAGGAGAAGATGGGAGCAGAGAAAACATACAAATAACCATTGACCATACTCCCACTCTTAAACAATTTGAATGTTTGGCATTGCACGCGCGGTCTTTTGGAAGCAATTCCTCAGTGATTTCTATGTGACAAAATTATCAATTCTCATTCGGAAACCAGGTGAACTTTTAGCATGCCATTACTCTATGGCAAAATATGTTCTTTTTCTTGCAAACTGGGACCAAATCCCCTGTTCTGAGATTCAAAGTCTGGTGGTCAAGCAACTACCCATGGTGATTCCTCCTAATGGCTCCAAACAATTTGAAACATTTTACCCCCATTCACCCAGTCAAAAGTCGTCCTCGTCTACAATCACCACATTACCCTATTTTTCAATTATCCCTGTCCTTTTCCACAAAATACCCAGCCAGTACCATCAACAACGATGCCACAAGAGCAAAACCAGCAGGGAAGAAAATCCTCTTTGAAAAGAAGATATTGCTCGGGGTAGGAAGCAGGCTGTCCATCTCTATATCTGTTGTCTCTCTGTACCAAGTTTCTATTGGATAAGTAAATAGGCATCATCCCCACAACACAGGAGATGAGTGCTGGCATTGCCCCTATATAATTTCAGGCAGGGAGATAAATTCATTCTACTTCTAAAGTTGAATCATTAATCTCATTTTTGATACCCATGTAGTATTGCCATCACAACACCAACAAAAACATGCAACTGTTCTCCAGGCTACCAGTTTGTCTTACCATAACTTTGAAACAACTTCTGTGACCAGTACACATCAAACATTCCTATGAGGGCAGGATTCCCAGATGGGTTCATCAGAACAGCTGTCTACACTAAACTGTCATGCCTATGGTTACAAGAATGTGCCATGGCTAATCTGGATCTGGGTGGGATTAACTCCCTACAGCTGCTGGTGCTGAGATTTCTGGCTCTGTTTAATTTGGCAAAGAACCTCACAGGAAGCTGAAAGACTCAGTCACTACAGTGAAGCTTCTGACATTTTTGTGCCTGGACCCTGGAGAACCCAAACACAACTCGAGCCAGTGTAAACTATTCGATTTACACTAACAGGCATGTAAACTCAGGTTGCAGTTTTGTTACCAATTAAGTTGCCCAAAATGCAAGTTGTCTCTGCCCTCCCTACCTCCCTTGGTTGGGTATTTGTACTTCCTCTTGGATGCTTGTTCAGCCATGTGCTCAACTGCCTCAGAGAGCCCAACGACAAAGGAGAGAAAAAAAAAAAAGAAAAAAAAAAAGAAAAAAAAGTGACAAAAACCAGAACATCTTAGCTTTCAGACATATTTGCTCCCTAGCCTGATTCACCTGGTAGCCACACAAATGCAAATGTCTGCACCAGGGAAGGAGCAGCTTCCAGCAAGGACAGAATTACCTCCTACCACTAGAACTGAACTAAATAGCCATGAAACAGCAGTGTGGTAGGGCTGTGCTTGTCCTCTACAGAGCTCAGTGGTGTTGCAGCAAAGGGAGGGAACAGGTCTGCTTGTCTGCAGCACTGCATAGATCACAATCCTGCCATGGCTCTGGACAGCCGCTTCTTAAGATGATTTAAGTATCTATAAACACTGCCTGTTCAAAATTAAACAAATTAGTTGGTCTGACATTGCACATTTGCTAATTACTTCACCAACTCTTGGATAGTTTATCTAAGCCAGTAAGCCTGGCTCAGCTTTTGTAATAGAGAACACACTTTAGCAACAAAGTGCTGTACAGAGCCCAGTCTAATTTCACAAGAGCTTTACAAACTGCCATCTTCATCTCTGCTGAGCCAAAAAAGAACTACCCCTTGTTCTCAGCCCTTGGAGAAACACAAAGGTCTATGTAAACCTAGGGCAGAGTACTCAATTCTCCACAAGATGTGATTTTTCCCTGTTAACATTAAATAGGATTATCAGGGAGAGGTAGGAGACTTTCACTGACCCTGCCTGTTCTGTGTTTGGGAAGCTTAGGTTGCTGGGAATGCCTATACGGTGTGTATCCACAGCTAATTAGTGGCAAAGACCCCTCCTGTGGAGTCCATCAAAGCCACCTCACCCCTAACAGGGTTGCTGCACAGAGATCTGAAGCTCTGCCTTCCTTCTAGAGGGAGGCAGGGACTCCCCTCACCATATGAGAGTGAAAAATCAAATCCAGGAATCAAACTCAGGTACCTCACTCATGAGATCACTAAGGCTGGCAGAAACATCGATTTTAATCAAAATCAAATAAAAAGTGAGCCACTGAACCTTCAGAGAGATGCCACAAGCAAAGTATGTACAGCTTCACTTTAAAAGACAATAACAACAAAAATATCATAGCCTCATCTGTGCTAAAATACCTTTGACATTGGCCACATGAGCCATCCCAGTAGACTTATTCCAACTGGCATGTGGCTTCAAATTGCGTCCCTTTATACAGAAATGCCTAAGAGGATTTGCCTCAAGAGAGAGCTCTCATGACTGCATAAACCTTCACCCAAGGGTTCTTCCTTATGGAAAAAAAAAGCTTTAATTTGCAGCTAATGCTTTACAGTACTTTCTCCATTTGAGGCTGCAGAGAAAGAAGGCTAGATCTCTGCATCTCTGTGCAACCAGGACCAACTACACCTGCTCAGTCCTTCAGAGAGAAGGAATCTTGTCCTTTTTCTACTGATAAGAGTCATTCCTATCACCAGGATCTTGGATCCCATGTTCTAACCAAGAGGTCAACTCTATAGACTTGTGCATTCTCAAACATTTAGTACTGCTAGTATGCCTCCATTTACACCTTTGATTTCTCTGTGATTTCCTCACCAGGACGCTTAACAAAAGAATGTTTTGAAATACAGGCAGAAATAGGTTTCCCCACACATCCCCTTCAAAACTTCCATGATAAAAGTCAAATATGATGCCTCCTCTTAACAAAGGACTTTTGGGAACAAAAATCAGAAACAATCTGTATGATGCTGCAAGTGAAGCCATTAAAGTATTAAAGTATTAGGAATAAAACAGAGGGTTTAGAGTCTTTAGATAACAAAGAAAGAGCCATTGTGTCCACAGTTAAATATTGCAGTATACTTTTTTAGGACTGTCAAGCAGCATTTCTTTTTCCCCCTTACTCCCTCCTTTTCATCTAAAGAATCCTTCTGTACATTAATTTTTTTAAAAAAAATTCTGTTTCCCTTGTAGCCAATGGATTCCACTAAGCAAAAATAACAGAAAAAGTAGAAGAATAAAAGAGCCTCAAGAAGATCTAGTAGGCAACACAAACTCACCTTCCAAACTGGCCTTTTCATTTTAGTTAGGGAGTTTCATCCTTGTTATAGAAACAGGGACAATTATGTTCTCCAATCTTTAAGGAGAGTGGCTGAAAATCATTAACAACACCTGCATCTGCAAATCATTTTGTAATGCTCTGAATGAAAGATGATAATAAATTGCAATGACATTCATGGAACATTTGCAATTTCATCATTCAAGAGAACACAGGGATTCTGGAGCAGAAGCACGATTGAAAATCTTATATGATGGGAAATAATATGGGTAGTTTGCATTTATATAGCTCCCACCACCTGAGAATATTAAAAAAAAAAGATACCAACTGTATCTCTGAACATCTTTCATAAGATCCTATAGGCCTTCTTGCCCACCTCAGATCAGAAAAGGAAGACAAAACAGTGAATTTTTCTTCAGTTCATACAGCAGGGTAAAAGGCAAAAGAAGAAACCAGTCAGGAATTCCTTGCTCTACCTACCCCACGGCTTCCTAAATGCTTAAGTGCTGACATCAGAAAAAGAAAAATTCTCTAAAACATAATGAAGTGGCACAGAAACATTTATCAATGCTGCAGTCTGGAATAGAGTTTAGCCTTTTAGCAATATACTCTGAACTGAGAGATGAAATAAGTTGCATAGCATGTAACTTATTCCTAAAGCAAATTCTACTGTAACTTAATTAACATACAAATACAATTTTTCTTCTATTCAATAATAGAAGGAAAAATCCATTCTATTCCCTAATGAAGTACAGTCAAAATTTCCTTCATTTCAGCTCTCCAAGAATGGAAATGTTACTAGTTCATTTCTTGACTTTTTATTTTAACCTTGTTCGTTGCAGGAATTTTGGGGAGTACAAACAACCATAAATTGAGAAAACTTCCTAAAACCACTTGGACTTAATTGTTTTCAATACAGCTGTTTATATTTCAGCATTATCATGTTGTCTAGTCCCCTTCTAATTTTCCCCTAGCCTGAGAACATGGTTAGCTGGGGAGCAAAGAGGAAACCAGGTGGCTTATGAATAATTAGCACTTTTTATAGTATTTCTTCACATGCATTTCTACTGGCACACTGTTCCAAATTTAATGGGATTCTGAATACTCTGAACATAAAGAGAAGTATTTACATGGAGCAGCATTGTCTGTCTTGGTTGATTTATTGTTGGTAGAAAGAACTCATTAGCTGTCAGGCCAGTTGCTGAAAAGAGTATAATGCCAATGCACAAAGTTGACATAATGAAAATAAAGGAAAGAACCTGGGCCAAATTCAGAGGCAATCTGTAAGGTAATGTAATTTATACCCACTTATGCTCACTCAGATTCCCTTAGAACTTGTTCTACCCACTCTATTGGTGCATGAGGGAATCTAAATTGATGTAATTTATATATCAAAGAGTCAGAAACGCTGCAAGGCCCCTAAGTCTGGGGCACTTAAAGTCATGCTTTCCTACATATTGCTCTCTTCATTAATCTGTCCTGAACCCTCCCTCCCTTCACTGTCTCACCCTGTGATTTATGCCATCAACAATCCCTGAAATGCAATGGGCCAAGTGAGAGGCAGAGTGTAGGTAAATGAGCATGACTCAAAGGAAATCTAAATAGATGTAACACAGAAGTTAGGGAAGCCAGGTGTCTCTCACATGCACATCCACTCTTCCCAGTGCTTGGATTCAATTTGAGATTTGGCTCTGCATATCCTTCATTACCACTGTCAAATGAATTTGTTACTCAAACGATACAAGCAGTCACAGCTCATCGACCCTCAATTTAGGGTCAGGAGAAACATTACAAGAGTCTAGTTTGACCTTCTGCACAACAGAAGCTAGCAAATATAACACAGAAACCCCTGTGACTGAACACAGCAAGGATGAATGAGAAAGACCCAATGTCAGTTTAAAGACTTCAGGTAACAGGAGAATCTGCTGCATCCTTCCATACGTTCCAGTAAACTACCAATGCCTTTCAAAACATGCACTGGGTCATCTGCTGAATTTTATGGCTTCAACTTTCAGCCACTGGCTTGTTCTTTGTTCTACTAAATTTCTCTGTATATTTCTTATAGAGTATATATTCAATTGCCTCTCACCCTTCAGTTCACTGTCTCACATTTTCTACATCCGGACTCAAAAGAACATAAACTTTGTACTCAATGAGTTGAGCTTGCAATGAAAAGTATTTATATATGCTATCCTGATAAAAGCTTTTTCATTTGGGAGAGGAAACAAGACAGCTGGAATCTGGTGACCACAGTCTCTTCCTTCAGTATCTGAGCGCTCCAGGATATTATCAATTGAAGTATTTATTCTCTCTACTCTATCTGAACATACTGGGAAGAAGAGAAGGAGAGCCAGGGTTGCAAGAGGCTTGATTGTTAAACCACTGCTCTTCAGTTTCTTCCACAGCTCTCTGACTGACAGCTATTCTGCTATCCCACTCTAAGTGAACACTCCATCCCAGAAAAAATTCTGATTTTATCACCATCTCTTAATATACAGAGATATGTGGTCAGCAGTAGCTCTAGTGGCAATGATATATGGTTATATTTTCTGGTTTCCTGTTGAACTACAAAAGAGTGTGTAACAAAAAATCCTCACACCTTAAGGGAGACCTCATTACAAATTACATTACAGCATAAGGAGTAGCAGGAACACATGAGAAACACATAAAGGGGTGCTCTGGAGTGGCATTCTGGTTTTCTATCAACCCACAAATGGGATTGGCCAGAACAGGATGTTTTCCCATTGTTTGCATTTTTGTTTCCAAGACCCCCCATAAGATTTGTCAGACAATTCAATACACGCCTCTGTTGTTTCTGATTTCAGAGGTTGGCACACTAGTCTGCTCTGCACAGGCATGGTTGATGCTACCTGTCCCAGTCAGAGAGATGTTAAAGGTCTATGCTCTGACTAGCTCATGGAACTAGTTCATGACTTCATAGAACATTTGCAATTTCATCATTCAAGAGAACACAGGGATTCTGGAGGAGAAGCACAATTGAAAACCTTATATGATGGGAAATAATATGGGTAGTTTGCATTTATATAGCTCCCACCACATGAGAATATTAAAAAAAAAAAAAAAAAAAGATACCAACTGTATCTCTGAACATCTTTCATAAGATTCCATAGGCTTTCTTGCCAACCTCAGATGACTGAAAGGGATGAAGCACAGAGCAGGTCAGCTTCTCTTCTGGTCAATAATCTAACTCTTGGATAGAAACTAGCTGGCTCTCAGCTAAGTTAACGTTGCTTTATTATCTGTCAGGATTCTCTGCTGTTCATTTGGAACATCTGCTCCCCAAGAGGGGGACAGACTTTGCACAGGAGCATCAAACAGAGCCAGGAGGAAGCACATGGCTGCAGTGAACTGCAAAGAGCAGCCAGCATCAAACACCGGTTCAGCGCTTCCTATCAGCTAATGCCTTTCATCCTGTGGCCTCCTTCACCTCCAGGCTTGGCCTCTATCAGCATTTACACCTTCCCAGAATAAAATCCTTGCTTCCCCCACCCACTTGGTAACCATCATTCAGCTAGTTTGTCTATGACTCATCCACTTCAAAACCCTGCTGACTCACAGGCCTCAAAAAGGAAACTTGCTCAAAGAACGTACTGAGACGTGGGTACGCTGTCCATGCCAGCGAGGAACTCATCCAAGCTGACCCAGGGCTTTTACTAGGGAAAGGGAAGGAAGATGTGTCTCATTTGTGAATCTTTATAGTTTTAAAGCCTAATTAGCTTATAGATATTTATAACCAAAGTATACCTCAATGGCCTGATTTCCAAAAATATTATGCACCCAGTAGCTCCCACCAAACCTAATGGGCGCTCAACAGTGAAAAACATGATAAGGCTACACAGCTTTTCAAACAAGAATATACAGGCTGACTTCTTGAACCCATAGGTAAAAACTGACTTCAGTTTAACTCATGTGATAAGGCATGTTTGACACCTTTGAAGAGCATGTTAAGTTAAAATAGCAACTAAAGAAAAAAGAAGCTAATACAAGAAAAAAAAAAAAGACATTTCAGATGGACCTGTCACACCTGAGTTGACTGTGCTCCTTCACTTTCATATATTTAAAACTAAGTGTTTTATGGGGAGGAACAGCAGGCTCTCGAAGGAAAAAATTAAGGAACCAGACAAAATTGCCTTTATTTTTTCCATTTCACCATATAATTACTAACACACCTACACAAGTAGGGAGCAGAACCCTCTCTAACGAAGGGTGAGGGATTCAGCAGCTTCCTCAGCCACATCTCTCTCCATGAGGTAGGAATTCCTTGTGCCTCCTTATAATACAAGCCACTGAGAAATGTCTGGTAGAGGTACTGTAAATCCATTTGATTTCCTTTCTGAAGAAGGGAGCATGGTCTGGATGAGGTCTCTCCTAATACTGCACACCTTCTAACAAAATGCTATCAGCATATTGAGGAAATGAAATTTCACACTGCAAATTATCCCCCCTGCTCTCCCCATTTCTCCTGAACTCTATCAGAATTTCTCCTTCTCCAAAAACTGCCTACTCAATGCACAGCCTAGTTCAAATCCATGCCGTAATGATGAGTGATTTACCTTTGATTTTCTCTAGCTATGAAATGACCACCAGTAACTTTTCAGTCAAATGTTACCACAGACTTCCATCTTCACTAGGACACCTCTGGAAGCACTCATAAATATTGGCAGTAGGGCAGGTCTATATTGCTCTAGAAAAACAACAACTAACCAATGATGACAGGATCACTCATCTTCTGAACTAACCACAGGACTCATTACTACAATTTGACTTTCTTCAAAAATTTCTTACTGTTCACATCCAAGGAAGACACCCACGCATATAAACTAAATATAAACTAATCAAGGTGTTTCTCTGACAGACTAGAAAGAAAGAGAGAAAACAATGTTATTTTTATTTCTCTTTGAAATTGTTTGGGAAGAGCCAAGTACCTTGTTTGAACAGACTACATAGCTAGATAGATAGAGTAGCCACATAAGACTAATATTGAAATGGTTCAGAACTGAATATTTAAACCAGTTAGTAAATCCTCTCACTGTAATCTTTCTAGCTTTAAAAACGTAGTTCTATATACTAATTTAAATATTTACTCTTACTAGAATAATTTTAAAAGCTAGAAGATTGCATGTAACAATTTACATTAGCTGATATAGATCTGGTATACATCACCTGTAAAAGTGCAAATATTATTTGAATGTTTTTCAAACAATTTAAATAACATTGAACAACAAAGAAAATCTCTGTAACACTGCATATTTGATAACTTGTCCCTTATCTGCTTGATGTGACATTTAGGAAAACACATTTTTAAAAGTCAGTAATGTATTCTGAATATAACACTGACACTTATTGTACCCATAACCTCAGTCAAATCATGAAAAGGATTTAAAAAAAACCCACTTAACATCTTCCAAGACAACAATCTAAAAAAATACTATTAGAATGTAAAATTACATGATACAAATATTTTTTTTAAAAAGATCCCACCTGATGTATTTTCTCACCCCCTAAAGAAAGATGTGTCAAAGATTGCACAGTTCACTGGGGACTTCAAAGTTGCTATCAATCTCTACATAGAAAGCATTCAGATACCGCCGTGATGGGCAGCAGTATAAAACCCAAAGAGAGAGAGAAAAATAGATAAAATGCCCTCAGGAACAAGTTTCTTTCCAAGAAAGCTTACTAAACCAGGGCTTAAATTGAAACAGTATTATTTTTCTATGTAGAAGCAGTTTTTCATCTTTTAACTCTCTCTTGTTTGTAATACACTCACAAAATGAAATTTCTATCCTAAAGGCCAAATTCTGACAGTCCTTTTCCCACTGAATAATTCCTTATCCTGTATGCAGGGCTGCAGTTTCAGCAAAGTTGCTGACAAGGCAATGTTCAGCTGGGAGCACACCTGGACCACAGGATGGGGCCCAAAGGGAAAACACCTCACAGGTTACCAGGCTCCCAACACCAGCACTCCATCTGTCCCAATAAATCACTTCTACTAACCTCAGTGGGAAGAAAATTAATACAATTAAATCAGGCATGGGATATTTTTCCCCTCTAGTTGTCTACTTTGGATATTCCCACTGTAAATGCTGAGCAAGCAACAGATACAGCAGCACTTGGCATCAACGTGAAACAAAACCCCAGAATTTCAAAATGCATGTCTAATTTAAAAAAATTCAATCATCAGCTGAGTGTTAAAACTACTACTTAAAACTACTTGAGTCTATAAACTCAAGAAATACTCAGCACTGCAACCTACACCTGAACACAGGGAGCCCTGGTGAGGCTGGATGTTACATCCCAAGCTTTTTAGAAGACTTCCTTCTGCTTTTCATTGTGTGACTTTTAAAGCTTTTAGGTATCTCTGGATTAGACATTCAAGCTTTTTCCTGCAATCTAGAGGGAGATTAGAACTGGTACATAAACAAACACACATTTTGACAATTTAGATCCTTTTGAACTAAAGTACCTTAGGAAAAAGAAATTCCTGTCACCTAGTATAACTGAAAGAGCTGGTAACAGACCAAAGCAGTAAGAATTTCTCAAAATGCACATTTAATAAAAATAAACTTCACATAACTGCTAGAGAAGCTTCTGTTACATTTTTTCTATCTAAGCAAATAATAATTTTGTGGCAGTCCATGCATCCCAAACGGTACAACATTTAAAAAAAATTAAAATTAAATAAGGAAAGAAATCACATCCACATCCACATCACTTCATTATCCAATCTAATTTGCGGAAGCTAAATAAACAATAAAGTTATTTAAATCATGAACATCACATCACTAACAAAATGAAGAGTTACCTGTTAAAAGAGACACCTGCTTTTGGAAATATGTTCTATTCACGGCAGTAAAAAAAGAATGCAAGCAAACAAAACTACTCCAAAAGACCCAAACTTCTTCCTTTTGTCTCTGAACTCTTTTCTTCCCCTGCAAAAAAAATTGCAGTAAAAGCAAGAGATTTCCCTGTCAGCTTGCAAGCACTATTAAAAAAAAAAAAAAAAAAAAAAAAAGGTAACATTTAAGCCCTAAGGAGCTCTTGGTCTTCAAAAGTGCAAAGTACATACGGTTCTAGTTGAAATTAAAAGGAGCTGCAGGTGACCAGCAGCACTTCTGGCTCTGAGGCCCCAAGCTGCTGTACAGAGCACTGTCCCTTTGAAATTTCAGCATTTACCAGCAGCCAACTTGCTGAAGCGCAAGACACATGCACCCCTTTCCCCCACAGTATTTACTTTTCAAAAGCACAGAACAGTTGTGGGCAGTATGGCTCTCCTGCAGCATTACGGCCCTGGTGGAACAGGAAGCAAGCATGAAAAAATACCAGCTCTAATCCTCACCAAGCACAAGCCTCCAGCCACTGCACACCAGGATATTTCCAGAGCTCTCATCTACTGGGAATAGACTTCTTGTCTCACACTGACCTCAACTGCTTTGCTCTTTCGTCCAGTTCCATTACGTTCTCCGTGAAGTCAGCCAGCAACATCAGCTCAGACCGTGCTTGTTCAGTGCCAGTTTACCGGCACAGGCAACTCCAGAAATCCACACCATGGCTTCCTTCACTTTGCAACACCAAAATGTGACAGACAATGCGTGGGAGACTGGCCACCAAACAGCAAAGACGGAGAAATTAAAGCCCAGGTAAGCACAAAAGTAGTGCACAAATTAGAAAAGGAGGAATGATTCTGTGCAACTAAAACCCTAAGTATTAGGGAAGAAAATTAAAAAAAAAAATCAGCAATGCAAGAACAGGGGAGGCAGAGTGACTCATTCCCAAGGTGAAGGAGTAGTGTACAGTATATGGGTAAACAGTAAACACTACTTGCCATCTACCATCCAGGTCCTGGCACTGCTTTGCAGTGAAATCTACCAGGCATTAAACTTCTCTCCTTTGCTGCTCCTGCCCACCTTTGTGAGGCTGCCTTATTTACATTGCTCATAAACTCTTGCAGGCAGGGACTGTCTCTTACCCTGCCTTTGTATGCAGCTCAGCACAACCTAACTGCACAGTCAGAAGCAGTTGGCAAATGGTAAAATGCCATTAAAAAAAGAAAAGAAAAAAAAAAGAAAAAAAAAGAGGGGGGGAGAAATATGACTGGCTTAGGAAATATAACAGCAGTATCTATATATAACAAAAAAGTTTTGATGGTCAAATGGTAGAACAAACACCACGGCATACACATCAGAATCAGGTGAAAGAAAAATGAGAACCAGCAGAGTTCTTATAAGGCTAAGAACACCAAAACAGGGGGAGGGGGGAAATCAAAACAAAGACACTAGTAAAGAAGTAGATTTGCTAAATCACAAATGATGGACAAATTGTAGAATAGAAATAAGGCTTCTGGCTTTCCTTACATTCATGTCATGGTAATGACACCCTTATGCCTCAGCTTTTTCAAGGTCTGTCCTTGTCACCTAAGCTTCAGATCACCTCTTTGACCCCCAGGCTGGTAAAAAAGAAGGCATGAACTTACCTGACAATCTATCCTGAAAGCAAATGAGAATGTGGGAAAGAGGAGGAGGGAAATAAAATCCACCTATCTCTACCTCAAAATAGCTGACTCGTGCAGAAAGGAAGTCACCCACTGAAGGTTAAGAAATAATAAACAACTAATAATTTACTCCTGTGCTAAAAGACCAGGAGAGATGAAGCATAAACGCCTACTTCATCGGCTGTTGCTGGAGCATGGCAGTCCTACTTCATTCCCGAACACACATTGTAAAATCACAATCTACATCTGTGTGACCATTGGCACAGTTCCTTGTTCAGTTTTAAAACACCAATAATCAACGCTTGTTTGTAGTGTTTTCACATATTTAAACCAAAACCCTTGGGACACAAGAAGTTATCAGCACCAAGAATATCATCATTTCTCTCCCATGCATGAAGTACCTTTGAGCTAAACAAGCTGTGATTTTTAAAAATGCAACTATTTCCAACAAAACAGAGAGGGAAGTACATATGATACTGTTACAAGCCAAGGTGAGAGGAATAAAAAGAGTAATGACAACAGAAAATCTAAAATAAGTCCTGGCAAGGCACACGACGTCAGGCATGAGAAAACCAAAGCCAGTTGGCTGAGAGAGTTCTGTATCTATCAACTACTACTTAGCTAACACCCACCCATAAATAACTTCTTTGCTATTGCCTTGGTGACTAACAGGGTGCTGTAGATTTGAAATATTAACCTGAAGGACTCAAATGCAGACCAGTTTCCTTACACAATGTTGGTGGAATCGTCACAGTTGTTTCTCTATAACCTTCCCATCAGTGCCTGACAAAGCTGGCAAAGGCCAGTGGGACAGGGGGCTGTGCACATGCACTGTTTGAAAGTGTTTTTCTCTTCTCCTTGGAAGAATGAGGAAGTCCTTTGCATCCTTGTCCAGATGTCTGCTAAGTTTTTGTCTCCTGGAAACATTTGGGCCAAGCACTGTTCGAATTTCTAAAACACTGCAAGCTGGGCCCTGATCTGCCCCTCACAGCACTGGCCAAGCACCACGAAGATCTTTTTCAGTCACCTTAGCAGGACTGCAGTCAACCTCCTTCCCCAACACAGGGGACACAACAGGGAATTCCTCTCCTCCAGAAAGTACATCCCCTTATCCTGCTCCATTTGTCCTCTTCCCTGGCAGAAGGAAGGCTCAAGAGGAAGGTGTAATGTTGAACCAGCAGGCAGGTTCAACCACTTGCCTCAGGTAAGTGGTCCTGCAAAGCGCCCTGTAATTCTGAAAGTCACATTGGGTTTAGTGTCAAATGTCTCTGAGAACTCCATCAGCTAAAGCTGTGGGCACTCAGCACTTCTGGATAACTATAGATGAACACGCCCCCTTCTAAAAATGCTTTCCCATTATTTTTTCCAGCTTTTTCTTCACTCTTAGACCACTCATGTACCATATTTTCTCACAAAGCAGCAACAGCATTCCCTACCTCCAGATTCTGCCCAAAGAGAGAAGGTGTGGATGCTACACAAGTCTATTCCCCAACTCTTGATAATCCATTACAGGCTTCTGAGGTCATTATTTGCATGCAGCCATTGCATGAGCAAATAAGGTGTTTAAGGCACCTCTCAGAATGGGCTCTGAAGATTAGTTAATGTTTTATACAGCCCACTGAAAATTGAAATGACTGCTACATTTTAAGTATTACCATCACCAAGGATCCATTTAAGTCAAAGCAGGGCAGACAGTGAAGGAAACAAAACTTATTTTTTCTGTCCAGCACAATTACTGCCAGACTTATGCACACTAAAAACACCCAATAACCCATCTAACACAGTAAATTAATGTTTATGCTATTAAGTTTAGACAATCTTAAGCTGAAAGCTTTTCAAACTAGAGGAAATTGCATGTTGCACAGGGACAACTGTATACAATTACAGTGATTTTATAAAATGGCAGAGATATAAAGCAGAAACTGAGTGGCCAGCAAGGCTTCTAAATCACACAGATAACAAGTATTTCCTGGTGGGCCAGGAGTCTACATCTTTCACACAGCTGTTCATAGAGACAGGAATTATATCCATAATCTCAAAATTCAGGACAACTCAGTGCATTGCACACCTGTATCTGTGAGGCAATGGCAGACACATCATTGATCAGCATGTACTATTACTGTCGTCGTGGAGTCATCAGCCAGCTTTATTATTATCCCATCTTGCACCACCAGCTGACACTCACAGTAAAAGCAACATTAAAAAGGACATGGAAATATTTGGACCAACCCATGTGTTTCTTTAGGATGCAAAAGCTCCAAAGAGACACAAAGAGCACAAACATGAAATGCAACGAGTGCGATGTTCCCCCAGGCAGAAAGTTCCCAGCTTCTTTGCTAAAGGCCACAGCAATATGTCTGCTTTATGCTTGTTTTCATGAAGGATTGTTTAACAGCACGCTTAGTGCAGCTCCACATTGACACAGTAAACGTCATCTTAATACAGCCTAGGTAAAGCTTTCAACTTACCAAGTCCTGCTGCACGCTTTGTCAAACTTCTGAAGGACTGCAGTGTCTCTTTTTTCTGATGTCTTGCAGGTATAGAGTGGTATTAAAGGTAGTTTTCATGAATGCAAAACCAGGCAGAGGCTTTTCTAAGAGCTATCAGTCCTATTTTTACCTTATCCATTGTACTGTTCACAGCACATTTTTATCACCAGTCTCCCTTCCACTAAACAATTCAGAAGTGTCATTTGCACACCAAATGAGTGTATATTGCACTGTTCAGTTACATGTGGCAGATTATCGGGTTGTGTATAGCAGCTAAGCAGAACATCGACAGCTGTGTAGACACATCTCAGCTGATACTAAAAGAAATCTTGTCAGCAGTTCTGATCTTAAAGCAAATACACTGAAAAACTTAGCTCCAATTAGGCTGAGGCTGATACAATTTTCTGGAATGAACACTAAGTGAATGTGGCTGATAACACCATCTTTGCAAAATATCTTGTTTGGTTTGTCTTTACAGGATTACATTTTGAAGATGAAAATGGCCTGACTTAAAAGCGATATGTCTCTGCTGTCCTTGTTCACAAAAATTTTAATTTTGTATTTTAAGCTGCATGTTATGCTTCATTAATATGAAATCGCCACCCTGCATCACTGACATATAAGCCAAGTTCCAAGTGACCTAATTCATTTTTAATATTTCATAGTTTGTTAAAAGCTGTAACAAGAGATCACTAACACAGCTCTGACACTCTCTGTCATGAATCAAAAGATGTAGGGAAAAGGTCATGTACTTACTAGCTGGCACCAAACCAAATTCATCACTACAAAATGAGAGAACAGAAATGAAGACTGCATTTCCCATTATGCTTCTCTCTTTGTAAGAGTATCCATCAACTCGCGCGACTCCAAAAGCAGAAATTTATTTATACGCATGTCCCCCAATAAAAGGTCAGAGAGAAGTGAGAAAGAGAAGAAATAAGGATTGTGCCTTTGTCTAAGCAAGTAGTTCCTTCCCTTTAAAGCATACTCAGCAGCAACGGCCTTTGAAGGCCAAAAGGAGAAACAATTCCCAACCACATAAAGAAACTAACAAGCCCCTTATATGGCTAAGAATTGCAATGCCATTTTTTTTTTCCACAGAAAAATTAGAGCAAGAGGGGAAAATAGAGCAAACTTTAAACAGGCAGCTTTCTGAACACTGGGGAATTCACACAGGCATATCATTCCAGCTTTAAGAACTGCCAAACACTTTCTTCTTTAAAGGGAAGGAGGACATTACACCAGGTGAGTCCCTGGAATCCAGATTTTAACTCTCCTGTTGTAACTATGGATACCTAGCTTTAAAAACGTTTTGTGATGTAGCGGTACACCAGGCTCCCTTATTTCATCCTCTGGTGAAACGCCTCCGTCTGAAGTTCCCTAATGTCCCTTCATCTCACAAGTCACCAATGCAGCACTGCAAGCTTTTTCCAGCTCTGGGACTGCACATCCAAACCAGCCCTCTGCCCTATCCACTGCATCTTCAGTCTGCCTTTCACCCTCCCATAACCCTGGCACAAATGTGGCCAGCTTCTCAACAGGGAAGGCAACTAGACCACATCCCATGTTCCAAATAACCAGAGTCTCTCGCAGGCAAGACACACGAGCGAGACTTGATGGCTGATCCAGGCCTGCTGTCTCCCACCGGCAGGAGGAAAGGTCAGGCTCCTGCACAGCGTCCATGTGAACTCTGAATGGCTCAGCCTGGCTGGTCTCTAAATATAGCTGGGCAGAGGAAGGGCTGTGAAAGTGGGTGGGGAAGGGAGTGGAACAGAAGCCAAATGAGCAATCAATTAAATACAACAATACCATGTTGGTCCACCAGTAAAACTTTCCCTCTCTACTATGCCATGTTCTGCAGCAGAGTATTTAAGCACAGCTTCAGCATTAAGTCTATGAATGCAAACTCACAGAATAAAAAAAAAAACCTGCTGGTTGATTTATACTTGGGGAGGGGGGACCACAAATCTGTTCAACAACTTATCTTCTTGAATGAATTTGAATCACACAGGAGTGACATCACTTCCACAACAGGACAGCACATAAATCATCATCAACCACATGGTACTAACCATAAAACATGTGTCAGGAAGACACCAACAAGGAACAAAATATCAGAGTGCTTTACATTGTAAACATGCAATCTTACGTCTTCTGGCTTCTACTGTGATCTATATACATCAGGTGGTTTATTTCATTCATTTGCATCTGAATGAAGTCAATACAATTAACAGAGGAACCCTCATAGAAAATCTGTCCAAACAATTTCATCTGCATAAATATACCACAAATGAAGCACTTAAAAGTGTAAATATTTACTTTTTAATAAACTATCACATTTGACACTGAAGTTAACTTTACAACAAATAAGCAATTTATTTCTACCACGGTTGCAAGCAAGCCCAAAAACAAACCAAGATAAATTTAAAAGAAAGAAGGAAGGAGGGAAAAAACAAAGTCTTTCCATCCAAAAAAGCAGGAAAAATAATCTCTTTCTCTCATTTGAAAATGTCAGACCTGAAGTCTTTCAGCTAATAAAAAACTTCTAGGAGATTAGACTTTGCTATAAACCAACAAAATATAAAAATAATATGACTGAGGAATTCAACAGGAACTTCCAATCTGCTGATACAGATAGGACGAGCAACCTCTGCCTAAGTTCTCCATTTAGAAACACTGTATCTTCAGAAAAGACCAACAGAGAAAACTGACTTGTTTCAAATTTCAAAGTGGCTACATAGTATTTTTATGTTAAGAATTACAAAACTAAAAGCAAAAACAGTTCTCTAATACTTTTTTGTGGATTAAGTGCATTTAGCCTCTCACTGAAATTGTTAATCTTCATTATAGGCACTGGGCTCCATGTGAGACATCTCCTATGGCAATTAGACTTCCCCTCTGTATAAATTGTATCTGAACTGGCAGAGAGAGAAACAGACAAAAAGACAAAGCATCTGGTTTATGCTGCTCATTCTCTAAAATTATAAATCACGAGAAATAATGTTAAATAGAAATTACAGCCACAGCAAACACAAAATGTTGTTAACTATCAGATGAGCTATGTCCTCAGCCCCTTGCACAATGCAGAATCATTCTGATTAACTGTTTTTATTTCTTTTGTGACTGTTGTTTGGTTTTTTTTAAACCTGCATATTGTTCAGCTGTCCTGGTTTTGCCATGGTGATAGGTATGTGCTTTGTGGGCCTGATTCTGTCGTGCTGAAGACAACTGAATCTTTTTCATTGATTTTTCAAAGGTAGCAGAACAGAACCCTCTCACTATAACTTCTATTCAATAATATTATTGTTAATCCTCTACTTAAAATATTGGTACATCATTCTGCATCAGTAGACACTATCCTTGGGCTGATACCTGCTTGTTTAGAATAGCTCTCTTTGTAAAACTCTTTATGTCTAACCTTCCCTTTGTTACTCAATCTTGCCCATATGAATGGGAAAGCAATTGCAAAACACCACTACAAGAATACTTGGAGTAAAGGCTCTGACAATATCTGAGTAAATCACCATTCTCTGTCTCCCTTCTCTGCCCATCTGCAGTCTTTGGTATGGAACAACTATATCATATAAGCTCTTATTCACACATGCTTTTGATATTACACTATTTAATCACATACAGCTGTAGCTGATGAGACTGTTACAAAACACAATTTTAATGCAGCACTGGAAGCAAATTCTTGAGCCATATTAACTATTTTCCTTTACATAAAATTTCTAGTACTAAAATTCTTTTCATCAAGGAAAAAAAATACAATTAGACTATTTGTGTTTTTGAAAAGTCTGGTTCTCTTCCTGGACAGTCCAGAATGGTGTGGTTTGCAAGCAAACTCAGTTGTCGTCTGGAGTATAGATAGTGGAAAATTTACTTCCCACCCCTAAATAAATAAATAAATGAAAATTAAATTTAATTCAAAAACACTGCTTGCAATTACATGCAAAGGGAATACTATACAGACTACTCACAGCAAGACCTGAAATGAACTCAGACATCCTACTTGAAATGCAGCCTTTCTTATCTGTTTTTTAATTCATGGAAATTTAAGAACTAACAGTCTGATGATTTTTACCAAGATACTTGAATTAAAGTGCAAGCATACCATCATGCTTTCTTTGAAAGGACTTCATGCATTAAAAACCAAACCAGTTCATTTCTGAACCACTGCAATTTATTTTGAAAGGGCACCTTGTAAAAGGCATTCTGAATTATAACTATTAACACACTCACCACAGCAAGATCTTTGTAGCCTCATCTGGCAAATACTTGCAGCTTCCATCTTTTGTTATAGAAATAAAATATCTGCTTGCAAAATAAATAGTCATAGAATATCATAATATGTAAGTGAAGTGGTAAAAATTTGAATGTTCCTTTTCCACAGGTTTGGTCTGGGGTTTTTTGTTTGTTTGTTGGCTTGGTTTTTGTTTTCTTTTTTATTTGGTGCTTTCATTTGTGGGTTGGTTAGTTTTTAATTTAAACAGACTTCCATTGAGGCAACATATGAAAGGAAGAACAATCAAGAAATTTAACACCATTTTAATACCTATCATCATGTCCCTTAAAACAACAAAAGTATTTTTATCCAGGAATGCAAGGGCAAATGGAAAGCAAATGAGTTCATATATTCCTTCATTTTTCAGAGGAACACAACTTTTATCTTCCTTATTGTTTAAGCCAATTGGAAAATACTAGAGCTAGATATTAATATTACCATCAAAATCATAGCCAGGCTGAAATACTTTTAAATGGCATGTAAATGAATTTGTGTTCCTTTTGGGCAGCTCTCTGAGGCATTTAAAACATGCTGTGACATACTGAATCAAACAGGGCTAAGTGCGAACAAACTTCATTCCTAGAAATGCATTTCTCTATTTGCAAGTGTTTGCCTTTACTTTGGCATGATCACATGGCTCCAGCTAGACTTTTGAGCTCTGGCAGCGATCCAAGCTGCAGATGGTTGGAAATGCAGCCTGAAATCAGTGTGTGGTTGATGAATTACTCCTTACACCTGACCCCTGCTTCACACCAGGCACCAAACACAATCTGAACACTACCAGCCAGAGAAGCCCTGTCAGGCATCTCCGTATCTGGAAAGCTTTCTTCAAGGCCTTCTGTATGGCCAGATGGCCAAAAGTGGGGAATGCCATAAACCCACTAAACAGAAACGTGAGTGGCTAAAGAGCACAGGCCTGGTAGGTAAGAGGTGAAGAGAGGCGAGAGTTTTGCACCGATTCCAAATGCACACTTTCTGAAAGAGACTGATGGAGCAAGGTGGAAGGTATACTCATGCCACACAACTGAAGGAAGTCCTCAATTCCCTCACACCAAAAGATGTCCTAAAAAATGTAAGAAAGGAGATTTAACACACACCTAAGTGTGTGCCCATAAAATCACTATATTAAACTTAAACTCTTCCGAGTACACCTGCTTGAACTCCCTAATTGTTTTTCACTCAGCTGGGGCATGTATCTGTCATTTCAGGAACAGGCTCATTAAGTCATCTTGCTTGCAGGTTAGTCTGCATCCCTTTCACAGCTACAGAGATGGAGTTTTATTCAGGCAGGTGTTGGGAAATCACACTTGTTCCTTTTGTGTACACGCATGCATCAGGCATAGAGAGATGAAGAGGTACAGTGGGTACTGTAAACATTGCCTCTCGTTTTGGGGTGTTTCTGCCATCTGACTGGGTTACAGAGTCAACACCATGAGAGTTAAACTACCAGACCCAAACCATGACTAATAAGTAGGAAATATCTGGAGAATGCATGAAAGCAAACCGCACGGAAATAGCTGCTTAACTGGCATATTTCTACCCCGAGTGCAGGTAGAGAGATCGTAAACCAAACAATTCCTGTCGACAGGTAACTGTGGCACCTCCTCCTTTCTACCCAAGTGATTCAGGTTTTTTCACTAGACTGTTTGCAAAGAAAGCTGACCCCAGCAAGAGGTCTAATCATAAGCTGCAGAGGACAAAGATAAAACACATCACCTACTAAATGAAGGAGACTCTTTCAAATATATTTAGAATTAATATTTTTCTCCCCTTTTTCTCATTACATGATATTTCATAGTGCTTATTTTTGTTTTCTTCTGTGCTACATGGCAAAGAGAAAAGAATTTGCTTTGGCAAGCAAGAAACAAAAGAAAGAAATTCAGACCATAATGCAAGATTTGGCATCATTAACATTCTACGTGACAATTTGCAACGTACTCCTCTGAACCAGTTGTTTGAGTAGTTACACCATCAGCAAGGATGCAACTAAGGAAATTCTCTTAACATCTCAAAATAAAATGAAAAAGTACCACAGATTCTCATCAGATATACATGAGCTGAACCACTTCCCTGCAATATTTTTTGCAGCAAGAACACAAGACTATGTTTTGCTTACAGCAGTAACCAGAAACACTTACTCTGAAATAAACTCCACTCCTAGGACAATTAGACTCTCGTCATACTCTCAGCATCTGCCTAAAAAAGTTCCAAAACTGTACATTCAAACTGAAGCTGTCAGACAGTGTCACACGAAAACAGAAATAAGGTTATGTCTTGCCTCAAACTCAGTGCTTGTCCTTAAGAGACATATTAAATTCCTTGCAATTGTCTCATAAGGACTGACACCCTCCCCTTCTTCTCTTTTTTGGATTACAACGGCTTTTCCTAAACCTGAAATTAAAGTTTTAGCTTCAGTGGTGGCATTTGATAATGAAGGAGCACAAGTAAATGGAACGAGTGCATGCTTTGTGTTCCACAAATGGCCACAAAACTCTAAAAAGTTAAAGCAATCAGACAAACATATGGAATCCATTTTTTCTATTTATAATCCCATTACCCATATAGCTATTCATTTACACCCTTTCTGCGCAACAACGTGCTAGCCACGTTAGAAGACACACACACACAGAGTCTGTAGGCTGGAATCCTGCGCAGCTCCGAGCTCCCCCGTGAGAGGGACGTGATGTACAGTAATGCGGTACTTCTCAAAGGAGAGCCAAGGCAACTTCACCAAACAAGCAAAGCAAAAGCAGCACTTCACCCAAACACGCTGGGAAACATGAATTCCCAAACTTTGCCTGTTGAACACGCTGCCACTCTGAATTTCAGAAGCTGTACCATGCCATAGGAAAGCCTAGAATTTCTTTCTTAATTACAAATGAATGTGCACCCCCCCCACCCCCAGCATGCATGACTATGAGCATAAAAACACATTCTTTCTGTAGAGCAGGATCCTACCATGCTTGGTACAAAGAGCAGTTTTTGGAAAATAAGAAGCTGAAGTTCTCAGGCCGGCTGGAATCATACAAAGGTTTATTTATACGTGTTGCTCCAATAGGGATGATAAAAGATACAGCTCTCCACCACAAGATTATTCGATTACCCAACTATTAGCTTTAGACATACAATGGACCTAACTGCTTTAAAACGTCCCAGAAGCTGATGGCTAGCTTAAAGGTAACAAAATCCAGATGCTGCCTGTCTGCACTACTTTAAAGTCTTATAGTCTATAGAAGAGAAATGCTTGCATCTGTGTATATACACAAATGTGTATATATATATATACATATATATATATATATATGTGCACGTGTATGTGTGTTTATTATTTAGAGTTTATGTACGCCCTTAACTGTGGACCAAGGAAAAGGAGAAAAAATAAAGGCATATAAAATGTATCACCAATTTGAAATTTTACCTGTCCTTACTGTAATAGTGCAAGTGTGCCAAGACTGATGCACATGACTTTTCACAGGGTTGATAATTTGTTATATCGGCTATAAAAATGCATTTAAGTTATTTTTTTAAAGCAAGGGGTTAAAAAAAAGTCACGGTACAGAAAAGCTATTTTTCCACTTTAAGCCCAAATATAAGGCTAATTTTCTCAAAAAAAACCTCATTCTACAAAGTTTAAAAAATGAAGAAAAAGAGAAAGAAAAAGGATAACTGGCAAAATGTAAGCTACATGAGTAAAAGAGATGGAATGTCCAATATTTCTCCTCCAATACTCGAGGCTATTGTTCTTTCAAAAAAACACCATCAATTGTTTCATGTCCTTGGCTTGCCAGGTTTTGAGGAATAGCATCAGCCTGCGTCCCCCAATCCCCCAAACAGTTAAAGCTATAGGCAATATTGCAGTCAAGCTAGTGACGGGCTGCTGCTGCAACAGCAACATTACACACTGAATGGTCACAAAGGTAAAATGCTATTTGGATTGACCTTGAAAGGAAGGGGTGGAGAAATGATAAATTTCACGTCAAAATTCAAAATTTAAAAAAGGATTAATTTTATATCGAAAAAATATCTGCATGATGCAGTGAAAGAAACAGTAGAGCAAAGAAGTGAGAGGTAACCCTGCCATGAATTACAAGGCTGTAATCAAACTGAGTGCTTCTGGTGTCATCACAACTCCAACCAGCCTGAATCACAGTTTTTACAATTAGTTAATTTATATAATGCAGTAGTCAGGCTATAAACGTTAACGGGAAAGTAATTTTTATTAACAAGGAATATAACTTATCCTTTCCCAACTGCAGCCAGATCAACATGCTTCAAACCAAAAGTCTGGAGAAGTCAGCCTCCCTTGTGGCACTTCACCACACACAGTTGCACACATCAAATGTCCCATGTGTTAAATTTGCCACAGGAGCACACTGTGTATATTTGTACGCAGTACCATATGCACGTGTGCATGCCCTGCCTTGGCTTTTCCCTCCTAAAGGATGTTCGTTTATTTACTGAAACTGTTAATCTGTGGCTGTGAGGTCACACTTCACCTCGTGAAGTGTGGTTTTTTCCCTTTTTCTTCCCTCCAAATGCAGTGTCCTGACAGGGTTTGCAAACTTTCGGTTTAGGGCTTTCTTTTGTTACTGTCCTTTGGTCACAGGAAATCTTTTCAGAGAGCAGACTATTATACAATGGCTTTATAAAAATAAGGCTTTAATTAACTAACTCACGGCCAGGTAGCATAGACTTCACTAAGCCTCTCTAGGAGAGGCCGGCCTGCTTTCCAGTCTGCTGGCATTTTAAAAATTATTAAGAAAAGAAGGAAGAAAACGGAAGCGTCCGCACTTGGATACACCCTCCAAAAGTAGTTAGCCTCTATTTCTAGACCTTTTTAAATGCAACAGAGTACAGCCATATCATCCTCAATATTTAATGAAATATTAAAACCAGTGCAATGCCCTGAAACAAACTCCACCAGGTTTACAGACGGTTAGCTCCGAGCTCTCCTCCGAGCTCCACAGCATCTCCTCCTCAGCTGATTAAAAGTTTGAGTTGCCACAGACAGCTTTTCTAACAGCAAAATGCTTTTAAGCTGTGAATAACCGTAGGGATCACTGGAAAATCCACCAAAAGTGTTTTACGTCCGATGCTGTCCAGAGCAATCTTTATCCCATGCTATAACAAACACACTACCTGCCCACTGTTACGATAGCGTTAACCGCACTGTTCTCCCCAAACAATAAAAGGAATTAGCCGACGCCAGCAGCCCTTGGGAAAAAAAAATAAATTAAAAGAAATAAAGAAATAAATGGGAGGGCAGACAGTAACCTTCCTGCCTCTCTCACGCCTGCTTTCTGCCTACCAGCTCGGCTCTGTGTGATACCAAACCCGAGAAAGAGAAAGAAAAATCGCCAAAGAGAAGAGGCGAGCCCGCAATTCGCGCGGCTCCGCTCTCCATCCCCCGCCAGGCGCCCGGCCCCGCCAGCCCTTACCTTGGTTTGGAGATAGTGGGGGTAGTAGTAGGTGTACTGAGGGTACATTGGCTGCTGGTCCAGGCGTTTGCCCATGTAGCTGGAGTCCTTCTGGCTGGTGCGGGGAACTCGTTGGCAGGGTGTAGTGCCCCAGGGCCTTTCTTCCTCTCACGCCGCTATTCCTGACAGCGCGGGCGACAGAGGAGGCTGCCGAGACTTCCTCGCCGTCTACCGCGCGCTACTTCCAGCGCAGCCAAAATCGCGCCCGCACGAACATATACGTGTGTGTCTGTGTGTGTGTGTGTGTGTGTCTGTGTGTGTGCGCGGAGGGGTGTGCGCGGCTGTGGGTGCGTGCGTGGGTGGAAGCCCCGTGCCCGGGTGCCCGCGGCGGAGCAGCCCGCCTCCCCCGCTGGCAGCAGCGTGCCTCCGGCGGTGCCCGCTGCCCGGCTCGGGAGGGAAGCGTCCTGCGAGAGGAGCCGGGAAGACAGTGCAACTCCAAATCACCGCAGAGCCGCTCGCTCTCTTGCTCGCTCGCTCGCTCGCTCTCCTCGTCCTCTCCTCGGCTCGCCCCGCTCTCGAGCCCTCCCCTCTCGCTTCCCCACCCACCCCCCTTCCAACCAAATAAAAAAAAAAAAAAAGGAAAAAAAAAAGAAAAAATAAAAAGAAAAGAAAAATAAAGAAAAAAAAAGAAAATAAAAAAAAAAAGGGGGGGGGAGGGAAGAGCCTTCCCCAGCCTAGTTGCCGCTGCCTCCTTCACGGAGTGACACGGTGTTCAGGGCTCGTCCTGTCTTTCATTCAAACCCCCTCCGCGCCGCGCCGCCGGTGGGAGGGACCTCGGCGCGCCGCTCCCCCGGGAGGTCGGCGCAGGCCGCGCGGCCGCCTCCGCGCCCCCGCCCGCTCCGCGCCCGAGCCGGACCGGGCAGCTCCGGAAAGCGGCCCTGGGACTCGGGAAACGCTAACGCCGCGGGGCGGGGGACGAGGGAGAGCAGCCCCAAAACGCGGCTTTATATTTATGATTTTAATTTAAAAAATATATATGTATATGTATGTATTTTAACAAACGGGAGGGGGAAGGTGACGGAGCCTGGTCGCCGTCCTCCCCCTTCAGAAAACTACTCCGCACCGTCATCCGGCACTTCGCGGAGAGGCGACCCCGGGCCAGACATATTAAATACATACTTTGTTAAACCGCTTATATAAGACTCGGTTTATTTAAAGTTAGAACAAAATGGAGGAAGAGGGTAAAGAGGAAATTCGGCCGGCCTGACGTGCGGGTGCCTTCCCCTAGACGTGTGAAAATACCACGGTGCCACAAAAGTTACCCGCGGCTGCGTTTCCCCCGGCCGGGCTCCTCCGCACGCAGCTGCCGCAGCCCGGGCCCAGGTGAGGGCCAGGTGTGGTCCCCGCGTCCGGCCGAGAGCCCCACACCTGCCACAGATCCCAGGCGTGCAGGACCTGTGTCAGCACCGCCATCCCAAATATTTATCCTCCGAAAGACTCGAAGGAAGAGTCTGTTTTACAACAGGGCTATAAATCATCCGGGGAAAAAAAGTGCGTGGATAACAAAATGTTTCCTCTTGTACACAAATCCTAGCGTTTCTCTTTTTTTATAATAACTTATTTCTTTAACATGTCATCAGATTGCTGGGCCTTTCTACAGTGGTTTTGCCTATTTATAAATTTTTGGGGAAAAAATTGTGGGGCAGCAGTTTCTTTTTGTTTTTATTTAAATCATCCATAGTATGGCAGTGGGATTGTCAGCTGCTGCATTATCAACCAAATTGCTTAAAAAAAAAAAAAAAGGAATTATAAAAAGAATGTCTTTAAAGGGATGTTTCTCAAGGCTGGTAGAGCTAAAATTAGACTTGCCAGCTGTGTTTTGGTTTGTGGGCACGTGCTTGCACATGACAGGAACATGGAAATATCACGCTTTACTCTGGCAGTTTGCTGTTCTCATAAGCAGAGGGTTTTGTTATGGATTCCCATACCTGCCCCATAGCCAGTCCAAAAGGGCAGTGCAGGAAGCCATACCCAGGTTTCTAATACTGCATATACACTGTGCTTTCATCACCAGGCATTCATAATCGTGGGTACTCACGTACCAGCCCTCTGCCATACAGTGGGAACACCATGCCATGCACACACACGTGTTTGCCTCCTGTGGCAGGAGATAAACTTTTGCAAAAGGAGTGCTCTGTACGCAGAGCATTGTGCAGGCATTTAGCAGGTTCTTGCACACCTGGATGAGCCCTGTGGAGCACTACTATTGCCCCAGTTTCCAACAGACTCAGAAGAGCCTGGTTGGGTAAACTATTGAGTATTTTCATTCCCTATCTTTAGTATTATCATTCCAAGCCGGCCAGGACCATGTGGTCCCTCTTCTGAGGGTCCCTCTTTTTCATTCATCTTCTCTTCTGAGAAGTGAATTTAGAAAAATATAGAATGGGAGGAGAAGCCTGCAATCCCTGGCTCCCAGCCCCACGGTCTGTATCACTGCTCAGCTTTAAATACGCTGTCTCTCATTGTAGTGCATGATACTCTCGCTTACACTTTCTTCTTCCCCCCACCTGGCTTTCCCTGAGGGTGAAATAGACTTTTTGAGGGTTGGGATCTGCAGAAGTGAATGGTGATTACTTGACTGTATGTGATACTTTGAGCCGAGACAACTTTCAGATTGTTCTTTCAACTGCCAGAATTAAGTTGTTGTGCTTCTCTCCTCACCTTCTCAATTTTCCCTCAGGATATTAACGCAGTTTTTCTTGCTAAGTGGTTTGCTTGTAGACGTGGATGTAACCAGATTTGGGAGAAGAAAGAACCTATGTGTACAGGGTGAAATAAAAGCTAAATACTAAAGGAAGCAGAAAACTCTGCATTCAGACCAAGAAAGATACATGAACATGCAAGGTTTTCCATGGTCATTAATTTAAATCTGGGAAGGGCTGTTTTGTCTGCATCATCTGATTACTGTGAGTACTTTAAATCATGCCACAAAATTCCAGCCCAAGATTTCCACACACTTCCCCATCAGATGCACTGGCTAGTAGCTCCAGCAGTTCTAGCAACTGAGAAAAGGTGGGAAGCTACAGGGGAAGTGGGACTATTATCTGAGTGGGGAACAGCTCCACCTTTCATCTGCTCTCTCCCAGCAAAAATCTTCAATATGCAGATGCTTTGGATTTCCCTTTTCACCTGTAGTCCTGACCAGGTGCTCAGCAGCCTCTGCTGTTTGCTCTGAGTGCTCAGCATCTTGAATGATTGAGCCTTCGGAGATGCAATACAGAGTGGAGGCAGCAGAAATAGGAATTCAATATAAAAGAGTGGGGGGACAAGGGGAGAAGGCAGGAGGCAATATACCGTAGCAAAAATGCAAATGAACAGCCACAAAAGCAGATTTAGATAGCATACAGCCTCTGAACAAATGCTAGTGCTGGAAAATGGAAAATTTCCATTTGCAAAATACAGACATCAAAAAGATCATCTGTGACTTGGGAGCACACTGTTTAAATAGAATCCCCTTCATTTTCTGGCCTGTGCATTTGAATAACTGAATCCACTTGCAAACTGAAATAGCAGTTTGCCTACCGAGTGTTAAGTATAAATGTTCCTCAAAAGAAAAGACAAGCTGTTCGATCCCAGTGAGCAACAGTGAGCGACTTCACAACTTTTTTCTTCCTATGGGAGGGCTCATTATGAAGCCCCAGCCAGTCCCAGCCTCGGAAACCCAGGGAGTGAGCCAGATCCCAGTGCATCTGCAAAGGCACTGCTGCCACTGCTGTCACTGACCTGAGGGCAGATTCAAGAGCCAGGTGAGCAGCAAGGACCCCTTTAATGAAAAGTTTAGAAATTAAATGAAATAAATGGGAACACATCATCTGTAAACCTGACAGCCAAGTGCATTCAAAGACAGGCACCAAAGGATATTAACCCTGCAATAACCAAAGCTGTGGGTAAGAAACCTGAAGTTAACCAACAGAAGGGGAAAAAAAAAAAAGAGACTCATTTTCCTGGCAGCCTGAAGTATAGAAAAATTACATATGTTTGGATGTATTTTTACCTGTCATAGAATGCAGATTTCTTCATTCACAAAAACTGAATTAAAAGAAAAAAGCAGATACCTAGTAGAAAATTCAGGGGCTTTTATTTGATAAAATATAATTCTACATACACTTTTTTTTTTTTTTTAATAAGCTTACCTATCCAATTAAAACCTTCTAAAGTCAGATATCAGAGTCAGGGAGCAATTCAAACATTTTCTAGCTCCTTGCTCTTGAAAAGCAGCCATGCGTATTCTAGAAGTCTTAACTCTGGCAAAATTATGTCACAACTTTCTAAGTCAGGACCAGAGAAATAGAGATACCACCACCTAAAGGGATATAATAGGTTAAAAAAAAAAAAAAGAAGAACAATTATATTTGGCTTACAGTTTTTACCCTGTCTCTCTACTTTTATTCTCCTTATTTACTCATTAAAGCTATTACAAAGGAGACCATAGTGATGCTTGACAGCTTGTTTACAATGGATTACAAGAAGAGCACTGATTTTATTTTTAGATCTGTCAGCTCCTTCAGTCCAGCTACCTTAAAACTTTATTGATGAACACAGAATTTTACTATTTAATGGATCATTTATCGAGCTGATTTACCTAAGGAGAGCTAACCAAGTTTCTAAGGGACACACCCTGGCGCACCCATCAGTAAAGCATGTGATAGCCACGGAGAAGGTGAAAAGAGACAGAAGATCAAAACACTTAGCTTAACAATAACAGCATTAAGTGTCTGGGATTGACAGAACCTCTCTGAGTTGGGGGATGCCACTGTTTTCAGGTGCTTTTCTTTCATAAGAGACCACTGGAGGTGACTTTACCCACACACATACACACACCCCCCTTCCCTGCCTGCAAGAAAAAACCCAGCAGGTTTGCTCTCCAACCTTCACCACTAACCATCTCAACAGCACAAAGTCTAGAATTAGGCAGAGCTACAGATGGCCTAAAGTAAATCTGAAAGAGTTCATGGATAAGATTTTGGACAACAGCAAAGAGTTGCCATCTATCATCATACTTCATTATTTTTCACTTCTGTCTTCTGTCTTTACATTATGGCTCAGGGGTTTCCATTTTATACTTTTACCTGAACACCCAGTCTTAAAGGAAATCTTTGGACAGCAGCAGAGTGAAAAATTTTAGATTAAAAGTGAACGACAATGAACAATCACTAAATTGTTTGTGTTTTCCGCATGATATAATCCCTTACAAGCACTAGCCAGTGAAACTAGCAGTCAGTTGTACAGACAGACTCAATTGATGCACTAATATCTTCTTTCTGCAGATGTTAATGGATACAACCAAAGTGAATAATACTCAGTCTTTTGTCTACAGTCTGTTTCCTACACATCTCTGAACACATTTCAAGAGTTAATTCATCCTGCAATGTGGAAGAGGATTAAGTAACACGACCAGTCAATGGCAATTCCCCAGTTGTGACAAAAAATGGGGGATTCCTGTCACCCCACAAACCCTCATTGCATGGTAAAAGCGACAACAAATAATACCAATGGGGCAAAAGATTGGTACTTTCAGTTCTGGAAAGGATTCATGTGGAGAGAAAGCAGTGCAACTTCAGTGAGGGCAATGTGAACAAATGGGAGAGGGACATTGGCTGCAGCATATCAGAGGATCACACAGCAGTAGTTTAGGGCTTTCAGAAAATGCCAGGATTGTGCACAGGTTAGAAGACATGCCATTCAAAGGTGGCATATTCCATAGCAACTCCGCATCACAAGTTAGTAAATACTGCATCTGGTCCTGAGTCTAAACTCTTAGGATAAAAAACGCAAACAAATCCCCCCAGACACTAGCAGTACTAGCCAAGGCCATTTCTCTCTTGCAGCATATTAACTTAATACTACCAGCATTAGATGTGGTATGGTTCCAGAGGGAGAAAATTCTTCACCTCCCACCTTCCTCCCTCCAAAGTCCTACTTACTAGTCATTTCCCCCACCCCTTGTTTACTTAAAATTAGATTGTAATCAGGGAACATGAGTTTTTTCTCTTCAGGAAGTTTATTTCTAAAGGTAATGGGGAGATGTAAATATGCTGCCTGTTTACTGAGGCTCATAAACATATACGAACACAGGCAATTAATTGTCACTGAAGGAGTTCCAGCAAACATTGAAAATCCTAGCTTTTTAGGGCATGTTTGACTAAATGTTCACCCATCATGTACTGAATTACTTAGTGAGATATTAATTTTGTGCTCCAGCTGAGGGTAATCACAGAACAAACTGGCATTATTCAAGTTACTCTGTGAAATTACAGCAAGGGTAAGCTTAAGAACAAAGGCCAGCAGGAGCTGAGCCTCTCGACTTGAAAGGAATTATCTTTTCCTCTAATTGAAGTGAGGACTGTTTTGTTTTGTTTTTTCTTTCCTTCCTCTTGCTAGATTTCCAACAACACTCTTTGGCAGAAGGTCTCCTTGCAACGGGATTTTGTGCTTCAAGCCCATGAGCAGGGGCTCATCTGCCTGGGAAAGTTTACCGATGTAATTGCACCAGCATCCTCAACAGCAGAGTTATACCCATGTAATGCCTCATATGGGCATTTTTCCCTGGGAGTAATTATGCTGGTAAATGCCCCTATTTACACAAACACAGACTTCTGGGTCCTGTTTTCCTGCTGGTGATGATGAAACTGACCTACACCATGACCTTGGCCAAACCACTTCTCCTGCTCCCTCCTCTTTGTCTGCGTCTCACGAGTGTCAACTGGAACTCTTTATGGTGAGAACAATCTCTATGTTTTTACAGTGCCACAGGGGAGCCTCAATTTTGGTTGGGCACCAAAACAACACAGCAGAAATCTGTAATAATGTATGCAAACAGTTTGCTGTTCTACCATCCAGACGGCTGCTATTAGAGAATTCACTGGCTGTGGCTTTTTTTTTTTTTCCTTTTTTTTTTTTTTTCCATGAGAAAAAGTTAACAATAGGAAAGAACGGAGGGTCATTTCAGGCGACATTCCATCACTATCAAATATAATAGATTCTGCTTTCTCCATACTTATATCCTCCCCAGAATGCCAAGACACATTTCTTTTTGTCTCTTTCATATCTGGCAGGCTTATTTGCCCACTAAGTAACACTTTATCTAATGCTGGCTGTAAATAAGGTCTGAAGGAGCCTTTGCTAACAATTTCTGTTTCATCTCCTAATAGACCCCCTTGTAAAACACGGTACAATTATGGCACTACCCTTGCAATTTTGTCCAAAACTTCATTCAAAAGTATTTAAAAATAATCTTTCATTACAACTTCTGGAAATTTTATGGTTTTGATGAAATCTCAAATATTACCTAATTTTCTTTTAGTTTAGTTCAAATTTGATTTTTTTTAATTTTTCCATAAAAAATTCTTCCTTGACTCAGCTGCAATAAATATTTTCCTACTATTTTTCCCCCTGAAAAGTGAAAAATCAAAGTCTAAAAAAAGTCTCTAACATATTTTCAAAACTATCTTAAGCAAAAACTCTTTTATCTCTACACATGCAGGAAAACATTATTTAGGAAATATACAAATGAAATACCCCTATTTAAATCAGTCTCTAGGGAAATGTGTTCATCAGTTGTTTGTTTTTAACTGAAATTCATGACTGGGAAAAGCAATCTGCACTTTAGCTTGCGCCAGTAAGCCCTACAGTGATTCTGAGTCTGTTCAATCCAAAGCATTTTATAAATAAAGAAAAATCACAGGTTGGGAGGAACTGTAATCTTCAGCCACAATGAAATGCTACTCTTTTCCTTCTCACCTAAAAACAATCAGGAACTGAAGTGGAAAGCACATAAAAACACATACTAGGACTGCTAATGCCTTCTTATCAACATGCAAAGCTTCCCCAAAAGCATTACAAGAAAAATTGTAAGTGTCCACTAAATATGGAATCAAAAGATTGTGCACAACGATTCCCAACAGAGGGGGAATTTCTGCTTCCCAAATTCTGTCTCACCAAGATAGAGAGAGAATACATAGCAAAGGGAGAAGTACAGTACTGGGAGTTGGGTAAAAAGTTCCATGTGCAGGTAAGCTGCAGACTCTAACCAATTTTCCGTTTTTCAAATCAGTTCACTCTTTTGTAGGAATAATGGCATTTTTTTGAAATGGACAGCTTCCATTTACCACAGAACCAATGCAGCCTGCCGTGCAAAATGAAACCTTATGTCACACTAGATTACTGTCCATCATAACCAAAGAAAATGCATTGAACTGAATATATTTGGTTCAGGAAACCTGTATTTTGTCAGCTGCAGTATAGCTCATTGTCCACTAAACAGTACCAATCCCATTCTGAACAGAGCACACTGTAGAAATGTTTCACCTCCTAATCCTGCACTTGTACACTTGGCAGAACAAAAAGGAGAGTAATACCTGACATCTAACAAAAACAGGGTTAGGACTGACACTTTGCTGTACCAGAAAAATTCTTTGGGTAAGAGATCATTTATTTCCTGCAAACAGACAAATGCTAATTATAGCTCAAATCTTCCCTCTTATTCATCTACAATTTCTTTTTTCTTTTGCTTCCTCCCCTCCTTTGTGCATCTTTTCTTCAGTCTTGTTCATCAAATATTTTTTGCCTTCAAAAAATCTCATCAAATCTCTACATTCTCATTCATCTGAAAGTTATCTGGCTTGAGAATAATTTTTCTGCCTTCTTTTATGTATTCCAGCTGGAATTTTTAATAAAAGCACAAGGACTCAAGGCTACTGTATTTTTATTAGAGATGGTGGAAACTTTATAGTGATTTCTATTCACATTCAGCAAATGTTCATCCCTATTGTTCTAGCCGATTTACCGCTCCCAGCATCCTATTCCCAAATAGTTTTCACTCTGTAATCCTTCATCTGTTTTGTTTCCTCTTTATTTCTGTCCTTGCCTAACTGCCTGTCTTGCCAGCACAAGCACTTTCTTTTTCTTGAATTCTCTCTCCAATATATTTTTCTCTTGCCCCCATTCCTCAGCCACAGATGCTTTAGGCTCCACTTTCTTACTTATGTTGCAGCTCTTTGAATATAGAACAAAAATATTCGGGGGGGGGGGGGGAAGGGGGAGAAGATACCACTGTGCTGTTCTTTCTAACTTGGAAATCCATCCTACTAGATGGAAAGAGAGAGCAACGTGCCATAAACATCTAAATTCATGTCAGCTGAGGTGCCTTAGCAGGGTTGTGGACAGAGTTAAAATAAAGTAGAAGGTGAGAATATTAAGTTAATTAACAGAGGAAGAATTGGGTCTCACAAACTGAGGATCCAATCAATCTCACCTCTTACTGACTTCTTTTCAATAAAGGGCTTTAAAGACATTTCTGCTAAGTACAGACATACACAGGTTCTCTTCTCCTCACAACTGCAAGTTGTACACCCCTGACATCACCACGCTTGTCTTTTCAGAATCCTGCAGCAGCAAAATATATATCAGCTTAAAACCTTAAGAGTAATCTTTGCCAAAGGTTTCTCATCTCATACAGCAGGGTAAGAATTACAAGCAGAAACCACTGAAAGTGAGTAGGAGTTAAATATTAATCTTTTGATATAGTTTTTCAGATGAAATACTGACATAAATTCAGCTTGCAGATAACTTGCATTTTGGCCATTTGGTACATTCCCACCAAGCAAAAGTAGATGTTTCTGTACTGTGAAGAGCTTGTATGAGAAAAAAAAAAACCAACAATAACTTTATTTCATTTAACTGTATTTTAGCAATAAATATTTCTTTTTGCTAGTCAATTAATTGAATGTTTTATCAGAAAGGCCAGGAGTGTTCTGTCACTATGGGGCCTTGACATTTCCCATGGTCTCAGGCATTCATTGGAGTGAAACAGTGGTTTGTCAGAACTCTAGCACTGCAGCCAAAAATTTCCATCCTGCAGATCACATCCTCCCTTCGAGCTCATGGTGAGAAATTTCAGTCAAACCATTTGTCCTTTTCCTGTTTCCCAAGGAAGATACCATTTTTTTACCTGTGTTGGAATAAGGTGGTGCCAAATGAAGGGAAAAATAGCCAAGATCATCCATTTTTTTCTCCTTGGATAGTGGATGGAAGGAACCAGAAGGAAGGCAAGGTTCTGTAGAACATGTGGAAGAAGAACCAGAAATTTGCCCAAATAGGTGACTCATTCTGCTAGGGATGTACCTGCTACCTTTTTTGTGAAAACTTGAAGAACATGAGAAACACTTGAAAAGGCACAGTCCCTGCATCCTCAGCATATATCTCCCTGAACCTGCTCCTGTACCTGGTTCCCTCCCAGCTTCCACAGACCTCTGCAGAGAGACAGGGAATGGCACCTTCCTCCCAGGAACAGGAGCTGCCCAGAGCAGGAGGTAGGGATGATGGGCATAGCAGGAGACACTGGCACATAACTCCAGCAGTACTGTGAGGTATTGCACTGTTTCTGCTGGGCTGTTGGGCTGCTGCCCATCACTCACTGAGATGAGGAGGTGTGGAGGAGGGAGCACAAAAGGAGACTGAGGAGTAAAAGAGGGATTTGTCTTGGTTACACTGGGAGCGAAGACAGTACATCAAAGCACTGGTGTTATAAAAGGACCCCAGGGTGAGTAAGCATTATAGTCTAAGCTGGAAAAGAATGAAATAGGGATCTCAAAATACCTGTGGAAAATGGGACCTGAGGTTAAGAATCAACTAAAATTGAGAATGAAAAAGCAGTAGTGATGGCAACCAGGTAGACAAGACAATCCAAATTGATTAGGAGGGCTAGGCAGGACATGAGAGGAGCCAAAATTGTTGAGAACAGAAGGGAACAGAGACACACAACACAAAAAAGAGGACAGCCCTTTTCCCTCTGCATCCTGGTGGTAACTCCCAAATTCCTGACATTGACCACTCCTCCGTTGTCAACAAAAATCATCCACACCCAGCTGCAAAGTGATCCAGCCCCTTCTAGCACTGGTCCACACAGACTATTAAAATCTAATGCTGCCAGACTCTCCATGTCTCTGTGATAAATAGAAAGATTTCAACCTTGCTGACAATCCATTTGTCAATATGCCATGGGATGGCATTTTCAGGTTCCTTTATATTTTAAAGCTAAAACCTTTTTCACACATAAATTAAATTAAAAGAACAAGTGGGAAAATTCCGTATGATCCCACATTTAAGGTTAATGAGTAATGGCATAATTATAATGAATAATAAAATTATAACGAGTATTCACAGAGAAGCCCATTATAACTGCATAGACAACCATTATTCTGTAATTTTATACCTTTTGAACACTTGACTTTGCAACCTTAATGCTTTTTTAACATTGTTTTTGCCTATGTAATGATATATAACAATCACCAGACACCATCTGCAGTCTTCGTATTTCCTTAAAACCTTTTGAACAAATTTTTATGCTAAGTATGAGAAGAGGCCAGTGATTATCTCACTGAGCAACAGCCAGGAGATAGCGGGGGATGCATTTGGTTGTTGCCTCTCTACACATTCATAACTCCTATGTCAACAGCTGGGACCATGTTACAAACTCTTGGGCTTGGTTCATCTTTTTTAAAGCCTCCATTTTTACGACAGTTTTGTAAAAATTTTCTGATTCTGCACTTCACTTCCCCCATCGTTGTAACAGTGGAAGCCAAGTTAACAAGGTTTTGGGACACAATTAAATACTTTATTCTCTTAGGGTTGTGGCTGAGAGCAAGGCATCAACCATTTCCTTCACTCCTTTCCATCTGACACTGTACTGATTTACCTTAGTTTTATGTGCTGTCCTTCGCTGCTGGACTCCTGCTTAGACACGGTACTAGGCACATTTTTTAATTGGAAAGAAGCATTGCATGCTTACAGACTATCATCATATTTCAAGTTTACTGCTAGGAAAAGCCAATATTAATAAGGGCTGGTTTGCATTTCTTCAGCATTACATATTTTAGCTGCAAATGTCAGCTTTTAGCAAGCTCTTAGCTCTTCTTTCCAAATAATAATAATAATAATAATAATAATAATAATTATTATTATTATTATTATTATTATTATTATTATTATTATTATTATTATTATTATTATTATATTAGTATTAGTATTAGTATTAGTATTAGTATTAGTATTAGTATTAGTATTAGTATTATAATAAATGCCCCATAGGACTGACCCAAATCCTTGTCACTCAAACAACTCTGGGTCACCTTAAAGCCACTGCAAGTCCCTGAACATCTGCATTATTCAGACTAGAACCCTAATGTGTACCATATAGCAACCAGCGCTACATTACCTGCATGCTTATATGCAGGTGGTTCTCTTGGCAGCTGAGAATTCTGTTTGCAATAAAAGAAAAAAAAACTGTTTGTAGTAAAGAGCAGACACTTTGGGGGGCCAGCTCAGTGAGCTGACTACCTGTGGAGCACACATTCTCATTTCCAGCCGCATGACCCTGAAGCAGTCATTGCAGTCTGAGTGGAGAAGGGGAGTTAACACTAAATAATATTAGATAAGAGTCAATCTCTAGTCAGCACTCTTCAAACAGCAAGAGAAACATGTCTTAGGTGCAAAGTGAGAGATCAAGTAGGAAGTAACAGTAGTGAAGAATGATAGGGCAAATGAAAGACCCTCCCTGCATGCTTCTCTGAATTGGTCTTTTCTATTATTAAGTTCTTGGCTATAAGAGAAAGGTGATGGATCCTATGGTCTCACTGTCGCCTGTTCTTGCAAGTCATTCACTTGTTCTTCAGCATCACAAAGAGCAGCATATGAACTTCACCAGATTTATGTATCTATTTTATGCAACAATTTAGTTGCTGCCACCTTGCATACAGGAAACAAAATAACACCTAATTCAAGAACCAGTCTTATAACAGGACTAACCAGCAAGAAAAAAAAAAAAAGAAAAAAACAACCAGGCGATATTTTAGTTGTATAACTCCTACAAAGATGAAGAAAAACAGAGCCTCTAATTTCCAACATGCTGCATTGAAAAGGACCATCTCTGAACTGAAATGGTGGATGGCTCCCTATGTACAATCACTTACACACAGACATAGAACCCATGATCCAAGTAGGCTGGTAGATGACAGGGTGCCATGGCACACTTGGTCCCACAGGATTGCCTGGAAGCAGTTGGACCTGATTCAGCAGAACTCCCTCTTAAACATCGCAATCATTTCCTGAACCAGCTATTAAAACCCACTTGCAGCAGCAGACTTTGCAAGCTTCACACCCTGCCACTCTCTGCAGCTCCCCTAGGAGCCCCGCAGTGCCTGTGGCTCTGCTTGTATGTGGCTCTGGAATACCTTCAGTGCTCAGTCCCCAACTCTGGCCTCCTCCTTAGAGCTGGTGGTTGTTGCACGTCTGCCAGCATGAATACCAGCAGCTTTTGGCTGGGGAAGAGGTGTCATACCAAGCCTGGGATTTCTGGAATATGATACTAGGATTTCTACATTAGCCTGATGGAGCTTCTGAATTTCCACCTTAGCCACTTTATATAACACAACACAAAGTATATTAAAAGACAAGTTGCAAAGTGAACAGCTAAAATTCCCAGAGCACTGGAATTAAGACTGCTTATTCCACCTTAACTACATCCTTGAGTCTCTTCATTAGAAAAAAATCTGCAGAATTGCATCTAACTCTAATGGGAGGCCCCTTGCCTTGTTCTCAGTCTTGAATGGGCACTGCTAGCTGTACGACAAAATATTTCATATTTTATTTTCTCATCACTTTTTAATGCCATACCATATTTCCTGTACAGCACTCAAATTCTGCTCTGAAGACAGAATTATTAATGTTTGCATAGACTCTCAAGCAGGTTTTTTTTCACTATAGTGACAGCGTGCTTTGTAACACATGTAAATTTATCTTCCTAATGCCTCAGGAGATGGAGAACTATGTTCATCTCCAGTTAACAAGTAGGCAACAGAGGCACATACAAAATTCACCAAAAAGTCAGTGCTGGATTTCAGTGCACATTTTAAGGAAGGGGCTACATTTTCAGAATACTCTGTACCATATGGCACAGTTCTGCTCAAAGCTCAAGCTTTTGCCAGTCGTCATCCACAAACAGAGTGACCAGCAGTGACAAAACCTTCCTGTCCTCCCCTAAGGGATCAGCCCACCAAACTGCAGCAGTAAGCCTCATGTATATCCTGGTAGCAGAGAGACCTTGGTAGGCAGGTGCTGCTCCGAGCCCCAGACCTGCATGTTAATCTCAATCTTCTTGCTCAGTAAACTTAATCCTACTCTTTCAGCAACTGAAAAGAAAGATTCCTAATGGGAAAGGATGGGAAATCTTAACAATAAGTAGTTCCATCAATCCTTTTCTATATATAAAATTAATGATACTGAATTGTAAAATTATCAGAGAATGAAGCAATAATTTTATGAAATAGAGAGTTAAAATAGACTCCAAAGGATTAACATCCACAGTAGATTATCCCCTCCATACTAAATTGGGTAATGGATTTCTCTGAATAGGATATTTCTTTATAGCAGAAGCATGAGATATTCTTTCAAAAAAGATCTGTAATATCTTACTTTACATATGCTTTGTGTTTTCTTTTGCTACTTCCTTCAGTCATTTAGAAGTAGTGATCTTGACTGATGACACAAGTGCATATTCTTGTTGAGACATCTTAATATAATGGGGAGGAACACACAAGCCACACATGATCTTCTTTGGAAAGAAAGAGCAGAGGTCTTCACGTGAAGATTTCTGGTCACTAATGGAGTACGGTAGGACACAAGTAGGCAAAAATAGCAGTGTGGTTAAGATACTGGACTAAACTTGGAAGCTATCTTCTGGTTCCTGGCTCTGCTGCAGACATCCTGTGTGTCCTTGGATAAATGCCTCTTGTGAGGCTAATTTCATTTATGTGCTCATGTACATAGTAATGAGCCTCATAAACACCCTATAAATATAATCACTTGAAATAATTTTTAAGGTACAATCTCTCATACTCAGGGAGGGATTTCATATTCTTCTGGGAAATGAAAAAGTGTTTTCTAGGCTAAAGGCATGAGACTGGTTTGGAGCCATCTCTATTTCAGTGGCATCTGTGTGCACATTTAGATTTGGCACATGCAGACGCTTACGATGAAAAAAAAGTCTGTATTATTTGCACTATTTCTCATTTTCCTTCTCAGACTGGGATTGTTCCTATTTATAGGAACTCAGACTGTAGGAAGCAAGGAGAGACACATGTATAGATGATGATATCTTTGAAATATGTACTGGCTCCATGTCGTTTTTATACAAAATTCTTGGAAACATCCTGTAAAAATCTGTGTGCATGCACAACAGTTGTGATTATTCACATAGACTGCACTGTAAATCACAGATTCATTCCTACATCTGGAAGTTACACATCTCCCCACACACAATATGCATAGCAACACAATTCACAAGTAAATTTCTACAGGAAGGGTGGTCCTAGAGCAAAGGCAGATCTGCCAAATCTGCTAACTAGTGTGATATTTCACCATTTGTCGTGCAAGGTACTCCTTTACTCTTCGGGGGGGGGGGGGGGGGGGGGTGGGGGGTGAGGGGCTGGTGCTTTGGCAGCCTCTGTTACGGACATCCAGAAAGGCCAGGTAAAAAACTCACAGCAGGTTTGCTTCAGGTGGGCAGCAAATGCAATGCACCATGGACCCCAGGACTAGCCAGCAAACACAAACTGTGTCAAGGTTAGACCATCAGTGCTCCCAGTTTTGTTTGTGAATCCTTATTCAACCACTTCCTTTTCAACAAGAATTATCTCCTCCAACATGTAGCTTTGCAGTTGTTGACCCTCTGTGGCTTAGACAAAACATAAGGTACCAGGAAAAAGTAAATTATGAAAGTAAAGATTTTAAGCCTATATCTATCATCTGCACCTACTGCTTATGACTTTGTAAAAATATAACTCTCTGCTTTCCAAAGTAGACATTCCTTACTTGGGATGGGTCATTATAGAAACCTTTTTTTTTTTTTTCTTTTTTTAAAAATTTAATATATCCAGTTAAAAAGCTATGCATATGCAGTCATTTGTCTATGGATCATTTATGAGCAAAACAGAGTCAGTCCAAGTTTGAAAATTCACCCCATCAGGAATATGTCTGCCATAAACCAAAGAGTTTAATATTATGGAAGTATAACAGAAGATACTCTTGATGATAAGCCAGGAAATAGTGTTCATTATTAATCTGTAAAGTAACTACTATTGCCCTCAAATCTCTATAGCATTCCTTGCATCATGTTAGTTTTTTCAAATAACTAGAAATGCCAATACCTTAATGAATCAGATTACTACAAAATAATCTAAGATTGTCAGAATACAAAAAAAAATTGCAATTCCTAATATAAAAAGGAGCAGGCAATAAGACAAAATCAAGGACACAAGCAAAAGAGACCTGCTGTCTCCAAATAAAAAACATCAAGGTGCAATGCAGCTAAAAAAAATGTGACTGCAGGTTTCATAAGAGCCGATAATTCAAATGTGATCACTTACATATAATCTATAAAAGCAAGTGCATAACTACTGGGATAGTTTGATAATTACAGGGGCATTTTAATTTTTTTTCCTGGATGGGAAATTGTGAATTCAAGTTCATTTAAGGGCAAAGGTATGTTTCTGGAGCTACTCCTGCTGTCTGATCTGTCGAAGAATTAACAGCCTTAGCAGTTAGGAACAGAAGCCTTACCAAGCAGGATGCTTTTCTAAGGGAAAGGAAAGAAGACATGAAATTAAGAACCAGGGCCTCCCAGGAATGGTCTGAGCTATTTGTTAAATGCCTCACCACTGAGATGTCCCAGCAACAATAAGGCTGTGGCAAATCAAGAATCTTGACACTCCCAAGAACTTGCGAATTCTGGCAAATAAGTTCTGTCTGGGGAGATGAAGTGAAGAAAGTGAAGATGTACTAATTGTCACATTGCAGTATCATAACATTATGAATAACATTCATAATGCCATCAGATACTTTCCAAAAGAAGATTCCTGATACAGCAAAAAAATGCCCCTAATATTGGCTCATATTTTATTAAAGCTGAGGATACAGTGACAGCTCAACAGTAAACTGTATGTAACAATTACTCAATAACACGTTGTACAGAAGGCTTCAATAGTTTCTTGCTTGTATCCTTTGGGCTTTTTTTTTCTCTTTTTTTCTTTTTTGTCATGTAATGACAAGGACATTGCTCACGTTCATTGAAATACCTCCAACTACACAAGCTGTGATCAGTAACACATCTACCAGCAACTCACACTGATTGCCCTTATATTGCTGTTTTCTATTTTTCAGGGAAATACATTCAAGACACATGCACAGAGTAAATCCAAAATGAGCCTTAAATAATCTTGTTCAGGGCAACAGAGAATAATGAATGTGTCTTCAATGAGGGGCATAATTACAACAAGCTGTCAAAGGAAACTTTAAGAAGGTTTGGGGGCAGGGGGAATTAAAAGCTATTTACCTCTATCAAAGCAGAATGAATAAGGGTAATGAGTAATAACCCTGAGAAAATGACAACAAAGGGGAACAGTCTCAGCACCATGAGTAGGAAATTAATCAAGTTCCTCTTTTGTTAACAGGTGTTGCACAATAAATTCCCTGTGTTCCACCCTGAAAAAGCATCCTTAATACCAGAAAATAAAAAGTTCTAAGAAGTAAACAAACAAAAAAAAAAAAGCTACCTTGTCCTTACAATACATCACTGGCAAATGTCTCAAAGCACCTTTTAGTTCAATACAGTAAAAGAAATACCAAAGCTTAGTGTCTCATGGCATTTGGCTTTAAAGTTACAGGGAAAATCCAGTGTCCTAAATTAACAAGTAGGCAATGGATGCATGCCTAGGAGATCCATTTGGACAACACCAAATGATTTGCAGGAAGCACAAGGTAACAGCTAACAAAGCCCTAGTATGCCTACTGGAGATAGGCAAGCTTGGATATCTTGATTAATAGGCAAGCTTGGATATCTTGATTACATCTACCACACCTTAAGCCAGGGAATACTTAGTTCAAGTCAGAGCAGCACAATGCAGTTGTGTAAACAGAAGACTGAAAATCAGGAAATCCTTAGTTCTAAAATGGGATCCAACTGTGCCCCTTTTTCCTGTCCACAAAAAAGTTAATGAAGCAGCCTAAGCAACCCGCCCTATCCTCCCCCCTGGACAGAAACAGGAGTGTGTAACTGCCAGTCTCAGTGAAGTGCTGGGAAAATTAACAGGGATGGATTGAATAAGTTCACATCTTTAACATATTCTGAGGAAGCAAAAGGCTCCATAAGAACTAAATATTATTGAAATACTGAGTAGAAGTTCTTTTCAAGGGGAAATTACTACATTTCCTTTCCTTATGTATCGATTACTCATTAATGCAGCAAAACTGAGAAAGATCAGATTTGACAGTTCTCAAGGAATGGTTTTCGCTCTTACATATGCTCTTGATTTGAGACTACAAATAAAAATGTTATTCAGTAGACCCCAATCATCTTCAAAACTGCTCCTGAGGGCCACAATTCTAAGACTTTCTGTGCAAATTATCTTCTCTAATGTCCATTCCAGCTTATTCTTACATACTTATATGTACTTGAGAAATAGCATGCACAAAGAGTGCTACTGCTGCTTCTTGTAAAAATATTTGAAGACAATTTTGTTAGATACTTATTATTTTGGAGATTTTGAAATACACTTTGCGCCTTCAGATTTAGCTAAACTTCTAAAAAATCTATTTATCTTTATTGAAATAAATATAAAAACTCTGAAAAACAAAGGATATTTCTAAAAAAAAAAGGATATTTCAAAACAAAGGATATTTCAAAAAAACCAAAAAAAAAACCCAAAAAAACCAAAAAAACCCCACCCAATCCCAACAGTATTAAATGTTCTGTATGTAAAAGCTAATGTGAATGCCGAAGAGCTTTGTGCATTGAATGCAAAGCTATGGAAAATGCAGATGAAGGTATTATATCAGATCATGGAACTGTGAGCTTAAAAAAAGTTCAGAAAGCAGAAACACAAGAGGGACATTGGCGAGGTCATTTTGCCCTTTTGTATCAAATGACATATTTACAAATTGCAGTACATAAAACTTTAAAGAAACTCAACCAACCCACAAAAAAAAAAAAAAAAAAAAAAGAAAAAAAAATGAAAAGGAAAAAAAAACCCAGATAAAGAACCCCAACCAGCCAACCAACCCAAAAATAAACCAACATCAAAACCAAACACAGCACCACATTTTCTTCACTTTTTGCGCTTTGGCACTGATGTAATTATGTTGAGGGGTGTAGGTAGATGAATGGCAGTAGGAAATATGAATGAGACTGAATAGGAGGGCAGCATTTGAAAAAGACCCTCTAGAAAGAAATGAGCCATGTAGAGGAAACATGAGAACCCTTCTGCAGAATACAAGGCACTAAATTGCATTTGAGTTTTGCTCTTCTTTCAGAAGCTATTTGAAAATAAAAAACGTTCTTCGAGTAACCATAAATAATTTCTTTAAAAGGACAATGATCCTGTACAAGAAATCTCAGTGTCAAGGTCTAAAGAAAGAGAAAGGGTTCTAGAAAGCACAAAGTCCAATTCTCTTGCCAGCCAAGCACTTTTCGCCTCCATCTGTTTTGGAGAATCGCCCCCTAAAAACTTTCACAGCTCTTTTATAATGCACTTTTGCTTCACAGTGAACAAATACAATTAAAAGCAATGGTATATAAATGTGAGAGTCATGAACCTTGGAAAAGTCAGTGAACCTTGCAGCATATTTAGCCCTTAAGCGAGATTTCACATGAACATATACAAGCTTTAGATCATGTATTAAATTGTTTTGTTCAGAATAAGACAGGAAAGTTGATCCAATCGCACTAAATCCTGAAGAACCAATTTATGTCTGGAAGCACACAAAAAGAAATCTCCTTTACCCAAGCAACATGCTTAGAATGCATTCCAAACTTCCTGTGTGTCATTGGCCATGCTGAGCAGACAGGCCTATGATTTCTAATCTAATCAGCCTCAGAGTGACTGTGAAACCAACAGCTGTGTCTGAGCAATCGGAAAAATAGACACAGAACAAAGGGGAAGACCATCTCATCAGGGCTTCTCCCTCAAGTGCATAAACTCAGCTTCAGTGGAAAGTATAAATATTTCATTCACTATTTTGTACTGTATTTCTCCTGGGATTTGTGCTCCAACTAGTTTCTTTTAAAGGTGCATTAATGTCTCCTTTTAACAGCATTCCTTCTAAACTTTTCCCCTTGCTTAATGGGCCTGAAGGGATTAAACCCTTAGCAGAAAAATGCATCTGTTGTACATAACATCACAGTATTAGACTATCATAATACCAACTCATTTATTCTCATTTTGTGAAAGTATACCTTCCCTTGAGAATGATGCTACAGGGTATATTTCCTTCCTGATGCTTCCTTTCATGTATTGTATGATGTTCAGAAGAAACATTTGTATTCAGACATCAGAAGCCCAAGGCCCACTTTTTGCTTCCCATTTTGAGGCCACATTATGCCAGAAAGGTGTCTAGGCTGGCCAGAAAAGAGCTCCAGAAATTCTGCCTGTCTCAGTGAATATGCATTGTATGTTCTTTGTGCTTGTCACAGCTCTGGACACTGACCAGACAGAACTGACTTAAATTTGCTTTTGATTTAGGTGACCTCCTTCCTGTGCATCAATTGGAGAAAGCTGAGCTTAACACGTCAGTGAGGTCAGCTGTGGTCTAACTGCTCGAACACACACCATAATAGTCAACACCAGCCCAAACAGTGATGCCATTTGTCTGGCACTGGGCAAGGCTTTGTCTATGCAGTTACAGCTTCCACAGTTCTTTGGCTTCGCATTAGATAGGATTCCCTGCAAGTGCATCATAGTGGCCATCAACACCAGGTCTCCAAAAGAGCCTTGAAATCGAGAAATTAGAGGGACTAAAGGTAAAAACTGGTAACTACTCTCAGTTACTTTGGTAAATTAGCTTTGGTAAACTTGGCAAAATTTATTGTTCACCTAAATGGAAAGATGTTACTTTGTCTTTCAACTAACTTCACTTTAATCCACATAAAAGAACTTGTGCATATTTTGTGCCAGGATGAAATGTAAGATGAACATTTTCCTACTAGGGCAAGAGAGGAAAGACAGTCTTAGGCAATATTTTCCAGGGGCAGTTTTGAAAAAATAATTTTTTGAATTGAACAGAGAAGAATGTTTAGTTCTAGCTAACATGATAGTGATCAGAAAGAAATATAGAGCCAATGTTTAATGGTTCAAATGGAGATGCTGGCAAGGATCTGGCTTGGAAAGAGACAGATCTGCAGAGGTTTTGACTCAATATTAATCCATGTTGAACTGAAAACCCTAAGTCCTGGAAAGGGAAAAGGTACCAAATTTTCCTGTTTCTTCCTGCCAGCTTTTTTGCAAGATCCTATGCTCTTTCAGGTTTAAAGGCAGCCATCAGTCTTACCTTAACAGAAAATTAAGATGTCTGGTAAATAACAAAGGCAGAGGATGAAGGGGTCACTCAGTCAGAAAGTAGATTATGCAGCCTGCAGTATGCTTGCAATGTGACAGACTTCCTCAAGTACACAAGTGTTAATCAATAGTTAGGATCTGTCTAAATATGTAACAAGCTTCACCTTTTGAGAACTCATATTATCCAAGAGGGGGGTTAATGAACATTAGCACAAAACAGAACCATGGTTGCAAAATTCTAAAATGACAGGGAGAGGAAAATAACACCAACTTGGAATCATTGCAGGCTTAGCTGCTGAATGATGCTGAGAAGGGCACAGTCCTGTTGACTGAAACTAGACATGAATTCAAGCCACACAAATTCCAGCTCAATTTCAGACTTGCCATTTTTTTTGCCTGCACAAATCAGTAATCTTCATGACTGGACTGCACTTGCTGTCCTTCTCAGTGCAAACAGTGGAATAGTCTGCTCTGCCTAATGCACAGAATTATTAAGGAAGAAAAGAGTGCTTCTTTTCCCTTTTCATGACTTTCCTGTTTACTGTAAAGCTTCCCCTATTAGCTGGAAAATGTAAATGCATTTGACTTCCATATTGCAGCAATGAATGATTGCATAATCTTTCAGTCTGGTCAGCCTTCCCAGTTGTCTTTCATCTTCCCTGCATAGCATCTGTTTTTCAAAGACAACAGATTCTCTGCTGTTGTCCTGGGACAGCGCTGGGACATCTTCCCTGAGGAAGACATTTTGTTGCTGTTTTGCTTTGTGTAAATTAGCAGCAGCATCTTCTGAGATTTTTGCTAAACCTTTGGGGCTGTTTTTCCTTTGCAAGGTGACTCACTAAAGTGTCGGCTCTGTTTTCACACTGGACAGCCAACACATTCTGTTTTGTTGGTGCTTTCATTATGCTGAACTACGTAAAAACCAATGCACAGTGTTAAAGGCAGAGCATAATAGAACTGTATTATAGCCTCAGCCTCTGGAGCATTTACATGTCTGTTTATCTCAGAATATGGACAGAATACCTTAGTCAGGGTGGCAACTGTTACTAGATTCTCTTTTCCATATCACTGTTACACGTGCTGCAAAAATACAGAGCCCTATTGTGAGATTTTGTGGTCTGTTTTACTTTACCCTCAGCTGATAGTTCTCATTTATTTCTTGACATCACAGTATATCTAATGTGGAAGCTCCCGAGACTAAGAACTTTACTAGGACATAAAAATTGACTGGTTTTGGTTCTTCCTCCATTATGGAGAAATGTTCAATTAGAAATCCCCCAAAGACAGCAAATCTTTAACCTTTGGCATCTTGGCACTTTTAGAAAATTAACCCATTTTGAATTGTTTCTTGTTAAGCATTGAGGATCAAATTTGCTTATCAGTTTTAAAACTATGGAGACATTACTCTCTCTCTCTCAAACTCCTTTTACATCTATAGAGCTATCCACACTTCTAATAAATCTGAGCTGGATCCAAGACTATATTGATCTACAGACACTGGCTGTGTATATTAATCTCCACTATTTTTCTCAGAGTGTATTTCACTCATTGACGAGGTAATTGGACCACTGGGCAGGTATAATGCTACAACCACAACTATTTCCACTGAAAGCCCCTTTCTGATTGCATTTTAAGTTACTTTTCCCCAAGTCTCTCTCATCGATAAATGTTGACATTTTTGCAGCAATGGAAGATTACTTCAATCATGTAGAAAAGGAATATATAAAATTACCAGGGCCTTGTAAAGACTGGCTGGGAAGGTTATAAAAGCAATAAGCACCTGAATCAGGTAAAAGGTTTGAATATATGTGTAATGAAGGAATATTTACACAAGTACTCTCTTCTATTCAAATCTGAAATAAGCACTACTATTCAATTTACATTTCAACTTGTCAGACTGATCAAAACAGAAGATGTGTGTGTGAACTGAAAATTAAGGAAAAATAAAAAACATTCCATCAGGCAGTAATATGTAGTTCATCTTTCAAGTGAGGAAATAATGACTCTGCATGTGTGCCTTTCTGTGGAATGAAGGCCACAGCTTTTGTGAAACACAGGCAAAGGTAAGACTGGAAGTTAGATTTGTTTTCTTATCCCTTAAGATGGCACATAACAGCTATCCCAAGGATTTCTAACTGGAGAAAAGGCTGAAAACTCTCCAAAGATTTCAAGGTAACACAGAAGCTAAACTGGAAAAAACGACAACAATATTGGGTCAGTCAGACTAGCATCCCTCTCACTGCAGGCACTGTGTTGGCCCAATTTCCTTCTCACCAAAAGCTAGAAATCACCAGGTGGTGATATATGCCATGCTTCAACAGGAAGATCTTTTCATTATACTGCTGGGGTCAAATTCTGAACTCAGATGTATTAGTACAGAGCTACTCTATCAAAACCAGAAGAGCTGTTCCAAATTATTGAGTAAAAGAGAAATTCAAAACTCCACCCTGATATAAAGAGACCGTTATTTTATTTTTTGCACGTGTACACAGCTATTTTTAGAGGCCAAGTATTTAAATTTAAGGAGACCTCAACATGCTTGGATCCCATAAAAAGAGACTTGGCCTTCCTACATCCTATCAGATGTTCTCCTATCAGATCCTTGCCTGATTTCCCAACTCATGATCATGGCTCTTCAAACGCTCTCCCTCCCAACCCACTTATAAGCACTGAGATAGCAGGAGCTGGAGTCTGAAATGAAATCCTCCAAGCCTGCTTCATGCAAGGCAAGGTCAGAGGCTGAGCAGCCAGATCTTGCTAAATTCCTGCTGGCTGCCTTGCACAACAGCAGGAAAGTGCAAACCAGCTGATTGACAGTGACTGGCTCCTGCCTCATGCATAGATTGCTCAAATTTAAGGGCAATATATCTATATTGTAGAAAGGTTTCCTTGGAAAAAGCATTCTCTTTAATACTCAATAAAATGGCAGAATTGAGAACTTGTGTGTCCTTTTGATTTGATTAAAGGTATTTCAAACCTTTAGCTTCCATTTTGGAGAAGCTGCATGACATAAATCCCTATCTCCCCCTTCCACAGTTTAGGCCAAAAAATTCACAGAAACCTGGTCACCTATGAACACATCTTTCCTCCTGGCTAGCTGCTAAAGTAACCAATTCTTCTCAGAGGGAGCCTTTCACGTTCCTCAACTATTCCCATTGCTCTTGTCCCTAAGAAATTTCAAAAAGACGGCTTTGCTCAGAAATGGTCATTTAAATGGAACACCAAGAGTAATGCAGTTTTCATCTTTCCTGAAGACAGTAACTGATTTTATTTAATCACAAATTTCATGAAAGCTGTATTTCTGTATAGTCAACCTTCTAAGCACTCTCCAAACAATATCTTTAAAAAAAAAAATCCTGTATCTGCCATACCTAAGGATCACACCAAACTTTGAAGTGATTTAACAGCAGACAGCCACTAGCAAAAAAAAAAAAATCATTTGAAACTTCAGACCTATAGAAATTCATTGTTTCTTTTAGCTGATTATAAGCTTATAGCTAAGATTATACAGAACAAACTTTAATAATTGCTGAAGAGCAATGAGTATAAATTCAAGCTGTCTCATAGAAAAAAAAAATTAAACAGTCTATAAATTGTATCTCATAATAAAATGCAGTAGCTACACTGTGCTAAAAATAAATGATCCTGCTACTATTCTATCGAAATATTTTATTAAATCTCCTAAAGTGTGAGCTAAGGCTCTGGGATTCACCATACCCAGTAAAGCTGGTTAGAGAGCAAGCAGAGACAGCTCACAATTACATAGTTACCAGAAGAAATCCTACATTTTACTTGTGAAAAAGAGCAAAATAGTTCTCTCTGCTGTGTGAAAACACATCCTCTGACCATTTTAACAGCAGTCAGACCACTGCAAAACATCAAAAATATCTAACTTCCAATTGAGGCAACAGGTTTAAACCCACCAAAATATTTGTTTTTTCTCAGCCAGCATAAACAAGCATTGCTAGAAGACAGTTAATAGACCAGAAGCATGAGAAATTAGAAAAATCTTCAGGCTGTTAACAGTTACAAAATACTCTAATTTACATGAAATTGGGATAAGGAAGTTAGACACTGCCAAAGGCTGAAAACTGTTTCAGTGGAAATGTCACTCCACAGGTCCTATAAACAGCCTGGCCTGAGCCCCTGGCCTGGCCTGAGCCTGTCCAGGTACTCCTGCACATCCACAGGCAGAGCCAAGAGCTTCTCTGTACAGCACCTGGATCGGGTCACCATGGTTGAATTGACCTTGCTCACTTCTGAGGCCCCAGGATGTCCAGACTGTGAAAAGAGCCAATGGAGCACTAGCAGTCAACATTTTGGAACGGATGGAAACACAGAACTTGCCAGCGTCCAAGAAGGAAAGATTATTATCTGCCAAGGAGCAGAATTATGATCAGAATTTAAAGACTGCTTTGCAAAAGTGATTTAACCAAAATTTGTCCCATGTAAAGTAACTGTAATCTATAATTAATAGAAAAGTTGAGTATTATGTATTATATATATAATTCTAATTTTGAAATTTATGAACTATTTTCCCTACAATTTAAATTTTAGAAATAATTTTCCCTTACATGTCCACCAGCATGGACAGTTGTCCATCTCACAACATATTACATTGCCCCAGAAAGAAAGAGAAGGAAAGATACCAGATATACTGGAAAATGTTTACTTAATGGGACAGAGCTCTTCATACTTTGGCAACTCAGTCAGGGGTTCTGATGACATAATCAAAATTACACCTAACTCTTTGTTCAAAAACCAAGGACTTTTCGGTATTTCAATTTTATTCAGAAAATAATAAGGGAATAAGCAGGGTTAAAAAAATATCAAATTCTACTTTCTTTATTTCTTTTTTTTTTAAATCATGTCTTCTCAGATTTCAAGCTACTTGTTAACACCTGTAAAGGTGGTTGTATGTAACCCCAAGAGTTATTGATGACTAATGAAATACTTCTCTGGGAAAATACAGAAATATTTTCAGTTCAAGTGTTTGTTCAGATGAGAGGTTTCAAGTCAGTTGGCAGCACTTCAGTAAAGCCTCAGAAAGCACTTGAGCCCTTCTACCATCTTAGCCACTCAATTCTTAACCCTTCAGCCCACGTGTATCTTGACCTCAGTTTCAGTTCAACTAATGGGTATTACAGCCTTTAGTCCTTGGGGCAGTGTCTCTTCCACTTCAAACCCTACAGGGAAAAAAGGCATCCGAACACAGGCAAGGGAATAACGATATTTCCACCAGAAACAATAGTAATCTCTCTTTTTAAGGATATCCTCACTCTCACATGCAACAATTAAATATTCTTTCTCGTTTTGCATCAGTAGGTCAGCTCCTACTTGGAATTCTAATCTTGGTCCCCACTAATTGTGTATTAAATTATCGAAAAGAAATGTTCCTCAGACTGTCTCTCCCAGGAACTGCTTGAGGTAGGAGCTCTCCATAAAAGCCACTGAGAACAATTGTATTTCCTATTTTTTCCTTAGAACTGCTGTGATTCCTCCAGAAACAAAAAGAAACAATAAAAGAAACAATACTTCTGTCTCAGAAAGCACATCAGCTACAAGCTCTCGGAGGCTGGGAGAGCAGCAGCGTCTGGTCCTTCGAGTTTGCCTTGCTCCCTACCATGTCCTAATACAACTGCATTGCCACTGGTGAGAAGAGAAAACTAGGTAAAACAGATCTTAGTTTTGCCCATTTTACATTCCTGTATCACAAGTTGCCTGTAACCTCAACACCTTGCATGGCTTCTTTGCATGGCTCCTCTTGTCCTGCCTGCATGCTGCCTTTACTGCCAGCCCATCATCTCCTTGTGTCCTGCATCACCTCTTTTGCTCTTTTCTCCTTCAGCCTGGCAAGGGCACTGGCACCCCTGGCTCTAAATTTATGAAAACAAACCACAACAACAGCCTCAGGGTGATTTCTCACCAAATAAGCAGGCTATCTTTGAAGTAATATTTTGAGATATAGGCACAATCTTCTTTACAAACCTCAGACTTTTGGAGAGAACCGGGGAGTCCAAGCACAGTGAATGACAAAGTCACCACATCAGCAAACAAATTGTTCTTATGTTCAGTGGCACAAACTTCCAATCCTGTCCAGATTACCCAAGCCAAATCCACTCCTTGAGCTCTGCACTTTGAAGAAAATTGTGGGAAAATGCCTCAAAATGGAAAGAAAAACTCAGAAGCATAAACTGGCAGACCCATACTACTTGCATGAAAGTGAAGGGTAGATATGTACATATTTGGGGAGTTATATTAGAGACCATTATTTTAAAAGCTGGTTAAAATTGTTACTCTGTCACGGCATTATTAGTGAACGGCAGGCAAAACTAGGGATCTATTTTTGAACTCTCCTTCACAAACAAAAATTCTTCACTTTTTTTCCTATGTTTACTAGAAATTCAGGAAGATAATTTGCTGGTTTTGGATGGTAAACCACTGTCAGAAATATTTAGAAATACCTTAAACTTCCCATGGCATTAAATTCTCAGGGCTATTCCCTTCACATGTTTACTTAGATTTGAAACTACAATTGTGCTTGTGGGTGGCTTATGTAGCTCTCTCAGTTTGCTGTTTATTTACAGCAAATAGAGCTCAAATAGAAAGGGCTTCTCCTTCTGTACTTGAAATTAATCCTGATAGATGATCATTATAAGTAGTCTAAAAACTAAAAAACAAAATAAAATAAAAAAAAAACATCACCCTCCCAAGTACAGCATCTCCTTGTATGGCAGGATGTCCATATATTCAGGGAAAGGTGTCTCTTCATCTGGAATGAACTGTGATATTAATGGAAAATGGAAATATGCTATTTAAATCTGCAGCTGATTTCTGTATCATCTGAAACACTACAAATTGTATTTCTCATTATGAGGAAAAACAAAGTCACTTGGGAAATTAGTTTTATTTCTCACCTTATTTGTGTTAAAAAATGCAAAAAGTCTGAATTGAAAACCAGGAATAATTGACAGACTATTTCCCCAGCAAAGGGTTATTATGGGAACACATAAAACTGGACAAGTATTCTAAATTCATCCTAGAAAAAAAAACAAAAAGAAAAAACATTTTTTGTTTGTATTATGCAGGTATAAAATAAAAATCTTTTTCTCCTACAGACTTGAAAAGACACTTTAAAATGTTATGTTAAGATCTCACTTATCATCAGTGCTGAATTCAAATGAGTTTCAAGCATACTGAACTATCATTTTGCAACATATTACTTACCCAGGATTACTTTAATTTTCATGCAGTGCTACTAAAAATTCAGCTCTCCTCCCCTGCCACATCATTGTGTACATAATGAACTTTATGATTTCTTACAGGCACAATCTATTGCTTTTGGTTTGACTTTCAGGAAGTTTTCCCCAAGTAATTTTTCAGCAAGTGAAGAAAGTCTAAATAAAAGAACTTTCCTGATGAGATTTGGCATCTTATTTTATTACAAGACAGGATACTTAGGTTTTTAAAAGATTAATGTTTTGAATAGATCTTTGCAGAGCATATGCTTAAGAAGCACTCACCCTCATGTCACCTCTAATATGTTCAACATCAGTCTTTTGGAATTAAAAAACAAACAAACAAATAAAACAAAAACCCTGTGTAACTTCTTTTAGTCATAGATCAAACTTGTGGAGGCTTCCACAGGTCTACAAAAAAAATACTTCACTGACTAGGTCAGATTTAATTTGATTTTGGACTTTGTACTTTGACTTTCAAAGTGAGAGATCCAAGAATTTGGGGGAAAAATATCCAAAATGCCACAGGGTGATCCATGTGGGGAGCCACCCTCATCTCTACCTCAGGGAATTGTCTCTGTGCCCATGGATTTAATGCTGTCTTGGAACTGACAAGACTTTCAAAACATCAGGAAGGGCAATGGCAAGTATTGCTGCATCATTCTGATTAGGGTGTAAAATACTACAGAAAAAAAAAATGGGTGATATCGTCTGGTCCATTTAGCGAGGTGGCAGGTAAGAATAAACATGAGTGCCAATCCCAGGAAAGCTGCCCATCTAGTTTCATTCCACCTTTGTTCTCCTAAACCGTAAAGGAAATGTTCTCCCATTGAAACCCTGAGGTTAACTACTAATACTTGTGTGATGCTACAGAATCCTTTTATTGACTAATCTGAAAAATATCATCAACAAAAGTGCAGGGGAACATTACACTTCCTGGGTCTAGAGCCTGGGCTTCTTTCAGCAGCCTGTGTTGCCTCAAAGAGGACAAAAGCAATTTTCAAACAAAAGCAGAGGTGAACATGTGTTTTCATCAACTATCAAAATAATTTCTAAAAATTACCAAAAATACCCACCAACAAATGCCAAAAACTGAAAACCTAAGCAAAAGAAAACAGCAAAGCTATTTCCATGAGACAGAGCTAAGTGCTGAGAGAAGAGTTGAGGGGTGAATTCCAGCTTTGCACAGCTCTGTAAGTGGATGGTTGTATTAAATATACTTTATTCCAGCATTTTAAAGCATTCTGAACACTTCTAACAAAATAGTTGGAAATAAGAACTATCCACAATTGACAGAACAAATGTAAGCAACAGCAACATTACAAGCAATTATGTAAAATGGGTCTAGGGAATTTCCCTCCATCAACTAAGAAAACAACACTGAAGAAAACCATATGGGGATGGAGTATAGCATGAAAATATTTTAACTGTTACATCAATAGGAAAGCGTGAGGATTTTTCTTATAAGCCATTTCTTAGAGACTATGCATTTTTCTTCTTTACCAGTTGCAGGAATACTGTTATTTTTATATTCGTGGAATTTAGGAGCAGATACAGACTTGAAAGGTGAATTTTCTAATCATATTAAGAATTATTCCAAACATTACTACTTGTCCAGTCTAGAAGTGATATAGCAGAATACTATCAGGGCAGCTTCTTAAGATGAATAATGTGACTACCTTAATCCCCTCCCATCCTGGAAAGTTAGTTTACTATCATGCAGTACTGCGGGAAAATTATTGTTATGCTACAATTTTATAGAAACTTTATTTAATAAATTACTACCAAGCTGAAGAATTTTTTTCTCCAAACTTCTAGGTTTAGATTGACCTATAATAAAGTGAAGCATTTCGCTTTATTATAGGTCAATCTAAATCTAGATCTAAATCATGTAGGATTTCATTTAGTGAGATTTGGAGTCCTCTTAGGATTTACCAAAATATTCAGCGATTTTAATGTCTACAGTAATTAATCTCAGGAAGGCTCTTTGCTGTTCTTGGGGTTTGGGGATTTCTTTGTCTCCTTGGGTTCATTTGCTTTTACTACTGCACATCACTCCCCCCTTCGATACACAAAAATCCAATGCGAGCAAAGTGAGTAGCCAAAAATAAGTTCATTTGCAGGGGTACACTCCCATTTGCAGGTTCTGGTCTTTGGATTTTTCATGCTTTGCTGAGCACATCATTTGGGTTGGCAGATTCGGTGAGTCATATGGTGACAATTCTCATTTTCTGCAGCATCTGAAATGTCCACTCATGGCATCACTGACAGCTAAAATTAGATATTTGGCAAAGCAGTCCTAGGAACTAAGGGCTTGATCAAGTTGACTAATTATAGCTGCCGAGTGCCATTTGAGATGCCCTGGAGTACCCCCAGGAACCACAGAGACCTGGCAGGTATCATACAAAACCTACAGGAGACCTGTGGTCCTCCAGAGCAGGAGCTGTAGGCAAGGAAGGATAATCCCACATTTCAAAGGGCACAAGACCTTTTGTTTAGACTAATTTAGGAGCTGAACACTATGTGCTTGCCACCGGGATATTGAAGAGATCAATTCTCCTGTCTTAGCTTGTTCTTGCATCACATTCCATGTCTTTGCAGGCAGGTGCATGAACTCTCACTGTTGCTCTGTGCCTGCTCTCTGGCACAGAGCACAAGGAATAAAAAATATGAAAATAGGTCAGAGCAAGCATTAATTTTGGAGGGGTGAAAGGGTTGGTAGAGAACCTCTTCCAGGGAATCAAAGGGAGGGCTTGCATACTTTCTCCATATTCATCTCATCCCTGTTTACTCAGAGGAAAAAAGAGATCTGCTTAAGGAATTGTTCATGTTAGTTCCTATTGTGTCATGGGTTTTCCTTGGAGGTGTCCAAAGCAGAATCTTCAGTCTTGCCTAATTTGTGAAATTTGATATGATTTCAAACTGGGGTTGATAAAGTTTGTGTTTAGGGAGTCCTGATGGCATCTTTAAAGATTGTAATTCTTCATCCACCCCTCTTTTCTGACAAGATTGTATAAAAGTAGAATAAAAAATTGCTTTATTCTTCTTTTTCACATTAAGCAGAAAATGGCTTTCTTGAGATTATGCATTTGCACTGGACTCAAGAAAACAGACCCCTTCAGAGCATGAAATGACAATGGGGAATATATTTTCCTTGATATACTGGGCATTTTTCATCTGAGGCAGCTCTCCACCATTCCCTCTCCTTTTTATTTTTAACATAGTTATGCAGCACCTCATATAGCACTCATTCTTATATTCTCCTTAAAAAGAAAATGAGCACCAACTGTACAGAGGGACAAATAATGCTTATCATAATAAAAACATTATGGTCTCAAGGAAGTAGGCACTATTTGGAAAATGGCATGAAAAATACAATGCTCATGTAGTTTCCCAGTGGCCAAAATTTCAAATTTACTCATGAAGGTGTAAAATATTTCCTAGAAACCTGCTGAAATTACATGAAATCTAATAGTTTGATGCCCAAGGCAGGGCTAATAAACATTCCCTACTTCAGCCCAACAATTCAACTGCCTGAATAAACAATACTCAACAACTACCACAGCTCAAGTGTCTCCTGAATATTAGACCCTTTCTCCAACAAAATAAATCTCATCAAGGCCAATATTGATTCTGACTGGCATATATTTCTGTTCAGATCAGCAATTTGCTATTTTTAATAAAATCTGAATCAATATACATTGGTCTTACACTTTTCTGATAGGGAAACTGCTTCTAAACCCCTCTGCCTTCTGCATTAACTCATAGCTGCACATTGGATTGGTTAAGACGATTATTAGTGATATGGCTGGAGTTATTTGCTCACCATCATTATCAAATACTGCATTTCAGAGCATGAACTAGAAATAGCATGCTTAAAGAGTGGCTAAATGGAACAAATGTTTAAAACTAGCGTGTAGGTAATGAACAAGGATATTCATTGACGTACTTCCCAGTCAGAAACGGAGATAAAAAGCTTGCTCTTGAGTAAAGATCATTTAAGATATTTCAGGACCCAATGTAGATTGGTGGTGGAATGAGAGCCATGCCAGGAGTTCCTGGCAGTTGGTGACTTCTGTGGGGTGAACTGTCACCACATGGCACAGCCTCACAGGCCTAAAAATGCCACCTTGCTCTTGCTTCTATAGAGAAGCTCAGAGGGTGTGGAGCCTCCTTCACTGGAGATATTCAAGAACTCTCTGGACACAATCCTGTGCCATGTGCTCTGGGATGGCCCTGCTTGAGCAGGGAGGTTGGACCAGGCGACCCCGCTATGGTCCCTCCAACCTGACCCATTCTGTGAAGTCTGGAAAGCACTGTTACTAAGGCATGGGCTGAATGGATACACCCAGAGGTGTTTTGTTAGAGTTGGTTTGGTCTCCTTTTAGTGTCTAAAAGTTTTGATGACTAAATGTTTGAACCATTATATTTCCTTTATAACTGTTAGTCATGTTTTTATGAAAACAACGTCCGAGAAAATATCTTCAGCTTGACTAAAAAGCACATCACAAATTTATTCCATCTTAATGTTAAACCAAGGAAACTTTGTATTTGTTTCAATATTAGAAAATTATAATGTATAGAAGTATATTAATACTCTATTTAATAAATATCAAACATTTAGCATTCCCAAATAGTTTAAAGTAATTCTAGATAGAAGGGATAAGATCTGGAGAATTTCAAAATATAGGTTAGCCTGTTAGACTATATTTTGAACAAATTTTAACAAATTACATTTGGATTAAGCAGATCATATATTAAATTATTTATGTCTTATGCTTCAGCTGGGATCTTAAATCTGTCATAATGCTACAGAGAAGAAAAATATTTTAAGATGGATAGAGATGGGACAGTTTGGAGAGAAAATTAAAAGTTTATGAACTGATCTCATTTTCCTATGAGAAAAAAAATACTTCTTATTAAAACCCTGTGGCACCTTGATGCAACTATCACTTGAGTAGCATGGGCAGTGTCAGGTAGAGTTTCTTGAAGACACAGATCTTTTGGCTTCTAAAATAGTAACAAATAATCCAAACCAGTCTTTTTTCCTGAATCACCATAGCAGGATTAAACAATCTGTACAGGGAAGCAGATTTTTCAAGAAATTTTTATGTATGACAGTAGAGAAATGATGTGGCATCTAAATCACTAATAAAAATCTGGTGAAAAGGTTGCTTTCTTTGCTATGTGTGTCGTTTAAAAGTAAGCACACAAATAATTTGACAATCTGAATCTTCTGTTTATCTGAGAAACTGTACACCTATTCCTTATACTTGGAGAGAGATTTCCTGTCAGCATTCATGAATTTCTCTCTTGACCCTGAGCAGCAAAAGATATATTGCAAAGGCAAATGTTTAAAGTTTATATCAATATACACGTGGGACAAAGGTAATTTACTCAGTGAAGGAAGAACCCCCTGCTACATTTAATCATGCTCAGGTACATGGGAAAGTGCCCTTACAGCTGTTGTTTCTCTCTGCCTTTTTAACCCAACTGTTGAGAAGCCCTTTTCTTCTCATGAAACACCTTAAACCCAAAGCCTAATTAAACTAGTAAAACTGCACTAAACCTGGTGGGCAGACTTATCTCCAGTCACTACAGTTTGCAATTAGATTTTGGGTGAGGGTACAGGAAATCAATGTTATGTTCACCCCTTAATGAGAACATAAACACTTCCATATTAAAGGATTATTTTCTTAAAATCCCCACAGGTAGGCAGGGGATTCTTGCACCTGCGAAAGAACAGAAACACAGCCAAGAAAATAGTGGGAAGCAAAACAAAAAAATCTCTTTGCCCTCATGTGGAAAAGGTATTTTCCTTTCTCCCGTGATCTTAGGAAAAGCCAGATAAGGACAGAAAATAAAAGTATGTACACATGTGGTCAAAGCAACAAGGTCAGGGCAAAACTCAGAGCCATTTTGCCTCTTAGAACCACCTGAACCAGGCTTGTTTCAGTGTACTGATACAATAGATAATAAAGACATAAAGACAAAGAAGTCTGTGTTGGCATCAAACACCTTCTACTTTTGATCATCAGTGAATACAAACTGGAATGTCTTGGTGGAGGCCAGTGGGACTTCATCACCTCTGATCATGTGAGAGCTTGGCTGATTGTATTCTCCAGACAGAAAGTGCAAGTATATATTTTGGGGCTTTTAGAGAGGGAAAAGCAAAAGTGAAATACCTGTGGGAGACAGTCTGCACAACAATAAAGACTGGAATCTGCATTATGAATGTCCAATAACAAGGAGTCTCACTCACACTCAGCTGCAGATCTGCTAGTACCAACACCATCACTGAACATCCCTGTAGTTAGAGACTTCATGGAAGAAACCTTCCCTTCCTCGTGAAATTTAGGAATTGTATAAAGCAAGAAAAAAGCATCTCCTTACAGTGTGTAATTTGCACAGAATGACTCTCAAGTTTCTCCTCCAGTGCCCTGTTTGGACCAGCAACTAATACTTTGTGATCACCAGCCTTGTTTACTTCTGCTTTTCAATTCCATTTTATTCACTGTCATTTAAAACAGAATGAACTATTTTTATTTTGGATGTAGTAAAATTAGATGGTTTTATTCTTCCAGACATATGACTCCTAAAAATGTATAGGGTTGGTTTAAAAAGCATTCATTGAGTGGGAATGACATTTCTGTTGGGTCTTAGGTTTTCAGTGAGGAAAAGGGAGACAAGGTACTGTGTTTTTTAGAACAAATTTAAATATAGAAATGAAAAGTCCTTAAGAATGTTATAGTTATCAATGTAAGTTCATCTTTGCTCTTTTGCTGAAAGAGATTATATTTAGTTTTTTTCCCTCCTTTATATTTGACATGTTGTTTATAGACAGTTTAGCTGTTTTCCCCAAAACATAATCTGAGTGGCATTCTTCTTTCTGTGTGGGTTTATTCTTCCTTTTACAAAGGAAAAAAACTTTACCCTCTCCCCCCGCCCCCCCCTGCTTTTTTTTGGTCTTAAATAAGGAAAAATGTTTTCAACCATGCCAGTTACTCTATCTAGAGGGACCATGACCAACACAGACACCCGTTAAGAGGTTAACAAGACTAGAAAAAGGTGTTTATTCACATGGAACATCTTACAATAAAATATCAAAATTGGATGTAGTCATTCAAATAATTTAATTTGGTTTTACTCAGTTAACAAGATTTCAGTGCTGGTTGCCCTTTAAAAAGCAGTTATTTATGAAGCCATACAACTTAGCCATCACAAAAGCACTAACATCCCTAGCTTTCTTTTATTAATGTTATATGATTTTTTTTTCTGTTTTCTGCTTCACTAACATTTCAAGAAAAACAAAGTGATTGCCATGTAGTACAGTCAGTCCTGCAATGGCAGCACAGCCTTTTATTTCCAAATTCTGAGATTTTTTTTTTAGATTTACACAGTAGCCTGTATTTTCTCTGAAGGGAATTATACATCTTACCATAAGCAGACACAGTTTCCATAGTCAGTTTGCCTATTGTATACTTGGCTGTAAGAACAACAAATTGAATGCTTGTCCTCCTTCTATTGCTCCTTTTACCTTGAGTTAACCCCTCTGGTAGAAAAAAAGAAAAGGTGGGGGGGAAGGTATAGAGGGGGATGTGGAAGGGGGCCAAAAAAAGTCATGGCAGAGAATCACAAAGTTACTCCATTTTATGTTTCAGAAAAGTCAAGATGACCAAACTTCTGCTTCAGACACCCTCTATTGGAAAGCATCAAGTTTATGTCGCTGCTCCTGGTGTAACTGAGTATGCAGGAGGAAGTGGGAAAGCATGAACATTTAACTGCCAGAAGAGACTGGTATCTATTCCATAGAGCATTGTCTTGCATTTCAAGGGAGAAAAAGATTTGATTAATAAGTGCATCTGAGTTTTTTGGCTATGAGGAACAAAAAGGACTCTGTTCAAAATTACATAACAACATCTCTTTAGCATCACATCAGACCTCGTAGGTTTCTCTGGGAAGGTAAAAGTGTCATAAACTTATCAACAAATAAAAATAGGGACTGAAATGAAAAGACTTTACTATGTACAAGGAGTAACTTGACTTATTTTCCCCACAAGTGAGGTTTTTTTTTTTTAATTTGAATTAAATAGCTTTAAAATAAATCTGTTCCTTTTGTGTAATTCTCATGTAACAAGTATAATGGGACAAGGCTGCTCTGAAGTTCTATGTGACCACAGCTAGAAACTGTTTGTTTATCCAATGCAGAATTTTGTTCTGTAAGCAGATCTCTTCTAGTTATTAGATTATTAATTATATATTGAATATATTCACTGTGGGCTGAAATCTCTATGTAGCCTGAGTATTTTAACTCAGTGGTGGACAGGCTTGCTCTTTTAGGAAAGGGCGAGAACTTTCACTCCTCAGAAACAGATTCTGAAATCTTGGTTCCCATTTTCATCACAATGAAAGAAAAATATATTAAATTATCTAAGTAACAATGGATCCATGATCACTGCTTTAAAATCTACATCCCAATGAACTAGTTGGAGAATGCTAACACATCCTTTTCCTCACATAGCAGTGCCAAGAGATTTTCAAAAGACTGAAAAGGCAATTCTATCAAGCTTCAATATATAATTAATTCTTTTACTTTCCAACTCCCAAACAAAATATTAAGATAAACAGCTTGACTTGGTATCGGGCATTGTTGATTGTATGCTCTCCGTTACAATGGTACAGCTTTCACAGTTCTGTTTGTCTTGCATAATGTACCGTATGTGGGGCAGTGAATTACATTCCTTTCTAAGAGACCATGCTGAATTACTATTTCTTTCCCAGGACTCAGAGGTGAATAATTGCACCTGTCCTCCTTAAGCAGACAAAAGACATTAAGTAGCAGCCAAATGGAAAGAAAGATGTAAAAAGAAAATCACTTTATAGTTTGGCAGGAAAACAACTCAATCCAACCTTTCACCCAGCTGTATACAATATGAGGATTTCTACAAGCACAGCTTCTGAAGAAAATGAAGTCTTCAAAGAGAGACTGCCCTAATAACAAAGCAAAAAATTGAGGTGCTTTCTAGAAGTTTAAAAGATCCTGCTTTTGAAATAAATCATTGACAATACAAAAAGAAAAAAAAAAGAAAGTAAAAAGCTCAATGACACATCTAAGGGTTTGTGGGCAAATGTTCTCATTTACAGGATACAAACAAAGAAATAAAGTAGGATGGGGGAGCAAACAAAACCACATGGCTTTTCCAAGACCACAGAGAGATGCAGGAGGAGAACCTAGCACAGAGCAGAAGTGAAGATGCTGGAACTTCCTGACAACCTTGACACTGTGTCACAGATTCATGGTATCATTTAGGCTGGGAAAGACCTTTAAGACAGAGTCCAACTGTAAAGATTCTGTGACCATGCTGAACATAAAGGTTGAGTTTTGCTCTCCCTGACTTGCAAGCAGCTGGCAGAGAGATCTGCAGCAGCTCTGGTTTCAGCACAGCAAGCCATGCTGGCAGGCATCCAGGGACAGGTCACCAGGGCAGAAGGACAGAGCCTCAACAGAGTATTTGCCTTTGGTGCCAGGAAATTCCTAGCACCTGACCATGACAGAGGGCTAATGCTCAAAAAGATGAGAAAAAAGCATGAAAGGTGAAAATACTGAAGAGAATCTCTGCAAAGACCTTTGTAATATTTCCAGACCCTTACAATGTTTTTCCTCTTGCATGGAAGCTGACTGTATACCCAAGAAAGAAAGGTATTTGTACATAAATGGAAAAATATTCTCCTCCTTGTGAAACCTAAAGGTTGTCAGTCTCTTTGGCAAAAACCCAGGCAGTCCATCTTAGAGCTAAAAAGTTAAATGCCATAGAAAACTACATTAAAATACTGACAGCCCCCAAATAAAACAAAAGCGGGAAAAAAGGAAACAAAGGAGTGATGCCTTGAGGGGAGATGCCCTTGCAGAAAGCAAGTCTCTTTTCCCAAAAGCACAAATGCCTGTATTTGACATCCTTAATGAGAACCTGATACAGCTTAGAAGAGGGACACTGGTGGAAAACAGAGAACATAACTAACCATACCTCCTTTCAGCTAGAACCTTTGGGCTTCACAAAAACACCTCCATCACCTTACAGTTACAGGTTTTAGAACAAAAGCAAACACTGCCTAATTATATACTTGGAAAAAATACAGAAAAGAGCCAGGTTTGACAGATAAGGTACCAACTTGGAATGAATGAAAACCAAAGCTTACTGCCATTCTTTTCCTCAAAAAGCTTAGGGTAGGATCTCTTTCAGCGCTATTGCTTCCCTTCCTATTTTCGGTCCCATCTAGTTACATGCCTTGTGATGGGGACTTTATTTACAGTATTTTTGATAGGAATCAGAGGTCAATAGAGTCCTTATCAAGGAAGAGTCAACACAGAACTGTGATGAATTTTTTCCTGGATTTCATAAATAAAGCCTGTTATTTTGTGGATCTCTGTTTTTCCTCTCAAAAACTCCAACTCCCTCCTTCAAGAGTCATGTAGAAATACCTTCTACACAACATCTTCAGTCTCCACAAAATCAAGTTCTCCCACAGAAACCTTAAAACTGGACAAAAGTAGAGAAATTAATGAAAAATTTGCCCAAGACTGACACACAGATCACATGTCTCTCAGGTGTTTCTTTTAGAGGAAACCCAGCTAATAAAAGCAAGAGCAAACATTTCAACAAAGGTGACAAAGATGAAAAAGATGACAAAGATGAAAATTTAGATTGCTTAAAAAATTAGGCAAGCAAAGAACGCTAGGATTTTGATCTTTTTTAGATCATGTGCTCTAACAGAGTGTTTAGAACACTGCTGGAACACATGTCAGAAATCAGCAAGGGACAAATGATCTTTGGTCAGCATTTGGGTTTACAGTCAAGCAACATTTGAAATTTATCAAGGGTAAAAAAAACTGAAATGTCATCAAAAGAACATTTCAATTTTGACAAATCAATATTTCCCACAGACATGCATTTCTTCCATCTCCCTTTGTAAACAGAACTCGCTGTCAACAGTGCTGCTGAATAGCATCCCTGGTGCAAATAAATCCTCAAGGCAAGGTCTAAGGGCAAAAGGAAAGTTTCATCCCTTATGCCTTCACTGAACTGGGTGGGTTTATATTAAATCAATAACCCCAATTAAAATTAAGAGAGAAGAGTCCATCAGCAAAATTATTTGAAGCAGTATTTGCTCAGACTAGTCCAAAACTCTTCACCCTTGGACGCTGCAATACAAGGAAGTTTGCCTGAGCGTGTTAATTATTTAAAATGAAAGCAACACAGTTGCTGGCCTTTTGCGATAATCAATCTTTCAAAAAGTGTCAGGTGTCTCCAAAACATGTGACAGGTTGGCAGTTTGTAGCATCTACTGTCAAGCCCTAATACCAGGATTTTCTCTGGAGCCTGAAGGAACTCATCACCTTAACTAACAAATCCTAAAGACAACCTGTCTGGCTTACTGAAAATGAGATGGAGAAGCTAAATTAGAACCATACATCTCCTATTTGCTAAATTAAAGCAGAAACTCAAAACAAACACTGGAAGCGTGTATATACATATATATATAGACACACATTCATGAACACAGACAGAAATGCATATAGAGATATGTATAGGTAGATATATATCTGTAGCTGTAAATTACAGACATTTACTAAAATCTGTATTTACTGCCTCCTACAAGCCTATTTTATGGTCTAAATTTAGGGAATTTTCGTCTCTTAAAAAAAAAAAAGAAAAGAAGAAACGAAGAAAAGAAAAAGCAGCATCTGGTTTGGATTTTTTAATCTATTAAAAATACCATCTTTCTATCTCTGCTTCCACTTGAGTACGCAAGAATAAAAAATGTCGAATCAGCAAGAAAATTCTTGCTTCCCATAGAGTCTGTTTATAAACAAAAAGTTCCCATCTCCAAAATGGTTGACTTTATTAGAATTTGAAGGTGATGAGAAACTTTCCAGGAATAGTTATTTTACCAATAAATAAGTGCTGTGGATATATCTGTGTAAGTGCTTTTGGTAATTTCAAAGATCTCAATTATACTTCCCATGAAGAAATCTTTCTTCTTGAAAATAAGGGCACTAGTTATTTACAGGGGATTTTTTCCTAATCCTGCTAGCATTAATTGTTGAAAAAAAAAATTGTCCTGTGGTTTTTGCATAAAATTTGACTTTTTTCTGTTAAATAACACACAGGAAACAAATCAATAAAAGGCATCAACAAACATCAATCTACAAAATTCTTAATCTGTTAAGATTAAGAGAAACAATGACAAAACATATGTGTGATGTGTAAATGAGTAGAGGATGCTGGAAAAAATAACATTAAAACAACACTTACCAATAAAAAAAACAGAATTCTGAAACGAAACATTTCTACACTCACTTACATGGAACTTCTCAATTTCCCCAGACTTTCTGAAAAATATTTGTTGCAAGTCAGTTGAAGGGTTTTGTGTTATCAGTGCTCTCCCTCCCCTCTGAGAGGCACTGCCCTTTTGGAGCAGGGCATTCAACTTCAAATTGTAATTGCCATCCATCAAAAGTACTCCAGAACAGAAAAACTCACTTGGCCAGCCTGAGCCACCCGTGGGCAGTGGCCTTTCACACACTCCACAGAATCTGGCGGGCTGCATCCACAGCACTGTCCCTTTGCAGGAGCCAAGCAGAGCCACAGGAAACATTTAACACAATTATTACAGCATCATGTACACGTTTTTGAATAAAACTACTCTTTGAGGTAAAATACAGTTGACTGCTTTGGCTAGAGTTCTATATTGCTGGTGACTTTTCCCGACAACCCTTCACTAAAGTTCCATTTCAAAGCTTAATACACAAAACGAATACGCTGGGTAACTCAAAGGCGGAATGTAAAACCCATTGGTGGATTTAGTGATTTTTTTTTTTTAAGGCCTGGCCAAGTTTTAATGGGCTGTCACACAAGAATTATTATGAAAGCACTACAATGAACTGAGCTGATAAGCTGATCTGATCAGAATTAACTGCATGTGATTGCTGCTTTGAAAAGCTGGCCTAAAGAGGCAGCGTTGAAAGCAATCTCACAAGTCACTGGTACCCGCTTGCCTCAGCTATAAGTAAGCACAGATGGTGAGAAAAGTTAATTAAGAGACATATTTGTTTGGGGGTTTGAAATTTCCACCCTCTCTTCTCCAAAGAAGCCAAGCCACAGTGAAAATGTGTTTTACGTTAACGGCCTAATAAGTTCATGTTTTTGAGGCTCTGTTCCTGTAGATGGAGGTAATAGATAAACAGAATAAATAATTTATGTCACCAGTCAGCATATGGATTTGTAGCTGATCACTAAGCTACTCATTGCACCTGATAGCTACAACATCTCGTCAATTAAAAATCTTCCTTTCTCCACAATCCTTCATTACTTCTAACTGGCACAGCTTCTCTTACAGCACAACTGTACCTAGCAATGGAGATGTCATCCTTTTGATTCCCACTTTAATGACTGCCTCTTCATTTTATACTCTCACTTGTTTTTGCAGGATTTCATGAGGAACATGTCAACGACTACATGAAATAGTTTCTGGTGATACACTTCTCTTTTACTTCTGGTTGGGAATTCTCTTTCCTACTTCTTTCCAGCCAGTGCTTGATCTTTCCTCAAATTTATTAATGGGGGAAAGCTGGGGCTGTCACCAACTTCAGAAGATCAAAACACAACATTTACACTTTATCTACTCTAAGACTGTGACCAAAGTGACATCTGGCAGATATTTTGCTCAATGGTCCTTCAACAGTGTATAATTTCTTAAATCCATTTCCACTTTTTTCATCTCTGGCCATTATAATGACAAGGGCCAGCAGCACCAAAGAAATACTGTCTAGAGAATGGTAGGGAGCAATCTCACATGAAAGGCCTATGAAGGTAAGAAAGGGTTAACACCAAGGACAGAGAAAGCCAAGACTTTAGAACTGCAAGTGTAATTGAGAGGTTCTTAGAGAGACACTTCCAATTCATGCCTACTGTACTATTTATTTCCTTTCCCATCACTGCTGATTATAAGGATGTGCATGTGTAAAAAGAAGTTTCTTCCTCTCTAATCAGACCAGCTCTACTCCACGAATCCACAATCCACTGTTCGTGACATTACAAAATGAATCAGGCAGGAGGCTCAAGTCAGATCAGAAAGTGACAGCTTGTGTTTAAACAGATATCTTGGAAATTAGTGATGACAGGATTATACTGCATAAGCATTTCACTCTTTGCACTTTCTCTCTAAGGAGAGGTGCAACAGAATTACTCACTGGAAAGATCTTAGTATTAAAAAAAAACACAAACCAAACTTGATCACTGATCTTTTCTACTTATATTTCTAGAAAAATAAAGGTCTGTTTGGAATAGGACACTCATGCTATGTATTGCATGCTTCCTGAATTTAAAGAAATATGCTTCTTAAAACATTATCTTTGCATTATAATGTATAGTCATAACATATTTGGTATGATGTGTGAATTTGGTATGCATCAGTAAATTGCTTCTGTCAGTCTTATTTTGGTGTTATAGAACCAACTTTGAGTAGAATATTTCACTTACAAAAATGTGTTCCCTAATTAGGTTTACATTTCAGAGAAGAGGATCACATCAGAAAACTAGAGATTGATAACCAACTCCAGTCCTGTGCTGAGAACCTTCCTACATCATTCTGCAAAGATTTTAGCCAAAAAGCTTGATCTGTTTTATATATATATATATATATATACACATACTTAAAACTAATAACTTAGCCATTACATATATGTATGCATATACATTGATAATTGTATCTCACACCCCCAGGTGCTTCCTAAACATTGTATTATCTAATCCCATAAAAATGGCAGGTTTTCTAATTTTATAAACGTATACAAAATAAGTTGTTTAAGCAGTCAATCACTGAGAGCTCACTACAGATGTTAATCCAATTTGTGTGGTAATGATCAGAACAGTCAGTTTACATAAAGCATTACAGCTGTGCAATGCTGCAGTCCGGCAGTTCTGTCATCAGCAATGAGGCTTACCTACCTGGAACTGGAAATTTTTCCGATGGACTCTGCATAGTCATGCTGACAGTGAGTAAGCCCTTCCATTAGACTTGTCCACAGTGACAGCCTTGCTCCCTTTCTGCTTTTCTATCCAAGGATTGTCAGCGGAAACATGTAAAAGGAGCTACAGCTCCTTCTACTGGGTCTTAAGGTTTCTAAGGTTAAAGATTTGAGATCCTACTAGAGCTTGCAGAATTGAGTGGAAGAATGCCAGTAGTGTCTCATAGCATTCTGCATCACATTTGTTTTTAATTCTGCTTTTCACATTCCAACTAACAGCATAATTTCAGAAGCAATCACGCATTTAAAGAAGCCATAGAAAGAAGTCTGGGGACAGACTGTTGGAATGGGGACTGCTAAGCAAACTGATTGTCTGATCCATATATGACATCTCAGATGTAACAGCTTGTAAACATTATGTGTAGAGCTGCAAATAATAACTCTACAGATTTAACCAATCATGTTTTGAAGGCTGTCACTGATCTAGTGGAGCATGACCAAATCCTGTTAGAGTGCAGAATAGATTTTAGCTGAAAGTCTTACACACACTGCTGGGTTGGGTATCTAGATAAGGATTTCAAAGACATTGTGCATGCTACAGAGATGTATGCACATGGAGAAATTAATACACTCAACTAAATTCACCACCCCATGGGCACACAACAAAGGTTTCAAACCCTGCAGGGGAAAACACTCTGTAGCAATTCTGCCTGCTTCATCAGAGAGTATCACATTTTCCTTCATAAAAGGACTGACTTTTATGAAGGCCAAATTCCTTCATAAGGACTGACTTTTACAAAGGTGAGCGTGGCAGGTATCTGAGACTGCTACATGAATACCCAAGAAAGGCATAAAAGACTCCCTTCCAATTTCAGCTGGAATGCGCCAAAGCTGAAGAGATCTGTGTTTGTTTTCTCACTTTACAGATTAAATCCTTTAAAACAACAGTACAGTCTAAGTAGTTCATTTGTTAGAGTTAATTCAATGAACAAGATTTCTGAAGATCTGTGAAATTCTATCATCCTTCCAGCAAAATGTGGAGAAATATAAATGAAGTGAGTCTTTGAGATTTTTGAAAAAGCATGGGTAGGAAGCCTGTGTAGATGTGAAAGTGCTCAAAGGACACTATCATTCAAAGGTTCCTATCTTGCCCAGCAGGGATAATCAGAATTACTTTGTCTATTTTTTATCTTCCTGTGTGAAGAAAGTTCAAGAGAAAAACATGACTAGGTGTTCTCTCCTATTCTGAGCAATACATGCTGTATTTTTCTGGCTGTAAGCCTCTGAGTGTGAATGCCAAAAGAATTTCAAGCCACTAATATCAAAAATAATTTACTATGTAAGGACCATCTACCACATTATCATTTATATTAGTATACACAGATCCTGCAGGGTATCCTGTTTCCCAGTATAGCTAGAAATTAGCACCTTCTTGTTTGTTCAAAAACTGCATTGCACTGTTGACGGGGTTAGTATTCAGTCTGTTTTTCGCTTAGATAATTCAAGAGCTGAAAAATTACCCTGTTTAAACAAACTTCCTGTTCTTTTCTTTCTAGGGTGGAAAGACTGTTTTTAATCAATGGTTGCAGCACTATGGAAGAGAGATGCCAAGGGTGCTCTCTGATAAAACAAAATAAAAACACCATCTTTGCCGCTGACATACTCAGGACCAGCCAGAGTCATAAGGGTCTCTTAACACTGCACTGTAAGATATTTTTTCTTTCATTTAGATTAAAAAAAAAAAAAAAGAATTTGAGAATTGATTTTTTTTTTAGTTACATTTGGCCCAATCAAAATTAATCTTTTTTTGTCTCCTTCAGCTTTTCTCCAAACAGTAAAGAAATCCAAAGCTTTTCTCTTGGCACTGTCTCCAGGGACTAATATTTCTAAGTACTCCAAGGGTAGATCCAACTCCCAGACATTTGTCTGCCTTGAACTTGCACAGTGCTTGTAAATTTGTTAGCCTCCAAAGTGTCAAGGAACTGCAATGATCTTTAGACATATTCCATGTGGGAGGTTTTGCAGAAACAGCTTCATACAGCTCTACAACCTACAACTTGTTCTGCTGAACCTGTGTCAGATGAGGGCAAATGAAATCCTCTGAAGTAAAGTAGGTATCCAGTTGAGCACGTAATACTGGGAAGACTCACAAATAAAGGAGCTCCTCTGTATCCAGCTTTTATTATTGTCATTTACCATAAAAAGGTTGGTTTGAGCCCAAATTAAAAAAATCCATGTGAGAAACAGGAACCAGACTAAGTCTAACTTTACAATATACAATGAAACAGATATCCAACCAAATATTAAGGCTTTTTTTTTCTCTTGGAAACTTGAAATTCATTTGATGCTGCAGCTGAATTTCCTGGAGTGCCTTGCCCAGGCCCTGCTTATGGACTCCCTTAGAGAATACAGAAGTTGGGAAGGTATGGAAAAAGTGTGTGATCACAGCGGTAGGCACTGCAATGGCAACTAACCTGCTACAGCTTCTTACCACCAGCTTAAGTAATCTGTCCAATCTCTGCTGAGTAGTGCTGCAACAGCTCTTTAGATGAGCCAGAAGCAAGAAATGTGCCAAGTTTTGCAAATGTTTGAACCCAGGGACACTGAGGGCAGGGCTAATCAACCAATCTGCATAAAGGTTTATGCAATTCTGCACATTCTAAAATCTCTGCTTTCTGGCAATCAGATAAATCAACTTCCAGACTGATGTATCATTTCCAGTGACTGTATATTAAGATGCTCAATGAAAACAAATATCATACAGATTGTATATGCACAACCTACAGATATTGTACTATAATTCTAGTGGAGCTACCCTCAAATTTACTCTGAACAAAAAAAAAAAAAAAAGAGGAACTGTGGAATTAGCTTGAAAAGACTGAAATTTCAATTCCAATTTTAAGCTCTCTTTCAGGAAGCACAGCATTCTTCTTGTATGCTTTTTTGCTAAGCAGAGTCAAAGCTTGAGTCACAGAGGGGATAGTGTTTATTCTAGCTGATCAAAGTTAAGGAGCAGTTAATGATTTGAATACGCACAGTTTAAGATAAATTAAGCTGTCATGGGATTCTTTTTGAGCCATCATTCTAAACAAGGAAAATATCTGTGCCCTTGTGATGTCAAATACTTTTTACTTCCTCACAACAGTTTTTATCATTTTCAATGACACCATAATGGAAGTGAGCAAACAGAAAAATCCATAGAGATATTTAATTTATTCTGAGAACTCATCATCCCAGAAAAAAAAAGTAAGATTTTACAAATTTATTCCTCTCCTTTATTTCAATTACCATGTTAATGTTTGAGACAATTTCTAACCCAAACTTCTGTCCAGTAGTCTGCTGGCAGGTAAGATAGCAAATCTAAATCAAATCACAAAGATCTTGCAAAAAGACTGCGCAGCACAATTTCCATTCTGTACCAAAAGCTGCACTTTCCCATTCCCCTACTGGAATTCACTATAGGATGGCAAAACTTCATTACGTACACACGGCAGGAGGTTAAGATACTATGTCTTTTAAGAAGTTCTATAACCAAATGTCCAAAGCTAAGTTCAAATCCAAACATTAAAACAACAAAGTGTGGAGTGGGGAAGAAAGGAAGATTGCTTACACTAATGAGATTTTCCCCCATTAACTCTCTTGGGGTCTTTCAAAACCAGAAACTACATGAATGAAAGGGCTCTGCTACAAGCAGTCAACAATACCAATATGACAAAATTCACCATTAGCTTATAGTTGTGACCCTTTCATGACTGTCAAATTAAAACACACAACAACACCCAGCCACCCTTCCACATTCTTTTTGGCCACCAGTTCACGCAATTATAGAAGACCAGTAGTCTTTGCTTAGCAACAAGATTGCATGTTCACCACTGATCACATTAATGATAAAGTAGTGAGTCAAAACAAATCTAATGATGAGAAGAGATGCTCTTCTTCTCTGACTAATCCACACAATTTAAATTGTCTGAAATAGAAAGAATAATTGATTCATCTTACAGGCTCACCAGAAACAGAAATGAGGCCATCTGTAATACTGCTTTTCAGACTATGTTTCTGACATCAAAACCCAGGCAAACAACACTAATTTCATGCCAAGAGAAAGAATGCTAAATGCACAAAAAATATATATATTTTTTCTGAGGCATAAAACTTTCACATTTCCTTATGTCTAAGGCTCATTCTAATATTTTTTTTAGAGTTTGGGTTTGTATATGTGAGCTGTTCTGTCTGGCATGGGACATAAACACTGCTGGAGGAGGGTGCTGAATCATCAGCCCCCGAGTTCCTCCACCTCCCAGGGAATCACAGAGCTCATTCAGGTAACTGCAGAAAAGGTTTTCATTACTTACAGCAGGATGTCCAGCACAGTAGGTGTAGCTAGCATGAGACTGGTAGTGCAAGCTTGCTCTTGGAAAGGTGTATGTATTCCAAGCAGGTTGGCTGCTATTCCACTGGGAGCTAAAGCCAGGGCTCATGGTCACTCTCGATTTACTGTTTTGGTACGTTCTCACTGTGGAGCTGGACTATCAAAAAAGAAAGAAATGCAACGTAAAAATAGCTTTTAGGGTAGAATACAAATAATGCAGCTATAAATCATCATTGTGCATACATATAATGCCACATGGTCTGGAACTAAGTTGAATGTTTCTTGTAAGGAGCTGGGAAAAGCAAAAAATTGATTCCATCAAAGATATCAGTGAAAGAGCTATGTCACTGTAATGCCCAAAAGGAAGACTGATGACTGTTAGACTTCAGGCTGGGATATAAATCAAATGAACAATCAATAAGTGATAGAAGTAAGGGGATGTTCTAAAAATGTGCAGAAGGTACAATCCCAAGATTAATTGTAGAAACTTCCATATATTTTTATTATATTGACATTTATTAAACAACTGATCAGTTATGGCCATTTTACAGTAAATGGCAGTTTGGGGCCAATGTTTAGATCTATTTCTTGAAGACTTGAAATCCCATCTAGGGGCTAGCCAAAGTTGAGCCATCACAAAACTACATATCAAATGTGCAACCTTCTAAGCACACTATAAAATTTCATGACGTTCCAATTACTTAGGGAAAAAAATCTTGAATTTTTTTTTTAATTCAATTATTTAATCTGAAAGTAACCTGGACTACAGATATGTAAGTCACATGCATTCTTTCTGTCCTTCTCTCATTTTATTTTAATTATAGCTTTCTGCTTCTAGTCCTTGTTTGATGAAAAAATATTCTTAATAAACATCTGCACTGTTAGGGGTGATTTATTAGGGCAGCAAAAAAGAGTCAATTTTCAAAAGAGCAGAAGATGCATAGGAGTGGATGCATTTTTAGCAGGTATTTAGGTTGGTCTTCAAAGACATGCAAATGTACTTTTAATTCCATATTCTGCTCTTCATTTGGGTTTTGCTTGCTTTCTTTTTATTGGCAAAGGTGCTCTAAATTTCCCATGCAAATTTACCCCAGCTAATTGTGGTTATTATAAAACTAAACCTATTCTTTTTAGAGCATTAAATTTACGGTGACCTTGTTTATACAGTGAAAGCTCGAGAAATACGAACACAAATAATATTTCTTAGAAATGCTTATAAATGTCCCTGTTAGCAAATTGATGCTATCAATTTCAAAAGCTATACTCAAGAATGACACTTCATTTATTTTTACCCTCCTTTCAAAGACAACTTTTATACATCATACGTGTAGCATTAACCAAATATCAATATGGGCCACCATCAAACAAGGTGTTTCACATGATCCAAGACCATTCTTACCCTGAAGTGCTTACAAGATAAATTAGAAGGTCAGGGAAAGGATGAAAGACCAGAGTCTGGTGTAGAAGCATGGAAAACAGCTTCATAAACATGACTTTCAGTTTGATTTCAGTGCTTCAGCTCAGTTTCATTGAGAGAGAATTGGAGAAGTGGAAAGAAAAGAAGACAGAGAGAAGATATACAAAAAGGTTTCAAGGGCACATTCTAGCTGCAAAAATATATATGCTGTAGTCTTTCCAATTTTTAGTACTTAGACCAGCTGCTTGCAGAAACTACAGGCCATGCTGGCATGGGCTGAACATGCCCTCTTCATTTAATTTAATTTTCAAAAGTTTAAGTACACAAAGTTTGCCTCAGTTATCAATTGCTGTATAAACTTTAAGTTCAAGAAAAGGCCAAACGACTTCCTGCATGTGTTTATTTCCTGTGCCGCCGATTAGGAAGCCTGAAAAGAGCAGTTTCCGCTCACCAGCTCTCAATATCTCGACAGATTCGCCTCCCGCCCCCACTCCTAAGAGAAGGATTCCTGCGGTGTGATTTCTAAAGATTTAACTTACGACTAGCTGAACACAAAGCATATGAATGAACACTAAAACCCACACTAAACTCTCATTAGTCACCGTGTGTGACAAGTGGTTACTTTGTTCTTACAAAAGGCTTTAGGAGAAAAAAATATCTGCCCCTACAGTTAAAGGGGCTTATTTGAAATAAATCTTTTTGTATGAATTTAAATCATGACGAATCAAAGGAAAGAGGCTATAGCTACAGCTAGGAAAAAAAAAAAAAAAACCAAAAAAAAACCAAACCAAAAAAACCCCACAACTGAGGAGTTATAATGTGGGGGTTTTGTTTTTTTTTTTTTCTTTCCCCTTTTACCCTCTTTCCCCAAAGAGCAGAAACTGCATTTTCTTTCATTTGACATATTACTTATCTTTCAGATCACTCCTCAAAGACAAGTCTTTCTTTCTGGGCCCTGGTAGACTTGCTTCTACATAAGAGATGAAGGCTAGGTTTTGTTTTGGCCAGATCAAGTAGTTTTTAAGCCCTAATATACTTTTCCGTGTACATTTCTCCCCTTCATAAAAATCAGATGTTCAAGTGTGGCTGCTTATTAACTCCTCTTGAGAAATTGAGCCCTCATTGAATATTCTGTGAACACTGAGCTATTCTGTCCTAATAACAACTTTGCTCCTTCCTGTTATTTCTGGTGGGTTTTCATTATATAGACACGTGGAAGGTATCTGTGGCCGATGGGATGTAAAGATGCATTGTCAGTTATGATATTTGTTGACTGATTATTTTCACAACAGCAGCGAACTCCACTACAGTAAGGAGAGATCTGTCACTGGCACTACACAGATGTGCAAAATCCCTGTTCACTTCTGAGAGAATAGGTCCAAAAATGAGCCTGTTTTTCACACAGAATGCCTGAGCTGCCGGACAGCCTTCTGCCTGCTGCCTGGCTTTTGTTTGTGTGCCACCCAAAATGCCCTCCCTGTTCAGGAGGGCATGGTTCAGCCCCAGTGCTAAATCCAGGCACAGAGCTGAGCCCCTCTGCCCTGTTTCTATTCCTCCGCATGGGGTGCATTAGGAACAGTGAGGCTTTCACAGCACCAAGGATGCAGAGGGTGTCCTGCCCATGAAGATCTCTCAGGATGCAGAGGCACAAAAGGAGACCCCACAGACCCCACAGGGTGGCCGGGAGCCATGGGTGAGAGGTCCCTGAGAGGAGACCCCTCTGCTGCGAATAGCTCTGGTCAGGGACCACCATGTCTGAAGCCATAAAATCTGCTCTCTTGCTGCTGGATCCCCTCCAGAAAAAACCCAAAACACATAGCAAAACAAAGCCAAAGTCAGTGGAGACACTCACAGGATAATTGGCTTTGAAATCTTGAAGAAATACAGCTTGTCTGCCAAGAAAATAGGGATTTCTGCACCACCAGCCACAAAGTCCCAGGACAGCCTGGTCCCCTCAGGGGGTCAGGGAGCAAGGATATGAGACCAGCGACTCCAAAAGTTGATGGTTTGATTTTCTCAGCTCAAAACAAAACGCTGCATACCTCTGCAGCCTTCTCAGCATAGTGAAGAGGCAGCTCTGGGAAAGACAACTGGATCAACTGGGAGAGCTGGAAGGGGACAATGGTGTCCAGGGGCAGGTGTCCAGATGCTGGCAGTGCAGGGCAGCCCCTGCCAGGTGAGGCTGGGGCCGTATCCTGCCATACTCAGCCATTCCCAGCTGGCTCCCAGCCACCCACACGCTTCAGGGGCCAGCTGGGCCCTGCAGCCAAGGCGGTGCTGCCTCCGGGAAAATGGATCTTGGAAAGAGCAAAACACCACCTGGGAGTGAGGGGAAAATTGAGAAACTGCCTGTGAGCAGTAGGGGAGAGTGGGAGGAGGGTGTGGAGGCTCCTCTTAGCCCCTGGAGAGCCCACCTGGGGCAAGCATGGGACAGGATCTGGGAAGAAACCCATGCTGGAGGAGGTGGAGATGTCCTGAAGGAACTGTGGTCTACACTAGAGCAGAGGATGAGTATGAAGAGCAGGTGAGGAAGAACACCCAATATCCCTGTGCATACAGGCATGGAAAGCAGGCTCAGGAACAGAAGAGTGAAACTGAGCCTGGGAAAAAGGCAGAGGGAAGAAGGGGTGAGTATTGTCATAATTTCCCCTTCTCTCTCACTACGCCAATGTATTTTAACTGGTAGTTAAGTTATTTTTCCCATGTGGAGTCTGGTTTTGCCTGTGAAGGTAATGGCTAAATGACCACCCTGTCTTTATCTTGACCCATGAGCTTTTCCACCTTATTTTCCAGCCTGTTTGTGTTGAGGAGGGGGAGTAAAAGAGCCTGTGGATGAGCATATGGTGGCCAGCAAAGGTAAGCTCACCACAAGCTGGCAGGTCTTGTGGCACGTGAGCTTTTACTCAGGATTTAAAGTGTCTCTCTTTCCCCTTAACTACTGATTTCATCAAGAAAAGGAATCATCTCTCCCCATAATGTCTTACTTATAGTTCTTAGGTTGCCAATAACAGACCATCACTGCCACTTCTGGGACAACCTAGTCACCTTCTCTCAGAAAACTTCTGCAGAAAATTATCATATTAAAACAAACAAAACCCACCATCAAACCCAAAACCAACCCACAAAAGCTTTTGCCCTCCTTGTTAGGTCTTACCAGAAACAAGAAATATTATAAAGCAAGAGGAGAATTTTCTTTTCCTTGAGCAAGCCATTCCAGTGCCTTTATACCCCAAAGGCCTAATGCAATGTAAAATTGAGATCAGTAAAATTTAAATGTCTAAGCATATTTTAAAGTGTAACCTTTTTTCTTTTTCCTGTGCCTTAATTTCTCTGGTTTATAAGTATGGATAATCTTACTTTAAAACTTTTAGAGTAACCTTTTCCTTGTGTTTGTAAAAGATTTGTATAGTTTTGGACATAAGCATGAGTGAAGTGGAAAGTGTTATTAGTATTATTAGTACTTCTTGAGCTTAACTGCTTTTGGTTCTTAGTTCTTGTAATAGCTGATGTGTGAAATCTAACAGTGGAAAAAATAGAACATAGTATTTATGGAACACTTTTTATCATCAAAGCACTGTGCACATTTTAAATGGTGGTAATATTTTTGACTGGTGCAACATTTCCAAGTTTTAAAGAAGTTTATAGTGGATGTAAGAACTAGCAGCCTCTCCTTTCTGTTCATATGTGAATAAAGCTCACCCTTTGACTGGGACATTAAACAAAACCGATAGTTCTGCCATAGCCTTAGTCTTTGTGCCATCACACCCTTGCCCTCCACTCTTCTGCATCAGTGTCATCATGAAGTAAACTAACAGGAAAACTATGTGCTAACTGCTGAATTTCTAACACCACGTCAAATGCAAGATTTACTACATCTATCAGACATCTTTCTGCCAAATATTACAAGATGCCATCATTATTATTGGCTTTGGCACTCCAAAAGAAGGGAGAGCCTCAAATGTTCTCCTCCACACTACCTCTTGACCAACATTGACTTTTTAAAAAAACAAAACCAAAACCAACAAACAAATGGGATTAAAGAGGTGTAAATATTTGAGTTTAGCTTCCCATTTCCTCATTTTTTAAAAGCAACTTTACAGAGCTATGATGTCATTTTCTTAGCCCACACAATTTGAGCTGTTTTCAGTCCCCTGGATTTTCATTATAGAATGGTTCTGCCTTCAGCTGCATCTTCTGGAGTTTTGTTTTTGTTTTTTTTTTTTCTAAAAGGAATTGTGATTGAAAGGGTATCCACCCTCTTCCGATATCCCTTCCAGGGATTTGACATCCCCTATTTTGGATGCTAAAATGATTTCAGAAGGTGGGAAAAGCCAAGGAGAGAAACTGCCATTCTGAAGGTACTGCTTCCAGAAACTCTATATGCCTGTATTTGGATCAGACCATGATGCAAAGCACAGTCCTGTGCTCTTAAAAGTTTGGATGCTTTACAAAATACTACTGTTCCCATACTAGAAATCAAAGGTTTCCTATAACCTGCAAAAGTAAGAAATGAAAATAGCTTCCTTGGAACATTATTGCACGAGCTAAAATGTTGAGGGGTTTTTTTATGCTCAGAGAAAATATGAAACTGGCAAACCAAATCTGAAGTTAGTTCATCACAAAATCCCCCTGAGAGACCTTAAAGGTTTGAGAAACTGAAGAGCAAAGTTTTTTTTTTCTTTTGAGGTTGTTATGAAAACTAAGCGTGGAAGATATTGCAGATTGGTTTGGGGTTTTTTTTTAATGGCAAAAAAGAGGAATTTTGTGCTACTACTTTTCCCAACATAATCATTCACCATAGCTTGCAAATCTTTTACAGTCTAGGAGCAGATTCCATCTGTTTCAGTAAGAAATGAGTTTTTAATATTTGGCCATTGAAGATTTCAAGTTTATCAACTTTGTCTCATAACCTTTAAAACAAAACTTTAGAGACATGACCAAATTTGAGAGAAACATTGTTTTTCCAGACATGGGATTGAAACTCAATATGCTCTACCTGGAAAAACAGGATCAACTGAGAGAAATGGCATTCCACTGAAACCACAGAGAAATGATGAGGCTGTATTTCATACCTCGGCATATATGTAAGATTACAGCTCATCCAGAGGATCGAAAAGCACTGAGCGCTTGCCCCACATCATGCCAAAAGCCAGGATGTGCAGCCCATCTGCCCCCTCCCAGGAAGTGAGAGAGGAATGCTCTCCATGGGATTGCCTTGCTTGGCAGGCAGGCTCTCTGCCAGCCAGGTGAAAGGGACCCAGGTCTGCACAGCTGGAATACTTTCAGCTGGGGCCCTGTACAAATGCTAACTTGGGAGACCTTTTAGGATAGGTCTCAAATAACTCAAGGAATGTAGTCCAGAAAAAGATTTTGCCATTCATTATTTTCCCCTAGAGTTATTATGCCTTGAAAACAAAATATATATGGCTTTCACACTTTCTGGTTAGAATTGCTGTCATTTCCAGTGACAACGCTGTAATTCACATTGTACTTTTACTTGAATCCCAAGAGCATTTTTTTCCTGGGCAAAATATGAAACATCGCTCTTGTAGTTACAAGAGAGTGAGCAGAGGAGCTGAAAAAATGAAGGCCTTCACAGCTTGAGGAAGAGGCCATGAAGAGGCTGGTTTTCTGCCATTTTAGCATCCACACCAGGGGCAAAGAATTAGTAAGAGGAGATAGGCCAGTGGTAAAATAAAGACTTAAAAGCTCTTGGCAACCTGTGTGGGACACACCAAAAACGTTGCTGTTACCTGATGATTCTCTAAGCAAGAGACAACTTGGTTTCAGTCAACTTCTGCACACACACCCCTCTCCAAGAGCACTACCACCACCAAATCTCAGCAGACACAGTCAGTGCAAAGGCAAAGAGTCTCAAGAAATGCTCCTGTACTTCAAACGAATTTCTCCAGAATAAGAAAATGAATTTTGCATGCATAAGAGATGCCTTTAATGGTTTTGATACCCATGTATTACCAAGCCATAGAGAATGGGGACATTCATGCTTCTGGATCACGCATTTGTATGTCTTCCTTTCACAGAGAGGAAAATGAAAGGTGACTTTCCAAAATGTATGTATTTTATTTGTTTAACTTTGTTACCCTCTTTGTAAAAAGTAAACTGGGATTAAAATGTATTTCTGCTAGATGGGATTATTTTTGGCCTAGTTTAAACCTTTGATTTACTTTTAAACACAGTGAATATCTTGACTCCAAGTAAGGCCATGTCAAAGTTTCTTCTGTTCTGAATATTATTTAGTTAATGTATTGTGATAAATTTAAATCATAACAACCTCAGAAGGACACTGACTGTGACCTTGTAATGGTAGGTCATTAAGTAATTATTTTCTGAAAATAAATCACACTGGTATTTGTTAAATTTACTCCAGCCTTTTTTAAAACATCACAGTTGCAATTTAAAGCAGTGAAGCATTCTGTTAACCCAAGATGAGCATGAACTGAGTGTTTCTAGTAAACTTTGGTAAGACAGAACTGGCTAAGACCCTTTCACAGATGACCTGAATACTTCTGATTTCTAAAGAAGTCACCCACATAAACCACTCAATGCAATACTCCTACAAATGCATATACAGCCCATCTGTACAGAGTGAGTGGAGAAAACAATGTTCTTCTACCAGCACCTGTCAAGCACATAAGTCACAGAGGTAAAGAATTTTCTCTAGATCAGAAAGTCTATTGGTGAACACTATTATTAAGGATATTTGTTGATAACATACAAAACATATTACTGACAGATCTCCAGAGTAATATTTTTACAAGGTCTAAGAATCTCTGACTCATATGTGCCTGTTACCACTCTTAAATGAATTTTCTGTGAAATACACAGCAGTATTTGGTACTTATATAGCATTCCCTTAGTAAACCACAGAACAAAACGGTGCTGTAAAAATTGAAAAAAATATTGTTATAAATGTATTTCCTTAGAATCACGCTTCCAAGTATACAGGGCTCTTCTATCAATTCTTCTGTAAGTCAACAAATCCCTTATACCTACATCTTATTTTTCTGTGTAACACTAACTGCAACGCAAGTTCAGGAGCTTTACAGATTAACGGCTGATTTTAGCATTTACCTGTGTGCCAAGTTGGGACTTTTTACAGACAGCTAACATCTTTTCTGAAACTCATTATTTTTTGATAGTTTGGGGAGAAAAAATAATTATTTTATTAACACTTGAATTGCTTCCTCTTTTACAGTACCCAAAGGTATTTTTCATTATGTTCTACAAGATCTTAACATTTTTTCTGATGTATCTGTTTACTTCATGTATATTGAATTACTCCACGAACAATAAATCAACCACTGTCTTGGATACAAAATGCATTTTCCTCACACTAGATCTGCAATACACAGCTTTTTTTAGACAACCCCAAGAGTAACAACTGGCTGACAATTTAAGCAAATCTGAAACATTAACCAGTGAATGTAATCTGGACTGAGATACCAGGGAAGAGGGATGCTTATGAACAACTGAAAAATGTCCGTGGCACAACATCACTTCTACAATTCTACTAAATATAGTAGAATTTCTTTCCTTGGCCACAGTAGGGCAAGTGTTGATTCCCGCATCACTTGCATATTACAAGCCTTCATGTACAAAAAATACTTACTTTACTGAATGAGTGCAGCTATGAAACACATTTGGCCACTGGGAAGAATTCCATAAATCCTACAAAACTAACCAATGTACCATTCTCCTGCTAACTCCTGTGGATGGGCTTGCATGCTTTTACAAACCTCACCGTGGGATTAGGACATTTATCAAAGCTATGATTTCCTTCCCATAAGAGTATATCTATTGTATCTCAGGAGTTCTGCAGGTGCATGATTTATCCATCCTGTCATTAGCTACAACACCCTGCAAACAGTTTTTATTTTCTGCTGGAGAAACAAATACTCCTCCCATAAATTGTTTTACTGCTGATTGGTGAACAGGCTCCTGCTCCCTTGACAATAAAACAACTTGGTTTCTATGACCATGGAGTTTTAATTTTCAGTACAACAGTCTGAACTCAGCACCATTTCTTATGGAATTAAGGAATATAGGGAAAATTATAGCTCACTTTTCAATATCACGCCTGAACTCTCATTATCTGTTAAGCACCAACACGTTTGAACACTTGAGGGGCATAACAGACAACACAGCCCTAAAGATCCAACCAAGGGAACACAGGAGGATGAAGCAAAAGGCAGATAAATAGAACAGACAAACTCATCTTTTTAAATTGAAATGAAAACCTATTATGAATTTTGCTACTTGGATCAGGACTTGCCAAAGGTTTCTGTTGGGCTGAAAATGCTCCATGAGGATTTTAAAAACAAGGAGCAAACTGGATAGCCAGGAAATCCAGGAATGAAAAGCTATTTCTTACTCAGTGAAATCATACTCAGGCAGGCCTTTCACTCAAATTAATTATTCATAGAACCACATATATTGTATATGACACATTTGAATGTGAAAAGGCTAATATCCTCTGTCTTTTCCAGTACTCAACTGATCCATTAGAAATGTAATAGTCTAACAATTCCATGACTTCAGTAGGATAGACAAAAAACAAAAGAGAAAGCAGAATGAACTACAAAGAGAAAAAGAAAATAAGAAGACATTTTCAAGACCATCTCTCAGGGTATTCCAAACAAATTTCAACTGCCTCAGATATCTGCTGAGTATCAAATACAGAACAGAGGAACATGCACACAGGGCTACTGAGTTGTCAAGAAAAGCTGCTTTTTCTTCCCTTAAGCTTCGGGCAGTCATACTGGAGAAGAGAGAAATGATGAATTTATAAAAAAGGATGAACAAATTATAACTGGGAAGTTGACTATAAACTGTATGATTTCAGTGTAGTGAGGACTTCCAGGATACATCAATATACAGTTACAGACGTCATTAAAAAATAAGTAAATTTCAATGAAAAATGACATTAAAATTCCCAAATAAAAGCCAATAGAAATATCTAAGATATAGTATGCTACAGGATCAGAGCTTGTAAGATTTCCTTAGTTTTGCTTCTATTCCCCTGGGGTTAAAAAAAGGCAATGAAAGGCTATTAAAATCCAAATAATTCTGCAGAGTATTGACAATCCTGTGGTCTAAACTAGTATGAAGGAGACACAGGCATCAACAAATAAACAAAAATACATTAAGTTAATGGAACACTTAATGAATCTGAAGGAACAGAGCAGCATGAGGTACACATGAGGCACTCATGCTGAACATTTGACCCATGCAAAGCTTCTCTGGCTTTGGTCTGCACAGCATTCGGAACAATGGGACTACTCACAAACTCCATGTAAACCATGAGTATAAGCAAACAGACCCCTGACAAAGCTTTGTCAAAACCACTTCTTGAGTTAAATGCAGTTCTCCCATGCATCACTGTTACTGCATGTAAAGATAATATCAGTCAAATGCTTCTAAATATATGAAAACACTTTTACTATGAAGTATCAATGCAAATGCAAATAAACAACATCCCCATAATAGTCCTTTTCCTTCAAACTATAAGCTACTCCTTTTATTCTTACCAGCTAAAGATACAGGGCTGACTTGCTTTTGGCCAAGCCACAAGTGTTTCAGATTGGCATTTTATACTTTATGAATTGATAAACCAAAATACAACAAAATGCCGATTACTTACATTTTAAAAAGGTTACCGCAGTAAGAAAAACCCAGGCAGGTCTGAAAATAGCTTCAGTTGTCATGAAATTACACTGCTGAGAAAAAATAAGCCCAACACACTACACATTGAGGAGCTCTAAGTGGAAAGCAGAGATCTTTTGAATCCTGTTGGAGGGTGCTCAAATAAGAGAAGTCATTGAGCCTCAAGAGAGGAAATCCAGCTGAAGCTCCTCAGAGCCTGGCATGTGGAGCTGTACTCCTTCGCTTAGGAAACACTGACAGCTAGGGGAATAACTCAGTGCAACTCAGCCTAAGGGATTTTTTTCCCCTAGTGCCCAAGGGCATGAATAAGATTCAGATCCTTCCTATTGAACTTCGACATCATAAACTTGACAGGTAAATGGGGAGATGGAAACCTCTACTTTTGTGTTTCTCCCTGATGTAACCAGAGCCCCCTTTCTTATTCCCAAATGCCTGTTAAAATGTTAAAATCCAAAGTACAGCAATCATGTCCAGGCTGCAAAAATCAGATGACAAATTAACAGAGACTGAGCAGAAGAGAGCAGATGACCAGAAACCACAGCAGAAGGCTCTGAGGATAAACAGACACCGTTCTGTCACATTGTTCCCAGTTGTTTTAAAACCTCTGCTTCTCAGGTCAAAGCCTTTCTAGAGCTGATGAATGTATTTCCAAAGCCTGGAGATGAGTAGAATTTCTTACTCCTCTGTAAGGACACTGGTCTTAAAATGCTAGAGAATTAACAGAAAAATAATACCCTAGAAATTCCTTTAAAAGTCATATTTTGAATCTCTTGTTTCTATGTCAGTAGATGACCTCTGCAGCTCTGTGCTTCGAATATACATTTCAGGAAAATTACCCATACAGTATATTTAGTCATATCTTTTGTATTCCAACATGTACAGGTGCCATAACCTTATAGGAAAAAACAGTAACAATAAAAGATTTGTACAGAAGCTTAAAACATTAGTTATCCTATCCTACCTGAACAGTTCAGAACTTTTGAAGATTGTCAAGAGATATTTTCAGAGGCACATTATTTGTTCCGTTTAAAATAAATTTTTAAAGTTTCAATCACCTATAAGTAGCTTCATGATTATTTTAGTGCAACTTTCAGTATCTATGAACTGCTACATACATACTGAGAGGGTAAGTTAATGACTATAGATAGAAAAGAAAGGAATCTCATCTACTATATCTGGAATAAAAAGATGGTTTTTCACCTAAGGAGGAAAACTATTATTTGGAAGATCACCATTACCTGTGAATCAGACTTCTTATGTGACTTAAACATTGCACAGCTCTTTCCCAGCCTCTGTAAAAGTATTTACTACTTCCTCTTTTTCACCCTTTGGGAGAATGTGTGACATCTTTTGTCCATTCAAATTTTAACAGCAAAGTCCCAAATCAGTCACCAATCATCTAATCACTGAATCAGGTTTTTGGTCAATGTTCAGGTATATAATGAGTATGAAAGCTTGTATAATTGAGAACAGCCACAACAAATGACACAGAAAGGACTCTAGTAATTAACATATATTATATAAGTACAATTAAGCGTAATAAATAACAACACAGGCAGAACAACACAGAGGATGTTTCCAATTTTGTTTAAATCTGATGGCAGACTACTTTTTTAATGAAGCAAAAAGCAGGAACATGAATTAGGTGGATTCAAGAAAGCAAACAGCATAAAAGAGCAAAAATTAAGGAATTAAATTTGAGGAGCTGAATCATTATAATAGAGCCTTACTCCACCTCATTCAGCTATATTTACATGTATACATCTATGTCTATATTACATCTATATACATGTTGCTGTTACAACATTTTGAACATTCTTGTTCAACATTGCACCTTATTACAACATCTTGAACATTCTTTTTAACTTATATATTTCAAAAGAAATATCTTGAAACATTTATTTAGGAGGAAGGGGTTAATATAATTTTTTAACTGTCTGCTGCTAAGATTTTATGTAACACTAATGCAGAAAGACACAGGAAAAAATATTACAGTCTACAGCTTAAATATGGAAGAAAATCCAAATATATTTATGTCCCTTTCTCCTGTAATTTTAGAAATATCTGCTGTAGACTGTCATTATTCCCAAATTGTTTGCAGATACTGCTGCACAATGGAATAGTCAAACTGTTCAAATATTTGATGGCATTGTCAACCTTTTAACAAAGTAAGAAAAAAAAAATCAAGTGGATGCTGAATTGATGCAAGTCACACCATGATTTGAGGTTACCCAACATTTTTACAGGTCTCTTTTACTTAGGCCATGATATAGAAAAATGCATATTTTCTACATAGACTTTCCTAATAAGAATTGTTAACTTAGATGGAGAAATCAAATTGATAGAACATACATAAAGGGGTTTTTTTTGCTGCTGCCTAAAATTCTGATTTGAGTCAGAAACATTGTAATTCTTAAAAAACTCTCTAGAGAAAATATCCATTAATGCAAAACAATTTAATTAGTTCCTGAAAAACCATTTTTAATTAAAAAATATTTTAAAGAAGCAGAAAATGTTACTCTAAAAAAAGTAAATATTTTTTTCAATCCTCAAATCACAGAAAAAATATGCAGGAATATAGATGCTATAGAAACAAAAGAATTCAGATTTAGTTAGACAAATTTTAAGAAATTCTTTGATTTCATGGATCACATCCAGCTGATCAAAGAAAGGCAAATTTGTTAGATGAAGCAGAAGATATAGTGTTTATTTGTCTCTTTAACATCAGTCATGCATTTTGACAAGATTCTGATAACTATTTATTCTACAAAAATTTGATAACTTTAGCAAGTGTCCTTTAGGCCCCAGATGTCAGTTTTGTTCTGGATGCCAAGGTCCCTGTGCAGCAAGAACCCTTAAGAACATGCACAGCTGTAAACACAGGAAGGAGTCTATAGGAGCTCAGAGGATTTGTTGCAGTACTAGAATCATACAAAAGATTTTCATTTGAAAGACTTAAATATCTAACAGAAGTGATCCTGTGCTGAAGATAAAAACTTTATTTCTCTGCAAGAACAAAAAGATAGAGGATTAGATAGGAAAGGGGGGACATGGTTGTTTACTTTAAAAGGACATAAATCTTCATGATGCAGGGTATACAAGAAAGCCAGAAAGATTAATACTCTCTGGGCAGGATATTCTACTCTTATTATGCACAGTATATCCTGCACCTTGTTCTGAAGCATTTAGCAATGGCTCATGGAACAAGAGATGTTTAATGGTCTGATACGGCCTTGCTGCATCGATCACTGTGATAAAGCAATCAAAACCAGAGAGTGCATATGGCCCCATTTGATCTTTACATGAGAATTCCACTATGCTAATCTCTAAAACATAGCATCAGATTATGCATTTCCCTCCCTTGTGCTTTTCCTCGCTTGAAAATAAATAAATCAATACCGCTATGATGCAAAATTTCTGAACTTAAGGGAAGTCAATAGTGTTTGTAGGTTCTTGGCAGAATGCTACCTCTGTGGTAACAGGGTTGCAAATTGCAAGGAGCCCTATTGACCTTCTTCTTTTAATAAACTCATTTTTGGAAAAAACACACACATTCATTATGTCTCCCACTTCCTGGAGGAAATATTGGTGCAGCTAAGGTCTGGAAACAGAAGACTCAATAACAGGAACAAACGACTGAAATATTTCACTGTCTTGCTTCTTCCCTCAGTATTCTTCCTACTTCTATTTACTTTCTATTAAAGGGCTAATTTTTTCCAAAAGGTGGGTCATCAACTGTACCTTTTTAAAAAAACCCACATTTTTGCATGAAAAAAAGATGACAAACAGAAAGAATTGATTGTGTAATCTGTATTTAAATACTTATATTTGACTAGAGAAGCCAAATAATTTGCAGACAAAGTAAGTAAAAAAAACTAGCATCTAGATTTTCAGTTATCACCAGCTTCAGACTATTCCTGGGTATCCATTTCATTGTCCTCATGACTCTTTCATTCCTCTCTTATTTCAGCTCACTTCTTGTGAAACATTTTTCACTTCTTTCTCTTTAGATATTGCTAGCAGTTTATAGTTAGGTAAATATGTGTAGAATCCTCACCTGATAATTTGTATCCTCATCTGACTCTCAGGAAACAAACAACAATTTAAAGCATGAGACTAAATGGGCAATTAAAGAATTTGAGGTTTATAATGGCCAACAAAGCCTCAGTAACCAAATGTCTGTCAGAAAAAAATCCATTATTAATTGCTTCTGATAAGAAGCACAGGCATCTCCACCGATTTTAAGAGTTGATATAAACTTTACTGTTTTTTACTTATTTTTTTTCTCTCTTCAGGGTTCACTGAGTTATGCTGAGATTGATATCCATGAATTTACAACATTTTTAAGAGAGATAGTGAATTTTTTTTAACTACTAAAATTTGAATGTATAGGTTGAAGAGTAGTTTCTCTAAGATAGAAATTTGCACTTTAATAAATTATTGTTATTGATATTAAATATTATTAAATATAAAGTAAAACAGTCATAAGTATGTCCTAGTTAGACTGACCACAGATGTTAGCTGGGAAATGAGAATTTATGCTAAAGTCCCAAACTGAGCAGCAGCAACATAAAAAGAGTTTAAAAGAGAAATTTTCAAAGAGAAAGATACTGCCATGTTCTTGTAAGTACACTCTATTAGCATTTTATATGAGTTTAGTATTTTCTAAGCAAAAGATCTCTTATGGCAATTTGGCAAATGGAAACCCCCAGGGGTAGCCCTCTTTCTACTTGATAATTGAAAACTTTCCCAATGAATGCACAATCCAGGTTTTTTCCTCTTACCAGTACAATTTAAAGTCTATGAAGAGCAATGTGATTGTTCTCAAGTATCCACAAAGAAAAAGGTGATAATCTGAAAAAAAAAAATCTACAGAGGACTAAACATGGGAGAAATTTTGAAAATGGCAGAGAACCAGCTGGGAACTCTTCCACACAAATCTGGTTATGCAAAAAGAGAAACGTTAAATTTGCTTAATGATATCTACAAATAACATTAGGTAATTAGCAGAGCTGCACCGTCACGGAACACTCCACCTATAGCGACAAAAACCACTATAGGTCACTGTGAAAAACATTGAGTTTCTTCTATTGAATATTCCCTAAAGGTTAGACAAAGGTTAGGCAGTATTTTCAACAAAACACAAGTTTCTTCCTTTTAATTAATGTTACTCCAAACTAGGGAGAAACAAGAGAAGGTGATTAGAAGACCTACTTTTAACTTTTTCTTCCAAAGGGGCACAATGAAGCATCAGTCTGACACCAGCAGATGCTAAATCAATTTTTTCCCCTACTGTATCTAAGAGAGAAGGTTTTTTCTGGAGAACACAGTTCAGTTGCTAAATTAATATTCACACTGTATTTCCACATTTCTACCCCAGAATGAGAAAGGTCAGATCATGTGGAGACAGATCTGGGAGGTGGGGAGAGCCAACCCCTGAAAGAACAGTTAGGAGAGCTATAGGCATGTTGTGTAGTGCAGAAAGTGGAAAGATCACACAACGAAGCACTTTGACTTCTTGCCAGGTGTACCCTGTGAAATGAATTTCAAAACGGAGTTTTAGATTACAGACGGCTTTTCCAAGCCATTGCTGGCAGGAGCACAAGTGTGGAAAAGCTGTGACACCAGCAATTAGGGATAGAAGAACCTGAGATATTAAGGGAAACTTGTCAAGCAGAACTTTAAATATCTAAATATTTCTCCTAAATATTTGCCAAAAAAAGAAATAGAAATTGCTTTGGCTCTGCTTGCCTATAAATTTGCACCTTCTGGATTTATTTTTTTTAAATATTCACAGATACTAGTTCAGAACTTCTATAAACATAATACTAATTCACGTCTAAAAGCATCAGGAACAGGGAGGCTAAAGATAGAATTCTTTTAAAACATAGCATGTGGTGTGCCAGCCACACAGTCCTGTGAATTTCATGTTTGTCCTATCCGTCCAAGTAAAACACACTGTGAGCATCTAAGCAAAGCTCCTTGAATTCTTTGCTTAATGTTTGCAAGGAATCCAGTTGGAGTATTTGCTGAAACAGTTAAGTCAAAGAAAAGTAAGCATACACATTTAATGAGTGACAAAAAAGGCAAAGTACTTAAGTCCTGTCTTAAATGACCCTTATTATTAACCATTCATGGGGAAAAAAATCCAAACTAGTAATTAACATTTTAAAACCTCATGTAATGTCTGCACAAACGCTAGCAGTGCCATCAGAAATGACCACTGCAATGAAGAATCATATGACTTTTCTAGAAAGTCATAAAACCCTGAAAATTGTAAAGAAAAGAGGCATTGAAAAAAATTATTTCCCAGTACTTAATATAAAATTATTATTTTTTCATAAATTTGGATCATTCAATCTGAATTTACGAAAAATTTACAAAATGCTAATGAGCTTTTTTCTGAAATAGAGCGGAAACACTTCTATAGTCTCCAACACTTAACACCAGGGACAAAAACTATTTGTACCCTTTAACTCTCAACAGAAGATGCAGAAGGTGTTAAATGTAAATGCAAACAATTCGACTGGCTCCTGCTTCCACAGGGTGAATGAAAAATTGCAATTGGCACTGTTTCAGGCAGGATGTATTTCTAAAAATATCGTCCTAATGTACAGTACCCCTCTAATGTCCTCACCAAGCTGCTTGTCACTGTTCCCAACTCCTTAGTCAGGTCTTCTAGGATAAAGAAGTAGAAGAAAAGATGTCTAAACAATGCTTCAGACAACATGAGGTTAAAATCACATAGTTCCAGTTTGCTGCAGGAACTATTTCAGCTCTCAGCAAATCTCACAGCACAAAGACTTTGCCTTTTACTTCTCCTGCTGGGTCTAGCTAAGGATTGAGCCCCATAGCTGAATTTTGAGTATCCTTAAAGTTTGTGGATCACAAATTGTAACAGATGTCCCTGCTGTGCAGGGAGTTTTGTTTAAAGGTCCATCTGCCTGCAGACTGAAATCTGGGATTCTTTGTTTGCATCCTGCAAAACCAGATCTTTCAGGCCACTCACCATAAAAAAAAACAGAGATTTTTCTGAGGGGTATGAAAGATCAATACGTTGCATACATTTGTTCCTCTAAACAGAGGAGTAGCTCAAGACCATCTCAGGGTTTGGCAGGACACACTCTGACCTGCAGTAATGTTGCCTCCAGAGCACTGGCTCCTGCTGCAAGAAGGAAATGGATACAGGCACCTACAGCTTTTTTCTTTAAACCCCACCCAAGACTGAGTGCTCTACATGTCTGGGGATGTGGAAAGGGAAGGAGTCACCTCAGTATGGCTAGATGGAGAGATGGAGAATTTAGGCCTGGGGGTGGAACACAGGGTCCAGATTAGGATCATTTAGAGGAGAAAGGCAAAGAGACTTAGGACTGGACCGTTTAGCTAAAAGATGCAAATGTTCCCAAAATATGAGCAAAAGAAGATAGTAATGATGAAATTACATGAAATAAGAATGGATGAGAAGTGAGTGACTATGAAGGAATGAAAATCAGGACATGGGAAGAGAAAATAGCAGAAAGGGTACAAGTGAAAAGAGAAAGAAAAAGTATTTACTATGCAATTAGATTTCATGCGGAGATGCACTCAATTCCTTCCTCTGTCCAGCTTACAATACCACTTTTCAGAAGAAATTCTCCACACTCCCCTCAGCACATGAAGGGGGGGGCTTGGTGGGGGGAAGGGCTTCTTCATATTCCTCAGAATCCACTGCTCTTTTCCAGGTTCTCCCATTAGATCAGTACATTTTGGGGTTTGGATGAGAAACTTGCAGGAGTGAATGAGATACTTGCATTTGAGCAGAGCCAACCCCAATCTAGGGGTTTTCTGAGCAGGCATTCACCATACTCTTGGGAAAAGAGGCTCCAGTTTCCTTCCTTGCCTTCCTCAGCTCACTTTCAGCCCAGCAGTTCTATGTTTCTTTACACAAGTAGCACCTCATTTGTCTGTACATTCTCCAATCACCACCAGGTTCCAGTGGGCTATTTTCCTCCTATGTTCATCCACTAAGAGCATGAGGTTATCTCCTACTCATAATCTTAATTTTTTTTTTTTCTCAGTTCACCTCTTTAGCGGCCCACAAGCTTGAGAAACAACTGTACAGAAAGCCAAGAAATTGTTCCAGTTTTCCAAACTGTCTTAAGTTCTGTCTTTGCTTAGATCAGACCTTCCCAAAAAAGTCTTTTTTGGCCTTCCTTTGACTTCTCTACCAAGTCATGCACAACTTCTTTGCAGCCAGCTTCCTGCCTTCTGGACCAAGTCCTGCATATGCAGTTGTGCCCAACACAGGCATGCCAGTCTGTTTGTCACCCCTGTCCAAGTTCAGAAATGACATACCTACAGATATGAAGCCCTGAACTGAATACAGCAATTTCACAAAATTGACCAGAATTCGTGGGTTATGACAATGTTCACCTACTCGAAACTGGTTGCAAGTCTTCTTGTATCTTCAATTCTTTGCTATTTTAAAATAGTGAGTTTTGTCTATACTTAACAGCCAAAGGAAGTCAAAGAGTGTATCTTCCAGCTATTTCAGAAAATATTTAGAAACAGGAAATATATTTTTTCAGATACTTACAGTAAACCTTTGCCATTGTTTTAGAATCTGGCATCCTGTTCACCAGTTTAGAGGTAATCTAATAGAGAACTCAGAAAACAAACACTATCACACACCTACAAAGCTGAATAATGCTATTCATCAGCACAGGAATTTTTTTAAGCTACATTTATATATTGAAACCTAAGAATGAATTATTTTTGTATTTACATCTTTATAAAGGCAGAAGGTACTGGTCATAATAACCACAGCTTTTTCTCCTGTAAAAATATCACAGGTCCAATATTTTCTAAAAAAAAGTATTACTTTATTTTTATTGAATTCCTTTATATTTTGTCAATAATCATGTTATTTTATTACTAGCAGAATTAGAGAGATGGGTCAAGTCTTCAGTTTGACATTACCTGTTTTTCATGTATCAGTGAAATGTTCTTTCCTTCTTTTTTAGGTTTATTCTGTCATGTTGTCAGTTTTCTGCACTATCTTCTTGTTCACATTTGAAAGATGTGGAAGTTTTCTAAATTCTATTAAATTTACCTTTTTTCATATTGCACAATTCAATCCTTACGCTTCACATTAGATTCCTGTGTATAGTGGTCACAATTTGTTACTTCTTACATGGCCCCATCAGTGTCAGACATTTATTTTTCTGCTTCAAGCATCTATTTAAACTATTTGCTTTTAACTCCTGTTGTTTGACCAACAAGATCTTTCACTGCCTATCTGTGACTGCACCTCCTAAACTGACAATCAAACTGGGCTTGGAGAATTTTTAATGGGTATTCTGATAGCTACAGAGAAGTTCATCCCTCCTTCCAAGGAAAGACTTCTCAGGCAGTGCAACCTTTAATTGTTTCCACAGTCATTCCTGTGTGTTCAAGATCCAAAAGTTGTCATACAGCTCCATTTCCCATTTACCATTTACAAGCATGCTGAAATAGGGTGAGATTTTCAAGTAAAGGTGTTTTTTTTTTTTCCCAAAAAATAGAATATGCACACAAAGCAGACAAAGAGAATGCATGCTGAAGATGAAAAAAAAATTCGCTCCACTCCACTAAAAGAAACCAATAAATGCTTTTACAACAACAGTGAAAAGCTAGCTGGGGTCTGAACTTGCTCTCACTAATGTCAGTAACAGTTTGATTCAACGGGAGCAAAGTAAATCCCATTAGAGCCTTTTACAAAAAAATCCTAATAAAAGCAGACATTACAAAGTAAAGGCCCCGTTCAGGCTTTGCTTACACCACAGCCATTGTAAAGCCATACCATCATATCTGGGGCTGGCATTCAGAGCTGGAGCTTTTCAGTCCTACACTTGCCACGTCACAGAAAGCCAAAAGGAGATGCTGCTCTGAAGTGAGAATTGTAAGTCCCCCCTGGCTGTGGATTTAATACATTATTGTTAGGTTTACATAAGATCTGGCTGGGTCCCAGTTGTGCATTCCTTGACACCCACACTGCCTGATTTATGCTGTCTTATTTGGCTGGTAACAGAATCACATTGGTGGCTGGTTTTGAATGAAGGCAATTAGGGTGCTTGATTGGTTTTGTAATTTGGAGAACACTACTCCAGAGCAGTCAATTGTGTAGAACTATCCAGGTCTTTAATCACTGGTTTCCCTGTGCAAAGAGCTGATACTTTACATCATCTGAAATTTATACCACCTATAATCAATTCCATTCTCCCCATTACCCCCTTATTGCTTCCTCCCCTGCCCTGCACCTGTCAAAAACATTATATTTTACTGGAGAAAAAGTTAACTATAGTGTGGCCAATTACTTCAAAGGTATAACTAAATTTTATTTACAAGGTCTACCAAGTGTATGGGGGTAACTATCTTTACAGAGCATCTGACAGCTGTTGTGACACAGTAGTCCAACACTTCCTGTTAGAAATCTATTGGGAAGAACTTGTTCAAATTTGAGTTAGGATAAACAAGACACTTCTCTCTGAAAATCGTAGAAAGCAACATCATCAGCAAGGACAACAGTTTTACATAAGTCTCTTGGGTTCCCCCAAAAGACTGGAAATTCTCTATTCAAAGAGTTTTCTTTCTGAATGGATAATAAAATAAGAAGATCCTCAGGTTTAACACACAAAAATTAAGCCAAGCACAGGACAGGAAATTATACCTAATTTGCTGATGTATAGTAACCATATACCTTTAAGAAACACAGTTTCTTATTTAAATATACAGGCTTCACATATTCCAAAGCTGAGAAATAAAATTGCGCTAAAGAATTTCCTCAACAGTAGACAGCAATTGAAGTATACATTTACAAGATAAATAAGCAAAGAAGAACTTTGAAGAGTTACATGATATTCTAGGCTACATCTTCTGTTCCCTCATCACAATCTGCCCTCCTGACATTTATTCAGAATAAGGCTGTGTTCTGCACAGTAGCTTTCACATCACTAAGTCCTAAACCTTTGGGCCAATGCTCTGCTGAAAGTCTCTGCCATTGATCACTGACCACCACAGAATTATTCCAAACAGCCACCTGAAACAGCAGTTCATCTTACACAATGCCGTAAGCAGAATTTCACTGAATTTCACTTCTCAGTAAGGCTGCATTAGAAATAATATGTGCTTCATTGAAGGGTTCCACAAAACCCCTAGTCAGCTCAGAAGATGTGAGGCAACTTCAAGACTTTCCATAATGTACCTGAATTTTATACTCCTCATTGGAAGTCCTCACTATAGCTGAACCCTGAAGCCCCATGCAAACTGACAACCACTGACAAATCACAGTTTAGAGAGCCAAACATTTTATTAATAAGTAATTAAGTAACTAATTAAGTTTTATTAGTAGTTAATAACATGTAGGGTTATGCATCTTTGTACAAATTCCCTGCATACACCCTTAATTTATTGTGGTCCTGAAAGTTCTCAGATTTTAATAAAATCTGCCAACTAGAAGTAAACTCTGGTTTTCACTCTGAAGTAAATAGCAAATCTTACTGATTATGGGGCAGTAATGAAACTGTGTCAAAAGGTTTGTATAGCATGGAGTAGATGATGTTAGTTAGCTGCATTTAGTATCAGTCAGAGTAAGCAAATTCTACTGTAATTTAAATGATCCTATTCCTTGAAATAAAATATAGAGGAAAGAAGATTACTCAGATTACTGTTTTGTTTCATCACTTACAAGCAACAAGGAATTACTGAAAATTCATTATCATCCTTTGGTACTGTAAGCAGCTATGCTGTTGCTGTGCAAGTTAAATACCCAATCATCCCATTACACCTCACCAGAACACTACTCATGGTATGTTCAAGAAGAGTGATAAATTTGAACTTGACTGACTTTCGTGTAGCTGCTTACCTAATAACATTCACAGGCAACACTACACACAGAAGCATTTATTTAAACAAAAATTGTCTTTGCTATTGCAACCATTGTGAAATTACTAGCACATATTTGTAATAATCCCTAGAAGCACTCTAGGTAAACCCTTCAGAACTGGACAGGTGCTTTGATGGAGTTTTTCCTCCTAGGTAACCACATTTATTGGAGAAAGAGTGAGGAACCACATCTCTGCCAGCTCCCCAGATCACCATTCATGCCTGCAGGATGTTTCTGGTAGTGCCTGGAGTCAGCATTTCAGATTAATTTGTATCTTTAAAAAACTCCCAAAACTGATTTGAGCACTTTGTTGTGCTCATCATATTGACCCCAAAAAAAGTGGTTACAGTCCCAACCTAGGCTTCCTGGGGCCAGCAGCCATGGGCAGAAGGTGACACTTTTTCCAAGGACAAAGGCACACAAACAGGTGAAAGTCAGGGACCTGATTGCAGTGTATCAGCCCTCTATGAGAGACTCTGAGGTATTTCTCCTCTTGAGTTCATGATTCAAACCTGAAGGGACACACAGCATATTTGTGACTGAAGGTGCATGTCTACAACAACTTTGCTGCCTTCCTATAAATAGAAAGTAAACTTGAGAACTCAGATTCTCAGCTAGAAAAGGGAAATTAAAACATATACAACAAATACCATCACAGGGTCAGGAATCCACACCTTTAGCCATTCACATCAGCAGTGAAGGAAAGGAATGTACAGAATATTCCAGTGACCCACCCCATTTTGCAATGTGTTTCAGGTGGTTTTAGAAACAAAGGAAGAACCAGGAGCTCTGGATGAAGGCAAATTGGTGACAGACTACAGGCCATGCCAGCAGCCTTACCAAGATAATGGAAGCAAGGCAGAACAGGGTTATTTCCAAAACTGTCTCCAGACACAAGGAAATGAAAGAACAGTTCCAATTTGAAGGCCTCAATGATACCAGTCAGAAGCACAACCTAGGGCAAGCCAAAGAGCATTGAGCAACAGCCAGCAGGAAGGGGAAGTTCTTCCTCGTGATTAGTGGCACATTCCAGCAGTGTGTCTGAAAGGGATGATGGCAGAAAAGCTTCACATCCCTCCCTCAGCAGCAGGGAGGCTGGCTCCAAATCAATCAGGAGATTAAGGGATCCCATCCTTTGGGGAGTACAAAGGAGGAAATAATATGCCAGTAGCCTCTTGTGCCAAAATCCTTTCTTACAAGCCTCTGTTTGGGGGTAATAGCAATTCAAATATTAGGAGTACAAAAGAATGCTGGAGAAGAGAACAGGAGAGTAAGAGAGGGTGCAAGTCCTCCTTCTAAAGCACTGGCCTGCCCTGAGACCACAGGCTGAGCTGCAGAACTCCAGGCTACGAAGCTAAAATGTCTGAATAACATCTGGATATAGGTGTAATTATAATAATAGTTCTTTTAAAGCACAAGACATTGTAACTCTCAAAAGGGTAGGAGTTTCATCCTAGCACTGCCCACTTCTCATTGAAAAATCAGACCCCAGGAGCTGGGAGATTTCGAAAAGAGCAATGCAGCACACTTGAAGCTGACTTTCGACCTCCCCTCTGGCCCTCCAGAACAAGGTGTAGAAGGAAGACAAAGGTGTTTCAGCCTGCAGTTATGCTTACAAACACTTTCCATGCCCCCTACTGCTCAAACCGAGTTTTACCTTCAGGCAAAAGAGCCATCATCCCACTTCTTAAAAACACAAAGAATTTTCTTTACTGTGCTGTTCCCTGCAATCCCTAAGAGCCACATTTTTCTTCACAGAGCAGTGGGAAGCAGGGGGAGGAGGAAAAATACTGCTGCCAATTGAATCTAATAAGAGAACTTGAGATGAAGAAAAAAAAAAGTAGAAAAAGCAGCAATTAAAGTGCTATAGCTGGGCAAAGCAGCAGATTTTTTAGCTATTTTCCCTAAATCCTAGCTCTCAGGCTCTGGGATTCTGCCTGAATATATGACAGCAATGGTGGGTTCATATCTTCAACTCTGACACCTTCACAAGAGATATTTCCCACTTCATCCCCAAAACGCCTCCTAACAAACAAGCTTTGTGCAGTGCTGCAAGGTGCCAAAATGACACAATGCTTCACAGGAGATGGCTAAACATTTCTTCTTGAAATGGGAGTGTGGGGACTCTCCTGAGAGGCGAAAAAAAAGCTGACTTGCAAATGTATAAGAACCTCGTCAATGAACAACTGACTGATTCTGATTGATTTAATGAAAGTGCTCTGTACTGCTGAGAGGGTATTTACAAAAGCAGAGTTTAATCTAGTGAGACTGTGTTCCCACCAGAGCCACTGAACAGACATAGGCTTGCCCTGGGCAATGTAGAGAAGGAAGTCATGCTAAAGACTGTCTTTGTTAAACGTTCCGCTGTTTCACACCATGCACGGAACGCCCATTTGCTGACATGGACCATTTCATGTATCATGTACCCTTTTGGGAAGCATTTATATGATAACCTCAAGAACAATTAACATAGAATTGTTTCAACTAATTAGAATAATGAATACACTAAAGAGCTTAACTGTAAAAGATTCTGATTTCTCCATCAGATAATGTAGAGCAAAGAGCAAACATGGAGGAAGTAACAGAAAACATGGTTCAAGGTGAGTTTTCTGAGCAGAAAATACCTGTAACCCTCACAACCCAAACAGATTAATGGAGTTTACTTGAGTTGCAAAGGAAAAAAAATCTGAAGATTGAGCTTGGAAACCCTGGAAAAAACTGATCAAGAGCATTCACAAGTAGAGCCAGACTTGTTTTGGATGCATCTTGCATCATGTAAGATGAGACCACTTTACACATAAGCACATAAATGTTAATCTCATGTAAAAAAAGAGTAATCCTAGGAGCTTCTACCATAATGAACCCCCTTGTTTTAGATTTTTTTATATTCTATAGATTACTGAAACAGTTGCAATTCAAAATTAATGCATCAATATGCTGTTACTAACATGCAAAGGGCACACACCCTGTATCAGACAGTTTTAGCAAAGTCTTCTGTAGGTTGCCAGAATATTGAGCAACTCATACACTCCATTAGTACTTGAAATAGGAGAAATTGCCTAATTTCTTTTGAAAAACAATACAAATATACTTCAGAGAAAGAAAAAAATCACAAGTCAGTCAATCATACAGGCTAATATTATTCTAGATAATCAAATATTGGCAGAAGTCTTGCAAACTCACTCCACTCTTACCACTACCACCACATAATTTGGGCTCACCTGGCTACATTCCACAGGCACACACAATTACAAATATTTGTTGAGCACTACACATTATTCACCTTTTTAAAAATTACTAATATAATCTTTATTTGATATTATATATAGATAAAATGGCCCATAAGCATTCCACTTTTTTTTTTTTTTAACATAGGAAAAATTCAATTTTTGTCAAGGAATTTCCCTATGCCTTCCTCAATTGAAACAGCTCTTCCTCAATTGAAACAGCTCTTAATTAGAGAGCATACCCCACAAAAAAGCATTGTAAAGCAAGCATATCTCTGGTCACTTCAACTGTTCATTCTACAAATTTGACCTTTTTCAGTAAGTACCTCTGACTCTTATGTATTTCAGAGCATCCCTATCCATGTTTACATAAAGAAAAATCCTTTCATTTTAACATCTTTCTTTTAATTAAATGCAGCGTTCATTCACCACTTTAAAAAGCTCCACCGACCCTTGGACCTGATTTTCAGGTAAATGTGGCCAGTGGGAGTTCTTGTCCATAAACAGACAGATTTTCCATGCTGCATTTCCTATCCAATAGCCTAAAGAACATAACTAGTCTATCCCTGCTGCTTAAGCTTTTCTATTAAGACAGTCTGAATAAAAAGTGTAAGGGCTTTCTCTGTAGGACTCCTCTCTAGCTTATAATCACAGGTCTTCCTATGTGTGTGATCCAAAGCAGAATTCTTGCAGAGCCATAACTGGAACAGATCCCTTTTGCTTGCTCAAGTCCCAAGACCAAAGAAGAGCCATAACAAGAAACTAGTAGCCAAGGCAGCAAGAAAATGCATGTACTTTGATTATTCATGACAGCTGCCTGATATCCCAGCTATCTTTGCTGAAAGGGGGTTTCCCTGAATCATGGTTTACCAGGAGGGCTAAGACCTCTGGCCTCAGTATCCTTCTGCCAGCTCTGCTGTGGCTGCATTATTTGGATGTTACCACTTCCAGTCTTCGACAGCTGCCATCAGGTTTGTCAGAAACAACCTGCCATGGAGAACAAAGCTCCAAGATTCAGGAAGAAATGGGTAATGGAAACATTTAATGGAGTAGAGGAAATTTAATAGGCTAAAGCAATCTAATGGAGAAAGCTTGTATCTCAGTGCCTATCTCCTTCATAGATGCTTGCAAAGGCTTGCTACGAGTTAAACATTGCTCAAAATTCAAATCTGAAAATTCTCTGAAGGAAACTTTATGTGAGCAAGATGGGTGCCACTTTTGACTCCCAAAGGGAAGTATTTCTGAGAGCTCATCCACTTCATTCAATTCACCTGAACAGCAGAGATGCTCAAAAAAGTGCTAATCAGTCAACTCATTAGATAGTGCTTGGATTATGGAACCAACATTACAGAGCTCAGTTCTGGCTATTAATTCTACATTTCATTAGATCCCAAGCAGTTATTGAAAGGAAACACTTGAGGGAAGCTACTTGTAGGAGCTCCCTGCCATGGGGTCACATCTTGGTATGGGAGACATCTGTGTGCACAGCGAGCTCACCTCAAACCCTCAAACAGACACTACCAAAGGCAACAGAGAGCTCTGCAGCCAGTGAGGCAGCTGAAATCCAGACTCATTGATCAGCACTGAAATAAAATCTGTGTCAGCTAAGGGATTCATGTAGAAATATCACAATAAATAAACCAGCAGATAACTTCACTGATTTCCAAAACTACCAGATCAACACCTACGCTAACCAACTGGGCAAAATATATTGGGATCAGAGGGACAATGAGGAAAAGGTCATTGTTTTAACAAGTACTATCAGTATGCAAGATGACAGACAAAACTAAGCATTCATTAACAGCAAGAGATGCCTCAGAGCACACTTTTTTCTGGGCAAACATTAAAATGCAGAATTCCTTGTTTCTTCCCTTTCCTTTATTGTGAATTCAACACAAATAATAATGAATATTTATTAGCCTAATTGCTTGAAGGCCTTTCGTCCTTCAGCCCTCTTACACACATTTTTTTATTCTTTGTCCAGTTGAAGTGATGCCATCAGTAATCAAATAAAGAAAACTCAATGAGTATAAAAAAGGGAGAGAATTTTAAAAATAAAGAAGTCAAATAAAAAATTTAGTTGGAAGAAACAGCAAGAGGCATGGAATAGAAAATAAGTTTGGACTGCAGGAAACATGAAAAAATGTTTTCACTTCTGATTTTCTCCACTTTCTTCTTATTTCCTTGAGTCAAGCATTTTCACTAGATAATCCAGTTCACCTTGAAGTGTTTTTCAGGGCAACAGACCTCAAAAGCTTCTTTCACTGCAGAAAATTGAGCTAAAATGGACTTGTATTACTAGCATTACTAGTCCAGTTTCATTTATTGCTTTTTATTTATTGTTTCATTTATTTACACACAGACAAATTCTAAGGTCATATTTTAGAGATCATCACATAAGACCAGAGAGAAGAACAAGACTCAGTGACTTTTCCTGATGCTTGCACTGACTCCTCCTGTGATTTCTAGACAGAGAGAGGCTGGAGCACTGTGTGATAATATGTAAGGATCTCATTGTGCAGAGAGAAAACAAGTTGGTTTTAAAGTCCATTGATATCATTAAGGATTTTTCTAGGGATTATGTTACTGCAGCAAATATTGCTCATCTGACTTTTCCTTCCTTATCAGCTCCCCTATCCTATGAACTCTAGCTGTGCAAGGAGCATCTGTAATCCTAAAGGGAAGGAATAAACACACACTGCATTGGCTCTGATCCTTCCTAAATTCAGATTTAGTGACCTTGCTAATGTTCTTGGGTTAGTTGCATTTCCTTCAAGGCCTGAGAAGCAAGAAAAGGAGAGATGGCCAAGGCTTGTTTTAGGCAAATTCAATCTTTGAAAAAGCATAATTATTTTAATAGCTAATGTACACCATTAACTAAATCAGTAATAGCTCAGGGGACAAATTTTCATGAAAAAACTATTTACAAACCAGCTGAACCAAATTCCTGAAAATGGATTTTTTTCAGGAACATGTTAATAAAGAAGAAAAAATATCTTCCTTATTGAAGCATTTATAATAAAATTAATTTTTTCAATACTTCTAATAAAAAGAATAATGCTATCATGAGAGTCCTTGAAGTAAAAAACATGAAAAATTCTGCAGATGAGGGGAGGGAATAAAGCATGTTGCAACCTATAAATCACAAACTATTGTAACATTTTGCAATATGGTATTTTTACATTAATTTGCATTAAATAATGTGAATGAAGATGTAGACACTGATCATGTGGATTTATAATTTCTGTCACAAAAAAAGTGTATAGTAATTAGCAATCTCGGTAAAAACTCTTGGTCACAGATGAAGAATTCAAAAGGTTTCTCCTATCCAGCTCTTCCTGCCAGATGTAGCAACTGTCCTCTAAGTGCAGTGGCTTGCAGTTCACTTTGTATGATGAACACAACCATGAGACTTAATACCAGAAATATCAATACCTGACAATGTGACCTACATTACCTTCCAATTATTATCACAATAATTCATAATAAATACACTAATTACCTGAAAAAGTGCCTTGCACCTCATGAGTGCAATATATTCTTACAATTGTGACTTACAAAGATTTAAACGTGCTTGGACACTCCTTGTGTAAAGATAGCCCCATTCAATAGTAGAAGGATTTGGGGTTTGTTGTTGGGGTTTTTAAGCCAGTTACTAGACGTAAGTGATGGGACCTTGTTATTGCTAGTTCATTTATGTGCACAACATACACCATTCTTTCAGGGAATTTAATGAACCATGCAGAAGGAGGAAAAGAAAATATCAAAGGAGTTAGTGACCCTTGCTCCAAAAGTAAATTGTAAAGCCTTCCTAGTATTTTTTCTGTAGCATCTTTCTATATTTGCAATGTACCTATGCTAGAAGTCGAGCTGTTAGCACCAAAGAAAATTGATGTACAACTTAGGAAAGCTGATTGAGGTGTCAAATGTCCGCAGGTTTAGAGAATGATTTAATCAATACAAGAGGTATAGGGCATGCAGTTTGTATTGCTGTAACTTGTCTCCTTTGAAGCTTTGTTGTTTATTTACAGCAGATTGGAATGCTCCTCTGCATTTGAACCGACAACCAACCCACTGAAGTTCCCACGTTAAGGTCAGATGCCACTTGCAGAAGAACTTCAGAGGATTCCATCATCATTCTCCTCCTTTTGCAGGAAATAGCTTCAACATGCTTTAAACAAAAAGAAAACCACTCATCATTCCAACCCAGAGCTCTGGATCCAAAATACCTGAATTTAGAAGTCTGGATCCAGATTTTGCCAGTGTTCTTGGATGTGTCATTCTTCATAGCAAGGAGGAATAAATTGGGCAATGATAACATCAACTATTTGCCTAATTTTAGTTTTCAAGTATTTAAGCCCCATTGTTGAACCAAAAAGGCAGCTGTTTTTCTTAGGACAATCTTTGTAATACCCCAGTAGCCAGCTTGTGCAAATAGCATATTTCCACTGACTTAGATAAATAGTTTTAAGTGAAAATAGATCATATCACTTTGCACAGCAGTTTTGATTTACTCAAGCTGAGAATTTGAATGTAAAGAGTAATTTGGAGGTTAGGTTATTTCATTTTTTAAACCTCTACTTATTTCCCTGCCATTATTTGTGGAACAACCTACTGATACTAAAGGGTTGTATTTTCAACTTAATTTCTAGAGTTTCCTTCACTTGAATTGCCTATACTTACTGAAAATTTTGGAGGGATATAAACGTTTCACTATTAGTAATCATTTTATAAAAAGAAAACCCTTCTTCAGCATTGTACCTTGCCAGGAGACCAAATGTAACAACAGAACCAGACTGAAGGAAAAACTTTCATTAAAGGGAGAAAGCCACTCTGACATTATAATTAGTCAAATCTAAACCTCATAGAGCAATGACAGGACTCTTCAGGTAACAAAAACATTGCTTTAATTTATGTTAACATGCTGTAAAATGCAGAGACATGCTGAAGAACCCAACAAATTTGACTCTAATTTTCACTCTGACTGATACAACAATTTGGATAAGTGGGGTTCTTATTTCCCAACAGGAAAATCAGGCACTCTGTAACTAGAAGAAGAGTGTAGAAGTGGCTGCAGGCACTCTGTAACTAGAAGTGTAGAAGTGGCTGCAGGACACAGCTGTGCCTCTCACACCTCAGTAGTCGGGATGATCCACGTTTAAAAAAAACAAAATGAACAAAAACAAAAACAAAACAAAACAAAACAAAAAAAAAAAAACACAAAAAAAACCCGACCACAAACTCCAACCCAAAACCTATTTTTCCATCCAAAATCTGACATTTTATGTGAAATTGTTTCCCTTTTTATATGTCATTAAAAACCAGGTAATGCTGAGAAGTGTCTGGTTTTGGGGAAGAAGTAAAGGAAAGGAATTGGTATCAGCAACACTTCACTCTTCAGAAGGGCTCAGATTATCAGAGTTATTAGAGTAAGAAATACACAAAAAAGTGAGGAACATGAGATTGCAAATTTACAATTTTTAATGAGCTCCACCATTGGAAAGTGGGTGGCTATTTCATGCCAAACCAGAATTCTGTCACCAGCAAATAGTAGCACCATGGGACCATCCTTTTCAATCTCAGTGGCACATGGGCCCCAGGGTGCAGGGGCTGAGCTGTAGAAAGAGAGATAACATCCAGAGTGATAGGACTTCACAGATGTCACTTATTTGACAATACAAACAGAAGAGGCCCTTTATGCTCTGCTGCAACTGCATCTGAAATAGTGCTTGGCTCTCTGGGCACCTCATTTCGCAATAACAACATACAGGAAATTGAGAAGCTACAGGAGGAGGTAACAAAAGAGATCAGAGGTGTGACATTGCTTCCACTTTGGGAAAGAGACAAAACCTGGAGAACAGGGCAATAAAAGTGTATTAAAGAAATCAAAATTAATTTGGACAAGTGGTGAGGAATACAAGGATGGGATGCCCAGGGAAGCTACTTGTCAGTCTTAAAGGCAGCAGAAGAAAGAAAGAGCTTTCTCAGGAAAATCCTAGCTAAGCTGTGCAGCTCGCACCACCCAACACTTTGGTAGCTAGAAGTAGGAACAGATGCAAAATAGATCATAGAGGAAGGATCCAGTGATCGCTGCGAAGGTTAATAGCCTAGATGCAACCTTGATCTCAGAGCCACTAAGCCATTTATTGCCAGGAACTGGGCAAATAAGCAGCCCAGCGGGACTGCTCTAGACTGGCGCTTTTCATATTCAATATGTATTCAAGTTTATACATGTAACAGCACTGTTCTTTTAAGGGAATTTTCACAAGAAATTCTACCTAGTTCTTTCCCAGGAAAAGTTCATCAAAAAAGGTTATGTTCCTATAAACACTTTAGTTTTGACAAAACTGGCTCTTTCCACTAGGGAAAAAAAAAAAAGAACCAAACAAAGAACAGCTAACCAGTTCTTACACTCCATGTAACTGAGCCCAGTGGCAATTTTCTCCTGAGCTACTACAAACCAGGAAGCATTCCAGTTAAACCAAAGAAGATACTGCAGAGTTCATAAAAGAAGCTCCCCACTGAGTCACTGTGTGCATGGGAGCTATGTATAAGGTGAGCACTCAGTTATGTCTCCTGCTGACCAAAACACATTGCATCTTGGGTTGGTAATTTTAAATAATGAGGTGAACGTGCAGCTTGTATTGAAATAGATTTTTAGAAGAAATTTAATCTAAATTACTTTAAAAACAAAGGTCATACTCTTTCCCTGCCTTAGTTTTCCCCACTGACACAGTGGCAAAACAAGCACAAGAGAAAGAAAAGATACTGTTTAAGAATTTTCATTATTTTACACAAAGTAGCTTAAGAACTATTTTTCAGTCCTGCTGTCATCCACAACAGCAGTTGACCTGCTTTATTAGAAACAGAGGGAATTTGCCAATTTAAGGCAGAGGTTTCAAGAAATACTAATTTCACACACACACATATATATATGTATACATATGTAATGTCCTTAAACAGCTGGTGATATTCCAGTAAACAGCTCTAGGTATGTTTAAATCTCTAGGCATAAAATTGAACATATATTTTCTTGGGCCATTAAGGAATAATAACAATAAATAAATTAATTACAGCTGCCATAAAAAGAAAGTAAAGTTTTGGAAAAAAATCTTTACGACCAGAAAAGAAAACAGCAAAAAGTGTCCTTTAAAAATTACAGATGCCACAGGGTTAAAAAGCCTTGCTTTCTCAACTTGGAACAATTCTAAAATCAGAAAAGAAGGAATGAAGGAGGTAGAATGAGGAAAGTTCACCAGAGAGGACAAATCAAGCAATCATTCCTTTGGAGCACAGTTATTTTTGAAGTTACCTTATAGTTTTTCTTAATATTAAAGGATTCTTAAGATCAACATCTAGGATTTTAAAAGCTTTTAGATCTTATTTTTAACAGTGACTCATCACATCAATGAACTGAAATACAGATCTATGTCTAAGATCAAAGAAGACACATCACAACCCAAATACAATTTAAACTTACAGTTTGTCAGTGTACCACCTCCAAGATATGAGCACATTTTTTTGCAAAATTATTAGTTCCTCAGTGTGAGCCATAGTGAGATCAGCAAGAATGTGTCAACAGCATACCAAGTCCTCCTCATATTTTGTCTTTCCTTGCACATAATTCTCCCATTTTAACATACTAAAAACAAGACCAGAAATTAATATTGATTGCAAAATAGCTTACCTTTATCTTGAAAGTATTCCTGCTTTTATACAAGAGAAATCCATAAAAAATTAGACAAACTGCAGGAAGAGAAATATCCCATATTTTTCAGAGAAAAATGCTAATTTCCATTCCCAGTTGTGCTGAAGCAGTGCCAGCGATTGGCTCCATATGTTTCAGCAATTGGAGTCATATTAACATTCTTACAGTTCTTTTGCTTTCACATGCTTTGTCTTGGTTGCATTATGCAAACCCGGGAAATCCAGCATTTCTTAACACCCTCCCCTCCAAATAAAGACCAATTCAGTTTCTGACTACAGTGGTTTCTCTATCCAAATCCAAACAATGGTGATTTCTCCAGACAATGCAAGGAGGGAAAATGAAACCCATACCTGGTTTCCAAAATATATTCATTTTTTTAGGAAAGTATGATCAAGTTTTTTTAGGAAAGTATGATGCAAAGATCACTTTTAAAGGAAGAGCATCCTGGCTTCTTGTTAAAGCAAAATGTCAATAGATTCTACTTGTATTTTGCCTTGGGGAAAAAAAAAGGCAAGCAGAAGTTTTCATCCTGAGCTGGTGACAAACGAGCAGTAAAATGCTAGTTGGGCTGAGACAAAGCAGACTAACTTAATAACTGTAATTTTCATCAGCACTGGAATATGAGTGGTAGGATGGAAAACCCACATTCCAGCGCATAACACTGGCAAATGCATTTTTTCCAAGACAACCTGTTTTTCTAATGCTGCTGACCACAAAGTCATCCAATTGCACCTTTGTCTTCAGACTAAGGTAGATCTGTGTAGGATGAGTAAAACTACCACAGCAGGAATTTTACATAAAGGGTTCACCAAAGTTTATGCTTCACCATAAAAAGTACAGGAGGATACTAACTGGGAGTGAGTGCAATAGTTCTCTTTCAAACAATATTACTAAAAGTCAGTGAGTCAAATAACAAATCTTTTGTCACAATAAAACTCCTACTGAAGTTAGTGCTGGCAGGGAGGTAAGTAAGAGCAGAGCATCAAAGAGAGAAAATACTGCCTTCTTGGATTTTACTGTGTAGCTGCTTATAGGGCGGTAGATCATATCCCCACTCCTAAGTAAAAGATGAAACACCATCATAAAACAGGCTGGCATGAAACAAGTGCTTGTGGTCTTGCTGGTATGGGGTTTTTCAATTTTAAAATCTGACAAAACCCAAATCTGATTCAGATTCCTATTAATTTAAAACAAAAATTCTTGTGTGACTTCCAACCAGCAATTTCTCAAACCAAAGCTTTGAAGTGCCACCTAACCAGCAATAAAGGGGGCGTCTATGCTATGGAAACACAGGGGAATTCAGAAAATTCCTTTCAAGGACAGTGGAATTTTTAGGACTGTGATCCATTTAGAAATACCAAGCATTTTCAAGGCAGTAAAGAGAAGAAAAGAAAATAAAAAAATCCCCTTAAACTGAAAGCAGAAACCTTCTCCTAGCCAAACCACAGATTATGGATAGTCTTTCTGACATGCATTTTATGGTATTTACAGAACTTAACTAATGAATCTCGCAAGACACTGGTGACTGAGATCTTGCTGCAGCAAAGCCTTTAAAACATCTACTTAAATATAAGTCAAGTGGAGGGAATGAGTTTTGAGCATGCATCAAAGATTACTCTGATTATAAAGTCATGAGGATATGTCAAAGGAACAAAGTAAAACAAAAGACACTTAAACTAATCAGATGATATTTATGAAACACACACTTTCAGGACTAAAGTAATTTCTTTATAAAACAAACCAGGGAATAGTCAGAAAAAAAGGAAGAAAATCACACTAAAATTGTGAAGGAAAATAACTGACAACTAAATGCAGCTGTATCACTGAGGAAGAAAACATAACAATTACTCTTATGTTCAACAGATCTTCTTCCCCCCTGCCTCCAAAATGGGCTGACAGAAACTCTGCAGATGAAAATTATAGTGCCACATTTATCAAATGTCATTGCAAAGTCTTAAAAAACTATTCAAGTTCTGTTGGTTGTGAGCAGCGCCATTGCAGACTCTTCCCAACAAAATACATTGGGGTTAAAATCAAAATCAAGATTATGCAGAAGCATTAAAGAATGTTGGCAAACTGACTGACTACAGCAGAGGAAAAACATAAAGTTCTCTGCAAACTGGACAATAAGCATTCCTCATTGTCAGGTTCTTGTACTGAATCAGGAATGAAATCTCCACTACATTTAATTTCTAAAATCTCAAATTCTGTCATTTACAACAGAGATTTGAGACTTGTATGTAAATCCTTTTTCATGGAGAGTTTCTATTTATTTGAAACTTTTTAAAAAATATTAAGTACTAAATTTGCATTAAGAAAATCAATAATTTGACTATGAAAGGAAATACTTACCTTCAACTAAGTCATTTTGTAGTTTTAGAACATCTGAGGAACATGAGCCATATTTTACCCAACCATCCTCATCCTCAGTGGGGAAACAAGGTTGGAGAAAGTTTGAACAAATTGTTATGGAGCTATGTGTCCTTGAGTTAGAAGAGAATATAATCTTCAATCCCCCAAGGCCCTAAATCTAAGACTACGGTGCTTCCCAGTGGTTTATTCTTCAACTTACACATCTGGCACGAAGACAAACACAGAAACCACACAACCCTTGGCCACTTAAATACAGGATGCAGTGGTATTACCATTTGTCTCTGAGGTCTTTGGAGACCTTTGTTGAACCTCCTCATCTCTCAATTTCAGTGGGAAGGTAATGGAGGTCCTGCTCTACACCATTATCTTCTCACCAGATCCCTCGATGACTTTGGAGATTGTGGAGAAGAATGGTGTCACATGGTGCTATTTTAACCAAACACTTCTAGATCACTAAAGAACGGAATCTTTTTTCTTCCTTTTATTTACTTGTTTGCCTGCATGGAGGCTGCTGAGGACCCTTGATGGTCCCAAGACAGTAAGGAAGGCCCTGAAGTACAAAGAAACAGAAAGCAGCAACATCTCCATAGTGGCAGAAGCATCAGCAGTAGGAAAGCAGGAATGGAAGCTGGATTAACAGGGTTTAGCAGAAAATTTCAGCAGCAGTCACCAACTGGCTCCTGAAAGGAGTTTGAAGCAAGGGGTCAACCTCTTCTACCAGGCTACTATTGACAAGGACAAGAGAACAATCTCAATCTGTTCCACGGAAGGTTCAGGTTGGCCATCAGGAAGAATTTCTTCATGAAAAGGTCATCGAGCATTGTAACAGGCTGCACAGGGAGATGGTAGAGTCACCATCCCTAGAGATGTTCAAGAAATTACTGGACACATAGTGCCATGGTCAGTCAAATGTTTGACTTCATGATTTTGGAGGTCTTTTCCAACCTAAATGATTCTGTGATTTTCTCAGGGATAATATCCCAACAGGGTTTATTCACTTTTCTGCTGTGTCCACTAAGTATTTACAAGCTCAAGGACAAGTGACCATTGTGCTCAGGGATTCCCACACCAACCATAAAAAGGTGGCAAGTAGGTTTTTCCACTTGATCACACCCACAGACATTACTTGGCAAAATAGATAATGAAGTAAAGCAACTGGGTGACAATAAATAACTGCTAAGGTGAACTCAGAGTCCTTTTGTTTTGCAAACACAGTACTGTGTGCCATTAATTACGGGCAAGGAGAAACAAGAGCACCTCCAAGGCAGATACCTGGAGAAGCAGAACATGACAGTGCCAGAACACTTCTCACTAGCAAAAGGATCATGCACCAGAGGGAGATACAAAATGCTCATACATAATACTGCCTCAAACACTTAGCTCATCAATAAATTTGTCTCCCTAACATGAACACTTGATCATATGCAAATATACTGAGAAACAGAAGGCTTTACTACTTTCAGCACTGGTGTAAAATTGTTGATATATTTCTGAAACAAGCAAAGGAACAATAAGCCCCTTTCTCTGTGTTTTTAAGAGACCAACTGTCCTGATTATGAAGGACAATAACATGAGGCTTAACTTTTGCAGGCTTTTTAATTTAATTTCTTATCACCCTTGTTGATAGCAGTATCCCTTTTGTTTATATTTTAAAATTAACAAATAATCATGCTGTTTCAGAAATCTGCAAGAAAGGGACTCCCACCCGGGGGTGAGAGACAGCTGTGTTTACAACAATGTCATTAGGACTTTTCTGTCAGTAACTAACAGATCTCTTCAAGACTCAGTGCTCTGGCAGTCTGGACACGCTACAGCAAAAACTGAGCCATGAAAGGCCAAGCCCAGAGACTTCATTAATCTGTGTGGGCACCATAGAGACCTGCCAGAACAGAGCCACGCTGCATTTCCATGATACAGCTCCAAGGAAATGGCTCTTTTAGAAGAAAAATTATCACAGCAGGGGATCAGAGTGACAGCAGAAGACTCCCTTCTGTGCGAGCAACAGCTTTGAGAGTGGGTCCAGGTTTTTGCTGTTGAATGAACCTGATTTCTCTAACGGGCAATATGGTGAATGGAGAGATTCACCCTGCCACAGCTCCCTCCTGTATAGCTCACCCCAAGCAGGTAATCTGGCCAGAGTTACCATGAAGAAGTCAATTCAAAAAACAAATGTTGCGTTTTGGTCTGCACACATAAATATTAATGATCTCTGACCAACAATCACCTCTTAATGCCAATGTAAGAGGAGAATGCGATGTGGTTGTCAAGCTGATACAACACGCAGCTTCAATTTTCAGACTGGGGATGTTGAGTAAATGGTCAATTTCATACACTCCCACAGGAAGCCAAATTACTCATTCAGAACACCTTATTTTTATACATATTTGCATTCAAAATCTATTGTCACCTGTTTGCATGAGTTGCAAATGAAAGCTTCCACTTTCTCTGTTTTCTATTTATACATTATTTTTTTCCACACAGCAGAATGTATCTCTTCACTGCTTCCACAAAAATCTTGTCAACAACCCACAATTAATGATACCATGAATTATTTCACTGAGATGCAATAATAACAAATGCCTCAAAAATATTTTAAATAAATGCCCCTCCACTCAGCACAAGAGGGAAGAGTGAGTAAAGCCAGCATCTGCTAAACCACCAGAATTTTTACACCATCCCTACTGGAAATATTTAGCCATTCTAATGAGATTTAGCAGAAAGCATCCCATGCAAAAAGAGGATAGCAGACAGGAGAAAGGCTGCTTAAGTTCCCTACCGGAGTTTGTGCATGCTCTCATTTGTCAGGGTCACTTCAAAGGCTTAGCTTCCTACCTTGTGGAAAAGAAGGCATACAAAAGGGACTGTGAAGGACCACTTCACTGCCTCTTTTCCTCATTTCACTAATAGCTACTATGAAGGACACTGGGGATGAGGAGTGGAATTATGATAACCTGTAACATGCCCTCTCATCCAGTGCCAGAGGCAGCACTTTCCAAGGCTCCACACCCAGGCTGTGCAAAGGGTTGCAGTTCAGGAACACACACAATTCAAGCTCTGCCTTCTTTCCCACTTGACACTACAAGAACGTAGGACAAAAGGTGCCTTGAACAAAATGTTCTCAAAATCAACATTTTCAAACCATCTACCTAATTTTATTGACTTTTCTGAACTGAACCTGAAGTTCAGTTCATGTTGGGGAGGACGTAGGTGTAGCTGAGAATTCCAGCCCTAAATGCAAAGAGGGAAATTGGTATTTTAAAGACATAGATTTTATATGAAACTAAATGAAATTACTAATTTTGCTGTCCTCAGAGTTCCGTCATCTCCCACAAGCCCAAAAGAGGACATTATTTTTCAGCTGAAATATCTCAGGAAGGACCCTAAAACTCACCTTCTGGATCTATCACATTTCATACAGGCCATTTCAGAATGGGTTAACATTTCCAACATGCCTCTGTCTTGTCTAATTGAACTGAGTGGTTCCTGGAAGTCTCTCCTGAGGTTTGCATAGGGAGCTTGGAAGAACAGAGTTGTGATTCCAGTTGACACTTCTTGTGAATAAAGGGTAATGCAAAGCAATACACTTGCAAGAAGTCTACAAGGCTTTATTTAAAAAGAAATAAAAGTATTTTAAACATCTGAAGTATCTACTGCTAGAGTATCTGGGGACTCAGTTACAGGTCACTTCCTGAAGTCACACCAAAAAAATGAACATCTGTTTTTGAGGACCCCAAGTGACTCCCAAGCCCACTGTGGCTCCCACTTAGGTAGCATTCATATGCAATCTTCAAAATCCTTAAAGAATGTGTATAACCATTTGTTTTTTTCATATTTAGAGAAGGAGAAGCACAGGACTCAACAGCGACTTTGCACAAGGACAAACAACTGGAACAGCCAAGGGAAGGACAGAACTCCAGTGCTTTATTCCTAATAAACTGCCTGACTCTCTAAATCATTTTTTATATTGCCATTTCCTAAGTACACTGTGGAACAGCAAACTCATTAATTTACCAACAACTGTTAGTAAACATTTTCCTGTAACATTTCCCCAGTTACCAGCTAATGTTTCATTTGAAAACTGAAGCTTTTATTGACAAAGCCATTTAAAACGTAAAATGAATCATGCAAACCTGCAAACAGGACCGGAAAAGTAATCCACTGGATAATTAGACAGGGACATTTCCAAACTTGAGAGGGAAGGGCTGAGGAGACCTGGCCTGGCAAGGCAAGCAGGAAAGGAGAACTTTCACCTTTATCTGGAAGCAGCTGCTGTAACCCACCTAACCCCACTGGAATGCATGTGCTGGGACCAGGGCTCTGGCATCAGGACCACGGCAGCTTTCCTGTGGGCAGGGAGCTAACTCACATTTCTGTTATGCTATCCTGAAAGAAGTTTCCATGGAGACTGGCATGAAAATGGCAATAGACCAGTGAGATAGACATGGAAAGCACCAGGGACAAAGAGACCAAGGTCTCTCAAACTCCTCAGGCCAGGTGCTGGGCTTTCCATGCCCACAAAGCTCATCTCCATCCTCCCATAGCAGCAGCCTATCAAAGAAGGTTTGATGGAATAGGTAAATGCTAGCCATTAATAGTAATCTATCACAGCTCATGAACACCTGGTTAATATACATTAGATTGCTTCAGATGTATTTGTGTGTGCAAAGGTTGTTAAAAGCAGTGTTAAAATGGCACAGTAAAGGCAAGTGTTTATTTCCCAGGACAAGCACAGAATGCCAATGGCCTTCCAGGACAGTGTCTTGTCTTTGGGTTTTACTGAAGCAAAATAACACTGATCAAATACTGTTCTCTGATTCCCTACATGCAGGAATGATCTAACTTTTGAGGAAATTAAGAAAAAAAAAACCCTAATTTTTTAATAGATTAGTAACAACTCAATTGTTTCACATTTCTGGTTACTATAGTGCACTCGGAGAAGTGCCACTGGGAGCATCAAGACCTGCCCTTTCTCAGAGAAGGACCCAGGAATACTTTAACCAACCCAGAACATGCACGGGGTGGGGAGAAGGGGGAAGTCAGGAGATTTCATTCCTGCCTGGAGATACTGGGAGCCTGTAGAGGGATGGATGAGGGCCCTGGCATCCAGAACACATTGAACCCAAGGGCTGAAATGTGTACCCCATCCTGCTCTATCTGGGCACTGCTCTTTAGAAAATATTTACATAAAATTCAAAGCTTAAGACTCTGCCCAGGCCAACAATAAAACATGTGCAAAAATAGAATAAAAGAAGGCTCAGGATGAGAGGAACTTCCCCATGCATAGTTTCTGGGGGCTTTTTTCTTTGTACTTTTTTTTCCTAGATGAAGCACAGGCTCCCCACCACTGAGTTTAGCCAACTAGCGCAACAGGATTCCAACACACGTTTCTGCTTTTCAGAACCATTGTGAACTTTATGGACCATGTTCTTCCTCCATCCACAGGGCAAATACTCCAGGAGTGATTCACAAGCCCTGCCACTTGGTACCAAAACATGCTCCCCTGAGCTGGTTAATTTAAGACTGGAATTAGTCTCTTTGTGCTGACAACCTTTTTATGAAGGCAGCATAATCCCACAGAGCACTTACTGCAAGCATTTCAAATCCTGATGTTTTATAGTGTTACTTTTTACAACATGTGGCTATATTTGGAAGGTTTCTTTGATACATTCCTTTACTGCAGTACAAAGCATAAAATACAACCCACAGAGCCTCCAATTTATTGACATTGCTCCTTACATTTACATACATAATGGCAATGTCATCTAAATTGTTTTGAAGTACAATTTACAGCCTTAAATATAATGTTGATGTTTTAAAATATATTTCTGATTTTACTTTTTGTACCACAGTGCAAAAAGGGCAGTTTAGTCTAGACAAAAAAGGCTGTTTAATCCAATAATCTCCCTATAAACCACTGAAACAATGCCATCTATTTCTGCATATGTGTCTCTGAAAAAACTAACAAAATTTCTGACATTTCTGGAGATACTAAAAAAGCCATAAGTGACATGCAAGTATTCTCCATAGAAAGTTCTGAGGTCAGACGAGGAAACCCAAGTATTTTAACGGACTGAATAGCTCAAGTTTGCATTTTATGACACTGAATAACAATACATACCCAGCAGTTTTACATGTCTGCCTTAATTCCTCTTAAAAGTCTCCTTAGCAGCATAATAAATGCTGTATGTCTGCTATGGCAGGGCTGGTCCTGAGAGTGCTGACAGAAACCCATCAGTCACGGCTCCTGAGAATGCACCTCTTCCATTTTAGAAAGTAGCTTCACATATGACTTCCTTAGACAGCAAAGCAGGAAGCAAGTCGCGGGGTGGGAGATGCTGAAGGACACAGAGGCTGCTTCTACTCCTTTTGCCTCAAAATAAATTATGCTGAGACTGTAACGTATGTTAAAACAAAACAATAAAAAAGTCTCATTTCTTATTCTCATCCTATACCTTAAATCTTCAACTCAATGTCCAACAAAAGCTACAACTTCAACTGCTTGTCCAGTAAAGAAGATGGACAAGTCTTTCTTACGTAGCAAAGGGCATTATACAATCTACAAGCAAGTCGAAGACCTGATAATTCACTACATCCAGTTGCAGTAGGAGAAAAAAAATCCCAAGGAAAGTGGGGAGAGGGAAGGCAAATGTCTCATATTTCAAGATAACAAAGAGTCCTTTCTATTCTGAGCAGTCCAAACCAATACAAACTTTTCTAAACCAGAGAAAACCAAAAAGTGCAATTAAAAGTGTATTTTTGAACCTATGGAAAAATTATACAGATACATATATATATATAACTAGGCCACTTATTTATTGTAAGATCATTTTATATCCAATTTTCTGGAAAGGCCAAAATTAAAAAAAAAATAAATAAACGGGGAGGAAGGCACACCCAGCCATGCGGTGAGCTCACCATGTGCTCCTTGAGCACCCATACAACAGTGTTGCCTCCTGTAAAGCCACAATTAGTTGCAGCTTTCTCCTGTGAAAAGATCAATGCTGCTATTTTGGATATTCCTCCTTCCTGCCTTTCTGGCAGACTTTTTCTGATTAATAACTTCTTGTTAAGAAAAACAAAAGAGAGGAAAGAAGAAAAAAAATACCTTGAAATCACAGATCCTTAAGATCTTAGAATCAACAGCAAGTGTGATAATTGATCACAAATTACCCTGAGAAATGACTGCTGACTTTTAGCTAGGCTCTCCGCTACTGCCGCTCTCCTTATGGTATTTTATAACCCCACTAAGCACCTGTCAAACATATTAGTAGGGCCTAAGTTCACTACTTTCAAGAGGGTCACAAAATTTGAAAGCTAGGGGTTATAATTGCTCACTTTTTCTGAGTATACACACACCAGTGCACATTTTAACACTATCCAGTCTGGCACTCCTGTAGATGTTATTTGGGACCATTCAAGACTTCACTAGTGCAGCTCACACTGTGATCAGAGCATTGTGTCTCTGATCTCTGCAAAGGTGTCTGGATGAGGAACATGTTGCAACTGCAACAGAATAATTATTATGCCTGAAGAATTCCTTCTACCTTCTTTTATTCACTCCCCAAATCTATTTCAGGAACTAGTCCTATCCCTCTGACTCTCAAGCATCAATGCATGTACCACTGTAGGCAGAATACAATGGCAATTAAAAAAGTATCAGCATAGCAGAAATGCCTCTCCATGAGAGAAAAAAAAAAAAAAAAAAAAAAAAACCAAAAAAAACCCAACAGGCAGACACAGTTTTCTTCAAAAGAATTTACATATTAAAAGCTGTATTTATCAATATTTGATTTAAACGTCTGTGCCTGCACATTTATTGAACAAAGCCAGATGGGTGCAGGCAGCTGCACATCTGTATTCATTAATAGAAAGGAAGAGAGACATTCACAGTCATCCACAGCAACAAATAACAGAATGAAAAATGTTTGGCTGAATTGTAAGCATTTTACCTCTGTTCATCAACAAAAAGTGGAGTCTTCCTCAGGCCTACGTTCATCCTTAATTTAAGGACCAAAGTACTTAGGTTAGGAGAGTAGCTGATGCAATCAGTGGAGACAGACGCTTGCAAAGGTGCTACACCCCACTTAAGACATGATTAGGTTGACCTCTCCTCCTTGGCCACACAGGGAAGCTACAGTTCCTCAGTCAGACAATGAATTTCAGCCTCAATATTTAACTGCCAAGAACAAATTTGAGTTTATAGTGAAGCAAAATGATGAAATGCCTTTTATGGAGTGGGCTTACATTACCACAAATACAATTAAGTTTTCAAGAATGTTCTTAGCATAAAGGATTGAAGTAAAAACTTCTATTTGTCTTTAAAATTAAAAACTAAAGTTCACTTTCTGACTCCTGTGACTGCACCACCTATCTGAGCATCACATGTGATGGAAAAATATATACAACCCAACTTCTCTTGCAATCTGTACTGATGGAACCGAGATAAAGTATCTTCTGCAGGAATTCATCAGTTCATAGGATGAGGCCAACTATTTGGGGCAGCCTATTTTTAGTTACCAGACAAATAACCTTCAGGCATGTAAAACAACCATCAGTCTGACAACCACCATAAACAGGAAAGGGCAACTGCTCACAGCTGCAGCACCTAAAGACTCAGATCTAAAGCCCCACAGTTTCCAAGAAACACAGTTCTGAAATTGAGACTATCCATGAAACTCCTCCTAATTACTAAGCAGGCTGGGTATGCAAATTTTCGAATTAAAGATGTTTTCTTGCTTAAGTGGGAGCTGAGTCCTTCACAAAAATTAATGGTTTAATGGGCGCTGCTCACCCATAAGCTTATGGCATTCTCTTAGGACTGTGGGCTGAGGAAGTCAAGTTCTCTAAATGCAAAAATGAACAAATTAAATATTAGGAGAGAGGACCGACACAGGCAGTGCATGTTAGCTCTTACGGATCTTCCTCCCGAGGAAGACAAGGGAATGGAGGGGGAACAGCTAATCTGTTCTGCCAGCATAATGCAATTCAAAAATGAGCCTTGCATAAAACTGAAGGCAAATTGAGGAAAGGTCTTGTACATTTGGATCCTCCTTACAGTATTTGCACATGAAAATGATAGGGGATAATGGGACCTCAGTATGGGATGTAGAGATAACATAGGACCAGTGAGAGGTGTGTCATCTGCCTTTGCACTCAAAAATACATCTTCTAGATAAATTACTGCGATTATAGAACCCAAACTATTCATGGTTTACTCTGAGTGAGAAGAAAACTCTATGCTTTTCAGTCTAGGTCACTGTCAGTGATGGCTCTGCTTCCAGAAGGAGACTCATGCACAAAAAACGTAACTGGATACTATGCTGTATGCAACAGAACTTAAAATTAAACACTGACATAATCATGGAGTTTAGATCATAACAGCCTCCTGCCAGTCTACAATATTATGCTTAAATCTGCCAGTAGAACATGGAACAACATAAATATTGCATCAGTGCTTTGGAGTTTACAGTGTGTGTTTACAACTTTGCTTCACAAAGAATATACTTCATGTACTCTCCATTGGGAGCTAATATTAATTCAGCAACTCACTGAAGTGCTTTATGCAGATTAAAGGCAAATACCTTAATGCCAGAAGGAAGGAGTTACTTCTGATAACAGGTTACAGAATAAAACCATCCAGGTCCCTACTTCTGTTGCTCTAGCAAGGATGCAGTGAAAATGGTGCTGCAGATCTGGCACTGGGCGGCAGGGACTGAGCATGCAGCACAGACATGGGAATTGCTGTGCTTTGCATCCAAGAACACTCTCTCTGCAGAAAAGCCTTAGCTACTTATCACAGTTGCTAATCACCACTTCTGGGAAAACAACGTGACAGGAAAAGCTTCAGTTTTGTTCCAAAATCCTCAATGCAAAAAAAAAAAAAAAAAAAAAATTTGTAAAACACCCTATTTTTAATTATTTTTCTGTGTGTCAGAGATGAAACAAAGACAGAAGCCCTGCTGATACCCCACCCTGCATGAGAGCACGCATCTATTTTGCAGGGAAGGTAATTTCCATGTGTGCCATAAGTTACACACAGAGTCATTACCTGCATCAGCTTCCCAGAGCCACGCAGGCAGGACGCACACTGCAGCACTGACCTGGGCAGCTCCTGCCTCCAGAAGCTCTGCTGGTCCCTCAGGGCTGCTCTGCCCACCAAGGCTTTGTGTGTCCTTGTGCATGCTCCACACTACTCCTTCCCTACACCCGCTCTGCAGCAGCCTGCTGAAAGCTTCACCCAGCCCTCAATTCTGAGCAAGCTTTAGCCAGGCAGTCCTGACACCTCCCCTCACACACACGCACACCTTGTCTCCCAAGGAGGAAATTAAGAGCCAGATGAGAGGTGCCTGGGGCGGCATTTCTCAAGCAAATGTACAGGAGCTGCATGTGAGGCTCTCCAGTGAACTGTCAAAGCTCCAGCTACAGTGAAAGTATTATGCTTGCAGCTCTTTGAAAGGATATGTTTTCATGTGGTGACCACACATGAAGTCCCTCATGGTCACACATGGCCACCAAGGCAGTACTCGGGGATGCCTTGTTTACCAGCACGATTTTATGGACTTTTACTGCCAGAAAACCGGGATGAGGAGTACTGGAAGGGGAAAGAGTGTTTACATCAAGGAAAAAAGATCTCTCAGCCTGCCAGGAGCACAAGCCTTTAATGCCTTGGCCCTTCTATGTTTTTTGTTCATTTCCTCATGATTCCATTGGAACCCAACACCCACACACTCAGCAAGAGAGCATTTGCTTAGTAAGAAGAACCTGCTGAAAACCCCAAGAAATACAGCTTCATGACTGACCAGCTTCCTCAAGTCTTTTCCTGAGGGAGGTGGTCTGGTCTTGATTTAGCTGGTCTCAGCTCTGGTTCTACACAATGGTAACGCCTGACAGGTCCCAAAAGGGTACCCTCGATTCTGTGCTACCAATCACATCAGCTTCACTGATCATCTGCATTATTTGCCCTTCAGTAGTAGCCAGCACAGTCTGGGGAAGTGCAGACATTTCAGTCTGTTTTCCTGTGCCTAAGACCTGCAATGAAAATCACCCAAGCTCACTTTTCAACCACTTTTCCAGGACGAGTAGCCACTGGGCACCACTCCTGCTGAGCCAGAGTTGTCTCAGGCTGCAGCGTGCATGACCACAGCACTTAGAGGCAGCCACAAAGAGAAGGCACCTGGCAAATCTTCATCTCAGAAAACCAAGGCAAAGTAGGTGCAGCAATATCTTGTACTTACTGTACACTGAAAGCAAAAATCTGACCGACTGCCAGGCCTCAGATCAGAGAAGAGCCACAGCTCCTGATTTGGCTCAAAAGAGAAACTCTCATGCATTTTAATAATTCAACCCTCTACAGCATGCCATGGTAGATGAAATCATATATATTTCCTTTCCAGAGTGCTTTCAGTTGCTTATAAATTTGCCAGTGTTGCTTAGCCCAAAGCCAAGGGCTTGGTTCCTGCACGGGAGAGGCAGACCTCAGCCTGGCTGCAGCACAGGGCTGTCCCTGTTCTGACACCCTCTCTCCTGCCCAGCCCAGGGCAGCAAGAAGGGGCAGGAGGCTGCAAGGGATCATTGCTCAACCAAGGCCCCCCCCCCCCTCCCCCAAAAAAGTGACCTGTAGGGCAACCCCTTATCTCCCCTATCTGTCAGAAGAGATGGGATTCCCCAAAAGGTGCTCCAGTGGTTCTTTACAGATCTGACATCAGAAGCCTGGCTGCTTTGACTGACTGAAAGATCAGGACCTATACACTGGGCTTGGCCAATTTTTAATTTCCTCTGTAGACCTTCCCCAGCTTTTCCTGCTGCAGCCAAAGAGAATTCTGTCTCTACTTCTTCAGTGGCTCCAGCTGCTGCAAAAGCTCTTTTCCTCTTTGCCTCACCATTCAAAACTGCCTTGTGCTACACAGCCTATGAGTATACAGGTAATTAAAGAGATTAAAAAATGTAAAAATTTTAAATGGGAAATTCCAAAGCAGTATTTGCTACCTTTGACTGCTGAAAAATTAGTCAAGTTTTCTTCTTGAGAGTAAATCACTTCAAAGCAATTAAAAGGTATATTTGGTTTTCAGACAACCATACAGATCTGCTTTGTGCAACACCCTGTGAACACCTGAGAGTTCACCTGTGACATTGATTTCAGCTCTTTTCTCCCGCCTCTCCTGCACTGGAGACTGTTGAATACCCCAGCTTGAAGTTTGTGTCTCACAAATTATTTTGCCTGTAAGGGACAAAGAAACCACTGTCCCATGAAAGACTCATTCCCCCAAATATCTACAAATTTGAGTGGCACAACAAATCAGCCATCCTCAGACAAACAGAAGAGTTATTTTATGTGATGCTAGTTAGGGAAGCTGCCCTCATGGAACACTGCTGCCTTCCTGCTCACCAACAGCTTCACACACACCAGCTCAGCTCATCACAGGACAAATCACTGCTGAGCTACTGAGAGCCTCTGCTTCCAGGTTTTAAAAGCTCACAAACTGCTCATCTCCACAGGAAAAAAAAAATAATCCTAGGCTAAAATTCCCCCCTTAGGTGGGGAGGAAGGGCATGAAAAGCAGACACCATGGCAAAGCCCTTTGTATTATTAAAGGACTGAGCCCACCACTCTCCTGCAAGCACAACTCCCACGCTGAGCTCAGAATTCACAGATTCCAGGGTCAAGTTTTGTTCCAATTTTTGTTACAGAAATTGCTTGGGGTGAGGCTCCCTTATCTGCACTTTTGACAAATGTGATTTGCCATTAAACTAAACCAAGACCCATATGCTTCTCTCTGCTTCAACAACTTTTTAAGTCATTGTCCCCCGGAAATAAGAAATGTGCACAGTGTGTGTTGTAATCAATATCACAGGAGAATTCTGCTCCACTGTGCACAAAACTTAGCCAGTGTCATTTTAAAAAGAGACATTCAGCATACACAGGTAAATGGATAGGTAACAGTAGATACAGATCTATAATCTCTATTTATGAACACAGGGAGCCCTGGATCCAGCTCCCTCCTTCATCTCAGGAAGAAACAGCTTGGCAAATGGTTGGCAGTAGGGCATTTTACAGTTTAAACAACACACAAAATCCACAAATGCAATTCCTACCTGAGAAAATCCCATACTGTGTGCTGACTGACATGTCTCCTGAGGTCATTTTAAAAGCTACTTGTGTCCTGTGGGTTTATTTTGCTGTAGAGTTGTTCTTTAATCTCCCAGTACCTATACATCAGGACCATGTCCCATCTGTCAGTTAGCTGATGGGCTGAGGCAGGGTGATGGAGAGCAGAAAGAGATGAGATTTCACTGCTGCTTGTCAGTCACAGGGAGGGGATGTGTGATTTTTCCCTGGTGGAACGTATAATGAAAGGTTGCCCACCACCACATACTTAAGGCAGACAGCAGGATGATGAGCTTCTCTGAATCTCAAACAATTTCAGCTCGCATTCAGGACTGTGGACCTCAGTGCACGAATATATCCTGACTGCTAGAAATGTCACAGTCATCAACAAGACACACTTAGGAATGAGGGGAAAAGCCATAAGTGAAGAAACAAGAATTTTGGAGTAATAGCCTGGTCTCTTCTAAAGCTATGTGAGACTACGTTTTCCTTTTTATTGTCCTTTCTCAGTGTGAACAAATAGAAGAGGCATTTATTTAAAAATAGTTCATTGCTGGTTAAACACACAGGATAATCTTTCGTTCCAAACTCCCGAAGCTTCAGACTGCAGATGTTCTCCCCTGCTACAATGAATCCTAAAGAGCCTGACGGTGCCAGGACCCTTAGAGCTTGCTTGGCTTATCATTACTTCTATGGATTACATTTATGGAAACAAAGCAGGGCAGTTTAAATGAACTGCTTTTCAAGGAGCAAGCACTAGCAGTGATGGTGCATGTCATGAAAAGAAGCATTTTCAGCATCGTTTTTTTTGCATGTGATGTGGCTTTGCCTCTCAGACCTAAGCAACCTGGTGTTTCCTACACTGCAGAAGTCTGCATTCCCAGAGTCCACCAGCCGACACATAGGATTTTGTGGGTATAAAGAAAGCTTGAGTAAAGCACATTTGGAAATGCAGTTCCCTAGCAGGAGCCCTGGGAAACATTTGAGCCCAATGCCTCAGAGCTACAGAGGCAGACAGAAGTGAACAGATGTAGCATTAAGTTGAACGCAAAGTTCTCGGTGCTGCAGTTACCAAAGTGAAAGGGAGGAATGTAAAAAGGTAAGGGATTTATTACAGCCACCATCTCATTCCCTCTATGCTCTGCTAATGCGCATAAGAATTTTCCAGTTTTCTTTTTAATGGATGCTGTTTCCATGGGCACAGAAGTAGTACTGGTCTGCACAAAGGCAGCTCCTCTGGCTGTCCACAGAAAGCAATGGACATTTTTATCAATTAATATTATTTCACTAGTGTCTCCATACATAGCCATGGATCTTCCCCCCAAAACCCAACTGAAATGGCAGCATACTTGTTCTGTCAGTAGTGCTGAATTCAGAGACACGTGGTCAGAAAACACCAATTTGTGCTTATTTTTGCATGGCTGTGGGTGCTTCCTTTCTAAACGCACCCACATAGACCACAACATATGGCACACAACTTCTGCAAATATCACCCTGGGAGAGACACCGGGGGAGTTTACGGGTGATGTGGCTGTTGTAACATCTCCAGAAATCAAGATCAGTAACCTTGTCCATGTCATTGTGTAAGTTGGTACAACGACATGCACTGCTTTTTCAGAAGAAACATCTGTGTTGCTTTCATTTGCTGAGTGTATACAAGCAGCTTCATGTCATCATATGGGTGCGCAGGCAATTAATCCTGGCATTTCCATTAGCTCGGGCAACACGAGCGAGACCAGGCTGCTTCTGAGCTGTTACACCTACAGGTCAAGACAAACTTCACCTATCAGTTCTTAAGCATACTTGCACTTTATTTTGACCCATCCGTTACCAGTGATGAAAGCATCCCAGCCTCACAGCTAATTCAAGTTTAAATTTATCCTCATTCACTTTCACATTTCCATGTAGACCAAGCCACTTCAATACCTTTCCTTTGACAGGACTTCTTTCATAACTAAAGATCTCCAAACATTTAAATGCCCCATGAGAAAACATGCTTTCTTTGAGTTGATGTCCACTTGAGATAGTGATCACTTCTATCTACTTTTTTTAGCTTTTCTTAAAAGCCATCATATTCCAGTAGCATGTAATTCCATGGAAAAAACCCCACTCTTTTACCTTATTAAGTAAAAGATATAATTGTATCTATTTTAACTAGAAAATCAAATTGCTCAAATTTACAAGCAAATAAAAAATATATCTATGTCAAAATTATAAAGAACTGTAGGATTTTGAGGTGAAGGGGACAACCATGTGGTGCCTGATTGCTGTGGCTGGCTTTTCCTGTGTTTTAATTGCCTAGGACAAGTTGCACACAGCTGCAGCATCACTGCTACTGTGCCTAGGCTAGCACAAGGTGAGGTAAATGGGAATTCCTGCTGCTCTGCAGGGCAGACCTGATCTAAGACTGTTTAGAAAACGAATCAGAGTATTCAAAACCAGGTAGAGTTTTCTGTCAACATCAGTGTGAAGGGAGTTGATGTCATAGTCTCTTAATGTACATAAACATAGCAAATTCTCCCATTTGGGAGTCTGCACTGTCTAAAATAACCTTTAAAGACACCAAGAGATATTTACTCTAAAGCAGGCTTATTGTCAGAAACATTCTTCAAATTTCTTATTGACTTCATTCTTTATAAATGATGTTGAATTTACTCTTTAAAGTGGGAAAACAAAATACCCACTACCATTTCTCTACATGCATGAACAGCAGACTTGCTGTAGTGCTTGCATAATAGATGGTGAGAGCTCTCTGCCTTTGATGTCATCTTAATGAACTCAGCATAATTGCCTTTTTGAAACAATGGCAAAGAGCACAGCAGTACTTAAACACAGCTCCACTAAAGCAAGGATGCTCTTGGTAGTGTGCCAACTTCCCATCTCCAGGTTCTTCATTACTTCGTCTCTCTCTTTTCAACACACTCTTTTCTCCAAAATACAAGGCCATGATCTCAGTTGATATAGAATGATACAGTCTTGTGTCATATTTACTAATTCTTCAGTTCAGAAAATAAGAGACATAAGCGTATCCCAGCCTTCTCCATGCTCAGCTGTGGCAGCTCCAGCTCCCTGTGACACCCACCAGCCCTTTCTATGTACCATTGGCTTGTGGGTTTGGTATAAATCTCCTGGGATGGGAATGGAAATTCTGCAGCTCTCATAGCAACTTTCCCAAGCTTAAATTAAATATAAAAAATTGATTAGCACAGCACTTGATTAATCTCTGGGTTTATCTGGTTCTGCCGTTCAAGTTTTCAGTATTTTGCACTGTTACAGGTTACCAACTCACAGCTATGCTGCACACACCAATAAACTGAGTGCAAAAAATATTTTGGGGTAGCCACTTATTTTTGAATGCTCAGTAATCACTGTATTACAAAGTGAATGTGACAGGAAAGCTACAAAGAAATCATGCCTTTCTTGAAAGCCAAATTCATATCTGAAAACATCTCTCAACACAGCAGGGTATACTTGTCATCCCTAATTTGGCAGTGATGGGCTTTGCTGATTGTGATTTAGCATTTGAATTTTCACTTTGTTAAGGAAAAACAAAGAAAAAAAAAAAGAAGGCCATATCTTTTAAACCCAGAAGCTGAAGTTAGATATTTAAATTTGAGACTCATTTAAATAAAAGTGCCCTAGAATATGTTGCTCCTTTTATGTTTTTGAAGAGATTTTGATAGAGTCTTGTAGTGAGAAAACAATGTACAACAGATCACCCTGTGAAACCAGTAACTGGTTATGTGTGGCTCTGAGCAGTACTGAAGAACAGGGCTGGGAATAGTGAGTATCATCCCACTGTGACTTTTAATCCAGCTCTGACACTGCTCACACCAACTAAAAGTCTTCTGAGGAAGCTAAAATAATCTGAGAATATGCCATTACATGATCAGAATGATTGTTTGTCTTTAGACTTGTCTCTAAATCACCTAAGACCTTTGCATGCTATATAAATAAATTACAACCAGTACTTTAGCTTCTTTCAGACACAGCCATTATAAGAATGTCACTGACATTTTAGTCAGGATATTCTATTTAGTTTGAAATATGATAGGAGCCTAATGAGGTTTTAACCGCAGAAAGGCAAATGCTAAGAAGCCTGAATCCAAATATATCTAGGAAAATTAAAGGAAAAATCCTATAAAAACCATATAGAGGGCAAGCTGATGGTACCTAATGCTGACCATGCCCTCCCTATCTGGAGCTCCAAACAAAAAAAAGCCATAGCAGGAGGACTGTAGCAGTGGAGATTTTGTTCTGGCTGCAGTACATTTAGAGAAGCTCCAGGAAGGACACACTGACCTCAGCTGCCCAGTCCTTGGCTGCAGACAGGATCTCACGTGGCAGCCTGAGACAATGCATCCTGCAGAACGCTCTCCCGCAGGCACCAGAGGATACAAAGCAGAGGCTGAGCTGGACAGCTGGCAGGACAGAGTCCCAGCTGGGGCTTCCCCAGCACAGAGCCCCTGCCCCACCAGGCAGCTGTGGAAGAAAGCACTCTCCTGCCTTCTCACTTGTCTTCACCTAGCACATGGCAGGGTGTACAACCTCCATGACTTTCTACCATGGTGCTCTTTCATTTATTTATGGGTTGCATAGTTCACCTAACAATCAGCCACTTTTTATTTCTGCTTGCGAAAGCTGAACGCAGAGGTCCTTCAAACCATTAAATATCTATCAGTAAAATAACACTGTAGTTAGTGAAGGATTAACATATTCAAAATATGCATATGTTCTAAAGTTAATTAATTTCCAAGTACAAGCACTCATATGACCACTGGTTAGAACAACCTAAAAGCAATGCTTGAGCAGTATAAATCAAATTAAATTACAAACCAGTTCTGAAGCTGTATGTTTAAGCGCCCCCATCAACTTGTACAAAATTATAAAAACTAGGAATTAGGAACAAAACTCTGACTTGACATTCTTTTTCTTAATTTGAATTTAACTGGATTACACATGAATTACTAATTGCTGTTTCTAGTGACCCATGGTGATAATATGAGCTCTGTATTACAATGACCTGACATTTAATTAGTTTGTACGAGCAGATTATGCAAAGTTTTATCACGAAGTGATTTAAACTGATATCGCCCTTGGTAATGCAACACAGCAATAGTGAAGTTTGTGCGCTGGTACAAACATAAAATTTCAAAGAGAATCCATTAAAGGAAAAACCAATTGATTAAATGCAAAATGAAAACAAGCTCTGCGGAGTATTAGGTACTAAATTCTATTCAACCAAGCTTCAAACTTTGTAATCATCAACTTGAACTATGTAAAACAAGCATTAGTCACACTTCAGCTACCGAATAACTCAGTTTGTATATTACTTGCAATTCAAAAATCCTGAGAGCTCCACTAGACATTTTTATATGAGCTACAAAACCAGCTAATCTAGATATCATTTTGTGTGGGAAGGAAGCATTTGCCTGCCTGGTTCCCATATGGAGTAACACTCTAAAATGGGTAGCAGAATAAGACAACATGGACACCACTCTGCAGAAGAAAAAAACAGAAATTACTCTATGACAAAGTATCTTCCCAACAAGCTGAGAATGTTTCTGAAGAGCTACTAGCAAGTTCAAACAACATAATCCAATTTTAAAAAAGGCACAGATGCCACTGAAGACCAGACTCCACTTAATTTACTTCTGCCCATCACTGGAACATCTGATATAAATCAATAACAAAAACATTGGCCCTTTCTAGCTTCATTTACTCCTTCAGGGCATGTTCTGATGGGAGCTGATTTTTTTTTTTTTTTTGAGGTGCTAATTTTTTTTTAATTCTTAAAGATACTATTAAAGATTTATTAAGGGAAAAGGAAGTATTGATTTGAAGAAATCCTACTCCCATATTGAAAGAATTTTCATCCTATTTACATAGATTACAGAGTTCCTACAGGATTCATATTTATCTGATAACCTCTAAAATGTGTTTCTTTGCTGAACCATTAGATTGACACCATCTAAGTGCTGCTTGGTGAAATTTTGGACATGTCTATAGAGAAATGAGTCCAGGCTCTGGAGGGAATGCTTGCCTGTCTAGAACAGCATGGAGTAAGAAAGGGAGATCAAGTTTCAGGTTTACAGCCAACCATTAGGGACCCCTAACAATGTTGCCAAATAATCAAGAGAGCCATTGAGCAATGACCCAAGGCCTGTCATTGGAAAACCGACGCTGATATTTGTTATGGAAAAGCGTGTGATCAGATGACAGCTGTGCATTTCATTTGCTGTTCATTTTTGCTGCTTCTGTGCCAGGAAGGACCATTTGATCCTGCAAGGCTCACACAGGCTCAAACACGAAGCTGTGTCAGGGAAGGTCTAGGCTGGTTATGTAAAAGGCTTTTATCACAAAGGGTGGATGAGCACAGGAACAGCCTCCCCAAGGAAGTGGTCACAGGCACTAAGCCTGAGAGAGTCCAAGAAGCATTCAGACAACACTCTCAGGCACATGATGGGATTCTTGGAGTGTCCTGTCCAGGACCAGGACTCAATGGTCCTAATGGATCTATTCCACCACAGCCTGTTCTGTGATTCTGTGATAACCCTCTTGCATGGGCCAGTCTGACATACCCCGAAACCTTTGCAGAGTAAGTCTCTGAGGGACTATTTTTACTTTGCATTTCTGTTTCTTGAGTACATGTATGTGTATACCTTTCTAGTTTCAGATTTCCACCAGCATTCATAAATGAACATTCATCTTCAAAAATTATGATTCCTGACGTCCTTATTGACTTTGTATCTGTCAGGGTCCATCAAGATACTCAGAAGACAGGAGAAGCTAGCTGGATTTGAAAAGGACCTCAATAGTAGGTAGCTCCTCGAAACCACAGGAACCAATTGTCTGTAAATCCAGCACACAGCCTGCAGTTAGGAAGCATTTTCCAGAACAAAGTGTGGCACGCCCTGTTCTTGTCCCCTGTAAGTTATAAACCAGCTGCTCCCAGAACACTGTGCTGCAGGTCACCTTTGCCTTTGGTGCTGGCTCAGTGCAGAGCTGCTTGGTGGGAGCACACCTGCGCAGCCTGCCCTGCAGGAGCACAGCTGCTGCCCCACAGGATGGCCCATCTCCTCAGCAGCCCCCCAGAGACCACCTTGCATCCAGCAGGGCTTACAGTGCATGTCTTGAAGGACATGCCAGCCCCCTTTAAATACTTTCTCACTTTTCAACAGTACAGCCACTCAGCCCCTTACTGGCGCTGTTAAAGGAGAGCCAATCTTACAGAAATTAGCACTATTTATCAGTTAGTATGCCCTACAGCCCCCTGGAGAAGGGAAAACAAATAACCAAGAACCTGTGGGTCACAGATCATTGCAGCCATGCAGTTTGCCATGCCCATCTGCCTGGTGCCAGAGGACTTGAACTTCTTCCAAGAAAAATGCAAAAACCAAAAAACTCACAGGAACTGGCACACTCGCTTACCTTTACAAGGGTACTTCACTCACATGTCCTCACTCTTCCAAAGATGTCTCTACTTCACTGAATCAAGGCTGATAATTTCCAAAATCATCTCTTGGCAATGAGGTATCAGTTTCATCCATTTCTCATTAGATATTAAGGCCTTAAAATACATTGCTGGCTTTGAAAACTACACACAAAGTGTATGTCTCTAAATTGCTTGTAATATTTGAAATCTACCCTACAGCCTGAGCTTGAAAATTGCACACAGCTGAAGTCTACCTCTATTATTCATTGGCTTCAATGAGACTATTCATGCAAAAGGTCCAAGGCAGTTTTAGGGCTTTTGGTAATATGTGTGTAGATATATCTTTTTACTTTTAAAAATGAACAGGGATTTTGGAACAAGCATGAAGATCATAAAGTGGGTAAAGATTTTTTTAAACCACCACCAAAATGCAATCATGCTGGAAGAAGCTGACAAATTTCAGCAGCTCTTTTTCATTAAAGTGCATTACTTTAAACAAAAGCCCCCAAGGCAAGCTCTGTGAGAAGTTTGCCATGATGGGAATATATTCATGTGAAAGAAATATAGCACAATCTAGCACATTCATAGAAACATCACTTTTAAATATAAAGTCCATTATTCATTATTAAAAGAAATGGATACATATGTGAGAAAAACACCCATCTTGTGACTACATGCCTGACAGCAGCTTATATTCTTTGCAGAGTATTTTACATCCACAATAAATGTGAAAGAGATGTATCTATCTAGCTTTGAGGATGTTTCTTCAGGTTTATCGCCACTGGGAAATAGCTGTGTCTGATTCAAGGAGAAAAGAAAGCTGCATTTATCGTGTGAGTTAAAGTGCCAGGAAATTCAAAGACATGGGAAAGCTGGACAAGTTGAGACACAAATGGCAGCATCTGCTTTACACTGTAGGGCACATGGTAGCCCCTGATAACAGGGGGATGTTGTCAAGAGCTTGACAAAATACACTTCATAAAATAAAGCAGTGTAAGTCTTATTTCATTACAGTCACAGCAGTTTATGATTCAAGGTATTGCCTCAGCATTTTGTGGGGTATTCTTTTGGTCTCCTGTTTGAAACTAGCCAAAAAGATAGATGGGTATTAATAGCACTGATGGGCAAGCAAGTTATCAGAGTGCATCTACTTTAATTGCTGCTGTATTTCTTAACCCTAGCAGGGCACACAAATACTAAAAAACAGTCACTTGTGCCAGAGAATCCATATTTAACCAATACATCAGGTTAAGATTCTAATTTTTCTTCTGCAGGATATTCCCACTGTTAAAATTTACAAATGACAGATGCTCTGAAGTTTTCCACAGTAAAGACATTTTAAGGAATGTCATTAACACTTTCTAAGACCTTTGTGGCCCTGAAATTGCACATATGGCATCTCCTCAAGCCCTGATGGTCCTCTCCAGCTGTGCAGTGAGACAGTACTTGGAGACTGGTGGTAGCTTTTTGTTTTGAAAGTTTCTCAAAACATGCTGCCTTGAAGTGTGGCAATTTCAATATGCTGTGACTTTTTTCCCTTCCCTGCAACAATAACAAGAAACATGTACCTGGGTAATAGACAGAGAGTGGAAGGAGACAGAATTCACCATGGATTGTATGTTCCCATCTCAGCTGGAATAAAAAGTTAAATAGGAACACTTTTTTGCTGCACCTGTCACAGTGGTTTATTCCGCAGTCTTCAGAGTTGAACTTCTTGGTTGGATTCGGGGTTGAAATTTCGTTGAACTACTCAGAGACTCACTTAGACAGGGTTTACATATCTGAACGCGTACTGGAAGTGAAGGGCATATTGCCTTGCACACAGGACAGTACCAAAGGGCAAGATTAAGCACCAGAACCCCCTGCCTCTGTAATTACCATGCAGCACTAGGTTTTAGACAGGGAATCTCTTAATATTAGCAGCAGCTTTTGCTCATCTAGGAGCACCAGACTAGATTTGGCAGGTGATGCACAACAGGAGCAAGCTGGTTTCTGGGGGCACATGAGGCACCAGGTGACTCAAAAGGTAATTTTGAGCCATTGCAGAGAGCCAGAACCTACCTGTTGGAGAGGGCAGCAAGGGTACCTTTGCTTGTACCTTTGCTTGTACCTTTGCTTTGGTAACATGGATCAGATTCAAGACATCCATCTACCCTGCCACCTTCCTCCGCTGCATTCAGGAAATGCTTACTCAGGCTGTAAAGGTGGCCTGCACTGCGTGGCTCTACAGTGGCCAGGTGCAATCAACACCTCTGAGATATACAGACCATTGCCGTCTACACCGCAGGACCTTCCCTTTCAGAGTGTGTGGGCTGAATGTAGGATGAGTTTTGGACATTCTTGTTTGTCATGGTTTTTCACTGAGATGAGGACCAGCTGGAGGAGCAAAGCCCTGTCACTGATGTCTAAAGAAGTTCTAGCCCTCAAGGGCACATTGGAGGAGCATGAGCAACAGGCTGCTTGAAACCTGCACTGGGAGAGGGAGTTTCTCTCTTCTCCTTTGAAAGCAAGAAGTAATTATGAACCACTTAACTATAACCACTACATCACCTTTCTAGCACTCATAGTCCCTTCTCCACCTTTGCAGCTGTAGCACAAGTGAGAGCCTGGCTTTAGACTTTATAGTGATTTTGGTGGGCTGCCAGCTCTTCTTGGAGCACACAAGGCAACAGAGTGAGGTGGCATTTTTTAATATTTGATATTGCAGGACAAGGTGGATGTCATTCTATGGAATAGGATCAAAAAATAATAATAAAAAGAGGCATTTTCCTAATCAAAGGGCAACCTTAACGCTGCATATGATCACTCACTGCAAACAGGAAAAAGACTGAACCTTCTCAAAGGAAAGGCTGCAACCATCTTTTGTAATGGAAAGTTTTAAGCAATTTACAAGTAGGAACTGCTAGTGAGTCCTCCATTAAACACAGAAGATAAATCAGTTAATCTGGAAAAAGTATACAAACCCAACAGGAAAGGGAAAAGTTTCCAAACTGGTCTATTTAAACTAAGAGCCATTGATTTCACACAGGCACTGCTCCTGATTAGAACTGGAAAGCCAAGTTTGCTACTGTGATGTTGTTTTGCTCTTGTGATTTTGAAGCAGTGTGAAGGGCAGAGAGACAGAGGCTGGGTTTTAATAGGAATTACATCTAAACTCTGCTCATCACTGAAGATAGAATGTAATCACTTAGTACAACTAAGGACACTGGTGAAAAAATTCTAGATGTCAAAATGTTGCTGAAGCGACAGCTCTATCACCATGAGAACAAAACTGCAGGAACAAAACTGCCATAGCAAGATCCTGACACATTAGTAACCTTGAAAAAACCTGTGATAAATGTGCCCAATGCCCTAGACCAAACCAATAGTAGGTTGATACATGCTCCAAAAGTGAGGTAGATTTGGAAGTCTCAGTCGCTTCTGTATATTTACAAAGTGCAAAATCAAGGCAGAATATGCGTCATAGATTCACAAACCTAAGCATAAACCTGCCTGCTGTAACTACATTCCATTTCTCATCCTAGTTAGGCTGAACAGAAGTTCTCTTGCCTAACTATGGAGGAGAAATCTATTATCCCAAAGCACTGAAAAACAAATACATTCCCTGTGGCCTGAATAAACTAGGTTCAAGAGGCTTCCAAACAGGGAGGCCAGCCAGTCTGCAGAAAATTTTTAGCTATCTGACAACTACATTGAAATTTGGGACTAGATATCAAGTACATGTTAAGCCAAGGTCCTGCTGCCCACAAGCATCTCCACAACAAAATGCAAGCAGATGGGTAGACAAATACATATTTGCATCCAGATAACCATATTCAGGAAATCTTGGTAAAATGTCTTTTATTTTTTTCAAATACCTTCAGTACACTTTCAGATTAATCAAAGCAACTTCAAATCCCAGAAAGATATTGAATGAAATTAAAATATTTGCAAGTAGCAATTAAGCAGACAATGAAAGTTATAAACAAACATACAAATCGCTCCCATACATAACATATCCTACAAACAACTTATTCCATGGCATCATGGCTCTTATGAAGAATGAAAAAGCAGAAGCTGTACTAGGTCTTGATTTTAGTAACTATTTCAACACTTGTTCACCAATTTATCATATACAAGACAATCAACCAAGGTATAGGTGAAACTACAGTTTGATATATGACTATTTGAAAAATCATACAGGCATTGCTTCACTGCCAAACAGAAAAAGCTGAATTAAGTGCAGGAACCTGTTTTCATTCTGTGAGATTTCAGTATTTTCTTTAAAAATTTAGTAAGATGAAGGAGAAAACACCAGGCCTGAAGAGAGTATCAAGGTGAGAAAGTACTACAGATTCTTTAGAGGAAGAGATTTAGTGTCTAAGTAATCCTGAGACAGAGGGAAAAGTGTCTGAGCAAATGAGGATTCACTTCAGTAAGTGTGAGGCTGCAGACTAGAAATGTGATGACTGCATGTACATTTATATACATATAGATATGTATACATACATAGATGTACACACACATCTATATACCTGTGCAGCTGACAAAAGGCATAAGAGAGGAAACCACTGGAGAGGCAGTGGCTCTTCAAAACAGGATTTGCAAATCTTAATGGATCGTAAACTGCACGCGAGTCAAGAATATTTTGCTTTTGAGAGAAAGCAAACATCAAAGTGGGATGTATAAAGGGGAGCACTGCTCCTAAGACAGCTGAAGCAAACCTTCTGCTTTGCTCAGAAGCAGTGAGGCTCCCACAGCTGGAGCACTGCAGCCAGATTTGGGCACAGTATCTAATACCAGAACAACACAGGCTGACTTGAAGGATTTCAGATGAAAAGAATTATCACCAGAGGTCTCAAAACCTATCCTTGGAGGGAAGTCTGGGAAAAGCAGAGTTGTTTAGTCTAAAAATAAAGAAGTCTGAAGGGAGATGCGATAACGATCTTCAAACATAGAAAAGGACTGCTAGAAAGAGAAAGGAAATAAGCCCTTTTCCATGTGGGCCAGGGTTTGTATGTCTAGAAATAGGCTGAAAAGGTAGCAAGGGAGATTTAGGTCAGACTTCAGCAAGTCTTTCTTCTAGTGGTAAGAATAGCTAAGTCCTGGAAGACTTGGCCCACAGAGACCTTGGATCACCATTATTTAGGCCTTTTAAGAACAGCTATGTGGACACTTGTTGGAAACATATTGGTTTTATCTGCAGTGTCTTGGGGCAGGTGGATGGACCGACTGACCTCTACAACATTTTTTTTGCTTTCACCTTCCACTGTAACTATGAAAAATAAGTGATTGGAGTATAAACATATTTGGTTCTAGCAGAGCATCACTCTCTGAAAATGTATAAGCAGTCACTAGACTGGTGCTTGGAGTCATCACAGAACCTCCTCTGAGTTTTGGTATACAGATAAAGGCAGTAGAGGGGAGTGCCTCAGAACTCACAGGCAGACCTGAGTATGGTTTCCAACAATGTTTGGCTTCTGTCCTGGAATAGAGAGGACACAAGCTCAATCTTCCTTCCTCCCCAGGGAACAGGTGTTCAGTGTTTGCTCTCCACCATCCAGACCAGAAATAGAGACACAGCAACCACAGAAGGAGTGGGAGCTGGCCTCTATGCCACACTGCCCAAGAAATATTTTCATCCTCCAATTTTACTGCAGGAGATTTGAAAACAAGACTTTCTCTGTCAGTAAAGGTGCAGGCAGGAAGATTTGGTCCATTTAACGCTAGATATTTACCCAGATGATTTTAAAAGCTCTGCATGGATTTTGGACCGACCTTTTTTTTCTCTTGTGGGAGTGCAGTAAAATACCAGCTGCTGTTAATGTACCTTGGTGAATAATCACACTCAGCTAATTTTCAGCTATGAATGATTAAGCACTTCATACAGTATGTGAACATAAAGAGCCATTTTCTCACACTTAAAATATATTTGATTTGAGAACCCAGTGAGGCGAACCCGCCCCACACCAGCATAAGGACAAGCTGCAGAATGAGACAATTACTCTTTTGCATCCATGATCTTGTGTGACATACAAATTCTACAGGAAAGCCATGACACCCCTGCACAAACTGATACTCCTGCAACGTTGTTCAAGAGCTGACTGCACTGCCTGCTTTTACCCCTCGGTTGCCATGCGCAGATTACACTTTGCATCTTTCAGAACATCTCTAGAAAGTCTGAGTTTTTTAAAAGAGGAAACTGTCAAAATTTGGCAGGTCACAATTTTGTAAGCCTTACTCATTACTAGTATTTACTCCTGCAAACCATTTGCTGGAAGTCAGTTTGACAGAAAAAAATACTGTTCACTGATCTGACACAAAAATTGCCAAGTCACACTATCATTCCACATGGAGACAATTGCTGTTGCTTTAGTGCAGACTTGGGCTTGGGTTTTCAGCCTCAAGTAAACAAAAAGCATGCTCTTACAAAGCTTTATTATGGAAAATATTTTAAAATTCTCCTGAAGCTAGAAAATTCAAATGCCCTCTAGAGAGCTTAGCTCTCTACTCCTTTATTTGCTCATTTCCTACATGAATATGTGTTGCTAAACAGGAGAAAGAATTGTGGGCTTGACCACTAAAAATGTGCTTCCACCAAGAGTGGTTATGTATTGTTCTCCACTGCAAAAAGGTGAGAAAGATGCTGTATTGTTTTAGTGCTGACAGGAATTTTGGAGGTCATATCCCCTGGAAAAGCCCTTGTAGTTATGCACAGTAGGTGGTCATCCTTTCATGAGTGGTTTTTGCTACCCTTCATCCCCAAGAAACTCCTTTGCATGACACACACAACAGAGATCTGAGAAGCATGGGCTGTCAGGAAAAAGCTGTTCTGATTCTGCACCAGCAAATGGAGGTCTGTACGTATGGTAATAACAATTTACTTTTTATAGAATAATAATAGGCTCGGGTAATTCCTGTGCCAACAGATCAGCGGCTACTGTTTCCACTCAGAGGTTATGAAAGATTCTGCCCTCACCCCTTTCCAATGGCCTCTTGTTCCAGAACAGCTGAGCGTTATTTTTAAGCCATAAAATTGTAGGAGAATGGCTGGGCAGCTATTATTAACAATCATACAGAATTCCGCATAATGTGTGTCTCAGTCCACTTTATATTCTACCACTTAGCACAGAAAGCACAGGCTGAAATAATTTACAGTCAAGTGACATTTTGCATGTATAAAAGATACATCTATTTGAACAAGGTGAGTTCAAATCTGTGGTCTCTGTTCAAAGAAAACTTAAATATAAGTCAATGAGAACAATGCCTGTGAAAACAGGGCCTGCCTGGCTGCTTTCAGTAAGATCTTTTGCGTAAGATCAAGTTTATTCTTTCCAAAATTCCTTAGTGTGCAGGACTCAGGAATAGCTCTTTTATCTTCGGGTTCTCCATTCCCCTGATGATCCACCTGCAGTTATTACTCCAGCTGTCCTTTTCCTGAATATAATGAGATTTTTCTGCCTTTTTCTAGTTGATTCTCACCTGCTTTCTGTTCACTTCTACCTTTCCCTGACAATGATATCCTCCTCCCCTTGTCCATCCTTTTTGTGTGACACAGGAATTGAGAGCAAGTAAGGAGAGGAAATTGCCATGGTGGCTAAAGGGATAAACTGGCAAAAAGAAGAATTTAGGTCTTTTTGGGAGGAGATACAGCAACTCCTATTCAGATTTTTTTTCTTCCTTTTCAGATTTGTGAGAAGGAAGCCAGAATGGAATCTTTCCCTTCCTCCTTTCAGGTTCAACAGGAAATTAGCCAAGTAGCTCAAGTGCCCACTCTGCAGCCCTTCCCCAGCAGGCCCTATGAATGTCTCCAATTGTTACAGTTTGTTAATTGCCACACAGAAGTTATCACATTAATGCAACTTTGATGCCAAGAATAGTTTAAACGAAGTTAAATGAGTAAAGCATGCCTAGTAGTTCCCATTGTTCAGCCCCATAGACAAGCAGTGAGTTGGATAATTGGGCATTCTGACACTTCCAACTCATTTGTTTCATTACACTGTGTTGCTTGCACTCAAATAAACATCTGCAAAAATTGTGAACAAACAGATCTAGGAATTCTTCACAAGAAAAAGCTGCTGTATTCAGATTGATTACGCACCAAGAACTTGTAGGATTGGAAGGTTATTTTGTTTTAAGGATGAGGGCTTTTTCCTCCCAAAAGCATGTCATGCTAGAGCAACAAAAGCCATTGAAGTCAAAGCCCTGAATACCAAACAATGGACATCATATTAAAGGCAGATTCCTCTAAGATCCTGAATTTATCCTAACATCACATCCCATTGCTATTATGTAGCTGCCTTTCACCCTAACAGGGACACACAGCACTGTGCAGAGTCAGATTCCCACAGCCAGATTACTACAGTTCCTGGACTTCCACCACTCCCATGGGTGCCAGGAGATATCCTGCACTTAGAGACAGGCATTCAGCCCCTGCCAAATAAAATACTCTTCAATGGATATAACTTACTGCGAGCTTTTCCTAGCTTTTTACTGGCATAGCTCCCCTGACTTGCACAAATTTTCCCCAGCAGAGAACCACTCTGACAGCAAGAGTTACAGATTTGTCAGGCTGGGCACCACTCATTTTTGTGGCCTAACGTGACGCTGGAACCAGCGTGGGCTCTCTCGGTGCCTTCGTGCTGGAGCTATAGGACGTGCCAAAACACATCAAGTCCACTTGTACATCTAGTTCAGTAACCTGCCTCCAGCAGTACCTCCGTGCTTCAGGGGGAGACAAACCTTTTGTAGTGTGTATAATGAGAGGAGAATTTCCCCTCTCTAGCTATTCATACAGCAATTTGTGGATAGCCTGATGGATGAGAATTGATTAGCAAGACTTGAAAGGTCAGAGGTACTCACAGACCTCATCTGCCGTACAAAGGACAGTTTATCCTCCACATCACAGGAAGCATGTAGTGAAATTTTCAGTGTTGCTGATATAATATGGGATATATTGCAACAGCAGTTTGAATTCTAATGCAGCCTTTATCATTAAAAATCTCAACACAGCTGTTATTCTTCTGAGCCCACGTTTTCAGCCTTCCCCAGTTAGATGGTTGTTTTTTTGAAGGCTACTGAATCTTGATTTATTTGCTAAAATAAATTCACAAAGCTTCACCTTCCTGGGATGTGTCAATTAGCTGGTTAACCAAGCCCCCTCGAAGTCCTAGCACTAGAGCAAGGTAATTTTGTTTCTATGTAATCTTACTGAACTTTTCTCCGTTAGAGAAGTGCTATTTTCTAGAAATAAAAAGATGAAGATTATCTGCATAAATGTTCTCACCCTCTGAAATTCTTTTGAGAAGAAGATCAAGCAGGTACCATATTAAATAGCGAAATAAAACTGCAGTGCAGCAGCTGACAAGACAAAAGCCCAAGACATCTCCAGCTTGGAAAGAAATAGTTCAGATGTTAACATTTCCACAGAAAGGATTTTCTGTGCTTGAACCAGGTCTTTTTTACCTTATGAACTTGTGAATCTATAGTGGGTTGTGTATTTTCTTTGGTTAGTTGGTTTGGGGCTTTAACTCCAGCAAGTTTCACAGCATTTGACATAAACACCATATAAGCAGATTTAAGGTTCTAGTCCTGAAGGTTGTAAAGAGTCATGTAAAGTCGTGAACCTAAAGGTCTGAAATATATATTGTAAAAAAAGATCAGAAAAGTTTATGCTTTACAGTTTCTGGAGTTTTGATTCAATCTCATCTCTTGGGAGCTGGAAGTGTTTTCCTGAAGGTGAACATGAGCAAAATACTGAGCAAGGAAACGAGGCAACAAGCAGACTAACAAGTTTTGTACAATATAAGTATTTTTCTATAACTGCAGATGCATGGCACAAGGTTTTGGGATGACTGCAAAGAGCAATGGAGGGAGCTGGTGGACAAAGTACTTGCTCACCTAGGACTGAAAATAATTCTTGCTTCCTGTGTCTCTTATTTCATATACACACATATACATAGGCATATGCACATGAACACATTCTAAATAGCATGTACAGTCATTTTTTAGTATTACTCTAACATTTCAGATTTGGGATATTAAGCACCAGGTGTTGGAAAGATTTCCACAAAGTTATGCCAGTGCAATCAGTAGGATTATGCCAGCAATATTACATTTACAGAACCAGGCCCTAAGGTCATAAAAGTTGCTCTCTCATAGCAAATGATGAGCAGAATCCCTGGGAATACTGTAAAAGTGGCAGATAATTACATATTTTTATACTTTTATTTAATAATTTTTGTTAGCCATTTCATTCTTGCACCAACCCTGCCATACTACATAACTTTTACAAATATTTCATTAACATGCTGAAAATTATTTCGTTTCTCATCCTGCAGTGTCTGCATGAATCATTATTCCCACAAGAAGGAAAGGAACAGCTACACTAACCCAGAACAGTGCAGAACTCTCAGAAACCTCAATACATAATTCACACATGTTCCTTTTTTTTTTTTTTTTTTAATAGCTGCATCCTCTATATTTCCCCCCTGGCCAGGAAAAGTCCATAACTGCAGACAATGAAGCCTCACAGCCTGGTAACAGGACACATTATTTATTTATATGTAGAAAGAAGATGCATATCATGTGACTTTTTACTGCTTAATTCAAGTCTGTATTACAGAATTTTCTGATATCCCCTGTGCTTTAGGTTTAGTTAAATACACCAAATACTGCCCTTGGTATGTCATTAGGGTAACTGAATTAGAAAATGGAGTTTCCTTAGGAGCCAGGATCATTACAATAGAGGCATCCCTTCATTTGAAGAGAAATCCATGGTTAATAACATAACCTTGAAGAAGTCTAGAAAACAGTATTCTATTCAAATATAAGCATAATTTGAAAAAAGGACAGGGAACCAGGCCCACTATGCTGTAACCATTTTTTCAATTCAGGACTCATTTTGTATTTTTTGAAGAGCCCCTGTTCAAAGAGAGGAAACCAATTTAAGTTTTGTATGTGTACATAACACAGACCAAGGTTAAAAAAAGAAAATCTTCACTCTACTCAATTGTTATTCTAAAGCATTTCAGAAATATCTGGTAAATTTGCATTCTCCTCTGCTGCCCCCATCAGATTTTCATACATTCTTGAACCTCAGCATTCTCATTGGTGGGAAGTTTTTCCCTGTCTGAATCTCACAGTGTGGTTCTAAATACAGAAAGTATTAGTGCTAGTTTCATCAATATTTTGAATTCAACATGAATAAAAAGCACTTGAAATTATTTTGTTCCTGGTATCTGAATGAACTAAATTCAAAACTGACTAAATTGAAAAAGAGTTGCTAAAGTGATGTGAAGCTTGGGCTACCCTTTTTACCATGTCCTTATAAACCTCTTTTCCAAAGACCAAGATAATCTTCTCAAAACTGAAACATCTTAAAGCATCTTGCATCTGACACTTAAATAAAGCTCCTCAGTTAGATTTCTGAACTTCTAAATTGGCCAATATGTGTAAGCACGCTGGAAAGAAAATAAACAAAATGAGGAGAAAAAAAAAAGACCTGAAGAGAAGAAACATATGTGGGAAGGGTAGAAGAGCAGAGGGAAGAAGTGGGTGGGGTGGGAAGAATTCATAATAAATCACAGCCTTGCTCTACCAGTAAAGATCAGTAGATTTCAGCTGAAGAAACAGTCAAGCTAAAAGCTGCCTATGACTGCAATGAGATTCTGAGCACCAGAAAGTTTAATAAAATTAAAGAATTTGGCCAAAATCAGAATTTATTTCATTTTTAAACACACAATACAGTTCCCATCAATGACAATGAAAGCTTTGCCGGTAAACCCAAATACAGGCTCAGACACTGCTATTATTAATTCTCAGTTCTTAGTACAGGGTCATGAAGTGTCTGTAGTGAGTAATTGAGATTGGAGCATGGCAAAGCCACCCAGTAAGGCACTGAGTCTTTGGCCTGGGTTGTGGACTGCATTTCAACCCCAGCACGTGGGTTGGAAGGCAAGAACATGGAGAGGAAGAGGCACTCGCTGTCACCCAGCAGTATTATATTGTCACAAGAATTTCACACCACACACAGGCACGTACATACTGTTATAGACATGCATATATAAATATACACACATTATTCAACTAGAAACAGATTAGCATCAGCTAAATAAAAGTGAACATTCAGATTTCAAAGAAAAAAAAAATCACACAAGGTAAAAAAGTGCTTGCCTGCCTGTGGCATCAGTTGAAGAATAAATATGATAATAAAAACTCATCACGAAATGGCATATGGTACATTTTTGTACACATATTATTCACTCATTTTTTATTGTATTTGACTTGACACTGACAATATATCTTACTCATTAGGGGAGCTTATATTTCAGTCTCAGCTGTATGTTAAAAATCCCCCACTGTTGTGTGGCAAGAATACATAAAAAACAAATAGGCAAAAGCACACTCGCCTGGAAAGACTTAATATTTCTCAAAATGTTCAAAAATTATTCTTCCCATTAAAAATCCAAAGTCAAAGGGAGAAAATACAATTGTTACCCTTGATTTTTCCCTGGTGTTTCATTTATTACATCAAGAGTTCCTTGATTGGATTCAAATGCAAAGTTGCTCCCATGGTTTCAAAGTCAGAGTAAATTGAAAAATGCGCTTCAACAACACTGATACTCAAATAATATCCCAGAATACTGTCTTAATGGCTTTACCCTTATTAAAAAAAAAAAAAAAAAAAAAAAAAAAAAACAAAACTTTGGGGGTCCTTTTAAATGAAATAACAGAATGATAATAAAAAGCAACAAAATGAACCATGTATTAAAGAAAATCTTGTCCCCTCTTTAAACCCCCTCTGGAATACTTGTGAGTTTTAAGTTTTCCTGTGACTCTGAAGAAGTCTCTCTGATCCACAGGCACTGACATCCTCACAGACTCTAAAGAGGCCTGCCACATACTAAGGGGAAGGCTCTCATTGTGGGCAGTGCTTTGAGCAAACAGTTGGGTGTAAAACCAGACCAGAGCTGGGAAATCCCAGGAAGAACTATTTCTCAGAGGGAGCATTTCAACACCAAATTCTCTCTCACAATTCTCAGCAATTCTCACCAGATTTCTCTCCAGCTATATCCATCTGTCTGCAGGCTGGAAAAGAGGTCCAGAAATTGCTGTCTGAGAAAAAGCTCTCAAAAAAGTTCTTAAAAATCATTTAAATAATCTAAAAATACTGTCAGTCTGTTATAGTATCTAATAGTACCAACTCTTTATTTTAAGTTTGGCTCCAGAGTTTTAGACAGCTGCCATTTCATGTCATTTCAATAAACCAGAAGATGCTAAATAATTTAGGGGAAATGAAGAAATAGCCCAAAAACTGCTGCCCTTTGTAAAAAATATCAGATCATAACACCACTCTGATTCCAGTCTTTTGGGACTCCATATAAGTTGAAACCACATTAATTTCCATCCTTCCTTCCTCTTGGGAGAAAAACAATGCAAGGATGGAGCAATGACACCTGTATTTGCAAAGCTAGTATTCCTTTCCCATGAGGTCACCTCTTGCCCTGCTCCCAGGTGAGCTTCCATCTGGAATGGTTTTCTTCAGAGAGAAGCCAAGGTTTGACATTTTTTTCTCTGACTGGTGCAACTCAGGCAAAAGCAGTGTGCTTGAAAAGTAAATGGGGGAAAATGCTATATTGTCCTCAACCAGGAAAAACACTACACTGTCCTTCACCTGGAGCAGTGACATCAACCCAGTCAGCTGCAACGAGTGTGTCATCCCCTTAATGACAGGGGATAAAACAGCCACAGACATACAAACTGGCATTGTGTCACAGAAGTGAATCAGCTGGACAAACTCCTTTCAGGCCTCATGAGCACATCAGGACAGTGAAGAGGCTCGTGGCTCATCCATGTTGCTAACTCAGGAGCTGTCAGGTTGTCAGTCACACCGTGCCACATCGGGACAGATGCCCAGAGTGGTGTAACAGGGTGTCCTGAACTATATCAGGAGTCCAGACAGGAGATTTTCTAGGAAAAGTATGTGCTGCTCAGAAGAGAATCAGCCATAATGGCCTATTTTACCAATGTTCCTTGCTCAATAGGAAATTAGTACTCTCTGACTCTCTAACTTTGTTTTAGAAAATATTCCTAATGTAAGGGCAAAGACGTGAAGGGGGTAGAGTTAATCTACACCTAAGCCCTGAACTTAAACTGTGATATTTCCACGTCATACACAACCCTTGGAATGATGGCATTTTACAGAAGGTTTATGACAGCCTCACCTAAATCACAGTCTGATTAAATGGGCTGTTCAGTTTTTATTCTTGCCCCTCCAGGATAACAGACCCAGACTAGTAAAACTGAGGCATTTCGACTTAACAATACTGTGAGACAGCGCTGCTCTTTAGTTTTCCATCCAAAGAAATAATACTTTTGAAAGCAATACAGAATATTCTCCAGGGGCAGAATGCCAGGGTTAACAGACATCAGGCTTAGGAGTGCATCCATTGTCACCCAGGTGGCCCAGCAATAAAGGATGCTGCAGTCCCTGGCCACCGAGATGCATGAGGGGACTGCATCTCCAAGCCAGATATGACTTTCATTACACTTATGAATTATGCCTGACATTTATATTTGAATGTAATATTTTTCGTTTTAATAAAGAATCACTGGATCATCAGAATAATGGATAGCACTGGTGCAAATATAATGAAAATGCCAAGCTTTAAATAGCTTGTTTAATTATTAAAAATGTTACCGGAAAAAACTAACTTTGCATTGCTGTCAAGATCAAATGAACATGAATTTCAATCAAAAGAGAGGCTATTGTACAATATATTAAAACATGAGGTTCTGCCTACAGTAATTATTGTGCACAGCGCACAAAGGGGAAAAAAAAGCAACACTATCAATCACAGTCTGTCCACATTCAGTCAATATGAGCCCCTCCCCTGCTTTGTTGCACAGTTTTTTCTTTGTTAGCCATATTATACAATACATGGGGCTTTCAAGAGCTTGGCATTGAATGTGCATTAAGGAAGGCTCTCAAGATCCTTCTTGAAAGTAATTCGATATCTTTTCTTGCTTGAGAAAATTGCAATAAACTACACAGCATCTTCTTTTTCTATATTTATTGTTTTTATTGTTAAATCATCAGTCATCTGATACTTACCACTTTTTCCTTTCTATATGATCATGCTACACAGAACACAACCTTCTCATGTGTTCATCTGCATTACAGTGACAGCACAAGCACCACTCATTCAGGCTGCTGAAGGACTTGATTCTGCATCCAAGAGAAACATCAGGACCAAGATTTTCATTTTGCAGCACCGTGCAAGGTTTGCTGAATAAGTAGATGCTTTTAATTTTCATGCTAAGCAACTTCTGGGGATAATATGGAACACACTGTCTTGCAAGAATCCCACCACAGCATCTGTGCATGCTAAAAAACTTCAACGGTGCATAAGCACATCAAGGCTGGTGGCTCCAGGATTTTTCTTGGGTTTTTTTAGAGAAGTAGGAAGTAACACTACACATGTAGTTGCATGTCCTTCTTGTCCATCTTTCTGTTTCTACTTCCCAAAATTTTGCTGGTAGGCAACTTCTATATCAATCAGAATGTGTAGTATATATCCTTGGCAGGATTCCACTGACACTTTAAAAATATTTCCACCAGTGCTTTTGAAATTCAAGTTCCTTCCCTCCTTCTCGCCCATTTTTTAAAATTTTCATCTTCATTGTTTTAAAATTGTTCTTGACTTCTGACTTTTTCTATTTTTGCTTGAAGTTTTATTGCAGTATGGCAAAAGCTTTTGTGCTGTATTGCTCATTTGGACATTAATAAAGTACATTTTAAAAGGTAAGAGTCAACCTTCACAAAGTCATAGCTTTATGGTTACCCAAGTATAATTTCTGAGCTATATATAATGCATACACTAAAAACATTAAAATGCTGATATATATAATTTCCTCCAACTGGCTGTAACACATCCTGTTCCTGTACACTTCACCACATCTGTGGATATAGTAGTAAAAGACCCCCATCCAGGGTGAGCTTTCTCTTAGGGAAAGCACCTATGGAACGAGTTTGTGCTAAAGCTGATGGGAATTTTGTCCTCAGGCTTCCCACCAAAGTCAGAGCAGACATGAAAGCTCTAACACATCTCTGTTGAAAGGGTAGGGCTTGCTGCCCATCTTGCTGAACACAGAGGTGTTTGTTTATTTACCCATGTCTGTGAAAATCTTTACATTCTCTAAGCTGAAGATTCACAGGGGTGCTTGAAATTAAACAACAGAAGCAAAATGTCCTCCTGCACACGCTTGAGGATACGATCACAAATCCTGTAACCAGGGCTTTATCTCAAGAGGGCTATAAAGCTGTAATAAAAACCATTTTACTGCTACGCTGTCCCATGATGGGACTGCTGTTCTCTCATGAATATTGGAGATGTCCTGCACTTAGCCATAAACACCCTCAGCATTACAAACCACTAAGCACTTGACTCATTCCAGCAAAACACTTTAAACCCACACAACCTGAAGTGTGTATCCAACCCTATGCAGACTATTTCCAAGTTTATTTCCAGAGCAGAAGAACCCTGTATGGTTGTGTCCTATACACAATGTTACAGACAAAGGAAACCAAGGCAGGGTAAGGACATGGTCTTTATATCAGTCCAGTGGATAAAGCCTGTAAGCTGAAACCACAACTGCTGATTGGCTGTATTTTTTCCCCTAACTTATGGAACTGAGTTTGTCTCCTCTGACTTCAAATTATTTTCCTGGGAAAAGAAGGAACTATTCCTTCCTATCATATTGTCACTGTGATACCTTATCAAAGTAGCCATGAAAGATCCAGCCAAAATACTATGGACTAAAGGACAACGGACTAAAGGACAACGGACAATGGAATACAATGGACTAAAGAACACATGAAATGGATTTCATGAGAAGCTTGGCATTAAAAGACTTGCATAAAAGCTGTAGTTTCCTTCTGTTATTCATACCCCATGGCCAGCACCCAAAGCTGGAGAAAGCAGCACCTGGCAGAACTCTCACAGAAGCAAGAGGCAGATTTTATAGCACAGCATCACATTTGAGCAGTAAAACCACTTCCACCCTACAACTGGCTTATCTGTGACTAGTGAGTGACTTAACAAGCTCAGCCTTGTCAACCTTTTAAATACCAGCACTGTCCCTATACCTACTCAGTCCTGAGCACAGCTTTTCATCATTAATTAGTCATATTAGGATGAACAGCAGAGGAGATACAGGAAAGTAACTTCAATGATGCTTCAGTTTTGTGCAAGTCAAGGGGAAAAAGCATGTGCAAGACAAGTTGGGAAAGTGCCAGGCAATAAATTAAAAATTACTGAAATAAATCCACCCCATCCCTCCACCCCACAGCTTTTGTGGACACAACTTCAAAGGATCAAACAAGCGTAAGTTCAACACAAACTCAGACAAGACATCTACTGAAGCATCAGGCTCTCTCTGCTCTAGTTACAACCTCCATTAAAACTCTTCTGTGAATTTTTTTAAACATTAGTTTCGAGTTTCACAGATCTTAATGCAAACATTTTAACTGATAATAGCACGGAGAAATTGTTTGAGGAAAGTCACATCTTGTAGCTACTTTAAGACTGCCTGTGTCGTCCCAAGGGAATTAGCTGAGAGGACAGGGACAAAACACTGAATCTATTAAGCATGTTGGGCTAAAAGCAGTAATTGGCTTCACTTGATATTCTGCAGACCTAGTTGCATTATGCTGTATTAACTTTTCATGGCTTCATGCAGTGTACATTTTTTGACATTGCTTTCCCCTTGTCCCCATGAGAGCAGTCTGTCTATTCGTTCATCTCTGTTTACATTCTTTCAATAAATTACACGGATAACTCTCTATTTTGTCAATTCTTCACTACTGGCATTTTTAGGTTTGCATTTACATGAGACATTCTAAGTTTATGAATAGAATTGGAGGCTATAAAGTTAAAACTAACAAGGCTATAAAAATGAATTTGCTTTAATACTGCAAACATGCTCACAGCAAAACATTAGTTGCAGCATGTTTTTCCTCATTTTCTCCTTCTTCCCCTTCTCATACAGCACTTGCCTCAAGCCATGCAGGAGAAGGCACCTCACCCAAGCCCTTCATTAGCAGAATCTATCATAGCATAGCATATAGAGGAGCACTTCCATTTATAAATTTAGTTCTAGGGCAATCCAACAAGCCTATCCACAGCGGTATCACTGCAGCATCACAGTTTGGGAGTAAAGGAGTTCTATTATGTGGAATACAACTGGAAATAAACTGAGCTGATGCTCAGAAATTTCCCAGTAACATCTCTACAGCTGGTCAGAAGAGAAAGAAACTTATATTTATATATTCCAGAGAACAAAAAAACAAGGTTCTGCAATCAGAGAAAGAAAGAGAAATATTTCCACAAGAAGAGCTGCTAACATCCATACCAAAACAAAGGAAATGAGAAATAGATGGGGCTTGCCAGTCTGCTCCATAATTTAATCTTTACGGCATCTCTCTGGAAGGTTGGGTGCCAGTCGTAGCTGTATTTTCACATAAATGATGCAGACATCAGTTCAGCCTTTCAAAAACAAACAGACTTCTGCTCAAGAGCAAGTATTGTGCCAAACCACCCCAAAAAACAAGAGAGGTGAGGTGCTGCTGAGCTCCATTTGACTCATGTTACCTACTGACACAGCCTGCACCACCACTGCGTGGCACGGCCCAGGGAGGAGCAGGAGGCAAGGCAGTGGCTTTGCTTGCTCTAAAACCAGAAAACTTGTAGGCAAAGATGTCATTCTGTGCTAGCTGAGAAAGTTCAGGTGTTTGCAAACCCAGGGCTTTCAGGATTCTGGGCCAGTCAGTATATTTGAAACTGCAATGTGTGTATTTAAGGCTACACAATAAGAAGTATTTTGAAACAATGGGTTTAAAACTACTTCAAAACATTTTAGCTAGACATCAATACCTTGATAAAATTCTAACATTAGAGAGGAAACTAAATTCAAGATGACAAGAAATTTAGTGGGATTTAATTTTACATCCAGGAAGGAAATTCTGTGAAAACAGTCTGACCAAAGAAATGAGAATCTAATGGCAGATCTGATGATCCGATCCTCACAACGACTGCCTAACAATTTCAGGTCATTGATATGAAACCAGTTCCTACCTTAAATAACCAAAGCTAATTTGAGTGTTTAATATATGGGTTATTAATTACAATTAGAATCACTTGTCATAGTCCAGACAGAAGATTAAGATTATTTCCTTGACTTACATGGTACATTATCCTGATATTATCTAAACCCGCAGCTTAAAACAAACTATGGCAAGGATAAAGATCCCTCCCAAGAGCACAACAACAACAAACCTGTTAGATTGAGTTGAAAGGAGTTTTTTAGCCAAAATAAAGATAATAGATTAGCTTTCTCCTGTGATTTGCATTTAATTTTTGGCTTGCTAATGAGTAAAACTTCCAGATTATACAAGACTTTCATAATACAACTTGGGAGAAAACTCCAACTATTTAAGGCAGGGAGCAAGAGCTATTAGAGCTGTTGATAAGCATTTTCCAAAATAACATTTCCATGGCAAACAGCACTTCAGCAAACAAGATTTCATTCACGAAAAATAAAACCAAAACATTCCTATAAAGCTGAACAACTTTGACCTTTTTAGAAAGCAATTTGTAGCTTTCATGTTGTCTTTTATGAAGTTAAAAAATAGACAATAGACATGAAATGGTTTTTCCTAAAGGGAAAGAAAAACATGTAGATCTTTCATAGAAGATTTTGAAGCTTTGTTGTTAGTCTGCTTAAAAAAGAATTTTTCATTTGTCCCAGAACTTTGTATCAACTGGAAGAACCCATCTCCTACAAGATTCCATGCTTTTTATAATCTCTCCTGCTTCTAGAAGGTACAGGTGTGTGCATGCATGATCCTTGGAGTCAGCAACAGAAACCATAGCTGGTCACTTGCCATTCATTTTTGAAAAGAAGCAAAGATTTTTTCCAAGCTAAACTGAAGAATGTATCTGCCTGCTCCTGGCCACACATGTGCGTTTTGTTAATTTGTGAACATCAACTCTGAAGCAGATTGGGAATGACAATAAAACACTGCTGAAGCTTGCAACCTTTGTGATATATGAAAGAGAATTTGAAACTGAAAAATTCCTGGCACTTCAGGCAAATAAGCCTCATTATTTGACTCACAGGGAAGACAGTAATGTTGTATTACCCCTAAAGTTAGGCATGACAAGCTGTGTCCTAGGCCTGAAGGGTCCATCCAGAAAAACAGCTCTTCCTTGCAGGTCCCAGGCTGCTCCAGGAGACAGAGGCAGAGATGTGCAAACTACAGTGTAGCTCAGGCAGGGTCTGAAGGCCCCAGGCTAAGCTGAGACATTAGCCCTGAGCCACCCTGTGGGATCACAGCTAAACTGCATGAACACATGTCTTACAAAACCCACATTTTGCGCAGCTTTTTTTTATTTTTTCAAATTGCTGCAAGTGGTCAAATTACCTAAAGAGAATCCAAAATTCTCACCCCCATCAGAAGGCACATTCCTTTTTCCCCACAAAGTGACAGAACCTATTTGCAGAATGGGACACAATTACCCATTCAATGCCTTCTGCTATTGCAGGGCAGTGAAGAAATGTCATCAGAGATTTCCTTTGCATGTACTTCTAGGAAAAGGGGAAGAAGAACAGAATAGAACAATTCCTCTGGAAGGGAGCTACAATGATCCAGTCTGACAGCTTTGGGGCCTACCACAACTTATAGCATTGTATTAATGGCACTGTCTAAATGACTCCAAATGACTGGCATGGGGCATCAACCACATCTCCAAGGAGCCTGTTCCAGGATTTGACCACCCTCTTGGTGAAGAAGTGTTTCCTCATGTTAAGTCCAAACCTCCCCTGACAGATGCAGCTTTGAGCCATTCCTGTGCATCCGACCAGCCAACATTCCCTTCTCCATTTCACCTCAGGAAGCTGTAGAGAGCAGTGAGGTGGCATCTTAACCCTTTTCCCTCCAAACTAGACAAACCCAGTGTCCTAAACTACTCCTCAGAGGACATTCTTTCCAGCTCCTTCACCAGCATTGCTGTTCTTCTCTAGAGCTGTTCAAATATCTTAACATCCTTTTTAAATGGTGGGGCACAATTTATGGGATTATATTCCTTTATTGTGTTCCCTTGCAGCACAAGAACACGATTAGTACAGTTACTAAGCTAATTGTTTCAGGATGTGCTATGTCAGCGTTGCACAGCCCTTTGCAGTGAAGAAAGCACGGTTCTTAAATACAGTAGTTATCAGTTTGTTTCCAAGCATAAGTCAACACATGGGCTTTAGCTCATAAATCCCATGCAATTTGAAATCCTTGCTACTTAAAGACTGTCTTTTTCCTGAAAGGTCTCTGGACAGGGGGCACTCATGGTAAGCAAATTCATCTTTATTCTTCTGGCTGCTGGTCTATCAGATCTCTGTTTGGACACACTGAACCTGCATCAAAATATTAAGGTTGTTTAACAGAAGAGACAGTCTGGCAGCTTTCTCACTCACTACAACAGTTTCATAAATTTATTATTATTATTATTATTATTATTATTATTATTATTATTATTATTATTATGTGTGCCAAAAGATTACTTTTCATGTTTCTTCTATTAATTAAAAGTTCTATCCAAATAACATCATACTGATAATATGATTATATTGATTTAATATGAACTCAGGTTTCAGGTGGGCATATAGAAAACAAAACCTTCAGTCCTACTTTGCTGTTATCTTACAGGTGTGTAGAAAGTCTTAGAAAGAGGCAGTTGTCAGGTGGACAGCTGGCCAGTCAAATCCTTATCCACACCAATGTTATCAGCACCAGCTTTTTAACTAGATGCTTGCAGAATTCCTTTAAAAACTCAGCAAACCTTTATTCACACTGCTACAGAGTAAAGCATATCCCCATAGACAGAAGCATCACTAACTGCATCACATTGATCCAGCAGCATTTCATCTCTTGTGACTTTTTCACTACCTGAGATGATTTGGCACTTTCTCCACAGAAACTTCCAAAAGGGAATCTCAGTTAATGCCAGCTGTGGTTATTTTCTTTCCTAGGAGGCAGGCATCCATTTTGAAAGGGCTTAGACTGACAGCGCAGCGTTCTTGTTCAGAGCCCATCACCACAGTGCATCCATGGCTCAGCTGGCAGGTGGAAGGCTGGATGTGCTGGCCGTGGCTGCACGGAGCTACTGATGGGTGAAAGCCTCGCTAGGGTAACTTCCAGGCTCTACCATTCCTTCCTGGATGTGATCAAACATATGAAACAGGGAACTGCATGGCTAGGTCTTTTAAATGCAGATTGCAGAAGAGCATTGTTCAGGAAATTTAGATTTCCTTGTCCATAACAAAGTCTTGATTTCATGGCATCTCAACAAGGTAGTGCATATCTGTTGCTGCTCCTGATTAAACTGAGAAAAGCAATAGGCATAGAAGATCAAAACCTCAAACAAAAGATCTTCATCATGAACAAGGGAGGCCAAACCCAAAACCTCAAAATGTGGTTTATGTTAAAAAAAAAAAAAAAAAAAAAAGTTGCTCCAAGTATTTTTATTTGCCAGTGCATAAGAAGTTAGGACTGAGGTCACATTCACACACTCCCTAAAAGACCACACACTGCATTTAAGCTCTTGCACAAGCTGCCTCTGTTTAAAGGTAGAAGCTGCGCAAATGTAAATGAAAATTATCTATATAGGCTCATTTTCCCATTACATAAAAATTCACTAATTTCTTCATTGTCATTACTTTTAGCTCTCATGTATAATATCCTGCAGAACATTAGTCTCCATAGAAATTTGGCAGGCATTAATATTTGGGAGTAAAAGCAATATAATCTTGTTTACGGCTCTAACTACAACACTTCTTACTTTTCTTGGCATGTTTCACTCACACAGATTGATGATTCAAATTTTTTTAAGGTTTTCCTAATGCAGCCACCAAGCAAGAGTAGCTCAGCTAGATTCAGCATGTTCTGAAGATCCAGAAGACACAAAGAGCCACATCAAATCCCAACTCTGATGACTCCTGCTCTCCACAACAGGTTAGCCAGGCTGCAGATTAGCCAGACCTCAGGTTTAAGTACTTCCCTGTGTGGAATTAGTTTGTACCTCCAGTTCTTGATGGCTGAACTGTAGCACCACATGAACCCAAACACTCCCAGAAGTAAGTTTCTTCAGACAGTGAAAAGAACAAGTTACTAAACCCCCTCAGCTACACTAAGCAGGGTCAAGCCAGAGTGGGGTTTTTTGAACATCCACCAAAGTAGATGGCCAAAAACCTGCTGGGGCCAGGAGGAGGAGGGTCTTCTGAGTCTTTGTGCCATTTCTATCCGCAGCCCATTGCACATTTCTGCAAGGCTCTTCTGAGCTTCTCACAGCAGTTGAGAGCTCTCCCTCATCCTTCTAATCTTTTAACACCCTTAGGGATTTTTGGTAAAGGACTACATCATCTGTAACATAACCTAAATACACAGATACTAAACAGGAAAACATAAACAGTATCCTTCATGCATCTGTTCTATGATGAACATTTTGCATACACATGCTTACGTAGCAGCTACCACTTTCACCAATTAAGTGCATTAAAGCTACAGTGGAATGCTCTTCCCTGTGTGGCACAGGCAGGTAGCTCTTGAGTTATACTTTAGTATTCACACAGAAGACAATTGGTGCTGGGGTCCTGCTTTGTCCATCCTCTGTGTGGCAACATCCGTTTTATAACATTATTTGCTGGGCCTCTAAGTCTGCTGTCCATCAGAGATGTAATCCATGTGCTCCAGAGTCACACTGTAAATCAAGCCAGTGCCTTGCAAGGAGGCAGGCTGAGCAGACTTGCTTCAGAGCAGCACTGCTGCTCTGAACAAACCCCTAATGTAGGTGCAACCTGGGATACCCTTTACAGTCAAATGAGGTTGGAACAAGTCCTTTTGCCAAGCAGTTCTGACCTAAGACTAATATCAGAAGGAAATGCAGCTTCCACTAGAAATGCTTCTAGATCCAGTCTTATGAGCTTCCCAATTTACAAAGGGTAAAAACCTGACCTGGAACGAGTAACCTGTGTATCAAGCACCAAATTAGCATGCACTTGATGTCTGCTCTGCTCAGCAGAAAAAAAAAAAAAAGTGCTTTTGGCTGCAGGAGTGCAACTGAGCAGCATCCTACCCTCTTTCAGCAGTGCAGCCTACCAAGGGGCACACGTGTGCCAGGATCTCTGCTCCCTTCCTCCAGATGGCATAAGGACCAGCAGGACTCATTACTTGTTTTCCACATTTTGTTGTGTTCTCTTTGGAGCACTTCTAGTTTAGACTCTAAAGAAATCATCATAAAAAGATATTACATTTGCACATAATGCAATGCCTAGAATGAAATGCCAATTCTTAAGTTTTGTTAAGTTACTATATGGTCATTGACTAAATATTACTATAAAAATGATATGAATTATGTAAACAGAAAATATCTCTGGTCTCTTTTCCTATTTTCACCACTCAGTATATAAAAAAGCAGACATAATTCCAATATCTTAAACAAAAAATGGCGAGACTAGTTCAGAAAATAAATATTAATCAGATATTTTTCATTCCTCTCAGAATAATATCCTTCTCTTTAAAAACAAATAAAAATTCAATGTCTTAATAGTGAGAACTGAGCTATTTTACTACACTTCTCATTGAACAGTTCTACTTCTTAAATTTGGCTTTATTATTGTACAGAAAACCCAACTGAACGAAGAGAGCACTGGTCCCTTTTCTTCCAGAGACTGCCAAAGAAGACACACAGCAATTCAATGTGCCAATTTTCATGGCACACATTCACTCACAGTGTGATTTCTCATTAACAAGGCAGCCTAAATCCAATAGGATGGCCATTCTTTCACAAAAGGCTGCAGAGCACAAGGTAGGTGAAAGAGCAATTTGAGTATTTTCTTTCCTGCCCAACTGTAGCGAGAGCACAGATTTGATCAGCTGCCTGCTGACAGATGTATCGCTGTTTACTCCTTGTCCTTGCTTGTGGGTTTCTTCTCTGATCTCTAACAGGATCCACTGGGGCTTGCCAAGCTCCAGCTGCTCAAGTCTCTTCTCACAGGAGCCTGTAATGCTCATCACAGGAAGCTGTGTAAAATTCAGCTACCAGAGCATATACTCACTAAAACCCAAAAGGGACCATATAGGTCCTCAGATGACAGCGGGCAGATCTCAGTTTCAAGAAAAACAGCAGTCACACATTTAAAGGTGAAATACAACCCAGAAATAAACCCCCAGTGCTGGGAATAGCTGGGAACAATTTACAGAGTCAAATACCTGCTTTTATCATTTTGTGTTTTCATAGGTTTCACACTGAGTTTCTCTCCTTTTATTTAGCAGCAGAAAATTTATAACAATAGACCATCATTATTTGTTATATTTCCTTAAAGGCTTTGTTTGATTTATGCAGTGAGCAAACCAAACAAAAAAAACTATAGCTGCTTCTAAATTTATGAGTTGATGCTACAGACTGTCAATATTTTGAAGAAATGGTATTGCAGTAGCTAAGAAAGACAATCAACTCTTTCAATACTAAGATATTTTAGTGCTATTTCCACTAACTACTCAATGTCTTGCAGTAGTAAGACGTTGCCATTTCTACATGACAGCACCTTCTGGGGTGCTTGGGCAGCCAAAAGACAGCCAAAATAACACAGTTATTGGGTAAGAAGCAAACATCTACCCATGAGAGAGGTAGAACTTCTAACCCAGAACAGACATGCAGAAATGCTGGGGACAGAACACCTTTGTATATATATTCAAGAGAGGATTAAGGCTTATAGGAAATTTCCTAGATAATGTCGCCACATAAAACTAGTGTTATCACCCATAGAGACAGAAAGCAGCTATGAGCAGCTGAATTATGCCTTCCTGATGAATATCATCTTTATTGCTCTCATGCCCTTAAGATCAAATTAGCTCATACTGGATAATTACCCATGTCCCAAAAATGTGCTCATCATTGAGAGTAAGCTCATATTTGGCCATCAGAACCTTAGCCAGGCTAATAGACCAGGCCATTGCAGGCAGGGATAGTTAGCAGCAACTCTACTGCTAAGATAGTAAATGTTGATGCTTCTGAAGGAACCTGCAAAAGGATGCTGGGGTTAAAGCTTTTATCATTGTACTGTCACTAAATTTGCAATTTTAAAAGCAAGTTGGACTTCTGGAAAAGGGAAGGCTTGGGGTAACATGAGGGGTAATCTTGTGTAACTGAAGGGGTCTACAAAAAGATGAGAAGAGACTTTTTGCAAGGACGTGTAGTGATTGTAGGCAATGCAGAGCAGCTTCAAACTGAAAGAGGGGACATTTAGATTAGATACCAGGAAGAAATTCTTTACTGTGAGCGTGGTGAAGCACTGGAAAAGTTAAATACTTTCCTGTGTGGAACTAGTTTGTACTTCCAGTTCTTGATGGCTAAACTGTGGCACCACAGGAACCCAAACACTCTCCCAGAAGCAAGTAAGTTTCTTCAGACAGTGAAAAGCACAAGTTACTAAATACAGTCAACAGGTTAGCCAGAGAAGTTCTGGATGCCCCATCACTGGCAGTGTTCAAGGTCAGGTTAGATGGGGCCCTGAGTAACCTTGTTGATGAAAAGTATCCCTGCCCACTGCAAGTTGGAATAAGAGGAATTTCAAGTTCCTTCCAACCCAGGCCATTCTAAAATTCTTCAGCACAGATTTTTCAAGAATGAGACCACCATCACCTAACAAGGTATATTAGGAGCTTTCTACAAAAAATGGCAGCTTTCTGAATTATTTCACATCCAATTCTTTGATATGCCTCTGATTTTCTCTACTGCAATGTGCAAGAGGATTGATGTAAAGCATGACAGCCTAGATCTGTGGCAGGGTAAGTGCATTAACCAAGACAGTGCATGCTCTTGGTTAACAGTTGAGACACTACATCAACAATCTAACCCTAACAGCAAGGAATATTTTGCAAAATGGGAGAGATGTACAAAAATTCACAAAAGCAGTTGTCAGCTTCTAAACTCATAAGAAATTGGGTAAACTTGGAAATTCTTTCTGAGCTCATGTCTTTAAGCACAGTTTGCAGTGTGATGATGACTGTTGTGGAAGAACCTGACTGAATTATAATGCACATCTTACTGTGTTATTGGCAAGATTACTATCAGGTTATTAAATTCACTCTTCTGTTGTTTGTACTTATCAATATACTAAACTTCAGTCTTCCTGAATTTGAAATGTGTATTTATTAACTTCTTTGGAGAAATTAAATAACTCTTCCTGAATCTTCAAACAAAATATGTCAAGCTCCTAAATAAACAAAGGCATTTTCTAAAATATTCTACAGGAAAGACATATTTCACGTAGACTTTGATTTCATTGCAGAAAGTCATAGCAATCACAGGAAAATTCAGGAGCACCACTCCACTCAGAGTCAGCTTAGGCAGAGTATAGCCCTACCTAAATATGGCTCCTGGGCCTGATCATCCAATCAGATTTTATTTATGCATCTATTTAAACACCTGCCCCTAACATGGGCACACAAATATTGCAGGAGACCACATCAGAAATGTTGCTAAAGACAAGGAAAATTATACCTTCCACTCCCCCACTGTCCACAGGCCTAGTCCTATTACCACAAAAGATTGGTCAAATGCTTTATTCCTGGTAAATCCATGCTGTTTCCCCACTCACCCTTTTTTCTTTTCATCTGTTCAGAAATATGTCATTCAGCTGTAAAATAGATCTAAAAACATACAGCTTTTTTCCCTTTTATTCAGCATTCACAATAGTAGGCCAATGGAGGAGGCCAGCAGGTGCTAAGAACAGAAGTCAGGCACTGTTTAAGATATTCACACTGCTCTGTTCTTTGCATAATAGTCCAAATTCAAAACACTTGTGCCAACTCATATTAAAACTTATCTTCAATAAAGAAAAAAAGGTAAAGCATTCTATCTGTCTGTTGTGTGCACACATAAGGCATGGGTGGAGCCTGGCAAGTAGTTCACACTCAAGACCCCTAGAAATGCATAACTACAGAAAAATTCCACCTCTGACTGAGCTATCAAGGGAAGCATCAGTTAGAGCATATGTTTAAGTGTGGTGTTCCAAATTACTACCGCTGATTTCAAGAATAAATCAAAGTCTTTCTGCTTGAAGTAATAAACATTCATAGCCTTTAAACCAACATATAATCATCATTTTGTTAATGCTCCTTGAAGCCAATAATACCCAAAAAGTAAATACTTAAGAGCAACTGAGAGGCTTGGGAATAAATACTATTTTCTAAGTATCAGCATTCATGACTAATGCAGTTTATCATCATCCCAAAAGAACAGTGTAGGGTACTGTGACTGCTTGCTCCTTGATGCTACAGCTACCAACACAACCCCACTAACTTCAAGGTTACCATATGACAAATAACAAATTGTGTGGCAAATATTGTCTTCCAAGTCAGCAAACTCTTAATTAGATCATATGGAAGAGTCATGATTTCAGTCCTCAAGTGAAATTGGTCTACTTTAAAAAGCTAGACTGTTTAACTAGTGAGTGGTCTGCATATTCTTAGAAAGAGCAATAGTCAGTACAGGGAGAAGAAAACCCCAACAACAACAAGGTTTTGTTCAACAGGAACATATGCTGGGAAGAGCACTGATTTTAATGTTTGCCAGTAATATCCATCGAGCCTGTATGTTTGCTGAGGACCTTAAGGTTAAGTATATAAATAATTTCAAGATCAGACTGATAGCTCAGCTACAGAGAGGCCAATATAACACATATGCACATATTGTTGGGATCTCGTGCTGACATCTCACTATAAAAAACAAAAAACTAACCAAGTTATGCATCAGACATCAGAAAAAAAAACCAACAACAAACCCCAGAACAGACACATCCACTCTTTCATGTATGCAGCATGAAACCTGGGAAAAAAAAGAATAAAACTAAGACCTATGTTTACAATCACCAGTATCACATGCACTAAAATAATACAGATTCTGAACAGGGCAAACTGCAGTTCTACAGGAACTGTAGTGTCAGAGGGTATTTTAAAAGGGACCACAAAACATTCATAAAAATTAGCATTTCTCTCTCTTGCCTCTAATGCATGTTAAACATAAAATGGAAGGGGAAGCCAAGGCAGCTCCTATAGGCATGCTCAAAATCAGAAATTTAGATTTCTGAAAAAGCTGCAAACCTTCAACAAAAGACAAAAACTGATGCCACACAAAATCTGTCTCAAAGCAGACTGATGTATGCAGATATTTTCATCAGACTATTTTTGATCAGAAAAAAGAAAAAAAAACTTCAAATATCTTATATTGTTAGAGAGATTAATAGAAAGAACAATGAGAGTAGCCCTATGCTTAGTCATAGTAGGAGCTTGTCAGAACTTGCCAAAATCATCTGCACATTTCACCAGTACAGAAAGGTACCAGTAATTCCTAGAAACCCTATGCAAGTACATCACCCACCATACATCCCTTCTAAGATATTCAGGTGAATCATGCTACCAAAGTGACCATGATGACAGAATCATCATGCAACTATTAGCTAATTAAAATAAAAAAAATCCCTGCAAATCCAACTGAAAACAATATTTACCTGGAGAGAAATAAGACCAAGAGCTGCTTTTTCTCTCTAGGTACATCTTCACTTGCAACTAGAACAAATTCTGCCCAGGTTTTCCCCACAAGTACTTTGTCAGTACCCATGCTGAAGATATTTCTTATCAAAAGAATCTCTTTCATTTTGTACTGGAACTTATTGGGAAAGGTAAAGGACTACAACAGTATTTTTTACAAATACCATCCATTATCCTTCCACACAAGGAAGCTTGAAACTCAAGTGTCAGCTGGTATCTGCTAACAATGCTTATTGCAGTGGAACTTCTCTCCCTCCTCAAATGAGAAGTGTATTTGTGGGGCCTCCTACTTGAGTTCACGCAATTTCTCAAGTTGCACAAGCAGAAAAGAGTTGAATTTCTCATCAGAAGGTATCTGCTCAGAGTTTCCTGGCAAAGGCACTTTTTTGGCTGATTCCTCCATGCTGCAGCTCAAACTACCATCAGATCATGAAGGCCCAAGAGATCAAAAGAAAACCAGTGTCACCTCAAAGAATCTCATGTTTCTTGATTGCTCCCCAGAGATGAGCTGCTGCATCCAGATGCCACCAAATGGCAGGAACACAGCTTAGCAGCAGTGTCCTGATGAAGCTGAGGCACTATGAAGTTTATCTGAGTGCAGGTATCAGCTCTTGTTTTCCCCACTGAAGTCTCAGCCTCTGTTCAGGTCACAAAGGACTTTGCACAGTTTGTTCCTGGCATGCTTCAGGCTCAGCTTATACCACGAGCATGACTTGCCAGAAGTGAGAAATGATGAAAGAGGACGAGGGGAAGAGTCCTCAGGCCCTTTTGCAAGGTCACCAATAGCAGGTGCCTAACAGGGAACCGAGACATGAGGAAGAAACACAAGCTTTATAGGGATAAGAACCTTGGGCATGCTGAAAAATTATTAATGGGTAATTCCCAAAGAGGACAGCAAGCCAGGCAGGAGCTTTCATGCCTACTGCTGGGGGAGTGTGGGAGAAGAAGAAAAAAAAAAAGAAGAAAGAATAAATTAGACTGTTAAGAAAAATTCTTACATAACTCTGCTTGGATATAGTAGACCTGATAAAAACAACAAATGTCTCCAGAAAGACACAACTGCTGTCCCTTTTGCTCATCCTGTCTCATGGTTTAGACTGAGTAAGTAGGTTGCTGAGTGTCAGAATCTGAGGTTTCATTACAGCTTGTCTAAAGGAGGAAATGAGGGTCTGGCAGGAGAAGAGAAAAAAATGGCATCAAAACAATTTCTAATTTCTTGGCCTCCAGTTTAAACTTAGTTTTCCTCTAGTGAGTAAAAGGAGAAGGTCCAAAAAAATTATACATTCTCTGTATATAAATTATAATTCTCTAGTGCCTCACTAGAAAATTCACCTCCTCCCATGAAGAGTGCAAGAAACAGGAATTTTCACAAAGCTTTAAAATATTGTTTCCCACAACGAGCACTAAAACTGGCACCACACTGGTTTAATCTCTTGCTTGAAGTCATGGTGAGACAGGTTACCTCCAAATGGTGAGTAGGAAACAGAAGGTGGCCGTTATCCTTGGGATAATGATGATTTAGCAGATGTTTTTAGAGGTTTGCCTGAAATAATCCTGGAAGTAATGTTGCCAACCTTATTCAGTGCAAGATTTAAATGGCTGCTAGGAATTGCACTCTTCCCACAAGCAGTGGAGGCAACCAGAGCATACATGTGAATTTGAGAAGGAACTCAACAGGAACGCTAGGTTAGAGACCCGCCTGGATCTTCAATGCCATACAATGATGGCCTGGTTAAAAAGCAAAGACTTTGAGCTTTGCTTCCAGGAGTGGTAAGAGGGGGCTCTGAAGTGGGAATCTCTCAGACAAGCAAAAAGTGGAGACACAGAGCTGTACCCAGAGTCAAACAAAGGAAGCACAGCTGAATGATTTACACCATAGGCTGAGAGGAACTGGTAAGAGAAAGGCACATCCTATAATATATGTAGGAGGGGGGCTCTATACATACTGGCTAATAGCAGCATCTTCTGGCTTTCATAGCTCCTGCAAAGCCACAGCACAAGAAAAACATATCATGACAAACCCTTCAGGAAAAGGACAAGAGATACACAGCCGCAAAGACAGAAGAAAAATACAGTAACTCTACCAATGCATGGAAGTGTTAGCTATCAAGTTCAGTCCGAACTCCAAGAAGCTGAGGAAGCAGATATACAAATAATTCACTCAGTAAAACTTGAAAAGTGTATAGAAGAAGGAAAAATATGATTTTGCACAAGACATGAGGTAAAAAAGTTAAACAGAAAGGCAACATATAGGTGGTGCAGTAGAGAAAAGCCACAACAAAGTTTATAAAAAGATTTTGTGTACAGAATCAGAGCTAATAACTATGACAAGATTATACCTATCCTTGCAAAAAAAGGGAAAGCACACAGCAGTAAGATACAGGCAGTCTCAAAAGATGAAATATTGTATGCATATGACAAAACTAAAAAGAATGAGAGCAGTTTTAAATCACAGCTAGTAGCAACACCAAGGACATATTTGTGTGTAGCAGGCACAAAATAGATAACACAACTAAATGGCTCCAGAGACAGCAACCAATATCAGAATTATATCTTCACATCTTTGCTAGAAACAGACAGGGAGGTAAAAACACAAGATAAAAGAAAATCAATATGAATCTCTAAGAGTAAAGCTATGTCCAGACCATGTACTCATTGTCCACCCAAAGATCATGCTGTTACCTGAAGAGGTGTGAGCATTACAACACAAATCTTTCCTAAAAAGATTAAGTAAACTCAAAGGTTATTTAGCTTTACAAGTTGTAAAAGTGTCTTCTGAAGTTTTCAACCCATAAGTTGTCTGTAGTTATCAAGTAGTTAGAAAGAGTTGGGTCGCATTGAAATTGTACTTAAAATAAAAAAAAAAAATTAAAAACTGAGTCCTGATATTATTCAGTGAGGCAAAAGGGACCTTTCAACAAACAATTCTGAGGTTCCCAGTGTTCAGAGCTTTTGTTCCATGTTCACTTCTGCTGAAGGAACAAACTATCACCTCAATGGGGAAAGAAAATATTTTTAAAGTCTGACAAACAATTAAACTTACATCATACTGTTGCAATAGTATCCAAGAGTAGGATACCAACAGATAGAGAAGACTTTATAGTAAGGTCACTGTTAGTACAACTGCAAAAAAAACGATCAAGGGATCTATCAGTGACTTCTGTAAGACAGTCTTGCAGCAGAAAAGCATAGCATCTGAATAAGAACATAAACTGTTAAACTAAACTTGTTTCAGACCACTTCAAGGTAACAGCTGGGGGGTGGAGGAGAGGGAATTAAAAAGGAAAAATTTATATCAACTGCACCTGCATAATCAGACACTGCAGGAAAAAAACTTCATACTCAAGCACATTTTAACTGTCAAGGTGTTTTGAAAAATACTTCAGTGTTACACACAGTGAGAGAAAACACTTTGGCTGTGTAATATAAAATTCTTTTTAGAAGTTTCTGAGAAGTATGTGGGAGTCACTCTGAAATAGAAACCGTTTTCTCTGGAGGATCTAAGGATACAGTGCATTCCCCACCAGAGCCATGACTGTTCCCAGCACAGAGCTGTGATGTGCGTTAGGATATCCAGCTTCAGCAATAGGCTGCAGTTGTGCTGAAATGCACGGATTTTCAAAAATAGTAAAAATCACCAATTTCACCAGGAAAAAAAAAAAAAAACAAAAAAAACCAATAACATCATTATCACAGACAATTATCTAGACAACTGGGAACTAAAACCCTGTCAGACATTACCTCAGTGACCACTGTAATTAAAGCAATGAACCATTTGCTCAGCCATGATACCAGAAAATGTGAAGTATCATTACAGTAAACTGGGCTCCCTTCTCTTTGTGTGATTTACCTGGAAACAGGAAGTCAGGCATGTCACATACCATTTCCATAACAGAGAAGTCAATCAAATAGCAAAACTCAATAGCAGTTAAAATTGTTATGTCTAGCCAAGAGGTAAAAAAAAAAGAAAAAGAGAAAGTGTGGCAGGCCATTCTGAACTGAAGAAACTGATAAAATATTCAAGCAGCAGAAGTGAGTTTAAGGCAGTCCTGTGTGACATTAAGACATGCATTCTGCTAGGTTACAATCACACACAGTGGTTTGTGCAGTCTTGAAATGCACAAACAACCTCCTAAACACAGCAGAAGAAAGGTCAGTTACCAGAAAGGTTAAGTGATTACTTGCATTAGCAGGACAACATAGATCTTACTGGCTGTAACAGGACATTAAACAGCTTACTTATATAAAACATTTATTTATGCTCCTCACTGTGGTTCTGACACATCTTTCGCAGGAGAAGTGTTTACCAGTATGTAAGGCCTGTGGCAGAACAACACATACCACTGATCATTTTTTTCCATCAAGCACGTTGTAAAATCACAAGAAAGTGCAACACAAAGGAAAGAACCTGGATGCTAAACTGCTTTCACCATCTCCCTTTTAACTTTTAATTATGAATAAAACAAAAATAACAATTATAAAAGCTACATTTAACTCCAAAATGTAAGAGGACAATAATTTTAGGTCAAAACTAGACGTAACTAAGTCTATTTTACTAGAACAGCATCATTAATCACAATCCAAAGCTTCCATAAGTTTAGAAATAAAATCAAAATCCCCCCTATTTAAAAGCAGGCATAGCCACTCCTTGATATTCACAGTACCCAAGAAAGAATGTACATCTATTGATGCGTTATTTACTCATCATCCTTGTATACCGTCTCACCGGGTGTTAATTAACACATGAAAATGTCCGGTGTATTTAATAACTAATTGGAGTGGAAGCTAGATGATGTGATCCCAAATTCAAGCCCTGGGCTGTGGAAAGACATGTGCTCAATAGGCTATTGAAATATAGAGCAGTGCTTGGAGCAAGGAAGGTTACAAGCACCACATTAGCAGAGCTCCCTGCAGCAGAAGTGGGGGAGCACATGCCTGCCCTCAGCAATGAGCATTTGTGGTTGCATAAAGGATGAGAGTGAAACAATGGGCTGCTTTTTAGAAATGCATCTCTGGTATCAAATGCCTTTTTCCTTCCTTTTCAGTTGTGAGCCACTAAGCCACAGGGGCATCGTGACTGCATGTCTGATTGCTGCATGAGTATCAGAAAGCACCTTTGAAGTGTCATAATCTGTAATTTAAACCTGTAATACATCTTAACACAATGGACTGCAATATCCCTTCACGGGCAGAAGAGGTGTTCCTTACACAAACGTTTTTTAAGTCAGGAAGAAATTTCTTTTTTAAGTGGATTTCAACACACAAACGAACCTATGTTAACCAAGACAGCAGTCTAAGGCACATAGCAGAGGATCTGTATTTACAGTCAGTCAGATGAAGTCTGACACAGATGGTAACAGGTAGGACATCTGACATTACAGATGATACCACGTCCTTAAACAAATTCCATCATGCCCAGGTACGTATTGAGCTGCAGTAGTTTCAGATAACAGAGTGACCTTTCTTCCATATGTGCTTTGATACTTAAGTAAAGAAGGACAAATTAAGGACAAAATACAAGCTTTCACTTTGAATTTTGCCTCCCCTTCTCCATTTCTTTCATGCGCATTACCAGGTATAAAAAGCATCCACAGCAAACCACCACCAAGCTTTCAATAGTCTGTTCACCAGGATGCAAGTGGGATTTCATTCGCATTCAGCAGTGCTGTGAAGAGATCAGACTCAATTAAACCACTCATGCTTTTTAGAATTCTCTCTAGCTAACCTCTAAGAGAATTATCACAGTGCAATCAGACCAAAAAGGTAGTCCAGAAACACGAATATGCCATGCTGGGTTTCTGAATTACTGCAAGCAGCTGAGCAAGCAACTTATTAGCTGAACAGGAAACCAGGCATGCTTGAAAATACAATTACTGCAATGTTAATGTGTCACTGTCACTGATCTGGACTTTAGAGTTGCCTTCACCGAGGGAAAGTGACCAAGAGTGATAACTATGAAATGCAATGGGTGGGAAACTGTCATTGGTGGGGGGGGTGTGTGTGTGGGGGGGGGGGGGGGGGGGGTTGCCTTTGCTTTAATTGCTGCTTATATGTTTTTATAACAGTTTTTTCCACCTTATCAAAACACCAAGTAAAACCCTACTATGCACAAAATTCTTTGATGTTTTGGATTCTCCCCTGCAAAATTTCCCTCTCCCCAAGCTTCTGTATACATCAGAGGCAGCTATAGATACTCCAAAGCATGGTTTTAATAAACTGAGATACATATCAAGGACGTGGTTTACAAATATTTTAAGATTTAATGCTTCTGCCTCCTTGTGGCAGATGCTGGCATGAGCCTCCCTACGGAGCTAGTTCAGCTGCAAACACATTTGTCAGCTCTGAAACGCAAAGAAACGTTGGCTCTCCTATACAACCATTAAAAAGCAGAGTACAGTTAACATTTTAACTGAGTGAGAAGGCACAAGAAGTTTCGGGACAAAAGAAACAGGAAAAAAAAAACGCTGGAGAATTTGTGGTGTCCCCTCCTCTTCCTGAGTTAATGGCTATTCAGCACATCCCTGCAGGCATCAGCTCAGGGGAAAGCAAGGCTGGGTTGGGTCCCGAGGCTCATCTAGAGGCCTTAGCAAGCTGAACCAACAGGAGTCTCTGGCTTTGATGAGGAAAGCACTAAGTTGCTTGAGACTTGGTCTGTGCAATGCTTACTTGTCTTTTTGGTACACTGACACAAATACAACATGCCATGGTGATGGATTACTGTCCCACTGCAGCAGAAGCTGGAAAAGCTGACCTGCCCTACATGCGAAAAATATTCTCTATAACCAAGAATTGTGTTCACCTTTAGATCACAATAATACACATTTAAGTAAAAACAGAACAGCTGTAACAATTCAGAGTAAACATCCAAGTGGATCCTGTACTCCTCCAGCCCTGAGATGAGCAACTGCTCCAGGAGAAGGTACAAAACAAGATTCAAGCATGGAGAGTGAGCAACCCTGTCTTTTGAGCCCTACTGAAGCAGCAGCTTTCAGGCCCAAGGGTTAGATATGCATTGTTATGCTGGACACACCTCAGTAGACTTCTTTTCCTGAGCAGCTAGAGAGCTTTTTTCCATTTGTTTTTAGGCACCTTCAGAGAAGGACTCACTCAGACTTTTTATGTTGGAACCCAAGCATGTTGCAGGATCCATGCCTCTTTTATGTAAGACTTTGCCAATTTCTTGGTAGATCTCCTTCCTCGTAATCCTTCCAAATTACAGAAGAGGCTTTGATCATCACCCTTGCTGGTTGCAAGTTCAACATAGATAATATCAGTAAATGTATATATTTATATAATATATAAAAATAAGATCCAAGCATCTCTTTAGGAAACTGGCATCATATTCCACAACTCTGAGTGACAAGGTATGATCCAGAGCTGAAAGTCTGGTCCTTTCAGTTTGCAGCTCTTCAACAAGCCCTTTCAATAGTGACAGCTTTGTTGTATGCAGGGACCAAAATGGAGTAGCTCTTGAGAAAGATCATATCAAGGGCAATATGAGGGAAACATTTAAATACTCAAAACTGATTCTGCAGATGCTTCCATAATTCTGTAATGGGGCAAAGTACACAGGGAGTTAAAAAATACTACAGACTATGTCACTGGATGAAAGCTTTCTCACTGAAAACAAAAAATAATCACTGCAACCTTAAACATGAAGAATTCTGAAACTGTTCTGGAACAAGAATACCACTTAATTGTGACATGAAAACACTAGTTCATGGACACTTCCCATATCAGTCAAGGGAAGTGACTTGGCCTTTTATGTTGGTTTTTTTGTTGCTTTTTTCTCATACTTAAAGCAGATATATCAACAGTTTTACAACCACTGTTATAGGGAGGATTTCATATTAATATTTGTACTGAAAAGACTAGTACAACCACTATTGCTTAGTAACTATAAAACTTCTCATATACTACATTTGGGAAATAACATCCTAGAAGAAACGAGATTAAGGAGAAGTTAGAAAACTGGACTATAAAAAAAAAGCTTAAGAAGTTTCTACTTCACAATGCAATTTAGTTAGTTAAATAACAGACTGAAATGAAAGCATACCAGACTACTGCCCTGAGATAAGACTTAGGCTCAATGACTAGAACTGAAAACAAGTAGCCAAAGGGCACAGAAATCAGAACTTCATCCTATTTTCACTTAGTTCTCCTTAGTTACATTTCAAAATAAGTGTAAACACAACATTCCTAGACAAAAATTATCACACAAAGTTATGTGAGCATACAGATGCCAGTAGTTCAGATAATGCTTCACAAGCTGAAGTTTGTCAATACCTAGTCATTTGATATGTGCACTGTGCTATTGCCCCAGAGAACAAAGAACACAAGTGATGGAAGGCCAGGTATAATATATTTATTTTACTTTACTGTGTATTGACTGGAGAATTCAGACTTCCCCTTGGAGAAGTGAAACCTCATGAGCACCTCCTGCAATGTCCTCCTCTGGACAACTCGTGCTTTTAATTTTTATTATCAGATACCTGGAGTATACGCCACTCAGTAAGACAGAGAAACTCCTCCTTCAGAAGTTCACAGTGGAGTATGGAGAGATGTACTAAATTCTTTGAGGGAGATATTTTATTGTAGTTTTATTTTCCAAAGGAATCCAAACAGAGCTTGCTGGCCTACTGCATAGTGTCCTACTACAAGGACTACAATTCTACAATTTTCTCCTTGTATGGTCTATTTTCAGTTCAATACAGTTAGATTTCCACTGAGACCATAACATCATCTGTTTATATATTCTGTCAAGTGTTCCCAAGACCTACTTCAATTGTTTTTCTAAGTGTAGGGCCTCTGCTGTAGGTCCTCAAATAAAATGTGTGCAATATTGATCAAAGTCCTGCTTGCGCTCCATGCAAGATTCAATATATTCCTATTAGATGGGTAAAAGGAGAGCTTGATCTTTAGCAGGATAAACAAGCTCTGTACTGCAGGACACAATAGAGCTCAGTTGCTCTAAGTGGCTTAGAATTTTGTCTAGTCTTTGGAGGTCCATCTAAAAGTCACTGGGAGGATTAACAGCAATTCCCCCCTGCTTCTTATAGCCCAGCCATGGTTATGAAGGCACACAGCATGATTTTGCTTACCACTTCCACTGCCCATAAATGGAAACCACAGAAGAAAAGTTCATGTGCATTAAATCTAAGACTCATTAGCATACTCTGCCAGCTTATCATCTCCCACCACAAGTTTTTGATGGTTACATTTGCAATCCTGAACAGTACTCTAGTTTTCCCATCTGAATTTTGCAACAATCCAGTTGACATTCTCATTTTAACCTGCATGAAGAGGGATTCAAATCAATGTCATCCATTGAGGCACTGTCATTCATTCTTGGGAGTTCAGACACTTTCCCCATTTCAGCACCATTCACACTTAAAGAAACCAACAAAATATCTCATTTTGCCAGAGTCATGTTTTCCTTATATTGTCGGTCACAAATTTATGTTTTCATTGAAGCCTGTAGGATTTCTGCTTGGGCTACTTCAGCCTTTTCAATAACTCCTTAGTTGCTTTTGGTTTTGAAGTTTTAATTCAAGTGTCTACATCTATGCAAATTTTGCCCTGATACATTAATTGTCTTGAACATCCACTATATACAGCTGAAGCAAGAAACACAGTAGTTTTATGATAATATGTATGTCACATTTCTACAGAATCATTCTTTCCAGTTCTTCGCCTACATTATCCCTATTTCAATTCCCTTCTTAGAAAACCTGGATATTTCATTTAGAATGGAATTAAGGTCCTGGCCTCCCACATCAGTGGACTTTGAGGTATTACTGCAAGTTACTTGTAGGCCCTTGGTGTTTTTAACAATGCCATCCCCCAAAATGTGTGAAACATTAAAATAATAAATGTTTTTAAAAATAATCTCAGTCAAAGCTGAAAGCCCACTTCACAGGCAGGGTAATGGTCACCCTATAGAAAGTTCTCAGACAGTGGCAGAACTACAGAGTAATAAAGATATTCATCATGGACCTTGAAAACAGAATTTTTAGATAGAATTTTTCCATACTGAGAATTTCCATACTGAGAATTTAGATAGATTTTTTCCGCACTGAGCTATGAATAAGAGTGAGTAATGCAAGCTTTGGTGACTTTGGGGAAGTTGACTAGCTTCTGCTAGGAAGACATCATTAAATTCTCAAAGAATTTCCCTCTAAGTCTAAAAGCTGATCATCAGAATGAAACAGGATCTCTAAACATGCTGGGAGAACCAGCACCCTAAACCTTACATTGATTTAAATCACCAATATAAAAGTCTCATTTTCTTTCTAGCACCATATTCTTGCTTTTCAGATAACTGCCACCAATGCTTAGCATTAACAACTAACTGAGTCACTGTTAATACAGAACAGGGGGGAAAAAAGGCTTTCATTTCCTGATTACAGTTTGATTTCAAATATCAACACAGCTTGATGGAACAAAAATGGAGCACTCACACAATTAAGATCTTAACTCAGTAGGCAACTAATCTGTGCCTTGAAACATGACTAACAAGCATCTTGATATAAGTGAATTTTATCAGTGTTCAATGACTATTTAAGCTTTTGTAGAGCCATGTAGTAGACAGCAGAGCTCACAAGCTGTTGAAGCAAAACTTAAATACCGAGATCTCTAGTTAACAAAAGTTTCTTAGCCAAGACCAGCTCCAAGATTAGACAGAGAGACCCTTTCTAGAGTCCACACAGAAAATCTGGGACCAAAAAAACTGACTTTGAAGAGAGACAATATCTGATTCTCTCACTTTGAGTTAAAATGAATTGTATCTTTTGAGGAACTGGTCCATATGTTCAAGAGGTATTTTCCATCCCCAGCTTTTATGATTCATACATAGATTGCAATTTCATTGCTACAGGGTAAATACATTTTAAATTATACTATATAAAGGAGCTCTAAAGTTGCCATGACAGTTGCAGCAAAATGCCTTGTCGTTTCTCATTACAAAGCATAACCCATCTTTATAACCAAATTAGCTTTTTCAGCTCTTCCCCCAAATGTAGCCTGCAGATTTATTTTTGTTGATCCACCAATTGTTTCTTTCCGATTTGCATGGCTAATTATCAAACAGAATGATCATCACTTAGATTATTAAAACAATCCATCAGCCAGCTTTGTTTTCCTTTGTGCAAAAGACAGGAAAGGGGAAAGGCTCTTAAAGTTTTTGTCTTGACCTGGTTTAGAAAGGCAGAGAAACAGTTCTATGCTACCAGTCCTGATTTGACCATCTTCCCTAGACGTGCCCCCATCCCCAAATCAGCCCCCGGACACAGCTCAATGCCAGCTGTTACTCCTCCAAAGGTAAACCCTCCTCCTCAGCTAATGTTTGCTCTGGAAAACCATCAATCCCTTTGTTAGTGCAGCTGATGGTGGACCCAGCCATGTCTCTTCATTGCATTTCCTTTCCAGGTGTAAGGCTTCAGGAGCATGAAAGATGAGAGGCACAAAGAGCAAAGTCCATCTGTTACTTGTAAATACTAGAACAAGGGGGCAAAAGGCCCCTAAAAATAACTTAAACTCTTCTGCTCCCACCTATCTTGCAATCTTTAAAAACACTGGAACACTGAAGAAATCAGGGGGTTGCAGTAGCGTGCGTGTAGGCTGCAATTATCATACTAATTATCATCCACATCAAATTGATTGCATTTACCAGAAAGCAGAATTAAAAAAAAAAAAATCCCTCTGAACTGTTCATTCCAAGAACAATTAAATTTAAAGTAAGAAGAAACATGACGAATTGCTGACAAGTGTTAAAACATCATCTGTTGGCATCTTCTCTTTCTTTTAAGATGTCATAGCAAAGTCAAAACGAAGACAGAAGATATCAAATGACACATTTAATAGAACATGAGGCAAGATGTTTGCGTGTAACACGCTTTGTCAATCTTTGCTATTAGTCAACACATCAGGGATACTACAGATAACATAATGAAAAGACCCTATTGTAAGATTATGTGCAGCTTCAAACAATATTATCTGAAGTTTATATGACAAGATATGAACCTTGGGAAGAGTCAAGAATAATGTCGCTAGACACAGCAAGGAGACAGTTTCCTTAAAAGACTCACAGATTTAAAGAGTTCTGAATTCAATCAATCCACTATAGAATTTTGTTAGAATTCAGCTGTGTAGCTGTGTGAACAACAAAACTAATTAAGCCTGATGGTGAATGTACACACATCTTGCAGCTGATTGACTTTAACTGAATTATTCCTTGAGCTCTGGGGTAAGCTCATCCCTTAACTAGAAAATCTGCACAGGAGCAAAAGTTTAGCCTCATTCTTGAAAAAACACAGACACCAACAACTGAGTTTTTTTGCCCCATGTTAGGAAATCCATAACATGGCCAACATAAGAGAGCGAATTGTGGACATCAAGATTGGAGGCAGACTGGGCTGCAGTGATCTCACATTGCTGGAGTTTGCAGTCCCAAGAGATATGGGTCAGGTAAAGAGTAAAGTTAGGCCCCTGAACTTCAGGAAGGCAAACTTCCAGCTCTTAAAAAAGATAATCAATACTAGAAGACTACCCTCAGAACAAGGGAGTAAAACAGACTTCTAAGGAAGTCGTCCATAGAGTCCTAGAGCTAACAATCATCATGAGCAAGAAATTGGTCAAGGAAGACAAGAGACCTGCATGTCTGTGTAGGGAACTGCTGGTCAAACTAAAGGGGAGGAAGCAAATGCACTGAGGAAACAAGAACAGGTAATCTGGGAGGAATACAGAGATGACATTCAGTTGTATAGGGATGGAGTGAGGAAGGCCAAGGTGAAGCTGGAGGTAAACCTGGTAAGGGATGTAAAGAATAACAAGGGCTTCTACAGGGATGTTAAACAGAAAAGGAAGGTCAAAGAAGGTGTATTCTCCCCAATGGACAATACTGGAATACTGGCAATAACAGATGAAAAGAAGCCTGAAGTACTAAACAACTTTTTTGCCTCTGTCTTCAATGGCAACTCATCTTCCTACACCTCTCAAGTGGATGGAGAGCACATTGGGGACCATATTCCCTGCTGCAAGTAAAGAACAGGTTCACCACCACCTGAGGAACCTGAATGTAAATAAGTCTATTGGGAGCAATGAAATGCATCCCAGAGTCCTGAGGCAATTGGCTGATTGTAAAAGCACTCTCCATGATATTTGAAAAGTCATGGCAGTCAGGTGAAGTCCCAGGTGACTAGTAAAACGGAAACATTGCACCCATCTATAAAAAGGGTAGAAAAGAGGACCTGCGACCCGTGCCAGTCTCACCTCTGTGCCTGGCAAGACCATGGAACAGATCCTCCTAGAAGCTGTGCCTAGACACAGGGAGGACAAAGAGGTGATTGAGGACTGCCAGCACAGCTTCACCAAGGGCAAGTACTTCCTGACTAACCTAGTGGCCTTCCACGACAAGAGTGACTACATCAGTGGACAAGGGAAGGGCTACAGATATCATCTACAGTCCCCCATAACACTGGTCTCTCAAAACTGGACAGAGGTGGATTCAATGGCTGGACTGATAAGTGGATAAGGAATTGGTTTGACTATTGCATGCAGAAGGTGGCAGTCAATGGCTCAGACGTCAGTAACAAGTGGTGTCCTTTGGAAGTCCATACTGAGACCAGTGTCACTTAACATCTCCATTAATGACATAGACAAAGGGTGCACCCTGAACAAATTTGCAGATGACACATCTGAAAGAGGAGATGTCATGCAGAGGGACCTGGACAAGCTCAAGAAATGGGCCCATGGTAATTTCACAGTTTAACAAGACCAAGAGAAAGGTGCTGCACCTGGGTCAGTATCAACACAGACTAGGAACAAACAGATTGAGAGCAGCCTGGCTCAGAAGGACTTGGGGATGTTGGTGGATGAGAGGCTGGACATTATCTGGTAACGTGCACTTGCAGCCAATGTGCAGCTGATCCAATCCAACCCTGGGATGCATACAAAGCAGCGTGGCCAGCAGAACAAAGGGGAAGATTCTGCCCCTCTTCTCCCATGTAGTGAAACCCTACCTGGAACACTGCATCCAGCTGTGGGCTCCCCAGCACAGAAAGGACAGCAACCTGTTGGAGCAGGTCCAGAGGAGGACTGCCACCATGATTAGAGAGATGGAGCACCTCTCCTCTGAGTAAAGACTGAGAAAAATGGGATTCATCAGCCTGGAGAAGGTTTTAGGGTGACAAAATTGTGACCTTCCAGTATCTGAACAGAGCCTACAAAAAGATAAGACTTTATGCAAGGGCATGTAGTGAGAGAACAAGGGGAAATGGGTTTAAAGAGAATAAGTTTAGATTAGCTATCAGGAAGAAATTCTTAATTGTGAGAGTGGTGGAGCACTGAAAGAGGTTGTCCAAGGAAGTTGTGGAAGTCCCATCCCTGGAAGTGTTCAAGGCTAGGTTGGATGGGGCTCTGAGCCACCTGGTCCAGTGAAAGGTGTTCCTGATCATAGCAGAGGTTTGGAACTCGATGATTTAAGATGCCTTCCAACCTAGGCCATTCTATGATTCTCCCCCATGAACTGCCCAATGGCTACTGAAGGATGATCTCATGCTTTCCTTTGGTGTGGCATTACCAACATCTCTCCTCTGCTGTACTCTTACAATTCCCATAAAAACCTCACATCTCAAAGGTTCAGCAAACTTGCATCCTTCCTTTTTCTCACCAAATTCAGTCAAAGAGGGAGCAGTCAGCATTCACAGATACAATACCAATAAGCTTAACTTGCTAAGACAAACAGGCAAAAAAGGCTTATTATGGGAGGAACATTCCTGGGATTTCTCAAATTGAGTCTGCAGTTTTGAAGTGAGGCTTCCAAATGAGGTTGGGAACCTTCCAGTGATGACACAATATGTGACACAGGGAGAATGTTGTCTTTATGGTTAAAAATTTCATAAAATGATATTATTTGCAGTCTTTTTAAATCTTATTAAATTCTTCTTCTAGAAGAAAATAGTTTTGAGAGGCAACAAAAGTGCAGCTGACAAATAGCTTTTGGAAACGTTTTACATCTACAGAAGTCATTGCAAATGCTGCTAGTTTTTTCCCTCATGCCCAGCACACACATTTCTTTAGACAAACCTGAGCCCACTGAGCAGACAGTTAGCACAATACATACATTTGGTGTTTGCCATCAGAAGTAATTACACAACAATTGAAAGGAAAAAGAGTTTGCTGGCCTAGCAGAAAAAAAGGGAAGGAAACACGAAAAAAAAAGGGAAGGAAACACGAAAAAAAAGGGAAGGAAACACGAAAAAAAAAGGGAAGGAAACACGAAAAAAAAGGAAGGAAACACAAAAGGAAGGAAACACGAGAGAAAAGGAAGGAAACACGAAAAAAAAAGGAAGGAAACACACAAAAAAAGGAAGGAAACACACAAAAAAGGGAGGAAACACACAAAAAAGGGAGGAAACACACAAAAAAGGGAGGAAACACACAAAAAAGGGAGGAAACACACAAAAAAGGGAGGAAACACACAAAAAAGGGAGGAAACACACAAAAAAGGGAGGAAACACACAAAAAAGGGAGGAAACACACAAAAAAGGAGGAAACACACAAAAAAGGAGGAAACACAAAAAAAGGAAGGAAACACAAAAAAAAGGAGGAAACACAAAAAAAAAGGAGGAAACACAAAAAAAAAGGAGGAAACACAAAAAAAAAGGAGGAAACACAAAAAAAGGAAGGAAACACAAAAAAAGGAAGGAAACACAAAAAAAGGAAGGAAGGAAACACAAAAAAAGGAAGGAAGGAAACACAAAAAAAGGAAGGAAGGAAACACAAAAAAAGGAAGGAAGGAAACACAAAAAAAGGAAGGAAGGAAACACAAAAAAAGGAAGGAAGGAAACACAAAAAAAGGAAGGAAGGAAACACAAAAAAAGGAAGGAAGGAAACACAAAAAAAGGAAGGAAGGAAACACAAAAAAAAGGAAGGAAGGAAACACAAAAAAAGGAAGGAAGGAAACACAAAAAAAGGAAGGAAGGAAACAAAAAAAGGAAGGAAGGAAACACAAAAAAAGGAAGGAAGGAAACACAAAAAAAGGAAGGAAGGAAACACAAAAAAAGGAAGGAAGGAAACACAAAAAAAGGAAGGAAGGAAACACAAAAAAAGGAAGGAAGGAAACACAAAAAAAGGAAGGAAGGAAACACAAAAAAAGAAAGGAAGGAAGGAAACACAAAAAAAGAAAGGAAACACAAAAAAAGGAAGGAAACACAAAAAAAGAAAGGAAACACAAAAAAAGAAAGGAAACACAAAAAAAGAAAGGAAACACAAAAAAAGAAAGGAAACACAAAAAAAGAAAGGAAACAAACACAAAAAAAGGAAGGAAACACAAAAATCCAAAACCAAACAGCTGTTTAGAAACATAATTTTGAAAAAAAAGGGTGTTTTTCTCCCCTGCATGCTGATTTTTAAGATTAACCAAGCTATAGATGGAATCTTCGGAACCCTTACTTGAAAGTGCAACATGATACCCAATGGTATCTAACAGAGTAATGATAACTTTCCCTTCCTGAGAAGGGAAACCTGCTATTTCTTCCTCAGACCTGTAGAAGAGAAATACACAATACTGAGTCTTGGAGAGTCCTCCTATGTTTTCATAACCATTACACCTAAAGTTTAACATTTATGCAGTATAATCAGGAGAAATTTACCATAGTTTATTTACCAAGACTTCAGTATTGGGAACTAATGCCCAAATCCCATGCTTGGTGAGGAATGCATACACATATATATGTATATATATCCATATCCAACCCACAGAGTAGACTAGAGGTACCAGATGCACAGATTGCAGAATAGAGCCTGCATTTTGTCATTTACAGTGACTATAAAACATAAGCCCTTCTTTTAAATGTAAGTTTGGGGTTCTTTCTAAAGGTACCATCAGTCTTCATCCTGCTGTGTTAGTAGTTGTGTCAGACACAGTGTTTCTCCACAAGTAGTTAAGTGATAGCATGGGGTTGGATCTTATGAACACCTCCAGGCTCAGGCTCTTACCCTGTTGGAGCTTAGGAAACAGCTTTATGTTCAGTTCAGTCAGCTGCCTGGCGATTATGCCCAGACAACAGGTAGCATACTTGGAAGAGCAACCTTTGAATAACAGTGCACACATTTACATTTACTCATAGTCTACCACAGTCCAATAAAAAAAAAGTTTCCTTTTATAGTTCCCCTCATATTTAATTTACAAAAGCCTTAACTTTTCAAAGCTAAGTTTATGTTGTTCTTTGGTTGGCAACAGACACAATTGCTCCCGAGTCTCATTTGGCTGAGTTATCTTCACACAATAAAAATAGCTTACACATCCTGGTGTACTGATGCATTTAGCTGAGCAGCCAACTCAGTGTGCCCTGCTCTCCTGTTACTTGCAAAGCAGTCACTGAGATTAACTCTGCCTTTGCCCATGACCTTGGTGAAGTTGGGGCTGCCAGTGCAGATTCCTGTGGCTTTATAAAACATATGCCAGGTTCAATCTTCCCTTACACGCTCCTACTAAAAGCACCATGCCAGAAGCAGCAGCTCCCAGATTCCACTGAGGAATCATCAAACTTTGGAAAGCAGAAAGAACATTTAACATCAGGTTTCCAGTTGAACCTAACAAGCAACAGCAGAAAAGATGGACAAGTGTATGAGAGGTGAGACACAAAAAAAAAAAAAAAGAAGAGAATGGCTAATATTTTGTCTGCTGCTAATAAAGACTGACCTAACACATGGGTCTATCTTTATCAATAGTTGACAAAATCCCACAAGACTCTCATGTGCATAATATGGCTTATACATGGAATAAGAGCAGACCTGGAGTGCTGATCAGAGATTTTCACATTTTCCAAACTTTCAGTGAACTTAGGGCAACACAAAATGCATAAAAGAATAATTATCCTTCTAAGCGTTTAAGTACTTAAATTTGCTCTTGCAAGGCACTGTCTCCACCTCAAATTCAAATTTAATGATTGATCCAAGGTAAACCTAACAGAGGCTTGTTGAAATTCAGTGAGTACCTTTGTCAAAAAATTCAGTTTCTATCAGTATATACTTGATTTTTCCATGTGCTTATCCAAATATAACAAAGATCAGAATGCAATGCTGCAAAACTGAGGAACTGTAAAGAGGAATGCCTAGCTCTGAAAAGATGTATTATGGAAAGGAGGTATTTAGGGATTTCCACTCCATTTATAGCAAAACTGGCAAATTTCCCTTATTAAGTCTAATTGAGCCCATTGAATCTTGCTACTTTTTTTGGGGTAAACACCAAGTGCCAGGAAGAAGGAACATATTTCTGTGGCTTGGGTTGTCTGGTTTGCCTTTGGAAAATTTCCAGACCTCATCTGACCCTTAAAAATGAGGTTTAACCCTAATAGCTGGACTAAGTCACTGTCATTTAGATGAGCACACTGCAGCTCAAACCCAGGTCAAGAGTGAAGGAATTCTGTTGCCACTTGACAGCTGTTCAGTGGCTTCTTCAGTTGGTGTTCACAGTAAGTTTTCTAGCAGACAGGCACATAACCTAAAATTTACTGCCACAGTGTGCAGTGCTCAGCAGAAAAGCAAAGAGCTGAGTCATCAGGGAGACAGTGACTTTCTCAATACTGACTTTTTCCAAGTCAGACTTGACACACTGAAGGAAAACAAATAAGACTGAAAGCAGTTGAGTACATTACTATTTATTACTCTTTATTTAGTATTTGAACTAGCTATCTTCTACCAGTTTAAAAGAAAACTTACTTCACAGGAATGGATCTTCTGAGCCATTGCTCTGATTATCTTGGTATTCAGGCAACCTGCCAGAACCCATCAAGGAAACTCACTGTTACCCATCTTCCTGCTCCAAGAAGTCATGAAATTCCACTAGAAGGTGTCTTAGGCTACAACAATCCCAACAGCTACCAGAAGCCATACCTAGCTGGCTTCCTAAAACTGAATAAATTCTCTACTCTCATGCTGCACAATTAATCACAAGGTTCATTTTGACCTTGTGCTCTGTGAAAAAGCCTACTGAACAGACACCTGTCTAATTATCTTCTTACCAACACATTACTGCTCTAACACATACACAGGAAGAATACAAGGGCAAAAACAAGGCAAGGGGAAAGCAGGAACACACACAACAGGGACAACGAAAGAGAGAGAAATTATGTATACTGAAATCTCTGACCTGAAATTCAACAAAACAGCTGCCACAGTATAGCTGGAATATCACCTTTCCTAGCTTCTGCCTTCCTGACTGGTATACTGGTATTTCCATCATCCCCATCACAAACAAGCTCTATTATAAACTATCATATGGAAAGATAAAGTATTTCAGCTGTTTGAAATATAGACACTACACTGAATGTTTATCAACATGCATTGTGGCTGGCCAGATTCCTCTGAGAAACTGCTAACCACTTGGTGATAAAATACTTAGTACTTATCCCTGTGTTTAAAGAGCAAGATATTGAAGAAGAAAACCCACATTCTGGCCTTAAGGCACTGATGGCAAGTTAGCAATAGACAAAGCTCTGACTACCAGCAAGAAAGCAATGAGCTTGTTTTGCCTCTACTGGAAAGTCAGAGCAATAACTCTGTAACAAAGCAGCAGTGGAACCAGACAGAGGAACATTATGGAATCACAGCTGAGAGCCCTCCTGTCCTGTGGCCCATTGGACATAGTTTCCCTTTCTGCATTTTTTACTTCATTAGCTCATAAACTAATGCCTTGCTAATAGATATGAGGAGGAGAAAGATGCTGAAATGTTCTATATTATTTTTAATGGCATTTAACACACATCAATTATTCCGCAGGCTCATTTAGCACCTAATATTGAGGAGGCATTTGAATATTTCTAGAAAGTAATATAATCTAGGTATTTCTAAAGATAGTCTTGCTAACAACCTTTGTGCAAGAGACCTGGAATATTGCCACTAAGATGCCAGCCAACAGTGGAGACCAAATGAATTGTCAGATTTCACCAGCCCCCCAGTGTGCTCATGAGCAAGAAAAGTCAGCCTAACACTATCTTCTACCTGAATACAATGTGGATGTATTTCTGAGATCTGACTAGGTGCTACTGACTTTTTGCCTCTCATTAACAGTTAGGACATAGCAAATTAGGAGGATCGTTGTCCCATTACTCTTTCTTTTAGGATACTTTATCTATGGTTTCTTTCAATGCCCGACCTTCAGTTGGCATCTGAAATATATGGTTTCTTCTCTTTTTTCCTAAGGAAAAAGGGATTTTCTCTTAATTGTCTTCATTTTTACTAGCACACAGTTCTCAGTCATTACCAGTAATTAGTGAATTGTTAATGTTAAAACTGCTTTCAGAGATACCCGAGCTACGAAACTGAGTGCCTTATGTCCCAGCCTGCCTGTGTAGCTTTGATTCCTCATGTCAGACAGACTGTCCCACACAAGGATTTGCCATCACTACAAGAAGCTCTGCCTTGGATGTCATCCCACTCAGCAAAAGCAGCATCATGTTAGAAATAGCTGTACCATCATCCCTGATAAAGTGCCACTTCCTCATTCATTTTCATCAGTTCTAAGAGCCACTTGCACTTCAGGCAGCAGCCTTCAGAGTACCACAGAAGGACTAAGTTCAGAGCTTCTCACAAAATTGCTGCAGACTTCTTCACACATCAAGCAATGCCAGTAGCCCAGAACATAGTTTAGGCAATTTTGGTTCATTAGCATCTGTATCTCCTCCTTGATTCCATCCCTCAAGCCAGCTTAGTACATCTGAAGGCAGGAAGATCCCACAGCTGCATGGATGCCAGTTCAGAAGCTGTGATTTTGTCTGGCTTTCCTGCCCACCCCTCAAATTCCTTAATTCAATTGATAAATTCCTTGAATCAAAAAAAAAAAAAAAAATCGACATTTTAGACTAATGGCTTCTTATTCTGACATTGAGAAAGAGGAATGCTTGAAGAAACCTAGCTTGAACCAGGTACTAATGCCTCTTTCCCAGGGCAGTCAGAAGGAACCTCCAAATCAAGTTTCAAAGATGCCTCGCCTCCCCTGCAACATGACATTTTCTCAGGCTCAAGGGGCAGTGAAAAAAAAAAGAAACCCAAACACTATTCTCTGAACAGCTTTATATAAAAAAAAACCTGAGCATACAAATTCCATGTGTCCATGAGAGTGATAAGTTGATAGAAACTTATTAAAAGCCTTCCCCAGATAGCATATTTGAGATAGATAAACATGCTCCAGCTTATCCAACACAAAATATAAGCATGTCTGGGTAGCACAAAGCAAAACAAGTCGAGGAAAAATGTATTATTTTCTGTGACTCATTGACCTCACCCTTTCAAATCTTTCACCTAATGGACCTTCAAACTTCACATAGATAGAGGAAATGAGAAAAGAAAAACTTAGAGGAAAGAAGGAAGAAATCAATTTAACTTTTAACATTTCTTAGATGCATCAAAGGTCTCAGCTATGTAGTTCTATTAGGTTTGTGTGTGGATTCTTGTAAGATGCATGTGGAAAAGCCTTCACTGGGTTCACTGCGTGAGACTAAAGAAAATGCAGACTATGAATTTTGAACTTTAATCTTTTTCTTTCCTGGAAAGCTATCTTAAAAAAAAATTAAAAAGTTTATTTAAACTATATATAGATGCTGGCAAGTTGCAAGGCTGAATACAAATCTCTTATCCAATACAAATATTTTGCCACTCGGCTCATGAGAGCGCACAGCAGTATTCCAGCCTCCCAAACAGAACCACAGCAAGCCTATACATCCTCACAGTTGGTATTGGCATTTATAATATCCATGAGGCAAGTTTATAAGCTTATTAAACCCAAAATGCAGAATACAAAAGCTGACAGTAAACAAAGAAGAAAAAGAAAAGATTAGAGTAGAAATGACAAAGGAAAACAAGAGTCAAATGTAACAATAAAATACACGTGGAGGGAAACTACCACGAGCACACCTTAATACATTAGAACAAATTATTTTCCTGCAAATGTTGGATAGTCTAGACATACTTTCAAGCAACATTCCTGGTAGTTAATGCCTCAACTCTGCTAGAGGTTTGACAGGGGTGTAACACTACAATCTTTATTATACGCCTATGTTTCCCTCTCTCCTCAAAAAGAAAATCAAGTGTGCGGAGCATAAGGTGCATCTCATATGATTTGTTAGGATGATCTCCTCCTGACTTAGGAATTCATCTCCTATTAACAGACAACTGCAGACACACACAGGAAGAGGGGAACAGTGCTTGTATGTATCAGTTTTGAACTTTTTCTTGCTCACTGTCTAATGCCCTAGATTGAGCAAGCAATAACCACTGAAAAGAGTTAACCTTTAGTCTATGCATTCTTCACTTTTACCCTAAAAATTCAGTGTTGCAAAAGTAAAAGACAAAGCACTTCTGGCAAAAGAACCCTATTTTTATATGAAGGGAAGGCACAAAACTCACAATACTTTGTGAAAATATGAGTATTAAAACTGGGAGGATACTGAAAAAGGTAGCTAACAGCCCATGAAGCACTTAGCCAAGTTTTCCCCATCCTAATCTGAACACAAATTAAGTTCATGGTTTCTTTTGCTTTAGTTTTTGAGGCTAAATCACAACTTAGTGGAAGTTTCCTGTCTTAGTCTACAAATGTCCTTCAAAAACAAAATCCAGGATGTCAGATCAAGGGTTTGTTCACCATGATAATTTAAACTTTCTGTGATGTCAATGGGGAGTGGTAGTTTTGGTTTTTGTGGGTTACTGGGGTTTTTGTGTTGGTTTATTTTACTGTGTATGTAGAAAGACGTACGCAAAAACAAAAGTAGAGACTGGAAGGAAGCAAAGCCAATGCAATCATTACTGAAAAGACACCTGAAAAGTTTTTAAAGATAAAGTTGCTTTAGTTGAAATACATTGTTCTTTAATAACAAAAGCAAGCCATATCCTAGTGTAGAGTCAAAAAAGTCTTTTGATTTTGATAAAATAACAGAAACCTTGAATACCATTCAAATTCTTATAAAGAATCATTAACTAGAATATTGTTTCCTGCCTGTCACTTAAGAGTTCTTGGCTTCAGTTTCCATTAACAAGTTTTCCTGAAGTTTTGACCATTGCAACCACTTCACAAAGAAACCCTAGGGCAGCGGGGGAGGAAGGCTAGCATAAGAGAGCAGACTTCATGCATTGCCAAAGGGCATCAAACACCCACACTTGTAGCTTAAGTGACAAGATGCAAAGGATAGGGGGATCCAGGCACAATAACCATCCCAAACCAGAGAGGCGCCACTGCATTAGAGGAGGCACAGCTGTACAAGCTCCTCCATGAGGAGAAACTGCATCCAAGAGTCTGCCAAAGGATATCCTGCAACAACCTCAGAGAGCAGCGTGACCCAGCTGGGCTAGTGCAGGTAGGTAACACTCTCAGATCCCCTCACAAATTCATTTTAAAAGGATGCATGTGTCAACCTGAGATTCATATCCTTTTTGACAAGGGCATATTACCTGATGGGGCTGTGAACTGGACCATCTGCTGTAGGAAGGAGCACCAGAAGTCTTGTTGGCTGTAGGTCTCTGCAAAATAAAAGAAGGACATGTCAAATATTCACCCACGTGTCTGTCATACACACAGGCAACTTCACCAAACTCAACCACGTAAATACCTATAGTTTAAAAAAAAACAAAACACCCTAAACAAGAGCCTCCAGAAACCACAAATATGAGACAGTTGCACTAAATTCATGTAGATGGAAGCTTGATGAATTTGCAACCAATGCTCTGTTCAGCCTTGAACCTCAGGACCTCAACATTCACTTCAATTTGTACTTTGTTCCCTAGACTGCATATTTAAATGCTAAACCCCCACCTAAACTGAGGCTACAAAGCACTACCCATTAGGCAGACAATTTAATCAGGTTAAGCAAACATGCTGTAAAGGAAGAGCAACTGAAATCACCTCTCTGGACTTGTGAAGAGCCTCTGACACTGTCCCACACCAGACCCTTGGCTCTAAATTGTAGAGACACAGATTTGACAGACAGATCCAGCAGCAGATAAAGAACTGGCAACAAGGTCATACTCAGCTGCGGTCAATGGCTCACTCTTCAAGTGGAGAACAGTGACACATGGAGTTTCTTATGGGTTGGAAGAATTGAAGGGAGGGTGTCAAAACAAAATACTTGCTCTTTCAGAATCACTTCACCTTATCTAAGTTTCATTTTTGAATATTTTTGAAATATGTAGTGGATTATTTATATACCAACTTTCTTTTTAGGAAAAACAGCCTTTATAATTTATCTCTACATTTCTTTCACCCATTTCTTTATTTTTTCCCCTAAGAAAAAGACCATACTTTCACATCCACATCACGTGTGTCACACACAGACTTTACAATCAAACTGCCTTTGATACTGCTGAATAATCAAAGTATTACAGCATCTAATAGAACTCCATCAATTATTTTATTACACATTATCTCTGGTTTCAAAATTATTTTATATCATCAACTTCAACACCATCTACACCCAGTTTAAACTAGAGTCTGGTGTAATAGAAGAGCTTCAAATCCACTCCTTGCTTATGTGAATGTGGTGATTAAAAAAAAAAAAAAAGAAAAACAACCAACCAACCAAACACACTGGATAGCACAGCCAATAACCAAGTTTCTTGCAAGCATATCACTACTATACTGTGTAAGCTCATGTGTTACAAAATCTGCATGACAACAAGGCTACTTATATCAGGAAGACCAGGTGGGTTTAAGTTTCTTTTGCATGAGATCTGAATTCAAACAGGCTGTACAGGCATAAGATACTAATTTATCAGTACATTATGTCACCAGCAGGATGCTAATAAGGGGGACAGATTCATATTTGAACCATATGGACATAAATTACTAAAAAAAAAATGCAATTGTGACAACCATGTGAGATTTATACCACAATGTAGTACAGTCTTTGTAAGTATGAAAATAAATAGCTTATGGCTTTTAACACCCAAGGATATAGTACATTTCTAGGCCAATTATAACCACCAGGGCTTATACATCATTACATATTCTAAAGCTGGCATGTCATTCTAACTAATGAGAAACAGCCACTGCTGGAATTGTATTTGTGTGTTAGTCTATCAAAAAGCAGTAATTTTACAAATTTAATTATTAGCATTACTGTATAGTGTATTTATCTTCTCCTAGACACCCTTAAAAGGATGGGCATTTTTAATGAGCAGATACACCATGTAACAGAATAACACTTTTTTTTTTTTGATAGAAATTTCAGAAAAGACAAAGTGCACATTATGCTGGTCTCAGCTTTGTGAAAAACTATCTCCATCTGCTTCAGAAGAATGACCAGCCAATCTCTGAACAACAAGTTGAATAATGGGATAGCTGGAGTTTTTTCTAAAAGCACCTGGAAATCGTTTTCCAGCAAGATCCCTTTCCACCAGCACCACACACCTTTCTTAATTAATATATATGTAATGATGTCTGCCTTTAGTATCATGCAATAAAGCTGCATCTTCCTCCTGTCTAAACTCATAAATACCAGTCTGGGGTTTCATTACTCACTCCAATACCTTTAGTAGGTACATTTCCTACACAGCAATCACTCTTTTGAACTTTTCTGTCTCGGTTTCAAGGACATCCGAAAGATAAATATCCCACAGAGAAACAGTGCTGCAATATTACAGAGAAACAGGCAAATCCTTTCCAGGACAAACATCCAGCAAACAAATACTTCCCAAGACAAGGACAGAAGATGATTTCTCTTTTTTTTAACGTTACAAAAAAGAAAATACTAGCACTTCAGAAGTACTTATTAGATGACTTTCATCTTCCAATATGATTAAGATGGCATTTTAAAAAAAACTGCAAATAGTAGTATAAAGACTTTTATTTTTCCTACCCTTCCAAGATTTTTTTCCCCTTCTCCCTTCACAGACAAAGAAGCAGGCTCACTTGCATGTTCCAAGGCAACCAGACTACTGGGTTATAGAGCAAAGGCTTGCACTGCTCACACACAGAAGCTTCTGTATTAGACTATTCAGAGAAGATTCTGAAATACTTAGAAAATACTTTCATCTAAGCTTCTGTCCCAATTCTAAAGGGCAACAGGAAAAAATCTGAAGGCCAGACCACAAACCCTGCTCATCTCAATGGTTAAAATATTTAAAGCAAGTGAAAAAGCTGTGCACAAGCAAACTCCAAATGCACACACCTCCACCCCTATTTTGCTGCAACCAGTAGAAATTAGACACCCACCTGCCTCTAAGAACAGGTCTCTTGATATCTAGCAGCATAGGCCATAAGCCAGACCATATACTCTGCTGGATGAGCAGCTTTTGCATGCAGCTTGCACCTCAAAGACCTCAAGGGTTGCATTTTGACAAGCTATTTTACCAGGGAGAACACAAGCTGCATTCAGCCCTTTAAACCCTTTCTTCAGTTAAAATCACCTCCCACATCACTCCCCTTTTGAGAAAGAAGGAGCACAAACACAGGATATTTAAGAATGATCCCTCTGGCACAATTAGCACTTTAGCACAAGCCCTGGACATAAACTTCCTCCCTGGTCTTGCAGAGCTCCCTAACAGCATCACTAAAACAACCTAAACCAAACAGCCATCAACACCTCCAGAGCCTCAAGCAAGTCCCACTCGTAGCTGCCTTTACTTCCATTCTGCTTCCCCAGCTCATTTCTGCTCCCTAAGCTGCCTCTCAGCCATACGCAGATACAAAAGCTCCTCCCCAACTATTAAAAACTAATTAAGACTGACTGCCCTAATTACCTGCTGTCCAAGCTGTTCCTTATGTCCTGGCCCTTCCCTCATTCCCTCCACCTGTGAACAAAGGTCAAACTCACTGAGCTGCAGATGAGCACCTGTTGTTTTAAAAGACCACAAAGTTTTGCTGAAAATTTTAGAAAGGTTTAAGACTCACAGTAGACTATACTTCCAAAGGCAGTAAGACTGGAAACTGGATGTGTGAGCTTTGTTACTGAGATGGAAGTTGTGGAAAAAATGGAGAGGGAAGCTGGTGGTCTGCACACTGCTGCCCAGGCAGCAGTCAGTGTGAGAGGCGAAAATCTGATGTAGCTTCATGTGCAATGCTTCAAGCACTTAGCCAAACCTGAGCTTCAGTGTGAGGAATGCTGATGAAACATCAGATCGCCTCCAAATCCTAGTGAGACCAAGAAAAAAAAGTACTTCTCACTCTCTGAAAGTGGCACAGATAAAAGAAGAGCAAATGATGCAGTATATGTGCAAAGATGCTTTTTTTTATATGCAGTTCACAAGAAAACTGTTTTCTCAGAAGATTCCTACAACTGAACACAGCAAATAACATAGCAAGAAGCCAGGAAAAAAACTTTTTAAAGAATACATGGAAATCAATACAATGGAGTATGGCTCAAGAGGAGAGTTCAGGAAATACATGCTACTACTTTATTCTTGGGTATAAGGCTACCAGTGACTGCATGCAATACAAGCCAAGAACATATATAGTCCCTAAATAATTCCTCAATCAGTCAAGGAGAGATCCAAGATAAGGTCACACTTCAAATTAATGAAAAAAAGGCAGAGCCCAGAATTACAAGTGTCATTACTCTGACAATATTTCTAAAAGCAAAAAAAGGAGTATATATTCTGATAACAAAGGTAACGTTTATAACCTGTTCTACACCCAAACAAACGTATAAAGTCTTGTCATGAGCATGGCAATTCATCCCATTAGTCTGGAAAAGTATCCTGAGATGGGATGATTTACTGTCTGGAAGTACCTGTCTCTTTCCATCCACTCACTGGAGAGCAAGGCTAAGCAGGCAGTTTAATTGAGACATCTAACTGGGGATGGCTAATGTTAGGTGAAATTAAATCTACCCACAGCTCCTGTTCTCCTTGCTACCAAGGGACCTAAGCAATTTGTCCTCTTCTACCTTTCAAAGGGTTATTATGGTAGCAAATTTGTTATGCAGTCAGGGTGCTTGTGAACTGCCTTGTGAACTCCCACAAACTGGGTTACTCTTCAAAATACACCTCACTGGTAAAGACAAAACACTGCCTTGACTCACAGGACTTCAAAATGTTTGGCTGGGCAAGAAGGGGAGAACATTATTTTCTTTATAAATAGAGAAAATAAAATATGAAAAGAAATTGAATGTATACTAATTACTTAGTCATACCAAAACCCTTTTTCTTCAAATAAAATCTACTTACACCTGCAGTACTCTGAGAATGAAATTAGTTACATGAAACACCTGATATACCACCAATTCCTGGGCTCTGGCTTTCTGGCCTAAAACCTTGATGGCATTCAGCTGGTCTCTAGTTCATCTGGTTTACAAAAGATGCTGCTTCTTTAAAGAATATAGAGTCCAGTTGTTTATGTATAGATGGATATGAAATTGAGGATATATTATGCACTGTACAATATCTAGAATTCTTTATTTCTTGTATTTGCTAAGGAATTTTCCTGATTTTCTCTTAAATTAAAAAAAAAAAAAATCATTCCCTGAACAAAGTTATAGAGATAGCTGACAACTCTGTAAGATACTAAGGCACTGAAGTTCTTTCTCTGAAGTTTGTTTTCTTCTTTTTTTAGTGGAGTTTTATATATCTGTGGCTTTTGCAGAGAGGAACCAGCAAGGTTATGCTAAAAAGAAACAATATTCAGGGGGTGCTTCTTGTGAGACACAGGCCTTTGGGTTAACTTTTTTTTTTTTTCACAGCAGGAATTTATGAAGAAAACATGAGTAAAAAATAAAGTTTTAACTTCTCATACTATAAAGAGCTATAATATCCTTTATGACTGTCCAGGAAGGAATAACGAACAAAGTCCTTTTGACATTAGCCACAGCAGACTGGAGCAGTGGGAGCTGGTTTTTGAAGTATTGAGTTTTATTTCTTTTTTACTTATTGAGCTTATCCCACAACAATGCAGTACAGAAAATGACAAGTTACTAATTCCTATGTACAAGGTAAGTAGAAATGGTGACAATTTATCTGATACTATCTGATCAAAAATGGTGCTTAGAGGAATTACAGAGTCTGAAATTTGAACCAGTAATATCTCATGAAACAACACAGACTTCATGCCTACATATCAATCCATACCTGCCTCTGGTCTGGCTCCAGACACCCTTAAGCCATGCTGATTCTCTGTGTGAGGTAAGACCTCACACACTTGATAATACTAAATCCTTTACAGCCTCTTCCTCACAAACATCATCTCAAGGGATCAGAGAAGTCAGCTCAGTGGAAAGGGTAGCTCTGTGCTTCCAATCTGGTACCACACCTGGCTCCACAGGGAGACAAACCCCAGTAAAGCCTGTTCATTACAAATGTGCTGCTCACCCATGAAACCATTTTCACTTCTGTGCAATAAATACACACAATTCCTTGCTCCCTTCAAAAACTCAGCCCATTTTTCAATACCAATACCATGCTGGAAATTCATAGCTAGCACTCTGAACATAAGACTAAACAAATTCCAAGTACTTCAAATATCCATGTTTTTTTCAAAACCATACAACTTAAAAATCCTCCAAAACTTCCTGGAAAACTGCCTGCTTCCTAGTGATGCTAGCTCTACAAAATTGCAGAGTGATGGATTTATTTTTTTTTTTAGAAAAAAAGGAAGACAGGAAAAAGTTATATAACCAGATTAATAACAGGAATGTAATTTCATTACAGCCATGCAGCGTTTTTTACCCCTCGACAGCGAACATTGCTGATCATGGGTTAGGACACGATGCAAAGTGCAGTGATGTTGACAGCAGTGGAAGGATGGTAGGTGACATGACAATCTGGTCTTCTCCTCCATGCAAAGGGTGCATGATGCATGCCTCAGCTTGCTTGGCAGCTGAGAGAATAGCATATGTCAGAGTGACATCATTGTTTTGCAGTGATGAGGTGATGCAGGGGAATCACCAAGTATATTGCTCCATAGAAGTATAAAATCAGGAAGAAAACATTAAGAAATCAGCCAATCTGGATAGAATGGCAGAACATAAAATGTAACAGAGTTGCAAGAGGTAAAGTTTGCAAGTAAAGAAATGCATTTATAAGTTGTGTATGAAAAAGTGCGTAGTGGGAAAACAATCTTTCCTTAACGCTGTTACACAATGTCATTGGGGATTACTTCCTCTAGCTTACAGAAATCAATGTTATGACAGGAAGAGACAGAGCAGGAGAGATATTGACTGAGCTGTCAACCATAGGAGTACATCTCTCTGAACCTGTGGGTTTGGGCTTTGATGAAGCAAATGCATTCAATAGACACTTTTATAGGAACGCAGGCACTCACTCAAAGTACTCACATTTCATATCCACTGTCTGGTCACAACCATCAACATAGTGACTCATAATTTTTGAGGTGAAATTGTCAAAAGTAGTATATGTCTATCACCCAGCCCCATCCATGGATTCTTGACACCTAACAATTTGACATGGGCTCTGAACTATGGTGCAGGGGTTGTCATGACATTGTGATTCCCTCTCTTTTTTCTCTTTGTCCACTCCTGTTCACTTATTTAATAAATTCTTTAAAGAAGGAAAGAGGGAACCTTCTAGACAAAGCCAGAGATAAAAATATCATGTCTTCATAAACTCTCTTTACACTTACCAACCAGGAGCTTTGTGCTAAAAAAACCCCAGACCTTCCCTACATGTCCTCCCATATCCTACTTGATTGTTAAAAGTAATAATAAATGCATTTTAAGTTTCAAAGTACGTATTTCAATGGTAATGAAGTCCACAGGCCTTTTATATCTCACAAATCAAATAAGAACTGATATTAGAAATTGTGTATTAGAAATCCATCTCAAACCACATCTACCTTAGCAGAACTGACTGGTCAAGCTCAAGCCAACAGTACTGTAACCACTAATTCCTTCTCCTTTCCGATTTTTAGCAAACAAATGAAGTGCAGCATCCTTGAAATCACAAAAAAGCTGAACAACTGTTACTCTTGGTGACAAGCAATAACATATTTCTTAGGAATTTTAACTGGTGAAAGAAATTATCTGTGGAGATGCTGTAGACATCATGGTTTCTTGTGCAGTCAGCACTTTCTTCCAAAGCCAGAGAGAGTTTGAAGATAAGCTGCAAAGAGATTGAGGAACAACCTTCAAGTCTTCCAGATGGAGTTGACATAAAGTTGGCATTCTTGCCCCATAAAATGCACAATTAAGAAATTGTAAGAAAGTCACAAGACATAGAAACATGAAGTTAGATAAAGAGGAGAAATCAGCTGGGGAAAAAAAAAAAAAAAAACCAAAAAAAAAACCATGGAGACATTCAATTGTTTGAGGTCAAGAACTCCCCCAAACGCTACAGAGAAGGTAGGGGAGCACAACACAGCCATAGGAAAGAAAATTCAGTCATAAAGTGGCTTTCTAAAGCAGCTGCTTTTGTGGAACTAAGTGTAGTATTATGTCAAGCAATGTTCTATTATCATCAATCAGTAATTTAAACAAGGAGCCAGGGAATGCCACAGTCCTGGATATCACCAGGACACCCACTCCTATTGAAAGAATGCTCAAGGAGGTATAAGATGCGTTCTCAGAAGAACTTGGAACATTTGACATCTTTTACATCCTTTAGACTCTCACCATTTTCCTGAGTAAATGAAATGCTGGGGCATGAGGAGATGTAGGGGAAGTGGTCGCAGCACCAGCCTGAAAGAGCTCAAAAAGTGTTTGCACAATGCTCTCAGGCACATGGTGTGACTCTTGGGGATGGTTCTGTGCAGGGCCAGGAGTTGGAATTGATGATCCTGATGGGTCCCTTCCAACTCAGGATATTCTATGATTCTATGACACAGACAGTCTTGGCTATGGCAGAGAGCAAAATGGGATTAATTTTGTGGGACCAAAAGACCCAGCTTTCTTCAGAAGCCTGCACAGGCCTGCAAAAATGGAATTAACAGGTCTGTGTTGATTTGAGATAAAGGAATAACACCAAGAACATAAATTAAATTGATTGTAATGAGAGCTGTTCTGTTTGAGCAGCTAATCTGAGAAAGATTATCTGTTCCATTTTAATAGCAGACAAGAAATATTAAAAGTGACCCAGAATCTTTGAGTAATATTGGATCTGAGGTATTAAAAGATAACAAAGTGACCACACTGAAAACTAGTATTGAGTAGGAAACCATCAGACATGCACTATAGAGGGTATCAAAAAACATTAGAAGAACAAATGCAAATATAAAGACAATGGATGTTCCCATAAAGGCATGAGGGGACCTTTCCTTTTTTATTAATGTTTACCAAAGAAAATAAGAATTCAGATTTATGCTTACATTGAAAATTATAATAAAGCCAGAACAGAGAATAGCCTTGATAAGACAATGCAAAAGACAACAATGCAGAAATTAAAGTAAAATATGGCATACCATAGATGTAATAATCAAAATATTTTACATGTGTTTCAGTACTGGGAGGGAAGGGCATGAATCATGAAGGTTGAGTAAAATACAAAAATAAAAATCTTTATTTGCAAACAATGGAATCATAGAAAGGTGGAGGAGGTACTATAATGATCTCTTTAATGGTGAGAAATAAAAGTGAACAACAAATGGTTATTTTCTAGATAAAGGAGTCATTCCCAGAAGAATCAGATTTTTAAAGGCAATCAGACATTCAGTAAAAATGCTGGCAATTCCTGCTAAATTATTAAGATTTGGATGCAATAAGCTTAGTCAAATTTTTTACAAGCTAATTTTGATAATATTTCCTAAGAGCAGAAAGAGAAAGTCACATTTCCAATTTCAAAACCAGGATGTATTGGAAATATAGTAGTTGTTTTTATGCTTCTTCCCATTTCAACCTCAAAAATCCAGCTTTCATACCTTTTACAGACATACTCTTTAAACACAGGAAACAGTGAGTGATGGCAGACATTGGTTTCTGGCAAAGAGTTCCCCTCCAAGATTAGTCACAAAAAAATGAAAATAAGCAATCACTTAGGTGATTTAACCTAACTCAGTTATGTGTTGTCTCCAGGAAAAATGCTGATATAATGACAATTAAAGTGTAATTTCTTAGAGGATTTAGGAATAATCTAGTGGGTCCTTGGCCTGTAAGGAGAATATCTGACATCTTGGAACATCACAGCACAAGTATGAGACTGTTATGTTGGAAATTGGATGCTTTTCAAGTAGAGATACAATGAAATTTCTGCTCTGTTTCATAGCAATCCAATGCTAAAGTGGGAAGTTGAAGAAGCCCCACACTTTTCAGATCAGTCCAGTCATTGGTTGGAAGGTACCAAAGCAATCTGCCTCAACTTCTGAGTAAGTGACTGCCGCAGGAAAGACAAGGTCAGAAAGAATGGTGGGTTTGGATCAGTGAACATGAATGATATTCAAGGATTGTAAAACCAGGTAAATAGCCTTGTAATGATAAGATTTTGGGCAAGCTTTCTGTCAGGCAATGAGGTTTCAATGAGCTTGGTAGCCTAAACAACTGATGGCTTTAAATAATAGTAGAAGTTTGTGGGAGGAATAAATTCAATCATTTGCTGCTTTGAACCTAATGACAGAAGGAAAAATCACTCTGGACAAAAGACTCTAAAAAGTCCCCAAATTAAAAAAAAAGAGATCTCTTTACTAGATTGGCAGTGGTATTACCCAATCATCAGCTGAGAAAAGCTGAGAAATGGAAGGGGTGACATTGTAGTACAGTTTGACTGCAGTCAGTGCAAGCACAATGTAACTGGCAGGGGTGACAGCTGCTGTGGCTGGGATGTGGCACGGAGTTTGCCAGCTGCCAACCACCACAGCAAACTTACTGAGTTCCTGGGTACATGAAGTGATCTCATTTTGTTGTAGGCATTTCTAGAGAGAACTACTTAGCTTCCTGTTCTGCACAAGATTCACACCACCACTCTTAGTGCTCCAGCAACGTGTTGAACACAGTTTTTATAGGGATTCTAGTCAAGCAGGTGATACTCTTTTGCATGCTTGTTTATGTAAATACTGTGAAATCCTACACCTATTGTCTCCACCTACCTTCCTCTTCTACCAGCAGCAGCTGCCAGGTGCTCCCTGTTCCCAACCCCTGTGCTCACTCCCTGTGTCCAGGAGCATTCCTTCTCCCCCAGGCCTATTGTGCAATCTAAACCCCAGCACCACAGAAGGTGAGACAGGATTTCAAACCTGGCTGCCACTGCAAGAGGAGAGATGCAACATAGTGGACAGAGCAGCAGTAACTGCAAAAATTTATCATCCCAGCTTCTTCAAATGCCCCTCCCTGCTCCGTGATCGAGGCACACCAGAGCAATAAATTCTTCTAAGAGCCCTTAAATCTATCACATTAATTGCTAAATGCAGAGTAGCCATTCATCTTTCCTGCTAACATGGCAATGCATGAATTTGCTGTAAGATTTTTTTTCTAATGTTTCCTTATCATTAAACTATAAAATAAAAGAAAATGTAACATCACTGTCTACTTTGAGGATAATGCTTTTTTTGAAGCCTGGAGAGGAGTTCAGCATGAAAATCATGAAAGATTAGGAGGACTGTCAGCACAAAGGGACAGATATTTTCCTGCTCTATTCACATGCATTTAAAAATGCATGTGAATAACACTTATTTTTAGACTTCAGAAAGAATAAACAACACCCATATTTCCAGAAATTTCCTAATAACATTCTCCTAAAATTTCTTTTCAGAAATATCACAGAAAGTCTTCCTTCATTTAGCATTGAGAGTAAGTGAAATTGGAATGTATTTTACCAGAGGGGTCAAATATTTAAAATAATAATATCCTTTGCAGTTGGTTGATAAATATACATGGAGAGAAACTTCACTGAAAACACAGGCACTAAGAAGAGGCAAAATTCAGATTGCGAGCTTGTCCTTTGTCAATTTGTTCAGCACACAGTAACCTTGTCAAATCAAGAAAATTCCAAGTGTATTAGGAAAGGCTGCCCTCTTCAGACAAACTTAATAAAAGGTATACAGAAGTTCTGAGTGTCTTATAGTTAAAATAAGAATGTGGTGAAATTAACTGTGCAGTGCAATATTAGCATATTAACCTTCTTCCGCTTAATAACTATTTTCTATCACATAAAGAAAAGCATTTTTTGTCATTAGCTACATATTAATGTCTGATTTTTTAGACTCACAACAGACCCATTTATACTGTTTCTGTAAGGATGCTATAATTTCAAGTCATATGCTGAAATATAGACACACAATTAATAAAGAAATCTATTGGGCCTGAACTTTCCCTATGTCATGTTTAGTGCTGTCATGTGGAAGAATAACACATTTTGCAGCACTGAATTTCTGTCACAGGGGAATTTTCATTAAACATGATAAAATTGCCTATTTTCCTCTAACAAAACTTGGGGTTTAGATAGGTTTTGATCTTCCTAATGATCTAAACTAGTGAGTGGAAAAAAAGTCTTTGTCATCATGATTGGTGCTTTATACTTGATGGCTATTTTAAATTTCATTCATGAACAACTAGAAAACAGCTTACTTAGACAGAAAGTAATTTTTTCTTTTCCTTGCTATTTGTCATCTGAGTGTCTTCACAGGTGAAATTGTGGATTTTTATCTTGCATCACACCAGGTGGCAAAACACAAGACTACCAGGTATTTTCCTGGTGAATATAATAGAATTTTCGTAAGGAAGACCACCTGTATGAAGTAAGTAACTGTATTTGGGTTAATGACTGTAAATAACAGCTTCCAATTTACTGGGGAGGTGGGCATAAATATTTATTATTGGTGTTTTACTTTGAAAACTGAAAGCCGTATCATAGAATCTTCTGAGGAGACCTAGAAATACATATTATGCTCCACAATACCAAAATTAATACTTATCTATCCACATTTTTCAAGACCTTTACCAGGACCTGGAACTGTACCAGACAAAACAGCCATTAACTCTCAATATAGCCCACTAAAGTTCTCCAGAACAGGGAGCAGGGAGCAGAGACAATTCTACTAAAAGATGGTCCTAAGACAGAAAGATACAAGGGATTTAGTTGCCAGTTTGATAAAGTCTCTCCATTCATTAGAAAAGCTCTTTTTTCTAGCTTTTCAGTAAAGCCTCCAATGTCATGATGTCTCAGGAGAACACACCTAAAAGTGCAATAAGTTTGTCACTGCAAGATTGTTCTTTTCTTCGCAAAACAATTTTTGGTTTTTGGGGGTTTTTTTTTGTTTTGTTTTGTTTTGTTTTTTTTTTAATCTTGTCTCAAAGCATGGTAAGTCCAATTCATTCTATATTCTGATCAAAAACTTGAATCATGTTTCCTTTCTCCTTCACCACATCATTAAGGCTTTCTGGACAACAGGTAATTTCATAAATCATGTCCCTTTCCACAGGCAGCCTCTTCAGCCTCTGAAACAGGCAGTATTTCTAAGTTCACTTAAAAAAAAAAACCCATGCTGCTAACTTTAACCATGTGAAGAAGCCTCTCTGAAGACTTGTGGGCCTTTTTTCCCCCTTTGTTAAATAGGATTTGGTTTAAGATGTACTTTAAGTTAAGAATTACTTAAATGCTTTGCTGAACTGAGGCCTGAAATGGGACTTTAATTTCCTTAACAACTCTCAGTATACCATTACTAGAATAAATGCAGAAAAATCAGACTTTCTGAAAAAATGTGTCTCGAGGGTGCTAGTACAAGCAAATTACGGAGCAGTTAAATAACGCCAAACTATAAATCTCATATCTACCAACACTTATCCATCTGTCTTACCACTATGCTAAGGAGTAGGTCTTTTCTAAAGACTGAGATGTTAGAGCTGGAAATGAATACTTGCCTTTTAGTCCCCTCCTATGCTATGGTATTCAGTTTCATGTATAATTGATGGGCTGAAATTTTAAGACAGACTAAGTAAATAAATTATGAGTATTCAAAATATCACCCTTTTGCCAGTAAACCCCTGTTATTCTTCACACTGACTCAGCCACCTCTCATGCTGCTATCTTTATTCATAGGAATAGTATTTTCTGTGATTTGGTAGTATACACTTACCAAAATTGTTTCAATGGAAATTATTTCAATGTCAGACATAACCATGATTTTTTAATAATCAAAACACAGTACAGCTTTGTTTGGGTATGTTTCCTTCATTCAATTGGGACACAGTGTAAAAGAAAGGCATATTAGTTGAATACCAGCATTTTTTATGCTATTGCTAGTTCTTGCACAATAGAATTCCTAAGAACTGTGCTGTAATTCTTTCCTGCAGTGAAACACAGGGGTGTCCACATTGGCATTCTTGAATTTTCTTAGGCCATTAAATCATAAGGCTGCCTGTACTATGCAGAGAGATTGGGTTATGAATTTTCTGAAGTGACAGATCCTGTTATATAAGCCACTGGTGAGTCTGGGAATGCCATTCAACATTTTCAGCTTTGGAATTAATTTTATTCTACTTTTTTCCCATGAGAAAAATGAAAATGTTCACAATTTTACTGGTAAGGAGTGCAGTTTCCATGACAAAATCACATCCCTGGGAAAACCCCAAGTATTCCTTCCAGCTGTGGGTATACAGAGGTACAATTCTGACCTGACAGCTGTGCACCTGATGTGACTTATTGGAAAACTCAAACAAGGATCCTAAAATTAAAGGGCTGCTGGACAAGACAGCTCCAGCATATTTCTTGTCAAAGGCAAGGCTAATGGACTTGAATAAAATTTAAGAAATCGTTTTTGCAGAAAGCATTATAAGCCTCCTCTATATAAAAATACTGGTCTTTTCACACATGCAAGTCTTTCCAGATCCAGGCTAGTGAGAGAGCTAGTCAGGTAAGTCCACTGCCCTTCAGTATTACTGAGGTGGCATCAAAAGTTAACTGTAACCTGTCTGATACCGCTTACAAAAGTTAATACATACAATTACACAATTTGGTTCATTCAAAGACAAGCTGTAATCACAGCTTACTGAGCCCTTCCAGGACTCATAAAGTAAATAACTGGAGCATTAAGAACACTTCTACGACAGCAACTTTCAGTATAAAGAATTTGAACTGGTAAATGAACACATGCAAGTTTATTAACAGAGAAGGAATGCAAGAAATGAACATTGGCAGTGAGATAGACGTTCATTTTGAAAAATTAGAGGAAGCCAGTGTAAGTTCAGAGATAAGGCAAAGCTTACTGATTTTCCCTAAATAAAAACAAGGAAGCAACCTAACTCTGTCCCAAATAATGGCTGATAAATTAGCTCAATTTGGCCTATGCTCCTCACACCTTGGAGCTGGGATTTTCAAATTTCACTGGTAGCTGAATGTGAAATACCCCTTCATTCCTTTGAAGAAGCCAGTCTGAAGCTGCAATGAACCTGCAAATAGTGATTAGCATTTAAAGTGGCACCCTGAATAATAAAATGTCTTTGAGCTGGATTGTAATTTTCTGGAAGTGAAAGATATTCTTTACATTTACCTCACAGGAGACTAATTTTGGTCTTGTCCTGCTAAATGAGAGGTCACAAGGTATCAGTTCCAATGAATCTCTACTAGGCTCTTCAGGCAATATTTAATTCTTGACATTTCATTTGCAAGTTTTCTGGAGGCTTTAGTTTGTGGCTCCCTGCCCTGTTCCCTTCCAGCCTGAAGAGCTGTACACGTGGTGAGCCAGGCTGCAGGAGGCTGCAGTGCCACCTTCCTGCTCCAAAGAGCTGCACCTCTTCCCAGGCAAGCCTGAATATCCAGCTCTGAAGTCTGACTTTCTCACAACACTCAAAAATCCTGTTCCCCACATCTGGACCCTGATAGGGATATGGGGCTGTGAGGGTTTTTGTGGTATCATCTGCACCTCTCCTAGCTGCAGAGACAAAGTTCATGCCAACCGCTTACAGCATTCAGCTCAGTCTTCAGCCAAGTATTTATTCAGTAAATGTTGTACCAGGCTAGTTAAAAGCACACAGGAAGGATTTATCATGACATCAAACAAGCCTAGTAAAACGGAAATGACAAATGAAGAAACCCACAGCTGGGTAAAAATACCTGAATCCACAAGTGGGGAAGCATTCAAAGAGCAGTAAACTCTCATTCCTATCTGCTTCTGTGCAAGTAGTGTTAAGCAGAAATGCCTAATGGAAACAAACCTAACCTGGGCAGGCTCTTTCAGGAGAGCAAATAGACAGAGAAGTCTCTTGATGCCCATGTAAACGTCATTACCTCTCTTTCCACCTCCTGCAGCAGCCCACACAAGGACTGGTCAAACAGTTCACAGAAAAGGGCAAGCGCAGGCTTCGGAGCTGTACGCTCCCCAGAGAAGAACTCCTCTGCTCTGCTTTTTAAAAAGCACAGTCTCCTGCTTTTCTACAGAAATCTTGAAATCTGTTCCATTTTCCATGCTTGACTATAGAAATCCTCTCTGGATTCCCTGAAAGAAAAATATTAAGCAGAACACCCAAAGTTTTTTAAAATACTGTAGCACTTGAGTCTCTGCCTGCCACTCAAGGAAACACAGCAATTTAAAATTACTGAAGCTCTTAAATTAAGTGCTTAAATTTGAAGGTGATCACCACTCTGAACATGTGAATTGTACAGCTATCTGAACTATCAAAGCTCTCCAATTTACTCCAAGCAAATCATTTTTGGAAGTGATAAGGGAGTCTGTGATTGCCCAGACTGTACTGATTTAAAGCTTCTGCTCAGTTTTCTACTCCTTTTTAAAAGTATTTGAGCAATTCTGCTGGCTTATAGAAAGACTGTGCTGAACACATTTGAGCAGTTTGGGAGAATGTGTGTGACTTTTGTTTTGCTAGTAAGTAACCATTTTGGATCAGTATTTTCCTTCCGGAGTCATGTCAAAGCAAGTGGTTTTACCTAACCCTTCAACAGTTACGTGGAGATAAAAATTGAACACCCATATCCATTTTCAAAGTCTTCAATTCACTTAATAGACAATGTACAATTTTCTGAGTGCACTGAAAGTGTCATTGCTTTGTAGCTACAAATTGAAACCTACAATGCTCATCTCCAGGAAGCAGTTATTAATATTTTTTTTTACAATACAATATATTTATTCTTGCAATTTTGGCACACAGTGCCTTTTGAAAATATTTTCTTAAATGAACCAGTAACAGCTAGTTACCCTCTGTAATACATTATTCAGTGATGAAATACTTCCATTCCATACACAAACCTCTTACAGCTGCGAGGACTGTAGAAACACAAGAGATTCTAAAACTCCTGCATGATTCTTTCCTGTACCATCCAAAGTAGCTTCAGGCCAGAACGAGGCCTTGACAGATTTTTGGGTTTTTTTAATTTGGACAGCTTTCTACATATTCCCAGAATTGTTAAATATTGCACTATTTCCCACACTGCATAAAGTTCAACTAGAAACATTCTTTCTGTGGGCCTTTTTCTTGTGCTCCTCCAACTGCCCCATGGCAGAGCTGTCACGGCTGATGCTCTGCTTTGATTCACAACTCCCAGCAAATATTTCCCATTTTCCTTGCTGAATAACCTTAATGATAAAGCATAACTATCTGAAAACTCTGATGAATTCTAGTATTTGTTATAAATTAATTCCACTTAATGCCTCATATTTTTAAGGCACTCTATCTATCAGAAGTAACTTCTGAGCTGAAGATTTGTCAGTTAGCCTTCCACTTGTAGACTCTTGAAAATCAATTGCCTTTCAAGTGGAGGCACATTCTGGCTATTTGACAGCAGATTCTTTTATACATCTGTACTGACCCACAATCTATTGCAAAGGATGTGCATTAGCATTTGCATGCTCTGCCTCCAAAAATAACACGTGAGCTGGGACCTGGGGGGTTCTTGCTGCAATATCTGTTGGTTACTCACACCTGTTGGATAAACAGCTCATATTGACAATGCTAAGATGTCTTGAATGTGTGGGGGGATTTTGGGGCTGTTTTTGCCATTTCAAGGACTTCTGCAACCAGCAAAATCTGATTCCATGAGTTTCTGAGTCATATGGTGCTTGTGCTGTATCCACCTACTTTTTCTTTTAATGGCCAGTCAAATGCCAGAGGTGAGATAATGCACCACAATGCTTGACATTTATCTATTATCAAATCATTTGCTCAAGATTACACTGATTTAGCACCTCAATATTTTTACAGGTACACTGTGACACATCAAGATGTTTCAGAGTTATTTGTAAAGAAATCTGTCACGTGATTTCAGAAAAAGTATGAAGGTTTTTTTTAAGCTCTTTGATGTTCTCTTGATGATTAAACCTTGTGTGAAAAATGAGTTGATTGGTTAATTTTCCATGTCAAAGTCCAGGCTGCAGCACTGCCATTTCTTTCATTTTTGTTTATTTATCAATGTGGAAGAGTTTGCCTGTCATCAGAAGTGTAACAGTCATAGTTGCTTACTTTGGGAATTGCTATCACTTTTTGCATCTCTATTATTTGAAATTTTGGCTTTAATGCTGCATTCTTCATTATTCTGTGGGATTTTTTCCTATTTCCCTGCTTTGCAGAAGAGTTCCATAATTTATCATCCATCTTGTTCTCACAAGTATTTCCCTAGTGATATGAGCTTCATCTGAGTTTTCTCATGTTTCTGAATGTTTATCATATTTTTCTACTGTACATGTAAAGCAAGTGCAGTAACAGTAATTTCTGAACAGTCAAAGTCTTAAAGCATTAATAGTTGAGCTGGTAGAATCCTTTACTGAAGCTTAACCAGCTGTTTGACCTTCTTGATTAAATTATTCATGTTGCTCCCTTCATTTCTACTCATGTTGCCTTGTACTAAACTGTCCTTAAAATTTTTTCTTCTCCCTTTTTTCAAAGGTATTTCTGAGCAGTGAATATTTTTCTTGTCTTGTTTCTTTACTGTCCCTCAGTTATGCACACCTCAGACACACTTTTCTGAAAATCAGTAACAGCTGTTGCAGCATCTATTATATGGTCATTCAAAAAATATAATGGCACATCAGGGCTGACTTGTGCAGGGCCTGAGCCTCAACACACCTGCACTCCTTTCATTGGTACAACCTGAAATGTGGGGTTTGTGTCTTGAATAGCCTTTTCCTTATGCTTTTTAAGATTGTTAAAAAAAAGACTTGGAAAAGAATTCCAAGGCAATTTTGGCCCCATTCTTTGCATTATAAGCTGGGATCAAGCCCTTCTAGACTACCCCTGGCAGAGCTTCCTTTAACCACTTTTTTAAAAACCTCTAATGAGGAGCCCTGAATGAGTGTCCCAGTGCCACAATTGCTCACTGTTCCTTCCCATCATTCATATATGTTTTGGAAGATGAAGTTTCCCCTCAGGTCTCTTTTTGCTAAATTAGACAAATCAGTTCCTTTACCTGATTTCCATAAGCAGGTTTTCTAATCCTCTTTTCCTGTTACTCTCCTCTGGGGTCTATCCAGTCTGTCTACTCTTAAGCCCATCTACCAAAAACCATATTTCAGCTGCAGTTACATCAGTTTCAGGAGGAGCAGAGCACATTTTCTGCCAGAAAAAAAAAAGAGTTTCAACATCCCACAGCCTCATTCTCACGTTTTTGCATCTACATCAGCTCACATCTTCAAGAGTTGACCCAAATTTCCTTTTAGTAGAAGTTAAAACAATCAAAGCAATCCTTGGTGACTCTATTTGGATGACTCCTATGACTTGTAGACAGCCAGATTTAACAATGATTTCCACCTACTCTGAACTCATTGGGCACTGATTATTATTTTTTCCTCATGCTGATCTAAAACACAGGGATGGCGTTGGCTGATGGCATTTCTCAATATATTTTGACTGCCTCAACTTTTGTTATTGCCGTTATTGCAGAGATCCTGGCCTAGCAATGTTGTCAGTCGGAGCATGCTGATGAGTAACTCCACAGTCATAACTGGCTCTTAGCCTACGAGTGATGGTGCTGTTTCTGCATTAATGTGATGCTCACTGAATAGTAACTATCTTGCACCCTTGGATATATTACAGATTTCCTCATTTTTAAAATGCTTTTTGTCAGCAGTGATGTTTGCACGCTACAAGGATTTAGCACTTGCATTTGTCCATTTCTTTCATTGCTGCTATCAACTTTCATTATTGCAACTATAGCTCTAAATGTTCTAGAAATTCTCATACATACTTACCTTCAGTAAAGTCTGTTGTAGAGACCTGGCTTTCCCAACAACTCACGGAAAGACTTGCAAAAATTGCCGAGCGCATTACCTTGCTTGTGTGAGTACCTTAGCATGCTTTTGATGCTTGACTTTATTTTGCTAATGAGTGTAAGTTATAGAACTATCAATCACCTGCCAGTCTAGCAAAACAGTGAAATTCATTTCATCTGGCCTCTTTGACCTGTTAGACTTAAGTGGCCGTACCAGGAGTTAAAACTGCAGCCAGCAGAGATGATAGGATTGTTGAAACACAGGCTCTTTCATTACCACAAGGGGTAGCCCTCAAAGACTGAAATCTCAGTGGTGGCACTGCAAAGATTAACATTCCTGCCAGAAACCACTGCCCAGCATATCAAAACACTTCTACCTAAAGGAAACGCCTGAATGCAAACTTAGGCAATGAAACTGAAGTAGCTCAGTTTGGGAAGGTGCTGAGTACTCACAGCTTTCAGCAATTTTATGGAATTAAATGAAAACAGTACATGAAATAATAGACCTAAGAGAGACAAACACAATCGCACATGGCTATAGTCTTTTCAAAGCAGAAGTAGATCTTTGTGTGAACTTCAATAAAAATTCTTAAAAGGCATAGTGACTAATTGCTTCTTTTTATATAGCTTAATTTATAATCTTAAGCCAGGAACAGATTTAAAATTTATCAAAGTTTCCTAAATAATTGTGACTTCATGGTGATAGAATCCTGAATAATGGACTGAATAATAGGTCAATCAATTGACTGATTCTTTCACTGAACAGAATATCAAATGACAATATTCACCTATTATTTGTATTCATTTGTATTTAGAGGTAAGCACACACAGATTTGACTTCCTGCCATACTGAAAAAGGATGGAGTATTGCAGCATGAAGCGTTCAGAGAGAATTTGTCATCCACACAACTGAACTGCAGGCAAGGGTGACTGTAACACTGCCTCACAGAACTCACAGCCCAGCACATGCTGTGTTTGATGTGCCAAGGAAAAGGTACTGACACTTCTCCAGCCCATCCATCAACAGCAGTTCTTTGGGAAACTCCCTCTCTGTTCTCTGCAGAAGATGCAGGGCCATGCAAGCAGGACACTGAATCTGGACAATACAGGCCATCTACCCAGGATGAACATGGCACACACTGTCTGACACCAGATTGCAGATTTGGGGTGCAGAAGAGTCAACAAATGCACTAAAGTACCTCTGCCAAACAGAGGGGTCTTTACCTCTAAAAGACTGGCACCACTGCCTCCCAGATAACTTCATACAATTAAGTTTTGAGCGCACTCTTTGTGAAAGATTCAAGCCAGCATATAGTATGCAAGAGCACAGTTAGGAGTTGTCCACAAAAGGAACAAAATGTGAAGGAAGTCATGTTATAAATAAATCCATGAGTCTGCATTCTAAAAAATAAATGTTTTAAATGTAGGGCATCTTTGAGTCAGGTGCTAAGCTAAGAGGTTGGCAGGCCAACGCGTTTTCTTTTACTCCTTTTGCTAGTTCTAGGTTACATTTTCAAGTGTCAAGTTACTTTTCAGATCAGTACTGCTTTTTTTACCCAAGCAAAGCAACACAGATCTTCTGAAATAAAGGTGCATATTTATTTGACAGCACCTTGCATTACAGTAACCAAATTAAAACACATACAATATTTCCTCTGCTGGCTTTCTATTATTTATCAAATGTTTCCATTTATATATATATTTAAATTTTAACATTTTTATAAATACAAATACTTAAGTGTACACATATATATGTATGGGTACATATGTGTGGGCATATTAATATATTATTATATTTATATAATAATTATAATAGAAATTATATATGATATATTGTTGATATATTATTATATTTATTATAAATATATAATATACATTTAAATTTTAATATTTATATAAATATAAATACATAAGTGTACACATATATATGTATGGGTATACATGCGTGGGTATATAAATATATATATATATTTAACTAAATATGAGCATCTTTGAAAATTCATTATCATTTCTCAGAACCCTCCAACAAGGGCTTTATTGTTCAAAGCTGCTGTAAAGAGAGCTGCACCAAAGGGAGCCATTTGAACTGCACAACAATGAACTTTATTGATCCTGCATAAGTCATAAGCACAGTTATTTTTTTCTGAGTACCTTCTATGGGCACATTTTCCTAATGACAGTGTATGTGTGTCTATGTATTAATGTTAAAGACAACACCACTGTGCATCACAGCACTCAGCCAGCACATGGTCCAAAATTTCCAGTTTTGGAGAGGGATCTCTGCAACCTTTCTGCATTCTCATTGCCATTATATAAGTTTATTTGGAGGCAATCCTGGACCCACACTAAAATACAAGACTGCAAAGATTTCCTGGCTTTTTATTTACACTTGATTAAATTGTTCCTGTTTTGGCTTTGAGAACTATGTCTGTATACTGGTCCGTTCACTCACACTAAGAAAAAGAAAAGTGGCATGTGCATGGAAATGAAATAACTGCCCCCAAGTAAGTGTTCTCACAAATAATCTGGCAGGTTACTCAGTAAGTTAAGTAAATTCCCATATTTGGACAAACTCTTTGTGTTCCCAGACTGTGAAGCACAGAAAGGAGAGCTCTTGCCGACTGGTACCATAAACATAGCCAATGTCAACAGGTTTTATTTTACAGCAAACATTAAAGAGGAGATTTTCAAAGAAACATAAGAAAGTTATGTGTAACCAGGGATCAAACACCTTTAGTCTCCTCTGAACAGCAAAAGGTCAAACAAAACAACCAGTACACCAGCCCATACCAATTGCCACATTGTAATGCTCCCTGAGGCTTCAGTCCAAGAAATCAGGACCTTGTTTATGGAAACATAATTAAAGCACTTTTTTTTGCTTTCCTGTAATGGACACTTTAGCACCTGGTAATTAAAGGGAAATACCTGAAAAATCTGTTATTGAATTTCACTATTGAAGGCCATGCGTTAGATGCCTATTTGTTTTCCTGTGGCAAATTTGGTCACAAATTCACATGCTAGGGTTTCTTTGACTCACTGGTACAAACCAGAGTGCACATCCCTAAAGCCTCTGCTGCTTGGTGAGCCTATCTGCACAAACTTCCTTCCCCTTCCCACTTAGAGGAATTTAATTATCCAGCATGCATTTTTAATAGGCTCAAGTCACTTCCACTGTTTAAAGGTTTGGGCCCTAATACCTGCTACAATGCTGAGAACATTGAATGGGAATCCTGCCCTTAACATCCACAAGTGATTTACATACAGGCTTCCCTTGGCTCTGTGTGCTCAGGCCCATCTGTTTAAAGGCACCAATCCTGCTTTGCTGGTCCAGTGCTCAGGCAGCAACGCCAAGGGACAGGAACAGTGAGCAGGATATTGCTTGCCCACATAAGGCTACAAGAGCCCTTTCCATTGCTCCCACCCCTACAGTCACACCAGGTCACTTCTGCTGCCAGTCTCTCTGGAAAAGGCCTCACATCTGCTCACTGAGAGTGCAGGGCCATGGAAGTGGGATACGGTCCAAGGGAGCTCCGGCTACTCATGGTGGCTGCTGGGGGTGAAGCCTGTCTTCATGGGCTTGCCCAAGAGCCCATGCCCATAGCAGAAATCTGTAGCTCAGGAAACAAAAAAAGTGATTCTGCTATGGACAAAGCTCCTTGTTTGAGGGATCAATAGAGCAAGGGTGCCACAGGGACCCAGAGCTCCCCACACACATACTCAAGTCTGAAAAAACAATGAAAGACACAAGCCAGAAACAAAGGACTCTGAGTAATGAAATGATTAAAGAGAAAATTCAGTTGAAAACTCCTGGAACACATTATAATTTAATATCTCATTATTTACTAGGCACATTGAACATAACATGAATTTCCCTCTGCTCCACCAAGCCCACTTCATATTCCGCAGAGTCTACATTTCTGTATCTCATCCAAGCTGAGATGAAATTGTCTTGTATATCAGACAAATGTACTTGAGAGCAGCCTACACTTTGGTAATGTACAAGCTGAATGTTCCCAACAGTCCAACTTCCACATCGTTTAGAGAATTTGCACTCACACATTTTCAATGCATAATGAGGGGTTTTAGCAGTTCATAATTATTAAGTAGTTATTTTACATGCCCTTGTGTGTGGTAAATAATACTATAGAGAAAAAAAGTAACCAAGGGTTTGTATAAATGATTCCGCATAAACCTACAAGCTCAGGTTTTAAATCTGCATTATCATGTTGGTTCAGATCTTTAGGCTTAGGTCTGAACAAACATGAACTTCAGGGACATTTGAAATTCCACTCTGCATCCTGACCTGGATTTTCTAAATGACCTTTGAAATTTGGAACTAAATCCAAGTGTTGCAGAGTCTCTATCTGGAAGCTTTTTGCTGATGGATTTTCATTCAGTCTAATGTAGGTGGCAAATTATGCTGAGAATAAGTCATTTTCAAGAGATCCAAGGTCTGGCATACAGACTACTGCTTCCAGCCGTTTTAAATGGAAAACAAAGGTTCTTCATTTACCTCTGAGGCTTCTGTCTGATTTATTTTGCTTCTCTGGTTTGCATTTATTTGATTGTTTGTGCTAGGTATAATGGAGAAAATGCAGGCATCGCTAGAAAATCTGCAATCTGCAGTCCCTCAGCCACATTGACCTCTTGCAGACACGTCTGAATCACAGCAGAAACGAGAGATGGCAACTCCCAGCTGGACAGGCCTTTGCAGCTTGCCCAGATGTCAGAAAATTGGTCTTCACTGGCCAAGATTGAGACAGCCATAACTTTTTATAAAGCAGTGAAACACATACTTAACTTTACTCTCATATTTTAATTTAAGAATGCACTTAACTGCTTTGCTGAACATGGGCAGGCACAAACACTTGCCATGCCACACTGGCAATGTAGGGTCAGTCACTCTTATAGCAACAAAATATTCCCCAAGAATCCTGAAAATGGGAAATACAAGAAATCCTATTTATCAGGTAACTACTCCAGTGTTGTAAAATCATAGCTTTGTAGCATGTTTTGAGTTTGAAGGGACCTTAAATATCACTTGCTTCCAACCCTCCTGTCATGGGCAGGGACACCTTCCACTAGCCCAGGATGCTCAAAGCCCTGTCCAACCTGACCCTGAACACTTCCATGGATGGGGTATCCACAGATTCTCTGGGCAACCTGTTCCAAGCCTTACCACCTTCACAGTAAAGAATTTCTTCCCAATATCTAAACCTACCCTCTTTCAGTTTAAAGCCATTTCCCCTCAACCTGTCACCACATGCCCTTGTAAAAAGTCTCTCTCCAGGCCCCTTAAGGTACTGAAAGGTTCTCTAAGGTCTCTCCAAAGCTTCCTCTTCTCCAGGCTGGACAACCCCAGCTCCATCTTCTTAGGAGAGATGCTCCAGCCCTCTGATCACCTTGGTGGGCCTCCTCTGGACTTGCGCCAGCAGGTCCACATTCTTCTCATGCTGGGAGCCCCAGAGCTGGATGCAGTGCTCCAGGTGGGGTCTCAGGAGAGTGGAGTAGAGGGGCAGAATCCCCTCCCTTGCCCTGCTGGCCACCCTGCTTTGGCCATTCTCTTCTCACCCAGACATAAGAGAGAAAAGATACTGGGGCTGTGCAGACAAACCCCAACTGCTGTGACAGAGTTGAGGTTCACCTTGCATCAAAACAGGTTTGCCGTTGATCTCTGGCCAACACAATATTTGACAAACCACTAAAAGACCCTATGAACACTCTTGAATCCTACTTTATCCAGTGAGAAGTCAATAGACGGAAATTAGGAAAATGTCCCTTCATCTGACAACATCTGATACTGCAATCCAACGACCTCAACAATCTTCTGGCCCTTTCTGGGAAGGCAGACATTCAACTTATATTGGTAAGCCAGCGGATCTAACCCAAACAGAAACCAAAGAGAAACATCATCCCAGCAGTCCTCTTCTGAACTGTACTATAACTAAAATGAATATATAAACATAATTCTGAAAAACTGACTTGTATTTCATATGTCTTGGTTATCTAGAATCATGCACAACTAAAATTAATAGAAAAAGAAATTATTTTTGAAATGCACAGAAATTCAGAGGCAGAAGTCAGTCATATTTTCAGGTATCTATTAGTTGCTTTCTTGATGTGTTGAAGAAATTAAAGGAACATTAAAGTTATTACCTGCAGGAACTGATTGTCTTTTAAAGCAACTTCAGTTTCATGAAAATGTAAAACCCAAAAGATTCAATCCAGTTTGAGAAAAAAACATCCAAGTTCCAGGGACAGTAAGAAAGCTACTGAAGCAAATCTTTTGTTTGCCTTTTGACCATTTCTGCATGCAGAACTCCCTGCAGTGCTGTCCAGCTCTGCCTCCCAAGTGCTTAGAAATAAGCAATCTACCTTTGACCATGTCTTAATCTACATTTTTCAGGACAAAAAATTCTTGGCTGCTATGCTGATCACCCAACTAGAATTTTTAAGTACCTTCTAAAAATCTCACATCAAAATAGTGCTTTGTCCTCTGCCCATTTTGCTGTATCACTTTTCATTCTCCTTTCTTAAAGGGAACTATGGACACAATTTATTTCTCCTGCACTGGCAGAAGATTTATGTCTCTACAGATTCTTCAGCATAATTGTCTCTGCATTTTGTGTGAACAGTTGTAATTTTTTTAATTGCATTGTTTTAATTCATATTTTAAATAGAAATTACACCTAGATAAAGGGAATTAATTCCTGCTGAGATGAACACCACTGGAGTCAGGATTATCATATTGTTTTTGACTAGTATTATGTGTGGTTGAAAGATGACCTGAACTTTCTTCCCTCATCATAAAAAGAAGAAACATAAATCAAAAGTCAGCCTTCCATTTTAATCAAATTGCCCTGATTATCTGGTAAGGATCTAAAGAAAGAAGTTTTAAATACCTCCTATGATGGAAACATTTCTGAATTAATCTGACAGTACAAGCAAAAAGAAGTAACTGATAGAAGCAAATGAACTTACATTATAGTGATCAGGGAATAACTGGGGAAAGGGCACAAAAAATTCAAGATCCAAATGATTATTGTGGATTGTTTCTACATTAAAAAAATTAATTAATCTATATTCTTAAGGCTACTTAAAAGGAAGTAGGAAAAAGGAGAACATAAATTTGTCTGTCTATGGAAGTGCATTACTGGATTGCAGTTTTTGCTGAACTTTACAAAATTAGAGTAGTTTCATATTAATGGAAAAACTGATTTGACGATATAGGTTTTTTTTTTTTCTGGAGGATCAAGGATAGTTTTCTGAAGGGGGTTAACATAGGTGCTAACTAAGAGGCACCAGCTGCTGTGAAAGATTGAGGTTCACCTTATATCAAAACAGAGGTTTGCCGTTGATCTCTGGCCATCACAAAATTTAAAGACCCTATGAACACTCTTGAATCTTACTTTATCCAATAAGAAGTAAAATATCTCAGGTATGCTGCCTAGAAAAATTTAAGAAATCATGATCCTTACAATAGAGTGCCAATGAAAAGAAATTTACATATCCAAAATTGCAATTTGTCAAAAGTCAGACAAAATCTACCACATGTTGACATATTAGTACCCTAACACACTTCAGAAACATTTTTCAACCTGAGAACTAGCAAACTACAAAATAAACTGTCATTTTATGTGTTGCAAGGACATGATTGTGATTTCCTTTAAAAAGTGGTTCTTCTTGTACCATTCATGCCTTAGTTTGTCAAATGTTTGTTAAAGACAGAAACTAAAACGAAGCTGGATGTAGCTGAAACACTCTGGAAAACCCTTTTCTGTAAGAGGATCAAGTTAGGAGACTGTGGAAATTAAAGAGCTGTAATGTGAAACCTAATGTATAGTAACTGTCAAGTGAGGCAATGTAGAAACTGGAAAGCCTTGTCTTAGAGTTAATGCCTTAATCCCAACATACCACTTACACTGCGATGAAAAAATGTAAGAAACTGAAAATCCATGAAACAAGGTTATGGAACAAAGACAATAAAATAAACATTGTCAGTGACAATGTGTTGAAATTGATTTGTTTTCATTCCTGTAACAGGTACTTACTTTCTGATTTGCCAAAATCTCACAGCATCCTTTTATGTTCAAGTTATTCTGAGATCTCTTCTAGACACTAAATATTAATTATGAGTATCTATGACAACCACTGACACTAAAAATGGAATATTTATCCCATCCAATGCCTGTGCTCTGAGGTATTAATTCTCAAAGTTTGGGATAACCAGAAAATAAAACTGTGATGCTAAAGTATGTGGTTATGTGATGAAGAGTGAAAAAAATTTCCTTTTAACTAAACACAAAAAGTAGAAGAGTTTCCTGATTATTAATGATAAGCTTGTGCTCAGGGCCTAGCTAAATCAAAGCCAAGTGTTCTCAACCACAGAAACAACAAAAAATGATTGCATGACAATCACATGTGTTTTGATTATATGCATCCTACAGGCTCCCACAGAACCTCCCAGTCCTTAGCCCAGGCTGAGCTCAATCTGCTGTCCCATGGCAAACCATGCCAGACCCAAACCCACCAACTTTCAGAGTGCAGTTTTGACATTAAAAACGTGATGAGGGGGTAGGCAAACTTAGCCTGAGGACCACCATCTTGCCAGGGCCCCACCTGTATCCATCCCTCTGGAGCAGACAAAGCTGCAGAGAGCACCTGCAAGCTCCATCACATGTGTACCTACATGGAACAGGGCTCAACACCTCTCTGCAGGACTCTCCAGCATGTCCCATCAGATCCTTTCACCTTTTCTCAAGAGAATACAGAGGGATTTGGATGTCTTCCCCTTGGAGACAGCTTTGGTGGGGAAAAGGAGGAGGGAAACAGAAAAACTCACTCTTGGATTTTCTAGTTGTGTACACAGGTTTTAGAGGACTTCGTGGACCTTGTGAAAAGCAGTGAACCAAAAGACACAACACCATGGACAAGAAATGGAGAACACACATCAGACAGCCATAATTAAGACTCAGGCAAGGAAGTAACTGGTAGAAGAACACAAAAAAACCACTGGCATAAGCCATGTTGGCCCTTAAGTTTTCTGTTTAATGTTCAGAGCAAGGGCAGTGTTGATATACATGGGACACAGGTCAACATGCTAGAGATGAGCACATTATTTGGCCCCAAGGACCACATCCATGCTGCTAAAATAGTGAAGTCCTACAATAGCTAGTGTCTAGCCCCATGTTTCCCACAGGAGTTCCATCCCCAGGTTTTGAGGGGCAAGAGAGTTTAGCAGCGTGCACACACATTGTGCCACAGCCCTTTGCTCCAGGGATATCAAAGGATCTACGGTGTAACTAAGTGTAGAGACTTGGCTGCATAAAGGAAGACCTAAAACTCAAAAGGAGAGACGGCCACAGTGTCACCCATGGTAAAAAACTTAAATAGAGACAATAGTACTCATCTTCAGTACGAGTATTAGCAGCAGAAAAGTTCTACACTGCCCTGGTTATTCCTTCCTCCATAGCAAGGAAGCATCCTGGTATGAGTGGTTATAATGCAGGTGTCCCTACACCCTGAAAAACATGTCAGTACTGATGTTTTCACCATTACAAAACTGCAAGGAGTCAGGAAATGTTGCTGCCAGTGATAGTGGTGCCTGCTGCCACTGTAACTACATTACCCTTCAGAACAAGCCCTCCCCTAAAAGATGGTAGGAATGACAAATAAAAGTGTTAATTTGTTAAACTGAAATAGCACTGTCAAATTAGCCTGGCTGAAAGTTAAAAATAAATCCATTCGCTACTACACAGCCAAAAGAAGTATCAACTACAGAGCCAAAGCAAGCATCGTACCCTTTGATAGTAAAATTCTGCGTGCACAGCAGTCTTACAAGTCCAAGGGGAAAAAAAAAAAAAAAAACCAAAACAGGAAAACAGGTAGGCAGCTCAGAATATTCAGTTCACACAAATTCAGAAAGTCCGACAAGGACGCTGCCTCTGAAGAGGCTTCAGAGAGCGAGCATATGCATCGGCTGAACACCCCTGAGGTTCACCAAAGTGACTTGAACCCTCTCTTCTCTGACTGCTGCTCTGGTAGTATCAAAGACTGATCACTTGTGACAAAACCAACAAGTACCAAGTAGTGAATTGCCTCCTTACAGATAAAGGAAAAAACACACTGTTACAAATTTTTTTTGTGGATGGAGGCCAAGCTGCATCTGTTCCAAGCACCAGGGCCAAAATATCATCTACAATTAAAGCATTGCTGACAATGTTGTTGAGGCTACATGAGACAGAGTAGATTACAGGTCATCCTGCAGCTTGGAGGTATATTGGCACTGTGATTGTAGTGGTAATAAACAATGTGTTTGTGTCAGTAAAGTAAGCAAATATGACTCAAAGCACACAGGCAGCAGACAGGAGGAATAAGAATTCACTTTTCTAAATGTAACCACAATTTAAAGCGCCAAGGCATGGTGGCCTACAGAGCCTCACTGCTGGACAGCTGTTGTGGAAATCTAACAGAACATAATTGAAATTAATGAGAGAAGAAAGCAACATTCACAAGCCTACCACAATAACCATTTTGCAAAAGCTGAAGTTCTTTTCTGTCACTGATATATTCAGAAAGACACTAGATAGAGTGAATTATGATGTTTGATTAAATACCGCATCATAGGGGTCATAAAAGGGTGGGTAGGTAAATGCAGGCACTGCAGAGACCCTGCCATACTCTCTCAACTGGAGAGTTGTGGAGATGGGAAAAAAAAGCCAAACAAACAAGTACAACTGAAGCAGTCAGCATAGTCTTCACCATCTGGGAACTTACACCCCTTTGTCTGGGAATGATCACTAAGCCCATGCTAAAAGATCAATGAACTGCAAAAGATGTCTCAGTCTGCCTGGGAATCTGAAGAATGAGTGGAATCTGGTTTTGCTTTGATTTCAATTTACCCAGCCCACATTACAATTCTGCAACATACTGTCAACCTAAAAATATTTGTTCTATTGCCAGTGTCCTATCACTACTGAAAGGGAAACAGTGATATTTTGATCATGATGGGTAAATGGCAAAAACACATGAAATAAGGTGGGGGTGCAATGGCAGTGGGAGAGAGGAATAGCTGGGGGGAGACTCATTCCCTAAATAACTCAGTAAGCCAATACTTTAATACTCATTGTGAAGCGTGATCATGCTGCTAATGAAGCAATAAATCCTCCCTTGCATTGGTGCTGGAGGGAGGGGGGTCAGAAGGTGGAGAGAGCTCCCTTTCCTCTCTCATTATAAGCAGCAATGCAAAATGCTTTAATAAAGCTCAGCAATGTCCTAGAAGGAATAATCAGCTAATGCTTCTCCTCACGAAGCCTCATGCTGCAAAATGGCACGTCTCCTTGGCTCTTGTGGCTTCCCTCCTGGGATTCCTGGGCTGAAGTCAGCACCAAGCCTGGCCCTGCCCTCCCCATCCTCCCTGCCAGCCTTCATCCACTTTGGGACTTTTACAGTTGACTCCCAGACCTGGACCAGCCAATTTAAGCATAAGCATCACTGAGTAATGCTTAATCCCCCTCCCCCTCCACATATACTCTAAAATGCCTCTATTTTAAATTGCAAAGGAGAGAAACATTTTCTTTCCCAAAAAACTGAAACTGGCAAGGAAAAATGAGCAAAGCCTATCTCTAATTAACGCTAATCTGTCTGCCTTGTGTACGCACCAGTGAGGGAGCCACAGTGCGCTGCAGATCAGAAGATAAAAACACACTCAGGAGTTCAACTGCTTTAGAAGCACAACATCTGTTAGCCATGTTATTCTGCAGCTATCCAACAAGCAGAGCACTCTTCACAACACTTAATAGCTTATGCATTATGGATGCTGCCGTGGGTACAGAGGTACTTGGGCTCAGGCTTTCCTTCTGCGCAAGTCTCAAATTAAAAAAAACTACTAAAAAAAAATCTGGGGAGTGTCTCTCCCCTCTCCTTCCTCACATGGGAATTAAGAGTTCAGGGCCAAATTCTGCTACCAATTACACTAATATGGCTCCACTCAAAATCAGTTTGGTGTAACACAGAACAATACCTAACTGACTCCATCCTTAATTCACTCAGTATGGGGAATTAGAATAAAATTGCAAAAAAATCTCTTTAGAAGAGAACATTTTAAGTCAGCTATTGTAATATGTTTGATTGATTTAGCCACTACATTATTATTACAAATTAATAAAGGAAGGGCACACATCAATGGAGTTTATAGGATTTTCAATTACTGTTTTCCTATTATTCTTCCTATTATTCAATTCACCGGCTTCTTCATATAGTTTGTCTATAACTCTAATGCATTATGGTGCTTCAGAATTTATGAAGGATATACAAAGCATATAAATCCTAATAACCAGCTCATCATACTTATAATTGATTAAATTAAAATGTTGTGTGTGTCTACAGTACATAAAGGGGAGTGAAAATAAAACTGAGACCAAGGGGTTAATAAATTCTTGATTATTTATATTTTTTTAAACTTCTCTGCCACAGCGGAGACAAGACACAGCATGAATATGTTGCATTCTGTTCCTTAAACCCTATAGCCCACCATGTAACATAAGAAGTATGAAACCTGAAAGCAACTTAAAATTATTTTCATATTCATTTTAAGGCCAAAGGGACTGTTTTGTCCTTCTAATATGACTCAACTATTCACAAGGCATGAGCCACAGTATTTCACTCAAGGATTCTTTCATAAACCTAATGGTTTCTGGAAGAGTTGGGTTTTTTCAAGTATCCAACCTTCATTTAGGGATTTCCATCTATTTGTTCCAATTTTGTAACATAGCTTTGCTGGTAAAAATTTACATTCTGGCAGGTTTTCACATCATATATGCATGCCCATGTTAGGTATCTAGCTTAGGAATGATTCAACAGATCAAAGTGAAGGGCTGGAGTTCCCTGCCTAGTCAATGAAAGGAGGCAGTCAGTCAGCTTCAGCACACTGAGTCAGAGACAGCTGAAGGAGCTAAAAGCAGACTAGGAGAATAAATACCTACACTGACTTCTGTTCTGAATTGCTCAAGATCCTCCTCCTACTGATAGCTGCTCCTTCCAACTATTGTCTTTGGCAATACACTTCATTTGCCAGACTGAATATGCAGCTACTTTCTCTATAGCCATACATGCAATTCTGTAATAACTAAACCACATGGAATTTGCAATGTGACAGTGAGACAGATTTTCCAGAATTCAGATCATTCAGAGAGGTCTTTCTCTCTCTCTCTCTCTCTTTTTTTTTTTTTTTTTTTTTTTTTTTTTTTTTTTTTTTTTTTCTGCTGTCTTTATTTCAGTGCCAACTCAACACAGGTTTAGGCAACAGAATCCTAAGTGTCACTGAATTGAATTTGTGCTACAAAGTCATTTAAGTGCTTTTGTAAATCACACCCTTGAACTCTGGATAAGACTGCAGCATTATCCTTGCCACAGAATGCGAGTGCAACATCAATGTGTTAATTCCTATTTCTAAAGCACTTTGAAGATGCACATACTACTGCATTGCACCCTGCAGACTTTCACTGGTGCTAGCATGGTACAACTCTGTTTTCTCCCTCCCTCCAGCCTGAGAATAACAAGACCAAAAAATGTGTTTTTCCTGTGCATTTGAGAAGACAAATTTTGATGTCCCAGCATGAATTATTCTGCACCACACAAAAATGCTAATTAAGCCTTTATTCTATAACCTGACAGATGTTTCTGATGCACTGTTCATCCATTTCCTACTGTACAAAAGCTAAAGTTTTAAACTTTTTGTATTATGACGCAATTAGCATTATTCATGAAGACAGCCATCAAAAGTCTGCTTGAAGCACTGTCCCATTCCTCAGAGAGAAGAATTTTGAAAGACAGGGCTGGAGATTGCCCTCCCTGTGCACTGGGTAGACACAATGCGTACACATACATATGCAGGGAGTCCACAGGCCCCCATTCCGTCTCCCCACACACCTCATTTGTCTTTCCTGCTAGGACCATCTCCTGTTGCACATAAATTCCAGCCCTGGTGGCTTACACTCACTGCTCATGCCCAGCCCATGCAGCCTAGTGCTCTGCATACAGAGAAGCAGTTCAAGCAAAAGAAATGGGCTTTTGTGACAGCAACATCATAGAGAACAAAAGTTGAATCAAAAATCTTGGTAGTTGACCACCCTATTCCTCTATGGCACAGAAGTTTGTCCCAGTGCCCTTCTGCCCCAGCAGTGGCCAATGACTACTGGCTCCCACTGTCAACTTCCCTGCAGTGTCACAGTAAACTTTATCCCTGTTCCCTTTGTCTTATCTTCTATACATCTACACAATATCCTTCTGGTCTTTTGGGGGTTTTTTTATTCCTCTTACCTCTCACTATTCCCTTTTCTCCTCTGTTCCCCTAAAAGGGCACATAAATACTCCAACCTCCTCAGTCTCCTGCCCTTGTCACCAAATCAACATCTGAGAAAACACTTGTCCTTTTCTCTTTCTTGTTCTTTTCTCTCCAGTTACTCTGGAGTAACTGTCAGGAAAAGAAAGATTTCTTTAAAAATACAGATTCAGCAACTACACTCTCTTAGTTGGAAGGAAGCTTGTCCCTGGGGTAGTGATTATACATATAAAGACAATAATAAGACTGGGGGCTGCAAAGCTGTGTAGCATAGGTAGAAATCTTGAAGTCTGTCTTTACAATTCTCCAGAGGTTTAATCTATAGCAAAAAAAAATCTTATTTTACACGTGTAAGTGCTGTGAAAACAATGCATTTGCCTGTTCATCACAAATTACACTATAACACATCTCAAGAAATGCATCAGTAAGAGGATAAACAGAAACAAATAGGCATATAAAATGTTTATGAAAGGGATGCACAGAAATGAACATCCCTAATAAAGAATCAACCTATTTTTTCTATTTGCATTTTTTAAAACTGTATTTTTTAACAATATACACCAGAGCAATTATCTCTTACTGTAAAGCTGAAGATGTAAGCTATGTGATCTGTGACCTAACAAAGCAAAGCTAAATAGTCGTTCTATCATTGCTTTACATACTTCAGATAGTACAATTGCAAATAGGCAGGATAAAGATTTCTAAAAGCAGAATTTAATTGAGTCAAATTGGGTTATATCAAATTCCTTGCTGTACAGAAAAGACAGAGTTAGGTAAGTGAAACTTGGTAGTGTGGCACAGATAATTAAGCTATAAGTTTATCAAAAATCACGATGGAGTATTAAACTGAGGATGAGGCCAAAAAAATCCCGAAGAAATGAAGACTTCCTATGATGGTCTTCCAATCCTAAACCTGATGTCCCTTCATTTTGCCAGGGCTGAATCCAAACACCAGATTTATGTATGGAATCTTTGTTCATGTGAAGAAATAGACACATGTCATGACTTAGGAATGGTGCTCCCCAGTTTAGTACTCCTACTGAGAGTCTCCAAACCATTTGCTACTTACTCCCTCCCCTCTCTCTCAGCAGGATGGACAGGAGAACTGGAGGCACAAAAGTTGAGGATCACAGGTTAAGAACAATTTACTGGAAACAGCAGTGAGATAAGAAGACAAACAGTTGCAGCAAGAATACTAATGACAGAAGGTGAAAGAAAGAGGCCAAATACCCAACCCCTCCCTCTGCCATGCTACAGTGACCAGAGAGGGGGCCCTTCCCCCATCCCCAGCAATGACATGAGGTGATATAGAATAATCTCCAGGTCCCAGACATGCCTCCTCCTGGCTACTGCAAAAATCAACCCTGTCCTGGCTGGCACCAGGACAACCCTTCAAAGAGGCACTAAACAATCCATACCCTCACCACACATCTAGAGCAAGCAACTGGGCAGCACTGTGAAGAAAGATGTGACACTGACACTGTCCTTCCTGTGAACTCGTGAGAACAGTGAGAAGCAGGGAGAGGTTTCCCTGCTGAGCTGGAGGGATGGCAGGGGAAACAGTAAGGATAGCTTTCCTCTCTCACACTAACACAACTACTGTGTGCTTCAGGATTTGTAACAGTAGTGAATAAGAAAGGCAGGGATGAATTTTCAACTACAGCAGCCTCAAAGTTAAGTCTCTTTATATGCAGGGCGCTGAGGTTTGAATGAACCCAGACTGGGACAGCAAGTGACTTTGTTTTTCCTACTGAAAAAAAAGTACTAAATTGTTCCTGATCATTATGTATTTGTATGGAAAATAGCTCCCTTTCTCCCTCCAGTGAGTTAAAATGATAATGGCCATTTCTGCCTCTTGGTGAACTAGATAGAGGGAAGAATTTTCCCAGAGGTATAGTGGATGCCTCATCCCTGGAAACATTCAAGGTCAGGTTGGGCAGGACTCTGAGCAACCTGAAGTAGTTGAAGATGTCCCTGGTCATTGCAGGGGATGTGGATGAGTTGACCTTGAAAGGTCCCTTCCAACCCAAACTATTCTGTGATTCTGTGAAGGACCTGGTTCTACCAGTCTGCGTCAGGGGGAAGTCAGCAAACCTACAGTGTGTGCACCAACAAGAGGTTTAGGAGCATCTGGTTTAGGTATAAAGTAAAAGCCAAGGAGCTGCCTCTTACCTGAAGAAATGTGAGCCATATAATCCCAAGCAGAGGAGCTACCAGCATCCACTCCCACATCACCAAGTCACTCTGCTTCCCATCAAAGGACCTGCAGCAGCAGGCATGGCACCTGCACAGTCATGGGGCTTTCCCTCACTGAAGGCTTTCCACTGTCTCAGTATGAAAATGTTTGGTCAGACAAAAGCAGCCCTGGCCACTTACACTAGAGAGAACAGCAGCATGGGGAGCCTCAGGGACAAAATACTCTGTAACTTCAGACACCTTCAAGCTATGGCAGTGGCTTGAGGGCTCACTCCTTATTTCACTATTTGTGAAATATATGACACACAGTGGGATTAATCTTTTCTATAGTTTGCTATCCACCATATTGACCTAGTCATTCTCAATCCCCTTTTTAGTCTATGGCTCTTTTTAGCTTAGGTATCCTTAGAACACAGTCAATTTCAACTGGTTTGGATATCTTACTTAAGAGGTGAAAGTCACATCCTCCCTCTTTACAGAAGAATGGGTCTAGATGACCAGGAAGAAGCAGATATCTGCTGCATGCACACTGATGTACCATCAGAGGCTGCATCTGGTTTCTTTAATGTCACTGTGTCCTGTGGAGCTAGCCCTAAAGATCACAATGACTCCTTTAGTCCTTAAAATCTATTAATCTTCTAATTAGAGCTAATTAAAATGAAATGCATTTTTACTTTTTTTTTAGACAGCTTTCTCTTTCATCATTAAAACACTGACATTTTTTAAATGAGCTCCCCTAATAACAGGAGAACATTAATATATTTGATTAGTATTCTTTTCTAATAGTTAAGACCTTGGCTTGTCCAATTAGACATTTTTATACCATTAGAAAACAAAGCGAGAAGCTACATGTAACAGCACACCCTGGTTAGCACAAAGAACCCAGTGTAAACAGAAAACAACTAATTAAGTGGTTCTTCTGGGTATCAGAGATGAGGGAAAATACTTCACTGTAGTTTGTGAATTGTGTTTGAAGTACACACAATAATTTTGTATTAAATATTTGGGATAAAGTTGAGTGATATAGAAGTGGGAGAAAAACACCAAGAAAGCAAGGGGGTGCATAAGTAGGGCTTGTCTCCTCTCAAGCTTCCATCTTTCTCTCTATAGCTCTTATGGAAAGCTTACAGCAGCAGAAGACAACAGGAGATGTGTCATTTAAACAGAGGTAGGCCATTAATATATTGTTTAGAGTAATTGAAATGCATTGCACAGGATTAGTTGCCTGACAATCATCCCAATTAAGCAGGCGTGTCATTGATCAGCATAGCAATTAAGAGGATTCTAGGGTATCAGCAATTTATTCTTAGCAGTCTCAATACTAATTGCTTTCAAGCACAGAACCAGGTTCAACATTCTTTAAAAGAGAAATGAGAGAGTCATTGGGAAATTTCTTGTTCTTTTCCCATGAACGAACTATGGGCTAAACTAGATTAGGAGAATTCTCAATACTGCAGAGTTCGAACACAGTAACAAATTATTCCATCATTATCTACTGCTAGCAAAAGGAAATGACAAGATCAAATGGAGCAACACTTGGTGTTTATTTTAATCTGGATTTTGCTATATCCCTGTAAGTCAACAAACAATTCAAACTCCAAAGGCAGCACACAGTAAGGCAAAGGTTCTGTGGCAGCAGAGCAGACAGACTGTGCTTTCCTGCAGGTTCTTTGAGAATGAAGAAATGCAGCCCTGCAAACCACCAAACTTTTGGCATCCATTTAAGTCCAGTTTCAAACTGGTGTGACTCCCCACACTAGCACTCCCCAGCTGGTGTCCTTGTGCTCAACCAACTAACACCTAGGTCTATCCTCTGAGCAAATTGGTTCGTTTGACACCAATCTGTGTTTTACAAGTGTGTTGGGATGTCTGGTGGTGTCTGCTGTGTCAGCTGTGCTCAGGAGATCCCCTGTGGAAGCAGGTGAGACTGAAAGAACAAGGCATTGTACCCCAGGTAGATCATAGGCTCCCAGGAGCCAGGTTGCCACGAGCATGAGTAGGATAGAAAAAAATGGATAATTACACAGGCAGAGTGAGGAATGGCTGGGCCACAGGAACAACAAGGAGTCAGGCTTGGTCATAACCTGAGCTTTGGCACAAATCAGAAACCAATAAACCTCATTAAAGTTCCAAGGAGAAACCTTGTGTGTGCTGCAGAATATTGTTCTATGTTTTCAGGCTTTTTTTTCCTTATTTTGTTCATATAGTTTTTATTCATGTACATCAGTGAGGAAATAAATAACCGACATCTAAATTGGAATATTTACATTTTTGCTTTTCTTATTGTTTTATTTCAACACCAAAACTACTGTGAACTGAGTGAAGAAATTAACATACATAACATCTCTAAAAGCACACTGATTATACTTGAATGCTTATGAACAGCAGCATCTATGAATATTATTTTGATGTATTAAAATCTTAGCACAGGACTTCATCTTTCTGAAAATTCAAATGTTTGGTACTATAGAAATAGATACCTGATTTTAAAATATTTATTGTGCAGAAAGCATAATGTTCACTGTTAATCATAGGATACAATGATTACATCTATATAAATATGCTATTTTACAAGCTACTCTTTACCTAAGGTTCATTTTACTTTAAGCAAATAATTTCCCTCACCAGAATCTGTGGTTCCTAAGGGGAGATAACAGCAAAGCAGACCAGCACACTGGAGACAGTGAGAGGAGGAGCGAACCTTCTTCTCAGTCTCTGGAAAATCACAGAATCATTAAGTTTGGAACAGACCTCTGAGATCATCTAGCACAACCTTTGATCAATCACCACCATTTCAACCAGACCATGGCACACAACCAGACCAAGTGTCACATCCAGTGGTTTCTTGAACAGCTCCAGGGATGGTGACTGTCTACCATGTCCCTGAGCACATCATGCCATCGTTTAACAACTTTTCCCTGAAGAAATTCCTTCTGATATCTACCTGAATCTCCCCTGGTACAACTTGAGTGTATGTCCTCTCATCCTGAAAATTCCAGATCTCTGGATCTGGATTTCCAGATCTTTAAAACTTCTAAAGTGTTATGCAGAAAGTAAAGACTACATTTCAGCTTGGAGAAGGCCTTACAGGAGGCCAACAAGAGATCTGGAGAGGGACTTTTTACAAGGTCATGTAGCAGTAAGACAAGCAGTGATGGCTTTAAACTGAGCATAAATTTAGACTAGAAAGCAATTGTTCACCATGAGGGTGAGACAATGAAAGAGAATGTCTAGAAATGCACTGAAACCATGCCTAGAGAAGCTGTGCATGCTCCATCCCTGGAAGCGTTCAAGATCAGGTTTGATGGGGTTTTGAGCAATCTGATTTAGCTGAAGATGTCCCTGCCCACAGCAAAGGGGTTGGAACCAGATGATCTTTAAGGCACCTTCATACCCAAATAATTCTATGATTCTGTGGTTTTTCTGGTGCAAACAGCCCACCAAACCCATATTCTAGCTTCATGTCCATAATAAGATGTAGACATATCCTTTTCCTTTCCTACCTGAATTTAACCTCCTCAGACCTCTAGATTAGGGCATGGCTAATATCCTCATTTTAGAGGTGTGAGACTCAGAATGACTCACTCACACAAATAGCCCAGGCAGATGCCTAAATGGGGTTTGGAATTTCAGAAAACCAAGAGTCTATTGCCCTAACACACAAACATGCAAACAAGGAGTGTCTTTTAAGGAACATCTTTTTTAATGAGCCTGGAACTTGCCGCTCATGATTCTTCTTCAGGCCTTGGTTTGCAGTTTTGAACAAACAGTGATGTCTTTCCCTCCCTGTAAAACTAATTTTGGCATAATTTTAAAAGGCTTTGATGTCCTGGCCTGCCAGATGCAGTTCCTCTTTATCCATTAAATACTATTTGGCATATTGGACCCTTGCACCAAAAGACAAGAAGAACACCCTATTCACATGCTCCTAGCTTAAAGAGTAATAACAGCAATTAAATTGTACATTGCTTTTTGCAGAGGTCAGTGAGGCTGCTTTGGGCAATGGGACAGAGAGTGCAAAACTAGCAATTAAAATAACTTCAGTATCTCCTAAGAAAAGATGCAAAAACATGCAGTAGATAGACACACTATGCATGCAAACATCTGTTATAAATGCATTTTTGGCAACTCAGCAGATAAACAAATGGGTCAGTGAGTTAAGAAAAATTGTTTCTTTTCAGGAGGGTAAAGCCTGCAACAGCCTGCATTATAAGTAAATCACACTCTTTCTACTTGCAACAGTGGAACTTTTGATTTGCACAGCTTCGCGACTACATATTTACTTAGAAAAAGGGAGTGCAGCCCTTGTCCCCAAACCAGCTTTTTCCTGTTAGTTTCACTATGCTTGCTCTATGTGTAATGGAGCCATTTGAAATCCTTCCATCTTGTTTGCAACTTGAATCGTGTCTCTATTTTTAGCAGACTTGGAGCTACACTATGACTTTACCAAATGGAAAATGTAATCATGTCTGTGTTACGTGTTTGCCCTGAGCCAAATGAACTGCATCATCAGGATTTTGGATGGAGTCAGAATTTGGGGACAGTAACAACCCTAGGAACTAGCCCTGACAGCAACTTTGCTTTCCTAACTTGCATTAGCTGGAGTTTTGTGACAGCTCCCCAGAGAAAGGCGCTGAGGCAGCACAGCAAGAAGACAGTGTCTCAAGAATGCAAGAAACCAAATTACTCAGTATGTCTGTATAGTGGGATGGGATTTGGTCTATTCAGTGGGAAAGGACACAGTAATCTTGAGGTAAAAAACCCAAAACATTTCTTTAGGAAGAGCACGTATGCAACATGCTTACAACTGACTCTCAGTTTAACTAGTGTTGGCGGAGATTCAAGGGTGTGAAACACCCCTCCCAAACTCCACGGGGGCTGATTTATGCCACTGGGCAGCCTTTTCACATAATGAGTTTCCGGACCAGAAGGTCACATTTGCTACTTCTGTCCTGATCCAGAGGCAAATCACATCTAGCTTCCAGGCTCTGCATTTAACAGGAACAAGAACAGCAAAGCTGACAAAGAAACTGAAGAAACATATGGCAGCTCTGTGCATATGGAAAAGAGAGGTGTGACTGGGAGCATACTGCATGTTGTTGCTATTGGAGGCCCTCAGAAGACCTATATACATGCAGTAGGGAGCAGGAACCCTAAACTGTTTGTTCATACACTTTCAGTGATTTTTAAACTAGCACCTGCTAGATGTGTTATTCAAAGCATTCCAGACAAAGAAAAACAGCCATCCTTTTTCAAATACTTAAAACAATTAAATATGTTAATTATTGTGCCTTTGCTGATGACAATAGAGAGGCATACTGTAAAAATAACTTCATGCATCTAATCTGGTTTTCCTCTTACAGCAGTTTTATACCAGTGTAATGCCATTGATCCCACAGAAATTGCTACAGATTCACTGCAAGAGAATCCTGAGAGAGAAGAACCATCCGGTGAATGTCACTGTCTTAAGACATGATATTTTAAAATGCTGTAATAAATGCCCACAGAAGCCACAAAATCTCTTGCAAAAGGAATTCTGAATCATCCACATGTGGGACAATTGTTCCTCAGTAAAGTGGTCTTCCCTCAGTGGAGGAACTGTCAGCATACAATTATAGATCTCTGAAAATCATTAAATCTCCATGTTTACTGGAAATACATTAGTGAGAAAACAACATTCTATTTCTCCAAATGTCTTTTGAACATAATAGCTTTTTTTTTTTCTGAAAATGAAATTCCCAAATCTGCTAAGAAATTACCACAAAATGTCACAGTTCTGTAATTAATAATTCAAGTCTTTTCTCTACCCCAACCCATAAAGAAATCAAAAATACAATTGAAATGTTGTTTGCCTGGCAATATGTATTCTACTTCACAGCAGCAGTTGTCAGAAAAGTACTTTTCGTGTTAAGAAAGACACTTTGGGCTTGGTTTATAAACAAATCTTTGCTGGTACAAATTACATAAATCAAGCTAACTACATGATTTACATCAATTGCATTATATCAAATTAACTGCTAAAATCGAGCAAAACCATTCTGTCCTCCTAAAAAAATTGCTAAATGAAGAAAAGCAATTCACATCAGGCATTTGTAGGCATTTCATAGTTGTTTGCAAAGTTATGCTCCCACTTTTAGAAAGGCTGCAAAAATATTTGGCATAACATCACTCCACCATACGGTAACTTTGTTCTGTATCAATTACAATCTTGCCTTAGCACTTTGCTCTTCAGCAATTCTCATGCTCTGCAATTTAATTTTGTCTCTGCTTCCACGTGGGGGAATAAAAGAACAGAAGGAGCGGGTTGAGCCATGGACCCAGCCATTTTCCCACTTTCTAAATAAAAACCAGTGCCAACAAGCACAGCTGTGGCAATGAAAGGACAGAATAAATTGTACAGGTAAAGGAGTATAACTAATGCTAGGAACCAGGGATCCATCAAAAACATGAGTGTCAAAACAACCCTCTATAGAAAAGCAGATCCACTTTTAAAAAAGGTATTCACATCTTCCAGTGTTGTCTGGGTTTGGATGAATATCTGATGCTATGATGTTGGCCCTCCATCTCTGAACACTAGTCCAGTCACAGACAGACACATTGTAAAAAGCTGCCTGCAACTGAAAACCTCCCCTTTTGGAGACTACATCAATTCACTTCAGAAGTTCCCAGCATAATTTTGTCGGATCTCACAAAGAACCATCACTAGGCAACCACTTTTTGGTGGGCTCCAACTTATTGCTTAAGACAAGTTTCTTTCTGCTCTATCCATCGTCTACCACTCCTTCCCTAGGGGTGTTGAAATCTGTCAACATTTCTCAAGACAGAGGCAAACAATTTTATTTCTACATGACCCCGTGGCAACATGGTATTGCTTTCCTTCAGTGCCTCTAAATGTCTCAGCATCCATTTGCTTCGTATTGAAACCGAATTGGTAATTGCCTGGAGTCTTGTCTATTGAAATGGATTGAAATTCTAGTCCATGACTGTACCAGGCTTTTTTTTTTACACTATTTGAGTTGCATTTTAAAGGCATCTAAGGCCTTTGATACTCATTCTATGTACAACAGCAGCAATAAAAACTGTGTGGGAAAAGAACAAGTCCTTAAAAAGTTTGCAGGCAGTGGAGACGCCTGGAGCCCTGAGTCCCCCAGTGCCCTCCAGCTCCCTACCAGCACAAGCCCTGGGCCTGGAACATGGGAAGGTGTGCAAGCCAGAGAGGTGCAGAGATCACTCAGCCCTTTAGATCCTATAGGCTGCAGTCTGTGTGTAAGGGGGAAGCCACTGCTTCCTTTTTCAGGAAGTCTTCTCTGCTTCAGAGTCCAGACAGTGCAAACAGGATCAGGAAAAGGGATGTGTGCACACTACGCAAAGTGAAATGTGAGATGTTTCAAAGACAAACTCTCCTCAGTCTCCTTCTTTCCTGCTCTCTTTTTCTGACATTTTACTCCTAGTCACCTCTCCCCACCTTCTGACAATCTCTCACCATCAGAAAAATATGTTTTAGAAACATATTTCTCCAGTCCTACTGTCAGATTTGCTGAATGTCTTGACTTCTAGAGAGTCCCATGTGCTGTTGCTCCTTTTTAAGCTGCTTACATTTTACAGTTGGAATAAGACAATGGAAAAATATTCTTTTATCATATATGATTAACCTGTGGCAACTCAGATCTTTGAGTTGTGAAGTTTTCTGAAAGAGATATGCCCCTATTTCACCCACTCAATAAAAAAATAATTATACTTTGTACAACAGATTCTTATGGAAAAAGCTTTTCCTGCATGAAGGAATTTTCTCCATGTAGAAAGAAAGTTTATACCAGGCAGGAATGTTGCTGAATCTTGCCTTATGCTGGATGAGCTGTATTCCTGTTTTGAAAAGAGTGTGCTTTTGGCAACTCAGCATTTACCTTACTACAAGGACAATATAAACCCCACAGAGGAAATCACTACCACTGGAATGCATCCAGAAAAAACAGAAATCCCACACCACTCAACCTAGTGGAAGGTTAAAACCCTGATTGGTAAATGCTAAAGTATTCATCTTGCAGATTTTTGAGTTGTCTGTGAAAATTATTTAAAACAGCTATCAGAAGCTCTCTTTGTTAAAAACATTACATAATATTACATCAGTGCCAGCAAAGAGGTACTGCTGCCAGTTTTACACTATTCCAAATAAACCCTGTCCATGCTTTGTGTGAGGTATTTCTCATTTGCACAGAAATACCACACAGAAGCTCTAATCAATGACTTGGACTCCATGGTACCAGCCATTAAATGGATACAGGCAAAAAATTACTTCTTTCCTACAGATTGTGATGAAGGGATCCAAAGCAGAAGACTGACCCAAGGGAGACAGAAGTGTTTTAGAAATCTGTCCAAACTCAATTGCCATTCTTTCATTCCCTTTACTATGTCTGGGATGCTTAAATTCCTAAAGTTCAGAAATTGTCTGATACACCTTTTTGTTTCCCACAACTCATCTGGAGTTTGATACACCTAATTATGTTCATATGATACTCCTAATTATGGCAATATTAGTTAATCTCTGGGTCTAGGAAAGCCTGAAAGCTATTCAGAGCAACATCACTCAAATCAAGCTATTCAGTGTGAAACAGAGGTCATGTGGACAGACATAATTCTGAACAACATTTTGTAACTTTATCAAAACATTAGGAAACCAGGAACCATATCAAATTAAGAGGACAGATTGTTTTACAATGCAAACTCCTGGGTAGAAGGAATGAATAAAAAAAATTAGTTGTGGTTGTAAAGCAATCATGGTATTATATTATTAACCTATGGAGTTAACATTTATGGTTACTATTACACCATAGGAAACAGTTCCAGTGCCAGAATACTTAAAATCAGCATTCAGATCTGCTCATCAGTAAATCTCAATCAAACAACCTCAGTTGAATTAGGTGAGACTCAGTTACCCACACATAATGTTTACAAAAGAATGATAAATATTGAACTAGCAAAATAAAGGTCAGTTTTAGTTTTTAGTTTTCAAACTAGTTAACAGAGTGATCTTCCCTTCCTTTTTGCCTTCTTTGAACAGTAGCTCAATGAAGATTCCATTTGTTTAAGAAAACAGTGTTAGTAACCACAGATCAGAATCAGGCCCTAAATGGATAAAAAGTAGCATAACTAGTAGTTGGGAAGCAGGACTGACTGAAGCAATTAAGAAATAAACCCCTATCACTTCTTGGAGCTCAAGGTCAATACGGAAGGCCACGTGTCTAGGCCACCAGAACTGCAAGTTTCTTTTTGTTAGAGAAGTGAGAAACCTCTTGTGCACAGTGACAACTCTAAATGTCCCTTCTTGCTTAACAAAAGAGATTACCTCAGGCAAGGTAAGAATCTTGCAATGAAAAATCCCAGTATCCATCAGAATTTGTGTGCAGGACCCAGAGGTGCGAGGCAGTCTGCAAGCACACAGGGTGGATCACTTCTGCCCAGAAGGGCTAATATGAAATGCATCACCAGCTTTTGGTTAGGAGCAATTGGAACTGGTTTATTATTTTAGTCAGAAAAAAGCCTGAAAAATCCTGTCTTACTGTGTGTTTTATCTTCCATTGCAGAAAACTAAAACAGCAGCAGCAAATAAACCTTGTACCAATTCAATCTGGAAATCACAAGTTCAGCAAAAACAGAGACACAACAAATTATTGAAGTTACCAGGTTTGAAAAGACCTTTATGGGAAGACAAGGTGAACTAGAGGTGTAAATAAGTTTTTAAAATTGAATGAGTTTTCTAAGAAAGCTTTAAAACAGACAACTTACAAGGTGAAGATATAACAGAGATTTAGAATGTCATTTAACCATGGGAATTCAAACCAGAGAACAAGGCTGCTCACCTCTGGGACAAATCCTCCAGCTCCCCAGGAAATCTGCTAGAGTGCAAGGAACTGATAACTATTGCAGCAGCAGGTGGACCAGGGCCCCACAGAAACATTTCCCACAGCTGTGCTTACGACGATGCCAGAAGGCACTGAAGGCCTGTTCCATAAATCAACAGGGATGCAAAAGCACATGAGGAGCAGGACACATTCACAAGCTTCCCAAAGCAGGCCAAGCACCACAGGCAGGAAGGAGAAATGTGTAACAGAGGCTGTGCACTATCTGTGCACCACAGCAAGGATGCTGGGACGATGAGGATGGCAAAGGCCATGGCCATGTCCTCCTGATCCACAAACATGGCACAGGTAAAACAGGCCAGCACCACAGACCTATCACTTCTTCCCTTCCTTCCCATCTAGAAATTGTCCCAAAACATATGATATTCTGGTGGCAATACCAGTGAAAGTAACAGAGGTTATGAGCATTTTGGCTCAAAGTCAAATTATTGAAAAACTTCGCAGACTTTCAGAGCTCCTTCCATGACTGCCCTAATTTGCTTCTCCACTTCAAACACTGTGAGTCAACAAAGAACCACATAAAGAACTCAGATTTTGCAGTTTCTGAGCCTTCCCTTTTCTCCCTACTCATCTGTGCTGGCAGGTTGATTTTCTTCCTCAATCTGGGCTTAAAAATAAAAAATAAAAAAAAAAAAAGAGACATCAATTTATTTTTTTCGCATACTAACAAAACCCAATGGGAGAATCAGGCAAGAAGAAAATTGCAGGCTTTTCAATCTCCTATTGTAGGGAAGTATGCTGGAAAGACATTCATAAAATGAAATGAATGTAAAGAGTACATCCAAGAGTGCAGATTAGTGAGGAACGCATGTGCTAGGATTTGCATAATTCCAGCTGGTTGGTGGAACATTTCATATTAACAATAATGCTAAAAATAACGTATTTTGAATATACTTGAATAGACTACGCTTAAGCACTGCTGTTTTCTTCACAGTCCATGGGTGCTTTACCACAATCAAAGGCAATGGCAGGGCAGGAAAATTCACCCTCGAGTGGGATGGTTACAGACAGCACTGCAAACACCTACAGCTATTGCAGTGAAAAACAGCAACATATATAACCAAAATTCCTCCACCTACTCATCAGTAACCCTTTAGTGCCTGCAAGAATCCAGACATTAAGTTCTTGACCAAGTGAAGTTCAGACTTGTTTGATAGTGGGTCTGAATTAAGCATTGCAAGGAAGAGAGACTCCTAGAACTCCATTGTCTCAAAAACTCACATCTTTCAAGAGTCTTTACTTCAGTGCCTCTAAGCTTTGAACTGATAAAAAGATATTCTTTTATATTTATAGGTTGCTCTCTCTAAGGCTCCTCTACCCCTGGCTCATAATTTTATTTTGTGTCTTTTGATTTGGTGGGTTTTTTAAAGCCCAGCTCCTTCAATGATATGTTTATGTAAGGATTTCATTTTTCCTTTAAAATAAAAATCCAGATGCTCTTAGCCTTCATTGTTGAAAAGAGGAGTTTTGAAAACATCTCCAAGCTGAAGATAAAAGATCAAAAACCAGAAGGCAAGTAAAAAGAGTGTGCATTTTTTTAAAGCCCCATTTTTTCCAGCCAACATCATGATATTCTTGAAGTAAAACATGATTTATAAAGGTTGAAACTGGAGGGGAAAAAAAAAACAAATAAAGAAAATGCCTTCCCCTGCAAGCATGAAAATACCTGCTTAAACTTACATATCAGTATGCCAAATAAATTAATGGAATTATACACATGCATAAGTGTGAACATGTATTAATATTCGCAATATGTGATACAAAGTTTTATTCATTTTTGTTTCTATGTATTAAAAGTGAATATCAGCCTTGAGGATGTGATTGATCATGGCTCAGTCAACAGAGCATCCAAAACAAACCCTAAATCAAAAGTGTTGCATGTAGACATACAGTATGAAGATGAAAAAACAGCACATCAACCATGCTCTGTAGTTACCAGATACTCAAACTAATAAATAAAATGTGGCAATCACCTGTGAATAGAAAATAGCACTTACGTAAGGCTAAAGTTTGGGAGGTGAGGTGACAAAAAGAGGGAATTCTTGAACTGACAATCTCCTGAAAGACGAAGGCAGCAGCCTCTATTTAACTCAGAAAGAGTCAGTTGGTAAGTCTGACTTAGGAATGAACAGTAGATATTTGATTGACTCATTCATACCTCAGCTTTAATTTTGCAGTATGTCAGTAGCTTGATTTTCAGTCCCGGAGCACCTACAGCTCCACTGAAGTAGTAGGAGATGTGAGAATTCAGCCTCTTTGAAAATTCAGCTAAAGGCACTTGGAGTTATGAACAAAACGCGGGCTCAGTTGCATGCCTATTACTGTACCATCATTATGACTGCTCACAAATTAGGCACAGAGTTTCACACATGGTCTTAGTCATATGGGGGACAGTTTCAAAGACGCATCATGAGATGATATGAAACCAACTCCCTATAAAAGCACATACCTTTGAAAAGCTCACCCTGGGCTTTGAACAGTTTTTCACAATGGCTCTCTTCGAGGATTTGGTGGTAATAGAAATAATTCCTTATATATCACTAGATAAAGCCTCAAGATTATTGAAAAAAGGCTTCGGTTTTTTGCAAGAGGAGGGAAACTTCGCACATTGCTCCTGGGAAATCTGTGATGCAACAAGAGGAACAATGTAGGGCAAAGATCATGCAAGAGTGAAAAAAATATAGCTGCTACACTGCTACATGAGGGACATCTCATTTTAGTCCCCTAGTAAATCCCTTCTTTTTGTACAGTGAATTCATGCCACAAGGGCAAAAAAATAAGCTACTTTCCAGTTAAAGCCATTCACAAAATCAACACAGTTTTGAACCATCACTTGTTTGCTTTCAACCCATTAAAGTTTAGAATTAACATAACCTAGTTTATTGGTTTTTCATGCTCTTCAATATTTGTCTTTTTATACTAGACCCAAAACTAAATTTCAGAGGCCAAAACTGGGGCAGGGGAAAGGGAGGAAGGCAGGCCCCTTTCATTAATCTCAGACAAGGGTTTCAATCTCAGACTCACATAGGATTCACAGTATAACCACACAGTTAGCTTTTAAAATTACCCAAATGTATTCAAACTGTTTGCTTAGTTGAATGTGTTATGCTTTGATAGCATCACTCCATGCCATAAGGGTATGGCAAGGAAATAAAATATGAATGATAGCACTAATAAATTATCATTGTAAACTACAACCACACCTCTACGTGATCTTCTGATCTTTACTGTGAAAAATGCATTTAGGCAACAGGTAAAAAAAATGTTCCTTGGAGTATATAATCTTCTGAAATGTTATGAAGGAATGGAAAAAGAGTGATTCATCAGATAAAATATTGAAGTAATTTCATGTGCAGCTCTTATGAAGCCAACAGGAATTTTGTTGGTATTTGGGAGATTTTACTCTATCCAGATACTGTTATGTACATTGTTATGACCTATCCAGATATTGTTACCTAGATTTTTTCTCTGAAGACAATAAACTGCGTGCAGCTAAGCACCTGGTTCTGAAAGAGGAGGATGAGCACAGGACAATAAGCCTTACAGCCCACACAGGATAACAATATGATGCCATCCAGAGTTTGGGTAATATATTGGCCTAAATAACATTTATGACCTGTACCATAAATCTGCTTATCAGCCACATTTGCAGTTTCATGAGTCTCTCTTCCTCCATTCCTTGGCTAATGACAACTGTAGCCTCTTCCTAGGCTAATTACTGATAAGTATAGGTGAATTATTCAAATCAGTTTCAACTTGATTTACAATACGCCTGATCTCTAAGACACAATTATGAAACAAGGAGTTGGACATCTGAATATTTTGTGTCCAAATTAATTCCTTCCCATGGAACAATGCTTGATGCCATGGTAGATTTTGGTTACATAAAGAATGGAGGATTCCTGCCCTTAAGCCCTATGACACTTGATTTACCACCTAATCTCATACTTAGGAGAAACCAAGAAGGTGAGCAGAACATAATAGTGATGGCCAACCTTTACTCAGGGAACTTAAAAAGGTAATTTAACATTCTGGAGACCAGATTTTCAATTTGAAAGCAGACTATAACCTGAGCTAAGGGTATGTTGGAACACTATCAAAACATTATTTGTCCACAGAACATCTGCTGATAAGAGGAGGGAGGAAACATTTTGGAAGTCACCACTACTTGATCATCCATATCTAAGGCAAAAAAAGTGAAGACCCATTTGAAGAGTACATGGCATTTGGAATAGTTTCATGGGCAACTGATGATGTTATGTATTATCTAGTCTTCAAAACGTTACCTTTTCCTTGTTCCTTTCATTTCGCCAGTGTATGGTTTAAGCCTAAACTTTTCAGGGAAGTCTTTTTTTTTTTTCAACTCAGAAGTTTTATGTTTTCTGAGTTGAATGCAAAGGACAGAAGCTTATACGTGCTAAGGGGCAGTTAATTTTCTCTTTGTGCTCATACCAAGACAGGAGTGAGGATAGCATTTTGCAGGCTTTGCACAAAGAAGAATACCAGGAGAAGAGTTGTAGTTATGCATTACAATTCAGTCACTGCAGCTGGATACAATCCATATGATTTGCTTACATCTTCACAAGATCTTCAAGGCATATCAGCTGCAATGCGTTATTCACAATGTCAAATATTCTAGACAGGCCAGAAATAAATCTGTCTATGAGCTATTACTAAGAAATCATCCATCAGCAACACAAAAGTCATCTCTGCTGTATTCTAGTCCAAAGACCAATTGAGAGGGTCTAGCACATTGGCTGCGATCGGTTGCTTCCTGAGCTTGGCTTTTTGCCATTTTTTCAGTCATCCCAGAAAGAAACAAGGAATTACGCAGTGTGGTAGCTTGCCAAACCAATGACATAAAAAAAACCCTATTAGTCCTGATTGGATTATTGTGTTTTCAAGGAAGGTGATAAATAAAAAGAAAAAACATTTTACATTATGTACATAGACACTCTTCATAATCTGAGGCATATCAACTATCTTTTCCTCATGTTCTTCCTCTCTCATAAATCCTCTACAAAGTGCTGATATGCATCAAATTCTGAACACTTGAAAGAGAGGGGCACAGAAAAATAATCTAATTTGATACATTGCCACTGTGCCTGTATGGATGCAGAGCATAGGTATTGTCTTAAATGAGAATTTGTTTTCTGCAAGCCTGATGATAAGAGAAGGTTTTAAACCCCACAAGCATTCATCCCTCTATCTGAAGAACTCCTAAGTGCAGGTCACTGATAGAAACAGCTAGGTTTGAATGGGGGAAAGGTAAAGATATGCTAAGTACTGATAATGTTTCCAGTTTCTTCCTCCTTCCCAAATCATGTCTTCCTGAATACTCCAAACAGAACATCCATTACTTTTGTCCTAATTTCTGTCAACGGTGAACTTCAATACAGGCCTAAATCTGCTGCCACTGCAGCTGGTGAGAACACCTCTCTAACAGGACTAATGTCAGCCACTGCGGCGAATGCAGCCTTACAGCATAGATCAGCCTGCCCTTAAATCACTTTGAGTGGAACCCCAGCTCTGCCAAACACTTACAGACGATCACAAAAGAGAAAGGAAAGCACAACTCTGGGTATTTTCTTCATCTTAGGATTTTTTTCAACAAAAGCAAAACAGCCAGCCCATGAACTCCCTCTAGAACAGGGTGTACTCAACTCATATGCTTCAGTCTTGACAACAAACAGCCTGTGCTGCTGGGCTTAATTGCTGCCTGGCAGTTCCAACACACAAACTTCTCCAGCAGTTTTCAGATGCTTCAATAGCACAGCTCCCTAGAAAACCATCAGAATCCACTCCCTGTCCTGTATTTTTCCCACTTGTCCTGAAGACTTTTCTTCACAGTTCATTCTGGGTCGCAATTGTCAATCATCAAAAATGCTGCCTTGACTACAATTCCACCCAGACCATACTGCAGGAAAGTAATATCTTTGGGATAAGATTCATCTCACCTAACTCACTTTATTTCAGAGTTCAAGCATATATCTTTGGCTAGCCAGCTAATTCCCATCATAATCAGAATCTTCAGGCAGCTGAAGATTCATTTAATTCCAACACAGGCTTCTAAATTAAGTGCAATGAATTTACCTCTTTAACTCCTTGACTACAGAAGGAACCAGAGAATCAGCTCTGGCTATTTGCTTCCTTTTTGAGATCTGGTTTAGGAGTGGTTACATGATCTAGCTCCATGCAACAGTGTCAGATCATAGTGGGAATTTGATTGGCATATATATTCTAAAAGATTTCAAATATCTTTTTAGTTGCTCTCTGTTTACCCAAAACACCATATGTTCGATAACTTCAAGCCAATCTCTAAGAAGTCTATCTGAGGTGTTCAAATATCTTAATCTGTTCCTCTTAGAAACTGGAAAAATGTATTTTATGAGATAATACAGCAGGGTCCATTTTTTTCGTATGACAATCAACAATACTTTCTTTTATGTTCCACTTCAGACTTGCACAGGAAACAAGTTACCTGTGTTGTTCAATATATTATATTTTTCACTTTGATTTTTCATTGGGCTTTCAAATCTGCATGCAATTTTTGCTTTTAAACCAGCTGAATGTACAAACACAACTATAACTGATTTTGGCACTCAACAGAACAGAGTCTCATGTATTTGGGGTTTCTATTATCAGAACCCATTTTAGCTACTTTTTTCTTTTTAGCATAATAATATGATTATGCAAGAAACTACAGTGTCATGTTAAATCTTCCAGACATGAGAACAAATTAATGACTTAGTGGGTGAAACTCTGGAATGCTGACAACTGCAAGCTAGGCTCCTCTAATGTACTGGTAGCATGGTTAACAGCCTGCAACAAAAATGTCTCATAATCCTTATGTGAACCATCACTTTATGCCTTTAAACTTACACTGCTATTATACCATTAAATTCCTATTTTTTTCCTTGCCAAAGCTTACTTTATTTTCTTGGGCAAATTCTACACTAATACAAAATGTTAGCCTGGGGTTGTTTGGAGAAACAGGTATATATAGAAATGAAATGTATATCAAACTTTGTGGGTTTTCACACAGGGTAAAATAGATTTAGCTTGCATGTTGAGATGCTGAAAGGGAGAAGTATCTGAAAGAGTAATTAAGAATAAAATACAGTAAAAAGCCATGCATCCCTTTTATCTTACACCCTATTTAACTTCCTGCTTTTCCTTCAGCTTCCTCCCAGTCAGATCTTCTTTCATGTAACTCATAAGTACTTTCATGCTCTGTGTAAAAATAGTGTCAGGTTGTTCTAGTTTCTAGCAGGGCAATTACTGAGACACAGGTGTTGTGAAAAAATAGATAAAGGAAGCCTTCTTCCAGAGCCTTGTCACAGAGAAAGATAAACCAGATGTTGCTTCCCCTATTCAGCCCCCCTCTATTATTGTGCTTTTCGGCTTAGGAAATTCCCTAATCAAGAAAGTATAACCAAGTGGTATCTCCATAAGCTCACTGAGACCCCTGCAACTTGCTTCTGCTGGAGATAATACCTGGACTTTCACACTGAGCCTGTTTCTGGCACTTCTTATGTTTACTAATTCCCACCTGATGAAACAGATCCCTCAGCCTACAAAGCCAGGCAGCTCTGGGGCCATCCCTGCCATGAGACATACTCTAAACAAGTCCAAAGTAATTTTTCCTCTCTGCAGAAGCCTATGCCAAGACCCTGTCATTTTGAAATCTCTACTATAACATTTCATGGCCATTCCAGAAGACACCACTGCTTGCAGAATGCAGTTATAAAATACCACCCCATAAATTCTGAAAACTATTCAGGGGACCATAAAGTCATCACAGAAACTCTCACCAAAAACAAGGGCGGGGGGGACAAGTAATAGAAATTCAAACTTCTTGAGGGAAGGATAGTAAATATGTTTTTATTTTACAGTAATTAACACCACCTCCTTGTTAACTTCACATCTTTCAAGGTGTCACACTAAATGATGCTCTTCATGAAAAGCAACTTTTAGCCATTTCTAAATGGCAGAAAAAAATTACTTCTGGGTAAGAGAGCTAAGTTGCTGTTCTTAAAACAACATATTCAAAAAGCCTTAGAGGTGTGTCCTGACAGAAATAACTACATCAAAAACCTAGAGATTTTACTTTGGGTTTATTCTTATAGGGTGCTATTCTATTATCACAAAAGCCAATGGAAATTTTGACATCCACTTCAATGGTGACAGAATTTCACTCACTGAGTTAAATAACATTTATTAGATTTTCATGTTAAATGCAGAGGAAAATCCTGTTCAGGATTCCTGCTAATCCAGACTCAGAGTTTCTACACGACTAAAGCAAGAAAGTTGGTAACCTCAGATCTCTTCTAAACTGTACAGAAATGACCCAATTTCCCACATTCTTTTGAATACTAAATCTTTGAAGCCTGAGATGAGGGAGGAACCGCTATGTTGCACTTTGAGTTTCACTCAGTATTCTGACTGCGGTCTTTGTGAGTCTGCAAGGATTTACATTCATTGTCTCTCCAGAGTCACTTGCAAAATGATTTCTAAAAATTCTCTCTTTCAACTACTATTAGGCACTGTCTAATAAAGGAACAAGGAATTCCTGGCCCAAGGGCCAGATACAATCTGCAACTTAATTTCAGGCAGTCTGCAGCCAAATGATTTTGTGTGTATGTGTGTATGTGTATTTATTATTGCTTAAAAACCAAAGTGCTTATTGACATATGACTTGCCGAATGCCTCCAAGGGACCTAGAGGGTCCTTCTCAAGGAAAGGACCTCTACTCCAGGGCTAATAAACTGCAGCTCAACATTACAGCTACCAACCAAGCAACACAGAAGCATAACATTGCAGATTATTCCAGAGTATGTAAATGCAGAATTCCAGTGTGATTGTCATGTAGGTTTGCCACACTGGTGCACAGGGCACCATTAGTGAGGCTACTCATTGCTGGCAGCTTCAAATCAGTAAATGGCAAAGATGGAGAGGAAGGAGGAGAGAAGGAAGAAATTGCTATACCTTGAGCTTGACAATTCAGAGAAGATTTGGGGACTGCCAGGAAAACAAACAAACAAAAAAGCATTTTTTTGCTTTCAAACATTTTTTTGAGCATTTGAAACAGAAAGTGAGGAAGAGATAGCATAATTTCTGCAAGGTTCCTTTTTAAGCAACCTGTACTTTTATATCAAGCAACATTAAAAGAGAATGCAATAGATTCAGAGAGGAAAAAAAGAGTTCAGAACTAAGGAAGTTGCTCACATCCTCCTGTTACTTGATCTGAACCATCTCATATCCATCTAGGTTATTGCTGTTTCCTCTGTCTGTCACAGATAAATGACTGTTCATGCAGTAAGAGCCACTGCTATGCAACAGCTGTGCTCTAATGGACATTTTAAAGCTCCTTGGGTTGGCAGATGCAGGGAGGGAGGGAGGGAGGGAGGGAGGGACGGAGGAAGGAAGGAAGGGAGGGAGGGAGGGAGGGAGGGAGGGAGGGAGGAAGGAAGGAAGGAAGGAAGGAAGGAAGGAAGGAAGGAAGGAAGGAAGGAAGGAAGGAAGGAAGGAAGGAAGGAAGGAAGGAAGGAAGGAAGGAAGGAAGGAAGGAAGGAAGGAAGGAAGGAAGGAAGGAAGGAAGGAAGGAAGGAAGGAAGGAAGGAAGGAAGGAAGGAAGGAAGGAAGGAAGGAAGGAAGGAAGGAAGGAAGGAAGGAAGGAAGGAAGGAAGGAAGGAAGGAAGGAAGGAAGGAAGGAAGGAAGGAAGGAAGGAAGGAAGGAAGGAAGGAAGGAAGGAAGGAAGGAAGGAAGGAAGGAAGGAGGTGGAGAGGCAAATGAGAGAGAGGCAAATGTAATTGGTTTACATTGTCACCCTTCATAAATCTTGATTGTGTCTTCAACAGGATCTAGAAAAATCACAATTTCACTCCAGGACAGGGATGTTCATTACCCAGGTTCAAACTGTAAGAAAAAATGGCTGTGGGAGAATAATTCACAATTGATTTATGGCTAAATTGAGAGAAGTGGAACTGCCACGGCCAACCCACTGCCTTCAAAATATCTTCCAATCTTGCACCAACACTAAAAGCTTTGCAGGAAGCTGCTTCTATCATTTGTGTACCCAAACACAAGGCATTAGCCCAGCACATCCCATTAATCATTCCAGCCACCTAGAAATGAGAGCTGTAATAAAATGGAGAAAGGGAAAAAATTAATAATTTAGTACTTGGTCTTGAAACATACCATTCTAAAATAAACACTTCTCTCTTTATAAGCCTGAGAGAGTCCTTAACAATATTTATATTACAAAATCTAACCAATTTATTCATGTTTCTTTAAGGGAAAAAAAAAAAGATAAATCTGTCAGAGGGAGGACTCAGGCTTCAGAATATTTGTTCATCTTATTGTTAAAAAAATACATAATTTCTTGAGAGTTGTTCAAGGCAAGCTAAACAAAGGCATGGCCTCGTAAAACAGATTGTTTTAGAGATCAGCTGTTAAATGTCTCCATATGCTTCAAATCAATACAAAGGGCACATGGATGTTTAGAGTAATTTCTATGCTCCAAGAAGTGCAAAAATATCTAAGGCTATGCATTCTATGCTCACCAGCAAGTTCATCATCGACAGACACATTACTTGGGAGCTGCATCATGCCTTCAGGAAAATTTAACCAGTACACTGCTATGGCACAACAAACATGTTGACCCCAAGCAGCAGCAGAGTGAAAGGAAAGTGAAAGGAAGTTTAAAAATTATGATGCTGCTTCAAGGAACAATCTCTTAAAGCAAAAGGCAACTTTCTGACACTGTGGAAGGATCTAGGACCTACTGTGAAAGAGCCATCTGTGTACAACCCTGAAAGAAGGAAGTTATAAAAGCCACTAGAAAAAGAAATCACACTGTGTTATTCTTGTTTACATCTACTGAACGATCCCCTATCACGCTGCACTATAAATCCATTTGTGCCTGCACACACCTAGACACACACATTTGTTTCATGTACACCTGAGCAAGTGGCTTTAGGCCACTGGTTTTTCCAAAGCACGCCAATTAGACTAACAAGATACTACTAAATGTTATAAAAGAGATTTTTAAAGTTTCACAGTAGCTGAATTACACTGTATCAGCACAAGCACTAGACATCTCTTTCAAAGGTTGTTGCTTTTTTTTAAATGAGTAAAGCACACTGTATTATTAACTTCTCTTATAGAACATAAACAGGATTCCAGAAGAGGAACTAATCACAAAAAATTCAAATAACAGTTTGAAAACTGGAGCATGAAGAAACTAAGTAACAAACCCTCTGACAAGGCACATTTGTTGGGAGTTACGCTTTTATAGGACTACAGCTGTCACCAATCCTTTACCCCTCTTAAAATCTTAAAGTCGAGGTCATGACATTAAGACTGAACTGTTAATATCACCTCCCAAATTAGTCATAAGTATTATCTTTTTGAACCACTGTGGGGTTTCATCCTGAACCCCTGTGGGCCTATGCTATGGGATGAGAAGAGACCAAGTTCCTGACCTCTTACCTCCAACATAAGCAGCATCCTCCATGCTCGTATTATTTCTCCTCTTCTCTATCTCCTAAGGCTATATTTTTGGTCCTTATTCTGGCAGGAGCTTTCTCAGGCTCTTGAATGTCCTTGCCACCCTTTTTCCAATCGCCCTATTTCAGTCACATCCTTTTTGAGCTCAGGAGGCCAAAACTGTGCACTGTGTTCTAGCTGAGACCACAGGCACAGCTTTTTACAAAAGTCTGTACAATGTCCTCTCAGTTACTCAACTTATTAGCAGTCTTCAATGATGTGCAACCTAATATCACAGTTGGGTTTTGGCTGTTGTAATTTGACCAAGTGTCCCCACTGATCGCTCACACTCATTTTTTCTGGATCTGTCAGGACTGACTGTTCACACTCAGTCATTCTTTATTCACCACTGATCTTCATCCAGCACTGTTCTGCTCACTTGGTGGAAAACTTCAGAATTAATACTTCTTGCTCCTCCTGAACAGACTGTGTAAGTATTTCCGCACAGATTTTGCAACATGGTGGCTCCAGCTCTCTCTCAATAAATACATAAACAACAGAAATCTTTCTTAATTTGCAGATGTCCAAAGCCCAACTTTGGTCTCTCTCTACCCCAACAGATTGGCCTAACCCTCTGCTTTTCCTCTCCTCCCTAGTTTTCAGTCTGATAATAGTATTTTGCCTGTTACTCCACAACAGTTTTTGTAGGTATATTTTGTCCAGAGCTCTGTCACTCAACAGCATTTTGTTTCCAATTACTCATTACTTGTGTAATATATTCTCCATGCTAGAAGATCACTGAAACATTGGGTCTTATGGCAAAAAAAAATCCACCAAACCAAAAAAAAAAAAAACCAAACCAAACCAAAAAAAAAAAACCAGAAAAAAAAAATCAACCAAAAAAAAACAAAACCCTAGTGCCCTAGTGGACTACATCATGCCTCTCTGGTACTTTACTATTGTTTTTAAATGAGGATTTCAAGTTAGTTGCCAAGTCCAGATGTAAAGTGTTACTTAAATATATCACTGAATTAACTAACTATGCCTGTAACTGATTCAGAGCTGAAGCTCTTTTTCCGACAGAATTTATAGGAGACACAAGGCTCAAATCACTGTGAAACCCAGCCACAAATCAAAGTCCTCTTTGGCATATAGGACCAATTGGTCTAGCAGAGGTTTGCTGCTGGAGCACTCAGCAGTTTGTGCTTGAATCCCAGCCCTCAGGCACTCCGTTTCTGCTCACAGTGTTTTACTATCTTCAGTATTGCACTGCTCTCCTTTGCAGATTTGCCAGGCACCCATGCAGATTCACAGGTGTTTCTGTATGACTTCTGGAAACCAGAGCGTGCCCAGCTATTCTAGAAGCCTGTCAAGAGTTCTTCTTGCCTCAAGGTCCTCCAGAATTTGAATTCTGAGCTCCAAAGACTCATCTGCCATGCAGGAATTCAAGACTTTGATTTGGGACGCAAATAAGCAATCCAGGAAGGACAGGAGGAATGAGTAGGACACAGTGTCTTCCATGATCTCTGCTGTACCAAGAAAGCAGCTCTGTGAAGGATGCATTTTTAATCCTTCTTCTCCAAGAAAAAATCAGCTGGATGCTGTGTACCTTTGAGAATGAACACTAGGAAAGAACAAGCCAGAAGGATTCCACTGACTCAAGCAGCATTTTGGAGAAAGGAAACAAAGGAAGAAAGAAAACCTAGTGTGCATGATGTGGCCCAACTTCACTTTCATCATCTTAGATGGAGAGACAAAGACTGCTGAAACCATAGCAGTGGCCAATATGACAGCAGGGTTATTGTAGATGATATCCATAATAAAAAATGCAATAAAATTACAAGGATGCACTGGTGTTATTACACTTTGGAAACTAAATTCCAGCACTGAAAAACTCAAAGGCATAGACATATTCTGAAATCTTCCAGACACCCCTCACAATGAGAGCATTGCTCCTCAGGGCTCAGTCCTTCATTGCCCAAAATTAGAGTCTGCCTTCTTTTCAGTTTCAGCCCTGCAAGACCAAACCTTGGCATCTTTTCTCTGTGTAAGCATCCACAGGTCAGTGAAGAAACTGCAGCCACTCTCCCTTGGATGCCTGTCCCACGCTTGCTTGTTCAGGAGTCTGCAACATTATCAATGTCTCATTATTGAATCCGTGACTGAAATGCACCCAAAAGTGGGCACTTCTAGTCTATTTGCCCCCAGGTCAACAGCACACAGGGCAAAAAGACACAACAAACCCCCCTATGTGTGTGCTTCCCCTGCTCCATAACAGCTGCATTTCATCATGTCTTCCACCCCAGGATCACTGTCTCTGGGCTCGGAATACAGCTCTGTTCCCAGCATGCTCCCCATTTGCCTGTCAGTTTAGTGCAGTGGGTGCTGAGTAACCCTCCTTCTTCCTTGCATCAGCATCTTTAAGGCTTTAATATTCTGTTTGATCTCTTTGAGGCTGTGGGAGGAGTAAGCAATTTTCTGTCTGGCTTATTAGCTAGGTAGGAAATACTCCCCAATAAACACATTCCATAGCAATGCCTTTAGACCTCTTATCCATGACATTGTTCTGCCCTTTTTTTGGTTTCTTATAAGACATTTTTGTTTAACTTTACGCATTCAAGCAAGTAGATATAATGCAAATAACCTGAGAGCCAACGTTATTTATAACTCTAGTGCACATAACACCCTCATTCTCCCCACCCCCCTTTCACTCTATAAAAATATACAAGAGTAAACAGGCACTCCAGAAAAAGAAACCCAGGCATCCAGTGTTAAAACTGAACAGCAAAGAGCTTAGCAGCAGCAAAATATAACCTCACCTCCTTGTGAATAATGCCTTGCTATTTAGTCTGGTTACAGATGCCCTATGCTGCAAATACTATGCTGTGGTATCAGCTTTTCTCTACAATCTACAATTTCCACAAGTCTGGAGGATTATGTAAGTGGAGGCCAAAGAATCCATTTGGAGAATTGAAAAACAGCAAGTATGTTTAAAAATTAGGACTTAAAAAAATTTGAATAAATCAGAATGAAAATGCTGCAGTATAGACAGTGTGTAGTGGGAAGGGAAGGGAAGGGAAGGGAAGGGAAGGGAAGGGAAGGGAAGGGAAGGGAAGGGAAGGGAAGGGAAGGGAAGGGAAGGGAAGGGAAGGGAAGGGAAGGGAAGGGAAGGGAAGGGAAGGGAAGGGAAGGGAAGGGAAGGGAAGGGAAGGGAAGGGAAGGGAAGGGAAGGGAAGGGAAGGGAAGGGAAGGGAAGGGAAGGGAAGGGAAGGGAAGGGAAGGGAAGGGAAGGGAAGGGAAGGGAAGGGGTCTAGCTGAACAACTTTAGAGGAACAGCATGTCACTTAAAACAGAAACATCTATTACTCAAGCCTCCTGCCCTTCACAGATGAGGCATATCCCTGGTTAACAACATGGGCTACATCTCTGTGGAGGCTTACAATGGCTTCAGAGCATTTGGCCAAAAGTCACAACAAGCCTGCCATCAAGCTGAGAAGTGAAAGGGCACTCAAATGCTTAGTTTGTGTTGTCTCATGAAGAAAATCTTTAGAAGAATGTTACAGGGAAGCTTTTAGAGAAAATAAAAATATTTATTTCTTTCCTCTTCTGAGGATTTCTGAATTTACACTGACATTTGACTGAGCAGTTACTTAGCATGCTGTACACCACACTTCACTTACAAAAACAGCGGACACAGTAAAGTTCCCCTTTTCCCCAGAAGATGACAATAGTGTATATTTCTCATAGAGGGTTACAATCTTTCAAGGTTTTGGGGTTTTTTTCTTCTTTTTTTAAAGGCTCAAACAAAGGAAAACATGTTTGAAAGGAAGGCTCTATGATGAGAGGGATACTGAAACCGGAGATACAAAACTTGTTTCTATGATACATTAAATATCCTACCATGGTCAAACAGACACACACAATAACATTTATATGTGCAAAGGATCCACAACCATAGGTCTTCCACCACATCTAGAAGTTGCTTCAGCAGCAGATTTTGTAATCAGTCACAGGCACCTGTAAGACAAAAGAATAAGGAACAAGTGTTAACAGAGAGACACTTTTCCCATCCACAGCTTGTAGCTCATTAAAATTTGCAAGAATCTTTAAGATCAAGGGTGACTAATTCATCCCCTGGTCCTGTGCCATTCTGTGATCAGCAGATGAGTGATATCTGATTTATCTGTGATCTAGGTGTACAGCAGGGGCAGCAGGGCTGTCCATGGAGACACCCAGCAGTACCCAAACCTATAAAAGATGGAGGAAGTGAAGCAGCATCACACCTGACAGCCTCCAATCAGCAAGACCACCCTCCATTTGGTGCACAAAGTGGGTGTTTTTACCCACCACGCAGCATTATGGTTTATGTCACTTGTGCTGCTAACAGCACGCTGGGGAAAGGTAAGACAGCAAACACGCATTTGTAATACACCACCCAGCTCATCAACAGGAACAGTAAAACCTTTAAAACAGACATAACAGCAAAAGCAATTAAGGAAACTCCTTCAGTTCAGAGCTACCTGGGGCGAGCACATGAACTGGCATACAAGCTGCCTGGAGGCCCTGGAGAGCAGTTGCTGAATTAGTGAGGATTGGAACAACTAATTGGTGATTGTTTATCAAATAATACACTAGCAATTCCACTGTACTCTAAGAGGGAGGCAAGAATAAAGCCATTTCAGGTGCCACCACTGCGAACTTAGCACTTTTCTAAGATACATAAGACATATTCTTCAACTCTTTTAAGTGTCCATATGCAGACTAGACAGAGGCTGGCAGGAGGCACATTTATAAGTGCATTTATTTCAAGTGTCTCTGCTAGTTCAAAGGATTCAAACAAAAAAATGTTTTCTGAAAAAAACACAGATGTGGTTTGGAGAAGAGAAGGAGGACAACTTATCACTTTTGAGGTGGGAGGAAGGGATGGCAAATATGGTACTAATTAATATAAAGCCTTCTCCTTCCTTGCTGCCCTGCTGTCCCCAAACACACAAAATGAAGAATCTACTCTGCTCTGCTCTCTCAATACTCTTGGCACGTACCTCCTTCTCTCTCCCCCTCGCACTCCCTCTCTCTCCATAAAGGGGCATGAAATGAGAAATTTTAGCAAGGTTTCTTTACAGAAGAGAGGCTTGGCTTCAAGCCCAGTATACATATGTGGGAGTGAGTCTTCAAAGAGAGACTCCCTCAGCGCTGCCCGAGAAAGCCGAACTTCTCACAGCCCGCAAGCGAGGTTTGCTGGGACTCGCTGGCTCGAGCCCCACCATTCCCTCAGAGACAATAAATGCCCAAGGAGGTAAAAACATCTGCATGATGATGTCTTTAATTTTCCTTAGTTTGAACTTTAGGAAGAAATGACTGCATGTTGAGAGGAATGGCTTTAAAAAACCCCAAACCCAATCAAAAAACAATCCAAAAAAACTTGGGGTGTCACTGGATTTCCCTTTTATATAGCATGTCCAGTTGTATGAATTAGTTAATTTATACTAAGGATTATTTGTTGTCTTCAGCTTTGTGCAGACGATTTCTTTTCAACAATTCCTTGTAGACTCTTGTAATGGTGTGTTGGTATAGTTACACAAGCATGGACAATTTACACTTAAAGAAAGACCATTTGCAGGTATAGTTTAACAACATTTCCATGAAAAAATTGAGTTGACCAAGAAAAAAATCCTTTTTTCCCCCTAGTCTAACTTCATACATTCTAGGGCTTTTGCTAGCATAGTAATGATGACAAAACTAGACTAAATCCCTACCTGACACAGCTATGGCAGCAAGACTAAAGCCTTCTTCTCAATTAGGTTGAAGTGCTTCATATTTCAGCAACATTTATATTACAAGCTTTTCCCCTCACAGCACAGTGCATCCTCCCCAATCACCTGGCTTTGCATTGCTTCCTGCCCATACTCTGGTAACCATGGATCTCCTAGACAACATTTACAGCATCAAGTATGCAATTGCAAGCTCACCTAGGGCCATTTAAAAGGAGTTTATTTTTGATTGTTTAAAAAATTTCCCTCCATCATGCAGACAGACATTCTGCAATTTCTGATGAACTCTCATCCCCAGCTTACAGCCAATTCTGACCCAGTTCTTGGTATTGGGGTAGTAAACGCTGTACCACACAGCTGAAATGTATGTTTGCTTTAGTTGTGTCTCCATCCTGTTTTAAAATGCACAGCATGAATCAAATGCATCTAGTTTCCTCAGCCATATTTTCACTTTGAACGTATCAGGAGGTAAACACAGCAGACAGCTCTTAACTGATTCTTTTTTCTTTAATTATGTGGGAGTTTCTTACCATGCCCAATGAAATCCAGAATGCTTCTGTGTAGATGCCTGAAAAAGAGAGAAAAGTGTTTAAAAGACAGTCTTTTGCTCAATGAAAGTCTAACTCCACAAAACAAAAAAAAAAAAAAGAAAAAAAAAGAAAAAAAAAAGAACTATTGCCAGCATAATTCTATAGGTTGAGTTAAATAAATCAATACTTATCTGATTAATTGTTGCCTGGAATCCATTTGTGCTTGTATCTCTTGAGTTAGAGGCCATATTTTAAAAAGTGCACAGGAGATTTGAAATCTGAGGACAACCTACAGCTTGATTCTAAGAAGGCTCAATGCACCAGTACTTTCCCATGGCGTGGGTGAGACAGGTTTAGTCATCAGGTGTGACAGAGAGCAGTCTGCTGCAATCCAACATTACATGGAGAGCCAACTAGAAAGCAACGTTTTTAGCACATACACTGCACACATTACAATACCCTCAAAGAAAAGAAAATCAGGTGTTTCAGTACACAGGCTTTATTCGGGTCAGCTGCATTTCAGTCTCTCTGAAAAGCTACAGCAAGTGCCTGGATAGAAAGATGTTCACAATTTGGAGATTATTGCCAGACATCAACATCACTGTTATTCACATGTGGGTGACACACTAAGGTACTATGTATACAGCTATTAAGACAAAAAGACCCTTCAAAATCATTAAAATACCTTTGCAAATTAGGACTTCACCCTGAATCTGGTTTTGTCCATCTCAGACTTCTCTTTTCAAAAATCCTTCTGCCTTTCTTTTCTGCAAGAACACTCACTGAAATCCTTCCACAAAAGCACAAATTGCTTTTTAAGGGCAGGAGCTTGTTTGTCATGTATTTAAACAAAACCCTGGCACGGGGTGGGTGTAATTACATGGGAAGAGACAGATGTGATAGGCTCAGAGACTGAGGAAGCTGAGCATCCTATCACACTCACAACTTTCACTTTTTCCTCCTCAGGCAAATGCAAACAGCCTCAGCTCCTTCCCCAGTCCCACTGTCCCAGCCTCTGGGACTCCCCAGCTCCCAGCAATCTCTGGTGAGGTGACTCCCTGAATCAGAACTACATTTTTGTGTACAATAGCCTTTGGGAGAGTTTTCTTTAAGGGGTATGTCCAAACACCCCTGTTGACATGGGAATTCTTAGCATCTATAATATCCCAGGGCAATTTCACAGCTACAGGAAGTTTTTTTGCTAGTTTCAAAACTGTCACCTAAACATTCTCTTGAGGCTGCTTGACTCCCATGGTATGGGAGAGTGAATGGGCATTTTCTATTTGCTTTCTCCATGCCACTTGAGAGTTCATAGATCTTTGTTTCCTCCTGCTCAGATAGATGCCCAAGTATTGTTTTCCATATGGGATTCACTCCACATTTTTATTAATATTTCCTGTATCATCTCCCCTTCTTCTGCATCCTTTCTAAAATGATGGAGCAAGGATGCAATATTGAAGTCTGCCACACATTTATGCTGTAGCATAAAGACTCTTGATTTTGTTCACATTTTTTTTACCAATCAGTCCCAGTGTTCAGGTTGGGTTTTTTTCTTTTTCTCATTCCTATTGCACATTCAGGAGGCATTTTTATACAATTATTATAAACCAAGCTTTCTCTCCAAACAGTAATTTACATTCTTTCACTGTGTATTTCAATTTGGAATTGTTTCTCTTCCTCTGCACTATTCTGTGTACTGCCAGGTGGTCCTTTGGTCACTCTGTATGTTGAGGCTGTTCTGCAGTCCCATAGCACATCCTCACCTCAGCTATCCTGTTTGACCTGGTATCATCAGGAGGCTTTTTTGCCTCGTTCTCCACCTCTTTCAGGACTATGCTGAGCAGCACCAGACTCAACAGCATGACCTCATTGGTCTTTCCATCCCTTCTGTAAAAGTTAGCCAGTTTCCCCTCACTTTTATTTCCTAAACTGAAATTATTATTAATCCACTTAAGGACTTTGCACCTTAGCCCATGGTAGCTTGAAGTCATTGAAAGTGTTTGAAGATGTATAAATAACAAAACAAACAAAACTTAGAAAATTTGTTTATGTGATTATAACAGAAGCACAAGCATCCTGAAGCTTAAAAATCTTCTGTCCAAAATCTACTGTCCAACCCTTCTTTAAAGTAACCCTTACCCTTCACACACCAAGGTTTTAGCTTCTTCTTGAAATGACAGCATACATTACACCCTGGAACAACTCCTCCCCAGCCACAGGAGTTACCCCACCTGTGGGGAATGTGTCACTTGCCTCAAAGAGAGCTTTTCTCACTGTGCTTTCTTGAATCACAGGGAGCTGCTAACAGGAGGGCCAGTTCCACACTCAGTTATGAGCTGCAAGTGCCCCATTGCTTCCAGGACCATTCAGCCGATGTATGTAGTAGAATACAACAGCTCTGGAGATTTTTTCCCCATATAGTCCATCTGGAAAGACATTTTTTCCTGTTCTTATGTATTTTGGAAAAGCTGTAGCTCTTCTCTCCCACTCTCAGCCTTCTTGTGCACAAGCATAGGTTGAACAATGATGCACGTTCCATGCTCACACAAACCCTCTGGCTTTGAACGTCATTCAAACAACACAATGCCACATATGGTTTCCCAGTGTTCAAGAGCAGTTCAGAAGTCCCAATTTAGACTCTGAGGCCCACCAAATAAAAAGGAATGTGATGCATATGTTCCCAGTTCTAGCTCAGCAAATGTAGGCTAGAGAAAGAGAAAAACATCAAGCCTGGTAACTTAATATTACACTAGATGAGTAAGTATAATTTTCTAAATAAAAATAATTGGCTCAAATATAATGCCAATAACCCTTCAGGGACTTGAGCTGGTGAGTACCATTGAGAATAATAAAAGAGGCAATTCTTACTGCATGCATACACTTTAAGAACAAAAACACGGTGGGAGAATTTTAATTCCAATGATTTGGATAAAGCTGGCTGTCCTGAATCAGCAAGCAAAGCACAAGAGCTACAGTGAAGTACAAAACCAAAAGAACTGTAACTTTTAGACAGCAATCGAACCTCAGCTAAGCACAACTCCAGGATTGCTAGGTCAACACACAGAGTGAATGCTGTGCTACAACACGTGGCTTCTTTAGGAATAGGATCTCCACCACAGGAAGCACAGGCCCCTGGCAAACACCAGATCTGAAGTGCTGGTGGTCCTCACAGGGCAGTGCTGTGGATGGAAAAGTGTCTGCCCAGGCCCTGCATGGCCCTTTCCTGCACCAGAAGCAGCACATAATTGCTCCTAAGCAATGAAAAGTTTAAAAAAAAATAAAACCTGAAGGAAATAGGTACTGGTATTATTCTGAATCTGCCTTCTCCAGCAGAGTTCTGCACATTGCAGCTTTAAAGCACAGAAGCAGCTGGTACTTTCTCCTCAGAGGAGACTACTCCAGAGACTGGTCAACACTGCAATTAAAGGATGCACTTATTGATTACACAGACCCTCCAGATTTCCCCAAGGTAACCAGTGAAACCCCAGTCTACCTTTTTCAAGGATATAAACACTGTGGGAAGAAAGCAGTCAGCCCCTGCCATCCTGGCCAGGATGCACCTCCTGCAGCACATGGTGCTTCCTTAAGACCCAGTGCAGCAGGGAGCAAGGAGTGGATTCAGCCCAGCTCATTCACCATTTAAAAATTAATGGCAAATGCAGCCTCTCTGTCTGCAGGTAAGGCACCCCAGAGACCTCTGAAAACTAATGTCAGCCCTCCAACTCCTGTTCCTATTACAGCACTAATCTTCAGGTTCATCCACACACCGGCAAATGCTTAAAGCAGCCTGTTAACTCTACCAAAGGACTGATTTTAACTCAGCTCACATACACAGAACGGTAAATGCAACATGCCAATAAATGCATTCTGCTATCAAAGAATGACTTAGAAGTATCAAATTTTTAATATCACATACTTATTTACTCATGCCTGCCCTAGCAGGCATATGTAACCTAATACTGTATTTTACTGATATTGCAGACGGTATAACCAATCTCCTAAACTCTCAACACTCTCAATGGATTAGTATGATGTGTGGAGCAGTTTTAGCTTACAAAGCACTACTTTAGTGTGTAGAGTTATTGATTTAACTTAGAAATTCTGCTATGTCGTGTATTTTTACTGATTTACCTTTACAGTAGTGTAAGAATATATTTTCTCCCCCCAAAAAAACTTTGACACACTTCCTTATCCAATACATGATATTGCTCCTAGTAGGATTTCGGGACAGGCACTCATTAATCAAAATTATGGATTTTTTGAAAAATTTTTTGTGTTGCAGGGCTCCTCCCACATTAGTCATGCCTTTTTTTTTTTTAATAAACCTGGCATACCCCCTAAACTTTCCAGAAATTTCTTAAAGAAACACCTGCAGTTATATATCAGTGTACCCTCTCCCTTCTTCCAGCCTCAGGCTGGGCAGACACTGATACAAAAGGAAAAATTCTCCCATCTGGAATACTTCCCAAAGGTACCGATACATTTTCCTTCTTCTCAGCTGGAGTAGTCACTCAATCCTCTGGTCTCCTCTCCTTTTGAATGCTGCAGGAATCTCCCATGTGCCAGCCCCAGTCCCAGCTCACATTTCTAGCACATATGGAAAGCTGCAGCTGAATAGTGCATACAAATGACAGCAATAAAATAATGCTGTGGCATTGCTAAAAGCTTATCTGGAAAGCACATTTTAAAAACAAGACCAAACCTGAGAACCACTCAGGAATGTCAATGGCATTCTCCTCCAGCTATTCTTCATCAGCAGCTGTCTCTGCAGCCATGCAACTCCAACTCCTACCTTCTGCCCTGCACCACACCCCTTTCATCACTGTATCACAAGTATCTTTCTTTTCTTCTGTTAGCTATTCTGTGTTTAAATCCTCCTTTACTCTGCTATGTTAATCAATAACAGCCCCCACCACCTCTATCTTTCATTCCTCTGCTAATCAATGTGATATTGAAAGCGCTTCAATTTTACCTTATGATGACTTCACATGGCATAAGCCACCATCAAAAAAGAAGTCTAGAGTCTAACTCTATAAATTCCCCCTTTTTCTTTGCAGAGGTAGACTTACATCAATAATTAAATATGCAGAAAGGCTCACCTACTGTCCTACTGAATACTGGATAACAACAGTTGAAGTACTGTATATTGAAGTACCCCAACTCACCACATTTTTGTACATTCAATGAATTACAGTCTTTAATTGTATTCATCAAAACTCTCCATATCAGCCCATGCCCAATAGCCAGTGACATGTGACTTTAGTAAGGGCTTAGACTTACAAAGAGTTGATGCAAATCTGTTGATTCACATCAACCAGTTACATGTATGTTTTTCTCTGGCTTATGGCAAATGCAGGATAACTCACAATAGCTTCAAAAAAGTCTTGCCTCATAGAAAGAATGCCATATGGTTCTATCCCACTTCAACACCACAAGGAAATTGCCACAGAAAAGATTTACACATTAAAGCACTGCTTTAGTCTCAGATACTTTACCTTGATTTACAGTGTTTCCACACCTTCACACTTTAAGATAATGTTATCATAGTATCTGGATGCTACCAAATTCTCCCTATGTTAAAAAATATATTTAAGTTTATATCTAAACTTCTGTTATGGTAAATAAAGCCCTGTGATTTCAGAAGGCACATAGATCATAGACAAATGGGTCTAGCAACCAAAATCTTCTCTCTCACACAATGATAAATTGTGCCATTCCAGCAGCTATTTAGACCTCACTGCCTGAACTCATGCTGACCTGAAACATACCCATTCCTTCATTACCCCAAGCTTTGTGTCATGTGCAGCATCAAACAACTTATCTTCTTCCTGCTTACAACACCTCCAGCAATAGCACTGTTTTCAAAGTTAAAAAAAAAAAAGAAAAAAGGCAAAAAAAGCAGACTATTTAAAATGAACTGATGTTTATGAAGTTAAAACAAAACAGAAGAGCACACCCGACTCTGTTCTGTATTTTTCAGCAGCAGAATATCCTGCGGTGGCCTCAGCCAGCTGGGCTCCGTGACCCTCGGATTGATCCCTTGAGTGTGTTCCCATTTTATCAAGCGCTGAACACTCCAGCCCCAAAGCCAGCAAGAAGTTTGTCACTGACTTCAGCTGAGAACAGGAACCGGCTCAATCATAAGAAACCTTGAGCTAAATAAAGCGGCAAGAAAAGGCACAGGAGGGAGGTGGGGGTGTCAGCTCAAAGTGCTGTGGGGCACAGCTCTGCTTGTTACCAAGGTTACTTGCAATCTGCAAAAGTTTGACCCCCTCAAGTGGGAAACTGGGGTTGAAATGCATTAAATATGTGCTGCAGCCTGATTTGGGGGGGAGGGAAAGGTTTTCAGACATAATATTGTAGGCAGTTTTGAGAAAGAGGTTACAGAGAAATGCGTGGATGTGGAAAGCTCTTTTCCAGTAAAGACTCGCCACTATGGCCCTGCTTTGGGTCAGACCCAGTAAGTATGTCACAGATCAATCCAAAATTTCCTGATTGTATCAGGCATGTGTCTAAACAAAAACCTGCCTGAATTTGAACAGGTTGTAAGTCCTCAAACGGAATGGGAAAAAAAAAAAACACCAGTTAAAAAACAGCCAATAAAGATATATTCAATTTTTAGCTGCTTTAGCCAATAAGCTGCTTAAGCAATTTCAGCCATTCCCTCAAGGCTCCCAAGCCAGCAGGTTTGCTCCAGGCTGGGGCTGAGCAGGACTTTCCCTAAAACTGCAATTCCAGTTTGCTGAATGCTGCTCTGTATAAAAGCATGGATATCCTCTTCCCCATTGGTGTCTCCCCAGCCAACACCTCATTTGCTCCAGTGAACATGGAAGAAAAAGTTTTCAGAACCAAACATAGTAGGGACAAAAGTGTCAGGCTTGCAACCCTTAGGGAGAAATAGAGGGGAAAAAAGTATGTAGGTAGGTAAAATTCTCTCCCTAAACCCTTAATGACTGGCCTGGAGAGGCTGAAATTACAATAGATGAGAAATGGGACCTGAAAGTCATGGAAACAGAGATCATTCACAATTCTGGCACTGAAATCTGGCTAAAAAACATGACAAAGAGGTGTGGCAATGTGGTTTGAGTCTCAGCTCTGATGATCTTGGATACAGAAGAAATGCTGAGACTATGTCCAAGGGGTACACGGGCTGAAGAATCTTTGGAAAGGAGTCCAGGCCTAAGGTTCAGTGGGAACAAACCAACATGGCAGAAAATACCAAAGTCCAAGCAGAGACAGACCAGAGGAAGATCCTTGACCAGGGTAATTCTTGTGGCTGAGCCAAAAGCTGATTTCTGTCAAATATCTATGAAGTGAATCATAAATGGGATTGGTGCTGCTTCATGCCAGCCTGTGGGAAAGATGCTTGGTGGCCACCAGTTATTCCACTAGTGGCCCTGCTTGATGTGGTGGACAGGAAGATCTCTGGTCTGTCCAACAACTCACAGAGGCGCACATTTCACACCCTACAATTAATTTGGGGTTTGTAAAAAGTGAGTTGGCAGGGAGCAACTTCTTCCCCTGTGTCTCTCCTATTCCCTGGTCTGTTCATGTAGTTTTATGTTAAAAGGCTTGATTCTGTAACCTATAGCTGAATCCATTCCTGTGGTGTCTCAGCCTGTACTTATCTACACACCTCTATTTCTTGAAGCTCAATGAGAGTTAGGAAATTGTGTTTTGAAATGTGCACCTTGTCATTGCATAAAGACCTTATACCGTGGAGGAGACAAGAAAAGGGATATTTTTCATTCTTGAGAAATAGTTATGGCCATATTGAAGAGTACAGCCTCCTTCCTCTCAAAGAGTGTTTTAATCTTAATATCATACAAGAGGATAACTTTTGTACAATGGTAAAATTTGATCTGAGCAGCCTCATTGACTTAGGACAGCATTCCTTCTTATGAACAAGCACAGAGAGTATTCTTCTGGGATCTTTTCCTGAATTTACTTAAAACATGGCGATTTCAAGTGTTACTTGCCACTTTTTGTTAGTTACTCAGAGAAATTTTGCTAAATAAAATCTGTAAGCATCACTACAGATGGGAAAAACAGAGCCCCGTGAGAGAATGGTACTCGCTCCAACTCCCTATGCAACCCAGGAGGAGATTTGGAAGAGAAGACATAACTTCTTACCACACAAGCCTCCTCTGTGGCAACCCAAAAAAAAAAAAAAACAAATGCAAGATTATTTAACTCGTGGTGACACTTGCCTTTCAGTAAAAAGGCTGAAAAATATCTTGATCAGTGCCAAAGCTCATGAACTTACACAAAACTTTCCAGTTCAAAGCACACAATAAATCTGGCATATGGCATGTCTCACCTGCCACTCAGAACTTCTAGGTCATTTGCTCCCTGGAAGGATCACTTCGCTCAGATCCTGGAGCTGTTTCTTTCCCAGTGCTACACTGGCTGTATGGCTGACAAAGGAAAGGACAGTTCTTGTTAAACTTGCAGCATCTCAAAAGTTTCATCACCTCCAGGGAACCTTCTTGCATTTCCACTACTACTCCTTCCCTCTTCAAATGCTGCTTCTTTATATTTGCTTATTTGCTGTTCACCACAAAGGCACTGTTTTCTGTGCAGAGGTTGGGCCAGAACAAGCCATTTAGACTGGCAGTTTGAAGAAAAATGTTAGAATGCCTTTTACAGAAGAACAAACATTGACTCACGTTAGGAAATGTCACTTGTGCGATGCACTGCTTTGCAAGACCACCATGGTTGCTCTGCCTCACTCTGATCAGCCACATTAATATTTGAATACTGGATGACAACAGTTGAAGATTAATTCCAGAAAGTTATTCATGCCTGGAGGTTCAGATTTCCAAGCAGAAGCATGTGGGCTAGACTATGGCATTTCAGCACATCCCCAAGGAAAGTGCTGTGGGAAGTCACCCAGCCCCAAGAGGATCAGAGTACCTTGTACCTTTGCAAAATAACCCCTCTTCCTGTTTCTCTGTATCCAGATCACCATCAAAGATGATATGACAGGGGCCTTTTCTTGCTGCCAGCCAGCATTGCCAGACAGTATGCTTACAAAAGGTGTGGACATACTCAGCCTCGTATCCCCGTTGGAGCAAGACACATCATTTATTTAGCCTGGGAAGCAAAAAAGGCCATTCTCAGACAAGCAAGACAATGTGTTTGTGCGCTGATCAAGTCAGGACCTGTTTGGCCCTCAGCATTTATTTCAGTTCCATACTCCTTACATAAGACTTCAAGTGAGAGAACATGACAGCGTGAGAAGAGATCCTGTCAAAATATAAGTGTGAGGCCCTATGCGGTGAAGAGCCTCTCAAGAATGCTTTCTGCCACAAGAACAAATCCTTTCCCTGGATTGCTCCTGACACACACAAAGCATGAAGCTGATGTCCAGGAGCATTACTGGAAAGCCAGGGCAAAGGGGTTCAGCCAGCCAGCAGCTAACCCTCTGCAGGAGGAGATCCAAGGAGGGCCTGCATCCCACTGCTAGTTTGCTCCTAGGGTTTGAGGAATATAAACAGCAGTGAGGTTATTTGACATATTATATATTTTTTCCTGAAGTCATCATAATATACACTTTTTCTTCTACCATGTCTTTTTTTAAATAAGGGAGGAGAAGCAGCCTACTTCTCAGGTGGGCTCAGCAATCCCAGCTCAACCCCAGCAACATCTAAGGGAGTGCCTTCATCATGCAAAATTCCACTGAAGACAGGAGTAGAAGATATTACTTGCTGATTCCCACCTTTGCAATGGAAGTTCAGAGCCAGCAAAAAGGAAGTCTCTAGTATAAAATTCAATAGCACCAAATCACTACACAGAAGCCAAGAAGACATGAGGTCTTAAACCCATGAATGCAGTTATAATTGCCTTCTTGAAACTCACTGCCAGACATCTCCACATAGCAAGAAACAAAATATGAAAATTTTGGCTAAATATTAATTAAGAGATATGCAAAGCAGTACAAATTGAGTTCTTCAATATACTGAACACTATTTTAACAAATGAACCCATGTTTATGCTAGGCAGAAGTTCAGACAGAAATCATCTTGAAACATGACTTTCAGCTCCCACATAGGAACAAACTACAATAAAACAATTATTAAAAATTGCTGCAATTTCTCTACTGATTGGTACTGAAAATCAGAAACATTTTTAAAATAACCAACAAGAGTGTGAGAAGGTTTTTTGGGCTAAATATAAACAGTAAAAAACGTTGATCTTTTAGGCTTTCTGCGGGACAAAAAAGACCAAATTTAAAGTCCTCTCCTTCTCCTTCCTTCTATGACCTGGGCAGAGACAGGAGACATTTATAATGATGTGTGGTAAAGTCAATTTTTCCACTGCTTTGCAATCATGTACCTCCATAAAACAGACAGAATACTGCCAGTGGAAAGACAGAGAATTTCTAGTGTGTGCCTTTTATCCTACTATTCTACAGCAGTATGGCCATAAAATAAGCTCACACAGCTCTCATGGATCATTCCAAAAGTCCAGGTCAACAAAGATCGGGCTCCTTGTCTAAACTGTCAGCTGTGACCCTCATGCAGATACCCTGCCTCCAAAACACACAGCACTGCTCTGGCAAAGGACTGCTGGAAGTGATTCTGTGATGCTGTCTGCTGAGATTACACACACCACTCCAAAGGTTTCCACCCCTCCCACATCTATCAGCCAGCCTCTGAAGTTCAGTGCCACAAATTATCCATATTGTAATGCAGCATGTTTTATGCAGCTACAAGTTTCTCTAGATCACCAGCACCTCGAGGAACTGAGAAAACAAACAAACAAACAAATAGGGGGAAAAAACCCTAGCCAAAAAAAGAAAAAGGGAAAAAAATGCAAACAACAAACTGGGATATCATCTTCACCTTAAGCAAACCATGTTAGAGGCTCTATTTTAAAAGCAGCAAGCTCAGGATTTCAGCCTGAGATACAGACAGTGTTGAGACAAGGGGTTTACTCCACATTTAATATAACTAGTATTTACCAGAGAGGGAAAATGTTCAGAATATAGAGCAGGTCAAGTAAAAAGATTGTGCAAAATTGAAAACACCTGCAAGGTGGGGCACATATGGTAGATGTGCTGACTATATAGGAGTAGACAGGAGGAAAAAGGGGCTTGTATTCAGGATGGAAAAGAGCTGTCTACTGCCATGAGCCAGCATCTGAAACTGTTGAAAAGCATTACAGCCATGTTCCCCAGCAAACACTTGTGTTTGGCTTAATCCTCACAGCTTCACAGGGAACAGCATGGGAACTTACTACACAGAGACCAGTGCTTTCCCATTTTATCTTAGTCTTTCCCAAAGAGCACAGGACATGTTCAGGTGTGAGCAGGCATTTGCAGAAGTGTTGCTGCCACACTGCTCAGGCTTCCTTCAGCCCAAATTCTAGCAGGGCACAGACACAAGCACTCTGAGCAGACTGTGAGTAAAATACTGGGGTGGGTGGAAAGGGAAGGAGACAAAAAACCATCTCCCATGTACCTAAATGATAAGGGATAAGACAGTGAATTAACTTAGCTGGGGTTATTTTCCCTTAAACTTTTGCATAGGAATAATTAAGAATTAAAGAGATTGGAAAAATTCTGAAAGAACAGTTGAAAAGATATGGTTTTACAGCCTGTCACAGCATTTTTTTTCAAAAAAAAATTGATTTTAGTAAAATATTAAATATTAGCTACAATAAACTATTGAAAAAACAGTGTGTTAAACATTAGCAAAAAACCTCTCTAACAGTGTTGCTCCAGAGTCACACCCAAGAGCCAGTTGGGAACTGGCTGTAACAACTCTGTTGCTTCCAAAGGGGCAGGGAGCAGGAAGACAGCAGTAACTCACCAGCAGTAGCTTTCAACATTACTCATTTTTTCCAAGCAACAATCTCAAGAAGAAAACTTAGCTCCATTCCTCCATACTGTTCCTCTCCCCCACTATCCCAAATGGAGTCCTCCAGCAAGTTTAGGTTCTGATCCTAGCTGTCCTTAAGTCTTGTAATAGTCAATAAAAGCATGAATTAATAAATAGATAATTAGATCTAAGTATTTTCATTATCCAGTCTGCCCTGGCTCTTACTTCATTAATCCATGCACAAATGTCCCTCAAGCACAGGTGATTAACACTGCCAAAAGCCAGACATCCCACTTCTGCACTTCACAGCAGTCGAGTATCTGAGGATGCAACACACCCTTTCACATTAACTGAAGCTCCAACTCATCAGCAGCCCAAAGGAGCAGTACTATTGGAAATGCCATTTGATTCATCTGTGACTCAAGGAGAAGAGCCTTATTTATTATTAAAGCAAAAATTCTCATTAAACTGTATTTTTCAGTAAACCTGGGACTAGCTGATCTCCACAACTTTTTAGCTTTTTCTGGTACAGTCTTAAGCAGCACACCAAATGCAGTGTTTCACAAAGCTAGTTGGAAAGAGTTACAGAGCCTTTTTACCCCATTCTCATTTTAGCTAGTATAATGAAGATGGACATAGAAACATTTAGCAGAAAAGAAATCTAGGACTTTCCCCCTCCCTCAGATTCTTACAGAGCTTCACTTTGGGGGCAATTCAGCCTCCTTTCAGAGCTGCTCTTAAAGACTGTCTTAAAACAGATAACAACATCGAAGATTTGGAAAGTGAGAGGTCACATAATGCAATTACTTCAGATAATCAGATCTGCAGCGTTACTGAGACATCAGCAATGTTTGTCACTGCCTCACAGGAGCTTAAAGCACATAAACAAAATCAATTCCAAGTCCAGAATCCCAAACAAATAAATCAGTTACCCAAACAGATGAGAAAGAGGGAAGCAGTTTTCCCTGAAGCCACTCAGATTTACATCAACAGAACACAGTAACCCACTGTTTTCAACCACTTTAGAATGTTAAAGGCAAAACATAAATTGACATCATATGTCAATAAACACAACCAACATCAGTATCAGTCTAAGCCTACCAACTACTGGTCCAGTCCACTGGTCCCTTTGAATTTATTATTGAACAGGGAAACAAAATATGAAAATATTTGTCTGTCTGAAATTAATTGGTCAGTATTCACCAACAAGTAAGTCAGGACAAGAACACTTCAACAACATCATCCTTCTCCATGAGGTTCCAGCAAACTTTCCGCAGAAATCAGTTAAGAGTTGTGTCTGTACAAGAAAGAGTTCAGCCAGGTACTGTGAGAATCGTAGTGCATAACACCTATTCTATTAGAAATAAATGATCTCATTTACATTTTAATTCTGTGGAACAAACCACTCTCAACAGGGCAGTTTGATAGAGTTACTGAAGGTGTACAGGAGTTGTAATTTTCATCATAAATGCACATTATGTTCTCCTCAGGGACATGAAAGGACCAATAGGCATATTAGAGAAACTGCCTGTCTGGGAGGTGCCTCCCAATCTTCATGAACAGCCTCTTCCTATCTTGCAGTGTATTGTTGCACAGCTAAATATCACAAGAAGTCTCATTAGTTGAATGGAAATAAGTACAGAAAATATTGTACATTTCATTGACCCTTTGGAATGAGTAACACCATACAGATGGAAATCACATCCAAATATCTAAAGCTGCAAATCATTTAACTCTACAAGCTCTAAATACATTCCAATGACTACAGAATGTACTGGTTCCTCTCTTTTATTTACAGTTTCATTTCTTTGAATTGTGTACTCCTTAAAATAAGAACCTGCCATCCCTGGTGGATCAGAGGATGGAAAGACAGACTCTTGTGAAGGTGCTGCAGTGCACCAAAATATAATTTCTAATTTTTTTTTTTTTTTGTCTTTTAGCAAAGACTGCAATCAGGGCTGGGTCAAAGTCTGCTTAGAGGATGGGGACATTGGTTTTACTGCATGCCTTTTGTACTCATTGTGATCTTAATATTGCTCACGAGAAATTCAAGTAGTGTTTGGCAAATAACTATGGCTCAGTGAAACAGCCAACACCCACTCAAATATTAAAAGCCCTTGAAATACACTCTTCACAAGTTATTTCTACAGTGGCAATCACATGTTTATGGGGTGTTAGTACTTACAACAAACAGAGACAGAGTCCTTATTTTAAGCTTGTAGGTAGGGAAGTAACATTAACCCAGTGCTCTCATTTCTGAGGAAACACATGCAATCATTAAGCTGAAAGCTATTCTGAGGAAGATTTTTCTTCAGCATTTCTAACTGGGCTTGCACCACTTTATACAGAACACTCATGGGAGCCAAAATGAGAACCCTTCCATGTCACTCTCACTGTCTTTCTGGCTTTAAGACTATGAGCATTATTGTTTTTATGACAGAAGAGCTTCAGGATAACAGAACATCCCAGGAGACCCTACAGCTCCTTAGTGAGCATTCCCAAAGTAGGGTTTGGTTTTGCACGATGTCAAGATCTGGGTCAATGCCAGACATAACCCAGACCAAGTCTCTGGGATATCCAGTGGTGGGATTTCAACAAGCACTGTTTCCTTCTTTGTTCTCTTCCCATCTTCTGGGGTTTTTTAGAAAACCTCAAGATGAAGCAGGGTTACTTTGGGATGAGATCATCAATTACCTACAAATGATATCTGTAAAATGCTTTCTTCCAAGTTCCCAGAAAAGAAAAAAAAAACCAAAGAAGCACAGAAATAAACCCCTCTCCCAAACTCCCTTTCCTGCTGCCCCAAAAGAGGCAGAGGGCTAAAACAGCATTATCCACTGATATTTTCATTATATATTGAAATATATTCAGATCATTTTCAAGATGCTGTCAATGGTAAAAAATGGAATAGCTTGATGATGAACTTCCCTTAGATTCCAAATTTTATGTGTAAACAGAGAGTATGAATTTAGCAGTTCTACCCACCTTATAGGCACATACTGTCAAAGGAAATCCTCACCTCAAGTGAGCATTTTTTACATTTTTTTATAGACCCTGCCTGAGAACTGGGGCAGCTCAAGAAGGACACCTCACAAGAGCACACAGATACTTGAGTTCCACACTGTTATCGTCTCTAACCACTCACTGAAAGATGCCTTGCAGCAGAGAGAGAACTCTGTAGCCTACAGAGCAAGGAAAGAGTCAAAATGATTTTGCTCATTCGCCACCCCCCTCCCTTATCATCATGCAGGAGGAGGAGGGCGATCTATTGATACTGGGTGTAAAGACAGCTGCTCTTCTGATCCAGCGTGGCTTTTGTTAGCTGCAGCAGAGCTGGTGAAAGAGAACAAACGCTCTCCCATACATGCATTGTTAGGGCAGGAGACAAAAGAATACCTGTTTTGAATCACTGAGGACTATTACTGTAACAAAGTACAAGATAACATTTCGCCAGAGGATACAAGAGATTCTGAGAGGAGCAACAATGAAACCAGGCAACCTTTCTGTCATCTTATCAAAAACTGCTTGGGGTACTTACTGAACAGTGGGGGGGCAATAATAGCAAATAGAGAGCAAACACAGTTAATCTTTGCACAAAGGCTTTTTGATAAGTAATAAAATAGAGTTAAGAGAGGCGTGCTGGCCTTTGCCAACTCACATTGCTTAGAAGAAAGGATATAAGACAGGCCTAAACAATTTTAAAATAAACAAATCCATACACAACAGGGGAATGTTGCATGAATGAATTTTCTCATTCTCCTTTTTCAAGCAATTCAAGAAGCAATCAAGGTTTGCTATGCTTTTACATACTTTTTTTGACACATTGCTTTACAGAACCTTCACAACAGCCCACTATCAGTATCTTTGGTGTCACTGTATGGTATGTAAATGGAATAGGCAGATGTTTGACATAAAAATAATAATCTCTGGTAAAATTACAGTACTACAGTGTATCATAGCATCAGAACTATGGAAATATTAATACATGGATCTTTGACAATGCAATGTAAGATGTCACTTTGAGCAGTTATTATGCTAATAACGGACACTTATTATAAAACAACATGAAAGAGGTAAGCTATGTGGGTGTAGAAAGAGATATTTAGTATTCAGAAAATGTATTTAAAAGGGAAAAAAAGCAAGTGCTTCATACAGCATCTAATCCCACATTAGGCAGATGAGGAGTTCCCTGGCAGATGGGTGTCAGGGTACCCTGGGACTTGGATGAAGCAGCACATTATCTCTCAAGGGAGCACACATGCCAATATAATTTACAGCATCCTTCGGGCTTGTTTTTGTTATGCAGTGGGCCAAACTGGGACCCAAATAATGAAGGCGGGGGGAAAAGTGGCACTAGAGCTTTGAGGATTAACTGGAAAAACTGCTCATCAAGTCCAGCAGGGTTTCAAGAGAACGTATTCTGCCCCATGCTCGCTGACTTCAAAATAAAATAAAATAAATTCCAATACTAAAGAAAGAAAGACACCACAATGAGGAAATTTTCTCACACCAAATTCCCTATACAATGTAAGCAACAAGCCAACATCATGACTGGTTCCGTTCAAGCTATAAGAAAGTGTCCATTTACATTAAAAAAAAAAAAACTAAGACTATTAAATGTTGCATTTAAAGCCAAAAGAAATATTTACAAAGAGTTTGTAATGTAAGGAGGAATCCAAGGAAAGAGAGTCTCTGTTTGCCTGATGGCTAAAGAGTAAATTTGTCTAGGGTTTTTCTAGTTGGAAAAGGAGCAATTTATAGATATTCTGCATTAATTCTCACCTAGGCTTTTTACTCTGCACTAAGACCCTGTTTTCCACCTAATCTGAACTACAGAGTCACTCTGGGAGCAGAATCACCCATTTGGCACAGGGCTACTGTACTCTAAATTCAAACCTTAGCTGTGCTTTACAAAAACTTCTATACCACCAAAGCCAGCTGAAGCCATTCTCATCCTTACAAATACATCCCTCAGCCCTGAAACAAACACAAATGCCACGTTTGTGAAGACAGAGCAGAAGATGCAACACTTCAGACAACAGCCATAAATAAAATTCTTACATGCACAAACATAATCCATTTCAAACAGGAATGTTGGTGCTTATGCTGCAGAGGTTGGAAATACCTGTCTTTCACCATTAAGCCTTGTGAGGATAATGCTTAGCTGCAATCTAAACCTGGGTGATTGCAGCAGAACAACCAGAAGCTGTGTGATTACTTATTGCAGCTCCCAGTCAGGGAGAGGGAAATCTGCCACGTAGCTCACATGCAGGTGCAAGGAACCCCTTGTCTCGAATAAAATAACACAGGGAATTATTTGGATTTTGCTTACAGCTGCAAGGATTTCCTCATGCACATTTCTGTGTACAGATGCATGTCCAGGACAACTGCTCTGACCACGGACTAGATCACAGATCCTTCTTTTAATTACTTGGCAATTCCCTGGGCCAAGTTTATTCAACCACCCAGCCATGCACCACCTATCCTTTCCCCTCTTTCAGAGTCCTACAACTTTTCCAGGTTATGTGCAGGCTCCCTTATAACTTTATGGCCTTTTACATAGTTTTGTTACCTTCTGTGGTGGAGAAAGCAATGGCCACCTGCAAAAGCTATCAACAAGGACCTGGGAGTCTGCAAACTAAAAGTTACTGCTTTACTAGCATGACAGCAATAGACAGCTGTGACCAGCCACTGCTGTGTTCAAATCCCTGATACCTCCCAATCTACAACTTGTCCTTCCCCTACTTTTCATTCTGAACTTAATTACTGCCCAACATACTACAAACAGGATTCGAACAGTGGTATGTCTCCAGTAGAAAGAACTACTGCTATCATCAATTAGACCTGGAGCAGGCTGGGAAGATGACATGAACACAAGGCATATAGAAGAAGGCATAGAGGAGAAAGCAGTAAGTTTTCACTGTACACACCCTTTAGAGATATGCAGATGGGGGTGGGGGGAGAAAAAGAAAAGCCTTAAGCACATTCCTGCTAGCTTTCATGATTAAATTCCTACTTTTACAGTATTTAGGTTTTTTTTTTTTCTAAACCTTCAGTTCTAATAATCAAGGTATTTTGTCATACTTGCAAATTTCCCTTTACAGAAAGGTGGCGGGCAGAGCATAGGAAAAGTCTTGAAAAGAAGATTCCTCTAGAAGCTAAAAAGAAAAAGTCATTCATAAATCATTCATCAGTCCTAAGCCATACTCATCACTGACATCCTGTTTCATGACTTGAACTGCAATGTCTACCATAGCCAGGAATTTCCCTTCCCAACAGGTGAACATATCTCATTTTGCTCTGTGCGCTAAGAAGCTCTGGAATTTTTCTTGGCATTTTAAGATAAAATGTCCCTTCAGGCTCTTACAGTCTCCTCTTCCCTTCTAATACCAAAGCCTCAATTAGACCATGATTAAAGCGGATGTACTTACAGATACCAGCAGAAGGTAAAGGTTGTCAGTTTTATTACAGGTCAGGAATGTGTTTTTCTCTGTATTCTAGACTTCAGAGTTTAATGGGGAAATAGAATTTACTAATAGGCAAGTCAGATTTCCTCAACAGGATTCAATCTTGATTATCAATTAAACAGGCATAAAAATATCTAACCAGATGGTTTCTGCCAGTCAGCAGAAGTCTTATGGGAAAGAGAACTTACACTCATTGACAGAAATATCTAACAGAAAACTAAAACAAATCCAACAGGAGATGTGCTTCACATGATGCCTTGAACTCCTCTTTGCTAAAAAACCAGGATTGAATCTGTGTATTGCAGAATATTGTTTAACAGAATTCTTCAGCTCCATTTTCTTTGTGAATTTGTTTATCATGCTTCAGAGTGCTGATCGGTTTTTAGGAAAATGTGATGCAAAATTATTAAGTACTGTGGCATAGAAGCCAGGCATTGAACTCCTCACTCCATTTGCATTGAGGCACAGCTCCATTTATTCTCCTTTGCTTTTGACCTGTTTCCCCTCTGCTTTCCTCACACTTCAGCTTCTGCACAGGTTCAAACAGCTACCTATTTTTTAATTGCCAAAGAAAACATTGCTTTCTCCTGCATAGTTCTTCACGTGGTTTCCTCCCAAAGATGACACTATCCTATAGTGTTTCATGCGCAACATTCATTTTTGGATCAGTAACAAGCTGAAAGTCTGGTAATGCGCACTCTCCTAATTTAGAAATGGAGCTTTATAACACTGAAATATTGCAAGAAGCTCCACTGCTTGCCCTTCCATTAATTTGTTACTTACTGTGTTGGATTCTCATCAGCAATTCTTAATTGATGTACTCTGAGCCATGCCATCAAATATTCTCTATGGATCTAGCTGGCAATAATGGTTAATTTCTAAATTTTGGTAAGTTAGTGATTATTTAGGTTGTGATTACTTCAGAGTAAATATATTCCTACATTTTGGAATGCCCCAATAAAGAGTGGGCATTGCTACAGATAAATAATATACTGCAATAAGTATTCTTATAATGGTAATGTATGAAGCACGGCCATTTTCCAGATGCTACAGAACTAGCTGTGCTGCCAACAGAAGCAGCCAAATCCAAAACAAATCCATATGAGGAATTACTGTTGAATCAACCTCATCAGTGATAAAAGCTTCTGCCACACAAACCTTTTTTCACCTTAGCATAATCTTCATAAAAGTAATGAAATGCAGCCTAGCCCTGTTACAGCTGTAAAACCAAGTAACTCCCATACAGGTGAGTTAGAACTGATGTAAAGGAGAGCCAGGACTAAGGATATTTTCCATCAGGGCAAAGAGTGATCTGCTAATAGTGATGTGACATCACAAAGCATCCTGTGTGTGGAGCAAACACTGCCTGGCACAGATTCCTCTCTGACCTGGAAAAACAATGTAGTGGCAGAGCTGGCATACTGGAGCTGCATCACCACCCAAAAGTTCTTCTCATCCTCAAGTCTTTCAGCACAACTGGCCCCATTGGCTTGTCTGCAGGGTAAAATATTTCTCCACAGAAAGAAAAAACATATTTCTCCTCAGGTTTTAAAGAAGTAGGCAAGTAGGATGTACGGACTTTAAGACCAGAAAGGGTGACTAGAACATCTAGTCTGACTTTCTTGAAACAAAAGCCAAAAGTCTTCAGACAAATACATGAATATACAATACCAAAAAAAGCACCAAGAGGAAGACTTATATCTCAACCTTTCCTAGTCACCACTTAGCTAATCTTTAGATTTTTAGTATTTTTAATCCTCCTTCATAAATCAGTACCTCTAGCTCCCAATTATTTTAGTAACAGGATCTCTGAGCTGTATCATGTATAGAAAATTAATGACCTTTAAAACAGAAGGTTTACTTACACAGACATTAATTGCTATTGTAGCACAGATGAATAGTTAAGCAGGCCGATGAAACGTTTCGCTCAAGAACCTAATTCAAGAGAAGGAAATACTTTATGCAAATCCTTGGATGACAAAAGGTCAAATGCAATGAAGTTCCTATCAGAGAAAAAACCTGCGTAGGTCTATTTGCCAATTACTGCAAACAGGTTAACCATACACATAATTAAGTTCTGAATCCCTTTATGATCATATGGCATCAACCTGATTGAAATTACGGTGCCTTGGGCAGAAGATGTCATTTTAAGTAGAGAATCACTACTCTGGACAGGTTTTATAAATTATTCTCATTGATTATCATTTCCAATTAAAGGAAATAAAAGCATTAAATGGCCACTTTGACACTGGAAGTAACCTTTCACCTGGACTATTTCCTTAATGGATGAGGGTTAAATTTACTGTGACAGCACCTAAGCCCATTTGGTATGGCCTAAAATTTGGTGGCACCAGTATCACATCAGCAGCAGACTGAGCTGGTAAGACCATGACATGCAGTGTTTGTACCAGAAGTATGATTATTAGTATCCTAGGGAGTCAAAAAACCTAGGCATTTTCCCATCCTACTTTACATTTCAGTAGCTAAAAGAATTGCACATAGCTATACTAGGACCTACAACAGGCTTTTCAAAGGAATACATATTTTTCTATTTTACTTTTTTTTTTCTGCTTAATGTACCTCAACTTTATTAATTTCAGCTCCAAAATGTTGGCGTTCCCAGTAACAACCAATAACCACAAGTAAGTAAATCATAGGTAACATCCCTCTCTCCAAACAAAGAAAATATTGTATTTCTAACATAGTACTGCCTCTTTCAGTTAGCACAGCCATGTGAAATTAAATATAAAAGCTCCAGTGAGTGATTTTTTTACTAATCCTGTGTAACACATTTTGCAAAAGTGTCAAAAAGAAATATAGTTCAGTTCCTGAATACAGAATGGAAATTGTTTACTTTACAATCCAAAGTTCTCTATTTACATAAAAATAACTTCACTACAGCAGAAATTTCAGGCTACAACACAATATTAATGGAGTTCGATTGCATATTATTCTAAATGGGTTATTTTACAGTCATTGTAACATTAGATCTAAATGCAAGACATAGACTTATACTCGCAGTATATTTTACTGTGCAAACACTATTTCAAAAAAGAGCCATAGGTAAGCATCTGAAAAGAGCTTTTCTAAAACTAGCACCCTCCTAAACCCCGTATTTGTATACAGGCACAAAACTCTATTTCAGTATTAATGTTACTTATCTCAGAATTACAACCTGATATTCACGTGAGAATGACTGACAAACATGTCCTGATTGCAGAACGAGCCATGTATCACCTTTGCTTTAGTTCTTCACTGACATTTTTTTAGCGTTCCTTTTACTGGCACGGTTTTGTTTTATATTGGTTTTACTGTCGCGCTAGATGTAACTGTACACTACACATGCCTCTCTACAGTCCATCCACGAAGGAAATGAATCATTACAGCTTTTACTTACAGGGCCTGACTTCTCAGTGCAGGCTGTAAGGTTTCCATCCTCAGTATCACTCAGCACAGGGGTGCTTCCATTAGATTGTGTTATTAGCCAGGAGTCCTCTGGAGAGCTCTGCTTCCACCGGAAAGTGCCATAAACATGAGCTGCAGTGAATGCCAGCTGGGAAGAGAAATGCATTGCTGTATCCCTTTAATGGGAGAAGTTGCTCCCCAGTGCAGCTGGCAAGCTGTTCTCAGGCTCCCCTTTGGAGCCAGCCAGAATACAGCAGTTCATGTTCACCAGGAATTACTTTCTATTTGCTTTCATCTTCCTTTAGATTGAAGCAGTATTTTAACAAATGGAAAAATTTTTTTAAAGCTGCCTCTACCATATGGCTGGGACAGTCTGCAGGCTTCTGCTTTGGGAGGGAGGTGATCCCCACCACTTCTCTGAGCCTGAGGGAAACTGGGATTGATGTCAGCAGTAGCCATGAACCTGAGGAACATGTCATTTACTCCAAGCAGCTGTCGTGCCTGCGAGGGCCAGGGCTCCAGGAGGGCTGAGCTCCCTCCTGGCAGCCACACTGCAATGGACTGTGCAATCAGAGCTATCACACCTTTGGTTCTGTTGCCTCTCCAGAGCTATCTGACCTTTTGAAACCTCTAGGCTTTTTCCTGAGGACCTAAGAGGTCCTCAGAAAAATGGTGCTAAGAGATAAGCACCATTTACTGCTGGGACTTACACAGTTCTGAAAGTCTTGGCTCTACACCAAGTGCCAAAGTGCAAGGGCATCAGACTTTCCCACAAGGAATATCTTCATGTAACAGGCTCCTGTTCAGCTTGCCATTAATTCACATCTGGCTGTGAGAACCTGTCTCTGAGTTACTGAAATAAGATCAAATCTGAAATTCTTCTAAGGAAATACTTTTGAAAAATCATTTTAACCAGCTCAGCTCTCCCACTGACCCATCAACTCTCCATCCAGTCTACTGGATCTGTTGAAGCTGCATCCTCAGAGATCCACGAAGAGGAACTGAAAGAAATGGAGAGGAGGAAAAGAAAGTAGTAGGCAAAAAGTTAATCTTGACTCTTGTCCAGTGCCTAACACTCACTTACACTAATGAAGAAAAATAGAATAATAACAAACAAAAAAAAACAAATTAAACCAAGGCAAAAAAGAGGGGGGACGGGAGGAAAATGGAGGGAACTTCTCAGACCTTGAGTATAAGTGGGTCATTGTCACTAGGCTGTGGTTCTGTGGAGTACATAGTTTGAGAGACAGAAGACTTGGTGCACAAAGCAGGCCACAATAATGAGCAATGGCAGATTTGCATGTCAGGTCTTTCCACCATAGTACAATTAGTCCACTGATACTGTAGGCATGACTAAGGATGGTGGGATATGAGGGTAAGTGATAGAGACAAAATGAATGATTAAATGGCCTCAGACCTAACTTGTGACCTCATTCTATCATAAATAGCAAAAAGTGAGAGAACTTGTGTGTGGATCAAAAACCTGGCAGGGTTAGCTGAGCACATGAGACAAAAGAAATAGCACAGCACACTCATTCTTGGGCTGCCACGATGCTCAGTCTGCATGAGAGACACAGAAGACTCAGGTAGCATCTGGGTCCCAGAACACTCTCGCTAACTACCAGGGGAGATGATTAGGCTGCTTCCAGAGATAAAAAGCAGCAGCTGCTGATTAAGGAGAGCCAAGAGACAGCAGAGACACTCTCAGAGTCTGCTGCAGAGCAGTAAGCAACAAAAAGACTGGAATCCACCTGAACAAGATGTCATTCTCCAGATCTCTTATCCATGTAGCACACAGCTCACCAGGCTGAATGGGGACCAATCCAGAAATGCTGGTTAACTCTGCACTGCAGTCTTTCCCATGGTCTCCACAATTCCAGCTCAAAAGCTTGGTTCTAGGCTCTTCTGTTTGCTCAGCAAAATACAGTCCCCTTTAGGCTCTAGGAAGGGTGTTCAAGAGGTGCCAGGATATGTCCAAGAGACTCAAGTCACCGGGATGTGGCAGCAGGTGAGAACAGGTAATCTTAATTTCCTGCTCTGTCTGCATTGCTTCTCCATGGCAGTTCTCAGGGGCCCTTCCATTAGACTGTGGTATTAACCAGGAGTCCTCTGGAGAGTTCTGTCATCCCAGTCATTTGATTAGCAGCTACAATCATGAACAAACCACCTTGTCCTATGATGCACTCCCATTACCAAGAAGCAATCATTATGCAACACTGAAAGTTTTCCAAACCTGTCCTATGTCATACTCTGGAAGCCAGACAAAGGTACTTGCTATTATCCACATGTGTGGGAGAGACAGTCACCTTTAGAGACAAATTTGTGGCATTTGCTCTTTAGAAACGGTGAAATGCAGTGATTCAAATTCCTAATGAGACCACAAAAGAGTCTGCTGTGGCTTTTAGAAAATAAGCAGACATGATGAGATTTTGGAAGGAAATGGGCACAATTGTGGTAATCTGTACAGTAACAAGAAATTGCTACTGGAGATCTACCCAGACACAATACTGCAATCGAGAGATTGAACAAGCAGCTAAATATGGGGGAAAATTAACCTCATCAATAACAGAGCTGCTTCAAACAAACAGGCATTTACCTTTTCCACCACTCTTTTTATTTTGTTAATCCCTACCATTGTAGTTGGATAGAATCATAGAATCATTTAGGTTGGAAAAGACATCTAAGATCATGGAGTCCAATAGTTAACACTGCCAAAGCAACCCTTAAATCATGTCCTTAAGCCTGCCCTGTTAAACTCTTGCCCTCAGAGTTATCCAGCGACTTCAACTTCCCTCAGCAATGAGCTCCCGGCATGGCAGAGCATTTCTTCTAACTTACTTTTGACTTTGTCACTTTTAACCTTCACAGAATGCTCCTTGTTCTTCCCTGATGGTAGAAATAGCATTTCTTGCTCTGTAAAGCCTACACCTTCGTTGTCTGTAACCTTTTATCATCTCACTTCTGATTCATTTCCTCTCCAAGGTAAACAGCCCCAATCTCTTCAATCTTGTGCTATATGAAAGTTTTCCTTGTCTGTTTAAAAACTGATTTATGTAAACAGTTAAAAACTTACTCTGTTAGCTTAGCTTGTATCTATAAATTAGGCATGCATATTAAATTTGTATTAGCTAGGTTTAACTGAATTAAGTGTATCCACACAGGATTTTTCATCAAATTCCTAAAGTCAGTTTAAAATGACGCCATTTGTTAAAGCAAAGCAAATGAAAGTGTAGTTAGGCCACAGCCAGTTTCTGAGCCACAAATACTTCCAAGAAGAATTCAGACAGTTTTTCAGAAAGGGTATATTTCAGCAGACCCCTTAGAGAGTGTTATCTCCATTATCCTGAAATTCATGAAGCCCCCATGCATAGCAGGGAGTATTTCTTGTGAAATATTTTCCATCAGCAACACGGGGATTTGTTACAGAATTAACTTAACATGTTTTACCTTGATAGCACCTCCATTTGTGGGAGATAGTTTATTGCCTAGGCAAGGCAAAGTGCTATTAAACCAGAGATTTTAATTCAGCTGCAAGTAAGCTGCCCTATTGTACTCAGAACACAACAGCAATATAATGAAAACTGCTATAAAATTAATTCTGAAAATATCAAGTACAATCATTGTTAAGTTTAAACAAAGGATATTTGCTAGTTCATTCCAAGACTTAGTTGCACTCAAAACCCAATGAAAACTGGCTTTTACACATACAGGCACACAGGGACATTTGCCTATGGAATAGAAGTTTTAAATTATGGCTATTAAATGCATGGTATTTCTTAATCACAGCATTCATTGTTATCCTTGTAATAATACATTTGACAGAGGAAGAAAAGAGGAATTTATCGAAAAGCTGCCAATGGATTTTAATAAAAAATACCTCCCAATAGAAGGCAACAACATCCTTATCTACTAAGCCACAAGTGCTTGAGTATTTCTCAAGGAATTTAGAGGCACTATTTTGCAATAGAAACTTAGAGAAAGTTACAAAGAAGCAAATAATTCTAAAAATCAAACATACAGGCCACTGAGTTGAAAGAAAGTAATTTCCCACATTAACATTCAGATCTATTATACATGCATACAAATTTCCATGCAAATCAGACTTCACTTTTTGTGTATTTTGCCTTATTCAATGAAAAATGAAAAAGACAGAAGAACACCTAACCCCCTCCATTTTGCCTATTAAGTTGCTGCTGCCTGCAGGACCCTGGTGATGGCATTTCCACTGAGGCTAATCACAGAGAAGAAGTGTGCACATAAACAAGAGAAAACTCATGCTCAGGTTAGAGAGAGCAGCCACCCGGCCTGTCCGTCACGTTCACCTCTATTCACACAGTAATTGCTGTACTCTGAGAAGCTGACTAGACCCATCATGATCTCAGAACACTAGTTATCCCCTACTGAACCATTTTCAAAATTGGTAAATAATACAGCTAAGTATAAAAGGAGAGACTGTCAAACAATTCAGCTTTAGAGAACTCACGGAATGCGGAGAATTGGTGAAAGCAGCTGAAATACACAGTCAGCCCTGGTCACTGCTACAGCTGCAGTCCTGGCAGAGGTGCCCCTTTGCATCCATGCCATGTGTGTGTCCCCTTGACACTTCCCTATAACCTTCATTCCTCTTTTCCCACAGGGAAATGTGCTGGCAGCCTCCTGCCCCCATCGGCTCCACGCTAGCGGGACGTGCAGGCTGGATGGGCAGAGCTGCTGTGGGAAAGGCTTACAGAGAGCCCCATTTTGCTTCAAAATGCCTTCCTGCCAGCTCACTTCTCCTGCCTAACTCCACTATCTATAGCTTTCAAATGCTTCCCCTTCATAATCACACCTCCTACTATTCTGAAGACTATTTTCTGGGAACGCTGAACATATTTGTTGGCTCACTGGCCCCTAGCACACTGACTGCTCATTCAATAGCATTCACACAAGACTGGAAAAGACTTGTCATCCTCTTACTATCTGGCACTCTGTTAGTAGCTTACTACTGTTTCCCTCTGCAGTACAGGTCCAAATTGAATGTCAGACACAGGAAAATGCCAGCAAAAGCTCCGGTTCACAGTCAGGAACCAGCCACAGGATACAGTCCAAAACTAGATACATACTGGCACGCTACCATTATTAACACAAGGTTTGCCATGAGTAAAGCCCTTTGTCATTCTTCTTGTTGACAGTGAGGACAGGGAAAATTAGAGTTATTAGAGTATTTCAAATATCTGCTGGGTGATAACATCCTATAGTGGTAGCATTAGTCAAAAACTCAGGCAGACACTAGGATAAACAGATTCTCCTGCTTCCATAGCCAGGACTTCTCAGAAGCAAATTCCCACAGAGATCACACAACCTACAGTGTAATTGTTTCCTGGTTGCCCAGCTATTCAGAAAAGGAAGGAAGGGATTAGGCCTTTAAGTCTTCCTGCTTACCAGCCAGGCTGCCAAGTACATCCAACACCCAGCCTCATTCCTCCTGCTGCCTGGCTCTGTGACTGACTGACCTTCCCAGACTCTGCACAGCCACAGCAAATACACCTGGGGCATTCCTGATGGTGCCTGAATTGTCAGCCAAAATAATCACCTGGCTGTCACTGGGAGCAACACAGGTAGGGCAAAGGGGAGCAGCTCAATGTGCATGCTTTCAGTCATGGTAACATGGTAAACAGCTAACATATGGTAATTCTGAGGGGGTTGACACACTGCAGGAAATTATTAAAAGGCTGACACTCAGCTGAAAGAGCTGACACTTTAAAGTTACTCCCTAGCACAAAAGAGAAAAAAATGAAAGTGAAATGTGACTGAACTGTTGTCTCGCATGCTCATATTTTGTTGACAAATTTATTTGTAGGTATGAATTCGGGCCTTTCTTAAGAGTGTCACCATCAGCTGCTGATAAAAAAGCAACCTGACTCTATTACAGATGTGTTACTCCTCAAACTGATGCTCCAGCAAAAGCAAGAGGACAAAGAATTCCACTCTTATAAATTTGTTGTGCAGGCTAAGGCTACACTATCAACTGCAATATTTGACGTTGTTACATATCCCTTCTAAAAAAGACTACTTAGAATTTGAAATATTGTATTATAATGAAATACCTCTTTAAATATATCAGCCTTGGAAAATGCAAGTTAGCCAACAGTTTCCACTTCAAAATACATTTCTTTTTTAAGGTCCGTCAAAACACTGTTTCAGTTATTACACTAACACTTTATATCAACTGTCTATTACCAAAAATAGATTCAGATTAGGTATCACATCCCCAGCACACTGGTGTTCCTTAGTTCTAAGACTGGTTTTGATACAGTAGGGTATGCAATTTTATACTGTTGAAATATTACACTTAGTGCTACATGAACATGTAAGTGTACAGGTTACATTGTAGCAACACTGTTTAATTAATAAAGGAAGATGGCACTTCTTACTCAAAACCTCAGAATTCCAAGATCTGATCATGCAAGTGTGTAAGACTGCAGTTTTATTTATAGTTGCATACACTTAAAAAAATCGTCAGGTAATTCGTATCAACTTTTGGAGCTTAAGTGAATCTGAAAACTCTCTGTAGATGCCATTTCATTTTAAAAACCATCAAGCATTTTCCAGCACAGAATCATACAGAAATGATGTGGAAGATTTACAGCATTCTCCTGCTCCAAGGAAGGATAATTCCTAATCCCAAACAAAATCTCATCAAGGGACTTTCTAGAGAGTTTTGTGTGGAACATAGTAAGATCTGAACAATGTATGTTCAGTAAAATTGTAATTTTAGCAAACTTTAAATCTTCAGATTCATTTCAAAAAGAGATCTGTCCATGTTCCTTCCTTTTTCTTATTTTCCAAATCTGGAAATTTCTCCCAAAATTATACTGCTCAAAACAATTCTCTTACAGCTCTGAGGAATAGAAGTGAGTTTCAATTTCCCATTGATACTATAGAATGTCATTCTCCTAAGTGTGTAAATGTAAGAATTCCATAAGTTGTTAGAGCACTGACAATGTACAACTAACCCCATCTGAACCTGCTAATACATGTTCCTCCGGATTATTTTTAAACAATCTGTACTTCTCCATTCCCTCATGCATAATTTCTACTCGTAACAAGTTTTACTTTGTCATAAATCTTTTTAAGTCAGTAAAATATAACATGCCTGTGAAAATCATGGTGAAATTCCTTTGCTAGTAGGACACAAAATTTGTCCTTAGCCTACATGAAATCAAATACTAGATCTCAGTTTTAAAGATGCTGAAGCACTTTTCCAAACCCCGTGGTTTTTAAGTTTAATAATTTACTAGTCCTTTTGATCCTTACACTTCTGGGTTGATGCTGAAGTGCTGTCAGAGAGGTACAGTAATAGTCAAGGCAAGGGTCTGGTCTCTGTTTTCTGTTGCAGAGTACGCAGGAGCACTGCCAGCACACCCTGGCACTGGTTTGGAAGGAGATCAGAAGAGAGGACAGTAACAGATTACAGATGTGAGGTAAGACTTTGTCCCTCTCTGTGGCCAGCACTGCATTGGCATCCAGGACCAGCTGCACAAAAGAAGTATGGGAATAGTATTTTACCTATGGTGAAAGTGCCTCTAGATACTACAGACCAAGCAGTGGCCTGCCATACAAGCACGTCACATTCTTGCTAACTGAGGGAAAAGGACGAACTGCCTTGTTCTTCTTTTCTGTAACTTAGCCTTTAAAATTTATCATTAGATCCCATTTATGCATTTTACATTGGTTTGGTTTTTAAATTAGTTTTATTATTTTTGCCTCACTGCTGCACCTATGCTTCTCCTCCATTATTTTATGCACCATGATAACATAACAAGTGTTGTTTGGAAGAAGAGCTCAACATTTTCTGCCTTTACTCTGCACAACATGTACACTTCTGTTTGTGCACAGAGTAGCTTGATACACACAGTGCATTTCTGTACTTTTCATTTGGCAGCTCACCTTTTAAATTCTCTGCAGTGATCTCCACACCACCTTTCAGAGGTCCTGACCCTGGCTACTGAACTTCTGTACTTCTCACAGTGCTCTGGGTAGCTGTGACAGTCTCTGTCACAGATGTATGACAAAACAGGACCACACTGCATACTGAGATTATTGATACCACAGAACTGTGTGTCTACAGGTGTAACTGCTCTGACCTGAGTCTTAAAAATGGCAAAAGTTTTATAATTTTCCTTTGTGTAGGTGAGAAACAAGTCATCTCTATCAGCAAATAACAGACTAATGCTTTAGGCCCCTGTTAACTGTTGTGTCACTGTGTTTTCCTGCTCCTAGTTCTTATTATCACACAGTACATAGTACATAAGTACCTGTTATCTATGGTTTTCCAACTTTATTTTATCTAGTCTCCTCCAGTTACTACCATCAGATGTGGATGTATGACTTAGAGATGTCACACTATGATCATAGGTAACATGCACAGTCACTTGTGAAATGCAGACTGACGTTGCAGAATGACACCTTTCCATGGGCTTTGCTTGAATCTGCAGACAAACATGGGCAGTATGGATAGCTCTGGATACCAGGAATAATGCCATAGTCAATAGGATAGTGTGACCAAACTGATAACCTGCTGTGAGGAGCTAAGTCTGACTCTAAACCAGCAGCAATTAAGTACAAGTGTGACTGCACCACCTGATTGGTTAGGAAGACCTCAGTAACTGTTTTGTGTGCAGCAGCATACAATATCATACATACATATGACTGTAAAACAACTGAAGAAAATTGTTGAATCTTACTAACAGGCAGAACATGCAGAGCACAGAGCAGACCAGAGAGCCCAGAGCCTTTTTCCTGCCCTGAGCAGCATTTCCCAGCACATGGTGATCCCAGTTTTGATGTTGATCTGGCTGATTATCTCATGCCAATCCTGTGGTAAAGATTCCCTGAGACACATTGACCTTGATCACCTCTGATGCTCTAACCTCCACGTGACCTCTCTCTGAATTGATCCATCAATTATTTATCTTCTGCACAGGGTGTGTCCTCTTGACAAGTTCAAAAAGTGGCACCCTTGGATCCCATTTTAAGGTCAAACAAGGCTAGGCTTTGCATAAGACCACAACAGCACATGACAGCGCATTAGCCACCTCCCTACTGCGGGAGGCAGATTAAGTCTGACTCTTTGTTGCTGCCTTGCTCCTCTTGAAAATCTGCATGGCTTTCCTTCCCTCTAAGCTGGCTACTCCTCCCTTCTCCCTTTGGAAGGATATTCATGACCTCCTCCAAACTTTAATGTTCTCTGTTTAAGCAAAAATTTCCCCAAGCGCACAACAGGCACCCTTTAACATGCACTGAAGTGACTACAGAACATCTGTGGATGTCTGTCTTTGAGGCCATGCCAGCAACCTCACCATTTCCCTGCATCCATCTCAACAGCCATCTGATAATGGTGTGTCATTTCCTGTGCCACACCATGTGTGCAGGGATGTAGATGATAATGCAGATGCTGGCTGCTCTGCTTAAGGAAAAAGTCATTTTATCACTTAGAAATTTCAGCATGTCCCTGACATAGTAAAGTTGAAACACGCTTCCAGTTATAAATTAGTTCATATAGAAGTACTCTATAAATGGACTGATCTTCCTGAAACCGCTTACTAGATCAGGGAAAATTTAGTTTAAGAGCATATCCTATGATAGTGGGAGAAATAAGACAGGACAAAAAAATGGGGATTATTTAAGTTCCGAGATCTTTGGGGAGATCCTTTTTAGCCTGTCATATCTCAAACCAAACTAACCTAAATATTATTGTATCTATTTTCTTTGGCAATGGCTTGCTGTTGACATTTATTAGATACAAAACAATAGGTGGGAGAGAGTAAGCCAATTAATTATTAAAAGTGGTTTTCACATACTTTGAAAGTCTGCACGTCCTCGAAGCACACTCAATAAAGTTAACAAGGCTAACCAGGGCACTGTACAACGTCTGTGAAGCCTCAGTTGGCATTTTGTGAATGCTGCGGAATTCTGCTGTGTGCTTCCTTAACTCCACATGGACCCAGTGCACACTTCATAAAGCTCTTTTGCCTCAAAACAGAAACCTTACAAACCTCTCTTCTAGCCCTACGCAAAAGTTGCTGCTTTCAATTAGCTTTCCAGCTACTCCCTCTCTGCCCCTCCACGTCCCTCCCTCTCTCTCTTAATTCACCTGAAGAGCAGAAGTTATTTACAACCTACCCCCACACATCATGCTCACCTGCCCATCTCTGAGGACTTGCAGTCACCCTTCCTGTGTCATGTCTGATTCACACCTCAAGGCAATAAACTACTCTTTTTGAATCCACAGAAAAGCACAATGCCTATCTATTTATACTATGTTGCATACAAAATTGCTACTAAATATAATAGCCATAAAAGTTACCTTTGATAGATACCAGCCCTTTAACTCCCTTTCCACAAAGACGTTGAGTATGTTAGTTTGGATCCAAAACCAGATTTTCTGCTACAGTCTCCTAAAAATTAGTACAGACTCAGTAATAACCTCAGTGAGAAAACCATCACTAGATAAAAGCAAAAAGGAGATGTCAGTGGTGCTTGAGGCACTTGTTGAAATCAATTAAGACAGACTCTGCGCTGATGGAACAGGCATGGGTTCCACAATATTTTCATTTAATTCTCTAATCAATTATAAGAATCTTTTGCAGACGGTCTAGAACTAAAGGGGGGAATGTTACCTTTATTTTCCCTGCACTTCCTGATCACATTAGCACTTTGAATAACCTGTGTCAAATAGCTTTTTGGAGACAATAACCATAGACAAGGTGTTCAATGGTATGAACTCCAAAGCCCAGGAACACTAAGTGCATTAACCAAGCTTTGTGGCTTGAGTCTGCAATTTTGATTCACCCAACACTTGCTTTTCAGTCAAAGAAACTATTCCTATTCTGCTTCTGTAACAAGATTTGTCTTCATATAATATATAACAAAAATAACAGCTGCATTTAAACACATAGCAGAAGCCATTAGTCATGGAAGAATTACTCTTTTTCTAGTAAATCATGGCTGTCTAACAAATTTTATACATCACTGTCCTTGTCCATACTATGAGCCAAATGTTGTCTTGTTTTATCCCAGTTAAGATGCACTGGTTACTAGAGTTCCTGAAACAATTTATATTGCCCCTGTATCTCAGAATGCAATGTGGGGAACTGAAATAAAACAGAAAATTTTGTTATAGGCAGAGGAGAATTTCAGAACCATGCAGAAAGGAGGACAGTGAGGAAGCAAAGAAAGTACTGTAGAATACTAACATCTGCATTGCCTTTCAGATCCATTTTTTTTTCCTTCTACACACTTAAACATCACACTAAAACCTGATCTGACCCCTACTTTTATGGAAATTATTATCAGTGCTCCTGTTGTTACTTTTCCCATTTGCAGCTGTAGTCCCATTTTCTTTACTATTTGGGTATTTTCAGAGACAAGGTGTTGAAAAACAATAACTCTACTGAGACTCTGCAACTTTTTATACTGTTGCTGGACAATTACTACTGGCAGCGAGTAGAAAAATCCACCTAGCACAAGGTGCCGGGAAATAATCCCAGTCACTGTATGAGCAGCATGGCTACAGCCAGGCAGAGAACAACCAAATATGGAACCAAAGAAAAACTGATCCACTTCACACATCAGTAAACCATACATCTCTCTTAGCTTAGGCAATTAAGTAAACTGAAACCTCAGTCTAATAAAAATTGCTGTGCTGTAAGGATTCAGCAGAACAGTAAGTTTTTATCACAGATAGAGATGGTCTAAAAACACTGCAAGCATCTAGGAAAACACTGGGAATAGCACGCAACAACATGGGCATTGTTCGTCTCTAGCTTCATTGATTATCCATTGTTTGAAGCCTCAGATTTGTTACAAGCTGGCACTCAGCTCTTGGCCAGGAACTCCTGTGAATACTGGGCTTTTGAGAACAAGCTCTACTTAAGTGGGAAGGATATGCCATGCACTGGCCAAGCTCTGAGCTGTCATATGCAGTCCTGAATAGGACTGCTTTCCAGTCTCAGCACATAGGCATGAGCACATACCACTACATCTGAGTCAAGGCAATGGCCCAACTGCTCAAGAGGAGATAACAAAGCCCTTTTCAGTGCTGCATCTTCGTCCAAGTAGGAATCCTCACAACCCTTCTAAAGCCAAGACAAAATTGCCTTTAACCAGAGTCAGTTCTGTGTCTTCTGCATACAAAACTTGTGGTTGTGCTGCCGATGATTCAAGGGCATTGTTCAGCTCCCACCCATGATGTTCATTGTTTATGTCGCTGGATTTGTTACTCAATCAACTACATATGCACTTAATTTCACTTTGTACTAACTCTAAGCAGTATTTACTTTTCATGAAATCTCTGTATTACAATGAATATGTTTACTCCAGGAGCCAGTCAGAGTGTGATCACCTTTCCAAGCTTCATCCACTTATTGACCAGTTGGATGAAAATTTTAAACAGTTGTAAGACTGATAAACTTCACCAAAACATTTCTTATATTATTTGAGAGGACAACTATTTTAAATAGCATGTTCTTTTTTCGGAAGTCTCTGTATTGGGTAAAATTTTAAAGAATCATTCACATGCACTATCATGTGTGTTGTTTTAACACTGACACAGGCAAATCAGAGAAGTCAATTCCTCACTCTCCAACTTTATGCTTTAACATAAAACACACATTCTCCACATTCCAAATTCCAGGATTCAGTCAATTATCTTCTCAGTAGCTGATACAGTGCTGTGTTTTGTATTTAGTGTAAGAATAATGATGTCCTACTGTTGACATCTACTTAAGGTAGGATTTTTTTCCCATATCATAGGATCATAGAATCTTAAAGTAGTTTGTGTTGATAGGGACCTTAAAAACCATCTAGTAACGAACCCCTTGTCATGGGTAGGGACACTTTCCACTATACTAGGTTGCTTAAAACCCCATCCAACTAGGCATGGGGCATCCACAACTTCCCTGGGCAACCTCTTCCAGGTGCTTCACTGCCCACACAGTTTATTCCTAATGCCTAATTAAGAATTATCTCTTCCAGTTTAAAGCCTTTCCCCTTGTCCTGTCATTCCATGCCCTTGTAAAAAGTCCCTCTCCAGTTCTCCTGTAGGCCCCCTTTACACACTGGAAGGCTGCTTAGGGTCTTCAGGGCTTTCTCTTCTCCAGGCTGAACAGCCCTAGCTGCCTCAGCCTGTCTCCTGGAGAGGTGCTCCAGCCTTCTGATCATCTTTGTGGCCTCCTCTGGACTCACTCCAGCAGCTGCATGTCCTCCTTATGTCGGGGTACCAGAGCTGGATGCAGTGCTCCAGGTGGGGTGCACAAGAGTGGAGCAGAGGGGAAGAATCGCTACCCTTGACCTGCGTGCTGGCCATGCGGTAAAAGGAATTGCCAAAATATGAGACAAAAAGTAATTTTTGTGATATGAAAATGATGAGGTCTTGTTCCCAATATCTTGTCTCCTTTTAGATTCTTTGATGTCTAATAGAACATGAGTTTGTTATTCTTGACTTCAGATACTAACAGTTTCTCTTTTTCTCTCTCTTCTTCGCATCTGCTTAATTTTGTAAGAGGCACAATCCTAGGTTCATTTAAGGATTCATTCTCTCACTAGAAAAAAGAGTGAGGCAGATACATGAAATGCATCAAAATGCAGAAGTAGACCTGCCTGCAAAGCAAGGCTTTCAGTTCATAGTGAATTTCCTCTTTTTTATTTTTTTTAATCTGAATTTTTTACTTAGTCTCCTCAGAGCAGATAGCTCTTGGGTCTTGCTCATCAAAACAGGTTAATGGCAGGGCTAATAGCTTTGCTGCCCACATCAGCAATGCAAAGAACTAAAACCTCCCTTCCAGAGACACCTGCCAGGCGCTCTGGCTTTGGGCAGCCATTCCAGGAACACATATCCATACAGCCATGAGTTAGCCTGGCCCAGAGCTGTGATCTGGGAAGTGCAGGATAAATACCTGAATATGAGGGACTCAGAATGTCCTGGGTCTGTGGCTTTGGGTCAGTCTGACCACTTAGGCAGCCACCAGGCTCTGGGAATCCTGGAAGAACAGGGTGCTGACTTTTTTTCAGACCACTTCATCAGGAAGAAACTGAACTATGCAGATCAATACCAATATCACGATGGTCCACAGCACAGTGAACTATGCAGATCAATACCAATATCACAACTGAACTATGCAGATCAATACCAATATCACGATGGTCCACATTCACAGCTTAAGAATAAAGAACAGATGCTTAAGAGTGGATCTGAAAAAGACAGAGTTGATGTTGCTGGGCTGGGGAATGTTTTCTGAAATCTTCTTACCAATGATTTAGACAAAGACACATTATTCCCCAGCTCTGTCCTCACTTTAAGCATACACTTGAATTTCTATCTGACATCAAAATCTCAGAATAGCAACAGCCACAAGTATAATTTTCTGCCATATCTGTGTGGTGAAGAATTTGTCCATCTATCCATACAATGGCCTGACCTTGACTATTCATGCCTGCATTACATCTTGGCAGAACCATAGCCCACGATACTTGGCACAAAGCCTTTAGTACTTGGAGACTCCCACTAATACAAGGCATTTTACACTATTATCAGGAGAAGCTGCTACCACAAGCAACCAGTAGTGTTGTCTATTTCTGCTTTCTTCATCCCACACACCCTATACTGGTTCCTCATAGCCATTATTGATTTCAGTTTCAGTTTTTGGTTCCTAACTTCTGATTGCTCAGTGGGATGGGTCCAGATTATCTGGCAAAAGAAAACTCAATCAAATCTCCAAGAAACATGACAGTGGTTGACAACTCCTCTTCTGTTCACAATAGAACTGCCTAAGGTGAGATAAGCACATCTGATCTGAGACTGGAGTGATCTACCCCCTGAAAGAATTCCCACCAATCTGCTTCAACCATAAACTGCATTTCTTGAGCCTTCTCTCTCTAAATGTAAACACACAGTAACATTTGGCTTTCCAAATCAAACATAACTAAATAGATAAGAAGCTATTAGAAAAGAATTCCCCTGAAGGGTCTTCCACTATTTCTGACCTATTGCTTGTGGAGGATGAGCGAACAAGCACTGCAGAGTTGATAGCAGTATTGTAAATACACTAGCAGAAGGCTTTCAGAGACTGATGATCAGATCATGTGTACAGCAGAACAGAATTCCCAAGCTGATACCAAGTGCCTTTCCCCAAAGCACTCAGCTTTTCCCATCTAGAAGCTCACACTTGGGTGCCATTATCACACAGCACTATCACAGGTGAGCATCCTGAGGAATAACATACAAAAAGCCCATAAAACACCTCAGAGCTCTTGCATCAAACACTGGTAAATTGGTTGTGAACCAGAATACAATGTAGCCAGCCACATAAGCTTGGTTTTGCTATAACCTCAGTGAGCTCATTTCCATGTAAATACACAGAAAGTGTATTTATTCTTCACTATGGAGCCATTTCACAGATGGTTTTATATCTGGAATGTAGGTATGAAGTGAAAGCTCTGGGGGTGCTTGTCGATCATTTGTGCTACCAGAGAGATGCAGAAGTCTTCCTTGGTATGAAAGGTTACATTACCAAATCCATACCTCAGACCAACTTCTGGACAACTTGGGGGCTTTGGAAAATGAAAACACTGTAATAGATTTGCTGTAGCCAAGGGCTTGAAAGTCCTAATGCAAGGTATCACCTCTGGGAAAACTCTACCCATCGTGAGCTGTGAACTGTCACAAACCTCACCCACAGTCACCAGTTTGCAAAGGAACTGCAAAGCTGTCTTCTACTCCCAAAGTGCTCCATACGCTGATCCTTGTAAAGATGCAGTCATTCCAAGATAAGCTGGAAAGAATCCTTGGTACAATTTAGGGGCCTGGATCTGTTGGCACCGAGTCACGGAGTGGCAAGATGGTGTGACAATCCACCCACACAACCTGTCACAGGCATCAGCTGCACCTCCAGCCAGGAATGAACAGCCAGGATTGCAGGTTGTTCTCTCCCTCAGTCACTCACTTTGCCATACTGGAGAATGTCAACATGCTTCTGTATATAGGATTAGACCTATATGCTTTTAACTAAAATAACAGAAAACATTGTAGGAGTGTTGAAAAATATTTTCTGATGTGTTTTGCTTTAAGAGAAAAAAATAGTATCCATATAGAGTCACCCTATTAGCTCTTTAAATCTTGCACTCTACTATTTGTGCTTCATTTTCTCCCACCCAAATGGCAACTAGGCTTTAAAGCACCAAGTACTGTATACTTAATAAATTATAAAGTCAAGCTTCATAATTTCTATTCTCATACATCAGTCAGAGATGGTCTCAACAGAAAGATATATGAGAAGTAACCTAGGTCTTCCTCCAACAAAGCACTTAAGCACACACTTGAGCACGTCAGCATCCCAGCTGAAGACAGTGGGATATATTTCAAATTACACACGTTTCAAAATTTTATTGAAGCTCAATGACAAATAAACTAATATACAGCAGGGAAGAAACCTTCAGTATCCATATAAGTGAGACTACAGTAGTATCTTCTACTGAAATTCCACAGACTTAGGAAAACACTTGCTTTGGTTAATTCAATGTTCCTTTTGGAGGCAGTGACAAAAAATACATTTATTAGAACATAAATTTTACCCAGCTCCTTTTAGATGGAACTTTTTTATGTCCACTGGAAATGGAGCTCAATGATTAAATATGAGATTTTTTTTTTATAATTAAAGCATGATCCCAAAAAGCAAATCTGACAGTGAAATCATGAGACATTGCAAGATCTTAATATTTAGGTAGTCATAACTATACATTGTCAGGAATCCAGGTTCTAATGTCCTTTACAATTTCCATGTAGAGCGCTGACACTTCTAGCATGTATCAGTGTGCCTCGGAAGTTTGTATAAGGGCCAAGAGAACAGCAGTACAGTAATTTCAATTAATTTAGAAAGTTCTTAGATGATATTTCCAGAAATGATTGACTTCAGTTTTGTAGTTGACTTGAGTTTTTTTCACAATAGTGTTGGATTTTACTATCACTCTAATGGTTTTTCCCTTCTCATTATATTTCTGTTGCCAGTACTTTACCGGATATCTGAAATAGTTCTGCACTAATAAGAAGTACTGGTTGTCCTGGGACAGCATCCAGAAAAGATACATACATTTAGGGAGGTTTGAAATATCACAGCACATCCCAAAAATACAAGCTAGTCATTGCAACAACCTTGGCAATGGCAAACTTGGAAAAGCTAATAGTGGAATTAAAAACGATGAATATATCACAGTACTTTAGCATGGCTATAGATAGAACAAAAAAAAAAAACCAACCAAAACCAAAAAAAAGAGGTAGTACTTTTGTTTATACGTCCAGAAAATGCTGGCAGATACAGAATAAAAGAGTGCAATCCTGAGTCGTCTAAACACATTAATTAGCCACACCACAGAGAATCAGGCCTTCTTTGGTGTTCATTCACCTTGAGTCACACCTTCTTTGCCTTCCTCATATCCATGATTGGTAAAACATTAGACTGTGTGGTACATCAGAAAGTAATTATTGAGCATGGATTTCTGCTGATGGCAGGGTTTTAAAATTCTCAAGGCAGTGGCAAAACGAAGTCATGTAAATGGCAACCTTGGTTCTACCTTTTAATTATTTTGAAATAAAATAATTTTGTTTAGTAAGTAGCACAATGCAAGCAAAAGTGATCCTAGAAACAATCACACACACACAAATCATTCAGCTAGGTACAGTAACATGCAGTCACGACAGAATTAAATATTCATAAACTCAAAGGAGATAGAATTCTGTGTTCATCTATCACAATATGTAAACCACCAGTTACCATTTTAAAAATAAAGCCCTTCCATCCACCCTCTTAAACTGTACAGGCCCTGTTTAAATGATCCAGCGTCGATACCCTCCTTTAATTAAAACAATAGCACAGATTTTACCGAACAGTAACAAACCCAAAAGTGTAGGAGGCAAATGCTGAAAACTCAGAGTCTACATTTAAAAATACAATTTTAAAAAAAATACAGCATGAGAAATCTTTCTCATGACAACTGGAGCTCTAGTCATGCAAATATGTGGTGTGACATAGTTGTTGCATTGATTTATTGCTTTGCTCGCTTACATTCCTTCATTGTGTTACTGTTCTCTTACACATTTGTAACAAAACCAAACTATAGTAAAACTAGTTGAAGAAACACGGCTCAAATCCAGTATATGCCAACATTTCTTTTTTACGTTACTCTAGGATTATAATCTGTTTGGGGGTATCTGTGCATTCAGACAATTACTCGGATTTCAATAAAATATAAACGGATGTGTTTTACAGTCTAGCACACAGGGATCACACCTTGCAACCAGCACCGAATTACGATGAAACTTACACATTTACCAGTCTCTGCCTGTCACAGACCTACAGACACAGCAGAATTCATCGGCTTCAGTTTAGCAAACCCATGCCGAGAAAAATGAATGAAGACAGTGCCCACAGACAAAAGCACTGATCAATGCACTCCGCTGACATTATCTTAATGGCAACCTTTTTCCATCCCATCCTCCCTACTTTCCGATTCTCCCAGCAGCAGACACATCCGCACCAAAGGGTGCGATCTGACCCATTTCTCGCTCAACTCCGTCACCCGCAGGTTCTCACTCGGCAGCGAGCAGCCGTCCCCCGGTCCGCAATGACACAGCAGGGCTGGAGGGACACAGCGCCCGGGCTCCTTCCCCCCAAGTGACTCGCCCCTCGCCGCCGCCTGGAAGTCGCGGCGAGGCGCGGGGACGGAAGGGGAGCGGCGGCCCCGCCGGCCGCGGCCCCTCGAAGTGAGGTTAAACTTTGGCGGCGGCACCTGGGCCGCTCCCGCCGGCCGGGCGGGCGGAACAATGCCCGGCGCCCCGGGCCCGGCGGCGGCGGCCCCGCGCTCCCCGCCCCGCCACCCCCGTGTCCTCAGACAACCTCGGCCGCCGGCCCCCCGCCTCCCGCCGCCGCGCTGACAAAGGGCGGCGCGGGGCTGCCCGCGGCCGGGGCCGGCGGGGAGCGGAGCGGAGCGGAGCGGCAGCGGGAGCGGGAGCGGCCCCGCCCGCCCCGCCGAGCGCGGCCCCGGGCAGCCGGCCCCTCCGGCGGGCGCGGCGCCGGCCGGCCGGCGGCGGAGCGGACCTACCTTTTTGTCCTCTTTCTCAGTGCCGTGCCTCCGCTCCGGGTGGCCGCTGTCGGCGGCGGGGGCCGGCTCCGCGGGCTGCCCATCGCGGTGGTGCGGGCGCTGGTGCGGGCAGCCGCCAGACCCCGCCGCCGGGGGGATGGGCTCCGGGCACGGAGAAACTCCCTTAACATCCATCTCCATCTTCCAGTTCACTGTATTGCGAGACAAAAGCAGGCAAACACTTTCCACCACCCCGCGTCTTTCTTCCGCTTTCCTTTCTCCCTCTTTTCTTTTTTCCTTCTTTCTTTCTCTCTTTTGTTTTTTCCTCCTTCCTCCCTTCCTTCCTTTCCCCCCCTCAGGACGCCGTGGCACGCATGGCTCTGGCCGCGGCTGCTGCACCGATCCGGCGGCTGCAATTCTCCCCTAGATCCTCCAGACTTTTGTATCCAGCGTGCGTGTGTAAGAGTGACTGTGTGTGTCTGTGTGTGTGCGTGTGCGTGTCCTTGGCACGGCGGCCTTCAATCGCCCCGAAACAGCAAACGCTAACTAAGCAGATCTCTCGCCACGAAGATCAACTCCCGGCCCCAGCCTAATTGTGGTGGTTATTTACTTTACGCTATCTGTGTCCCAGGCCCGGACAAGCCCTCCCGGCTGCAACCCTTTGAACAAAGTTAACTGGAGGGAGCCGAGCCCGGGGAGGGGGTGGGGGCGAGGGGAAACCGCCGGGGTTTAACACGGGGGAAGTGACAATAACCCGGTAATGTCAAGTAAAAGTTAAACCTCCCCCTTCCTCCCCTCCCCCTCCCCTCTCCACAGCCCAGGCAAGCGCAATACAGCAAAGCAAAACGAGCGATTTCAGACCTGTGCAAGGTGCTGGTGGCGAGAAGAGAGGAGCATTTACCCGATTGTTGCTTTTATTTTATTTTCCCCTCGCCTCTCCCCCCAGCACCACCCGCTATTGCAAATGTGGGCTCCTTGATGTTAATCTCCTCTCAGCGGTCTGAGTCTATGCGTGTGACTGGAGCTCCCTCTCTCTCAGGCTGCCAGCGCCACGCAGCACTGCACAAGGAGAACTGAAGTAAGGAGAAAAACAAGAACAAATCCAGGCTGAAAATCTAAATCAGTGCTAGCCACCAGCTCTCCGATTTTATCAACATAGATAAAAGAAGAGAAAAGAAAAAAAAAATCGCGTGTAAGCTGCTAAATCAGTTGTGACCGCAGTGCACTCTCGACTGTTTTATTCTTTGTGTTATCTTCCCTCTCAGCCTGAAGTTAGACATGATAGGGGAAAAAATGCAATATCATTAAGAGTGGTTTATACCAAAACAAGATTTCTTAGTGGTGCGAGAGCCAAGCCAACTCTTCAGTTATTCCCCTTTTCATTTCAAAGAGATGAATGGTGAGCACAGACCTGATCGTTCTTAAATCAGGACACCATCAGGTGACCAGTCTGCACTTCTAAATATAACACCCCATTGTCCTGAGGAGCAGCTGCTCTGGAAGTTAACTGGAAACATCTCCTAAGAGCCTGCAGTGCAAAGATCTGATCTGTACATCATCCAGCTGATGCCTGTACTGACCTCTCCAACAGCAACTACCCGCTCTGCAGAGATACCGGGCCACATTCTCAGGAGCTGGTCTGTTTTACACCAAGAGAAAACCTGTCCCAGGATATTTTGGGAAGCAGGTGACTATCAGGTACTTTATGACACCCTTTTATTCCTGGCCTTGGGTTGTGTTATCCCCCAACAGTGTTGTTACTGCGGGAACCTGAACAGTTCTTATTGTTACAATATATTCAGACAAAGGGCAAGAGCTAACCTTGCAATAGAGAAAAAAAAGTCTTTGTCAAAACTACACCAAAACTGAATTTTAAAAATACTCATCTCTAAATATCCTTTTGTATTATTCTCAAAGCATGTCAAGTACTTACAGTCCCTGCTATTTTCTCAGATTGGTGCAAATGAGGAGCCCTACTGCTGAAATTACCAGCATAAATGTTTAAATTTGAGGTAAATAATTAGACAATCAAACCATATATATTAACTTTTATAATCAAATACTTCAGACTACTTACAGTCATCCATTTGTAATCGTTGCAATAGACTTCATTGAAGGGCTACATTTTGGGGTAGAAAGCCTTATACCTTCTGGACGCTCTTGCAGTTCTGGTCTCATTAGCAGAAAGCAGTACAAAAGCAGTACTAATTGCAGACAGGCACTTTGGAGGGGAGGGCTACACAGCCACAATGGCTGCACAACGTGTACCAAGGTGGACTTGACAGCAGAATTGCCCAGAACAAAGCAGCGAGCCCACACAGCTGATAAGCCATCCCACTGTCTGTCCACCTGCACAGTCACCCCTGCCTTCCACAGAGAAATCATGCAAGGAACAAACTTCTGTCCTCTAGAGCTTTTCAGTCAAAGTACTCCCGGTATCACAGGTTGGAAAATGGCAAAATAGAAGTGAAAATAAATACATTATTTGTTCAGGCACTACAGTGCACATTTTTAAAAACAACAGATAAATTACGTAGAAAACTTCCCATGGTGGGTAATACTAAACAATCCTGCTAGAAAATAACAATTCCCAACCTACCATCTCGAGGACTGTAAAGTAAAATTCAAAGCAAAACCAAGCCACCTAAAAATACAGAAAAACTTACCCAAATACAAATATTTGTCCATGTGCTCTGAAGATTACTGGAGCTGGACATTGGCAGAGAACCAAGGAAAACTAATTCCAAAGGTGGGGGCCCTGGACTCAGAACGCTTTGCTCCTAATCCTAGAGAGTTTAACCCTCAAAACCAAAAGAAATCTTGAGATAGTTTAAGTGAACATGATTATACATAAGAAGAAAAGTGCATGCCCTAGACTATATGAAAGTCAGTACAAAGTTTTGCCTTTGGCTGATTTCAAACTTCCCTTTCTTCCTCTTTTTTACCCCATCTTTCCTTTCTGTGCTGCGAGAGATTTACAACTCTATTTCAAAAATAAAATTATTAAAAACAATTCATCATAACAGTGTGCTCTCAGTTTCTCTACACAAACCAGATTGCTGTTATTCAAAGGATTTCTAGAGAACTCTAAGTAGAATATATTTTTTATGCTAAGGTAAAGTTCTGAATAATCATTGCAAATCTCAGTGAGAGAAATAAAGATCTCCAGGCCAAGCACATTTTGAGCTAGAAACAGTAACTACAAATCTAGAAACGCTAACAGACTGGACAGGAAAACATGATCTGAACCAGCAGCCTGGGGAGATAGGAAGCATGACCTCCTTCCAATCTATTCAGTGCTGCCTCTGAAGAATGAGACTACAGACCATGATAATGCAATGAGCCACAAAACTGAGCAGTTCATCGGTATTGCCTAATGAAAAGGTTTTGGAACCTTCAACTTACTTGGTACATACACTGAGCTAAAAACATAGAATTGTATTTGGAGCTGAGGTGGAAGAATGGTGAACCAGAGCATTTTACCACATGAAAGCAGTCTTGGAAGAGCATGCATTTGAAAAGCAGAAAGCAGGGAGTCTCACTAGAGGGCAAGCCAATCCACACCAAATAGGCTGAGCTTCTAAGAAAACAACATTGTGTTGAATGCTTCTCAGATGTCCTGATAGACTGAAAAAAATTAGCATGGATCTTTCACTTATGTGCACTGCGGTAAACCAGCATATATTTGAGCTTCTATATAGAAAAATAAAGTGCATTACTGAATATGGACTATCTATTACCATACACAACATATATTAAGGATTTCTGAGCCCAGATCTATTGTACATTTTTCAAAAGAAACAGCATTAAAATATTGCTGGTGAAATCAATACTGTGACTCATTAACACACGCTCCATGTTCTTGCATATTTTGCAGTTGCGAGTTGTACTGTAAAATGGGTGTGGGTGACTAAATAGACTACAGAGACACTGATGTTCTAAAATGCAAAAGGAAGACCTTTCATGACCAAGTACATTCTTCATAGCTCAAAAAATTAAACTTGGGGAGTGATGACAATATGAATTTAATTACAGTCCAAGAATTGGAACAATTTAAGGGAAAGGGTCAAAGACTTCTTCTAGAATCCAGTGTAATTTTTATCTTGTTATTCTTGGTTATGGTCAGATGATAGTAAAACATACTGTGGAGCCAACATGGCAGGGAGATTCTAGGTAGTCCAAATTAATAAGGGTAGAAATGGTGGGAAGACATGCACAAATTAAATGAGTTGCCTAAGATTATAAAGTAGTTCAGCAGCAGATTAAAAAGAACATTTATGCCCTTTCTACAATCTCTTCTTTTGGTCATTTGTTTCACTTTGCAATTTGTCACCTCTTGTGAGTAGTTAGGATAACTCAAAAACTAACCAAAACATTTATTGATATTTACTTAAGAATTAATGTCCAAAGATATTTTCAGGTCTTTCTCAAGCACATTTACATTTACATTAATGTGGATGAACTGAAGATGTTGCATGTAAAATGTACAAAAGTGGCTATTACAAGTTAGCAAGACTTACATCATCTTTATAAAAATGCAGCTATCAAAGCATTTTGCTTTCTGCTGCCTCACAAATCTGTTGGTTCAGGATTCATCTATCTGCTGCACTCAGCATTTGAATAATTTTGACCTTTTACCACCCTTAGACAATTCAAATAAAAGATTTCCTGTTGTAAACTCAAGCTCCTTGGGGCCTCACTCAACAGCCTTGTCTGTCAACTTGCATTCTAGGCAATTTCATTTCTCACTTAAGAGTTGCAAACAGAGTTGCTTTCTCATGAAGGCTCTGACTTTATCAATAATTCCCTCCATACTGTACCTTCAAAGTGGCTAATACAAATATCCAATGGGTCATCTTCCCACTCATCAATTTCTGCTTCTGCCCTCTTAGGCACTTTACTGCAGGTAAGTAAATATTTGGTAACCTGGGGACTTCTGCAATTTTTGAGAACTATCTATGCAGGTATTTTCTGTCTCAGAAAGTCTATAATTTTATGTGCTTAATAAATGCTATCCTGAAACAATTACATTGCACTGGGATATAAAAACATGCTCTGGAAGTTCATAGAGAGTAAAAGTTGAATGTACCATTTGAATTTCACCATTGTCTACACAGTCCACATGAAAATTGATACATTACAAGCTACATTTTCAAAAGCATCTTGTCTTCTAGCTTTCCACCTCAATTTTAATTCAGTTCTCCCCTGCATTCTAACATTTTTGTTTACAGATCCCAAAACCACAAAGAATGGCTACACGACTCAAGCCTTGAATATTTTTGACACCTTTAGAGATTTGTCTCTGTTCCTTTTTTGGAATAAAGAATCCTGTAATCTACTGAACTCTTGCATCTCCTTTTCTGGAAAACAATCAAAATAGAACTGATAGGCTTAATGACTTATAAACATAAACATAGCTCCTTGTAGTTTAAATTCTACATGACTGACAAACAAAACTATTCTCTGGCCATAGCCACAGTTTCATCCTTCCTTGCCCAAGACAATGAGAGAAATGGCCATGCACTCACTTTCCATAGCAGAATCAGGAGTTGAGCACACAAGTATCTGTTCTTTTTTGTGTGGAAGATTTTACTCACCTCAAAATGAAGTTGGAAGAGAAGCAGCTATTTGTGCTGACTTTTCTGAAAGTTGGCCTGGATTCATAGCTAGTCAGAACATCACTGGGTGGGACAAAAGGCCTAACCTGGGACGCGCAAAGAGAAGAAATGAAGCTCTGAGAGAAATGGGTGGGCAGCAAACCACATTTGTTTCACACACTGAAAACCTCTTTATTTCACTGGATGATGCTGCAGTCCTCTTGGTTCCTGTGGTAAGCCTGGATCTGTGTCAAACTGAAAAGTTTGACATAGTTTTAGTACCTGGGAAAGGAATATCTCCACTGAATTCACTTAAGTTAGAAATTGGGAGAAAAAGTAATTTGTAGCTATAATAATTTTTAGAAACAGGGAAAAAGGGAGATGCTTTAAAACAGCAGAAAAATAATTGAGCTAGATAATTTCTTAATGGATGTTATATCTTCATTGCTAGAGAAGAAACGTACAGAAGTAGACAAAGGCATGAGCATGTTCTGCATGGGATAGGACATCTCCAGTGGCAGCCAAGGGCTGGTGTGCAAGAACTGAAGTTTGGAGTCACTCTAACAGGGAGAGATGGAAACAAGATGATGTGTGGGCTGAACCCTTCAGCATTTCTGCTTCACCAGCTGTTCTGAAAGCCACTCACAGTCCTGCTGTGTAAAGTGCAGAGGAGATTTGTGGAGGAACAAGTGCAGGTGTTAGGAGCACCAATTCCTCTCTGATCTTGCATGCAATGGAGTGCTCCTATGTGCCTTCATATCTGATATTCCCAGTGGAATTGTAGGGAAACGTCATCAGAACAGGAGTGTGCCATGGGATAAGGAAGAAGCCCAGAACAATTATGTGTTTAGGTCGAGCAGTCCCTTTTCTTCTTAGGTTTTCTTTCCTTTTTTTTCCTTTCCCAATCTCTTTTCATAGCTCCTGTCTCTTGTAGTAGGGTGAAGCATAAGGACTCAATGTGCTAATAGCATCTTATTTTTTTCTCATAGCAGACTGCATATATACATATGCAAATGTATACAGTTTTGAGCTGGGATGATGGGTTTTGTTTAAAACTATCAAAATGAAGTCTGGAAAATTTTCTTGATCATGAAAATAGATGAGTAATCTGTTTGGTAGTATCTGTATAAACAATATGCACAAAACCACTTTCTTAAAATGTTTCTGCTTTTAATTCTTAAATTAATGCATACTGCTCAATTTGACTACTTCTTTCAACTTCTGCTGGCTCTCTGGTCCTGCTGAGATATGTCCCATTCTCTCCTTGTTCTTTCTGCAGATTGGAAATACATTCAAATTCACCAACCTTTGGAGTAAAAAACCCGACAGTGTTACACATAAATGAGACTGAACACAATTCATCTTCTAAAGGCTAAGAATTGATAACAAGTGTATACATTATCAATTACTCTTCTATTCAAGTGCAGGGACTTAAGTACAGGATCTTCCAGCTTTGTCCACTATATTCAGGTCTTAACCTGCAACTGGTTGCAATCCAGTGAGACAGAGAGTACATATTTAAATCATATAGTCTTCAGCACTTTAATATTTAGAAAAGAGTCTGACTTTGCTGTCTCTGCCTATGATAAATCTATTTTGATGCCAGTTTTATAGCTACAAGGTGAAATATAGGACATAGTTCTGAAGGGGAAACACAAAATCCAGAACTTTCCCTTTGCAAAATAATTTTAAATTCCATAAATAGTTTCACTATATCTATACTTTGGAGCTAGCAATGTCTCCTCAATTGTAAAAGCCATGTTTTCATTATTTCTGCTTTTTCAGGATGCTATAGAGAAAAAAACCCCACAGAGTAAAAATTTGAAAGAAACCTTTGCTGAGTGGGATATCATATATCTTCAAAAAGCAACCTGAAAAATTATTTTTAATTTTTCTACTCAGAATTGTAGAGTTTTAAAATAGACATTAGAAGGAGTGAGTATTAATGAATGCAATAGTGAAGCAAATTAATGAAGAAATGAGAAGACTAGAAGATGCAAAATACCCAGGAAATTGATAAAAATTAGAAACCCTGAAAACAGTTTCTGACTCTGAATGGCAAACTCAAGAGAGATGAAAGATGAATGCATCAAAAAGAACATCTTTTTGTTCCTTGAAAGAATAGGTTATTGTCTACTTGTATTTCTTGGACACCATCACTGGTAGTTCACTCACAAAATAACAATGGAAGACACATCCCTGCCCCAAGGAAAGTACAATCAAAAGAGCCAATGGAAATATGTCCAGTCATTGCAGAAAGAATAGAATTAGATCCAAAATTAAGCAAATGTACTTAAACAGCAATGCCTCCCAGCATATTAGAAATAGCTCAGCAAAAGACACCAGTCAGCCTAACCATTCACAGATAGAAGTTTTGATGACAGATTAAAAATAAATAGACATGGTAATGAATATAAAGAAAATAAACTGAAGTTGCAAGGAAATGTTTTGATTTAAAAGCTGAAGTTCTCAGGTCAAATATGCTGTCAACAGGGTATGACACTTAAGGTCTCAAAAAGCACTCAAAGCTAAACTTCAGCTCTGTGTATGCAAATCACTGGTGTTCGTGGTTGTTTATCACTGTCACTTGTACAAGAAAATGATAGAATTTACATCTGTAAAAGCCTGTTTGTGCTTAGTTTGTATTCAGTTAGCACATACAGCTGAGGTTTGTATGCATATCTGTATATTTTATCATTTGCTTGCAGAAAAAGCAGTGCTCAAATTGTACCTGAAAAATAGATGCCATATTTCGAAACTGTGGTTCTGAGTAGTGCTCAGAAAAAGCAAAAAGTCCCAATACAATGGTTCAGACAGAATCTAATCTATTTCCAGCAATGACTCCAAAATAAGATAACACAGTTTACAATCAAACAAACAAGATGCCAGACATCATGCAGATGTTAAGACTGTGTTTGTCTGTTTCCTTTCTTGTGCCCTTTGATTACAATGAAGCAGTTCATAATTTTGACAGTTGTAGAGGTCACTTTACCTCAGAGAAGGTACTAATGCTTTGCTACAAGTAGACACAATTCCTAACTCTGAGTACTCTTGTTTGATCCTGCCATGAAGACTCATGGCAGGTCTGTTCTTTACAATGGTGTCAGTCGTGTAAACAGAGCCAAAATTCCTGTATGAGGAGAGGTGTGAGGCTGAATTAATCAGCTTACCTCTCTCTGTGCCATCTTTGGCACTGAGCTAGCCCCTTCACCAAATTCTGTATCAGCACAGTCCAAGCTCTCCCCAGTGCACAGGGATCCATTGGACTTTGTGTATTTGCCATTAATATACATTATTTTTATATTTATTCAAGTTTCACAGGGTATTATAGTAAGATCTAGATAAAATTTATTTAGCATAAGTGCTTAGATTCTGAAACACAAGGCCCAGCTGCCAAGGAGAGGAGTGGGAACTATAAAGCTGTTCACTGCCCAGTTTAGTTCTTGCATTTGCCTCTGAGACAATGTTAGCCCTCAAACAATAAACTACCTTCACTCATAGTCTGGAAGTTTATCTATACAGCTATTTATCTCATTTCATGGGAGCACCAGAAAAACTCACAACTCCAGAAAATAGTTGAAGTCAGAATCCAACAGCAATCCAAGAGATTATGTTCTGACTTCTTCATCAGCCAATTAATCTATTCTTGACTTTTAAAAGGTACTTTCCTTAGATCTACCTATATCTACCCCAATTGAAACTCATCCTCCAGATGAGATAAGTGGTGTCTCTCCATAGCAGAATGCAGGATACTGAAAAAGGGAATTCAAGTTTGAGAGCTAGAGGGTGTGTCTGTGAAGAAAAGGTCTATGTGAAATGGAGCTAGCAGATGTTTTCTGGTTTAATACTGGAAATCTGTCTGGAAGACAGTCAAAGTACTAAACAGCTTTTACTAGAAACAATAGAGCTGTTTAATAACCTGTTTGGTCCTGGGAAAATCCCAATTTTCTTAGCACTAAGCCAACGGCGAGATGCCTGTTGTTTCTTGGGGCATTACCACACTGGTGTCTCACAATAATAAAACAATTTTACAGGAAAAAAAAACGCTATTTTGAGTGCCTTCTCTGAAATCAATTTGCATTTCTATTACTTTCTAATGAAAAACATTGCAGTTTACATACTTTGCTATATTCATATGGCTTTTATAAACTTGTCAAGTTATCTATTTTGTTAGCCTTCTATTAAGTGCTCTGGAATAATTGTGTTTACTGTATTAGGCACTTCTGTCTTTTCTAAAGAAAATTAGATGAAAACTAGGAGTTGATATCTTATCTAAGACCAACAGGCCTCCTACTCCACCACCCTGACAGTGCCCAGTGTCAAATACACTTCAAAGGAAAATAAGTAGACAAAAGTGCCAAATAAATATGCAATAACTAGTGGGTACTAGACTTTCCTCTTAATTACCACTACACTATCCTTAATTTATGCCAAAAATACCAAATTATATGTACAGTGTAAAAATATTTTTTGCTGCAACTCCTGTAACTGTTTTTCTCTTTACCCGTATAAAGGTCTAATAGTCTAAGAATTTCAAAGCCATTTTAAAACTCCAAAATAAGGTACAGCAAAGCAAATGCAAATCAGCAGACATTACACTCTCAAACATGAGTAATGACTCAGCGTTGTTCAGATGTGCATTTTTATTTCTACAGCTGCATCTTGCAGTGCAGTGCTATCAGTCAGATTGAAGCTCTAAACAATCTGGTGATTTTACAGTTCTGTGACATCTAATAGCTCATTTCTACCTGTCACAACAACATAACAATCTATTTAAAGAGCTCTTATTTAAGATTTGCCTCCTACTAAAAAAAACTGTGTTCTGGCACATGATTCAGAGGGATGAGAGGATTAAATAGGTACAAGCAGATAATACTGCATTTAGGCCATTCTTTCTGAAGAAACTAACTTTACAAATGCCATTTAGAGTGAGAACTTTCTTATTCTCTGTTTAGAAAATGATATGGTTCAAGTATAACTGCAATTTACAAAAATAAAGAGGACAAGAAAATATTAGAAATAGTCTCTACGTTTCATTAGAACATCCACTCAAACCATCTTGTGCATTTGTGCATTTAAACATGTGGGTATGTATGCATTTAAACATATGGGTATGTATCTTTATATAAAGCACAAACATATCTAAAGCATGTATTTCCATATCACATGGATGCATTTACCCTCCCAAATGTGACATGGAATAGTGGGTATGTGGTAAACTAAAACAGCCCTGCTTGTCATTTGCCATCTTTCAGGATGAACTAGAAAAGGATCTACAAGCAAGAAATTCTAAGGTATTGGGAAAAAAATCTAAAATAAAATAAAATAAAAAAAAATCAAATCAAATCAAATCAAATCAAATCAAATCAAATCAAATCAAATCAAATCAAATGTGTTTATCAATGGAAATTGAAAATTTCTCTTCAAACACAAAGTCCAATTGAAAGCAGTCTCCAGGTCAGGAAAACAAAACCCAAAACAACCCAGAATAAAATCTTGATTGATGAAACAATTCTAAAATGTTGGAAAAAGAAATTAATCTGAATAGAAATTAGCTAATTGGTGTAGCTGATTATGGATAAGTGTTAAAAGAATAGCAAAAGACTAAGCAAAAAGCTAAAACTAAATTAAATGGATGGAGAAGACTGGCTGGAGAACAAGTTTATAATTCAAGAGTAGCAGAAAGAAGAGATGTAAATTGAAAAGATGTAGGACTATATTGGCTGTACATGCTCTCAAGTGGAAATTCAGAAAATCTGGAAAGTTAAAATTACAGGTATTGATTTCACTAAAACGATAAAAAGTTACTATTATATTGGAAGATCTCATTTGGCCCGTTCTGGGTAACAAGTTTAGTATGCATTACTTGTCATAGTACAAAGAATTCTTAATTGCTTGAGATGCGATTTCACAGCTCAAGTCTTCAAGTGAATCCATGATTGCTTATTTGGTGCTGGTGTATATTTTAAGAGTTGTGGGAAAATAATTCTCTGGAGTAATTTCTTTTTCAAAAATAAAAACTTAAGTTTTTGGCATAGCAACCAAGTTATCTCTACTGGTAAAAATACAGCTCCTTGTTATCTCACTAATACTTGGCTAAATATGTTTTGTTTTCAGTAGGCAACTGAAAGAAATCTGATGTATGAACAGCCTTTATGACTGATCGTGATGGTTTGATGAGTGAAATCCTTGTTCTTCTTCAGAAGCCATTTTACATCAATGAACTTTTTCTCTGCACTGAAAAATAGGGGTTTCAAAACAAAACAGTTCAAAGGTGAGAGAAGTTTTTAAAAATTCTTGTGAAATACTAAATTCAGAGAAAACAGCTTTGTCATAATATTCAGGCGCTCAGGGTAATCAAATTTCGATTTTCCTTCTTATTGCTTAACATTTGTAATAACTGGGATGCACTCAACATTGTTTATTATCTTGAAAACTGTTCAGGTGCCTAATAGGCCTAACTTTTTGGAAAAAAAATATCCATTGTAAATGCAAAAGATAGTTAACCCATTAATTACAATTCAAGGCTAAAGGAAATGCAGCTACAATGTATCACTTATAATGACTTAAAATTGAACTATCTTTAAAAAATTCTCACTGTGATATTTCAAGATTTTTGCATGGGCTGAGAAAAGCTGTACTTAATACATTATTCAAAGAGATTAAGGGGGATTCAGTTTTTATAGACATAAGATCGTCCAAGGGAAACCTTTTAGAAACTTTAATGGAAGGCTTCAGAAAAAGGTAAATATGATCCAGCTTCATAGGTCTCAGCCACCAGAGGATGGTACAGCCTATTTGTAAACAAATGGTTATTTATTAGCTGTGGTATTTGAGAGATGGTGATTGCTAGGGATTTATGAGTAAGTCATCTCATTTCCCTTAATCATGGCAATGATTCAATATTCCTAGCTAGAATGGAGTTTCAGTATGTTCCACCAATCTTGCAATACACTTTATCACTCTGGTATTTTGGGGTTTTTTTAACTCTAAGCAAGAGTGATCATAAGACATGGTATCTGTGGGGAGCATTTACCATGACAAAGCACTGCATGCTTAGCAGAACTACAGTCAAAATACTCTTTTCTCTTTCATAACAAAGCTTCATTTGTAATTTAATGCAGAAGTAAATATCAGTGCTATTAAAAATGACAGCAGGGAAGAAATGGTAAATAGTAAGAAAAAAGAAAAATATAAAGGTTGCATAATAATCCAGTTAGTTCTACTGTACAAAGGCAAAGGAAACTCCTAAATGCTTAGTAACAGCATCAGTTTTTAAATACAGAGCACCACACAGTGAGTGGGAATGGGTCAGTTCCTGTCTCCAGAGCTCTAGTAAATTGGGCAATATAGCTGAAATGACCAGAAAATAATTTACTGGATTTTTGTCCTTTGACCTTGCAAATTTCTCATCACTGAAGTTTTCCAGACAGCTGCATTTTGAGCTTATGCATACACCCCTGTCTTTTAACTTCATAAGCTTAAATATGTCTCAGATACTTTCATTACTTGGATATTCCAATTTAGACTTTTCCTCCTCAGAGGCACATGGCGACAGAAAGTACAATGTAGACTCTTGAAGGTATTCTAAGAATGACTGATTCATGTCAGGTTTCAGTAAAAACTTGCCATTATGAATTTTTGAGGAAATATATGTTATTCATAAAAGACAACAGGACTATGTTTGGAAAGCTCATGCAGCTGCCTAGCTTCTAATAGCAAAAATTCTAAACAGGTGTTACATCATATGTACACACACTCAACCCGTTTCTGTTGGTGGGTGCAGTACAGACCTCTGACATGTAACCTAGAAAAGTACTTGAGTTGTGAAAAACTGTCCCTCTTCTGTGAATCAGCCACAAGAGGCAGGTGAGACATGTATTTCATCTGGCCTACTGAATTATTGCCTGGCTGGAGCAAAACACTACTTCCAGGGGAAGACAAAGGTAATACCTATCTATCATTTTCTAAACAGAAATCCTCCATGGGTGCTATTTCCTCAACATCCATATCATAGTTATAAATTCCTTGGTGGCCTTCCCAGTCAAGTAATTTCTTTCTGAGATCCAGACTGTTCCCACTCCTTTCTATTGACTTTGCATTTTAATTCCACTTTTCTCTGCCTTCATTTCTTGTCCCTGATAATTTCAGTTACTCTCTCTTGCCCTGTGCTTTATCATTTTCCCCATCCTTGTAACACTCAGGCCCAGCTCCTAGTGCTCCACTTAGGCAGTTTTCCTTCTATTGCTGTGGCATCAGCAGGGGTTCTTTGACCCTACAAGAGAGATAATCTCCTGCTACAAACTCTGTTTTCCAAACCACAACACTTGTCAAAGAGAGGAGGAATTGTACAAAGCCTCACTTGGCCCCTTCAGTCCAAACAAGGAGCAGATCCAGTGAAGATGAAGCTTTGGAGAAGGTAACTGCCAAACCCTTGTGGCTAAAAAAAAAAGAGGTTTTTTTCTTTTTTTCTTTTTTTCTTTTTTTTTCATGAGGTTATGAATGCAAGCCAAATGTAGGCATATTTTCACAGCATAACTCATGCCAAGCTTTAGGCCACTGCTCCAGAACATAAAGATAATACAGTTTCCTTGGTAATTGTAAACATTTCTCATAGGAGCAAAAATATTTTCCTATTAAATCTATTGTGAGGCATGGACCTCTTGCTTAAGCTTTCCAAAACAAGTAAAATACTATATTCATTTCAGCCTGAGGCAGACACCTGCCATGGAAAGCTTCAAGTTGACTATTTAAAATTTAGCAAAATTGTATTTTTTCTGAAGACACTTAATAATGGGAAAAGACAGTGTCTTAAATAAGGGGATTTCTTATGTGTTTATTTTAGATTTTAACTGTACCCGGCATTGTGGGGATTGAGTTACTTCCTCTCAGGGGAATGGGAGTAATTTTGCCGACAATCTTAAAAACAAAATTTAAATACAGCTGTCTGCTTTGTTCTTCAAGGGCATGGGAGATGCTTCAAAAAGGCTGAATTGTGAACTAAACAAAGCTTGTTTTAATAATTTCTGTGTATGCATTTGCAAGGCATCTGAAAAAATATCCATGTGATTTCATCAGATTCAGTGATACCGGGTGTGTTTCCCAGGATGAGATTAGGCAGATTGCCTTGGGTTTGCTCTACAGGAGACAGGTCAACTACCTTTATTGCATGCCATCAGCAATGTGCCACTGAGACATTTCCAAAAGATTAAATACTTCTCAGGATTAAGAGGCCTGGTTAAAACAGAAAATTTCCTTTTTTGTTTTTGCTACATGTAATGCCTATTAGGGGCTATAAATGGGATTAAGGAATCATAAATCACCAACAGTATTGTTTGCTGAGGTCTTGTTGTTCCTATTGCTTATACTTATGAAAGTACATGCATTTTCAAATTGTATGTGTGTGTATATTTTTTAATTAAAAAAAGTGCAGAATAATATATTGTTTTGCCTCCCTAGACAACTGCTGCATTTCTCAACTCACTGTGCCAGTTAAGCTTTGCTTTGTGGTTAGAAGTGGCAGTTGGTATAATTATTAAAGAGAAGAGATTTTCAAGGATTCAAAGGATTGCTTATCAGCAAGTACTCTTTATGTGACTCCATAATACTTCCTGTTTTGTAGTAGAGGTTTCTTTAAAATTCCCTCTACAATCAAGAAGAATGAAATTTAAGAACTATGCTAATAATGGCAAATTCTATTTCTTGTTAATTATTTCTCAGTCTTACATAGTCACTCAGTTTATATTATCTGACTGAGTAATATAAGATTCACATATTTTGGAATTTACCCTTTTTTATCAAAATTTTATTGAGTACAAGATACAGAATCTCAGTCAATTGAATAATTACGATAACAATTACCAAAGCCTCACATGACTCTTCCATATTTTTATTATTTTTTTTTTTTCTGGAAGCAGTTGTAACCTCCTGTCAGTGTGTTTGCTCCATACACAAACAAAGGCTGGCATGAGGTTCATAATTTCACAACATTACAGGTCAATCTCAGAGGCTGCAGAACTATGGATGGAGGATCTTATTTTTGGCTAAAGTCTCACAGAGCCCCCACTTTATCTTTCCAACTATTTTGCTCCTGAATCTGACCCTGTCTTTAAAATGGGGATCATGCCGTGAAGCACAGAAGTTCAGATGGCATAGATCTATTTTGAAACTTTTGCTTCCAATACATCTCCTCTAGAACTTTAAGAAAATCAGTGTCAGATCAGGGTACCATTGTGCTAGGAGCTGTACCAAAAAAGAAAAAAAATAAAGAGAGAAGAGAAAGAACAAAGATGACTCCTACTCCAAAGAACAAAAATAAAAAGGAACACTGGGAGGGGGGGATTAATAATTCTGGTAGATTTTAATAGGAACTTGGATATTAGTATAAATATTAGTAGGCATTGATGCTGTATAGGAAAATGAATTCTGACACTGGAGACCATGTTAGATAATTTAAGACTTTTAAACTAGGTAAGAAATACCAAAGCAAGTGCCAGTGGAAGTAATCTGAGATCAGTAAGACTGTACTTTCCACTTCTCACAGACTTAATCTCAGAGTAACTGAATTAGTTTTAGGTTTAACTTAGCCTGTCTGGAGGAAGACAGGCAAAAATAGATACATCCACTTGCCATTTTTGTACTAACACTGGCTCAGATTAGGGCTCAGAGACAAAACAGGACCCTGTCCTAGAAAAACATTTCACTGCCACTGATTCCATGTTCATATTCAGTGTCCCAGCTGAGGATACATTAGGATCCCTGCTTCTTTGCAGTTTATTGTTTAGAACTAGGATAAGGTTTTTTCCCTAACAGCTGCCTAGCTGTCAACATTTTTCTGTTCTTTTAGAACTATTTTTCTTTATCATAGGATTGCACCACATATATGTATCTTCTACAAAAAATTCATATGGCAGTATTTTTCAAATTATTTCTTTTGTCTCATGTCTCCTTCTTTCAACACTTTTTAAAATCCTCAATCCTTTGAAATATTTTCTCTCTTTAGGGCAGGAGCATTGAACTCTTCCCGATGCCTAACTCAAGAGTGGAAATCAACACGATGTATCACATATACTAAGTTTGGGATATTGAAATGTCAAGTGCAATTCTGAAGAAGGTATGAAGGACACTCAATGCCTAAGGAGACAGACTGAACCACCATATCCTGAGATACCTGCAGCCAGAAAGGATGAATGTGATTGTGGCATAAAATAAAGCTATTCAAACCTGGCAGCCCCCTTGGAAGACGATGGCTGGGCAAACTTTCCATGTTTGTCTCAACAAAGTGACAAGCAACTGCTGAATAGTTTAGTGACAATAGCAATGGAGATTTCCAGTACATTCAGCATGCTTTGGAATGCAGGACACATATGCAAGGTGTTTTAAGAGTGAGCACTTACTAACATCCTAACATTGTCTTCTCATTTACTGTTGCTCATGTTAAACTGCACAGTACTGTACACAGGCCAGTTTCCATTACATTGTACAGGATCTGTTTTATTAGGGAATGCTCATTAAGTTCTCTTCAGTTAGCTATTAGGCATGCTATATAGGCTTTGCCTCTGTTTTTGTGGAGTGTGTATTTAAAGCCCATTCCTTAAGGCCCATGGTTGTCCCAGGCCCGCTGTTTGGGTATGAATAGTGTATTTATTGTGTACTGGAAAACTGAACATAAAATAGATTTGGGGTGTGCTGCAGACTGCTAACTTAGATCATGTCCAAGCAAGCTGGAGCATGCTCCTGACTGAATGACACATGGACAAGCATCAGCTGCCTTGCAGTACCATAACATGGCCAATGACAAGTCAGCCATGTGACTCTTCATAGGACGGTCACAGTGTTGTGAAATACAAAGGTAGATGGATTTGTAGGCTGTGTGAGTTCCAGAAGCCTTTCTTAGCCTGTAGGGAATGATACACGTGTCCTGTATTTGACCATGAAAAGCACTAAGACACATCAAGGGGCACAGTATCCTTAGTGAGCTCCATGGTCCAGCCCCCAAGGTGCCATGCAGACATAATCATATTAATGATCATATGTCTAGTTCTTTTACCCTCTTCCACAAGCCAACCCTTCCAATATAAAAAAGTGTTTCGATTTGGACTCTTCCTTACAGAAAAAGAAAGATTTGAGATACTTAGAGCAAATAATTATAATAATTTCCACCTGCTCTCTTGTTCTCCACCATTGCAACAGCAAGTCATTTGTTCAGTCTTGACTTTAGTGAAGCACTGCAGTTTCTTTCCAGCTCCTCCAGTGATGGAGAGAAACTGCAGTGCTGTGCAGGACCTGAAAATGTGAGTGCAAAAAATATGCTTTGCAGCTCTTTGGTTGGCAGAATGCCCCACCGTATGACCCAGCCTGCAGAGAACGACCTGAAACTATGGAAATGGGACACAGCCTTTCCCCCTGCCATGAACAGCTGTACTGCACCTACCTCTGGCCTCAAAGATAGTGAGGGATTATAGCTCATATATAATATAGCTTATTTTGCTTATAGCAATGTAGCTCACATCATCCATTAACTTTGTGCATGATAAAAATGCTTCATTGTGGTGATACACCCTCTCTTGCAACCAGCTCACAAAATTGGCGAGATAAACTTGAGAGAACAAGATGCACTGTTCTGAAAGATGATACAGTTTATTTATATGCTCTGCAGATCAGAGAGCTTGAGAAGGGAGTTTGCCTCCAAAATAAAATTGTTTAGGTTTATTCCATGTTCCAATTCACAATCATACACTATTTGCTCTTCAATTATTGTCCTCGTAGCTTCTTTATTTTTACTACTTTCCATATTTCTAATGCTGAACTTTTTAAATATTATTTTTCTCCATATAATTAACTTTGAATTTTCTAAGCAAACTTTCCTTGGTTTACTTATTTCCTTCCTGTATTTGCAATCTCCTTTTGCTCTTCTCTTTTATTTCTGTTTTCACTAATTTTGCAACACCTTCTAATTTGCTTGCTATCTTCTTCTTAACACTCCTCTCTTTCAGATTACTAATAATACTGTTAAGTAAGACATTTTAAGAGATTGTCCTGCTTCCTTTCTTGCATTCTCAAAGACTCTTTGCAGCATGCAACTTGATGAAATCTGTTTCCCTAAAGATCAATGTGAATAAATGGTAGGGCACATTGTTTAGGGAGCATATTGTGTTCTGAGGAACTGGCACCTCTCTGGTCTTTCAACAAGAACCACTCCTACCTTATACTCGGAGAGTTCACAAACTCAGGTCTTGCTAAATTTAAGTAGAAGATTCACAGATTGTAGATGTAGCTAGAGATTTTTATAAATCCAGAGATTTTTTTTATAAATCCACTGTGCTGAAGAAACTGTCCTATCCAGCCACATCAATCTATTAATTCTAACTTTGGCTCCTTCCGTGCATGCTAAAATCCTGCTCTGCATGCCATTCTTGTCCAAGTACAGCCAGCTGAAACAAGACAATGTCCTGTTTATCTTCCTGCAAGGTAGCCAGAAATGGTACTGTGCCCATACTGTTCATAATATTTTGGCTGTCAATCATCTGCTACAAGTACCTTAACAGTGAAAATCTCAGAAATAACTCCTCTCCAATATCCATTACCAACAATCTTTGGTCAAAATGTTCAGATGTAATCAACATACCAAGGAACCAGGGAATTTTCTGTTATATCTTTCTCACCTCTACATTAATTTTGGTAAAACATAAAGCTATTCAGTTATTTAAGGGTGAAATTTTACTGCTTTTTGAAGACTTGTGTATGGCAAGAAACTCTAAGCCTAGCATTTAACCTAATTAATTAGCTTTTTCTGACTCTATTCCTACTACATATCAGAAAAAAAACGCAAAAATCAGTTTGTTTAATATATATGAAATGCTATATTAGTAAGAATATTTAATATAGTGCATCATGCATGCTTTATTTTGTTTTGTAAATCTTCAAGCATCCTGTGAAGTTCAGTTACATTTTGAAGTATTTCTCATAACAATGCAGACAAGACTCTCCTAACTCAAAAGAATTTTAATATTTTTTCTTAGTGATTACCAGTTTGACTGTTGGTTCAGTAAAGTGAAATGGATCCCAGCATAGCTGTCTGGTGAAAATCAATATATAGCTTAAAGTTGTATCATATTTTTATTGCAGACTTTTTAGGATACCTCTTACCATTGTATTTATCAGAAATGTCTCACCATTTGCATTTCTGTCTGAGCTAGCAACTATTAGAGTTCAAGTTTGAACTGAATATAATTGACTTCACTACCTGCTCTACTACCTGAAGCTGTTAGACACAGCTTCAAAAATAATGTGAAGGAAGAATAAACAGGTATTGCCATCAAAAGAGGGAATCTCCTACAGCCACTATTCCTGCCCTTGCTCTATTCCCTCTCTTACATCACCAGATGTACTTATGTGACTACACAGTGAACAGGATAAACAAAGTAACCTGGACAATCTCTAACTCCTTGCTGGAGGGGATATGGGATTATTTTGATCCAGATTGGTTTTCTGATCTAATTTACTAAATAGACAAATACTTCACTGCATCAAGGGACACTGAAAAAAAAAACAAAGCACCAAAGTCAGAAGGACTGGACTGCAGCAATGTCAATTCAATGCTTTGAAGCTGTGATACTATAAAAGTGTGATTAAAATAAAATGGTACCTAAAATACATCAGTGGCCCTAGCAAACCGTGATTAAAAGGCAGTCGTGAGAGATTTCCTGAACACCAATCTAGGTAGCATAATTATTGAAACAAGGTAAATTAGTAGCTAGTTGGTTTTATACTAGAAGTATAAAACCATAAAACCTTTTTTCCCTAAGTATTTTGTATTGCCTGATAAGAATTCCTCCCTAGTCTGTGAAGAAATTATTTATTAAAACTTTGCTTATTTTGGCTTGCTTACTTACTTTTAAACCTTCTCAGAATTTCAGCCTTACCTCTTGGCTGCTTTATTTTTCTTCCTAATTTCTTCTGAGAGATTTTGTCAGAAATCCTTTTGAAAAATCACAGTAAATGACTTCCTCAAGATGCCCTTTATACACTGTACTGTTGACTAAAAGAATTTAGCTGGTCAAGAATGTGTGATTTACCCTTGTGGCAGCTAGGCCGGTTTGATCATATCAGCATATATTTATCCAAGTGTTTCATTACTTTTTCCTTAATTATACTGCATCACTTCTTATAATACTGAAGAGAAATTTGCAAGCCTGTGATACCTGGAGTCATTCTTGAATCTTTTTAAAGATGGGAACAATGCTAGACATTTTTCAAACACTGCAATTTTTTTTTCCTTAAGTGATGCACAGATTTTAGAGATTCACTTTCATATTTTATGTTTCTCATTTGCTCGGAGTTCTTTTGTCTTTTAGTCACAAGCAACATGTAGCAAAGAAGAAGTATTTTCAAAGATAAGTTATGTTTGCTTGAGGCCATAAAAATACTAAAAGATGACTGGCCTAAATGACATTATTTATTACTTAAAATATTTCTTAACATTAATATGTAATTATGTGACACTTTCAGAAACCTCAATAATAAGCTCAATAAGAGCTGTCAGAAATGAAATTGTTTTGAGAATAATTCCCATAATATTTTCTTCATAAAAAGTCTCAAAAGGAATTAAATTATTGCAAAAATTGCACAAAATAATTTTAAAGGTCTTTTCACTGAAAAATTAATGTGAGAGTGGTGACCATTTATCCCATAAAATAACGAAGGGAAGGCCTTTCTACTTAAAATTAATATTTTATCTGTCTCTTTCTGCCTGTTTCCTAATTCCATTTTTATCCACTTTGTTCTGTTTCTCTTTTCCTTCCCTACTCCTTAGGGTGGGAGGAAAGAAGTTTGCTTTGATCTTTATTCTGTTTTGTAGGTTTTTCTTTTTTTAAGTATAATTTTAGTTGTAGGACAGTGAAATGAGCATGCCCTGGATGTTTTCTACCATAACTAAAAGCTGTGTAGCAGCTAATAATCCTCTGGACAAACATACTATTTTTGAAGTGAAAAAATTCTTAGAGACTACTTAGAGTTAAATTTTCCGGTACTGAACTTAATGTTAACCAAAAGGGATTATATACGAGGATCAAAGGACAATTAAACACCACTATTGTTTCATATTGGGGAAAAGGGGAGTCAAGACTATACAGCTGACATGCAGTTTCTAACCACTGAAAGATGTGTGCAAATCAGTTCCAAACATATAAATATTCATTTTCCTATAATGCATTAAAAATTGATTTAGAATCAGAGAAACTTGAGTGGTTTTATTTTAGCAGCTATCTAAACAGTCATATTTCAGTTATCTGCAGTTTTTTTTAATCTCAACAAAAGTATATGTATGTGGTAAAAAAATACTACTTCAGTTTTCATCCTTAAACTAGAAAATACAGCAAACTTTTTAGAAATTCTGTCATGTCTTGGAATTACCACTTAAAATAATTATTCCTTTTAATAGTTCAAACTATTCTGCTTCATGAAGAACCAGTGAATTTGTGAGAAAATGGGCAATATATGAGTAGAGTTCAGTAGGGCAGTAGTGAGAGTGTGGTGACACAAGTCACTAAGTGATTCTCCATGGCTGAATTCCAAGGTATGTTATAAAGTAAATGCAAAAGATCTGGTTTTGAGCACCGTGATCTAGGGAAAGATTCTGCCCATGACTGCTGACTTGGATTCAGTGATACTTAGAGGTTACTGTTGACCCAAAGCAATCTATGGTTTTCTGAAAAAATAAAATTAATAAATTAACATTTCTTAGATGCTGTCATTATTTCTGTACCATATAAGCCTACAAAAATTGTATGCAAAGAAAAACATTTTGTGAAAAAAACATGCTGTGAAAAGTATCTCATGAAGAGCTACAATATTATTCTGGACTGTGAAAAATTACTGTATTTTTAAGCCTGGCTCTCTCTCATATTACTGGGTGGCTCTACAGTATTTCTCCTGGTACCAGATTCCAAAAAAGTCTGCAAAGGTGAGGTATTTTAGTTCTGAAGATGATTGTAATAAAACAGAGTGAAAAAGGTGGCTGCTTAGATAGCATATGCTTCTGAAGAGAACTGTGGTAGGAAGCAGTATTCAGTTCAGCCTGAAGAAGAGAAGGCCCAGGGACATCTTACCAATGTATACAAATAACAGAAAGGATAGTGCAAATAGGACAAAAGTTCTTCCCAGTGGTGACCAGTGACAGGACCAGAGCCAATGGGCACAAACTGAAATACTGTACTCTCCCCCTGAAAATCAGGAAACACCTTTTCACCATGGTGGTGACTGAGAACTGGCACAGGCTGCCCAGAAATGCTGTGGAGTCAGTCCTTGGAGATATTCAAAAGCCACTGGAGCGAGGTCCTGGGCAAACAACTCCGGATGTCCCAGCTAGAGGAGGATGGTTGGACCAGACAACCTAGGGAGGTTATTACAACCTCCATCATTTTGTGTTTCTGTGATAATCCTTTCATGATAGAGTAATTTTGCACCAGGAAAGGCAAAACAATGCAATAGTAAAAAAACACAGAATTTTTGTCCAGATTTTCTGGCATTTCAAAGCGCTTGTAGATCTGATGCTGCAGAAGTACAGCAAGAATATGTTGAAATAAAATATTAATAACTGGGAGATTGAAAAATACAATTTCTACTGCATAGAAATATGAAAGGTAAGACCCTGTGATCGCAGCCACTAAACTACACTGAATCATTACATTTTTCATTTTCAAGAGCGTACCAGGAGTACAGTCCCTTCTGGTACTGCTGCTCCTCCTATTTTCTTTAAAAGCATTTGTGGGAAGAAGCCAATTTTCTAAACAAATTCTAGATAATTTATCCCTAATTTTTTGCACATACTTTTAAGAAATATGATCAAAGTCTGATATATTAATCTTTCAATAAGAAATTACAGTACAAATAATCTTACCAGAATAATTTTTAAAAATAGAGAGTAAATAATCAGGAGTTAATGTTTTAAAGAATGTAACACCACAGCAAAATCATTCAAAAGACAAAGGTAATTTGATGAAAACTTTCTAATTGCTAGAAGATTTTTGGAAATGCTGGGAGATACCAACTTTTTTTACAGGAGATAATGTAAGTCATAAATAACAGAGTTTGTATTTTATCCAATTTTGCTTTTAACATTTGGAAATAGTTTACTTATACTCAGAAATAATGAAGGCACAAGAAAATATCTTCCTTACCAACATAGGATATGCTGTTACAATCAATTTCGTTTATTAGAAGTCAATCAACTACAAGTTTCCTCTGTCAAAAACTCAGAATTTTAAGATAAACTCTGTCCTGACATCTGAGTAGATAAAGCTTAAAAGATGAGCGCTTCTGGACTTTAATTTCTGAGTTCCATCCCTTTGGGTGATGTCTTGGATCAAATTCCTTCAGAACAATTGACTTTAACTATGTGGAAATATGCTTCATGCATTTAACTTAGTCAAACATGCTATTTGATATCTCAAAGGAGAACTTTTGGTTTTGCAAATTTTGGAAAAGATTTATAATAAATTGCAGTTGAAGAAATGCCTGAGGCCAATATGGCTGTCCTCAAAGCACACTGCACTAGCAGACAATGCACAAGTCTAAAGTTTCTCTTAAAGCAAAAGCTATGACCCATTGCCTTGTAAATAATTTCAATCTGATTCCCTCTACATGTAAGCATAAAACCACCCTGTGAAAAGAATCAAGAAAACTTTCAGATCACGCAGAATTGTTAAATGCTGTATAGCCCTTCTCAGTTGCTTTTCAAAGTAGATGTAGGTTCTGTCTTACTGTGGAAAAAAAACCCCACATGAATTCATTACCTCATTCTGGGGGATGGGGCAGCAGGGGGGTACATTTCTATCCTTTTCACCTCAACTTTGACTCAAAATGAGGCTCTACAACACAGGTGAAGCAAAGAACTTCCAAACCACGCCCAAGAGGCTCTACAAGCAGTGTGCATGAGGTGCATTTCAATGCTAATAACATGTAGATTATATAAATATAGCCTTACTGTGTCTGACCTAACAGGTCATGATGAGAAAATAAAGACAAGAAAGAGATGAAAGCTGAAAGAGCTCAAGTATATCAAAAGCATTACTCTTAAAGTGATTTCCTGTAATAAATAGCATAATGGGAACCAAACAGCCTGGCATAAGATAGAACAAACTCTGGGCTTTCCTCGGATAATGCTCCCAGGAGGGAACAGCAAAAGAAGCGTATTCTCATGTCCTAAGACAATGCAGACCACTAATGTTTCAAGGGCTGTGGAAGGAACAGAGTGTAACAGAGTCTAAAAAGTTGTCCCAAGTGACAAGCCACATTTCTCTGAAAAAAAAAAAATCATTTGAAAATTATCCAAAATATTTCTTTTTCAAATTAAAAAAAAAAAAAGTGCATGGAACAACAAACATTAACAAATGTTTAGTTATAATACTGTCTTTTAAAATAGTCTGCAGTACACTGAGACATCTTTATGAGGTATGGAAATTTCTTTCTTCAGAATCAATTAGAAATAAATTGCATCAAAAAAGACAGCCAATTATACATCTCTACAAATTCTCAACATTGAATAATAAATTTTGATGGCCATGAAAGAGTCAAAGCAGGGATCTATTCTGGCATTATCTTTTCCAGCTCAAATGCTGTATTTTTGTTCAAATTCCAGTGTGTGCTACTTACTGTTATGTTTGTAACCACCGTTGAAACACCAGCTCTGTGTAATCAAAAAAGTTTGCTGTGAGACTGTCATTCTCACTTGATTCTTACACTTCATCATTTCTACCAACCACCAGATACAGTACATCTATGCAAGTTATCATCATTCTCTGCAGTTCTATAAATTAATTTCCTATTCACAAGACAGAACTTGTATTGAATCCAATTGAGACTTAGAAAGGGAGATCTCAGGTGTAATATTTTAACACACAATGAGGCAGAAGGGAATAGCTCTCATTTTTTTCATAAAGGTCTGACCTTAGAAGCACACTGAAGACCTTTATGAAGACTATGATGGCCCACTTGAAAGATTACAGAAAACAAACCACCAGCATTCCAACCTATGCATCCTACCTTGTCTGGGAAAGACAGCAGAAATGTCAGTGCAATGTGAAAAAGACTTTCCATATCTGACCCTTTGTGATAAACTGGATACAAAATGAAAAAGTAAAAAGTCTGTCTTAGAGAAGAATAAAGCTAGGATGATAGGATGCAGCCCTTTGAATTGCAACACTCTGGATTTGATCCATGTCAGAGTGATCAAATCAATCAATTCTCATTGATCAAGTTAATTACTATGAAATAGAAATACTTAATTAGATATGTGGACAGAGTAGCAGGTCTGAATAATATGGTATATATTAAAGGACTAAACTGGGCTAAGAGTGTTCTTAATTTTACAGATGTATCAAGAAATTTAATTCAGAATGAGTAGTACTGCACCCCTTAACGGACCTAGAATTTCTGTAGGCCAGCAAGGAGAGATTCAAATTTTAGTGTTCAAATTATGGAGTACATCATAGGAGGAATTAGCCATCATATAAGAAATGCTTAGACATCTCAACAACATTATTTGCTTTTAGAAATAATTTTTATTATTTTAAAAGGAATTTTAAAATTTCTTAATATAATCATGAATATAATTGCAAAATGCAAGAATTACTCTAGTCATGAGTTACCAGCAAAAATAATTATAATTTGTACCTTTTTCCTTGTATGGCTCCTTTTTCTTTCGGCATGACTCACAAGCTGTTTTAAAGCAACAGCTCTGCAACAAGCCTGAGTTTCAGGTATTTTATGCAATAACAATTCTATTATTTGATCATTTAAAATAGTATCTCAGAAGGGCAATATTTGTAAGAAAAATACTATATTAACCATTAAAAATGGGTTTCACATTAGTAAAGCATATAGAACTAAAACCAGCAGACAAAAAGATCAGGTCTCATTGATACTAAAGTGAGTGAGTTTAACTCTGTTTTAGGTTAGGACATAATTTATCCCAGAGTTTTTACTTATTTGAAATAAGTGAATAATATTCAAATAATTTCATCTGAATATGAAATTATTGGATCAGTACTACAACTGATGATAGTAGAAATATGATTAAAAGTGAATACTTAAGAAAAACATGTTATTTATACACAGAAATCAAAATAGACATCTTCACCTTTTTGGGCAGAACACTCTGGAAAAATTGTTACAAAACACAACAAGAGAAAATAAAGTTCCTGAGGCTGAACTCTCTGGAAAGAGCAATGGATTTTTTGTTTGGTTGGTTTTTGCTCATCTGTCTCTCAGATGCAAGATTAGGACAGCTTGGGAGTTCTACTTGGAGAGCAGAGGATTGTGGGACAAAGGACTATACACAGCCATCTTCCATATTTCCATACATGGATATAAGGCATACATAATATGAAAGGGAAACAAATTATTTCTATATTGGTATATATGTTTAAAAATTTTGTTTATTTCATGTTTACCACAAATACTTTTCCATTGTTTCTACTGAAAATAAGATCATTTGAAACTGGTCATAGTTTACGTGGTTAATATGTTTCTTCACAACTAACATTTACTTCTCTAGCCAAGGCTCAGAGTGCCATACAGGGAAGTCATTAAGAAGTATTTTACTGCTTTCCAGTGTGTTTACATGAACTAATTTTATAACATACCTGCAAAGATGGAAGAAGCCAAAGAATTATTGCTGTTAGCTATTTTTAATACAATGTAGTCAGCAGATAATTGTGTTTGCCTTAATGTTAACTAATGCCCCTCCTACTGTGTTTTAAAAGGAAGTGGATCAGCAGGAAACATTTAATTTACAGCAGCTTCTTGCTGTTTATGTGAAAATCAGCTACCAGAATAACAAATGGTTATTTTATGTATGATTTATTTCTTCCTTCTCAATAAACATTCCTCTTTCAGAAGAAAACACACATACCAAGAAACAGGGAGAAATATATTAAAAATACATGAAATGTCAAAAAGTTCAATGCTCTTTTTACATATTGTAGTCCATTGCAGTCAGACTATTTTAGAGAATTAAGAATATTTGTGAAAATATTTGTGTCCCTCAAAGCTGTAGCTAAGGAAACACAGTTGTACTCAACAATTCTATATCCTAAAAGTTAATACTATTAATTACTTTCAATGTCACTAATAAGAATGCTCAGCAAGAAATTTGAAAAGCAAAAATAGGAGAATTTTAAATTCTGTTTTAATTATTTCAGGATGCTTGGTTTTTCTTTCTTTTGGGGGACCTGATTTCTTTTTCTTTTTGTCTGATTGACAGTACATATCTTCATAAAGACCACCTATAGATGTGCTTACACAAAATTCCATACAGTATTTTCAAGGACTTTTAAATCAACCCACAGCTGTTGGGAATGCCAAACAAGAAAACAGGGAAATAAAACAAATAGTTGTCATTTAGTCCCTAATATAATTTTAATATTACACTGAAGGGTTATTTCACGTAGTCGTATTTTCTTACACTTTTAGGTACTGCAACATGCAGTCACTTCATAGGTTTATCTATCAAAACCACATACTCTAAAACTGGTTGTGAAGTCTAGTGTTTTTAAGGAATTTTTAGTGCAGTTGATAATGGAATTTGGTCAAATATCTGCTTTCATTTCTTGGGTTTGCCTGTTAACTATTTCCCTGGAAAGCACAGGGATATCCAGCAAAACCAGGACTGGCGAAAGAAAATTATACAAGCAGTTCAGAAGGTTTACACAGAAACAGCTGGAACTCCATTTGGAATCAGTATGACAAAACAACCTGTGAATACTTACTCCTGTAAAACTGGGGAAAAGAAAGCCTCATACTGATACTGAAATTACTTCTGTGATTCTTGTTTATTTCAAAAATGCTTTTATAATTAACAGTATAGATGAGGTTCAGGTTTCCTAAGTTTCACTTATTGGACCTCTTAGATAAAGAACATAGAGAACGATATATCCAGACAAGGTAAGAGCAAAGCAAGTCCAGCTTCTGTTCCCTCAGGCCTGCTCCTCCTTTTCCATCCTATTCTTTCCCAATGCTATGCAGATTATATGAATATGAATTTGGCTGGGAACTGTAACATGGCTTTTTTAGCATCATTTTTTTCCAACAGATCTAGATTTAAAACTCCTAAGTTTCATAGCTCTTCCTGAGTGGATTTTTTTCACACCACACAGTTTATAAAATAATTAGCTAAATTAACTGATCATCTGAGATGCTGTACAGAACAATGTGTGGCATAAGAATACCACAAAACCTAGTAGAACCTTTCTTTTGGATACTAATGACACCTTTACTTATACGTCGGTTCACCTGGTTTTAAACTAAATCTAGTCCAACAGAACTCTCAACTAAAAAATGTGAGGCAAAGTAAATGCTGTAATCTATCCTTACACAATACTTAATAAAACAATAAGGTACACCAGTAGGATAGCAAACTATCCTGTGTTCCAGTGCCAAAATGAAAACTATTACTTATACTGAAACACTAAGGATGTGGCGGCTGAAAAATAGGAGTTTACTTGCCTTTGTAATTTATTTTATCTTGAAATTATTAGAAGTAAAATGTGGTATGGCAATAATAAATGTCTTGGAAATTTTTTTTTCTTACACCATTTATATATACTGTATAAAACATATATATGCACACTATCATATATATATATATATATATATACTTATTGTAACTATAGTAGTATCATTCCAATTTGAATCATTTGAGCATATTAAAAATAATAAAACCAAACAAATCAAATCATCTAAGAAGAAAATATTTTTTAGGCATAATAATACACTTGGGACAAAAAAAAACCCCACAAGAAAAGCTGGGACTGAAGTAAACAACTGACTTGACTGCTAAAACACTGCTATATCAGAAACAAACTCTTTTCTCTTCACACAGAAAATATTAAGCATTTTACATGTATTATATGACTTGTATATAAGTAATTTCTGATGAGACAGCCCTCAGAAATAAGGAGTTCTATGTGTCTTACCTCCCCACAAGAACTGTTTCAACAGAGCGTTTTAGCACACTTTTCCTTTAAAAAGATTGCATAGTTTTGTGAAATGTCATTAAACACCCATAAGTCTCACCATTTCAAAAAGTGAAATATTATTTCCAGACATATCATTTCATGAAAGAGTTAGTGGCTGGAAATTGACTGTGTGAAAAGAATAATTTCACTATTTAGCAATAATTATAATACTTAGCTTGTTCTGCTAGTGTTATTTAACAGGGAAATATTTCCACAATTCCACACTCTGAAAAACAGCTTTTCTATTTTCAGGAACTCTGTTGCCTAAATAGTTCACAAACTACTCTAAGTTATGTAGACCCTTAAGGAATTAATTACTTTCACTGATAAATGAGACACTGAAGGCAAAAATGGCCTGTCCTGTGACCCAATAAGAATTGTATCAGCTGTTGTTTTCATTAACATAGCTTGGATCAGAAATTAAAACCTGGTAAAAATCACAATGAAAATCTAACTAATTAGAAATAGCAGTAAATCACTTAACAAGGAGCAGATGTGATTTTGGGGATAAACATGAAAATATTTCTTACTTAAGAATTAACTTCTTAATAAAATAACTTTATTTAATAAAAGAATTTATTGTTTTATATTTTATTTTTATATATTTATATTTATTTTTATTTTTAATTTATATTTCATAGAATAATATACTTAACTTCTGAATAAAATAATTTTATATTTACTCTGAAGATCCTTGCAATTTTTAACTATTACCTTATTTGTGTCTTCTTTTCCAAATTTCTTTATTATAGGGATTTTGCAACCACAATGACCTTCTTCTTCTCAACAGTGTTGTGAAATATTTGGGTTATATATAAGGGGTTAGTTTTCAGTCCATTTCTACAGCATCCCATGCAGCAGGGTTTTGATGCATTTAATACATTAATGAAAATTTACTATTATCTATTAAGATTCTCTAAATTAGTGCACACCAAGGAAAATCAGGCAAATTATTGGGATATTTCCATTGATGATAGATAAGTAATCATTAAAAAATACTAACATGTCATGTTCAGTCCAGAAGCACAAATCAACCAAACAATAAATGTGCTTACACTTAAAATCTAAAGCAACTTCTTGATTTGTCAGCCTGTGCATTGAAGTCAGCTTGAGGAGTTCTACTGCCCACAATAAAGAGTAAACATCTCTGCGCAGCTAAAATTCCTCCTTGTAAGAAACTTAATATAAGCCCTGCAAAGAAAGAAAACCTATGTTCTCTCACTTTAACCTGTACCTACATAAATACATGCAGTTCTCAGAAAGGCTCTGTTTCAATAAAACTTAATTGTGTCTAATACGCTGTCTTATACATAAACCAGACAGGTTTCTTTTCTTTTTTCAAGCTCTTCTCTCTCCTTCCCCAAATTTCATGAATTTCAGATACTATCCACCCTGTCAGAGACATCTTTGGACATTTGCAGACACTCACAAGAGAAATTCAGTAGTCACCCATACTTGTTTTTCAAATGCCTAGAAGGACAAGTCCTGAAGTTTACACTTAGAAATTCTATCAAATGAAAATGCATTACTGTTCTCCAGGTCTGTTTCTTGCAAGCCTTCAGTCACTCCAATATTACTGGTTATAACAATAATTATTACTTTCCCTTCTTAGAGTACTAACAATTATATACTTAGAAGAGTCTGCTTTATATGTCATTATAATTTATCTGATTATTTCAGCCTTAGAATATTGTTCTATTAAGTTCTATTGTGAGTGCAGCCAATCTGCAAACCTTTTACTTATCAGTAATACTGCATTTAACAACCATAGCTCTTGTGTTCACATGTAATTTAAGAAATAGCAATTTAAATATTTTCAACATGCAATTTTAATTTATTTTAAGGTGATACTAATTTTATGCCTTTTTGATATTATTTTTTCACTATATATTTGAACACCTTGCAAGTTCAAGTGAACAAGGAGTACCATACAGTAGAATGTAAAGTCCTGCAGTCATTTAATAAGCAATTTTTATCAAATTATTCTGTGTGAAGAACAAGCATGTTTAATTAAGAGCAGCAGAAACTGCTGCAGTAAATTCCAGGTTTGGATTGAAGCTTGTCCTAGTACATTTTGCATTTTTTAACAAGAAGTTAAAGAAGGATGATACCAATTTGTCGATTATTTTTAAACCATTTATACTGAGAATGTACTTCAGATAAACTAATATGGTTTAGAGCTGGCTGCTGTACATTCCCCCTAAACATTTTTCTATAGGGCAAAATGGTTCACTAAAAATCTGCTGAAGCAATATGCTACTATTTAGCAAGTTCAACATCTAAAAATTGAGTAGGTAGTATTCCTGTAGTCTCTACTAGATCACTGTAAAACCCACCAATCTGGCATGATTTAACATGACACATAAAAGCTGCTGAGAATGGAACAGCAACGGTACTACAGTTTTAAGGTTATATAATGTACATTATACACAAAAACTCACGTATCTTCAGCATTGAAACAGCTTTCTTTTTTCATAGCTATTTCCACTTCAACTCAAAACATGAAGCTTTCTAAATCCTCTGTTTAAAGACTAAAGTAATTCAGTATTCATCGCAGACATCTGCTCTAACAGACAAATCCAGATGAACTTTGTACTTTCACTTCAAATTTGCCCTTGCAGAAAGAAATTATGTAATGACATATTATTACATTTCACCTCATCATTTTTCAAACATCAAGTAAATGTTTCCTAAACCCTTTATGTGTTCAAATAAATGATCATAAATATTCTGCACCAAAATGCTCCAGATAAAACATTACAGGCACGGATTAAGTACCATGGTGCCCATTTGCACTTTCATTACTTAGAAGCGAAAGGCAGGCTTTTGCAGTTAGATTCTATACCATATTTTAATGTTCTTGAATCAGGTGCCTGGCAAAAAATCAGTATAATTGTTATTGAACATCTAAGAATATTGTATTCTCTTCATACAATTCTATAAAACCCTGTTGATTTCATTTCCTTAGATCCTCAAGATTCGTGACAATTTATCAGTTTCAACTTTCTTCTGGAAACTACCAATATGTTTTTCTCAAAATAGTGCAGTAATTAAATAAATTTTAAAATGAAAATGCACTAGATGACAGTCTATTAATCCATCTGTCAAAGACTGCTTATCCATTTTTACTTTGATCATCTAGGTTAAGATTTCTCTTAAAGGTCCCAGTTAATTCAGTCTTCTGAATTTTACCTTGTGTGCAATGTCAAGAAATATTACCACAGTAATTGGTAGCTCTGTGTTTGTAAAGTGAAAATGTTCCTAAACTAAAAAAAATTAACAAAAACCCTGTGTATGTTTATCTCTCCATTCATGCTTTTTTTCCTCAAATCATGCTAACTTTTAAATTGTTAAAATTTAACAATTGAAATGTGAAATGACATTGGAAGAAAGAAGTGATATAATGAAATATTTTAAGATGCAATATTTTTAAGCTAACTCATTTTCATTTCCAATTTCCTCTACCTGTTTAATAGAAACCTCTTTCTTAATTATTTACTAATTAATGAAGCCAGGAGAGATATGCAAGGTTAAATGCTTTTCTTCCTTTTTTCTACATTGAATAGCAAATGTAAAGCACAGAACTTAGACAATTTTTTGCTAAAAAACCCGAGAGATCCTCATGCCAGCATCACTTCAAGCACTGGCACATCTACTCCTATGTTTTGTATAACTAATAAAATCAGTACCATTGCTAGTCTCTATGTCTGCCCATCTTTTTTAAAGAATTTTTGTCTCTTCCCTTAAAACTTGGCTCAAAAAAACCCCCAATACTTCCCTGTCTACAATGAGTTTCCCACATACAACAGAAGTGCAGCATTTTGCCTTTTTAAGTGGCTACCAATATTCAGCATATGGGGCTTTTTTATTCTTAGTTCTCAAAGCACAAAGAAAGAAATGCTTATTTGAAAATAGACTGCCTAGGACTTAATTCAAGCTGAAATAATCTTGACTAAATAACAAACTCTGTTGTATTATAAAAATAAGATAGTATTTCCCACACTTCATGGCTATAAAATGCCATCATTTACAGATTATCAAGGCAGGAGGGCAGGCAGATTTCATTTTGTAAGGTCTTTTCCTGGTAAGTACAGAAAATGAAGATAAGTGCATTGTACATAGCAAGCTGAGAGGAGAGGTTAATGTTATTTCAATTCTTTTGCGTGTTTGAGGGACTTGTTTTATGCATCAGAATTTTTAAAAATAAGCAGAAGAATATCAAGGCCAAAAGGGACTATAACTACATTAGCACAACCACACTTCCTCTGCAGGCAAAAGAATCTCCTGCTATTACATCAAAACTAAATGTCTTTGTAAAGATTCCAAGTAATGGCAATCTTAATCATGTGTTCCAAAGGTTAGTTACCCTCATTGTTAAAAGATATCCACATTTTTTATTAGTCTGGATTTGTCTACATTCAGTTTCAAGCTTCTGAACCTTATTACATTCTATACTGTTTAAGGCCATTAAATACTAGAAATCTCATTTCCATGCATCTATTTGTGGACTCTGATCAAATTAGATCTGAATCCTCACTCAAACATATTGAACAGATTGAGCTTTCTAAGCCTGTTATCATAACCCACATTACAAGTAGCACACAAACATTCCTATAGCTATTTCTGAATATTTTTTCAATAATTTTTCTTTTTTAAAATATAACAACCATTACTGAAAGTAATATTACAGCAAGTCTAACTCATGCCATTTGCCAATGTTTTCCTACTTCTCTATTCCTATACCTATTTTATGTCAGCAAACAGTATAGAAAAAAAGTGATCTACACACCTGAACACTTTACTTTGATCTCAGAGTACAGAATATCTAAAACAACTTCTGGAGAAAATAAACCATTAAATATATGAGGGTGAATGGAAAATGAGATAAAATGACATGACTAGCAAAGCAATCCCGATAGAATGACTGGATATCTTCAAAAAGGAGCAAATTTTATGAACAAATAAAAAGCAGAATAGTATTTATCTAGATCTCTGTGACACTCTACACAGAAAGTATTACATAAAATTGTGGTTATTGTTGCAATTGTAAGAAGTAAGGAACTGGCTGTGGAGGAGATGTCAACTCCTATGAGCTAGACCTCTGCCCTAGAGTGAAGTTAGCAGTAGAGTTCCTCAAAGATCATCTTTGAGAACAATCTTATTTAATATTTTTAAAACTCCCTGGCATAAAAAGTAGGAGTGATGTCAATGCCTCCTAACCATGTGTCAATACAGAGAACTGAACTAAGACAAAGGAAAAACCAGGTGACTCAGGGACTGGAGTAATGGAAGTGTCATGACATTTAATAATACGAAGTATGAGGTTGGGGCACAGGCTCTGTGCTCAAGGCTTCTTAGCAGTGTATACTAAATTGGATTTTGATGCCCTCAAGGAGAGGATAAAATTACTTATTTTCTCAACATGAACAGGCTTCAAAACTATATTTTGTGGTGATGACAGAGGAACCAGGACAGGAACATCTTCCCTGAGAAGTTTGTGTTGCTAAGCTAAGCAGCATCCCTATCACCAATAGCAAACAGCCATGGTCCCACTGCCTTCTGCACAACCCTCTGTCTCAGGGCTGGAGCCATGCACCCTGTCTGAGGAGAAGAACCAAAAGCTACTGGCAGAGGCAGAAAAGTGAAATATGCACACCCCAGGTGAAAAGAACTTCAAAAAGTTCCCGCATCATCAGATAGCCAAGATCCCAGTTTGCTCTCTGCTCACCTCTGTCAACAGCCAAATCCGCCTAGAAATTCTGTTCTCTCCAGCCTGGAGAAATTAAGAGGAGGCAACAACGGTCACAACGAAGTAAAGCTTCCCAGTCCCAATAATATGTGGCTATGAGACTTAAACCACCCAGCCCTGTTAGCAGCAGGGACTAGCTTAAACTCTTAAATCCATCTTCCACTCCCCCATATTGAAATGAACCCTTTTCTCTTTTGTTATCCCCTCTAGCAATCAAGTAGACAATGTTGGGGAAAAGGTGCGAGCAGGAGGGGACACAGCCAGCATAGAAGCAGTCATGAAATTAATGCTCATGCAATCTTGGCACCCTGAGCTGCTAAGAGAGGATGAAATATGGGAGCAATTCTGTACCATGATGATTCTGCAGACACATCAGTCTGTCATCATACACAACTATTTATGCCTAAATCTAGTTCTGTGACAGTTCCTCAGAAACTAATACACTGAAAACCTATTAGGGAAATGAAGATCATAACATATTAGTCAATCTCAGGACAACTGAGACACCAATGTGATGCAACCCTACAAGGCAAACATGACCTTAAATCAGAAATTATCATTTCAGTAGAGTAAGAGAAGACTTCATGTTATTTTACATTGCACTAATGAGTCCCTGTGTATACTGTTACACAGAATTCTGGCAACTTATATTAAAGAAAAATGGATTCAAACTGGGACATGTGGAGAACTGTTACTAGGGTGATAAGAGAATGGAAATTTCCCTGTTTTGTAAGATCAAAGTTAAAGAAAGTGATGGCTCACTACCTTTTTTCCTTACCTCTAATTCCACATTTTGTTTTGGCTTCTGCCTCAAGTGCACCATTCTACCTGCCCTGATGCTCCTGTACCGATGCAGTGAACTGAGTCAAGGGACTCATAATCAATAAAAAACTTTCAGGCATCAGTTTCCTGATGGGATTCCTTTTCTGAGTACGTAAGTCTATGGTGGCACACAGAAAATAAGTCCTGAAGCTAAGAATAACAATGTAAATTTATGATGCAAGTGCATAATTGTTTGCTAATAAATACATGTTGAATGGAATCACCAAGAAGGAACACAGATTTTTAAACATAAGGACAACACAAGCTTGGAGAAAATGGTTATACATCTATTAGAAACCACATTTCAGACTGGAAATCAGAAATTTTACCTATCACAAAAGTACAGTTGTAGTTACAGGGACAAAGGCCTAACCTGTTTTTACAGTACAGCTACTATCTGCTAGCACTTTAGAAGTTCTTTTTCAATCCCATATTTAACAACTGTTCCATATTTTTGATAATAATTATGCATTTAATTGAGTTGAAGTGTAGTATTTTTTAAATTAATTTCAGGAAGTTTAATTAATAATAAATTAATAAATAAAAGATAAATAAATAAATGAATATAATTAAGATAAATAAATAATTTTAATAAATAAATTAATATATTAATTTATTAATAAATAAAAATATTAATAAATTAATAAATAAAAAGTAGTATACATTGTACATCTGGATAAAGTGTAACATCTGGAAATCCTACTAATAGTAGCAAGGTAAAGAAACCTCAGGCAGGGTGTAATTTCTCTAAAGTTACAAAATTACTCTAACAGCCTTTTTCAAAGAATTGCCTCCTATATGTGGTGTGAGACTTTCAGATCTTGTACACCCTCAGACCCATAGCCATATTGTGACTTGATATTTAACAGAATCTGGTACTTAGTATTTTTGGGTTTTTTAAACTTGTCCACCTGTTTATATGTCCAAAGCCCTTATTTAGTTTCAAAAAGATGAAGTATGCAAAAAAATTTCTAGGTAGATAAAATACTCTTTTTTTAAATCACCAAAAAAAGTCCAAAATATAGGTGATCTGTTTTCATGAATGTTAAGTGGGAGTTTAATCTTAGAGGAGGAAAAAAATGAGGCACCTTCCAAAATCTTTGATGCCAGTTTTAAGCATGGTTAGAGCTCATAATTTTGCATGAGAGACGTGACATACTATGGAGTCTTGCAACCCATCAACCTGCAGGAATGGGATTATATTTAAACATACATGGTAACTCTTACTTTTCATACCAATGAGCTGTGCTGTGGCAGCTCCTTTGGGAGTCTCTGCTGGGAGCAATGAATGTGCTCTTCTTTGCTTGTTTGTTTTCACATTCTTTGCATTGAAGGAGTTACTTTGAGATTTAGTTTTCCGATGATTTGATAGAGTGACAAATAGATATCAGAAATATGCCTTGATACAATTTCAAAGAAATTCTAAGACATTTAATTAAATTGAGACATATTTCAAAGGTTAGCTGAATTACAGTGTTCAACATAATCACACAAAACAAATATTTTACATGCCACTTGTTAAATAACATTCATATGTGTGACCACATAAATCTGAACTATGTCTAAATACATCAAAACCTCCTAAGAATTTTTCGGATTTTACACCTGATCCTGCTTTCTAGCCCCTCAAAACATGCCCCCTTTGTGCCTCACAGTTTTGCACTGGCACATTTCAAATATCTACTTTTAAAATACAGAATAATACACAAAAAGGGCATATGGAAAAAAAATGAAAAATATGCAAAAAACAGTAATGTGAAAGAAATTCAAAACTCAAATGGTACTTACAAATACACTTGCTGTCATGATACTTTAAAATACAGAATTACAATCTTCTATTTATGCTTCTAAAAAAATTATTTTTTTCTGTCCTAAAGAACATCAGAATTGCTGTGATGGGGGTGTTCCAGTTGTTTTTCCAAAGTACTTTAATAGCTACAAATCTAAAATTGATAGACATTTAAAAAAACACAGGTAAGAGGTGCAAAAACTATGAACCTAATACCTTGCTTATAATCTCTTTTAATCAGAATATTAGAGATTCATATTCTACAGCAAATTTTATAAGATATCTCACTCTTCACTTGAGTATCACTACGTTTTTGATCCTCTAGTACTGCCAAAAACATTTCAAAACAAATACAGGCAGAAGACACATACGTCTGACAAACAAAGTAAACTATATTATCCTAGTTATTCATAAGATATATGTACTCCTTACCTTTGATATATTAATGCAGGTGTTGTAATTGATTTATTATGTCACAATAAACCAATATAATAAACCATTTCATCGCACTTTTCAAATTAGTTCCATTTTAGATGTGTAGATCTGTGGTCTCTGTTATTATTTTTAATGAATAGCAAACATCATACCATTAATGAATAACGTATAATAAAAATATGCTTGCATGTCTCATTCATTGCTAAAACATCACCTTCCCCTCAAAGGGACACATTAAGTCGGTCTATTTTTTGGAATTTCCTGCTATGTGGCAAACTACTGACAGGCACTTGTCATCACCGAAAAGGTCAGTGGATTTGGAGCACTTGTCTTTTTGTAAAAGCAAAATGTATTAAGTTTGACAACACTTTTAAGCACTTTGCCACAGGTTATCCAGAGAACCATTGTGCGGCGCCAGGGATTTTTGTGGGCCCCCCCCCATCTCATTACAAAGTCTGGTAAAGATGCCACTGTTTGAAGGCTTGGTTTTTGTCAGGTTTTAACAACGATGCCATCCTGGAGCACTGTGTGCACTCCTGGCTCCAACTACTTTGCTGCAATAGCTCACCCCTGAGTGAGGCAGTGAAGGATTTTCATGTGCAGTGCTCTCTCTGTAGCCTTAGTCTGGAATCCCTTTCTTAGTCCAGTCAAAACAGCCACTCCATCAGTGGCTACATTCGAACAGCTTTTCCATTAAACATCAGTTTCATCAAAGAAACTGTTTCCTGTTGAGAATGGGTCTTCTCCAGTACATTTGGATCAGCAATTGTCCTAATGCTTGTTTCTTCAAATCTTCAGCAGTGTCTTCTATGCATCTTTCAACAGTATTTAGTGACAAGAGTGCATTTTAGATTGCTGCTATACTGTTCTACCTGTGTTATTTCAGTGATTTTTATTTTTGTGGGAATAACAATTGCATCCTCAATGGCATGTGGTCTTTTGCTATTATCTATGAAACTTCTAGACTTTTATCATTAAGTTTTGCAAAGTGCTGGATTGAGCAGCATGACTGAAAACATCACTGAAAAATATTTGTGAAGGTCTGTCCGTCTTCATGTTCTGAATGCATAGCTTTCTAAACATCTGGCTAACCATAGTGGCTTCATACCACCTTTAGCTGATACCTCAAGACAAAATACACATTTTGGTGACAATTCCACTTCATTAACAGTGGTTGTCAGTTCATGGAACCATAGAGTCATAGAATCAAAGAATGATAGTTCCAACCCCCCTGCCATAGGCAGGGACAACTTTAGTAGATCAGGTTGCTCAGAGCTCCATCCAACCTGGCCTTGAACTCTTCCCAGGGATGACATATCCATCACTTCTCTGGGCAACTTGCTCCAGTGCTTTGCCATCCTCACAGTGAAAAACTTCTTCCTAATATCTAATCTAAACCACCTTGTTTCAGGTTTAAGCCATTCCCCTTTGTCCCCTTTGTAAGAATCCCCTCTCCGTTTTTCTTGTAGGTTCCCTTCAAGTACCGGAAGGCCACAAATTAGGTTGTCCCAAAACCTTCTCTTTTCCAGGCTGAACAAACCAAATTCTCTCAGCCTTTCAGGACATTTCAGTCTTGATAATTTTTAATGTGTTTAATCTACTTATTGTCAGATCCAATCAGATCATCATTGGTTTTGATGTTGCGTGGCTGACAAAGAAGTTACATTTGGAACAGAAGTATCAGCTCTACCATTTGCTTGTTCCCTGCTTGTGTTTAGAATCATCTTCAATGACAGTTTCTTTGCAGGAAACTTTTTAAGACACTTGCTCATTTGTGAGGGTTAATGTAATCGAAACTAGTTAATACAATCTGTAAATCCAGTTAAGCAGGCACATGGAAAAGGGAATTCAGACAATACACTGAAAACAAGTAAATGATGGCAGCACTGTCAATCCTTCTGCATTGTGGAGCACCCAGTGCTCCTCCAGGATACCTCATGTGCCATACCTGAGGTGACCATCTGACCAAATGAGGGCAGCAGTTTTGTTTGGGGGTTTTTTCCCTTTTTTAAAGACAGACTTGTTGGAGGAGCTATGTGTAAGTATGAGCAATGCAACCAGATGGAGAATAAACAACAACAATAAAGACATCATGTTGCTGGTGGTGCCTGTTAGTCTGGATTTCTACTGAAGGGAGAGAAATTCTCCCAGTAAGACCTAATAAATCTGAATAATTTGAAGAGTTGTGTGATGTTGTGGGTACTGGGTTGTGTGTCTGACTGTTGGCTCAGTCAAACTCTGAGATGCCATCCAGGTGAGCTCTCAGTTATTTGTGATCAGTTGCAACTTCATTCTGGTGGCTTCCTTCTCTGACCTACTTAATACTTGCCCCATTCTGCTTCCCAATCCTGAGCAGTCTGCCTGCCTGCTTCTTGAAATAAACTCTCACCTTGCCCTTCTATTTAGTATATATTTTGATTCTGTGGCATTTTCATTCCAAGTCTGATTCCTGAATACTCTTTCACTTTTTTGCCTTTTTTCTTTCTTCTTTTTTTTTTTTTTTTAAAGATGCTCTGTGCTACTTCTAATTTCTGCTTCTTTGGTTCATCTTTTTTCCTGCCTTGATTCTAGTCTAACAGTGATCACTGAGCCCAGTTGCCTCTTATAGTACCTACCTACACATGTTTGATATTGCATGGAAGTTGACAGTATGAAGCAAAAAATGGAACTTTCACAACTATTAAGTGTGTTTAGAGCTGTTGCTTGAAAGCAGCATCAAAACAAATTGAACACTGCAGTAATTTTCTATGTATTTACTGAGACATGAAAACTCCCTGGGCATCTGTAGGAAACCCAGTATAGACCTCTCTCTTTTACTAAGAATATTGTTCAACTCTCATAATGTGTCATTCAGGGAGCATCAGGCCTCTCACTAATGATAAGGTTTCATCAGGTGGAGTGACTTGTGTGCTATGGCATTACCTAAGCTAAAATGTGGATTATTTTCCTATAGTTTCTAAAATAATAAGTTGTTACTTATAAAAACTAGTGATTCTGAATCTGAAAAAAAATTAAGCATAAAAGAGAATATAATTTAAATTAACCTTTTTAGTAACTTTCTAAATTTGATACAAGTTCCAATATAACATGTATTGGAACTAAAGTCTTCAATATTAGACATTACTTTGATAAAACAATAATAAAATCTACTTGCAGTTGGTATACAAAAATAAAAGTCTTCTAGATTCAATATCTACTTTATGGCTTCTGTTCAAATCTCATGTCCTTTTGAGATTTCTGGTTTCACAGCTTTAAAGAAGCCTATCTGAAATCCTCTGTATTGGTAAAAGAGCACTGAACTGAAACTTAGTAACTTGATCAAAAAATCTACCATGAAGGATCAGATATTTTTGGGATCATGCTTTTCACTTTTTGACAAGAAAAGAAAGTGAATGCCTGTAAGTTTTTGGCTTCTAAGCTTAAGCAGATGTTCACATCTGAAAACAGAGATTATCTTCAACATATTCATAGCACTCTTGGATTTTGCTGTACCCAGGTACCAGGACTTGCGCCTGAAGATACCCAGCACTCCTCAAATGAAGTGGAAAGACCACTACAAAAACATGGACCCTTGTACCTTGTATGTTTTGGTCAGCATTATAACTTGATGGTTCCTACTCAACACAATATTCACCTTGACTGGGACATGCTTCAATCATGCTGGACCAGGCACACAGCTGTTGGACACTAATGCAAGTTCCATTATAGCCTTCTGAGAGTAGCATTATCATGAAGGTTTGCTGTTGTCCAAGGTCTTTCCCCTCAGAATCCTGAAAAAAACTGTCTTCTGCTCCATACCACCCTTTAGGGTGTAGCTCCTTAAGAACTGCAGCTTGCCAGCAAACAATGAGATATAAATCAGCACCTTAAGAGAGCCTTGAAACCGGAGAGACTTGGTTAATGGGAGAATTAAATTCCTGAGCCTATCTTATTGAAGGAAATTTACCATTAAGGGTTACTTCTGTAAATTGTTGTTTATGGAATTAGCATCCTCTGATTAAAAGCTTACAAAATCTTTAACAAATCGCAGGGTCACTGAAATGAACATTTGAAAGTCAAATGTTTTTCTTAAATCCTATTTCCAAGTATGATTATATTGTAAACTGGCATAATCAACTGAAAATTCTCTTTTTGCCAGCTTAATTTCAATCTTCCTTTTATTTTAGAGCAAGAACTCAAAAGGAAGGATGGGAATTCTTCCTTCAGCGGCATTGTTCCTGAAAACATTCAAAAAAAACCCTTGAAAATATCTGAGAGTGAAGTGACCACAAACTGAGTTAAATCTCTTCGAGTGTGATGTTACCTTGAGCAAAGTCAACTTTGATGCAGAAGATGAAATGGCAGAAAATTTGTGGTGATAATTCTTAGGGAACCACCTTTATTAACAAGGAAATGCATTCCTTCAAAGACCTCAGTAACAGTGAGAAACAGTGAGAAACCTGCACAGAACATAAGGAGGTATAAGTTGTTCTCCAGTTAAGCACAGGGAAAATGTTTTAGCAAAAGAGAAAGCATAGTATTTAAGCAGAATTTCTGATTAAGGTGCTGGCTACTGAAGAAGAGACATTAACTCTCCCATGGCTACTCTGAATATTTAGGTTTGTGTTTCTGCAGTTAAGGCAATAGTATGTAGAATAATTCAGATCCAGGATAGGAACTTCATTCAGACTCCTTCATTCAGACTTACTCAGTTAAGATGCAGTAGATAGGTATGTACCTAATATTGGATAACTCACCAAGTTTTTCAGGAAAATAGGATAGAATACTCTATGAGAGCCCAACATGTCCCCTTAATGAAACTCAGACTGATACCTCAATTTTATAAGCACCTCATCCAGATAGAAAAATGTCAGTAGTAATGAATTTTTTTTTAAGTTTGATATTTTTAAAGAATTGGTAAAATGAAATTATACACACAGGTTGATGCTAAATGAGCCTTCAGGATTTCAGAAGTTGAACTATTCACCCAAAACCCAGAAAAAAACTTCACTTCCAGAGCACAGGGATCAAATACAATTTCAAAGAAAAACCAAACCAACCAACCAACCAGACAAAAATACATGCAGAAAAGTACTGCCATTTTCCCCTCCAAATTAACTTGCACCAAAAAATAATCTTCTTATTTGATTTCTTTTTCTGAACATTGAAGTTATGTAACTGGGATAGATAATGTCATGGCTGAGGAAACATCCACAATGAAAGAGTAAAGTCTGTACCAGATGAGTTTTAGGATACAGTGCTGGGATGATGGTACTCGTATGGAGAAAATGGATCTATGCAATGCTGCTGAATCACTGCTTTGAAAAAACACTATTCTTCAAAGATCCTCCAGGTGATGAGAATACTGAATCACATCTTATCATAGAGAATGAATATAGATGTAAAGATTATTACTTCCACTCAAACTCCCTGAAGTCATCTGCAAGTATCTTGACAAAGAAATCAGGTTAATACAACCTTGAATTTCTGAAAGGCACTTAGTCCCTCGCTATGGATTCTTAAGACAAGTAAGAATGCCATGGTTTATGGATCCTCAGATGACTAAGCCAATGTCCAAAAAAGGAAAAAAAGAACGGTAAAAGCATATTTGGACTGCTTTCTCAGTAATGACTTTTCACTAATGAAATCCAAAAATTGGCCTTTTTTTGTGTAACGTGCATAAATTTTCTGGAAAACTGAGTAAACACCAAGGGGAATCTCTAAGTATGCTCTAATACTGATACTAACTTGTTCCAGAAAGAGGAAAGGCATGGTGATAGGGAACTGAAAAACAACACCAACAAAGCAACCAAAAAATTGCAAAAAACCTTACACAGCTTTCTAGACCTGTCTGGGCAATAAAAAAACAGATGAAATACAGGCTAAATTAAAACTTTAAAGTGATGAACAATAATTTACCTTTATAAAATGACAAGCTGAAAAATTGACATTTAAACATGACCTTGAAGTTATGACAACTCTATAAAAACATTGGTTCAATGTTCAGGAGCAATCAAAAAAAGGAAATCAAGTATTTGGAATTACTAAGATGGAACAGAGGAACACATCACCATGCCACCACCTGATTTCACAAAGCTCCCAAATCTTACAAGCTGCATGCTTTTTGGTTCCATGAGAACAAGACAGAAAAAAAAGAGAGCGGTAACAAGGAATCAAGGTAGAGAACACTTTTCAAGTACCGCAACATAAGGTAGAATTCTTTACCTTAGAAAAGGGATGGCTGAAAAGATCATAAAATGGAGATATACCAAGTCTTGACTGGCATAGGGAAAGTGAAGAGATTTTTTATTATTTCCTATTTTGCTATGTTCTCACAAAAATACAGACAACAATAGGGGAAGCAGTTGCTTAAAGGAGAAAAGCATAACAGTACAGCTGTGAAGGAAGCCCAATGAATGTTTGCCACAGAACAGACAAAGTATTTTGACTACCGAGTTAGCAAACGGAGAGCAAATTATAAAGGCAGTTGAAGACAGAAATACTTGCCATTAGGAAATGAATACTTTTCCGAAGACAATACTGGGAGGGGGTGGTGTGTGACGCTCCTTGCGAACAGGGGCAGGGAAGGCAGTCGGTGGGGTGAAGCCGAGCTCCGCACCCACAGCCGGGCTGTGACATCTCGTGGTCACACGGTCTAAGTGCAGTCAAGGACACCGCGCTGCAGAGCACCATTTGTTTTGCCTCTGATATTAAAAGCAGAGACCCTGAAGACATGATCAGTGGGGCAGGCAGAATAAAATCAGAAGAGTACACTACTTATAGGCTCTCTATATAGAAATGGGTATTCTTCTAAAATTTAAGTGAGGTTATTAGTGATATATGAAAGAGAAAGTTGACTCAAATGCTGTTCTATCATTAAAACAGACATGCTTTCATTAGCACTGTTAAATGTGACTTCAATTATTGAGGAAAACAGACTAAATTTTAAGCCTAATCTGAATCCAAAAAATCAGAGACCACCTGAATATCCCTCCCTCAGCTGGGAATGGAATTGGATTTGGGTTTCATGACACACAAACTGTATGGTTTCGCAGATACAAGGACATGAAATCTTTAAGAAACAAAAGATATCTCTTTACTTGAAAACCCTACTGGAATGCAACTTCCTCCTAACCTTTGTTTTGGCTCTGTGCAACTTTGAAGAGCGATTCAGTTCATCATGGTTAAAGCAGAACTGAAATTTTATTTTGAGATCCTTACAAGAAGGATGTATGTTGAATTTCTCACACCTATAGTATAAGATTTTAAGATACTTTCACTCACCTACTTTTAGGTTTAAGAAGTGATTGAATATTTAATTTTAAAGGCATATCATAATTCCAGAATGACAGAATATGCTGAGTTGGAAGAGACACACAAGGATCATTGATTACAACTCCTGGCCCTGCACAGAACCATCCCCAAGAGTCACACCATGTGCCTGAGAGCATTGTGCAAACACTTCTTGAACTCTGTCAGTCTGGTGCTGTGACCACTTCTTTGGGGAGCCTGAACCAGTGCCCAACACTATCAAAGTTCATGTTGAATTTCACTGCATAAAATATATTGGATAACATGGTCACTAAGATACCTATTCAAGTGAAAATTTCTAATATAAAAAATATTAAAATACTCTACTTATCAGAATTTTTAAATCAGAACAGTATTTCTTGAATAAAATAAGAATAAAGTAAATAAAGGTGTTTTTAAAAATCCACACTATTTTATCTACTTACAGTCATTTAGATTTGTTGAATTTCTCCTATTTTATCTGCTTACAATAATCACAAAAGAGTCAACTTCTTTAGAAAGTCCCATACAACCTTCTTTAAGGGGTTTTTTTCCCCTGAAATCTCAATTAGTATTTGGTTTAACAGCCTAGAATAAGTTTATATATGACAAGAGCTCAGTTGTGTTGCAAATCATATTCATAAACTTTTTAAGCAAATTACAATCTTGGAAAGAATATAATATGAACAAAATAAAATGAGCATAAGTAATGTTCCCTTGTTACTAAGTTGCAAGTATGCTTTTCCTAGACCAGAATTAAATACATTCATGTGGAATACAACAAAGTGAGGATTAAAGTCTCCCATTTCTATTTTTTTAAGTAATAAAAATGCAGTCTTCAAAAACATAAACAAAGTGCATTCCGAACATTTCAGAAGGAAAAATCTAATTCTCAGCAACCAGATGAGGTCATGCAACAGAGTTACTGCTGTGAAAAGGATTGCAGTACTATGACCTTCCATAAAACTCTTAGTAAAGGCATAAGTAAGTTCAGAGGGAAGACAGAAGTACCCAAACAAGAGGCCAGAGAAACTAAAGATATCCATACAATAAATAATGTGACTGTATACATACAGAAGGAGGGGGGCTATGTTGCTCTGTTATGACTGTTTTGTCCCACACATAAAGTTGTACAACACACACATTTCCAGAGAGCATCTTGACTTGGTCTAGCATAAACTAAGCCATGATGTAATGATAAGGATCAGGCAGCCTTTTCTCCATATGGAAAGGAGATAGCGCTGAAAGGTGGGAAGATGTCAATGCTGCTGCTGTCAGATCTGTACAGAAGAAATCATCATGATACATTGTGATTCACTGTGCATCTGTCTGATTAACTCTGCAATTGACAGAAACTCACAAAAATAAATCCAGCAAAAACCATTCATGACCAAGTTTCCGTCCACTTGTATTTGACAGTGAATACTTCCATTACAAAATATTATATATATATCCATTAGGTCATATTTTGTCTATAGGTAGATCAAGGCCCCTCCTGAACAGGAAGCTTAGTGTAATACCATGGTCTAAGCAGCACTTGTGAAATCTTGAAACTTGTGGTTGAGACCCGCTGGTAGGGTTCTCCACGCCTTTGGCAAAGCTGGCATCAGATGTATTTCAGAAGGTAAACATCAGTCCCAAAGTGCTACCAGAATGAAAATACATATACTCCCTTATGTTCATTAAAACACAGCTCTTGTTTGTGCCTGCTGCTGGAAAGTGTACTTCTTGCTCAGGTTTGAGGGAGGACAGAAGGAGAGGGGTCAGAGTTCTGGAACACTTACATAAAGCTGCTTCTCATACCCCACCCCTCTTGGTCAGGGACAGCCTCTCCAACAGGGAGATCAGATGTGTCTAATGATCAGAACAGATGGATGTGAAAATTGAAATAAAGTCCTGAAGCATGTTATCATGGAGTTCTCACAAGCAGATGGTTCTGAGGACTTTTGGAGGAATGCTCCACAGACCCCATGTATAGTACCCATTTGGAGCTAATTTTGCTGCCATTCAGTGCTCTAGGTAATCACCTTTTCAGACAGGTATTAGTAAAAATTCTATGAAAGAAGTCAAGAGGACTACTAATCTCAGGTGTAATCTTGCTTGTCTAGCAGAGTGACATGGCAAGCTTCCTCACAATCTTAGCTGTGAGTTATGCTTCAGCCAAAGGCAAGAACACAGTAATTCCTTTAAGATACTTTTCATCTCTACAAGAATGGGCATATCATTATTGAGAAAAAGAATTGAAATGTCTGAAAAAAACAGAATGAATATATTAAGAAATACATGATGAGCTGAGTGAATTAAGCATAAGTTGTATCAGGCACATGACAAATTCTTCTGGTCCATCATAAAGGCCAAAGGTTCAGTTTGTCTCCAAGCACATAAAAAAAATAATTTCAGCCAATCTAAGACAAACTGGAAACTATTTAAATTGTCAGCTCTGCTTGGGGGCCTATCTGTCTACACTCTACACCTGTACATTTAATAATCTGTTGGAGGTTCTAAAGATCAATGACAACATGCTATCTTTCCTAAAGAAACCATTACAACACTTATCAGAGACATAAAAAGACAGATGGCCTTTTGTGGTGGGTTGACCCTGGCTGACTTCCAGGTGCCCATCAAGCTGCTCTGTCACTCCCCTCCTGAGCTGGGCAGGGGGAGAAAAATATGACCAAAGGCTTGTGGTCAAGATAAGGACAAGGGAGGTCACTCAGCAATTACTGTCACAGGCAAAATAGAGTTGACTTAGAGAACTTAGTTTAATTCATTACAAATCAAATCAAAGTAATGAGAAATAAAACCAAACCTTAAAACACTTTCCCTCTATTCCTCTTTTCTTTCCAGGCTTAAATACTGTTTTTCCTTATCTCCTCCCAGAGGAGTAGGGGGACACAGAGTGAGGGTTATGGTCACATCATCATCATCACACACTCTTTCTGCCATTCCTTCTATTCCTTCTTCCTCAGGGAGAGGACTCTTCACACTCTTTCCCTGCTCCACTATGGGGTCCATCCCATCCAAGACTGTCCTCCAAAAACCTTTCCAACATGAGTCCTTCCCACAGTTTGCAGTTCTTCACAAACTGCTCCCTCATGAGTCTCTTCCATGGGGTGCCACCCTTCCGGCACAGGCTGCTCTAGCATGGGTCCCCCTTGTGTAACAAGTCCTGCCAACAAACCTTCTCCAGCATGGACTCCTCTGTCCATGGGTCCATACGTCCTACCAGGAGCCTGCTCCAATACAAGCTACCACAGCATCACAGCCTCCTTCAGGTATCCACCTGCTCTGCCATGGGGTCCTCCACAGGCTGCAGGTGGATCCCTGCTCCAACACGAACCTGGAATGCAGGGCACCACCATGGGCTGCACCACGGGTGGCAGGGGAATTTGTGACGGTGCCTGGAACACCTCCACTCCCTCCTTCTCCCATGACACTGCTGTCTGTGGTTGCCTCTCTCATATATTCTCATTACTCTCTCCTACCTTCTCACAGCAGTTTTTTTCCCTTCTTAAATCTGTTATCCCTTTTTAAATCTGTAATCCTAGAGGCACTACCACCATAGTGGTAGGTTCAGCCTTGGGCAGTGGCAGGTCCATCCTGGAGCCAGACTGGCACTGGCACTATTGGAATTGAGGGAGGCCTTCAGCAGCTTCTCACAGAAGCCAGCCCTATAGTCTCTCCATTACCAAGACACTGGTACACAAACTCAATGTGCCTTTTCAGATTTTTCCTCCTATAATGGAAGTCCAAAAACTAAATAAAAACAATAAAAAAGGACATTCATATTTGGGATAGTAAACTTATATATAAATAAGAAAAGTTCATCATAATATTACAGAGTGTTTTTCTAAAAATGAACCAGGACTCCCTTCTGCACAAAATATTACATCTCTCAGGACTATTTTTATTTATTTAAAACCAATTTCTTTTTAGTTTCAACATTCAATACTCCAATTTATTAGTATGCATGTATGCACCAGTATGTATTCGCAGATAGAAAGTTGTGCCTGAACATTCAAAAATGACAGTACTTCAACAATTTCTAACCCAAATAAGTGAATATTGAGACTTACAGGCTCCTGTATGAATATATTTGGCATTCTGCTGTTTCTATCAGTATAAACCAAGCAAGCATTGGCTGTGGGTAACATAGCAACTATCTTGCAAGGCATTATTGATTTATTGAAAATTACGATCATCTGAAAAATGGTTCAAATGATATTAAACAAAAAAAGATTGTGCTTTTGAGCTCTCTGTTTTGTATTCCTCTAAGCGGGATGTAAGGAGTAACATCTTCCAGAAAAAACATGCTTGTCACTGAGGAACAAGTGCTGATACACTGAACAGAAGGAAGAATAGATTATAGTTGATGACAGCACACAGAACATACTCTCTTAAAATATCCATAAGCTCTATTACATTTAGAATTCCAAAATAAATAAGACAGAGATTTCATATTTGATTTGTTCTGGCACAAATCTGGGTAAACTAGAGTGCAGGGCTACCCAACACAAAGTTATTAAAACAAAATTATATCCACAGTCTAATCTCTGGCAAGCACTCAAAAGCAGTCAAAGCAATAGTCATGAGATAGTTTTATTTTATGGTAAATATCTGACATTTTCATTAGTATCCACTGGCAAGAAATACATATTGATGTTCCAAATGCCTATAAAAAGCAAAAATTAATTCACACCCCCCAAAAATGATAAGTAATTTAGAAATTACTTTATATTTCATATCAGTTTTAAGCTCCTATGAAATTGCCAGCAAGCATGAGTAAAAAAATATTTTGGTGAGAAAAATTAAAGGTTTTATATGTAAGTACTGCTAAGTCAGACAAAAAACCCACACAGCACAGCTCTTCGAGTAACAAAAGGAAATGCTGTGTAGGGAGAATGCACCTCCAGCCAGTTTCTCCCAGCACACTCCCACAGCACCTACAAGTGTTGGGCTAGGAATGTCAGAAACACACACTTGCCTACTTTTGTTCTTACTAAGTAATTACTTAGTTATGACAACAATTCCTTTTTGAACACACTTGTACTACCTGACTACACAATCTCCAGTAAATTCCAAGAGTTCAATGCCTACTGCATAAAGCAGCAATTCACTTGTCTCTTTTAAATTCACCTCCAACTACCTTAATTGAATGCTGTCTAGTGTTACTACTGTGAGATTTGGCCAGCAACAGTTCCACATTTCTTTTATCCACTTCTTTCATGATCATAGGAACTTCAGCCATATTTCTCTACCTTCTTTTTTGCCAAATTGAACCTCCAGCTTTGGTTACACTACTGTAAGCATGTGTACTTTCAGATAGAGTGTAACTTTCCATTTTTAATCTCCTTTGTACTTTAATTTTACTTTTGAATGGAATTTTTTAAGCCACTTTAAGACATGGTTTTACTTTTCAACGTTTGACAGTTGGAAAATCTCAAAATTCCCCGAATAATTAGTGTATTATTCTTATGCCTGTTAATGCCTATATAATATAAAAAAATCAGTTTCCAACTACCTTTAAGCATAGCTATACAGTAACTCATATATGAAAATATTCTATCAGTCATGTGTGAATAATGTGTTATTTTCCCAACCTTAAAGGAGTTTGGAATAACTGTTAATGTGTTTTGGTGCTACCCAAGGTCTGGAACAAAGACTAACCAGGAATTCAGCATGATAGGTATAACAAAGACATCTAAATTGTACACCATGCACTGTCTGTTACCTGGATTGGAACAAAGTTTGTCAGAGCACCCTAAAAAGTAACTGAAAGAAAAAAATGCCTTCATAAGAAGTCTATTTGGGAGACATATCCGTATCTCTGCTGCCATCAATTACTGCATGGAATGCATTAGGAGGAAGAAATAAAATCCTTATCTTACTTTGAAAGCTCTCACAGGTGAACAATTATAATCCACATTGACTTCATCTGAATTTTGCGATAAACCTCTGTACCAACAGAGAGCAAGTCCAATCTGATACATTTAAAAAAATTAGTTTTTCCATTTCATTGCTATTCCCGCAGTAGAAGGACACACTACCTGTTCGGTTTTTACTTTATGCTTATTATAATTTAAAAGCACAGAAAGTAAAGATAAAAAGCTTCAAAGATCCTTCATTGATCAATTTTCCAATTGTGATTGTCTTTATAGACATTCAAAAATCCTTTTAATGAATTTGAAGGACCTGTTGATGCTAAAATCCAAAAGTACTATGATACAAACATCACAGTTGTGCAATTTTTCTCAATTGGGGATCATCCTGCCCCAAAATAAATGATGATTGCAAAATTTCAATTGAAAGAACTTCTACTGGAGTACCATGCAAGATGCATATTTTGTATTTTCTGTGTTCTTAAGAACTTCTACTGGAGTAAAAGTTTTGCATTTTCTATGTTCTTAACTTTGTTATAAAAGCAAAATTCACAGAAGGAATTGGAAAGCTTTCCCATTCCACAGCAATGGGCCAGGCATTCTGTCAATGCTGCAGCTGGCAAGAAGAGGGAACCTTTGCTCCAGAAGAGCTGCAGCTGTTTGGAATCAATGCCAACAGGCTTGGGAGCCACAGGCCAGGGCATAGGAGGATCTGAGAGCTCTGTACAATGCTGTGCTGTGGCACTGTGGGAGAGAGGTGAGTGCTGGGTGTGAGGTTCTCCAGAGAAATGGGCGGAGAACATTTGTCTGCTAGAGAGCATCAGACAGGGTTTTGCAAGAGTTCAGCAAAATTCATTTGTGGACAAGATTATGGCATGGTTTCCAAGAGAGTAAAACTAATAGAAAGCCCCAAGGAATAAAAAGCTTTGAAAAATGCAGGGGTGGGCTGGAGAGGTCAGGTCAGATTTTGCTCTGTTGAAAAGATGAGATCGGTTTGCATGTTCCTCTTGTTTCTGTACACCTTAACCCAAGCCTTAGATCATCAGAAAAGCCAGCTTTGCTCAAAGGCAACTGGTATTAGAAGCTGGAAATCACAACAGAGATTTCCTAAAAACATTAGTCAGTAAAGTTAAGTAGGTATCAATAGAGGCAACATGAAGAACAATTTAATTAAAAAATACACTGGTGCTGAAAATCTGATACAAATCATCCTGCCCCCAGTAATGGAGCACAGATTCAGCAGTGATTGAAACAATGTTAAGTGGTTTTCTACAACTGATTTTTATTTTTCAAACTCTTGAAAAAAAGAGCACATCTAAAATATTTCTGCATATAATACAAAGTATGTGCATGCCTTGACAAAAAAAGATGACCAAAAAATTAGGATTAGAGCCCTTGTAATCTTACCTTGGCTATCTGCATATTTCCCAGAATTGCTTCCTAGAGGAAGTTCCAGACAGATATGATTGCTTCCATTCTTATGGGGCTCAGCCTCTTCAGGAAGATACTTGTCAGAAATCCAGCACACTTAAAATATGGATGAGTATCCATATTGCAATACCATGGCTGAGTTGTATAAACTTGCATCATCAGTCCCTGCTTTAAACACTTTCCATATTCATTATGAACCCACACTTTATAAAGATACATTTTTCATTTTTTTTCAGCCATAGGAAAGTAAAGGCTTTGCAAATCCTTCATTACAAAGTATCAAACTGTATTTATTCTAAATTTTTTAAAAAATCCTTGAGTTATAACAACTAATGCAACAGATTTTTTTCAAGGAAGATTTACTTACCAGGAAAGTTATTTTCAGTTCTTTTTATGATCTCAAAGTAACATCTTGTGACAAAAGCATTTTATCTTTACATACCATGAGGATTCCAGGAAACTGTCAGTCAGTGCATATGCAACGGATTACTCCAGCTACTGACTTCCCTATCACCTTGAGAAGAAGGTAAAAGGAAAAAAAAAATCAAGAAAGTGTTGTGGAGAAAAAGTAGGATTTTGTAAAATATATATGCCAATACAGTTCTTTGAGATCACCATTTCCCTATAGTTCTCACATCCAAATGAATATCATATATTTAAAATGCATTAATTAATTATATGAACATTAATGACATTTCAACAACAAAATCATTACATTGCCTCCTGTTTTCACTCATTTTCTACTTTAAAAAACAAGGTCTGTTTTCTTTTATCCCAGAAGAATGACTATATTAAAAGATTTTTTAATTTTAGTTTTGTCAAATCAGAATATTGCACAAAGGGAGGAAGAGAGTCTTGTTAAAGAATTAATTGCTTTGATAATGAAATGAAGTATGACAGCAACAACCTCTGCCTACATTACAAGGTCATCACAGTGATCAGGAAGCATAGCAGGCACAACTTGAACCCAAGACTGGTTTAAGTGGTTTAACTGCAGAATATGACATTGCTGGTACATGTATGCAAGAAAAAGAAATTAAAAAATGATTGAAAAATCAGCAATATATTTTGATATGTGGATGACATGCCTAGATGGCTGCTCCATACTCTTTTCTTTTTCTGTCATATACATTCCAGATGATCAGGAAAGACATTCATAAATGCATTCTCAAACAGGAGCCCAGTACAAAAAAAAAGAGGAAGAACATGGAGCCTACCTTCAGTACAGCATGCCTATCTATAACTCTCCTTCTCATGGTTCAAAAAAAATGGGAAAGCCCCCAGGAAAATGCTTTTATGAGAAGCACATTAGTCTATCCTGAGTTGTGATTATTTCTCCTAAATTTATGAAATTAATTATCTTTCTTGGCCTTCCAGAACATGCTGCTGACCCATCAAGGAGCAGACTGGGCTGAAACATCTCTCTACATTTCTTTTCACATCACGCTTACCAACTAATGGCAATGAAACTGCAGTCTTGGAATTCAACTGGCTCATGAGTATTGGTAGAAAACAGAGATGAAAAATTATGACAAAGGACCTTTCTGTTCATGAAGGAGATCTATACCTCTGCAGCAGGGCCATGTTTTTGTTATCAGCTGAAGGCCCCAAAAGAGTCATTCTGCTTTCCTGAACTGAAAAGTGACAGTTCTCTTGAACCCAACTAAGATATTTAAAATATTGAAGCTGTTGAAAAGAGTTCCATTGGTTAGGGAAGACTAGAGAATACAAAGCATTTACAGTGTGTATCACTGAACTGGAGGCTTATTAAGCCAGTCTCTAATTAATGTAACTATCTCAGCAGAAAATTACTCACTCATTCTTTTTATAGTACTAAATCATCTATTTATCACAGTACCCCTTAATAACTTCCATGAATAAGGAATACAAACATTTCCTTCCTATAGCCTACTTTCCATAAAACACCTCTTCCTCCTCTCCCCCCCAAAAAAAAAGAAAAAAAAAAAAAAAAAAGAAAATTAAATTAACAAAACCACAAAATGAGCCCTACAAATTCTTTTCCTTTCCCTTTGCACACTTAATGTGTTTCACCAAGATTTGTACAAGAAATCCATAAAGAAACAGCCAAACAGCAGGGAAGCCTGCATTTGAGCAAGCTCTGAAGACATTTAGCTAAAAAAAGTAGCTACATTTCCAATTCTAAATACTCATAACTGGGAGATGAGCAGTTTGGGATTAACACTGAAATAAAATTCAAAAGCTTAGTCAGGAAAGGGTAATGGAATTTTAACTGGTTTTATCACATGGGTACATGGAAGTTTAAACTCGTAACAAACAAGAACAAGTTCAGTGTGCTGAAGACCAGCTCCCTTTGCTCAGCTGAAATGCTTCCAGAACACCCTGACAGTCAACAGAGCTCTCTGGCTCAGGCACCCTGATCACAGCTGCCAGACAGTGACAAAACATTAGGTGCCAGCTACTTCAGTGCCTCCCACAAGGCAAGGCACTGCCTATGGGTTGGGACATGGTAGTTTTTGAATCCAGATAATTTAATGTCTTCAGAGAGCTGCAAGTCCTAACCATGTCTCTACCTTGTATTTTGACATTTTAACAGTGTGTTACTGGAAATGACAAGAACACTCATTCAATGTAAAGGCTTTCTATAAGAAGGGTTGTGAATAAGATGACAGAAGATGCTAATGACCCTAAATTATCAACCGAAATGGTAATTAAAACCAAGGGTTGTACAAAACAGTAAAAGCATTTCACAAGGAAAGAAAACATCCATTAGAATTCTGATTGTGGAATCAGACAAAAACCAATTTGCTACAGGAAGCTGTCTCAGGACACTAGAATGTTCTGAGGGTACTGTTAGCTCTTACCACTTTCTCCTGCTGTAATCCATGAAAGAAAGAATAGACAGACACAGCTTTAATTTAGGAGGCATTCAACAGACAAATCAACCCAGAGCTAACTGGTTTGATAATAAAAGTATCGTTTCTTCAGCTTATGAAATGCATACTATTGATAGTTTTATGTTTTCTTGATCATACTGAAATTATCTGAGAGCTTCACCTTGGCCCATTTGTGCCACATCCTAGTTGCACTGCAGAATAAAACTAAATGCACACATGAAATAGATAAGAAAAAAGTACAAATAACTAAATGTCAACTAAAAAAAGTAATGCTTAATCAACCTGATACCATGTTAAGTCAGTAGCAAAACCCTGGTCATACTCTAAACTTCCTCCCCTCATCCCTGATTCCTTTCCAATCGAAAACTTTTCCCATAAAAACTGTGAAAAAAGTTTATGGTAATAAATTGCCATATTTGGAATATCAATGGCTGTGCCTCAGAGTTTATGCATTTTTTAGCCAAGATTTTCTTTCAGAACAGAGCTTCCTATTAAAAAAATGAAGGGAAACCATGATATTTACCACCAAATTAGTTCAGGACAGACCTCTTTCTGTTTCCTTTCTCTTTTCATTCACACACAAATAAACCTTCTGGCAACATCACACAATAGTCAAAATAGAACTTCCAAGAGTTTTCCGGACATTTGTAAAATTCTACAAAGCTTCAAACAGACAGTTCCTTCATTTGATGAACAGAACAAACCCAGTAGGTGTGTCTGAGCTACAAAGAAAGAAAAGCTAGTCAAGTTTACTGAATGCACCTAGGACCTAATATTTTGTTTTAAACTTCAGAGTAGAGAAAGGACAAATAAGAATAACTAAAAATAATATATGCTTAAGCACAAATAAGAGATGTTCGATTTTAATGCACAAAACAATTTAGTATTTCAAAATCATGGGGATTTTGGTGACATCATTAGGAGACAGCAAGAGAAATTTAGCTCATCTGAATTTAGTAAATGGTTTGACACTGATTTTGTCAATCAAAAACCACCCCTACTCCTTAAGCTATAGATGATGATGAAAGCTGGATTTTCAGTATTTTATAGGATTTTATAGTTTTGTTGGGGGTTTTTGCCTCTTTTAAATACTATCTTTCTTATTAGGAACTTAATATTCATCTGCCAAAGCATCTGTTCTTTGCAAGGATCCACCATGTCAGCTAATTCACCAAGGGAGCACCATTAGGCTCAAGAAATATAAATATACGTAGACCTATTGTGATTTAAAAAATAATATTCTTCAGATTTACTGAGAAGCCTGCTAACGGTTAGCTAAGAAAAGAAAAAGAAAAAAAAAAAAAAAAAAAGAAAAGCTCCAGCCACTAAACTCCTATGATCAACCATTTCTTCCTTCAACCTGTTAGGGCTCTGGATGAGGGAAATGAAGGGAGGTTTTTACGAGGAGCCCTCAGGGCGGGGAGGGCTCGGGGGCGGCCCCTTTCAGCCTGCCCAGCCGGGGCTGCTCTGCTTCCAGAGCTGCTGCTTTCCGAGCGAACCGGAGCGGGCGCGGTACCTGCGGTGTTCCTGCAGCGCCCATCGCCTCACGCAAAGCCGCACCCGAGCATCCGCGGGCGCCTGAAGCGGGCGGAGGACGCGGACCCGCCCTGTCGACGGCCGGAGCCCTCGGGCCGCCCTGCTGAGGCGCAGCCCGCGCTGAGGGGAAGGGGCGCGGCAGCGGCGCCCTCCGCCCGCCCGCGGCCGGGACAGCGGGGCTGGGCAGGGCCGCTGTGCCCCCCGCGCCTCCGCCCCGGCCCGGGATCTCAGCCGCTGCCCCGCACCCTGCGGGCATTTCCGCCGCTGCTCACGGGCTCGCTGAGCCCGTCGGGCAGCGCCCGTCCGGCGGTGGAGGCACGGAGCGATGTGCGGGAAAACGCTGCGGAGCGCCGGTGTGAGGGGACCGGAGCCGGGCAGCAGTCTCGGAGCTTGACAGCTTTTTAATTTGGAGTTCTATCTTCTTTGCTGGCAGCTGGGTAAGACAGTTCTTAGTCAGAAACTTGTCTTGATAACCTTTTCCAGCGCAGGACCCACTGGCGCCCAAGTCAGCAAGCCCTGCCTGGTGAAAACCAGCTTTACAGCTCTTTCTTAAATCTTTTTAACTAAATCTTTAGAAATTATTCTGCAAGGCCATTTCCTATTGCAATAGGAATAATTTATACACTGTAAGGTTAAAAAAAAAAAGTTCTTCTACTGCAGTGTTCATAAAGAAGTTGGTTCACTGGAAGTGTCACCCACACCTGTCCCTCATACAGGACTGAGCCTGTCTGAGGGTTTTTAGTCATAGTTTTCTTAGGGAACTGTCAATACCTCAGAATTAATCAAGGAAAATGTTCCACTTTTGTTAAGGAAAAAAAGGTGAGTTTTGCTTTTCTTCTGTTCTTAGTCTTTGCTTGCTCTTTGCTAGTCATAAAATTATCCTTATGCTTAACTGGATTTACAAAAATCCTAATAAAGTAACAAAGTATAAACATACCCTTAATAATTTCCCCCAGACAGGCCTTTTTTTTTTTTTTTTTTTTGTGTGTGTGTGTGTGTGTTACCAAATTGAGAGGAAAGCTAATGTATTTATAAGCATTTGTTGGGTGAAGGTATGGGTGTTAACATCTTTGAAATAAGTCTTAAAGTCTCTACTAACTTTGAGCAGCAGGTCTGTTGCAGAGCTCAGACAGCTTGGCTCCTGGAACAAATAAGTGGGTCTGCACAAGCCTGAACTTTGGGGTAAAATAATAGGTTCAAGGCAGGAATATGTGGCAGGTGGTTTGGGAAGGCTGTACCTTCCTAGCACCTCAGCAATGGGGAAAGAAAGAGGGCAACGTGCAGCCAGGAGTTCAGGATAAAAGGAGGCTGTGTCCTCTGAAACCTCGAGAGAGAAAACCCAGCGGGGGTACGCCCCAGATGATTCTCTTTCTTTATTTCAGTAAGTTGAAGGACTCCTCTATCTCCTTTTTGGACATAAACCTCTGGTGTTTGTGGATTTTCCTGACAAAACCCTTCCTTTCATAGCCTTCCTAAAGAGGCCTTGCAACAATAGCCAGGACAGAACAAGTTCCAGCTGCCTGCCAGAGTCACCAAAACCATGAAGATTTACCTTCCAGTATGGCCTGCATCTGTCAACATAGGCAGCTAAAAATAATACCAGTCTAGTTATCTTACCTAGCATTGTTCCCGTGACCTTGCACAGCACATGTTACTGAATGGACTTTTTTTTCTTTTCATGTGTAATAAAGGGCTTGATTTGTTATAAATCCATAAACAATGCACTTCAGAAATCATACTGTGTAGTGTTTTGGGCTTGGTTTGTTTGTGGGCTCTTTTCACATTTTTTCTACCTCTACAGCTAACTACTGACCTTAAACAGACTGCTTGTTTGTGCTGGGGCAGACTTATTTTAAATGTTACTTATGCTTTATCAGTAATCTAGAGAAATGCATAACTAGGATTTTAATTGCATGTATTACTATTTGTTACTTCCAAATTTTTACTGTTATGCAGCTTTGTGTCCTACTTTGACTGGTGCAGGATTGCAAAGAGCATAAAGAGTGCTGAGCCATTATCTTTGAGCAGGACAGGTTTTGTGATCTTTCTGTTGCTTCTGTACAATGTCAAGCATGGAAAGGGATCAGAAGAAAGCAACTATGACTTATTTTTGTATTTGCAAGGACTTGCACTGCATAAATAGATGTGTTTAACACAGCCTTTGCATCTGTCAAAGTGAAATCTAATGTAATGTGGTTCACAGAATGCTGATTTTTATATCAAGTTTGTTCTGTTCTATTTATATGCAATAGGAGTTTTGTATCATTCTAATTGTACTTATTTAAATCACACATAATAGAAGTAGTCAAGAGAATTCAACAGAGTACAGGGAGTAAGCTGTTCTAGGCACACACTTCTAATGCATCAGAGTTATTTAACCACCACAGAATCATCATGGTATGCTAAGGGGCTGGAATGGACCTTAAAGATGCTCTAGTCCCAACCCCTCCATGCCATGTGGAGGGACAATTCCCACTATGAACCAGGTTGCTCAAGGCTTTATCCAACCTGTCTTTGAACCCTACCAGGCTTCACACTGTCCTCTGGGGCCTCAACATTTCTGAAGATTTTATCTTCTGTTTACCATTTTCTAGGTGAAAATCTGATGTAGTGTCATTTAATATTACTTATACCAAACAACTATATTTGATTGCTGATGAGTGATAGAATTTTATTTTTTCATTATAGAATTTTTCACTTTTCTCTCTTGTAGCAAAACATAGTCTTCCCGTAAATCTGAAAAAGAAACAATGGAATCAGTTAACACACCTTTCTGATGGGTCATGAAACTGGAATGTATTTAGTACTGGAAAGCTACCAGTCTCAGTTAAAGACACACCTTTTGACCCTGGATGCTCTGGCACACATCCTTGTGGACATCTGTTATGGTGAATTATTTGCTAAAGTCTGAAAAGAGCTGGGATTTGGTTTTGGTGGGGTTTTCTTCTTGTGTTTTAAAAAGTCCTGTACTCTAGCTCTGCAGGCCTAATGCTTGTGCCTGGCAATGTGTTTCCTTTGTATGTGTTTAACATGTGCTGGGATTAGGATGTCAAACCGAAGTACAGGGAAATGTTCTGCTAATTAGAAGATAATTCCTGGTAGCTTCCAAGCTCTAGCCTGGGCAGCTTACAAACAGCTGTGTGGAAACATGATGGTGTTACAAGAAGAATCTGTCAATCTAATGGTATGTTTCATTATCTTTTTTTTCATTCCATAGTTGTTCAACAGAACAATGCATGTTTTTACGCTTTCTAGTTAGCTTTTTAATCCATACCCTATTCTAGTACTTTCTGTGCAAATGGGGTGATAATAAATTCATTTTATTTCTTCAGAAATCAAAGCATGTTTCTTTCAGAAAATATAAATGACATGATGAACCATTGTCCACCTAAAGATTCAACATTTCAAAGAAAAAAACACAAAAAACCCAGACCCTCTACTACTGACATTAGTTTTTAATATGACTGTCTTTAAGCTGTTTTTAAATGTGTAGCAACAGGTTTTACAATACTGGCCATTGTCTGGGGCTATTTTTTGTTTAACTGTTCTGTAAATAGGATGCCAACTGTGTATTTTATAGGGGAAAAGATTACAAATTAAACACGTTATTAAAAATAAATGTGATAATTATTCTGTGAATGCTATCCACAAAAATAGTGAGCATATTTGATAGCCCAAATCCTTATGTGCTTTCCTTCTGGATTTCATAATGGCACTATTTCAAATCAATGTTAACCTATGCAGTAAGACCTCTGTTCTGTAACTTAATGACATGCAAACACATTTGTATCCATGTCACATGAATTGTTACAAAGAGGTGTTAACTTGGAAATAGTAATTTTTGCCCTTCAACTGAAGGCTTCTGCTCTTGGTAAGAAATATAGTGGAAAGTAGCATTGCGCTACTTTGGCTCATAAAACAAAAAGCAATTTACATGTAACACAAACTCCTAGTGAAAAATCTTAGTAATCGTAGTATGCTACAAACTTTTAAAAAAATTGTTTTGAGGTCTGTGAGCATGATTAATGGAGAACTTGTGGTTTTGGTTTTTAAATTAGATTCTTGTCCAAATAACAATTCCCTACCCACAGCAGGGGTCCTGTTTCCATTCGGTCTTTAAGCATTTAAGGAGTACTCAATATTGCAACATTTTTCCATATATAGATCAATTTGGCACATTAGTACACTTCCCTTGCTCCAGCTGACTTTGTGGCACAGTTGCCAAAAATCCTTTGGGACTTGGCTAAAGAACTCTCACAACATAAAAGCAAACTGCTTGTTTTTTTAGCAGCAAAGGAAACTCCTGTTAGTTTTAAATTAGTCTTGAAGAGCACAGCTGCTCTCCCCTGTAGATCTACATTAGACTTGTTGAATCAGCTTGCGTTTATTCCCTGTAACGGAGGTCCTGATCTGCAATTTAGATTTATTCTTGCTTCGTTTCGACCTTGGTGGAGGAATAAAAGCTGTGGTTTGGCAGGTGAGGTTACATGAGATGATCTTTCACCCTGCTGTAGCAACAGAGCATCCATTGCCTTTCATCTCTGCCTTGTGGGGAGGAAAAAAAAATTTAAAAGAGTACGAATGTAAAATGTTACACCATGTCTCACTAGCTCTTCAGCTGTGTGCAGGTGTGACTTCTCAAGAAGCTGGAAAGATTTTGAAGAATGTGAACTGGATGGGCTCCTCTGCTGAGGAGTACTTGGAGGAAGCTGGGGGCAGCTCCCACTAAAAGTCACTGATCTTTATTGCTTTGCTACAGCCTTATTTTGAATGACAGCAGGGAGTGCAGTGAGCCTCAGAAAAGGGAGAAAAGTGGAGTTTTAGTGGGTACCTGCTTGTGGAGATGCCCAGTGGTGCTGGAAGAGCGGTCACTGGCAGGGATACAGATACAAAATACTGGGCCTAGTATTTTGTATCAGGAAAGGTCGATTCCTGTGAGAGGCAATGTTTTGTCCTCCGCTGACGAAGTTATGCTTAGACGGTGGATTAAAGGGTTAAAGTACCCTAGAGATATGGAGAAATTTGAGAGAGGGGTTTGTTTTGTGAGGATGAGTGTTTGAGCTATTTTTGAGATTTCTAGGGCTAAAGTGATGCCTAGGGCTGTTACAACTAGGGCAGTTATTTTAATGGAGAGTGGTATGGTTGTTGGAGGGGTTTTTGTGGGGATAATAAGTGAAGTGATGAGGAATCCTGCTAGGACGCTTCCTAGTGCAAGGTGAGTAATTGGAGAGGTTACTGCGGGGTTGTTTTCGTGTATCCTTTCCAGATGAGATTGGAATGCTGTGCCCGGTTCCGGGTTCCTCAGTACAGGAAAGGCGAGGAGCTACTGGAAAGGGTTAGTGGAGGCTCTCAGGGGTCTCTCTTTTAAGGAGAGACTGTGGGAGCTGGGCCTGTTTAGTCTAGAGAAGAGACAACCGAGAGAGGATCTCATAAATCACTCAAATGTGGATGCCAAGAGGATGGTGCCAGAGAGAGGACAGAGACCAATGGCCATAAACTAAAACACAGCACGTTTCCCCTCGACATGGGGAAGAACTTCTCTACACTGAGGGGGCAGAGCACTGGAACTGGCTGACCAGGGAGAGTCTCCCTCTCTGAAGGAATTCCAAACCCACCTGGACGCGTTAATGCAGCACAGTTCGTGGTGACCCTGCTTGGCAGGGGCTGGGCCTGGATAATCTCCAGAGGTCCCTTCCATCTCTAACAATTCTGCGAGAGGGTCCCAGGTGGGAACGCCGGCCCGCAGCAGCTCCCAGGCCGCTCGGGGCCGGGCGCAGCCCCACCCAGGGCCGGGCGGAGCCAGCCCTCGGCCGCGCTTGCCGGGTGCTGGCGGGGCGGGGCGGCGGCCCGCTTGCACGCCGGGATTTGCAGTCCGCCCTCCCTCCTCCTGCCCGCTCAGCCGGCAGGGCCGCCTCTCTCCTTCCGGGAGCGGCGCTCGCCCGTTGGCGGGGACCGGGAGCGGCGTTTGTTGACTTCCTCGAAGGCGGCGGGGGCGGCGCCCAGCCCCGGGAATTCCCCGCGGTGGCGGAGGCCGAAACCGCGGCCGGGCCGGCGGGCTGGGGGCGATGGGCGCCCGAGGGGGCCCGAGCGGAGACCGCGAGGGGCGGCGCTGCCTCCCCGCCGAGCTGAGCGCCCGCCGCTGACCCGCCCGGCCGAGCGGGGCCCGGACAGGTTGGTCCCGGCGCGGGGGGAACGCGGGGCGGCCCCGGCCGGGGCTCCCCCGGGATGCTGGGAAGCTTCGTGCCCCGTGGAAGAGGAGCGACTCCCACTGGGAAAAGAGGCTGGTCTTTCTTTTCTCCCCTTAAAATAGAGTCGTCCTCTTGGAAGCCCAGAACTGTGAGGGCTGGAAGGGCGATCATCTAGTCCAGCCCCCCTGCCGAGGCAGGGTCACCTCGAGCGGGTTACAGGTGACACAGGAATGTGTGCAGGTGGGTTTTGAATGACTCCAGAGAGGGAGACTCCACGCCCTCCCTGGTCAGCCTGTCCCAGTGCTCTGCCTCCTTCATATAAAGTTCTTCCTCATGTTGAAGTGGAACTTCCTGAGTTTCAGAAGGGGCAGCCTGTCGGTCTTGTGCCGTGTCCCTGCCCGGTCACACTTGGCCGGAATAAGGGTTCGTCCCTTGGCCGGAGGGTGGGCAAGGCTTGCAGATACCACCAGCAGGCTGGGCTTGGGCCTCGGGCAGGCTGTTAGCCTGGTTACAAAGCTGCCTCTGATCGAGTTGAAAAACTGCGTGGGTTCTTGGAGCTGCAGTTTGTGCCTTGGTACAGAGCAGTCTGGCAAGGGAAATGAGCAAACTAGGGGTGTGAAAACACAAACATGATGGAATATTGGAGCTGACAGGAATACAGAGGCTGCAGGCCGTGTTAGTTTGGAAGAAGGAAGAAGTGTAGATGAGCATTGTGGTAGTTGTGTATGCTAGTGGTGCTTTAAATTTTTTAAAAATTGCCTCTCGAAATCCTGCTGTTTCACCTGGTAGGGAAAATACCCTTATCTCCTTAAATGAATTGGTCCCCTAGCAACTTAGAAGTGAGTGTCAACTGTTCCAGTGAGTGCTTTTAGGAGTTTTTTGTTTCTTAAGGAATCCTTTCATTTCCCCACTGCCTTTCACTGTATGTATGCAGTAAAATCAGTGTGCTGGAAAACAGACTCTGGAAAAAAGCAGAGTTAGGGGAGAATTATTGCGAGGACAGTAAAGTCTGCTCTGGACTCCAAAGGTCAGTTTCTCTTCTGAGACAGTTTTCTGGGAGATGTTGTTATGGGCTATGGGAAACTTTCATTTCCTGTATAGTGGTGTATGATTACATGCTTCTGCTGCTAATAATCCAAGTTATCTATTCCAACATCTATTTTAGAGTTTTAATAATTCTACTAAAATTACTGTAGAAACCAAAAGAAATCTAAGATTATGACTACTTTTTGTTCTTTGAATAATTGCTGTTTAATAATAGCACTTTTTTAGAAGTGTTTATCAGATAGTTGCCCTATAGCTTAAGTAGGTGATTATTGCCTCAAATTTTAAGCAGAATTTTTTCATCTAAACTCTCAGTGAAGTCAGAAGGCAGAAAACACTGGTTCACTGAACTCTAAATTAGACTGTATGAAGGGTTTAGCCACCTTCTCACTCCCAACACCCGTATTTTTTTCTAAAATTTATAGTTATTCAGAACCTTGTTTGCTGCATTTGTAGTTTAGAAAAGTGTGAGGCAACCATTCCCCAAGTGCTAGCTAGCTTATGTTTTACAATGAAAATTAAATAGTAAAAAGTTTTTCAAAAGAGCAAAGAGGGTGAAGTGACATGTTTGTGCAGCAAAAATGGGTAATAAATGATAGTTTTAAGATTGCCGAAATTTCAGCAAGTATTCTGTTTGGTTTTCAGTATATCTATTATATGTGACACTCAAAAGGTGGGGAAACTGCAAAAATTATTGGTCAAATATCTGAACAAACTGTACTTAGTGTACTCGGGGCAGAGAAATAGAATAATTTCATCTCACAGCATTGGAAAATCATAGAGTTGCAAATGCAGTAACATTTGTTTGTATTATTTCAATAGATGCATTGAATTGGAGATTGTGCACTTAAAATGTTAAATGTGGGTTGCCTACTTAGGAAAGTGGAAACTCCCCTGTCACTGCACATGCTATTCATATGGTTTCTTTAGAACAGAATTTGAAGAAAAAAAGAGAACATGTAGAAGTAAATAAAGGATCCTCACAAAGGATAAAATGCAATGTAGGTTTACCTTTTGATACATGTTTTTATTCTTTCACAGGGATTTTCTAGACAGGGGAAGTCTGACAGTCCATATTGAATAAAACAATGATAATGAGATCCGGTGTGCTAAGATGGCAATGCTAGGATTAACAAAGGGTCAGGATAGGGACCAGCTTGGTAGGAGTCAGTGGGGAGTTCTGCTGAACTCCATACCTGTCCATTATCCATGGTTCACTTTGGACTCAGTCTTATGTTTTTGCTAAATGTTTATACTCTACTTGCATTAATTAACTATTTTACATGATTATACAATGTTTTTATGTGGAGTTCTTAGTGTATGAAACTGTAGCTGCAACTAAAATTTGACAGGACCTTTGGGGAGAAGAAATTAAGCTTGAGAGGGTAAGTGAAGCATAAATGGCTTGAATATTCGAAGTCATCCACTTAGAAGCTGTTCAGTGGAACTTAGGTTCAAATTACCAGGTTTGTCTAAAATCCTGCCATATAAATCTGAATATAGAATTTTAGAAGACAGCCCAAGTTGAAAAGGATGTGAGAAGATCATCTGGACCTCCTGTAAAAGGGAGCCTGAATCAGATTTGCTGGCATCCTGTCCATTTGTGTCTTGGAAACCTACAGATGTTGTGTTAGCGAGTTGCAGGATGACCAAGGGTCATGGGTGAGACTCGCTTGCCTTCCAGTAGCTGTAACAGGTGAGGCACATTTCCACTTAAATTAAAAGTTAATACAATTACAGAAAGGCTTATCACTGAACTTGTGAACTGACTGAATTGTAATTAATCTATTTAATTGAAAAGAAGGAGACTTGTGATTGGGAGGTAGGACCTGCTGTTTGGTTTACAAAGGAAGATATAAAAAAAAATCCAAAACAAATCCTCTAAACTTTTGGAAATAGTTATTCCTTATAAACCTTTTGAAATGGGAATGAATGAACAGCAAAAGAAGGGTTTCAATAACCTTTCAAGATACTTTTATTTGGTGCTAGAAATGTTTAACAGCCAAAAGCCATTTTGGTCCTACTTAGGTTTGTTTGACAGTACTGCTTTTAGTTACTTTCAGCATTAAATGTAATAGTTTAATAAGCAGGATTACATGATGCTGAAAGTATAATATTTTATTGATTCCTACTTCTGGATTTTTATTTTCCCCCTTTTCAGGTAGTTGTCAGGGAGAATGATTATTTTGACAGCATCCACAGAAAGGCAGATTGAATACATTACATTGAGGATGGATAAGGTTTGCAAATTAGCAGTGGAGGTACTGGAGTCTGACACTGTTCAGAGAAAGTCAAATTTATCAAGCGCTTTTGTAATAAAATGGGCTGTTTATTGCTTTTCTGGTCCTTGAGAGAGTAGAGTATTTATTGTAAAAACCTTGAGATTGAAAAAAATTGCCTGTTGTACCTAAGGAGATTTTACTTGGCTTTTGTAGCTTACCCAGATGTTCAGGATAGATGAGCTACAGTGATGTGGTGTGTGAGCTCAGAGACAGTGAGTTTCCATTTCCTGAAGGCAATAAAACGAAAGTGCTCTGGAGGTGTGATGCAGCTGCCATGCTGACGTGTTTCTGAAGGAGTGCCCAGTACATTGGGCTGTGCCCCTGTGCTCAGGGACTCACTGGGAGGGTGCTGGGCCTGTGGACTCTGGCCATACGGAAGGATGAACAGTGGCCAAGGTGGCAGCTGCTGAGACGTGGGTGTGTGTGCATGTGAGAATTTTATTACTCTTAAATGGAGCAAGTATGTGTAAAAAGTGATGCCTTTCTCTGTAGAACAGTCTGTTCACAACTGGAATCAAAGAGAACCTAAGATTTCTGAAGGAGAGGTGCAAAGTGATGGATGCTTAAAGAGACTGGAAGTCTTGCTTGTTTTAACATCTTGTGTCATATGCTTCAAGTTCTGTGTGGAAGTTTTGATGCTGGCTGCAGGAATTCTGTATGATTCCTTGCTGTGCTGAAGTGTCTTTTAAAAAAAGAAAAAAGCAACAGTACAGCTTTTCTGAAATTAAGGTGAAGGTTGTAACATGCTCACTCAGGATTCCTTTGGTTCAAAGGCATTTCTTGAATTTAAAGGGTTTTTCTATAGTTACGTGCATTTATGTATACCCTTCTCTGTAAGGCAAGATAAATCCGTTCAAAAATTATGATCTTGTTATCAACAGCTGGAAACTGTTCATATTACCATTAGCAAGTCAAACCCTTCAAGTCTGGAAGGCAAACAGGAAAACAACCAACTTGAAATTATTTGCATTTGATATTTGGAAATATTTGGAAAATTGTTTTGTTCTCTTTCAAATCAGCTGTTAGGCCAAAATGAGAATCTGCTTCATACTGGGAAAAATTTAATGTAATCCTGCTTTTACTATCTCTCTTTCTGATCCGAGAATAAGATTAGCATTTCAAACTGCAGAGCTCTGTTTGTGCAGTGGTCTGTTTGCTATTAGAGCCTCTGCATCCCATGTTCCTCATATGTAGAATGTGTTTTATATTTAACTGCCTCCCATGGTGTTAATGACTAGTGTTCTTAAAGCTTTTTAAAGAGAAAAGCAATGTTTCTGCCAAGCATTAGTACAATATGGGAAAACATTATTTTGCTCAAAATATTCAGTGTATTGAATCAAAGCTGTTCTATAACCTATGTTGAGCAACAGAAATGGTTCCTGTTAGTTCTTCTGTTTTTCACATTGTGTGAAAGAAAACTTAAGTGGTGGCACCTCTTCAAACTCATTTGCTTATAAACAGGGAGCATAATTAGTCCTGCTGGAACTTAATGCTGTTTCCAGTCAACAGTGTATTCAGGTTGGGTTTTTTGTTTGTTGGCTTTTAAACATTAGTTAGTTAATACAAACAGTAGTACTGGTATTCATTTAATGTATTTAGTTTTGGACATAAAGATTAAAGTCCTTTTAAGTAGGCTGTTTTGTGTGCAGATCATTCTAAAGTGTAAATGAAATATATTTATCACAGGCAAAACACTTAGCTAATGTGCTGAAGTAAAGGGAGTACAAAGTATTAGGAAGACCTTTCTTGGGATGGGTTGTGGAGTAAATGGGATTGTGAAGTTTGCCTTAAGGAGGCCGAGATGGACATGAGTTGTATTCAGAGACATTAACTTGTCAGTATATTACTTCAAATATTTTAGTGAGAAATCTTTCACTTGAACCAGTTACTGTAGGACAGATTATCTCATGAATTGCAGCTCCAGAGAGGTCAGTATTCACTCAGGTGTTTCAGAGTGTCAGCTCTGAGGCATTTTCAGCAGTGCATATGAATGTGACTTTGAATTAGGAGAAGTCAAACAGATTAAAACAGGGCAGAAGTCTGGCAAGACTTGGTGAACCGTCCTGAAAGACCTTCTGGCATCCTTCTTCCAGACTTGAGGAGCTATAACCTGTGGAATAATCAAAACACTTATTTGATTGTTGCTGTCAGTTCATGTTTTTAAAGTGATGTAATATAGTACTGGGGAATCTAAATTTTGATTCCTGTCCTTGGGTGAAATCAAAGACTACAGCTGGAGTCGTGGATTTCTTACAGACATTTCTTTTTCTATACTGAAGGTTTTTGTCTATCCTGACAGCAAAAAAAGCTGGGTGAGCTCTGCATTTCACCATGGCCTTTTATAGTACTGCTGATCTTGAACTGTTTAATGGCAGCTTGTCATCACTTAGTATGCAATACCGTTAGTCAAAAATGTGTACATTGGATTTTTTGGAACTGTTATCTTTGGTGTAGAAATTTAGAAAAGCATGCAAACAAAGTCCCTTTGAATTATGTGGAATTAAATGCTTTTCTTCTAAAAAATCTCCAATTCTGCCTTAGAGAGCAGCATCAGAAAACCAGAGTTGAATAATCCTATAAACTAAATAAGATCTTTCAAGTAAAAAAAGTTAAGAGTAACTGGTCTTCCTAGTGGGTGCAGGTTAGGTGTGTATTTGTATTTATAAAATAGTATTTGTGTTAGCTGAGTCTTATTTGGAAGGTGTTTCTCTCTCGGAGGCTCATAAAAGCACTTCTGGTTAACAAAATGCAGAATAAATGTGGTCCTGTTTTCCCATATTGCCATCTCCTGGTAGCACTGATGTGTGCAAGAAATAGGGAATGTGTGATGCTCAGGTTTAGGAGCTATAGGAAAGCAGGGGGGCAAAGATCTGTGCTATGTACAAGGTCACAAATCTGCTGCTTTCTTTGAGAGATAATGATAAGCTGTGACACTTCTTTAACGACATTTGAGTCAAGTGTTCCGAGAAAAGGAGATGTGTTGCCTTGAGAGAGCAGGCTCTTGGGAATTTGATGAGATGGGTGACAAGACTTGCAGAGCCTTTGGTGAAATGGGGGAGGATAAGCTGGTATGTTATGCTCATCTTGGAAGACAAAATGAGCAATTCCTTCAGTCAGTTAATGCAGTTTGAATGATGTGGTGCTTTTGGTCAAGGTCACCTTGTGCATGGAGTGATACTGTGCTTACAATGAAAAGGAAGCAAACTTTTCTTGCAGGGTTCTTTCTACTTAAATATCATAGAAATCACAGAATATTCAAGGCAGAACAACAAGCAAGGGAAGCTTTGGCTACTTTTTTGTCGGAATGCATCAAACAACATAAAAGGCATTTATTCACCTCCTGAACATAACCATTAAAAGGAGTTCAGCTTTGGTTTGTAGTGTTCTTGTCTTTTTTTTTTTCACTGTTGAAAAACTCCACTGCTGTCTTATTTAGTAGAAATGAGCTGTCACTGTTTTTTATCATGTTGTCTAACTGGCTTGGAGCAAATTGAGACAGATGTGATAACAGCACTATTGTTCAGCAGTAGCTATACTACAGCTCTTCATAATGCTGCACTTTGAAAGCTTTCCAGCATGGTGAGAGAAGTTTGACCATACAGACAAGCTCCAGGCCTTTACTTCTTGTAATCTATAAACAAATGGAAGTCTGCTTTGAATTCAAATAGCAAATACGCAGTAGAAGCAGCAATTGTGACTGTGGGTTTTTTTTTCACTAATGCCTGCCTTTTCTGCAAAGTTCTGCTGATCAAGTCAGTTTTCTGTTGAAGTAGGTTTTTCCTGCAGTACAAAAAGCTGTCTTAATTTGCTCAGTTCTTTCATTCCAGCATTTCTGTTGGTTCATTAGCTAATCATCAGGAACCTAAGGATTTATTGAAGGGGAAAGAATAAAAGTCTGCTTTTTGTAGGAGTCACATCACTAGTTTGTTTAAAGGGCAGTGGTATTATCAGGCACTTTGTAGCATTTCTTAGTACTACATAGGAATACAAGTAATCTTGATATTCATAACTAAATGAGATGTGTCTGGTTTTGGTTGGTTGTTTTTGCATTTTGGAGGTTGGCTTGTTTTTAAATAAACCCCAAAACTTGTTCCAGATAACTTGTAACTCCTAAGGAAAATGCTTTTGGGGGCTTTCTGTTGAGACCTGTTGCTCAAGAAAATATATAGAATTTCTTTAAGATTGTATTTTCTTACTCAGTGTTTTGCTGTGCCTGGATGATGGAGGTTGTAACAAAAGCTCAGTGTAGCATCTACTTTGCATTTGTCATTCACGTGGATCTGACTGGTATTTTAGAGTGACGCTTTACTAATGATCAGATTATTGTCAGTTTTCTCCACATATATTGAGGCAGGGCATGTTACTGTGCATGTTTTCATTCTCATCATATTTTCAGTCAAAAATTTCTGTAATTGTTCAGAAGGAAGTTTTCTGCTGTGACCAGGGAAAGAATAGCTATTCATGCCGTCTCTTTAAGGACAAATACAAGTGTAATTTAAGATTCTGTTTTAATGTTTTGGAAAAATATAAGTATTTGCATTCAAAAATAAAGAGGTTTTGGCAATTATGCTCAGGAACCACAGGAGTTAGTTGATTTGTTGGAACTGTACTCTTTTACTGCTCACTGCTGGCTTGCAAAAGCTCTGATATAATATTCCTTTGGAGTTCAGATAGTTGGTACCAGCCAAATTCTACATTGGTGTTAATACTTAATAAAAATGAATTTGAGGATTTATACATCTGATAGGTACTCAAAATATTTATATCAAGTAACACTGAAATGTGTCTTTTCTTAATAGTGTATTTTCAAGGTGATATGGATTTCAAGATTTTTCTGCGACATTAAGATACTTCCTGATTGTTCAGCCTTGTCATACTTAGACAGAAACACTCTGCAGTATTATTTTGGAAGGTTTTCAGACTCTTTGATGAATTTGTCTTTGTGAAAACTTAGCACTTATATCTGTCTTTTTAACAGCTGTCATGGAGGAGTTGGTAGAGGATGACATCTGTATTTTGAACCATGAAAAAGCAGACACTGCTCACAAGAGAGACAGCGATATTCCTGTTCCATCCTATAGTGGAGATGAGTCTGTTGCCTCACACTTTGCACTTGTCACTGCATATGAAGATATCAAGAAACGACTGAAAGAGACAGAGAAGGAGAACTCCTTCTTAAAAAAAAAAGTGAGAATTTTAGAAGAAAAGGTAAGAAAATAGTTGATATACCGGTTTCTGGTAGCAGCTTCTTTTTTGCTCCTGGCTGGGTGCCAGAGAATAGGGTTAAGGATTTGAAATATATGTACTTGAAATAATTTCCATGTTAAAAAGTTTTTATAAATTGTTTTATTTATTTAAATGAAATGCTGTTTGTTCCTCTGGTAGTGTAGTTGTGTCACACTGGCATTTTTGATTCTCACTGGGCACATATATGATGCAATGCAAAGACAGTGGCTGATTCAGACAGATATCTAGTTGCATAGAATTTGTCATTGTAGTTGGGGTGCCGCTTCATCGTGTTTATTAGCTTGGGCACGTGTGATACAGTATTGTTGAATAGTGAGGTGCAAAGCTTGTAAATTATCAGAATCCAGGAATTGTCTATCAAAAGACTCTTGGGCTTATCAAAATGATAAGGAAAAACTGGTTGGTAAGAATATCCAGCTTGGTCTAGCTAATCACAGCCTCAAATGTGAAATGTAAAGTTGCAATGCCTAACATAGATGTTGGCTGGCTGGCTGGCTTTTGATGCAGTAATTCTGAAATGTAAATGAATATTGGAATTTGTTTTACAGGCAGTTTCTCATGGCCATAAACTAGTGAAGTTCATTAAAGCTAAAAATTTACCAGGGCACAGGTTTTTCTCTCCGAGTAAGGAATACCATGATGAAATGTATATCCATTGTTCAGCACTGAGTGTCTTTGTACTGCAGAAGTTCTTGACTTTGATAGATTGCTTTCTTATATAAGATGCAGAGATAAATCCTAGTGTTAGAGCTGAGACATTTTTTTAGGACTTTCTCCTAACTGTGCTACTGACTCTTAAAAGCTTTCCACAAAAGCTACACAAAGCTTTTGTGTATTATTTTGTGGCATTGGAATGAAGAACTTGAGTCACACTTGGCACAGCTTTGAGACATTTATTTGGGAATTCTTGGTGAAGACCAGATTGACTTTTTCTCAAAACGGAAAACCATCTCAAGACTGTCTTTATATGAAGTTTAAGGGGATGTTGGGAATAGGAATAGAGCTTTAGACCTGAACCATGCTGAGTGTAACATCTTTTATGTTGTTACTCAGAATCACAATAAACAGGATTTGACCTTGACAATTCCTTTTGTCTTGTGTGTTTTGGTTTGGTCTGGTTTAGCTTAATTCTCTTAAAGATGCTACTTTGTTTTCTGTAGAGAAAACTTTTTAGTATGTGAATACCACTAAAATGTTTCTATGAGGGAGGGGTATTGAGAAGCCAAGGCTGTTAGTGACTTTCAGTCTTTGTCAATAGCTAATGTACCTATATGCTTAAAAAATATATGGGGAGTTACCCCTTTGGAGTCTGTAATTTCAGTGTGCACGAAAACTTCCAGAAAGCTTATTAAGGCTTGTGTTCTATTTGAGTGGCTTTATTAGGGAGAGAAAATATAAAGGACAAAACTTAAAAGGAATCATACACATAAACAAAAAAGGCAAAGGGCAGGAGCTTCTTATCTGTTTTCCTGTTTTCCCGTACTTTCTTTCAAGCAAACTCTTTAAAGAGGAGATCCTTAAGGTAGATATGTGAGTGTCGATGCTTTGTTTTAGTTATTTTTTTGTGTGTGACTCCTAATTTTTAAGAAAATATGTGAAAATCTGTTGTGAATATCTGCAAGAGGTACACATAAAGGAAGTGTGCACAATAAAAAGAATGAAAAGGAAAATGCAATACTTAATTAAAGCAAGAATATTTTATATGAATGGATATAATTTGGTGTAAGACTTCTTTCTGTCTTATTACAAACACTGAATATATTTTAACTCTGTTCCCCCTTTTCTAACAATCCAGTGGGTAATGGTTATTCTGCCTTGCTTGTCTTTTGCCATACGAGGCAGTAAGATGGTGGTAATCTCCAAGTTAATAGATATTTCTAAAATTATTCTGCTTTGGCTTTTTGTACATAAATACACTGAAAAAATCTTTATTTACATTATGAGGCATTTAAGAAATTATGTTTGGCTTCCTTTGAACTTTCTGTGTGTTGTGCATTTATATGCTTAAAACTCCTTTTTCAAAAAGCAGTTTACATTTTTTTGGAGCCTGGAAAAAATATGATTAAGGGATTGTCTGTGGGAGTAATGATAACTTATGAATGGTTTTTAAGTACTCATAGGAGTGAACTCATAGCAGTGTGCTGGAAAGTGTCCCTGTCCATGGCAGGGGGGTTGGATTAGATGAACTTTTAAATGTCCTCTTCCAACTCAAACTGCTCTATGATTCTATAAATTAGTGAGCATTAAGTATCGTTAGAGATTTCAGAATCTGTAGACAGCCTTTGTTGTACTTTTGTAAAAAACTTTGGCCTGTATCAGTGTATTTGATTAATTTGTTATCTAAACTGGAAAAAAAAAGAAAAGCTGTTAGATTAATATGGCAGGCTTAAAATTTTTTCAGTTCCCAGCATAGAAAGCTTCTCACTTGCCCTTTGTGTTGAACATTCAGGTGCTTGGCTCCCGGGTGGAAGAGGAATGCAGCTCAGTTGGGCGGGAACAAGTCAATAAGGCCTACCAAGCCTATCGAGAGGCCTGCATCGACCGCGACCATCTGAAAAGCAAACTGGAAAAAATGGTGTGCCTTTTTAAGTAATGGCTTCAGGGCTTGCTTTATCAGTACTGCATAGTTAGTACATCTTTACTCTAGTATGAACTTTTTATTCTTAAGATCTGTGGTGTTGGTTTTATCACTCTTAAAGTACATGAGAATATTTTCTGTAGAAATAACGATTTAATGTACCTCAGTTTTATTACTGGGCTAGAATAGTACTTAAAAAAATCAAAGCAGTATTTTTTGGTTTTTTATTTGTTCTAAAATATTGAATTGTCTGATATGGTAGAAAAATACTTCACAAATTATTTTGGGTTGGGGTTTTTCTCTCCTCTGAAAATAGGCAAAAGAAAGTGCGGAATCCTTGAAAAACTTGAATGAACAGTTGCAATCTAAAGAAGTAGAGCTGTTACAACTAAGAACTGAAGTGGAAACTCAACAAGGTATGCATTTGGTTACTTCATCTTAAGGTATGTTGAGAAGCCATAGTGGTTATATTGTGATCTTGGGGCTTAACCCTTGAAGAGGCTTAACCCTATATAGGGGCAAGGTAAGAGAGGCATGAACAGCACTGAGGTACTTTGAACTTGTCTTCATTCTTGTGAATGGTGACACATATATTCTGAGGCTGTTGTGTTCTCCCACCCTAGGTGATTTACAAATTTGAGAAATGGGCACCACCTAACAGTTTACAGGCTGGGTCATGTGCATCTCTGGACCCCAGCACTTTTTCCTCAGAGCAGGGCAGAGGCCTGGTCAAGTGTAAACATCATTCAGTCAATCCCACTTCCTCTGGCACCTGCAGAGGGTCCAGTATATTGCTTTGTCTCGCTGTTTGATACAACAAATACAAGAGGATGTTGTATAGTAACAGCTGCAGTTGCCAACAGTTACTTTGCTGGCTGGGAAATGAGGAAAAATAGAAAGATGGTTGTAGAGAGCCTGGTGAAAAGAGGAAGGAGAAACTAACAGTGTATCCTGGCAATTCAAAAGCCCAAATCCAGCATCTCTTACTGCAGTTGTAAAGAGTGCTCTTTATGTGATAGAGGCATAAAACAAAACACCATGGAAGGAAAAAAACCCCTTGATTAATTTAGTTACAAGAAAATGCCATTTGTATAGATTATGGACTGACTTCAGAGTCTACAAATGCAGTCATTTGAAAGGCACTTTTGAGTAATAGCTGTGCTTGAATTTCATTACTCTCCAAAAGGACCTTAAGCATGTAATGCACTACTTCAATTGCATAAAGGTTTAAACCTAGAAAAACAAATTGCAGGTAGTGCTAGTATCACTGTTGAGGATGTCAGCATTTCAGGAGGTAAGAATTGCAGAATTTGTAAGGAGAGCTCTGAAAATGTGATGATTTCCTGATTTGTAACTCAGTTTTACTCATAAGTGGCCTCTGAGTACCTTATTAAAAAAAAAAACAACAGTTTAACCTAAAGCTGTTTAAACTATTAAATCTGGAAATAAGTGTACCACGCAGTTGAAGACCTGTGGGTTTTCTTCCTGTCGCGTTCCTTTTTTTTTTGCTGTTTCACTAATGCCCTGCTGCTGATCTGATGGTAGCATCAGCTTAGGTTGCTTCTTGCTGTGTGAACTGCTTCAGTCTAACAAGATTTCTGTAACTTTTATGCTTTCCCTTTTGTCTGGATTGTATATTTTGTTGTTCTGTGTGGAACTTCTTGATGTTAAACTTGGGGAAAACTTAATTGTAAGTGATGTAATAATACAAATCTGAGGGCAAAAAGACTCATGTATTCAAAGCATGTAAGAAGTATGCAGGTTGGCATATATGATGTGTATTTGCCTTAAATTGATTTTTTTATTTCCAGTGCCTTTTTATGCTAGTAATTCTTTTTTCTCTGTGTCAGCTGTCCAGTGCATTCCTAGAAAGTAGGTCTTCATGCTTTAAACCCAGAAAATAGAAGAATAATGCCAACAGCATTAGCAGTGTTATAATTACCTGTTGCCATAGACTCCAGTTTTTCCAGAATACAATGTTTTTGTAGGACATGGGCTGATTGAAGAGGATCTTGCATATTAAATTACAGTCTTTGGACTGAGATTGGAATCTAATTGTCTTGCTTCTCTTCTTTACAGTGATAAAAAGTCTGAATTGTACTCAGGCTAACTGGGAATTAGAGAAGCTGAACAGTGACCTGAAAGTGCATAGTCTGGAACAGGATCTAGAAAAACTCAAGGAAGAGTGCAACAGTCTCAGGAAGGAGTTGCAAAATTCCAAGCAGAAGGTACCTTAATTTTTAAGGAATTTTTGTATTAATGCTTAGTTTTAAGTCCCAAGGTCAGTCAAAATCAAGGGTTAACAAAAAGATGAAGTCTGTATGAGTGAAATATTAATATCTTGGTAAAATTAACCTTAAATATTTTCATAGACTGTCATTTTTCTTGGAAATAGGGACAGGCTTCTCAGGGAGGTGTTCATGTCATCAAGCCTGTCCAAATTTAAGAAGTGTCTGGATAATGCTCTTAATTAGAAATTTTAGCTTTAGGTACTCCTGCAATGAGCAGGGAGATGAACTTAATCCTTACAGGTCACTTCTAACTCCAGATATTCTATGATTCTATACAGGTGAGATTTCCCAGCCATTGCCCATATAACAACAGAAAATAAAGCTTTATGAGTTTTTTATAAGTAGCCACTGAAGTTCTGTGTAGCCTGGGCTGCTAAGAAAGTTTGGGCAGAAGCTGGCCTCTGTTATTTTTTATTTTTTTTTAAGCAACAGGATGGTAATGTTTAAAGATGTCATGAACTTTGTTTAAGGAGGTCTGGTGCTTTTCTGTAGGGTAATTGCATGAAGCTTGTCAGGAAAGTACCTCTTTTGGCACCCTTCCCTGCCATTTCTGAGGCAGATATATTTTCTGAGGGACACATTTTGTAACCTAGGAGTTGTTAGGATCTCAAAAAGAAAATTAAGAAAATTAATTAAAAAATTAAGAAAAAGAAAAAAGAAAATTAAGAAAATTAATAAAAAAGCACTATGTTATTGTCTAGTGCATTCTTTCTGCTTTCCATCTTACCTTTGATGAAAGATACAGTGCCAGTCTCTAGGACTCTGCAGTCCCACTGAAGTCACACAGTGAATGTAAAACATTTAAATGTGATTGTTTGAGGAGGCAGACTGTTTTACATTCCTTATGGTCATTAATAATGATGATTATGTAATCTGGAATCACACAGCATTTGCGTGAGTCTGCAGTTTTTCCACTAGGTGGGGATAAAGCATGTGAGGTGTTCTGTTAACTTCCCTTACTGTTGGTTGTTTCACTTGGGTCTGGAACTATTTCAGGTGCTTTCAGTAACTTGTAAATCTGAAGGCTTGATGTAACCTGTGTGAAGTTCTGGTGTCTTTGGGTAACTCTAGAATAGAGTAGCAGCTGCATAAATAATTGCAGATTGTGTTGTGAGAGTGAATGATGTCAGAGAGAACAGACTAAAACAGCATTTGTAAGGAATACTGCATGTGACACTGTTTAAATAATGTTTATGCCAGCAGCTTTTGTTGCACAGAACAAATACAGGGAACAGTGTTTTGTTTTGGGAGGTTTTGTTATGTTGTTTTTTTTGCGGGGGGGGGGGTGTTTGTTGTTTTTTTGTCTTTAATATAATTTCTTCTTGATCCTGATAACTGCTTAATACAGGAAATAAAGTGCATGTTTTCAAATACGGGGTAATACAGTGCAACTTTTTTACACTATGAATTTAAATCTTTGGGAGATGGTGAGAAAGCTCAGGAGGGGAAAATCTGTCAGGTGAAATGCAGTCAAGTGTGATCAATGGGCAATGACAAATCAGCATTATTTCAGCTCAGCTGGTATTTTCATTATTACTTATTTTCATTACATTAGTTTAGCTAACATGTAATGAAAGTAAGTAAAAATGAAAACAGGAAAACATGTTTTCAAATGTTTTCTACCTTAGGCAAGTGTACTTTGTATTTTTCTGTACTTGTAGATATTCTTACTCAAGTATTACACTGTAGTTGATGCAGTGTGTATATTGTATTGACAAGTTGCTTGAAATATGTGCAGCCTGTCTCAAAGCCACTGTAAAGTGATCAAATCCATAACAGCTTTGGCTAGAGGGAATGATAGGAAGGGATCATGGAAAGAAGGGATATGAAAGGGAGGGAGCTCATCACAAGTGACGATCTAATAGAAGCTCAGCTAACAAAGCGAGCCCAATGTTTGATTTGTTAAACAATCCTGGTAAATTCAGTGTGGCTGCCTATATGTGCAATTTTAAAGTAGTCTTTCAGACTGAAGAGATAAATTATTTTCTGTTATAAAAGTAACTTGTGGAAGTCAACCTACACTGAAACAACTTCCTTGAAGTTAAGGATCTTTATATACTGTGACAGAGAAAGAAGAAAAAAACCGACTGTTTAAAAAGTGGAAATTGAGAAAGACTTTTCATGTCCATTTAAGAAAGTAATCAATCTCTAATTCTGAGAGTTCAGCTGTTTTAAGAAAGAAGAGTATGGAGGTGGCTGAGCAATGCCTTCATATAAGTCAGTAGTTTTAAGCATTTTTAGTGGAAATTCTTAGTAGAATTGAAACCCACTTTTGAAACCCTCTGCAGCTAACACAAATGAAGACTACCTTACTTGTGAATTTCAGTATTAGGCAAATTGGAGTTTCACTGCCGTTGTTTGAGAGAGAAGATCTGAAATCATGTTCATTCATTCTATGTCTTCCCTTCACCCTTATGCAGGACCAGGCTCATGAGGAAAATCCATTACATGGAGACCACCTTCAAAGGCAAGACATGCAGAGGTATGAAATATTTTATTTTCAGTTTACTGAGGGACAGTGGTTTGAACATGTAAATTATTTTTGCAGACTCTTTAGGTGTGTTATTTCAAGTTACATAATTTCACTGAAAGTCTGGGTATAGTTATTTAGCAAGATCATTGTACATTTTTTTCTTTGTTGTGTTTGTAGTTCCAGATGATGAATATTTATGTAGTTATGCCTGTTGGTGCACTTCCAGCATTTTCCACCAGAGGGAAGAGCAGCCCTTCACAATGCCAGGCTTTAGTGCAATGGGCCTTGGTGCTTCCTTGGGTGTTGAAGCGACTTTTCAGCCACTGAAAGAGACCATACAGACACTTCCATCATCTGTTCTCTGGTGCAGTGAGGCTAACAATGCACACACTACACACAAATCACACTTTGTCCTTTCACCTTAACTGGATACTTATTCCTGTGGTTCCTCCTGGAGCTTTGCTGTCAGCCTCACACGCCTGATAAAAGATGTTCTCTCAACACACAGCAGTTATCTCTTTGATCACTGCTCTGATTAAACTGATCATTTGTTCAAATAATTACTGATCAGAACAGATACAGTCCATCAAAGCAGATATATTCCATCAAGTGGTGCTCAGGTGGCAGCCATCTAAAATAGCATATGGACTATATAGTGTTTATTGTAATATAAATACTAAATGTGTAATAAATATGTAAGCCCATCCAAAAATCTGTGGAGAAAACACTTGAAAAACCTCCTATGAGAAACATTTTTTGTAGCAAGCAATCCTGCTTTTTATAGGAAATGGAGGCATTAGCATGTAGTTAACTTTCTGGAAAGTAGTTACTTCATATTTGTGAGCAGCCTGCAAATCTGACTTTAAATTCTCAGTGTGCAAATCTAATTTGCTGTACATTTATAAACAGGCTGTCATAGTGAAGGTTCATATTGCATCTTAGAAGGCAGTATAGGATAAACCTCCAGGCACATTTTAGACCGAAACATGAGAATTAAGGAAGTGTGGTTGCCACATCAGCTTTCAAATTAAGTTGTCATCTCTTAAGAGTTGAAAGAGCCAAAAGGAGTCTGCAGTAGAAAGGCCGCAGGTTTAGCTGAATTTCTTGAAATATAAATTCTGAAAATTTTGACTTCCTATTAGTCAGAACTGCTGACTAATACATTATTTATTAAAATAACACCTTCCTGTGTTCTTTAACGGAACTTTATGAATTTGAACGTTTGTATTCTGGGGAAGTATTTCTGTGCATAGAAGTTCTATTTCTTTGTTTTAAGGGAACTCTCTTAGTGTTGACTTGCATAATAGCCACTTCTCAGAGTGATTTTGAACACATTTGTGCTTGATATTTCATACAGGAGTGATCCTATATTGCTATTTTTGAAGGATAGTGTTACATACAGTTATAAAGCTTATTAATTCTTATTCATCGCAATAGTTTGAGATACTGAGCTGTTTTCAAATAAATGCCTTTTAGTGAATGTAGTGAGGAAGAAAAAATCCTGGAAACTCTCATCCATTGTATTTGTCTTCAGTAAATGTGTTTTGGTAGAATGTTAATCATTAAAAAAGCATTAAATCATTGCATTCATGTTTAAGTTGAAGTAACTACATCCTTATGCCTTTGAACACTAAGTTAATTATCAATCAACATAAATGTGATATTCAGTGAGCCTTTGCTAGAAATTTTACCAAGAAACATATGGTAATGCTGACTTTTTTTTTCCCCCTCTTAATTTTCTTACCAGTTATTAACCTGAAACATCAGTGTTGGAACAGTGCTGCTGTTGCTAAATATGTTTATTGTATTATGCTGTCTTAGAGAATGAATTGGAACACTATTTTTTACACTGTCTGATCAGGCAGTGTATTAACACAAATTGGAGGCCTTGAATATGAAAGAGTGTGGTTTATATTTTAGATTGGACTCTGTGGGTATGCTCCATTTGGGTCTCGGGCATTTAGACTGAATTCAGTGTAGCAGTGTGCATGGTATAAGACCCACATACTGGTTTTTGATTATTTGAAATTAAAATCAATCAATATTACTAGGCTCATAATATGTGTTGGGGTATGTGGTCACTTATTGAAAGGTATTCAGACACTCTGCCTTTTTTATAACCTGGTGTCACTTTATTTAAAGTACTCCTTTGAGATGACTGATTTTATTGGAAGCTGGTTAGTTTCAGATACTGAAATGAAAAGTAAGCTTCATATTTCTTTCCTTTGGAGAGTTGAAATTATTATTATTACCTAGTATGTCAATATATAATGCATTGTATATTGCAATAGGCAAGAATCAAATTATGTACAAAGGTCCATCCATTTAAGGTAATTCTCAGTACTGTTCAGTCCAGTTACAATTATTGTACTCCAACAAAATTTGCAGAAAAATTTATTAACAGTTAACACTTGATAGGCATGTTAATAGGCTGCTTCAGAGGCAGCGATATTTAACTTGTAATAAATTCTTGTTTTGAAAGTTTGCAACAAACATATTGGGACCTGAAGAGAGAAATGTCCAATTTGCGTGTAGTGACTGACAAGCAAGCTGAGGTTCTACGAAAACTGAAAAGGAACCCACCAGGAGCCAAGAAAGGCAAGTCAGTGTTGGCAGTAACAGACCTTACAAACACAAACCCTTGATGCAAGCTGTAGCATTTTAAAAATAAACCAGCTATCATATCTTATCAGAATCTCATCAATTGAAGTTGATAAGCTAGACTGTATTATGGTTCCAGCTTCCCCATTTTCTGCTTTTGCTTCTGTCTCATACTGGTCAACTTCACACATAAAGGTGTTGCTGATGTGTTTTTTCTTCAGTACTGTATTCTGTTCCCCTTGTGGCTTTTTTCTCAGTCAAGTGTTGCTTATGTGCACAAGGCTGAGGTGTTAAGTTTACTCGTATTTGACCTTTTACCACAACTACTTCATATTAGGGGGGAAAAAAAAAATCTTTTTGCAAATGCAGTCTTATTTTCCCAGTACAGAATATATGAAGTATTAAATTTGCAACGTTTTAAAATCAGACTTTAAAAGACTGAAATTCCTCATGGTTCCCTATTTCTTTGTATTTTATTCAGAAAAGTTGTCTTTTCTAACAAAATGCTACACAATGTAACATTTTCTGAATGCCAGAATACTGGGGAAACAAAACTGCTTTAAATAATTTCAAGGGTTAAATATTTTTCACATAAAGTATTTAAATTTTCCGTGAGCACTTCATCAGACAGTTCTTCTGTTCCATACATATGTTTTTCTGAAGCCAAATGCTAGACTATCAGGCAAACAAACTGTGGTAAAGAGTTAATTTCCTTTATTTACTGCTCACTTCAATTGTGATCTTTGCTCAGAATACTGGTGGAAGACAGTGAACTTGGTTACAATGTACTGGTGACAGTCTCTGATGTCCCTGTCTATTACCAGATCAAGACATTTTGTTCCTAAACAGCTCAGTGAGGTAATGACAGGATTCACCTCCAGAGCAGTCCCTGCCTTTGTGGTCAGCAGTGACTAATGATCACTTTGTCTCTGGTACTTGGCTGATACAAACTGTCAACCCATTTTATAGACTTGGCCGTATTGTTACCAGGTGAGTCTGTGTTCCTACAATTCTAAAACATGTTTGTCAAATAACTGCAGCAGAGAAACTGGGAACTGAATTAGTCTAAATAATCTTAGATCTGTCAAGGTTTGGTGTGATCATATACAGTCTTTATGTCCTCACTTGTAATTTGGAGTTACCTGTCTTGCCACTACACAACTATTTTTCTCTTCTCCTTGGTGAGGAGACTCATTTTCTGCAGTTTTTCATCCACAGCCACAGAAGGCATTCTTGATTGATCAGGAAACAGTGGACTTCTGCCTTTTCATCTGTAGACTTTTTTCAGTAATTTTTCAGAAGTATGTGAGAGTTGACAGGTCTGATCTTGGTCATCAGCCACACTTATGAATGCAGTATGGATATATCTTTGATTATATTTATAGACAAATCTTGGCTTATGCAAAATATGGGTACAATTAACTGAAGCCTTCCACTTCCTATACCTCTGGTACTGACTTTTGACATTTACAGGCCAGCAGCCATTGTCAGAGGTGCATTAATTCTGCAGAACACGTGTTCATTACTTTGGGACATGAACAGTATCATTTAACATGTGGATTCTACTTAGAATGTAGAGAGGCATTTTATGTATGTTATGTATGGAGGAATTTTCAACAAATGGATGTGCTTGTGGGGTTTTTTGTTTACTTTTCTTGATTGGTTTTTATTTGCGTGGTTTTAGTTGGTTTTTAGGGTTTGGTGGGGTTTTTTTGGTACATTTTCAATCTATTTTAGTGGATTCAGTTTTTCTTGAACTTCTAAAGGTCTGTAGGCCTCTAATTGCTTTTTACCCCTGCCAGCACCAAAACGCCAAATCCAGTGCCTTGCATGTCTTTCAGACATGATGCCCATGGTATTGGAAGGTGGTTTAGGCTGACATCCACAAATTTTAATTTATTGTGACAAACAGAAGTTGTATTCTTTGACCAAGATACCAGCTTCTTTTTCTGCCCCTTAAGAACAAAAGTTAAAAATTACAATTCATGCTCAAGATTAACAGCTACTCTAGAAAACTCTATGTAAGATGTGAGTTGTAACTCAGGAGGCATGAATCTTCTCTGATTACATGTTTATGTACATTATCTCTATAAAACAAAATGACCTGCTTGCATTTGGCCATATGTTCAGATGTGTGTTGAAGGTACAGCTCTTCCATTTTAGGTAGATCCTGTTCTGTTTCAAAATCGCCCTCTGCCTAACAGTTTAAAACTCCTCTGGAATGTCACATAGCTGAGCATTGCAGTCTGTCACTTTACTTTTGGAAGTCAGACAAGAGAGAACCTGTGAACACCACGTGTTTCCCTCTTACTGCTTCATGGGCAGTGAGAATTTGGCTTCTGGATGGCACGAGAATACAGCTTGGTAAAGAGTCAGTAGAATAGGGAGTAGCATTCAGTCTTCTGTATCTGGGTGATTTCTCCAAGCATATGAACATGGTCTCTGTTTCAGCATTCATTTCAGTCTGGTCAGAAAGATCCATCAGTTTATCTCTGTTGAAATGGGAATTGGGAGGTATCCTTGGAGTAGGGTGTGTTTTAGACATTGTGATTTCCGGATTTTGGATTCATCTTGAGACTGGTGAGGGTAGTATGTTGTTTTTAGATTTCAAGTAGTTACTGAATATGGTCCAAAAACTTGTGGCTTGAAGAAACTGTGTTTAACATCCCTGCTAGACTGTAGTACTTTTGGGGTACATGAAAAATGCATTAGATAATGTAATTTTAAAATCTTTTTATCTTCTTCCTTCAGCTGCCTGTACTGCACCAGTGCAATGTGTTGACTTGAACATTTCAAAGGTGAATTTGACATCTGGGGTAGTCTATAAAGACCTGTCACAAAATGATAAAGCCCTCGGCAATGCTGTGTCTCCCCCTCTGCTGAGAGATGCCCGTGTCCCATCAGAAAGGGTGACCCTACAAGCTTGGACAGATCAGAGACCAATTCCAGCTGATGGCAAAATGTTTCAGGAACACCATTCCTACGGAAAGAGCTCTCTGGAAGATAATTCCTGGGTATTCCCAAGTCCTCCAAAGCTCAATGAGAATATGTTTTGGGAAATGAAAAATAATCCAACTTTGTTAAACTGTCCAGCAGATTACCTGGATCAGTGTAATCAAAACTGTCTGCACAAGAGTTAAACAATTTTTAGAATGAACTGAGACATTTTTTGGAGTGATTCTGAATAGGCACCTTAATGCTCAAACTTTTAAGGAGAGAAAACAAATTGCTTGAAATGTTCTTTCTTTATTTTTAATTCTAGTTCCAAATCAGAAAGCCTAGTCTTCCTCTGCTGTAAATCAGGAGTGAGTTCCTTGATGTTAAAGCTGTGCTGGTACAATGTAAATACAAAGAAATCTAGCATGGCGCCTAGATAGTCTTGTACTGCAAATGACATACATTTGCTAAAGGTTACAATGAAAAGTGAGTTTGTGGAATAAAACAAAATAATCCAGTTCTGTATTTGTTTGCTATTTATATGTTATCAAGAAAATACTTGGCATCCAGTGTTAGAACCTGAACCAGCTCTGAGCTTATATTTTGACAGTGCTCTTTTTCAGAATAAGAGATAATATGAAGAATTGGATTCTCTCTTTCTTCCTCCTTTCAATTAGCTTTGATTCCTCTGGTTTGTAAATGCATTTTTCTGTAATATGTAACTAAGAAAGGTGAGTTTGGTTTGTTTTTTGTTTCAACCTTGATTTATATGAGAGAGTGGCAGGAGAAGAACCACCCTTAGGCTATGCTGTTTCAATTGCCTCATTTAGGGCTTGATTGTGAATGATGAAGGACCGTAAGTAAAGCTGCTGCTGCCCACTGTGAATCCTGGAGGTTCAGCTTGTTTCCCTCAGTTCCTGCTGAAGGAAGCTGCTGTAACTGCAGCTCTGCTGCCACAGACCCAGTGTGCTCACAGTGCAGTTTTCCATATTGTGCCTCCTCTGCACAGCACCACAACTCTGACTCTTCATTCCTGTGGTGGTGAAGGCTACTACTTTTTCTTTTGTTAAAGAAACAAAGCCTTAATTTAATCAGACTTGGTGTTGTTGCATTGTTGATATACAAAAATAGGTATTTTTGTGGTGTCTTAAGTATGCCACTGAGAACCAGAGCTACTGGAATTCCAACTACCTGCTTTATAGATTATGGGTGTCTAGGCACTACTTTTTCCTTATTTTTTTCCTCTTAAGGCCATGAACTGTTTCTAAACAAATATAATTTATGGGGTTTTTTTTCTTTTTGTAAACTTCTCTGCTTCATATCTGGCTTAATACAACAGGGTTAAGTGAAATGTCTTGACTGCTCAAAAAGCTGAAGAAAAATGCATTGTATTTTAGATCCATCATACCTAACTTGTAATGGGCAGGAAGATATTTAATACTGAATATGCTATTTATAAATGTGTGGGTGGGTGAAGTATTCAGCTTCACAGATCCAGCTTAACATCAAAGTAATAAAAATTAATTTCACAGCTGTTTAGTAGCTAATTATCTTAAGATGGCTTGCAAATACATGGGGAAGCTCTGGCTGTAGCACAGCCATAGTAATGATGGGCTGTAGAAGGGTGCTACATGACCTGTGTGGTTCCAGACACCCTCCCCTGCACAGTAAGTACTTCAGACAGAGCCCATCTTTCACTCTGTCTATCAAAGGCAAAAAAAAATGCCTTCCAGATACCTTCTCCTGTAGTACAAACAGCATACATAAACAATGTTTCCCACTCACCAGATATTGTTTTTATCTTTCTATTATCTTGCTCACGTATACTGGCTTGTCTGTGATTAATGGAAATGGTGTCAGATGCTGGAATTTATTCTGACCAATGAACACAGCTGACTCAGGGGAGTACAATCTCTTGGAAAGTAATAGAACAAAATCCAATATGCATAAAACAAATCCAAGTCACTAGGCTTTAGCTGATAGAACCAACTACCTATGTAATAACAAAGAAAACATTTCTTATGTGGCTGCATAAGCTATATGGTACCTAGTTCTAATGTAGTTTACTTTTGGGGTCTCCCACCTCAGTATTACAGAGGTTTTTTATTAAGGAATGTAATATTCAACAGGCATTAATATGATTTGTGCAATGAAGGAATTCCACTGTGTAAGATATTAAATAAATTTATTTTTGTTTGAAATTGGTTTCACTAACAAATCTCCTTTTCGTATTTGGCACAAAATTTTTTGCTGAAGTAAAAAATAATAATTCCTTTATTGTGTATAAATGCTATTCCAAATACAAACAATTAGATTTGAGGTTCATTGCTTTGACTCAAGGAAAAAAATCAGCCATCTGCTGAAGTCTGCTTCAGCATCTTCTGGGAGAAGTATCCTCCTGGATGTTGAAACCTGAAGGATCTAGTTACCTTTGACTACTTGTGTCAGCCTATCCTGTCCTGTATGAAATTAAGACTTTCTGTGCAGTCTGAGAATTTCCAGGTTTTGCATTTGACCCTTGGTTTTATATTCTGTGCTCCTTCCCAGGGTGGAGAAGGGAGCAGCAATGTTTGATGAGAGGGACTTCAGGAGTGCTGCTGCTGACTAGGGAGAAGAGGGACTGATGCCAGAGAGTTTGCTGCAGGCAGCATTTCCAATCCAATCACTCACTGCTATGTCCAGGCTGTAACATTTGAAGAGGAAGTCCCCAGACTTGAGTCACTTGGGAGTTCGCTGGCTTGTGAGGCATCTGTTGGGTCTGAAGCTTACAATCAGATTTTGACTGAAGATGGAAAAGTCATTAAATCCATGCCACTGCTGGCTTACAGTGCTTTTTCCATTTTCAGAAGCGAAATCTTTTCATCAGTGGCAGCAAATTACATGGAGAAGTAGCTGTAATAACGGGGTTTTGGTGTTAGTGTGCATGTGTTACATAAAACTGTAAAATTTCATATAGTAAGGACCAAAGTTCTCAAATAATTATGTTAAATGACTCCAAGAAAATTTTAACTTGAATGCAAACTTTGAACACTTTAAAACCTCCACCAATTTGACAATTTTTAATTTAAGGTAGCCCTAACTCCATTTAACAGAAGTGAAAGCCAGCTTTTGGGGCAGGAGGAGGTTGTTGCTTTGGACATTTAAATTATCACATGGCAACCTGATTATTATGTATTTGGGTATTTGGTGAGTTGGATGAACCTTCTAATAACTTACATGTAAACTTGCACTGTTTGGTTAATTTTAAGTATTTTTAAAATCTGATAGTTTTAAGTTTCCCTGCCAGCAGCTGATCAGTTTTCCTCACATGTGAACTAGCCATATTGAAGAAAGCAAACCCCCAAATTAGCTGAGATGCATTGTCCAATTTTCATAGCTGGAAAAAGACAAGAGCAGCACAAGACATGCGGTGGAGTTACATTAAAACAATACCCGTTCCAAGTAATGAAACACAGGCCTGTGTAAGTATCACATGAACTGTACTGGTGGGATAAAGCAGATGGAATTTTCTTCCAAAACCAACTTGCAGCAGACTTCACCACTCCTGTGCTGAGACAACTGCAGCTTTAATGATGCTGTGGGTTAGTAAAGCAAGAGTGAAGAGCTCTGGCACCTGACTGACACCTCTATTGTCTTCTCATCTCCAGACAGGTCCTGTAAAGGACAGTGGTTGCAGAGGTATGAGTGAGTGTAAAAAAGGGCATGTGGGGGTTTGGTTTTTTTATAATTTTTTTGAGGTTTTATTATTTTTTGAGGATTTTTTTCAGGCTTCTGACCCTTTCTTTAGGGAGAGTAGTGTTACTACTTGCAATTGTATGAACATAGGGCAGTCGATGAAAGCTTTTTATTTTTTTACGAGCAGCAGTAAAGGTAAACACTAATTTTAACTGAGTTGCAATTGGACCATGAATAAAACCCACCCTCTGTGGTAATTGTCCAGCAAAATTCATTTAATTGTATTTTAACATGGAAGAGAGCAAGTCAACCATTAAGATACAGTAATCCAAGTGGTAAGATGATAATGTTTGAGTATGGCAGTTTGATTTAGGGAAAAGCATGCAAGAAACACCCAGGTGCTTACTGTTACTGAACCAATTTTTAATTAGGTGGAACACTTACATTGCAAGTGTATTTGGCCATTTTTTGAGCAGCAGAGTAAACAGGACAGTGGAATTACTTGCAGGGATTACCTGAGGAGGAGTATGGCTGTACTAAATGTGGAGCAGAACGGGTTTCTGACTTGCAGGTTAATTTCTGGGTGCTGTCTCAGACTGTAGTGGCTGGTCCACTGCCCTTTGAAAACCCTGTGCATTACAAACTGCCCCTCATATTCCCTCTGAGTTTGGGTTTTACTCTCTGAAGGCAAACTTTTAAGTAAGTATATGACACCTCCTTCTTTCCTCTCATCTTCCATTTGTAGGGGGATCCCCTGAGGAGTTTGAAGAGACCTTTAATACAACCAGAAAGTGCAGCCTCCAGTGAAAAATGGGGGTCTCTTGGGTGCCTGCCAAGTGCTCTGAAGAGGACAGATAGGCCCCTGTGCTGTGTTTTCTTACTGATAAGAATCCAGGGCTGCCTCCGGTTAACCTGAGTAGGAGGGAGAGTTTAGGGCTGAGACAAAACCAAAACAAAGTCATGGTACTCACTCTTTCATTTAAACTTGAAATAAAATATGTAAATGCAATTCAAGTACAGGATATGCACAAGATAGTAAGAAAATGAAAGGTGTGAAACCAAGAATTGAAAGCTAGGGAACAGCACATTAAGGCCAGAGGTGTATTACAGAGGAAGCTGATGCACAATCCAAGGGCCAATCCCTGCTCTGAGTGCGTACCAGAGTAAACAGAGGAGCTCCAGTAATGCAGATGCAGAAAAAGAGAAATAAATGGCTGACAGCACCATTCAGTACTGTGGAGGGATAGAATGTAAGAAAATAAAGGTAGTGCAGAAGGTAGTCTCACACCTGAGGAGTTGCAGCTATATTAATCACCAAAGATTAGGAACAGGCCTGCTCTTAACAGGCCACAGCTGCGTCCAATAAGAAGACAAGTGCTACAAAAGAGTGGGGTAGCTGGGTGAGAAGAGAGATGGAGTTTGTTGGCTGTACTGTGAAGGAGTCAGTGCTGTGAGGTGCATGAGAAATCACCAAGAAGGCATAAAAACTGTGCAATAAGATGACAACACAGTACATGGAATTTCAGGTGTGACATCAGTGCAGGTGTGCGCTGTGGCTGCTGCTCACACACAGCCTGTATTGAAGGGTGGGGAATGATAGCTGCAAGTTCCCCTCAGCTTTGTTCCATTCCACCCCTGCCATCCTGGTCACTGCACTGGGACTCCCTTTCATGTGCTGCACACAATTTCTGCTGAACCAGAAAAAGAGACCTCTATTGCTGGTGCTGTTGTCTGACTCAGACCTGAGCCATAGCTGAGTATGACCCAGGTGAGCCCTCAGTGCAGGCACACTCCACTGCCAACACCCAGCACTGCCCCTAAGACAATGCTCACTCTCACCCCAATCCTCTGGGGAAGGGCTTTTGTCAATGCTTTCAAACACCCAGGCTGGCTTTCCAGAGCTTGAAAATATAGCAGATTTTCATAGTGGGACAGAAGATTATTCATTGTCATTAAAGACACATGCCACCATCTATTTTAAATTTCCTCCTTTTTAAAATACATACAACAAAACAACTAATTAGGAATATTTTGGTTTTCCAAAACACTTGAGATAAGAAGCTGAGAACACGTGCAGGACACTGTTCCACATAAGCTGTTTCAAGGTGGTTACTTTTAGAGCTGAGTGCCATTTAAGTTTGCCTAACAAGGCAGAATGCTACACATCTTTTCAGTTTGTCACTCACAAGTCCAGTCCTCCACCCAATCAACTGAAGCAACATTATTAATGATTATTCCAGTAACAGGCACAGAATAAAGGGCATTGACTAACCTGCAGCATTAAGTCCTTCATATACATGTGTCAGAGTTTCCTCCTTGAACAGAGGAATACTGTTTGTGGTGAAGCAGTATTAAAATAAACAGGTAAAATGTTGTCTCTTCTAATGGACCAGTATCAAATCCTACTTCTTACTCAGAAAATTACTTTTTTTTTCTTTAATTAGGAATTACCAAGTTTAAGTGCAGCCTTTCCTTGCTTTTAAAGAATTTTGTTTTATTTCAGAATGTTTGGATGATACTCCAAGATAGTGATACTAATAGAAAGTTTTAGAAACTAAGTGAAGCTATAAGTGAAGCCATTTAAGCAATTGCAATTAATTTTTTTTAATAATTTAATTAATTAACTACAATTAAGCAGCTTCAAGTATCAGTACACAAAAGAACATTTGTATGCTCTTTTTAAATCAGGGACCTGCTTAGTTCCTGCACGGTGATCTGCATCTTCTATGCCTGGTTTAGTTGTTTACTCACCTCTACCTGGAATAATTTTGCAAGTGTGGTCACTCACTCACTCCTGAAGCATGGCAGCTTATTCCCTGTTCTCAAGGAAGGCCTGGATGAGATTACTGTCTCCCCTAGAGTTCAAATGGTCAGTCTGGGCCACGCACAAGCACAAGGCACGCATCCATCCATCCATCCCTTCTGACAGTGTAGGCTTCAAAGTGAGTCACAGTGTAGACTTAAAAATGAGTTACAGTGCAGGCACAAGTACTGCCAGGTTCTCATCTGACAACATCTTGATGAAAAGGGTAATTCACATTGGTCTGGGTAACTCTTCTGCATCTGCCACCTTCTCTTCTAGTAAGGGCATCTCCATACAGTCAGCCTCAGGTGATGACTAACAGACCAACTTCAGTGTATACCCAATCTGTGACCAGTTAATACAACTTAAATTATTCACCCTTATGTTTTTATGTAGCCTGGCTCATGTAGCTAGATATAGGCTTTAAATTCCAAATGGACATGCTGCAATTGTAAACTCCAAACTGTACACTGGTAACAAAATCTCAGGTCCAGATAGAGGAACACACCTTTGCCACCTCTCTTGCAAACTGTGATAGCATGCTGAAGATCTTTAATTACAAAAAGTTTTAAAGTTGACTCTTAATTTCAGACATTATTTTATTCTCCATTTACTATCTCATTTTGTGTATTTCAGTTAAACTCCACACAGAGTGGTACAGACAATTTAAGTCTGTTTAAATCAAGTGAAATCTAAATTGCATATAAAAAAAAGTTCATTTTAAGTTTTAATCACACATTCTGAGTAAACTTCTGTCTTTTTTTCTTAATTCCAGTTGCTCTGTATTCTTCTCTTTGCTTCAAATACTCTGCTTTGCATTCTTCATAGAATGATGGATCAGAATAGCTACAAGACAGAAAAACACATATTGTTTTTCATCTTGGAATACTGAACAGATATTGCATGAGTACCACTCATAACTGATCTTCCTTCCACACCCAAAGAAAACTTGTCTGCCTTTAACAGTAAAATAACTTTCCTTTTCAAGCCTCTGTAGTGAAGCCACCAAGAGGAAAGGCAGAAAAAGGGAAACACATTTGGTATTTTAGATCAGCTGAAAAAGTCACTTGGAGTTATCCTCCTCAGCATGGGAACCTGCTGGAGATGACTTATTTTTTTAATGCATCCAAGTAACTACTGGGAATAGCCTCAAGTATGTGTCTTTAACAGTAGATATAATGGTCCTTAATCATTATATTATATTCCTTTCTCTCATAATTTTTTAAAGCATAACTATTCAACACTATAAACCTTTTTTTGTCAGAAGCATTTTGTTTAATTTCATTTTTTTCAAAAGGTGAAGAACAGACAAATAAAACTGAGCAACTCCAGCAAGTTCTGACTGCAGTTAGGCCTAAATTTTTGCCTGGCTGCAGATGTTTTTTTCATCAGTTCCTAAATACTTGAGAATAACTGTCACTAGTTCAAAGGCATTTATTTTTAATCTCAATCACTGGTTTAAGAGAGCAGGACGCACCAAAAATCAAACCAACCTCCTTTTTCCCCCAGTCAAACTCAAAAACTTCGCAGCCCTCACCCTGGGAAATTCAAGAATCTAACACTTCAGCCTAATGGCACTGGGGGTACATTAGGACTTCCAAAAAGATGTTTCAATCCACCATGGCATTGAGTTGACCTCTGATATATAACAATTTCCCATTGCTCCTGCTACTGCTGTTCACAACAGCAGGACACTTTCAAGACAGACTAAATCTTAAAAAACAGAAGCAAAACAAAAACCAACTTATCCTGTCTTACTAAAAGACTATGAAAAAGCTTCACTGTGCACCCCTATCCCCACATCTGTGATGTACCAGAGCAAATAAAGGGCTGCGGGTCCTCTGGGCTGAAATCTGTCCCCAGGTGAATCAAGAAGAGAGGCTCTGTAGCCATAGATTCATATGGTAAATAAAATCTTGTCAGTTAGGGCCCTGACCAGCACAGTTTTAATAAAGAAAAGATACCATTTCCAGAAAATACATGCAAGTCCCTAAGCCTGCACAGCCCTTTTCTGAATAGTTAACATTTCTAGATTAGTACAGGCCATGCAAAAAAACCCAGCAACAACTCAAGAGGGACTTACTAGCCAACCAGACAGTCCTTCAGTGCTGCGTTCTCCTGCCGACACTTCACCACCATCAGAACACCAGTTTCTTGACAGCATTTAGTAAATGCTGGGGAAAAAAAAAAAAACCAAACAAACTAAATTGAAGTTAGAAAAACGACAATAGGTGAAAAAACCCCATGTGTAGGAAGTAGCAGACCAGATTTGATTTATTATTAATATAACCATAGTTGGCCCAGATTCTCATACTGTTTGCAAGGTCTTTGTCACTTGTTTAGCAACAACACTTTAACTGGGATTCTCCCCTCATCATGTAGCACATTCACACACATATTGCTGTTGCTAATACCATTTCTGAAGTTATTCTTGCAGCAAATCCATGATGCTTGTGCCTGCTTTTCACATGCTCTACTCAGGGCTACCACTTACATCTCTGGCATTTAAGAACAATGAAGTTGCTCAATGAAGTGGAAGTACCTGGTCTGTTTTAAGGACCTTAAGACTTAAAAACAAGTCAGTGAGATACTAAAACAGAACAACAAAGTCATGGCTAAGGACATGTGATTTATTTGGGAGTAAATAAAATTATGCCTCATCGTTACCAGCACTCTGTACAGATGTTTCATTGAATAATAACCCTAGATAAGAATTGGCTGTTATTTCTATCAGGAGATTTCAAGCTGTTCTAAGAGGTAATCAGCTACATTTAGCAGATGGAAAAGAGAGAAAGAGAGAGAAAAAAAGAAAGCCATGTGTCCATGATCAACCAGGAGCCAGATCAAGAACAAAGTTCACCCCCTACCTGCCCTTCCCAAATTTCATCCATTTCTCCTCCTCTAAGGTCCTCCTGGTAGTGATTTAATATCCAGCAAATTTAGGGCATACAAAAATTAGTTTCTTGCACAATTTACAGCTAATCTAGTAACATCAAAACATAATGGTACTACATCACACAACAGCTAAATCACGTTACCTATGCTCAGTGTATAAGAAAGATTTGTGTCTATAAAGGCAGCACTCCTGTCCTTTGCTCCTAGCAGATGCCCACTGAAATGGGCATTAAGCAATTGTGGACCTCAGTGGAATAAAATCTACCTTTTAATCCTGGATACTACTGTCAAGATTTTGAGAAAGTGATCCAACAGCTGCAAGCAATCCCTAGGTGAGATTAATCTGCTTGTCCACAGCTATTATTAATTAGGTTTTCACTAAAATAATTGACAAGACAAGGTAGTGTTTGCTGAAAGTGTTGACGACAGACTTCAGTGTCCTTATACTGTGAAACTTTGTGAAAAACTGACTTCTTGCCTACTTCAAACATATTATTTATTGATGAACACTTAAAAACCTTCTCCAACACAGCACCCAGGGTTACACACTGGCAACTCCACCACACCCTACATGAAAACCAGATGAAAGTGTGCAGAAAATGGGTTTAAGTTAACCAGTTATTACCAGCTGGGAAGACACTGCAGCCTGTGCTCAAAGGTATCTATTAACAACCACACCCAGTTTCTAGGATCTATGTGGTTTAGACTTAAAGTCGCCCAAATGCACAAGCACAGCTTTTAGGAAACACCTGGACAGCTCAAGTTTACTAAGGAGTTTAATCTCAGAACAAAGCCAATGTTGTATTACGTTATCAGAACATTTCTTTGGTTTTCAAGGGTGAATCTGACATTTCTTCCATTCTTTCCTGGACTATTTATATTGACTATTCCTACATCAGCATCTCAGAAAAATCATACCTATTAGTACATTTCTAAAAATGACCTTTGTTTTTTTTGTGGGAAAAATATCCAAAGCTTTTGAAAGCTTTTGGTCTGTCTAATTTGATTTATACTCTCTACAGACACTTCTTTAAGCGCTGTGCTGAGGTTTTGGGTTGGGTTTTTTTTTTTTTTTTTTGTAGTAGTAATCATTTCTTCTGGAAGCTGTGAAGTAAAAAACCACTGAAGACAACAGGAGGTCCCTCTCACTTGTTAACTCACCAGTCCTGATTGGTTAAAGGCGTGATGTCCCAGTGAACAAAAAAAGCCTGAACTGCAATTGCCAGCATTCCCTGGCTTCAGAAGGCCCTGGCTGTGGTACATGGGCAGGCACTGTTGCAAAGTGATAAAACTGCTTCCAGCTGTTTAGCTTTAACATTACTGAGGCTTAACAACAGAGAGGAAGAAAGAAGGTTAAAGCATATTAGGCATCCTTATATGAGCACGCAAAATTTGATTGTCCGTCTCTTCTGTTTGGCAGTCATGTAAGGAATGCAAGACAGATTTAGTTATAGACACTTACCAGACACCTTCAGGAGTCTGCAGAATGTTTTTTTAAAGTTATTTTTAACTGTGCTTTTTCTTGCTCGCAGAGGGGCAAGTACCAATCTCTTCACTCTCCTAACCAGTGACAGGACTCAAGGAAATGGCATGAAGCTGGGTCAGGGCTAGTTTAGGTTTGCTGCCAGGAAAAGATATCCACCCAGAGGGTGGCTGGGCACTGGAACAGGCTCCCCAAGGAAATGGTCACAGCACCAAATGTGTCTGAGTTCAGGAAGCGTTTCAACAATTGTCTCAGGCACATGGTGTGATAGGGGTGTTCTGCGTAGGGCCAGGAGTCGGACTTGATGATCCTAACGGCTCCCTTCCAACTCAGCTTATGCCATGATCCTGTAACCCTTCCATGAAATGGGAAGTGTCAATGCTGAGCAGCACAAACAGTGTTTAAACTACTCGTTTGGAGAATAACATCAGAAATAGTGCTCAATAGTTGCAGGTATCTCAAACGAAGAATTTATCTCCATGTCTGACAAGCCTTAGTCATTCCTCACTCAGGCAATATCTGCATTGTTGACCAAACTTTCAGGATGCATAGCAAGACACCACAAAAGGAGCAGATACACATCATCTAGTAACAAACCTATCATAACTGAATACTTTAGCAGCTATGAAGGGTAATCAGAACACTAAAGAATCCAAACAAACCTTCTTCCTCATACACTGCACATTATAGAAAGAACAGAATTCATCTTTTCATAATCTTGTGTATGGTACTATCTTTATGACTTCAGGAAATGGCTTTCCATGACTTTAGAAGTTCATGGGCTGATACATTTTCTTTCTTCCTGGAAGCAGCAAGCTACCAAAACAAAACCTCAAGCAGCAGCAAAACAAGAGGTAAATTTGAGCAAGTCTGTAAATTCATTGTGAACTGTAACACAAAGGAAAGTAATTTTTCAAACAATAAAAGTTATTCCAAATATTTCCAAATACAAGTCTAATAAACTGAAGAACAGAGCTCAACACCACAGAAGTGAAAATGTCTTGTAAGAAAGGGGGAAAAGGCTTGCCCTCCATCAAATCAACCCTTTGCCAAGACTTTCCTAGGACAGCTACATATGTCCATCACTGAATGCTCTGTGCACAGACAAGGACAGATCCACTACTGCGTCAGCAAGCTGCAGGTGCCTACCAGTTACCACGGAAACTGGCTACAGAACCCCCTTTCACCTGCAGCAGTCATGGTTCATGACATCAGATCTGACATAGGTCACCCCACAGGCTCCTCTCTGTGCCACAGGCTCTGCCGAAGGGGATGGCACACAGAGCAAAGATCTCTTCTTGAGGCTATGGCTCAGAGAGACTTCACTGAACAGCTCAGCACTGATTTGAGGCTGGATTTCTTCTTTTTCTCTCATGAAGAAAGCTTTGCATTTCTGTTGCAAGGCAAATCCAAAATAAGTTTTGGTCGCAGTTAAGAGAATTTTAAGTCTCATTATGTTCTGGCCATTACAGCCACATAGAGAGATTTTAACTGCTAAAGAGCAAGCCTGCAATTTAGTACCTTTTCTAAATCAACCAAGTACATAAGGCCAAAATGTATCTTTGCCAAGACAGGTCTTCTGTCAACTGAACAAAAACTGAACAGCCATGTCTGAATACAGAGCCAATTGTTTTGCCAGTTCTCACCTGCTCACTATGGCATGCTGGCATGTGCCAGGGATCTGCCTATGATGGGAAGACCACATTTTCAGGGAGAGACAGGAGGGCTTTTTGGCTGAGGCCAGAGATGAGTGAGTTCTTCCAAGAACTGACTCTTCAGCAGGGAGCCTCTCCGGCCCTGAGCAGCTCAGAGAAGCTGCTGAGTTTGGTCCTGTGGCACTGCCCTGGATCCAAGAGCCAGATCGCACTGGCTCTTCCTATCCCAACTTACCCACCTGAGAAAGCAGGACACAAAGAACTAGGAGAAATTAGACCCTGACATATGTAAAAGCAAAAAAGTAGCTTTTTAAAGCCTTCTTAATTTATCTAAAAAGCTGAACAGACATGCATTTTTTTAATAAAAATCCCATTCCAAGTCTTTCTGTAATTCCCTTCAGATACAGAATTATACAAATCACGTTGGAGGCATGAAGAACTAGTTTTGAGTGCCTGACTTAGTATATTTGATGGTTGATTAAAAACTTCTAAGTTACAGAGCACTCTTTTTATTAAGGTTTCTTTGATAATTAGCTAGGTTGGCACAGTAAAGAACACTTTGTTTACAAAGATCTTTACAGCCCACACTAATCTGCTTAAAAAACAGTATCTAAGAAGAATGTTTTTCTTTAGTATTTCTAATTGCTTTTTCCCCAACTCTGTTTTATGACTTTATGACAAGATAATATGAGAAGCAGATGGAAACTGAAGCGAAGCTGGCTAACAGTTCACTTATCACAGAGTAAAGATTGGACAAATTATTTCCTTGTCTATTCAATCAGTCAGGCAGACATATGCAATATACACTGAAGTATTAATTTGAAAAGATCAGATACATTACCAGAAAGCTAAAACAAAGTTGGTGGGGATCCACCAACGGATGTCCTGGGACATACAAGTCCTAATTTAAAAAAAGGAGATAAAAAGCCAGGGTCCTGCCCATTTTAACTTTAGAACATATTCATAGGTTGAAAACTATTTGCTCCCTATGACAAAAATATAAAACTTGTAGGATTTGGAGTCAAAGGGACAAAGCAACATCTGGCATAAGACACAGGCACAGCTTTGCAGAATAAAGATGATGATTTTCTTCCACACCATTAAACCAGACAAGGTTAAATTTAACACTGTTAATCTCAGTGTCTGCAGGACTACAAACAGTGGACAACAAAAACAAGGCAACATATTTATGATGCAAGTGTTCTTTATGTACCCTACAATACCATCCCTCACCCAAACAGAATTCAGCTGGTTTCTTGCCTGTGCTGCATTCAAAATGAAATGGTGGAATAGGTGTGTTGGACTGCTGAAGTTTCAGTTATGTGTATGTAAAGGAAAGACTTCATAAAAAAACCATGTTATGTCCTGCCACAAGCTTAAAAACAAACTGAAAGTTGGGGGGTGGGGGGGGGTTACAATTTAATAAAAAGGAACAAAAGCATCAGATTGCATTTGTAGCAGATCTCTAAAGGATTTTTTCTCTTTGCTTAAAACATTTTAAAATATTAAGATAGTTAATTATTTCTTCCTCTAAACATTAAAGTCTTCCCATGTGTAAAGTAAGAGAAGAATAAGAAGTGGGACTTATCTCCAGACAAGCAGCAGCATGGAAACTGTGTTGATATAACACCAAGGAATCATCCTCATTATTTTCAATGTATGAACTGTCTGTAGCGTGAAGGCTATTTCTGAAAGTTCATTTTTTGCAGATTCAGATTATAAAAATACTTGGCACTTTCATATTGCCTCATATTGAGAAGTGTTGTACATTTCATATCATGTTGGAACTGTAGTTTTATCAATTATAATTGTGCATCTATTTTGCAGATGTGCTTGTACACAAAATAAATGAAATATTCCCCATTATCAAGATAAATTGATCCTCTCAGGTCTGGCTCTCGTTTATTTAAAGACTTTACAATTTTACTACTTAAGAGAAAGTCCTACAGAGGTGTTATCTCACCATTTATATTTTCTCAACACTTATGATACTGCTATCACACTCTTAAAATAAGAAAAAAAACAAACCAGCTTGCATCATGATCCAGACCAGACTTATTCTGGGGTAGGTTCTTTCCCTCTACACACACACACAACAAAAAACAAACAAACAAACAAACAAACAAAAAAGAAAGAAATTGTTTTGTCCTGTGTTTGACTGTACCACTGAGTGGAGAAAAGATGCTCCAATAAGAATGGGGATTTGGGGGTGATAGTAGAAGGAGGAGGAAACAGCTCCCTTTAAAATCTCAACAAGGGCAAAATTTTAAAAGCTACGTTTGCAAAATGTGTACAAAAACATTAAATGATCCAAAACATTACCAGCAACATTTTTAAGGGTAGTTATTATGCTTTTAAATTTTGTATTAAATTATGATGCATTAGCTTGTTACTTTGAATATGACTCAGTATGCACAGAACAGATTACTGGTGCATTTAATGAGCCAGAGGAAGTAGTAGCATGAACATGAAGAGATTGTTTTACATTGTAGAGTACGAGCTATTTGATATTTCCAACACAGTACAAAAGAAAGCTTCTCTGTAGATTGTTCATGGTTCAGTTAACATCACTGAATATCTAATACCTCCAACTCAATTAATTCTCACCTGATTAAGATCAGTCTGATATTCAAACTAAATCATCTCTCCAGTCAAGTAGAAATCAATATTTCTGATTTTACTTTTAAATTGCAACAACAAATGACATGCATCGTCAGTATGCTAGGAGTAGCTTTCCTATTCTAGCCTTCTATGGCATACATAACACAGCTGATTAAAGAATTATTCTAATTTGAGCAACAATATATATAAGGCAGATTAATTTGAATAGAAGGAGATAGCATGAAATAATTAAATGCATGTTATACAGGGCAAAGAGAAAATTGACATAAAATAACCTTGATTCTTTCAAGTGAACTTCTGTTATCAGATCAAATACTTTGTCTCTGCAAATATTCATGTCCTATAACATAAAAATCATATGCTTTCCATTTTCCTGCTCCTCACCAGCCCCCCAAAATCTGCTCCATTTCAGCTTTTTTAGCTGCAGGCGTCTATCCTATGAAAGATGATCAATACATACTAGCACACAATACAGGACTGGGGAGCAGAGAATCCCAGGAATTCAGGAATTTTAAGGAAGCAATATTCATCCTCCTGGCCAATCTTTTCCAGGGCACTCTCAGCATAGAAAAGCAGCTTTATCTTGAAGTACAGAGTGCAAACAGAGGATCCCCCAGCAAACCACAGCATCTCTGGCACTCCAAAATAAAATGCAGAAACCTCCTTCATCTTCTGACTGAGGTGAACATACAGCAGGAGAGGAACATCAGGAAGGCAAACAGCACAACTGTGATCTGCAGAAGAAGAATGTTTCCCAAAAAAACCCTAGAAACTGTCTCAACACAACGCCTTGGGATAAAGAAAGCATCTTACCAATATCCTGGAAATAAATCTGAAGACTTAGCTTTAGGGGACATTGAGAGATGAGAAAATAACATAGTGGATCAAAGGGCCTATTTGTCCTGTACACCATGTTTCTCTGACGGCAGTAATAGCTGCTTTAAAGAAATGTGTCAGAAAGGCTACATTATGGAAAAAGATCTTCTCAAGTGAAGTTTCTTCCTAATCCCTATCAACTGTAAGTTTGGCTTATTACCTTGAAGCAAAAAGTTCTCACATGCCCTTCAAAACCCTTAGGGTGCCCTACATGGTGAGTCTAAATGGACAAGCATCCAAACCAAGAGGATGAAAGAGGGGGAAAACTTCCTGAAACCAGAAAGGTATATACTCTCTTGAAAATCTCTCTGCCCCGACCCACTCAAGTCCTGCTAAACTCCCCACTATTGCAATTGTAGTTATTTGTTTCATACCATGAGTGCTTTTTTCATTAGCAGGTTTTCAAAATCCTGCTGCAAAAATAAATTGGCCTCAAAGTATCTCTCAGCTGGATACAGAAACAGGCCAGAGCAGTAGGGAGCAAAGGCACTCTACCCAGAACAAAAATGTTTGAGAGTTGGTTGGGGTTTTTTTCAGTACATCCAGTTACTCTCTCTGTAAACCCCACCTACCTACCTAGGAACAAGAGTCTCCCGAGTTCTCATGTCCTACATCCACTGATATTACAAGGATCTAGGTTTGGTCAGCTGCTTACAATGGGCTTTTAAAATTAATACAGGATATCAATGGCCTATTTAAACATTCTGTTTCAAAAATTATTAAAATATATCTATATAGGGTTTAAAAAAAAAAACACAATACCACAGCAGTTCTGAAAACTGATGTAAGGCACATAGGGATCCTCCAACATCAGTTAATTCAAAACTCATTGCTCAGCTGCTGATCTTTTTCTTACAGAAATATTAGCAGGGTTTCTCTTGTTTTGAAAGCCAACAATCATTAAAGACAGAATTTGTGGGGGAAAAAAAGAGGATCTTAAGAAACTACCATCAAGGAATGACAAGCACATTCACGGAAGCCATGAACCATGAAGATACAGTCCCATTCCCATGTGATGCAGAGGCTTGTGCTGGGGGAACCTCTCTCACCAGACTACCAACATGTGTCCTGCAGTTCAAAATTTGCTACCATTCAGACTGAGAACTGTGGATGTTTCTAAGAGGCATAACCAGAAACCTCAAGCAGCAGCAGAGAAGCCCTTCTGTCTGTCCCAAATAACCCACACTTATCCACAGCGGATTGTTGGACCTTTTCTTTCCAATTTTATAATAAGCACCAAGAAACAGAGAATGGAACTGAAAAGCAAAGTTTAAGAAAGAGAATAACTGTTTTGTTTAAGAAAAACACATAAAACAAGCTGAGGAACACAGCTAAACACAGCAATTCAAGCCAGCCCAATCAGTTCAACTAACAAAACCCAGACAAATACCTAAAAGTATTAACAAAAATATGCCAGATTAAAGTAATTAAGCATTAAAAAAAAAAGTTCTGAAAATAACATACACGTGCAATCTCAGGATACTTTAAGGAGCATTTCGTTCTGCTAGTTCTGCCATTAGGACAAGGGCAGGTCAGCTCTGCTCATTCTATGTCCTGCACATATGGGATCTGACTCAAATGTCTTCTTGGAGACAAGAGTTGGAAAGACTAAAGTTGGTTTTCAGTTTCATATGAATACTGAATGCACACATGAAACTTGACTAGGAAAAGTGTTTTCCTAAGAGTCACAGAAAAGAACAGAAAAGAACATATACCTTAAATGTCAGGCAGTGCTTTCCTGGCTATTGCTAAATTATGAAATACTGTGAAAGACAGAATTTATTAGCAATATATGTTTAGTCACTAGAATTTCAAAAGAACTTGGACTGTAACAGCAAAAGGAGCTTTGGCAGAGATGATAAAGAGAAATGTCTACGTGTTAGTTTTGGTGCCATAGACCTGATCTGATCTTCCTTCCTGGATATACGGAGTTGTCAGCATTTTCTGTATGCATGAGTATACACACCTACCTACATATGTGTGTGCACACGTTTTGCCCCAAACACACAGGAATCTAGTACACTGTCATATTTTTAAGTAAATTCCAGCAACCCAGCTCTATAAGAGCTACAAGTCCTCCTGCTTCTGACTAAGCAAGACAGGCAGAGCACAGCAGTACACAAGAGGGTTATGTCCTCAGAAGACACAGGAGAAATAGCAAGGGCATAACTATTATGTATAAAGCTTTACAGCGACTACTTTGTCAGTCAAGGCAGATTTAAGTGCTCAAAGATGACAATCTGCTGGGCTAAGCAGGCAGATTTTTCCAGAGAAACAGACCTCCTTTTCTTCCTAGTGAAATTACAAAAATCGACACTTTTAAGTAAAGTAAGCACATTGCTGCGAAGCATTTTATTTGTGTAAATCATGATTTGTCCACTAAAGAAACTTGCCTGAGGAATGCACTTGTCAAGTACAAGCATCACCTTCTCTAAAAGGCTTCAGGTAAAGCAAGCCCAGCAAACACAGCCACCTGGTTAAACTGCACTGGTTTCAAACAACTGCTTCCTTTAAGACTGCCTTGATCTAATTTTCCTGCCACCCTGCAGTAAGTATCCCTGACATCAAGCGTTACCATACCAGGCGCTGGAAGAGGCAGAACTGGAACAAATGCAAGTTCCCCCATGGCTACTGTCTGTCATTGCCCGCTTTTATATAAACAAGTGCATCCAGCCTGAGCTGTGCAGAGCAGCCTCTCCTCTGCCTGTCCTCCCGCCTCCTTCGGGAGCTGCCGAGGCAGGCAGGGACAGCTGAGAAGTTCGGATAACAGATGATTTAAAGAAACAACACCCCTCCCTCTGTCCCACAGCGACTGACTCTTCAGCTGAACTCTAAAGGCAAAATATATCTGTTTCTCAAAAACAGAGCTTCACGGAGTGGAAGAAGTAACAGTAATGTCCTTCTACCACACGGTGGGGGTAGAGCAGGGCGTTTATATCACTCCTGAGGAGGCATTTGCCCAGCTATTCCACCATGACACCAGCTCTCACTTACACCGTGCTGTGCCAGGGACCCTTCCTTTCCCACTGCCCCTGTTCAATTTAATGGACTTCCAAAACAACCTATTTAACTCAGAGCTCCAATACTGAAGGTTGGTGGTAGCAGTAATAGGAGTTCTCGCTCCTCTGAATGAAACAAAATATCCTCTAAAAAAACTTGAAACTGGTTCCTGGGTTCCAGCTGGAGGGTGAGATGGGGCATAGAGAATACGGTCAAAATCTCAGATCTTTTGAGTACACAGAATATTTCCAATATATGGAATATAAAATATTTATACAGTTATTAGAAGAGGAAGTTACTTTCCCTCACAGGTCACAATTCATCCCCAACCACTACTCCAACATCTCCAAAACAGTTATCATGTACTTACCCTACTTTCCAGTAAATGCCTTTTTTTTCCAAAGTTTTTCCACAGGCTGGTGTGGAGGCAGGAATTCTTCACCATGGAGAATTCCTGCTGAAGAATTCCTGCTGATTGAGGTACTACTGAGTGCTAGTAAGGATGACAAAACCAAAGCGCAAATTTTCCAGGGGAAAAAAAAATTCTGCTGTGTTCATATTCTAAAGTGAACAGTCAAGAGTAACTTGACCCCTGCAATTATGGCCACCATGTGATAAAGTACATAAACTTACTTTTTCAAATAAAATTGCATCATTGACTATGGAAGCATTTAGAATTTCTGACTACCCTACTCATTTCATGATTTTGAAGAAATTACTTTAAATCATGAGGCAAGAAAGCACACTATCAAAACTTAGCAATATCTGGAAATTTGGTAGTAACTGTAACATTTATCTTTCATCTTCTAAAGAAGTGCAATAACCAGGCACATTTCTTCAGAATAAAAGTTGTAATTTTGAAGACAATAAAATAAAATACTGGTAGAGAGGGAATTTACAAACAAGTCTTTGATAAATCTACAAAGCAAAACAAAATGCACCAGAAACTAGGTAGGAAAACTCCTCAAAAGAGAGAAACTGTGTTGCAGTGTAAAGCTTAATAGGCAAATGGCATAAAAATCTGTGTGAGAACATTGACTTTACTAGCACAAATCCAGGTGTGATTTGGTACACTGAAGCCTCGGGGACATGGCTCTACCTTCTGAACGTTGATTACGCTGTGCTCCTCAAGCTGTATGCAGAGGGATTCAAGTTTGGCAGGAGGGAGTTGTTTAAGTGCATCTATTCTGCCTGCTCCAATTATCTTGTTTCTGACGCAAAAATGTCTTAGAGTATCAACATACAAATACAACATAAACAGTGTTATGAAAGAAACAGCAAAAACAATCACATAGATGAGGTTTCCATTTTTAGAAAAACAACCAAACTCTTATGAATTTATTTAGCAATTGTTAAAATAAGTATGTTAACAGTGCATCTGCTACAAAATCATGGGCAAAGGAGGTACTGAAAATTAAGACAAGGGGACATGTACATGTAGCTCCAGTTTAGAAGCCATTTGTCACTTCTTCCTATGGCATGAGGATACTTCCAATGAAATACCACACACCTATTCAAGCAATCAAGAACTGACTAAGTTTATTCCTAACACATTCAATCACAGACCAATATCAGGGCTCAACCTGCTGTAAGACCAGAAGTGACAGAAGACCCCTGTGCATCATTCAGTGGCAGCTGAGGACACAAGAACCTGAGCATTCAGCAGCTGGGACATGAACAGAAACTGAGTGAGGGTCCTGGTGCTGCCACTACAACCCCTGTGACTTTTTGTTTTCTGTTTATTTAGGACTGAAAGTAAGGACTTTTCCTGGTTGGGACTTCAGTGCTATGACTGGCTGACTGTGAGTGCATTCTCCACCAGTACAATGAGACTAAAAAGAACCTAATGTGGCTAAAAATCTTTCCTCCATTTTCTGGGTTTTGAACTAAATGAGTTTTACTCACTGAATGCAGATGTACACATGCCTCTATCACCACAGATTTGTCAGCATGTAAGTTTTTTCCAAAGACTTGTCTCACCTTTATTCTGAAAGAAGAAAAAACACCCAAAAGCTAGCATATGCTGTATTAATGTAAAACCCCTAGAGGGCAACTAAGCTTCAATTTCAACCTGCATAAATATTCAGCTCCTTAACTAGTTTACAGATTATGTAAACTATTTTCTTCAACCTTGTTTTTTTTTCCCCTCGTTTAAAAGAAATGAATCCTTTTCATTCTCAAATCACATTATTGCTGCCTATTTAGTGTAAGTTAATCACCACTGCCCAACTAGAGACCGAGTCCTCAACCCAACAAAGCTCAAATGCGCGCAAAAGAGAACAATAAAGAAAACACATGCAAAGGCTTCATTTAAACAAAGACAGAAAACAAGCATATGAAAGTCTGAAATCACTTTCTTTGCATTAAAGACCTTTAACAATACGTCTTGTTTATTATTCAGCTTAGTATTAATTTATTGCATGGCATCTGTTTTCTTGTACAGCAGTCTGGTTGCAAGTCTCAAATTTATAAATCGAAGTTTACACTGTTAAGATTATTTGCCTGTTTTCCCCTACATACTAAGATTTCAGCCTTACATATTTGGTGACCAAAAAAAAAAAAAAAGGCAATGAAATAGAAAGCAAGATGTCAGATTAGTTATGAAAAATGGCTTCATTTAGATTTTGGTCTTTAGCTAGAGTCCAGCACTGCTGCCAGCGGTGAAAGTTAAAAAAAAAAAAGGAAAGTAATTGGAGCCACAAAAGTAAGCCTATATTCAATTACAAGTGCTCTTCCCAAATTTTAAACTGGTAACCAGCGTACAGCTGAGCCTTGTTTGCCATGAACCAGCAGGCAGCAACTGCCTTTCCCCTACTCTGATCAGATCTTGTTGGGAGCTGAAAGACACTTACTATCCTGCCAGTCCACACCTGCACAGAACCTGCAGACACATTGATGCTTTATGTTAGAGAAGGCACTAACAAACCAATGGGATTCCCAAGATATGGAAGTAACCAGAGACAGACAGGAAAAAAACAGCTCAAAGAAATCCTTAGGAAATGCTTGCAAAGTTCAAGAGTTTCTACAAGGCTTTTGCAGAAGATCAAACACCCAAACAAAACCTGATAGTACTGCCATCCTTGCTTTATGCATACCAATGCAATGTCACATAGGCTGAACAGAGACTAAAAATGACTACCAGTAGAAAACACTTTACCTCGTTTTAGCCACCTAAAATTTCCATGTCCCACCCAAAGCTGATTCTGAAAGTACCCTCCTGTGCTTGTTGCCTTGAGCTTTGACAAGGAAGGGGTAAGGGGACAGGGAAGAGGTAGAGAGGACTACAACTGGGGTGAGATGTCTCCCACACTACATGACTTAACCAAAAAATCAAAGGAGGAGTTTGAGGAGCTGACATAAGTCTCTAAGGGTGTTCGACTTATAAGGGTCTCCTCTCTGAACACTGCAGGACAGGGTGAAGTAAATTCTATTCCACTTGAGCTTTGAAAGACTGCAGAAGGGAGAAGAGGAAGGCTAGACTCTGTTTCTTACTCAGATTCATCCCCTCTGATTGCCTGAAATACAACAAGCTTTAGGTATTCATTCTGACTTTTTTGTCACAAGTTCAGCCAAGGCTTAGAGACCTGAGGACTTGACAACTATTAGTACAAAAATGCCCAAGTAAAATATTATTGTACAATCAGTTCAGGTCTGGACACACAAAGTTTGTAAGTACCAGATGTCTTTATAACACAGCAGAACCCTGTCATCAGTGTATCAACCTTACAATCAAACTGAAGATGGTGATTATATTGCATTAGAAACAAGGAGATTCTACCTGCTTCACACAAAAGAATTACAGTCACTGTTACAATTTACTACTTATGTGAAATGGATCTGGCTGAACCTGATACCACAACCCAAACATTGTTACCTTTAAGTACTTTTAACACATTTCCCAGAGGCGATTATTTCTCCTCTTTATTAGAGTGGCTGAACTACTTTCAGGCAAGCCAAGTCAATGCAACTCAAACATTAGGGCCACAGAGATCTGAACAGCAGGTCTGGAACAAACAGCACTGCACTGAAACCACTGCAGAAAAGAAAATCATGAGACCAGAACAGTTCATCTGGTGGGAGAAGGTAGTCAAAGCAAAAGTCCACAATTCTGTTAAATATCTTCCTTCTACAGCAGTGCAAATACTATTTTTGGGGTTGTAATTTACTAAGTATTCTCTGCCCAACAATGAATGTTGCTAAATGGTTTGTGCACAGTCAGTAAGTAGTATTTGCATGAATTTGACAGCAGAGTGAAGAGCACAGATTCCTCCAAAAGTATCTTGGTTTAAAACTGCTGAAGTTTTATAGTTACTCAACAGATGGAGCATATCAAAATGAACACACACCAGTCTTGCTGAAGCAAAAGCATCTTTTCCACACCATTTGCACTCTCCACAAAGAACTCAAAACTTCCTCAAGCTGTCTGGAATGTATAAAATTAAATATAAAAAAAAATCACACATATATACATGAATATGCTTTTTAATTTCCTTTAAGTTGGAATAGTTTTCAAAAGCACAGGGACAACTCTATTACAAAGAAAAAGCTGAAGAACCATTAATACTACTACTCAACTGTCATGAAGTGTTGTTACATGTAGCTAATATAAAATATTTTAAACATAGGGCTTTTGATGTAAGTCATTGAAGACACCAGAAAAGCTGTGAGCTCTTCTAGCACCCCATTAAAGATTAGTTAATTACTAATTAAATCTTAAGTTAAATAACCCCAAACGCTATACCATTCTTTTGCATTCCTCTTTTCCATATTCTATGGAGAGCAAAGGTAAATTTCTGTTCATTAACTAGATAGATGCTGAAGCCTACATTTAAGGCAAAAAACCCCAAACCACTCAGAAAAGACATGCAAAGAAGCACAAGGAGGAAATCAGGAAAGAACAGAAATGACAAAGATTATTTACACTAGAGAAAAATAAAGAGTTCTTTTCACCATTGGCCTTATGAATCATTTTGACTGGGCTGTCGGAGTCACAGTAGAAAATTATCACACCAAAAGCAGGAGAAAAAAGTAATGAGCAACAAAGTTTGAAGTTGCAGACTGTGGTCACTCTTGTTCACTGGGTATAATTTTCTTCAAGCTGAAAGCACAAGTTCTCCTTCTGAATTTAAATGTAATTTTTAACATCACAGCATTAAAGATTTTGGGTGTCTGTGTTTAAAATACTTCATGCTCCTGAAAACAGCTGAAAAGAGCTCTGGAATCTCAGGATTCAACACCTTCCCTAAGCCATTTTGGGGACTCTGATAGAAATAGTTTTCCAGGATGGTTATTGAATAAGTGTTAAGTATTTTATTTTTCTTTTTCCTTTTTGCCTGTTTAACGTAAATCAGATCATCCTCTTTCTTCCATTTGAAGTGCTGCTTTTATTCAGATCACTGCCAGGAATCTGTCCAATGTATGAGAACCCAAACTGCTTGATATACAAAGAAAAATTAGTTCAGGCATTAAATCCCAAAAAAACTTAGAAAGCAAAAAGCATTCTTTGAATGGTAGAATAAAACTAAGCACTGAAACAGGCCGTAGTAGCTTAAACATGAACCAGATTACAGGACAAACACAGGCATACTAGGTATGGCCCCAAGAGAAGATGATGGCCCAAAATGTCTTCCCAAAGTCCTTTGCAACCCTTTCATGCTTGATAAATGTGCCCTCCAAGGGCATCAGGTTTGATAAGCATTTCACAGAACTGAAGTTCGTTCTTTTGAAGCACAGTTAGACCAGTCTAGATTGCATCAAGAAGTATTACTTTCAACTGTCTAGGTCTTTCCACATTATAGACTTTCTGTACATTTCCCACATATTAAACCATAGCATTCAGAAGTTCTTTTTGCAAACACTATCTGTGTCACCCTAAAATAACTTTTAAAAAGTCTGACAGTCTACAGCCATAGGTGAGATCACATCTCAAGCCACAACTTTGCAGTGCTTTATCTTCACCAACTTCACGAGCATCCCATTACAGCAAAGAGCATGGGACATTTCTGTCACCAGGAAACAAAGCAGGACCTATATCAAGTCTGGCATGCAAATGTAACAATAATTTTTTTTTATTCTGTGCTACAAAAAGGATTATTTAAGCATCCCTGAAATATGTTGTTGATCTGAAAGCTTGAAGGGCATTATTTAGTGCATATTGAAGAGGAGGGAAAAGTAGAATAACTAGAATCTCCTTGGGAGATTCCAGATCACAGCCAGAAAGAAAGAAAACTAAAAAGAGTACAACATTAAGGGTGATAAAAGCAATACTAGGAAATCCAGAACTTGAATATCAGAAGCTCCAAAAAAGGCATTAGTGACTTAAAGAAACCTTTCTTTATACTTATTTTAGGAAAAAGATAAGAAGGCAGATCTCTTAATACCATAATTAAACTCCCAAATTCCCTACAACCATTTCAACTCCTTCCCAATACAATGAATAAATACTAAGAGAAGAATCTGTTCACTCCATCCAAGGGAAATTTTCACACACAGGTCTTCTACATTTTCTTCTTCAAAATTCCTCCTTTCCTACTCACTAACCCATCAGCATGACTACCTTCCCTCCTTTCCACGATTCCTTTCAAATCCTTTACTAGTATTCCACTCAAACCTAGGATACAGCAGTTAAACTGCTTTTCTTGTTCCCTGATCATAAATTTAAAGCCTTATCCATACCTCCAAAGCTCTTTACAGCTCTAGCAGTCCTTGATCATCCCTTTTCCTATCCTCTGATCAGCTCTGCAGCTCTTAATTCCTCATCCAAAATACCTCTCACCTTTCTGTTACATGATTACACTTCCTGTAGAGGCATCCATCCTGATTTGGGGCAGCAAACGCTCCAGGTGCTCTTTTCTGCAGGACTGTTACAAATAAAATTTAGAGGGATGACAATACAGCACAGTGTTTTATGACCTTTCAATACTGTAGCCTTTACTCCCTTCTTAGGCATCAGACTTTTAAGTAAAACACTCTCCAGAGCACAAATCTCCCTACTCTTTTTCTAGGCAGTGCCACAGAGACAACTGCTGAAAAGCATTTACAACTGCAACAAAACTAAATTTGGGGGTGGGAAAGAGGGGGATTATTTTTTGTTGTTGTTATTAAAAGGACCTGAAAAACAATGTACAAGAACATAGTTTTATTCAGCAACAGACAACACTGTCTCTAGCATTAAAAAAAACACTTGTGCATTGTCAGTGTTGTTACCACAGGACCCATTAACTTCTACATCAAAGAAAAAGTGCTAAAGGGACAACTCCCTCAGTTTGAGCTAAGCAATCTTTAGAACTACTGCTCTACATGTAAGAGGAAGCTTAAAATGTTTCCATCCCAAAATAGGATAAAAATTTGAGATTTCATTGTTTTCAGAAAACAATGAAGAACACTTATTAGACCAAAAAGCATGAAGAACACTTAAAACACCACATCTTGTTGAAAGTGTGTGTAGCTGCCAAACTATGTTTCAACTTTGTGTTCCCTTATTGCCTGATAAGACCTGCGATTCCTGCCCTTTTTTTTTTTTTTTTGACTGGTTCTGCTGAGTTGTAACATTCTACACAAAATATGTACAACAGGTATAGGTCTCCAACATGCAGGAGATCAAAACTACAACTCTCATAATCCATTGTCTCATTAAATCAAAGCATATTAAGTAAAATCACAACTCCTATTCTGATTTCAATTTAATATTAATTCCTGTTGAGCTTCATTTCAGTTTCTGAGATTTGGATAAGCAATATTCTTTGGCAAATACACTTATCAACTTAATGGGTCTTCTAAAGAATGGACAGAAGTTTTTCCCTATCACCTTATGCTGAATACAAGGTCAATATATTGTTTTTAGGCTGCATGAATGCTCACTATTTACTGTATTTCTGAATTCACAGATGCAACATTTTGATCAAACTAAGTTTTATTTTCCACTGCTGAACCTAATGGTACCTATACAACACATTCTGACTTCTACAGCTGAAAAATAACCTATTTTCTGTGTGAAACTAACCCAAGGGTAATATTAATAATTCATATACAACATAAATATTTATACACAGGCAATGATAATATAGCATGACCTCTTAGAAGTATTAAGATTTATTTACACTAACTGCTAACTGTGTAATTGTTGAATGTAGTATCTAAGAGGGGTTTATAATGCAAAATTTCGGAGCAACAATTTCATACATTGTTAAGGACAGGCAGCTAAAACAACAGCTACTGTGAGTCACATGAACTGCCACTGCTCTGTCCACCCACGCCACACTAACACCTCACTGTAACACTCTAACACCGCGCCCATAGGTTATTGCCGCCATCAGAAGGATGCAAAAAACCCCTCACAGAATCCCAAGTTTGTGCTCCCTTGCTGGTAATAAGAATGACAGACACAGAAGAATTAAAATGTGTCAAGTGGAAAAGAAAACTATAAGATCAGCAAACACTGTGTATGACAGCTAGGAAAAGGCATTAGTCAGGGGCTGGAACAGCACCCTCACCCTTCTGTCGGGAGAAGAACTTGACCATGTCTCCTCCACTCCTCCCCTCACATGGTTCCCTAAAGACTGATCTAAATACCATGAAATACCCCAAGATCATTAGATACAGGTAAGGATGCATTTCTCTATTTCCACAGTTTTTTAGCAATCTTACCTCACCAGGACCCTAAGACATGAAATCAGCTATTCAACCTAACACTGTAGAGTGCTCTAGTGGAGAACTGGAAATAATCAGAGCACATAAAAGGCATATACATCAATGTTAGCATCATTTCTGAAGAAACAAGTTTGGAGAAATTATGATAGAGAAGAGACTTTTAAACTTTTCTCATCAATGGGCATAGAATTTCCAGGTACAGAAGTCAAATGAAGGCAGTAACAATGTTTCAGCTTCAATGGGGAATTTGTCAGGGAGTAGTAATATGACTAGAGGGTGGTGATGATGATTTGGATGCTAAAGGGTGGTGATGATGATTTGGATGCTTAATTTCAAGTTCAACTCTTCCAACAATCCAAGAAATTATACAAGAGGACAAAAGCAATTAGTTTTTTTCTTTCCTTATATACAATTAAAGTACTCTCATTCTGCAGATGTTAAAACAATCTGGAAGAATAGTTTTCCTCCTAAAACTGGATTACCAACTGAATACCATAATACAATAATTGTATTTCTCCATAAGAGCTACAGAAGAAGCAAACCTACTGTTAAACTTTCAGCAGTTAGCTTGGTGAGTGCTCTTGTCATGGATATTACTACCATGTACTACAGTAATCCAAAACCACACAGGTATCTTCTTTTTACACCAGCATTTATTAACATGCAATTAATCTGGGCTATATTAATATATTTATGTTGGACAGAGAAATCAATTTGAAATTCAGGATCTTAGCTGAAAACCAATAAAATCTGCAACTTGAGAAAAGCAAATTGAAAGACTGTACAAAACACAGGTAACCTCTTGAAGTTCTCATCTATGAGCTCTGAACTACCAATATCACTTTAATATCTATACATAAAAATCTCTACCAGGTAAGAGAATCAAAATCAAAACAGGGCTTGTAAGATATGGCAACCTGGCTGAAATTGATATTCATTAAAGTACTCTTTGCATGAATAGGAGCATTTGGACTCTGTGGTCTTTATCAGAGCCCCAGCTGGTAATGGTTGAAGGTTAATGCCTTACCCCATTCTGTTCAATTTTCTGTCCTAATTAGTCCTCTAAATCTATAGCTGTGAGCACCAAGTGTCTGTGCTCAAAAGAAACTAATTAATGCTAGCAAATTAGATCAAGTCCAAAGATCCAACAGCCAAACTCTTAAATGCTCCTTGTTAATAGGAAGTGTAGCTGTCAATAACTGCTGTTGGTGGCTATAATGAGGCCTCTTTCTTTCACTGAAAGTGATTTCATTTCTCTTTGTCCCTGTAAAAGCTGTTCCTTTCCCTAATAAATAAAAAAAAATAAAAAAATAAAAAACCCCACACAACTAAGTTGCAGTGGTAAAGCCAGCAGCAGTCTGACCCATTTCTTGTCATCAGCTGGGTTGAAATGACATGGGCATTGGGAAGAACAAAAATAATCAAACCAGGCAAGTTCCCTCCCTGAACATTTTCTTCAAAGTGCTCAAAACTAGTTAGAACACTGAAATTTCTATCATCAAGCAAGACAATATGCCTTCATATTTATTTTCTATATATTAGCTTAGGGTAGTTCATGCTGTTATCATTCACTCAAACAAACAAACAAACACACACAAATCTAGAATCTCATTTCTTCAAATTCTAATTTACATATAGCTGTTCTCTCTGCCCAGTTTGTTGGAGCAAAGCTCAATATACCATAATCCCTCTAGAGATTGTATTAATTCACATAGTTAAATGTGATGAGAGCAAATTTTCATTGGAAATATATAGCACTGAATATTTTTTTCCAAAATAAAAGCTATTGTGTGCAAATAAGAGCATCATATAAAAATTCAGCATCCTACTCTCAAGGAATGCAAGCCAGAAAAAAAGCTCATAGCAATTTACTATTAGTACTAAATATAACTGTACACTACCAAAACATCTAAAATAATTTAAATAACTGACTACTGCACAACACATAAAACATAATGTAATATTAATAGTTTCATATAAGGTCATGTGGTCACACAATATGACTATAATATACTTCAATATTCAGATAAAAAAATATAGCAACAGAGGACAACAGTTTTCCTCCATTCTCCACCTGCAGTTTTGTTGCTGAATTGAAACTATGTTCTCAAATTATACTAACCTTCCTCTCACAAAAAATGGAGTTGCAGAGAATAATGCAGCAATTTTTTTTCATCCTCCTAAGAGAAGGCTATTGTGGTCATAAAAAATCTGCAATTCTTCCACTGTAACTCTCAGGCTTTCCACCAAACTCTGAATAATATGGACATAAGCACATGCAAGCAATTTCTGATCACAGCAGCTCAATTTAAAAAAAGGTACAAAACACAGGTAGCTGTCATGTTAACTCATTGATTTTTATCAGTCACTTGATCTTTTTGCTTTGGTCAATTAGAAGATCACTGTGTTCCCACATACTGCTAGGAGATGTGAACTTGAAAAAAAATTGTAAGGACTATATTTTCACAATGATGCAAAGTGGATGAGCAAAGCTCAGCTGTAAATGGTGATTTTAGTTGTAATTTAATTTAATTTAATAAGACAAGAACACTTGTCAAATTTTTTAAGTAGAGCTGTCATGTAATTTCCCTCTACTATCAGTGTTAGCATCTTCTGATGTCAGAACTGTAGGTACCAACAGGTTAATCCTCCCTCAGCATTCAACAAGGGTTGGCAACAATTAACAGAACTCAGTCTGCAATACCAGGGAAAGTAAGAAACATCAAGCAAAATTTGCTAAGGATTTCACAGATTTCATTATCAGCATTTCTGATAGGAAAGTATGTATAAAAAGAATGGATTTTTTAAGAAGGAGTATCTAAAGGTGTGCTTGGGCACTTAAATGTACAGCACCACACGTAGTTCAATCAGAAATTTCTTTGGATTTATGGACCTTGCTATGTCAGGTGTAAGGGTCATGGTCTAGAGCAGGTGGCCCCTAGGGGGACAGAGATAATGTCAGTGACAGGACTGTTGAGTAACTGCACATTATCAAAACTCCTGATGACACTGGTCATGTTCAACTGTAGAGAAGCCTGCAGTAGTGTTGCATCCCATCATCTTCACTAAGAATCAACACGAGCCCTGAGGAGGAGAGGGCTAATGGGAAATCTGGAGAATGGGAGGAGGATGGTTGCTTGGAAATGTCCTTTTCCAGCCACACTTTCCAAACCATTTTTAAAGCCCTGCCAAGTATTATGAGATTTTTTCAGCAATGTAACTCCAGTTGCTATAATTACACAGCTCCTCCAGACAACAGAACCAACAGTGTTCTCCAGTGAAAGTCCTCAACTCAGTACAAGGAGAAATATCTTCCTTGTGTCTCCCTCATAAAAAATTTTAAATAGATCAATAATTTTGTTTTAAAGGACAGAACAACCTGTCATCTTGATCAAATGGATGGCACCCAGAATATGCTTAAAATAAGAAATGGCTACCTTTACTTCACCATCTTTCTAATGGTAGAACCAGGCTGAACTATCTGTCCCTGCAGTGATCCTGAAAATACTGTAGGTCTATTTCCTATTGAATCCTTCAATCATACAAAGGACTCTCAGTTACAGAAGATGTTTGCCAGTCCTCTTCATGACCTTAAGGGCCCAAATCCAGATAATGTGACAGTAATAGACAACAAAATTCAGAGGAAAGAAGTTCAGAACTTAAACCCCTTGTCACTGGAGCAAGTTGCTCTTTTCCCAGGAAAAACAAAAAGGTTGTGAGGTTTTGGAAGGTGGACAGAAATGCTTTACAATACAACCAATACACAGAACATCTACGATACATATAATACAGAATTAATTTAATGAATGACTCTGTGACCCAGTAATTTCTTTTTGGGATCTCAAGTCAATACAACTTCTTCAGAGTCTAAACTCACAACATCTCAAAGTCAGTCAGTCATTTCTGTTTTCCAAGCCAAGTAACCCAAAATTAAATCAAATTAAGCTGACAGACCAATTTGGTGTATTTCTGTTACTAAAAAAACCCCATCAAGTTCAGTTTCAGAATCTGTAACTTTGGACAGCAGAGTAAGTGCTCTCAAGAAATTAGACAAACTTCTCTGCAGAAATGATTAAGAAACAACCACAGCTCTTGCAGCTTTTTCCAGGACTGTCCCCAGTTTTAGAACGTGGAGCTGTCCCTAGTTTTAGGGCATGGACTCATGGAAAGCAAAGCATAGCTTGGTGAAACTACAGAACTTTTGATGTGCTAAAGGTCACCATTCTAATGAAAAATGCTAACTCCAGGTTCCTGAAATTTGCTATGAATTTGCTTTGAAGAAGCTTATTCATATTTAAATTTTATAACTGGAAATTAAAGCAAAACAGGAAAACAGCTTGCTTAAGAAATTATTTCATAAAAGCAGTAAGTGAGGCAATGGCTAACAAATGATTCTTTTAGTTAGGTTTGAAATGCAAGGGCATGCTGATACAGAAATATATAATTTATTATTGTTTCAGGTAAACTCATGCTATAGTTTGTAAAAATACAGTGAAACATTCCTGTTTGACAATGTTTTTGGGATTTTTTGTTTGCTTGTTTTTTGACACTTTTGCCCACAATTTCACATACACACATACAATGCATGGATATGAACACATTAAAGCATATTTACATAAAGATCACAGAAAACTGACTGGTATTTCCCAGAAAGCATGTTAACAGAATTACTACCCATACTGACAAAACTACTAATATATCCATTTTCACTGAAAAAAGTGCTTGAAAATCCTAAATCACACAACAATCTTTCTGAAACTGAGAGCTACAAAATTCTTAAGAAACACGCAGAACACACAAGAACTTATACTGGAACAATCTGAAAAAAGAAGCTGTAAGCAAATTTAAATAATCTAAGTAAAATGAAATATGACCAGAGTGGACATACTTTCCATGGTTATTTCTTCCCTAAGCCATTTTGGTAGGCTGACAACCAAGCACAGCCATGAGCCAGCCATTTAACTGTGTGCTAGGATCACTTCTTAAGTTAACAAGACCTTTTTTTTAATTATTTATTTTTGTAACCCTTGGGGTTTCTTTTCCCTGGACAGCTCTGGAACACGTGCTGGACAGGCTGTCATTACTTGCATTATTAGCTCTGATAAGCACACAGCTCTAGGTGGTATAGCTGCAGGCTAAGGTACCGGGCTGGCTACAGATGGACCCTGTGCTCATGCAGAGCACCATTGAATGTACAGGGGCTCCCCATAGGGACACATGTGAACCCAGCCTGATCAAGCCAATTGTAAGGGCCCATACTTGTAGAATAGCTTTATTTCCTACAGTACTGATGCATTTATCACAATTTCCTAAAGACAAAAAGAAACAGAGGTCTACTAATAGGAGTTTCTGAAACATGAACTTAACATAAAGCAGAAAAAGCCTACGTTGAGAGCAAGCGAAATGAGTAACTCTGCCCTCAGCGTAAACAACTCCATTTCATGCATGTGTGTACACTCCACAGCACACAAACCAAGTCACAAGAGCTTTGATTACTTAATTACACAGCTTATGTTCATAGCTTATAATTGTTTACAGCATAAAAAGCATAGCCTCTTTACTCTGATTAACACCTATCCCTGTGTATTAACAAGACAAATTTATTCCAGGAATAATCTCACAATGGATTTATGAGATGGTAAATCTACTGATCACAGAACTGCTTAAGCTTCATTTCCCATGGTTTGGTCCCTCCCTTCCACCCAGATGAAAAGATGTACAACAAAATAACTGAAGCTCTGCTACCACCTTTTTATTTTAATAGAGGCATTAATGTGGGGTTTTGCTCGCCTATTTGACAAAAAAAAATTGTTACAGAAATACTCGGTTTCTACTTCTAACTTTCACACAATTTGATCAAAGTTGGCTGACAGGTGACAGAAGAATGATGGATGTATCCACAAACCTTATTTTCCTAAAGATACAAAACTAAACTCTACACAGGAGAAAGAAGGAAGAAACTTTAATTTTGCTTAACATAACAGAAAAACCATAACATTTGGCTTTAAAATTTATGGAGGGAAAAAGATGGAGAACTGCGAGGTAACAGTCCACAGCTCAGAGCTCAAGAACCTCCAATATTGGCTGCCGCCACAGAAAATAAAGATGCTGAAACCGAAGTCCTCACGTTACACAAAGTTCAGAGGAGAAAAAGATATTCACACTGTGCCTTTGGTTAACCTCAAACAATTTTATACAAATAGCAAACTCTTAAAATACTTTTAACCAACATCTTTCAAATGACCCACACTACTGCAATTGCTTTTCATCTTCATTTTTTTCCCCAACAGGAATAGAATTCAAAGTAAAAATGATTCAACTATTGTTCAAATTTAAATAAAGGTCTGTTAAGTCCTTCTGGCAGCACTAGAAGGCACCTATTACATGATTCCACTTTCCTTTGGCAGATATTACGGTAACACTGCTTTTTAAAAATTTTTAGAGAACCTCTAAAAGCAGCTGCTTAAAAATACAGAGGTCCACTTTACCTAGAGTTGACTCTAGTCATAGAGTGCCCTAGTGATAAAACTCCAGAAATTTCCTTTGAAGTTTCTTAAATAATAGCAAAGCACAAAAAGCCCCATGCCATTGGGGAAACAATTGTTCTTCCTGCCACAGTAAAACTTGCTGAAATAATTCAGGGAAAACAATATGGCAACAAACTAAAATGCACTCCTTTGTCAGTAAATACTGTTGGAAGACGCACAGAAGACACTGCTAAAGATTTGAAGAAACAAGTGTTAAAACAAGTTACATAGTGTGGGAGGTTTGCTACACAGTTGAGTTTGAACGCACAAAAGTTTTTAACTTCTCACACCTTGTGATATTTTCATTTCAACAATGAAATGCACAAAAATATACTTTTTTTTTTGTGAGCCACTAAAGGAAAGATGTTCTAGAGAAGATCTATTCTCAACAGGAAGTGGCATCTTGAATAAAAAACAATGTTTTATGGAAAAACTGTGCAATGTAGGTACTGATGGAGTGGCTGCTTTGACTGGAATAAGAAAGGGATTCCAGACTAAGGCTACAGAGAGAGCACTGCACATGAAAATCCTTCACTGCCTCACTCAGAGGTGACCTATTGCAGCAAATAGCCAGGAGTGCACAATATACTACAGGACAGCATCAATATTACAACTTGACAAAAACAAGCCTTCAAACGGTAGCATCTTTAGCTGATTTTGTAATGAGATGGGGAGGGGCCACAAAAATCCCTGGCAGCACAGGGAGGTTTGCTCTCTGGATAACTTGTGGCTAAGTGCTTCAAAGAGGTGTCTTTGGTAAAAAAAATGTGTCAGGTTTGACAAGTGCTCCAAATCCACTGACCTTTTTGGTGATGACAAGTGGCTGTGAGCAGTTTGCTACATAGCAGGAATTTCCAAAAACTAAGCACTCAATGTGTCCCTTTAAGGTGAAGGTGTCATTTTAATAATGACTAAGAAAGTAACTCCTTTGCAAAAGAAACTTGCATTTTGGAGAAAGCATTTTGAAAACAGGTATTTGGATATGTTCACCTAATTATGTAATTTTTGGTTTGGTTTTGTTGTGAACAAAACGTGTGTCACCTACAAAAACCTCCTATATCTGTACACTTTAAAAGGATATCAACAGAATTTTCTAAATGTTAAAAATCTTCCCAAGGAGAGTTTTAGGGGGTTGAAAACACTGACATGCAACACCTTCTCGTTAGTTTGGAAGAAAAACTGATTGACATCGGGGAGAAGATAATTTATTAGCCCAATTTCAAGCAAACCATTTGCAAAAAACTTGTGGATAGGACTGAAAAATGAGTATAGTTAAGTAAAATGTAATAAATGCAAGCAACTATGTACTTCTTCCATGGGGATTGATGCACCTCTGTAAGGTATCTTTTCCAGGCACCTATTAATATCAAGTGTTGAAATACACTGAATTTAGAACCAGGTATTCAAATTCCTATATCACAGTGTTAAAGATTTTAAAAACTATGATGCATGTTCAGTCATACAGATCTCAATAAAAAGTACTGTTATTAACAGTAATATTTTTAGACTGATAAATATTTAAAATATTTTAAAGTACTGTCTATTTCATATTTATCTTATCCTTTTTTAACTTCTATTTTTATGTTTTATAATGTACATAACATACAGTACAGTGATACATTTACATAATTTATAAATGAATATACCTATATTGGAATTGTGCAGTCAGAGAATTTTTACCGATAGCGCGCGTGAACAAAAGAAGTTTAAAGAGCTCAGATCTGGATGACCGGATGCAAATGCCCTCTACTGAAAACCAACACTTGTACAGAATAATTCAGTGGCTTTTCATCCATTCTTACATCCCTCTTATAGCAGCATTCTTGGCTTACCTGAGTGTAAGCAGCTCTCAGCAGAGGGGGTGACTCCAGTTTAAAGAGTTATTGAAGAGTTATTAATTTAAAGAATCCAGTACTCTTCACAAGAAAATGAAATGAGAAGAGCACTGCATCACCCTATTTCAACATCTGTCTAGTAACATCTGTGTGTTTATATGCATGGATCATTTCAATGCTGGGGCAAGGAAAGGATGCAGTAAATTGGGAATATTTAAACAAATTGGTTATAATGAGAGAAGCCTTAACTGAAGGTTTGCATGAGGCAGTTGAATTTATTTAAGTATTAAACGGTCATACAGAAACACAGTAACTCTTGTGCTGCTCTATCACCACCAGACTGAGATGTGAAAAAATTTTGTATTAATCATACTAAATTCTACAGCCCTTGAGAGTAAGTAATTTTGGAAAAAAATTCCACTTCACCAAGCAGCCAAAGCCAACACAGCAGATTTATATGCTTCAATACTGGTTTCACAGTGAGCTGATAAGATGGGAGATCACACATATTAATTCTCTGACTACATGATTTCAAAAACAAGGATTATATTCAAGACACAAAAGTGAGTACATCTGATCTCCTAAAGAATATTTGACTCTTACCTTGCACCTTATCTGAACACAGCTCCTTGGCTCGATCCCTCATTATTTGTGGAATCAAAACATCTTTTTCTACATGTCTCAGCTTAGAATTTTCTGCAGGAGTGAAAAGAAAGATAATTTTGAAAAAAATTGTTATCTATACATCAGAAAAAGTCAATCTAAAGAAATAACACAGCATTGTTTATATAACATACAGGAGTATACTAAAACTGTCACAAACAGCAGCAAAAAGTACAATGAAAGGACCACGCAGATCAAAAGGATGGAAAGTCCGTAATTTGCTCAGATACAAATATGAGCATTATCCTGAATATTTCTACTCTGGTTAATATGCACTGTGAACCAAAAATAAAGGAGCAAATTCTGGCAGCACATTTGAATTTCTGCCTTATTAATAGTAAATAATAATAAAATATCTGCATACAGATAATAATAATAATAAAATAATTTTTAAAATCTGCATAGAGACAGCACGGAAATTAAATACTTTTATTATTGGATACTAGTATTTTTCTATGCCCATGATCTGTATGTACTCTTTTATTCACTAACACAAAACTGTTGTGTTAGTGAATGAAAGAGTACATACAGATCATGGGCAGAGAAAAACAGCACATACTAGAGCACAACCTAGAATTTGTATGGCTGTGTGGAAGACTTCAGTTCTTCAGAAGAAAATGAAGTCTCTTTGGTGAAGGATCCAGGAGCTTTTTCATTCACAAATTCAACTTAAACAAAAGAAGTGCTGCTGCCTGATATCTATATTTATAAGTAAAGTTGTGGTTGGTTTCAGCTGTCTCCAGAATTCTCCTGAGTACAGCTAGTGATTTAGAATAAACAACACAGGCCATTTAAAAAAATACTGCTTTTCCAAATGCACTTTCTTCAAAAGAAAGGAATGAGAATTCATCAAGAACAGTTTTTTATTTCTCAGTTTCAGAGTTTAAAACCCTTTAGAGGACATTTGCTCAGAACACTGTATAATCCAATGCACTTACACCAAATACATGGGTTTCATCTTCAAACACACTTTTTATTCACCTTTTGAAGTTGATATCACATTTCAGAATAGCATCAGTTGGGATGCTCACACTATGGAAATTCTACCGTCAGAGTTATTTTTGGTGACAGTCATTTCAATTTAAAATTACTCATTAAAAAGAAAAGGAGATGAAACGAAGAAAAACTGAAAGTGCAATGTATTGAAACTAAGGAAAGAAGAAGGTTTTAAGTTACCAACAGCTTTCAAACACTATTTTTCTGAGCATTTTTTGTTACGTCTCCATAAAAAATAACTGAAACCATCACTTGCCATTCTTAAATCATCATCTTTTAAAGTTTACTAATGCTAAGACATTACACTATGAGATTACACAGTATTGCATATGTGATATTACCAGTGGAATCTAGCAACAACAGAGGATTACAATGAGCAATATACAGAATCTGAACTAAAGCCATTTCTCCTCAAAAATATCCTTCTTAGCATTTCTACATCAGGAAAAAAAACCTCTATTCTGTACATACAACAGAAACACTAAAAACAAATAGCTCAGACTTGGATTTGCTTCCATGCACTGATCTTCATATTAAAATATTACAAATATCAGATTTCTACAAATATATTATTTTACAGATAAAATATTACAAATATCCTTAATTTTAACTTTCTGCAGAATATCAGTGCAATTACTGTACCAAACACTTGGTACAGTACATAGGCTACAGACAAGACAAAGCTGTCAGAAAACTTCCAAGCATGTTTTGCAAACAGGACAAATCAGTTCAGTGGAATGACATGGCAGGAACTAGCACCACCATGCTACATGCCCCCACTCACTCCAGTCAAAGCAAGCTGGCAGTGCAGCCTTCCTGCCCTCTCCCCATCCCTAGGATGCTCTTTTCCCTCTGCCCACAGAGACAGGCTCAGCAGCCCTGTGGTGAATTAAAGGGGAAGTTAATTTCCTTAAAAGGCAAATAAATTTCCTGTTAGGTAATTTTTCAACTAGGTAAATTCCCTGATCCTGTTCACTATATAACTCCAAAGCCGCCCATATGAGGGAATTCGGTGGAAGAGGACAAGAAGAAAGACTGAAGTATCATAAGTACCACTGGCTCAAATTACAGCATAAATTTCTGCACTCCACACTTTTTCTAAACTCAACTTGGCTATACCGGTGCTTGGAGTACACAGACACAAATGCAGATACAGTGAATCAAGTGGGTTGCCCACCTGTCGCCAAAAGGGAAATTTTACCAGTGCCACATTGCCCTCACTCACCCCCATCACATCATCATTTTTATGCACCTAACCTCACAGTGAGTGAACAAGTCAAAACAGAAAACTAACTCAAATACGTGTAAAAAGGTGTTTCTCACTTGATTTACACTTTGGAGTAATTACATCCACTTATCTACTTCCCATAATTAGCATCATAGAATATCCTGAGTTGGAAGGGGCCCACAAGAATCACCAAGCCCAACCCTCGGCTCTGCACAGGTTCAACTTTTATATCACAGCATACATGGAAATGTAGCAGAGAGGAGAGAAGTCTTTAGGGCCTAGGAAGAGCAGCTGGGTTTCCCCTGATGGCAAAGCTGGCCAGAAGCATCCACGATTTTCACAATGACAAAGCACAGGCTTCCAGTGCAAGGATCAGCTATCCCTCTACTGACAGAGAGGTGAAGTGAGTAGGAATGCAACTAAAGGCTCGAAAGGAAACGGGACACAGGGCCATCTGGGAAAAAACAAACAAGCAAGCAAGCAAAGAAAAAGAAACCCAAAAAGAGAAGACTTCCCTGATAGCCCAGAACAGTCAAAAAAGATTGTCGGGGTTTCTCTTAGGTTAAACACCCAATCTTCTGTTTGATTATTCAAAAGAAAGAGGTGTAAGACTGATAGCAAGGAGTAGCTCTACTGGTGTTCACACCAGCACAACCAGAAGCATGACAGAACTGTGCTCCAGGCAAATTCCTTCTTTTTAGTCCCATGTTGTCAAGTCTACAAATGCTGAAAATGCAGGACGGAGAGAGCAAATCAGGACACTGGGCAGCATCCAGTAGGAAGAATGAGAAGAGAGCTACAGCAGTAATTCAAAAGTAATCATGCAACAGTATAAAGGAAACTACAGTAAAGACTATTTATAAAGTCATCTACAGCTTTTAGAAGAATCTCTGTTGTGAAGTATCAGTTTCAATGGGTTTTTTTAATTTAAAAAAATGTTTATATTTACACGATTTTGCTTTTGTATTTTTAATCAGAAAATATTTAGTACTTAACAATGGTTGGACTTGATTGTGTTAAACCTAGCCTAAGTGACTATATTAAAAGCCCAAGAAATTTTAATTATCTTATACTGTCTAAGTTTCAGGCCCTGGGTACAACTACCTCTCCAAATAGCTCAAATGCAGATGCCCTGTTTAAGCAGTACTATATTTACTTGTGAGTTTCTACTGGAACATCTTAAATATTCTTCCTTGATTCTAAACTATCCATTGCATTACAATTTCAGTGATTTTACTTCAACAATCTTAGAACACTTTACTGAAGTCAGTATCCCTAGGATCTACACAAAATATTTAAGAAAAATAAGGTGCAAATATTAAAAATAGCAGATACCAGCTAAAGCAAATGTGTTCACATGCAAAGTACCTGCACTTCTGATACTGATGTACAAGCACTTGCCAGATCACCATCAATTCAAGCTATTAATCTCTGCAGTAACATATATGGCAACAACTTTCAAAGAACACCTCAGAAGCAAGACTTCATCAAAAAATAGGACACAACCATTATGTAAAACCATAAACTCCTTTTGCCTTTTTTCAACTATATTACAGTTTCCAGATTAAGAACTTTTTCCCCCCTTTTGGAAGTTCCCTATTCTGCACTAAGAAAGATACTTCTTACTCTAATACCAGACACCTGTGGACTAGTCCCTACAGAAGAATCTGCATTTCAACAGTCTTACTCCTGTTTTATTTCATCATGAAAATATTATTCCCAGACAAGTAAGCAAGACATATATTTTCCTACAGTTTGCCTTCTGCATTTGAAAGCTGATACTTTTGGTATCACATCCTCCACACACTTTTCCTGGTCTTCTGGGTAGGCTGTTTGAAGAGATCACGGCTTTTCGCCACGAAGTGAACCACATCACCCCAGACAAATGCTAGCAGCAGCTTTTTGTTCTCCCTCTGCCAGGCCAAACTTGGGCTTTTCTGTTAGATCAATTTAATACTCTGACACTTTACCCTTACCTTACCTTCTGATGAAACTTCCAAGTACCATCAAACATTACAATGGACAGATGGATGAACACAGCTAATCAAGTAAAGGTTACAAAACAAATACTACAAATACTAAAAGATAAGTATTTTGTAAAAACATACACAAAAGTTAGCTAGAATTAAAACCAAAGGCAGGCTTCCAGGGCCTACAGCTAAAGTAACAAGCTCCTTGAAAATGTAAGTCTACAGGTAAGGAATCTGTGTGATAGAACTAATGAATGTTTCCTAAAGACTTATCAGCAGATTCCAGAATGCTCCTCTTGGGGACAAGGAACAGAAGATAAAGAACAGTTAAAGAAGTTACAAGTTTGCCTAAAAAAAAAAAAAAAGACAAGGGGAAAAAGCTACAGAAAATGGAATACCTTTGTGAAAGAGAAATTGTTTTCCATAAAACCTCAGCCCAGTGTAAAGAATTAAAGAGAGAAATTACTTAACTAGGAGATATCCCTAGTCACTAAATCACTAAGAAACATTTATGACTTTGGTTTTTTTCAACAAATAATATCTGTGGGGTTTGACAAATCTCAGTGCTCGTGGTTCTCATTGAATACAATATGTAGGGGTCAAGATTAGAATTTTAATAATAGCCTTCTGTGGTTGATCAAAACCCTCAGCTGCAAAAGCTCTTTATTGCCATGGAAGGCCAAAGACCACAGCTGGTCATTTTAATAGTTTTTGTTATTTTTCTAAAAATGACCAAACCCCAAGAAACTAATATACAGTAAGAGGAACAAGAACATCCCAACCACTAGAACACATCAAATCCACTCTGTATGGAAGCTGGCAAAACAGATGACAAATACTTTGCTGACTTTCTAGCCTCTCACCAAAGGACCCAGGACGGCCTTGAGAACAACACGAGCACTGTGTAGAGCTGTGCTGCAGGCAGCAGACCTTTAAAGGAGAGAGGAGAATGCAATACAAAGCTGCTTTACAGTCCTAACAAAAAGGACTCTAGCAGCTTCTCATATTAATTAGAGCACTACTACAAGAAGAGGATACCAAGACAAAAGCTTTCCTAGAAGAGTGTCCTGTGAGAAGTCATGTAATCTCCCCACTTCATTCAACACAGCTAGTAACTGATTTGCTCACCCTTTACTCATCCTGCCGGTAGTCAACAGCTCTGCTCTCACCTCTTTCACGACTTCAGGTATCAGGGACACAGATTACTCAGGAAAGTTGAAATCTGCTCTACCCAGCTACTTAAAGAACCTCACACTTTCTCCATCCAAAGGGAACTGAGTCAAGCAATTCCAGTAACAGCCTTTGAAATGTGCATTTCTAGTTATACAATCTATAATTTGGATTTTCTTGATTTTTTTATTTAGCCATGTTCAAAAAATGTTCAAAACAGTACTTTAAATACTATTGCTTTTTCATTAAGAATCACAGTATGTATGAAGAAAAGAGAAAACTTTAGTAACTTTACATCATTTTAATTAGTGATTTTACTACCTCATGCTTTTCTTGGAATTCCAGTTCCATGAACATTTAAACATCAGTTATGTTCCTTACTAGAAAAAATGCTGTAGAAAGTTCAATCAAGGTTCATGAATCCAAGTTAAAATACAACACAATATAAATTTGAAAAGCAATCACTTTCATTATTTTGGGAGATTGATTGAGAAATGTGGAGCCATAAATGGGATCTTCTTTTTTATTAAACCTTAATATTTTTTTCCTACCAGTTGCCATCAAAGGTAAGCAGTTGTGAGTAGACAGATTGCTAAGATACTCTTCCTTTTTAAGCTAAAAAATAAAACTTGAAAAAGTATCAATAAGAACTTCAGCACTAGAAATAGCAGTTACTAAAATGAAAGGGAAGAAAACCAAGGACATGCATGCAGAATTATCATTCTTTAACTTACATCACATTTAAAGAAAATCTCCACTTAAAAGAAGCTGTTTTCCTGGAAGGGAAGGTCTTGTTTTAATCTATGACAAGTCTACTAAAACTTGAATTTAACAGCCATTCTGTCATTTCTTCCATATGCAGACCTATAGTTTACACAATACTTGTGATGGTTTGGGGAATAAATAACAAGTTTATAACTAAGTTGCAAAATTGCATTGATTTAGAGGATTCAGTTATTCTTCATGTCACTTGGTAAAAATTGTTTCTGTGAGGTAAATACTCCATTTCATTACAAAGTTTTGCTTTAGGACACTTGCCTATGAGATAATTATAAAAATACACTGGAAAAGTAAACTTTTCTTAATAACAGAAGGAGCAGCAGAGTGTCCACTGCCTGTTTATTGGCAAACTTCTTTCATCAATCAGACTATTGGTTCTAAACTTTTTTTTTTTTACAAAAAAAGAATCAGATCTATTTTACTGCACCTATAACAGTGTTTTGAGTAAGCAAATATGATTAGAGCTTAGTACTCCTCCAGGAAAAGAATGCATTCAACTCAAAATTTTCATCTCCATTATTCTGCCTAGCTTATTCTCCTTGTATTTAATAAAAATTACCATTCTTAGGTTAATTCATGTGAATCATTTATGCATATGTGCATCATAAAAACTTCTCCAACAAGTCTGTATCATTGAATCAGACTACATCAACTACTCAAAACCTCTGTTTGAAAACACCAAGTCACACATGGGAACAAATTCATTTAGAGACAGACCCATTAAAGTCATGGGAGAAAAAAACAACCTATCTTTCTAAAATTGTAGGGTCTTTTCCTACAATTGTATTTAATGTATCAATTAATCCTTTAAGTATCCAATCCTGTAGCCTTTGGGAGGGCTTCTGTGCCTTTACCGACAAGGAATTCATGGGGTCAAAGCTACAGAATAATTTCAGCATCCTGCTTTGTAAACCTCAGTCCTAAAAAAACCCTGCAGGATCCTGTTAAAGGTAAAGAATTTTATCAGTCAAAGACATCCAGTGTGAACCGATGGATGGACTAGGACCAAACAAACACCTTTATACATATGTGAATGCAGAGTTTGGTAATTTCATTTGCACATCAGTGTTTGCATACAAACTAGAGCCTTAAGCAGTGAGCTTCTACAGAGGTTTTAAAATACAGAAGGGCAATATGAAATGACAGAAGTGTTACAATCCAAGTTTAACTAGATCTGTGATACTCTGAAACCCTAATTTAAAGGCAAAAGAAACTTATCGACACAGTTTTCTACACAGTATCCTTTTTTATTCTTCTTTAAATGTATATGAATAAATTTAATTGTATTTTAAAAGTTCCAGATTTTGAGATCTTTCTAATACTGACAACATTTTAAATTAAGATGGAGTACAGGGATGACAACAAAAGGGAAAATTTCCAAAGCTTTAACTTCTCACCATTCTATCATCACCTCAAAGTCAATTTTCACCTTTTTCACTAGCTGAATTTGTTATCTTACATTTTGCTTTCAGGCTCATGTTCCTGCAATATGGCAGTACTGGATTATGAGAATGCTGTTTGCTAAAAGTGAACAATGGCTGTATTACAGCAAGTCTATAATGCCTAGAAAGAAAAGGAAAAGCAGACCTGACAAAGCACACTTTCTTGTTAATTACATGCAGATTGCAAATGCTCATACATCTAGTGAGTAATAACTAAAGCCAAGCCGACACAAGGAGATATTTTTACACTGCTGATCACACAGCAAATCCAGTTACAGGGCCTGAAAATTAATTACAGATTAGGACTTAATATTTACTACTGGAAATAATGCAGCTTCATTAACACGTAGCCTGTACCATTGTTCAAGTATGACAGACTTGCCAGTTAGGAAAACTTAAGTTGTGAGCTACCTATAAAGGGAGCACCTCAGCCCACCTCAAATCCCATCTGAAAACAGATGAGAATTCCAGCAAAATGCAGAAAATACAACTAGGGCTATGGACTGACCAAGGATTAAACTAGCAGAGCCAGCCCTAATTCCACTATTGTAAAGCTTCACTTGATAACTGATGCAAAATCCTCAACACAACTTTCTGTCACTTAACCAAAACATCATGCAGCAGGATTTCAGCAACCAAATACACATTCCAGGCGTTTTTCTGAGATGCTAAAATATACTAACAGCACAGGCACAATTCAAATCCTACATACAGGATAGGGTGGCACACTTTTTAAAAAGTCAAGCCTACACATTTGAGCACCTCTTGTCTGAAATCAGTCCCAAGTGCAAAATCCCTATTTTTTCTATGCCCTTTCTAACTAACAGTGAATGGTGTCTAAGAATTTATTGCTTACTTCCACTTGAAATAAGAAAGAGAGAAAGGTCCTACAAAACACAAACTATCTGAATCATATAAACCAAACAGATCACATAAAATAGAGCTAAACAGTGACATAAGAAACTGTGCAAGAACTTGCAACAGAAACAAGAGATGAGTAAGAGGTAAATCCAACATAGAACGAGCAAAGTACCCAATATGGACGAGGAAGGGATGCAGGAAAATCTAACAACCAACAAATTCCTCAGTTATTACAAGAGGAGATGTTAACAACCTAAGATCTACCACCATGCCCAATACTATCAATCGGCTGCTCCAGCACTACATAATTTTCAGAAGAGTGTGACAAGGTGTAATGAAAAACAATGTAAATCACAAATAGAAGTTTCATTATAGAAACAAATCTGCCCAAACTCCTTGAGAGCTTGAATATTTAGCTCTTCAGCCACTCAAGATAAAATTTACACCTTTCATTCCAAATAAAGAACATTCACATACAAATGAAGAGCAAGGCTTATGAATAACAGGACTGAATAACATTCTTCCTGCATTTAAAAAAAATCTTTAACTGGAAGTAAGGATTAAGAGACAAATAAAAAACAATGCCTACCTTTGACTTCTGTACCTCTGTAGTAAATGAACAATCAGTACATACAATATAAATGAATGAACATCTTGGAAACTAACATCAGGGATATGATTAAAACACACCAGTGTTCTCAAGTTTCAGAGCACGAGGTGACAAGGCTAAAAGCCTGTCAGTTACATTAACACAAGGATTGCAGATGTTATTCTGGTAACTTATGTTATTAGTCACAAAACTTATCTAAAAGAGGTTTAATTAAAAGTTGAAAAAGAACAGCTGAAAAACAACTTTTCTGTTTCTACATTTTTTCCCTTTAAATTCAACATTGCTTTATCCCTCACTATTTTATCCTTTCTATCTTTTGAAGCTATAATTTCATTCTTTTCAGTGTATTCTTCTAGCTCTAGCCTCACTGCCCTTGCCACTTTGGAACAAATCACATCCATTCTGCAAGCCAAATTTTCTCCATTCACTGATAAAACTGCTGTTGCATTTAACAACCTACACTTCCACCTGACATGAAGAAATACACATGTTAAGTAGCTTAGGAAAAATATCAAAACAGTCTTCAGACCCTCTGTTTTTAAGCCCTATGTCAAGGATAGGTACCAAAATATGTATTGTCTATCTCAGCTATCATCCATGACTCCACTTTATGCATCTGTGAGTGTTCAACTAGGGATCCAAACATCACCCTCTGAAAATGACAGCTATAACCAAGTGCACAGTAAAAATGAAATTGACTTTATGATAACCCATGGCCTCTACCATTAAAAACTGCACCCTACATAGCTTTGGAAGTGCTGCATACAAAAATCAAATTCAATGCTGGTCTGCAGCACATTGATTTTGGAGAAGGACAAAACAAAATAGTGTAACATTTTCCTAAACTGGGAGAAGCTGTTGACTCCCTCAAAGGCAGAGAGACCCTCCAGGAAGACCTAGACAAATTACCGGCTGAACAATCACCAACCACGTGAAGTTTAACGAAGTTTAACACCTGGGATAGAGCAATTCTGGATGTACAGACAGACTGGGGGGGAAAGCATCTGGAAAGCAGCACTGCAGAAAGGGACCTGGGGGTCCTGGCAAGTTGAGTGAGAGTCAGCAGTGCCCTGGCAGCCAGGAGGGCCAACCCTGTCCTGGGGGGCATCAGGGACAGCATCTCCAGCCAGGCAAGGGAGGGGACTGTCCCCTCTGCTCTGCACTGGGGCACACTCACCTGAGTTCTGTGTGTTTTGGGCTCCACAATACAAAAAGAATATAAAAGTTTAGGAGAGCATCAAAAGGAGAGCTACAAAGTTGGTGAGGGGCCTAGAGGAGAGGAAGGGACTAGAGCCACTCAAGGGGCAGCTGAGGTCACTTGTTTGTTCAGCCTGGAGACTGAAGGGAGACCTCACTGCAGTCTACAGCTTTCTCACAAGGGGAAAAGCAGAAGCTTTAAGTGGAGTTAGGGGAGGTTTTTTAAGCTGGATATTAGGAAAGGATTTTTCACCCAGATGGTGGCTGGGCACTAGAACAGGCTCTCCAAGGAAGTTCTCATGACACCAAGCATGACAGAGTTCAAGAAATGTTTGGACAACACACTCAAGCACAGGGTCTGATTCTTGAGGAAGTCTTGGGGAAGTCAGGGCCAGGAACTGGACTTGGGGATCCTTGTGGGTCTATTCCAACTTAGGATAAACCGTGATTTTATGAACATAAAATCTTGTGAACATGTTTACTACCGATTTATTTATTGGAAATAATTACCTAATGACACAACCAAAGTTTCTTCCCAAACTATGGCTATCAAAAAACTCCTCCCATAGAAATCACAACATAATTCACAGGTTCTACAACCTGAGCTTCAGAGGACTCCTTGATATTCACTCCCTACTGCCTTTCAAAGCCATGAGAATACTTGTGTCTTTTGTGACCATAAAATGAATTATCAGTCATGGTAACAATTTACAGAACTGTGATCCTCCTTCTTTTTCTCATATATGAGCCAAGAAGCAGTTAACAACGATGACATTAAAACCTACCACACCAGGGTATTTGGGTTAACACCTTGCTAACATGAACAGGGCAGCTCACACCTCTTGCAGCAATTGTTCCAGTTTCTCTACTACCTCACTTAGACATCCCCACGTTTAGTTCATTCTGAGGTTTTTAACAGAACTGTATAGGCCAGAAACCGATGGGGAGCGGGGGAGGGAAGCAAAAGATAGTGGATAACAAGGTAGCAGATTTAGAGAGGTGTTAGCAAGCAATGTTCACTGCTCAGGAGATGAATCTCAGTATTGGTGCCACACAGCAGGTACACCCTTAGCAGTCCTACCACAGCTAACATACAACCACAGTATAGTTTGGGAGGAACAGATGTCAATACATACATAAATATGGAAGAAGAATGCCAATGACTTCAGTGTTTGGTGCCATGCCTTTTGTTCTGTGCTGAAATCACAACAGGTTGAATTGCTGGGATTAGCTCAGTTGGTTACAGCATGCTGCTAACACCAAGGTTGTGGGTTTGATCCCATTATGGACCATTCACTTAAGAGTCAAACTATCCTTGTGGGTCCCTCACAGCTCAGCCTATTCTGTGAATCTGTGAATTAACTAATGTAATAACTAGGCTTTTTCCACAGGTCAACTGGGAAGTGAAATTACACTGTAGATGAACATCCACACTTGAAATGCCATGCTAAGTTCTATAACATTTTCTTGATTGAGTAACAGATCACTGCATAGAGAATACCATCAATAAACGCAGAACTTGACTACTCTGTGAATGCCTTCTTTGCAAGGCCTGGAGACGCAGGTCCAAGACACGTTTCCATCAGAAACCGAGAGCCTGGCCTCGGCCAGCATCCTTCGGTTTCTGGAGAAGCAGCCACAGGCGGCAGGGACCGAGGTGCACAGCCACGACCACTGCAGGTCACCAGCACCTACGGGAGACTCGACACCTTGCATTAGCTGAAGGGAATGGCCTTTTAAGACACCAAGCCGAAGGCACCTGACTCGAGAACTCCGGGCACAGCGAGTGAACACTACATGGGTATAAAGGCCACGGGCTTACATTCACTCCTGTGGACACGTGTCTATAACCATTCGGACAAGACCTCGGTAGCACGAAGCCGAGGACAACATAATCTTGGTGCTTTGCCTTTACGTTTGTTACACGGCCAGAGAGGCTACAGCAGGCACCCGCGGGACGCCCCGGAGCCGCCTTCGCCCCGCGTCCCGCCGCTGGAGGTCACGGCGGCGGCAGCAGAGCGGCAAGGAGGGAAGCAGCGAGGCGGCGCCGGGAGCCCGCTGAGGGCACCAGGAACGGCCCAGCCCGCCGGGAACCTCGCAGAGGCCGGGCCGGAGCCCCCCAGGGTGGCCCTTCCCAGCACCCACCGGCGGTGCGCCGCAGCCCACGCCACCGCCCTCTCCGGTGGGTGTGAAGGGCCAGCGGAAAGCGACGGGGGTTTCCCACAGGAAGCCCTGGCGAGGCGAGCGGCGGTGGGGGAGAGGAGGGCGGGGGTGAAGCGAGTATGTCTGGGGGGCGCTCCGCCGCTCCGCGGTCCTCCCTTCTTCCCTCCCTCTTTCCCGCCCGCCCGTCGGCCGCCCCTACCTGCGGCGCCGGGGGCAGGCTCCATCTGCGGCCCCACGCAGCGGCGGCAGCTGCGCACAGCGTGCGCGCGCTTCCCCGGCCCTGCGGCGCAGGCGCGGCACGGCCCGGCCGCTCCTGCCGCTCCTCCCCGCGCCGGGCGGAGACCGGGGGCGGGAGCGCTGAGGGCGGAGGTGCCGGGCGTGTGGGCGGGTGGGCACGGGGGCGGCCCTGCGGCACCGCGACTGAGCCGCCGCTGCGACGGAGTCGCCACCGCGGTGATTTCCTGACCATGGGTGGGCTCATACGCTGTGAGTCACCGAGGGATCGCAAAATCACAGAATGGGTCAGGTTGAAACCCGCAGGGGGGTCATCTGGTCCAACCTACCTGCGCAAACAGGGTCGTCCTGGAGGATTGCGTCCACATCGTTCTGGAGTATCTCTGGTGAGGGACGCTCCGCACCGTCTCTGGGCAAGCCGTACCGGTGCGTGGTCACCCGCACAGTAAAGAAATTCTTCCTCATGTTCAGGTGGAGTTCCCTGGCCATCAGATTCTGCTTGTTGTCTCTAGTCCTATTCTTTGGCACCACCGAGCGGAGCCTGGCTCCATCCTCTTGGCACCCCCACTTCAGATATTTATATACATTGATAAGGTCCCCTGTCAGATGTTTTTCTCGAGACTGAACAGGCGCAGCTCCTTCAGCCTTTCGTCATAAGAGAGGTGATCCAGTGCCCCACTCATGCTCATTGCCTTCCGCTGGATCCACCGCAGGAGCTCCCTGTCTGTCTTGTACTGAGGAGCCGAGAACTGGGCTCCCGACAGGCCTGGGCACTGAGCGCCGGGCTCCCAGGGAACCCCAGGGAAGCTTGTGTGTGTGTCTGCCTGTGTGCAGCCTCTGACAGGGACTGGTGTCACATCCTCCAGCCCTTGGGGTGCCTGAGGCTTCCACAACAAGGACTTGAAGTGGCAAATGAGAATGTCACTGGTGGCTGTTTTCATCAATGACTTGGTTTCTGACCATAAAAAGGGGCTTTCCAGTCATTGGACATGAGGCCCCTTCTCATGCCTCAGCGTCGCTGGGACCACGTTCCTGTGACTGCAGTGCAGTTGACAGAGGAATCAGGAAATCTAGTGTCCCACCTCCAGCTCTTAGTTAGGAGTCTGCAATATATTTGAAATATTTGCTCAATAACTGACCAGCCTTTAGTTGCATGAGGCAAGAATAACGACTTCGGGACACAAAACACAGAGCAAAAAAATTAATTTAAAAAGTGAGAAATTGCCAGAAATTGTCATACACTTAAAAACCCAAGAACATGATTCCCCAGAAATTAAGAGAAATGAGGAGTAAGGAGACATATCTGAAACTCGGGTCTTGTTTTAATAAATACAAGCCAGAATTTTCAGAAAGCCTACTCTCTTTTTCTATCTTTAACATTTTAAACTGACAAGTGATATGAAAAATCAGTCATTTTATGCAGTTGCCTCTTACAGGAGGCTGCAAAAATTCTTCCAAATATAGCATTTCCTCTGTTACCTGGCATTGTTACTTTCTGTTCAGTGGAAAGGTGAATTTTAAACATTACATTCTCAGGGAAGTGAGAAACCCAGGAGCCTTCCCCATACATCCAGATTGTATGCCTCTGGAAGATAATAAGCAGTCTAGAAAATTCAGTAGGAGGAATTTAGATAATGCCATGTTATTTATTATTAAAATGATTTTCCATCAAAGTGTCAACTTTTCCCCCAGATTGACATTTTCCCCATTTGAACATGTAGTCCTTTTATTAGGAAATATATTGTTTCAACTTGAGGCCACACTAAGAGCCAAGTTCTTCATGTTGATACATTCACAGAAATTAGTAGAGCGTGATGTAGGCAAAACCTTCCACATGAATGCTTTTGGCCTTACTGATCTAGAGCATTTCTGCTTTATACCATTAAGTGCCTTTATGCTTTTCTTTTTTTAACCACAAGTTTGATCTCATTCCTTAGAGTAAAATACAACTATTACAATTGTTTTCTGTAACTTCAAACTATACCACTTCAGTTAATGTTTATAAATGAGAATTTTAGTTGAACAAAGCAATGTAAATGCAACATGTCAATTTATTTGTATTTGTTTTATTAAGGGATTTTGGCTATGCCACTTCTGCAATGAATATAAGAGAGTTTTTAAAAAAAGATACCAGCCAATCTTCAAAGAGTTCTTATATAATCTACAAAGAGAAAATACAAGAAAACGTATGATACAAAGAGGAGCTTTCAGCATGAGAGCCAAAAAGGGGAATGTATGCTTTCCAAGTAAGTTGAGTCTTTTAAAAAAAGGCATTATTTTAGTTAGTAATTTTGCTGCTTTTAAACTCCTAGCTACTGATATTTTATATATGTCCTGCAAAATTAGAACTCTGAAGGTGTCTTTTACTGATGAAGATCTTTGAACTTACATGTCAGCTCTGTGTGTTGTGTTAATTTGATCAGTTTCAGGCCAGAACTTTGCTGCTTCTTTCATGGAAACAGTACCTGAAAAAATAAATGTCCAATGGCTTTGTAGCTTGGAGAAGTTGTCCTCTGCTGCTGCTGCTTCTTCCAGTAGCAGGTCTGAAAAGCAGAAACAGGACTTTCTGGAGTTTTATTTCCAAGTCTGACAGACAAGAACAATGAATGCTGAGAAGTGCAAAAGGGGCTAAGACAACCTTGAGAAAATAAGAACAAAGGGAAAAAAGTTGATAGAACAACTTTGTTCTGGAGATTTGAGGGTCAGAAATAGTTTTTGAGGGAGGGCATATGCAACTGTGAGTCTGGTAGTCTCATGCTATTTGGAGCTAGCAGAAATGATCAGAAATGAGAAAGTATCAGAGAAAGTGTTATCTTGACAGATAAGCAAATGAGGCTGACATGCAGAGCAGGAATGGCGTAAGACAGTAAGGTAGCAACTGTCCACAAAGGGCTTTAAATTAGGAGTAATACCTTGTGTCTGACTTGAGATCAGTGCAGTGATCCCAGGAAGTGGCACAATGGCTGACTCAGTGACACAGGATAATTATGTTCTTACAGCAGCTTGAATGAAGAGAAGCAGAACAGTTTTTGCCACCAGAAAAGAGAAAGTTACTGTGTGAGAGACGTGAAGTGTTAAGTGCCATATCAAGAATTTTAGTAGCACAGATAAACTTTGTAAATACACATTCTTCATGCTTTTCTATGCAGTCTTGATGTTAATAAGATCATCTACTCATATAGAGAAAAGAATTGCTTCCTTCATTAATGTGGAAGTGCCTGTGAAAATGAGATTCATCCTGTAGGAGCATCCAAGGGTATAAAGGGATAGTTTAATTAAAAAAAAAAAAAAAAAGAAAATAAGCGCAAAGTGGGTCTTCCTTAAACATGAGGTCTAACTTGTATCTTACCCCAGGAGAGAGTTTTGAAATGACATCTGGAGTATGCAATTTGTGTTTAGTCAGATATTTTTTAATATGAATCTTGCACGACTTGGGCAGCCCTGTGAAGTTGTGCTGAAATGTGTGGGGCATTTGCCATGTAGCACTTTGATACAAGTTTGTACTGTATGCTTCATTTAACTGAGACACTTATCTGGTAAACTTGCTTAATTGGGATGTCTCCTGGGGCACTGGTGTGAGACCAGTACTACTTAATACACACAACTGCTACTTAACAGGGCCCTAACAGAACAGTGGCTACTGCTTAGTGCCTCTGGTTATTCAGTGCTGCTTATGTCATCTCTCTGTCAGAGTTTCTGGGAATTTGTCTATACAAAGAAAATACTCCCTGCAGTTAATTCCCTGAGGGTAAAATACTGGGTGAAGTATTGGAAAGGGACTGATGATGGTGGTCACAATTTCTGCACTGATTGTTACAGGAGGGGAAGGTATGACAACTTCCCTTATAGTCTTAAAAGATGCTTGAGAGAATGTTTTTCCTATAAAATTTTAATAACCGTATATAGTCAGAAGTAGTGGTGTTGGGTTACAGTAATTTCTGTGTTTCTAAGATTCATATTGTTATTTGATTAGCTAATCGCCCATTTTCTAAAGTGTGAATATATTTTCACACTTCAACCAAGACAGTGTTAACAAAGAAACTATAGATAGCAATAGAGATTAATTATCTGTCCCATGAGTCTCCACACCTTGTTTTTACCAGATAAAGAGAGCCTATCTGTCTGCACACAGGTGTGATTTTTTTTTTAAACAGTAGCCTTGGTCAAATGAGTTCAAAGGCTTATTTTCAAGTGGCACCTCTTAGACACGTTTGTTCACTGTTGATGTTTTTGATCTTGTTTCATGAAATACACCTACCAGTAAAGGGTTGTGATTCTTTGCTAAGCTTACCCATGTGAAATTCATTCATAGGTGTGAGATGTGGGGGAACTTTAAATGAGAATATTTAGAATCAAAGAAGTGTTTCCTTCTTTTCTGGAGGGAAAGTACTCTTACTGAAGTCACTGCATAGTTGTTGAGGGTCTTATTTGCAATTGCCATCTGAGATTTTCACTGACTTGAGACATCTTCTAGAAGAGGGAAAAAATACGAAGGAGTTTTAGTGTCTTTCTTTTATATAAGTTGCAGCATTTTGTATTTATTCCCCCACAGAATTAAACCATCCATATGTCTCTTCAGGATAGGACCTCTTTACAGCAGAATCTGTTACTGTGGGAAGAAGCATTAAGCATACTGAACTATTTCTGCCCTGTCCTATGAGTCTCTAATTCTGCCTGTTCTAGGTATTAGTGGATGCCATTGTGTTGCAGACCTCTGAACCTGCAGCCTGTCAAGCCTCACTTAAGTGACGTGAGACTTCTGTAGTATTTTCACAGTGCAGGCACTGGCACTGCATTGCCTTGGCCTCTCTCTTCCTTTCAAAGAACAACTGGCTTTTTCCTTGGTGGCAGGCTCTGTGGTGGTAGTGCCTATCTCAAGTCCTGTGGACTGTTTCTTACCACTTCACCAAGAATGAAATCTTTCCCTTCATGGGCCTGACCTTTCCACTCAAGTTTCAGGACAGTTGGGACCATCCAATCAGGGTGACTACCAAAATTTGTTGTCTCTAGCAAGATGTCACTGAATTTGTACATAGGAAGCTGGCCATCTGCTAAAGCAGAAAAATTGCATCAAATAATAATTCTTTTTGCCAGTTACTACTAGATCTGATTGGAAAAGTGAAAAACTTTTCTGAAGTCTGCACACAAGAGCACACTCTTTCACTGGCTTTTGTTTGCTAAAAAATGTCTCTTTTATATCAACAGATTCAGATGTATCCCAAAGTTATAAACTCTATAGCAGGTGTAGATCACTTGACTGTCATTAAGATTTTTAGGTATTATTAGTTCAGTGGTGTAAAAGGAAAGGAAGGTCTGCCACCAAAACAAAGCAGACTGTAAGCTTTCATCATTTGATTTACCTTGCTTACAAAAAGAGTTACTTTTCAGGCTGTGGTCAGAATGCTTTTCTGTCTGAATACATTTACAACAACTATAGGGTGACTCTCACTTGTATTGCAGGTTTTGTTTAGAAATTTATTTGAGTCATTACTAGAGCTTAGAATTTTCATTTTCCCTCCTTGCAGCTCTGCATCCAGTCATGTTTTATTTCTGTTTGTGAAGTTCTTTGAAAAGCTACTTAGCCATTCTCTTGCTTTACCCTTTTCCATTTTTTTATGTGCCACACAGAGAAGGGCTAATCCTGGAAGATAAATGTTAAAAAAGAAATGGTTCAGTGTTCAGTGTGGCTTCTAGGCCACAGTAACCACTGTGTGGTGCAGTCCTCTAGGTATTTGAGCTGGAACGAGAGCCCTCTTGCTGTCTTTGCATCAGTACTAGCCTGGATATTTCCTAATCACTCCTTGGTATGGTTTTAATTTGTTTGGGTTTTTTGTGCTACAGCAGAGAGCATCTCTATGGAGGCAAGCTCTGAAATTCTAAGGTACTTTCCAATCCATTCTTTAATGCAGACAGAGGTTACAGCTCCACCCTTGGTGTCAGGAGTTGTATTACAAGTACAGAAAAGGAAAGAGTAAGCCTTTAATAACTGAAATGCACTGCATAGTCAGTCCTGTTCGAGTGCTAGTCTTGTTTGTACATACTCATTTTGTTTAGTAAATCCCTGCTTAGAGATACAAATCCTCTTAACTGCTGGTTGAACCTCTTAAGAATCATTGTCTGTTTCTTTAGTTCTGGAAATGTTTGTTTCTCATAGGGCACACCACCCTGTAATGCAAGATCACCATTCTGCCTTGAGGTACAACTGCAGTAGTTGCTTCTTTCATCTCTAAACCACAAAGAACCTTAGAGATAGGAAAAAGCCATCACAAAGAGCTTAAGCAGTTTGCTTGGCACTGTGGAGGAATGCTAGTGATTGACTAGAGATCTGAAGATCAAGCTCCTTAATTTATAGTCCATTCAGATTACTTGAGATGGTAACACTACTCATAATTCAGGAAATTAAGCCAAAGTACAATCTATACTTCCACATTTGGATTGTCATCATTGGAAATTATAAGATCTGAGTCATCGGGGCAGAAGAAAAAGGTGATGAAACAAAAGCTACTTATTAATGTATGTAGAGACGACTGCTGAAGTGACAGAGAAAGAATGTCATTGCCAAATGTGATCCTGATGCTATCTCAAAAATCTTTCTGTCAGCAGATGGCTTCTTTTGCATGCATCTAGCTCTCAGTATTTAACTTACAGTAAATCCTCACACTTATCCAATTGGATTCACAGTGTTACATAATTATCTATGATGTTATATTTGCATACCTGCTTAGTTTATATTGTTGAGAAGTCTTTGGCTGGTTGTCTTTTTCTCCATGAAATAAAAAATACAATCTAAGATACAGGGACTTTACCTTAACATTTACATTTGAATATCTATCCTGCATTTGTTTCTAATTCAAACTTGTCACTTAAAGCCTGATAAACAGAATGTGAGTAGAGGAAGATGCTTTTCTACCCCAACAGATATGGTCAGAACATGTTTTTTTGTAAAATCTTTTCCATCCTCTTTAGTTTTTAGGTGCATAAAAGTGATGCAACAATAATAACTCTGAACACTTAGCTTCTCTATATTCACCAGTCTGGAAAATTCAATGTGACTTTAACACTACTTTGCTAAGGAACCTCAACTGACCAGCACTGATTCTGAGGTTTTAGTTACTGAGGTATGTATGTTGTCAAGAGGAAGAATTGGCAGTCATGTAACTCCTTAACCTGAAATTCAGTAAGGGAAAAAAAAAGTCTTACACGCTTCTTTGTAAGACATCCATTGCTTTGAAAAATCAACTTTTTAGTTCCTAATATCTTATCTATGTTGTGCAGTTAAGCATTTGCCTATTTGTGAGTATAGGAGACTTATTGGTGAAGGCTCTGAAATTACAGTGTCCCTTATTTTTGAGCTGAGGGATAAATTCTTGTTGTACCTCCAAACAAATGTTATTTCTACCCTCATCTCCCTTTCTCATCTCTTTTTTTTGTGTTGCTGAGTGTGGTTTTATAGCTGCTGTACTTTCACCTACTGGCATTCATTTCAGTGTTAAGTGAGTGCTGAATGCAGGGGACATCTGATTTGAAAACTCAGCTCTCAACATGTATTTCTCTGCAATCTGATTCTGGTGTGTGCCTAATTCCCTGCCTGGGATATGTGCATCCCTAAGTAGTACAGGCTTTGGGTGACTCCAGTTCTGATGGCTACTTGGTGGGGGTCCATCAAGGGTTGGTCACTGCTGATGTGTCAAACCATGGTGTTGTCTAAAGAACCATGAGATATGTTTTGGACTGGTTAATGTGACATGTTGTAATACATGAATCCAGGTGAAAACTCAAGGGATTTATCCCATTGCTTCCAGTTGCATTTATCCACTTGTCAGTTCCTGACAACTTCCACATTCAAATTCTTTGCTGCAAAGCATTTGATTAACCATGTCCTTTGCTTTACTACCAATGTTCAACCTTTACTCACAACTGAAAATTATATGAGGACATGTATGTCCTCATGTATTGTAATGTTATTGAAGCTTGAGGCAGAAATGGGTACTCAAGAGAAACCCTTGGCAAAATTAGTAACACAAATCTTTTAAGATCTAGGAAGTGCTGGACAGTTCTGAAGCTTCAGTGACAATGGTAACAATATTAATTTAGGACCAACTGAAACTGGGAGTTGAATAAAGATACTATGATTTAGGATTTCATAGTTCTCTCTTTGCTCTCCAATTAAATAGGTAGTTAAGGTGTATCAATATTTCTCAACTTTTCCTAATAAAATGCAATGTTGGATGATGGATTTACTATTTTTATTATTTACTATTTATTCAGCATTAGTCTGATCATTGTGGGTTATTAGCATCAGTATGAGGGATTAGAGTCTGTTTTTTTCAGGCATTGTTAGCATATCTGTTCCAACAATCTTGCAGTATAAACAATTGAAATGGCCTAACAAGCAGAATTGAATAAGGGCAAAGAGAGCAAGAAGAGGTTACAAGTGTCATAATTAGCATATAAATTATCTACTGTGTATCTGTTACCATTATATGTTGGTAATATATATGAAATGTAGTAAAAGTTTCATATATACAGATATTAATTCTCTTTCTGACTTACTGTACAGAATTAAAAAGGAGCACAGCATCAGACATGGCTAAATGGGGATGTGTCAAAAGAAAGTGTAACTTTAATATTTAGCTTTCTGTCATGTTTTTACATAATTGGGACTAAGTGTTAACTCAGAAAAGCACGGATTTTTGGTCAGGTGTTTTCAAATTCATTCTTTCTTGGAGATTCCCCCCCCAGTTTTTAGAACACCTTTTATTTAATTTCAGTGACTAATTCACATTTTTAGAAAAGAATATTCAGTGCTCTAAACTTTCAGTAAGGTTCATAACATTTCTGAGATTCCCCAGAACTTCTACAACAAAATTATGGGAGAGCAAATTTGGTATCTCTGGCAAGTCAAAGGACTGAGATAAATGGAAGACAGTCCCTTTAAAAATGACCAGTTGCATAAACAAACATAGAGAAATAGAAAGGCAGAGACAACAATTAAAATGCCCATTCTCTCAGTCTCTCTGTGCTTTATTTTGAATGGCTATTCGGAAATGTTACTGAATCCCTGCAGTGGATAAACCAACTGTTTTTTTCATGAGCTCTGTGTTCTATGACACAAACATGTAAATCTCCCTCAGTATCATAATTTGTATTCAGTTATGTACCAAAAAGTTGATTGCAATGTGTGATGAATCAATTCCCATGCTGGGATAAGCTGTAGAAAGGGAAGTTGAAGTTTGAATTTCATGATTTCCCGATGCAAAGCAGCAGATTAGGAGTAACAGCTAGATTTTAACCCCTGAGTTCTAAAGGAACACTGCATTTGGAATGTCAGATTAACTCTTTTTCACTTGGCTATCACTTAGCCAAAAAATTAGGGAAAATTTTGAATTTATTTTTTTTTAAGCTCTGTATGGTTTTCCCAAGCCGGAATATATGTTAATTTTAAAAAATTAAAAGCAGTTTGCTATACCTTCAGGCTTCTAGAACAGTATGATGTTTAAGAATGTCTCACATTGATTTCAGTTCTGGATTTCATTGTGGAAGACAGAGCTCCTCATATGTGAGAGACATAGAATACAACCCTAACCAGGACACCTGCCATTAGTGCAAAGTCCCTCTAGGAAGGTGTAACCAGCTGTGGTGGCAGTTTAAGCTCTATTCATATTCTAATCACATCTTCAACAAAGATGGAAATGTAAAGGATTGTTCCAAAGAAAATCTTAAGGTGCCTAGTTTTGTGTAATTAAAATAACATTCTGAACTCTTTAGCATTAAACTGAAATGACTGGATGACTTAGGACATCTATCTATGAAATGCAATTTGTATTGAATTCTTTCTTACCTAGCCAGTGTTCTGAGCTAGCACTCGGCTAGAGCATGGCTCTATTGCACTGACATAATACTTTTCATATTGGGACAACATACCCAACAGACCATTTGATTAACTTTCTATCCATCAAGTCATGTTCTGCCTTGAATGTAAATAATTCAAAATGTCCACTTCAGCATAATTTTTCCCCCATAATTTCCTTCCATTGGTGCAGCAAAGACCCTGCCGTGTGTGGGGGGTGGGTACCAAGCAGGTTAGGGCTCCACGAGCTTACAGCCAAGGAGTGCTGGTTCCTTGGTGGAGTGACACTCACTCTGCAGGGCCAAGGCCATAGAAAGCACCTTCGGGAGAGCTCCTGCTGTGGTGAGGCAGCGCTGGGAGGGTGGGAAGCAGCTGCAGGCAGAGCTGCTGGCCAGCCTGCCTGCTGGAGGGCCAGGGCCAGGGCAGCACAGAGCCAGGGTGGGGAAAAGCGGCAGGATCTCTGCGGCACGGTTCTTGCCAGGTTAGGGAATGTGTAACGGAGCAGCTGTTGGATATGCAGTGACAGCTACCATGACCACCATGGCTTTGCTGGCTGACAGCATGTCTCCCAAAGGGGGGTAAAGCATGGGCTACTCTAATCAGATGTTCATTCGGAGAAAAATGAACTTTCTGTCATTCAAGTCCTTGCGGGTACTGCAAAGAGAACAAAAGAATACAGTCATTTAAAAAAAAAAAAAGAAGTCACTGGCTACTGACCTGCCTGTCAATAAGCATTAAAGAAATGTGGTGCTACTGCTGAGAAACTATCAAATTTGTTTTAAAGAGCAATGCTAATGTAAAATACAAAGTCAGAATCGGTGTTGATCTGTAACAATCATGTTGAAATCAAGAGATACTTTTGGTTTTATTGTAAAGGAAAAATCCTTCACAAAAGATACTTGCATTAGCAAGGAAGAAAATCTGCAGTTGAATTAGGGAGAGACTAGAGGAGGGGAAAAGGTAATTTTTCATTCCAGTAAGTTTGGATATCCTCACAGTTCACAACAGCAATTAAGCATTTGAAATTGGCAGTAAACCCTGGGAAAGGATGAATAGTTGTGTTTTTTAAAGAAGTGCATTCACTCTGACTCAGGGAGGAGCTGGAGTCTGCAATGAAGGGAGAGCAGCAAGTACTAGCATCCTTAAAACTCTTTGGAGTTGGAGGCTTTGCTACCATAAAGGAACCATTTTTTTAGGAAGGATCTGCAAGGCCTTCAGAAGAAGATTTGCACATACCAGTTCTGTTTCTGCATAATTAAATTCATAACCTGCTTCAGAAAAGAAAAAGAGCTTTGAGGTCTCACTTCAGCTTTTACTGTGTTTGATGTACATCAGAAATACCCTCCTAGCTTTTCACACTCTTCTAGTCAGAAGACTACTGTAATTCTATAAGTAGTGTGCTGTTCTGGCTAGGTGGTTTTGTCTTAACCTCTTCTTAACACCTTTTCATTCAGTTTCTCTCTCCTCTGTCATTTACTCCAGACCACTTCTGACTTCTGCAGTATGAAAAAACCCAACTAGTAATGTAAATAAGTCTGAATCATACTTGTTTAAAACAAGTGGGTTTTTTTCACTTCTGTCCATTTTATCATCATGATTGAGGCTTCTACATTTTTCTTGTATATTGGTGGTTAGCTGGAAGGACATATAGACATTAAGACCTTTGGGAGAGATTTTTCCGGCTTTTCAGTTGAAAGCAGGTCACTGCTCTTATTGATTTCTGGACTACCAGATATTGTATGTGTCAATGTCAAGTTTTAGGTCTCCTCTTGTGATGGCAATAATGATGAAGAATTCAGTATTTGGGTTTTATAGGGGCACACCTAGGTCACTTTACCATTAAAATTATCAGAGGACCAGAAATACTCTCTTGTTTTCAACTAACAAATCTCCAGATTGTTCAAGTACATTTACAAAGGTGATTTGCATAATTTCTTTGTATGCTGGTGGGTTTTTTTCTTTTGTATGTCCAGAAAAAACTTAACAAAGGACTTCTTTTCATTCTCTTACTATTTCATAGGAGCTAGGCTTGTTCCTGGAATGTTAATATGGGTGTTATCTGTTTACAGAAAAAAAACCGAGATTGAGATTGAGAGAGAAGGTGAGTCATGATGTAATTGAGTAATTGATGATGAATGATGACAAAAGTGTCCATGGGAAATATTAAAAACTATTAGGCTGTGTAGGAATTAAATGATGTTTAAGATTTTTATAATCTGTCTGAAATGTAGGAAACTTTAAAGAACATTGCTAAATGTTTAGCTAGAAATTTATCATTTTCTCTCCAGTTCTTATTGTAAATGTTAAAAGTAATTTTGATGAACATTTAAAAGTTCTTGTATTTTTCATATTAAAATGTTAATATGTTTGTTATTTTAATATTACCTAGAAAATTTCTTGATAAAGTTTACAAAACTAAATTATATTTTGTGTGGGAAAACTATCTTTTCCCTTTCAAGCAGTACTGAATATTTTGCAACATCCAGAAGTGCAGACCAGCAGCAATCTCTTTGAGGAGAAATTCTCAGAAGACTCAGATCCCTTTTACATGCTCAAACCTAGAACACAGAAATACAAACCACAAAATAAATTGGGTGGGTTTATTTATGACAACTGTTTTTTTTATTTCCCCTCCTCACTTTCCCTGTCTGGAGACTGCAGTAGAAACCACATGACCAGATAGATAACTTTCAAATAAGTTTTTGAATTAACCTGCTGTTCTTGAAAACAGATACAAAACTAAGAACATCTTAAGAAACCCCAAATGTTTCCAAATGTGCACATGGATTTGGTGGGATAGACATGTACTATTTCTTCTAAGCGTAAACTAGTATACTGCAAAAGTGAAAAGTAAACTTGTATTTATAAAGTAGAAGGAAATTCCTTGTAAGCAGTCTAGGAAATGGTCAAGCTGTCAATGTTGAATGAAGTTTGCGCATGAGGTGCAGGGTGTTGAACTTCCAGTCTGAAGTTCACGCAGAAGAAAAACTACTTCAACAATTTCATTCAGATATGGAGATAGAAATGGACACATTCTTTTTCACTTTCTGAGCTTGGCTCTTTGACTTGGCTTGTTTTGTACTATAGGAGAAAATTTGTCCCTTATCAGTTTACCTTGGCCCAGAGTTCACTTTCTCCTGTAGAAATGGAATAAAGTTACCATTCAGGTACTCTGTAAGCCATCTTTATGTGGTTGCATTGATTCTTTCTTTGTGTTGAGGCACCTTTCTGCGCTGCTTGTGAAGAAGCTGTGTCAGTATCATTGCTTTAGAAAGTGCAACAGCAGTGTAAACTCTGCCTGCATTTAGCAGTTGTCTTTATGTTCTTCCACTCCCTCTTAAGCAGACTTTTTTTGCCTCCTGCCTGTGACCAGCACTACCCAGTGGTCTGCTCTTCACAGTCACAGGCTTTGAAAAGTGTGCCTACACACTCACTGTGTGCAGCTGTACTCAGGCAAATGGCTTAAGGGCAGATATAATTATTTCAGAGTTTTCTGAAAATCTGAATTTGAACATTCTGGGAACTTCTTGTCATTGTTGGCTTTTTTACCATATTGCCTTTTAACAATAGCTGGCTTTTTAAATGTCGTCTTTCTGATGTAACTGTTCCATACCAAGGGATTGTCCTTCATCAGCAGGAAATAAAAATGTCCTTATGAATATGTGTTCTCTTATCTGAATATTGTGTATGTAGAAGACATGAGAGAAACAGAGGAGGCAGGTTCAGCAAGGAACAAAGAGCAATAAATGACTTAGAAGTTCACCAAGATTATCACACAGCTCTTAAGATAACTACTACCAGTCTTGTTGAAGAAATTACATGAACCCTATATCCCAGCAGTGATTACAGTGGCCAGACAGCTCTGGTTTTGGTGTGGGAGCACAAATTCTTCCACCAATCCTGCTATGTATTAGGACTTCTACTGATGTGGGGGGGAGAACAAAGACAATTACTGTCTTGATCCATGAAGTAGCATTCAGATGTTTTTATACACTGTTAAATGTATTCTGGAAGTTTTCCTGTTTATTGCTGAGGTGTCCTAATTTATGAAAACAATGATATGTTTAGTGTGTTTTGTAAAAAAATCCTTATGAACCCCAAAATCTAGTCTCCCTAAATATGTAAAATTTGCCAGCAGTTAATCAAAACTCTAGAACGTGCCTTTGCAATGGTATTGATGAAGGTACAAAAACTAGGTATTAAGTGATGCACTGCTTGATTATGGTATGATGTCAGTGCTTTTAAGACCTTTCCTTCATAGGTCAGCACCTCGGTGTGCTCTGCCACAGTGACCAGGCAACCACTTCATTTTCCCTGACAATGTGTCCCCCTCTCCTCCTGTAGCTTCATAGATGCTCTCAACCAGCAGGAGTACTTGTTCTGACTGCTATGTCAGTCCACCAAACAAATATGCAATGTGAAGTTACAGAAGTTACATTCCAGGAGACAGTGAACTGGCCTGAGGAGTAAGGGGCTCTAGAGCTAAGTAGTCCCATAAAGGTTCTTGTTTTTGCTTTCAAACCTCTTAATGTAAATGGGAATGTGCTTGGTGGTGTCAGTGAGCAGACTGAACATTTCATGCACTCCAGCTATTTTGTGGCAGTCCATAAATGCATGGATAATGTTTTCTCATTTAACCCTTTTTTGGTGATAGTTTCAGTTTGACTCAATATTGCTCACAAAAAGACTTACAGTAACAGAAACCTGTACAGTTATGAGAGATGTTATGTAATCTCATCAGTCATTTTGTGTTTGCAATGTATACTCTAACTTTCTTAATAATTTCAATTCTTTATAGGTATGTTGCAAAAAGTTTAATATCAAATTTTATTTATAAATCATTACAAAAACCCAGTAAGTTTCTTGAAGCTGACTGGAAAAGCTTATAGGAAAAGCTTTTGGTGAGAGGATATTTAGGGCATATTTTATGGGCTTGTCCATGGGTAGCATGTTTTTGGAAAAATATAATTAAAGTCATTAGGCAAATTGAAAGACAGTAAATTTGTTTTGAGTAGCAGCAGAGAAAAAAAAATCCATATCTAATGAAGGGTGGTTCAATTTTACTTAATTTTCATTTTAATTGTATGGAACATTTTGAAACTGTGTTGCTTTGAGATAAAAATTGAGGCTGAGAGATTTTTCTGTGATGCAGGAGGAGAGAGGCAGAGACAGAGGAAGAAAAGAATAGTGAAGATTTTGGCAGAAAATATTTGGCATCATAAAATTGGTAATATATGAACCTTCTTGTCTGAAAAAACACACAATATTTTCATATATTTACCATTTCAAATGAGCACATTTAAATTAGTGTGATTTTTTAATGTTTCTTTTTATGTTTGATCTTATTTTTGACATGAAATATTTGTATTGTATGTGCTAACAGAACTTTGGAAAATATATCTCAAATACAGTGACAATGGTGGTTCTGTGAGGCTTGATGAGATTATTTCTCTGTCCTTTGGATAAGATCATTTCATGTCTCATTTTTTTGAATATTTGCCTGTTTTCCTAAAACACTAAATTTCCTGTGTCAAATTCTGGTCTTCAGGGCAGCAATAGTGCCCTGCTTTGGGAGCACTGATTAGTTGTGCAATCGGGAGCAGAATTAATTCATTGTCCTGGGTTTGTGTTGTCTGTTGCTGTTCGTTGGTACTCTCCATGATTTATTTGGCAGCACATTAACAAGAAGTCTTATTACTGGCTCATTTTAAAGAACAATGTACTTGAGTTTGTTGAGGAAATAACTACTGCTTCAAATTTGAAGATCTTGACTGCCCCAAGATGAGTCCCCCAACAGTTGGTTGCCTTACACACCAATGCCCGGTGGAAGAAGAATCTGTGCTACAGATAGTTGCCTCGTCAGAAATAGTTCAAAACTGCAAGAAAGAGAAAAATAAGAAATAACTGAAGCTCCAGACAAATTGGCAGGCTGGGTTGTGTAAATAAAATGGCCAGCTAATTGTATTCCCTGGTGAATCCAGTCCAAATGGACCAGACGGGTTGAGTGCATAATAGAACACATGCACCACAGTTTGAAAATCTCTGGGAATACTGAGCTGTCTTGTGCCACCCCTGATGGAGCTGAAATTGTAGTGAACAGAATGCTGGAACCATGTTGTATTATCAGAGGACGTGGAACCACTTATTTGAACTAAACACTTAGTGCTGTCATGCTGGTGTGACAGAAAATGGCACTAAAGCACAGCTGAGTGGCTATTTTTGTCTGGATAAATACTCCAGTTTGTCAAGCTCTGTCTTCTGGTCTGCTAAAGCACAAAGGTAGAGTTCAAAAGACATTAGCAACTTTATGTTATGTTAGTTTAGGAAGAAGAATCACCTCATTCCTTTTCTGTGTGCAATTCCAAATGTCAAATAAATTAAAGTGGGTCTCAGGTGATTCAACGAGGATGCTTAAGCCTATGCTTCATTTTGTATCTCCACAAAGGTAAATTTTGTGTAAATTTACCTCTTTCTTTATTTCAGTTCATCAAGTTTTGGCATTGCTGCTGGTGGATGTAGTCTCCAGTTTAAAAAGCAGTCCTTGTAAGATACGAGCTTCACTAAATAAGTATGATTGTAACTCCCAATTTTACAATTATCCTTACTGTGCTGGAGCACTTCAAATATTTGCTTTTGTGTCCTAAAACTAACAGCAAAATATAACAAAAAATAATGATTACAGATATAAAAATTAGAGTCTGACTATGCAGCCAGGCTTGGGCTGTAAGTGGGAGTTCAGGATTTCCATTCTTGAACTAAGTCTACATTTAATACTTGCTTACTCATTTGGGCATGGGGGGAATTTTTGTCATTAAACTTGGCTAAAGTTGGGGTTCGGGTAGATGAGGAGGAAATAATAAATTTAGGGCCCGTGATTTCTCTGAAGCATTTTCTGTAAATGTGGACCATTATCTCAAGACATGTTCATGGCACCTTGCAGCTGGGGAACGCTCTGTGGCAAACAGAACAGAATCAATGTGAGGTTGGTGTCTCCTGTTGGGGTGAAGAGCCAATAAAGATCAGAGAGAGGGTAAAGAATTATTTCAGGCATATCCCAAGGCACTCCAGGGGCAGAGCTGTCAGGACACAAAACTTCAGAGAAAACCTCAGTATATGGGCTACACGTATGGAAGGACTGTGCTGCTGTGCAGCAAATCTCCTGGCTTTCTGTCAGGACTGCTCAAGTGGAAATTTTTTATTTGATCAATACCCAAAACTGTGATTTTATGTTGAGTTAGTACATAAAACTTAGAGAAAGGGCACAACAATACTGTCTTGAGTATAACTAATGGGTGTTCTTGCTAGGCTTGTGAATGAATACTGCTGATATTGCCTTGAAGTCAGGAGTGCTATGCCCTGAGAGAGCAATGGGGAAAGGTGAAAACAATGTTTTGTCTCTGTGGTCCCTTAAAGGCGAACTTTCACCACCCCTTTCCTGCAGATTGAGAGAAAATTGTTTGGTCAGTGGGTGTTTAGAGGACAAGAGAAGAACAGAGGAAGCTGGTTCTTCAAGGAATGAAGGAGAGCAATAAATGACTTATAAGTTCACTTGGGTATCACACAGCTTTTGATATAACTGAGAGGGTTACTGCCAGTCAGTTTGGTCAGTGAAGAGTAGTTCTCTCTTCCTCTTTGTTTTCTTTCTTTTCATCTGAATTTTTATTTTCTGAAATTGCTCCGTATCATGTAAATAGTGGTATCCAAGATACCAAAGTTAGGAACTGAATATTGCTCTAAAAATGCAACCTATTCTAAACCTTCTACTCTTACAATTTTAAGAATTTTTATATTATGTTTTAAACACTTCATAATACTCATACTGGTTCACAAGTGTTGTTTCTGAATTCTCAGGTCAATGCATATTAAGAAGCAGACTGTAGTCTAAGTTTTGTTTTGGTGTGAGGCATACATTTGTACTGCCAGATTGTGCATGCATATCTGTGGGGAAATTCTGAGGCTAGAAATGAGAGCAAGACAAATGAAAATGAGCAGCATGGTCCTATTTTTAACAAGTGAGATAACAGATTCAGTATCAGCTACTTTTCCAACCAAAATGTTCTGGTTTTGTGGTTTGTTTCTGGTTTTTTGGGGTGTTTTTGGGTTTTTTGGGGTTTTGGGTTTTGGGGTTTTTTTCTGTTCATTGATTGATTTGGTTTTTGTTTTTGGTTTGGTTTGTTTTTGTTTTTGTGGTTTTTTTTTATTTTTTTTTTTTTTTTTTGCTGTGTAGTTCTGTAGCTCAACAGGGCGCTTTAGTCTTCTTTTTGAGCTGTAGTCTTCTTTGCTCAGTAAGTCTCCCACAGTAGTAAGAATGATTCCTTCAAAGTGTGTATATAAATACATGAAAGTAGTGGAATAGGTGTATAGCTGTAATAGATTCATTGCCCAGGTAAATTAAGACACCTTGGCAACACTGGTTGAAGCAGTAGCAGATATGTAAGAAGGCTTAACTCTTGGGAATATCTGATTTTGCTCTTATCTCAAATCTGTAATTTTATACTTTTCTACCTTGTATTTAAGAATAATATTCTTTCTTTACTCTTTAACACGCATCCAATTTAATGCAAAAGTTATTTATATTAGTCATAGCAGAAGTTTCATTGTGCTGTGTGCACTGATCTGGTCACAGTGTGAATGCCTTTAGTTTTGAGACACAGGAAGACATACAATTTGAAATTCTTCATGGTCTGAGTCTGCTTTGAGTCTAACTTCGTTTTTCTAAAGACAGCAAAACAAATCATCAAATCAAAACAAGCAAATCAATCTGTTTTCTGGGGAAAGAAAACAAAAACAAACATGCAAACAGAAACATCAATACATAAACAAAAAAAACCAAAACATAACTATGAAACAAATGACAACAACAAACCCCAAACCTCCCAAACAAACAGAAAAAAAGCACCCTCCCCCAGAATTCTACTGAAAAAATTGGGTTTTTCACTGTGTATTTGTTTGCTTGACTACTGCTTTCCTGAGAAATTCTGTTGCTTTGAAGTTTTCAAGCAGCTCTTCACAATTTTTAAAGATTTTTCTGTGTAAAAAACTGTTCAAGTTTGATGGCCTTTTAGTTAATGTATGTGTACTATAATCAAATATGTCTTACCATTTCACTTTTTCTATTTTCAAGATTCAGAAAAATATTGAAATAAACCATAGTCTTTCTGCTGGTAGGATACATCCCCCGGCTTGTGCACCCAGCTCCCTTTGGTGCCTGTCAAAAAAAAAAAAAAAAAGAAATTATTTGAGCAAATCAGAGTACAAGACCCTGATCAATTTCATTTTGATTCATTCTTATGGTCAGGTCAAAAGGGAGTGGTCTGAGACTATAGCCTGTGCAAATTTAAAGAAGCAGATAGAAAAACACTGGTTTCATGATGAATTTTTTGTCCTGCCCTGTAGTTTTAACATCTGCTTAATAATATTCTTTTTCATTAATTCTAGTAAAGAGGCACTTAATTATTTTTAAGGAGAACCAACTGATAATGTTTTGAGACAATTAACCTGTAAATATTAAAGTCCTTGTTTTCCCCTTTGAACAGGAAATAGACTCCTGTGCTAGTGAGCTGAATGTTGTAGCTGGTAACATTGATAGAAGCTGTGTCAGAATTGCTGTACATTCCTCAGGACAAACTCAAAGCAAGTGTAAACCTCATTATGTATTGTGCTGTGTACACAGTTTTACATAGCTTTTCCACAGGCTAGACAGACATTTCCAGATGAATTTGTTGAGATGGTTCATTCTTGAATTACATGATGCCAACCTAGAAAATTGACAGGAAGCATTATTCAGATTCTTTTAAATTTTTAATTTTTAAAGCACATTGTTATGTATTTCTCTACTAGGTAGGGTAGAGCATCTTCCTGGCAATACTAGAATGCCCTGAGGATCCCCAAAAGCCTTTTAAAGAATATTTTATTTACTGTGAGGAGGACTTGAGATAACCCTTTTAGGTGCCTGCAAGATTTGCAAAGTCTGGTGAGAACAGATTGGCCATGGATTCTTTCAGCTCAGACTCTACTGAGAAAGGTTTGCTGTGTATGGTTTCAGGCTACTGGCAATACTTGGGGCAATAAGAGTGCCATTGCAGCATTAGTGTTGATGATATGGGAGCTCATATGCATGGCCGAGGCCAAGTCCTGTAGAGGCTGATCCACCCAAAACTAAGAAGCAGGTTTCTGCCTTTCTTTCCTGCTGCTCTGTGGTTCCCCAGAGTTTTGTTTAACTTACTTAATCTAAAGAAAAAACGGTGCTGGACAAAGCACAAAGTATTTGGTTTTGGCTTTTGGAACTTGTGGCAAAACACTTCTTGTTTATTTGCAAGCAAAAGTAAATTTGCTTTCATCTTCAGTCAAGAAACAAATTTTCTTACCAGTGCTCAACCCTTGGTAGCAGGTGGATCTCTTTATGGCAAAAGATCTGAGTTGGCACAAGAAAGAAGATTTAATCTGGGCATGCAAGTAATTGAAAATGAAAACATTTTTAAGAAGAATGAGCCCTGGAACAGCCTCTTTAAAATAGCAGTGGAGAGAATAAATGGGGTTGATTTAAAGAGGACATTTCATTGGTTCATGAACAGGGTTAGAGTGCCCAGCTGCCTTTAGCAGCAGGAGTCTGACATCAGTCATGAGTAACATAGAAAGACACTTTTGAGATCTGTGTGTTACCAGTCATTATAGTTCTGATTCTGCCTCGTCTGTTTTCTTCCAAATCTTCTGCTTTGGGATACCATTTTAACTGAGCTGACAACATGCTAGACTCACCACATTTTTCATGTGTATATCAATGCATTTTCACAAAAGAACAAGTTCTGCACAGCAGGATCAGAGCTATTCTGTGGTCCTCAGGTCTGTCAGCACAGAGTAGATTTCTTTCTCTGCTGAGTATGAAAATCCATAATCAAGGGAGTAGGCTCATCGGTAAGAGTATTTGGCTATGAAACCAAAGATCGTCATTCTGTGTTAAAGGCATTCAGAACTTCTGCTTCCAGTATTTGAAGAAAGATTCTATGAAAAATATAGGGTTTAGGTAACATCACTCTTTTGTGAATGAATAATAACAAAGTGAAAAGTTGATTGTGCCTAATTAAAGTATTCATACACTTTAGTCATAGGATGATAGAAAAGTTGTTTGGAAGGAACCTATGGAGGTCACCTACTCCAGCCTCTTGCTCAAAGTGGGATGCATTTGACCACTTTTCTGCATCACATCCTTGTCACTAAACTGGAGAGACATGGGTTTGATGGCTGGACCATGCAGTGGAAAAGGAATTAGTGGGATGGTCATATTTGAAGTGCTGTGGTCAATGGCTTGAAGTGGAGCCCAGAGATGAGTGGTGTTCCTCAGGGGTCTCTACTGGGACCAGCACTGTCTGACATCTTTTTTTGCAGCATTGTCAGTGTCACTGGGTGCACTCACAGCAAGTTTGCTGACAACACCAAGCTGTTTGGTGCAGTCAGCTCACTGGAGGGATGGAATGCCATCCAGAGGGACTTTGACAGGCTTGAGAGGTGGGCCCATGCTAACCTCATGAAGTTCAACAAAGCCAGGAGCAAGGGCCTGCACCTGGGTCAGGGCAATCCTGAGCACACGTACAGGCTGACCAAAAAGTAGACTGAGAGCATAGGTACAAGTTTAAATTGAGAAAACTGACTCTCAGGCTTTTTATTTCTGTTTGATTTCTTTAAAACATGGGGAGGAGTAATTTCCTGTATGACATATTCACTTAAAATACCTACTGCCAGACAAAGTAAATTACCACTAACAGGTAGGTAAGTTGCTACAAATGAAAAGGAAAAAAACCCCTTAATGTTCAAGATAATTAATCTATGCAACATCCTGCTAAAGGAAGTTTAATTGTACAATGTAACTGAAAAGATTTTGAAAAGATTTGTTGCATCCAATTATGCTTATTCTAGCAGGATGCAGTTAAAATTACTTCATTCATTCTATACCTTTCTCAGTATGTTAGGTTGGGATTATTAAGGAGAAAAGGAAATAGAAATCCCTTCTATAAATCTCTTCACCTTCTCTTAGCCTGAGTAAGAGTCAGTTTCTAATTTTCCCACAGATGTTTTCTGTGCCTAACTTCATGCAGATGAAGCACCACAGGTGTTTGCACATTTATATAGATTTTGCAAAATCTGTGATGCTTTTCTGCCTTTCCTGTGCATATTGAAGCCATAGCTGGGTTCAGCTAGAGGATCAATTAAAGATGTCAGCTTGTAACTTAAAATATAAAAGAAAGTATACAAAGTATGAAATGAAAAGAGGAAGTAAACTTCCCTTTCCAAAAAAAGAAAGTCCTTTATCTGACAAAATATAGTATATCTGAGTATCTTAAGCATGCTAAGAGAAAGAGATGTAATTCTTTAAACAATACAGGCTGCAAACTAAATTTGATCATTCTGTTGTGAGCATGGATTTCATAATGTATTTGCAATATCTGAGACAATTTTGTAAATGAGCAGGGACCACAGGAAAATATCTCAGTAGGTACAGAGATAAGATACAGAGAGATTTAACCACCTCAGACTTGCAGGTTTTATCATCAACAAACTGATAAATTATCCCCCATTTTGCAAGTGTGAACCTACATATCTTGGTACAGAAAATGCTGGTAGATTGACTGGGTTCAGGATATGCAAAATGAGGAAGAGTGTTTCTACTTAGATAACAAATGTTTGAACTTTCTGTCCAAAATTCAGACCTTATTTATTAAGGTTCAGTCATGTACAGTAATCATTCTGAAATGATACACACTGATTTATTTTCACTAGATTTCTGTCTAGATTAAAGAGAATGAGTGGCAAAAATAGTGGTTGCTCTGACATAAGCAACAGAACAAATGACAACTATCTTACTGGAATGACTCCAGTCAGTTTTGCAGATTCAAAAAGATCATGTAATGTGAGTAAAATTCACAGAAGTAGAAATATTAATTGAACTGGGTTCAAAAAATTAGTTTAACTTGGATAATTCTAAAATTATTAAAAGTTAGACATATAAACAAAAATTAAAAGATCAAGGCTTTGCATGTATGTTGCTTCTTATATAGTAAATATTAGTAATCTTATAACATCTATGAAAATTACTGTTGGTTTGGGTGAATTTATTTAAGGCTCAACATAAAATCAAGATGGTCAACATATAATACAAATGCAGTAATCTTCAAGTACATAAAAGATAACTGACTTACTGGTAGCAGTCAAAATAAATTTTATGTACTTATTCAAAGTGATATGAATAATAAAAATACTTATGTTAATTCACAGATTTAAAAAAAAAAAAAAAAACACAAAAAGCTCATGATTTTACAGCTGTGGATTTCCAGTAGTAAAATATCTTCTGTACATCTTGTTAATGAAAGTCCTTGGGAGTACTTTTAGAGAAGAGCTCTGCTTTTTAAAAATTCAAATTTGCTTTTGTTACAGGTGGTAAGTGTTCATTCATTTAGATAGCTAATCTAGCAAGAACTGCATGTCAAGAAGGAAAAAAGACAGAAAAATGCAAACAAATTGTAGGAAGTCAGAAAGTGATATTCAAGGTACAAATATTTTTGGGGGGGTTTTGTTAAAATTTGAAAAAAGAATAAAATCTATTCACTTTGTTAGTAAAGGGACCCTTTTTTGGGTTTTTTGGCTCTTCTGAACCATTCACAAGTGAATTTCAGAATCACTACAAATTCAGATTTCAGTATTTCTGCCAGTGTTGTGTATGCTGAAATGCTTTCTGGAGTTCAAAGATTTGTCAGGATTGCCAGCATGTATTGGGTATTTTTTCAGTTTGAAAGAGAATTAGCAAAGAAATTTACCTCCCTGATTATTTGAATAAAGGCTGACACCAGATTTAGCTACGATAAGAGCAGTTCTAGACTTTATTCTACATTAATTCATATTCAGGCTCCATTTTAGTTCCCATATCTTATTTCACTGCCTATTTTTCAAAGATTCATACACTTGCCAATTAATATAATAGAATATATTCTTTCTTATTCACACACTTGTGTATTAACACTATCAATATATTCCTTCTCAGCAAACATATAATTCATTTTCAAATTATGATCTGCAAAAGGTTTCTTTAATTATAACTTTTAAATAAGCTCTTGGTAATAACAATAACCAGCTAAATAAAGCATTCCTGTTCTTTAGCTTTAGAACTGTCTCTCAGCTTGCTTGCATGTACTGTATGAGTCAGATTTAAAAAAAAAAAAAAAGATGTGCAAGTTTTTTGACTCAGGCTATACAGCATATGATTGAAGTAAAAGAACATCATCTGCTTTGTTCACCAGGGGGTTTTATTATTATTATTTCTCTCTGGTCTTCTACTTTTCTGCTCCTCAAATAAGGCTAATTACAAAGGAAAAAAAGTTGAAACTGGTAGAGAGAGATCCTTTAAAGCCATTCCTTTTGCAGAATGGAACAAAAGAAAGTACCAAGGGCATGGATAGGCCTTGAAAAAAAAGAAAAGAGAAAAACCATCTAATGAGGATGCTGAGATAAGTGCTTGTGAAGAAAACTGGCAAAAAAAGGGCTTTTAGTCTAAAATCCATAAATAAGTGGGCATTAGATGGGTACTAGAACATTTTTAACAAGATAGGCCACCAAACTGTATCATCCTATGCAAGAGCTACTACCCTAAAACTCTTCTTCTTAACAAGATAAGGGTTTTTCTCTTTGAAATATTAATTTGAAAAAGATATACTTGAAAATTAAGGAGTATTATTCACGTCTGTGAATCCATTATAGGGGAAGACACCATCAAAGCTGCTTCAGATATAATTATGAATGCTGTAGATTTTCTAAAGGTCAAAGATCCTAAACGCTATGAAGAAATTGTTCACAGCATATCATGGTTCAGACAGGGTTTGACCTCCAGTCTCTCTTTGGGTCTTCTAGTCTGTGCTGAAGAAGAAGCATGCACAGCATCAACTACAGAAGAGTTTAAGAATCAAATCATTTGCCCATCCTCCAAACCTATTTCTTAATACTCCTGGGTAATTGGGCACTCAGACGTGCTTGATATCCATAGATGTGCAGGTCAGGTGTTTGAGGCTCGGTCTAATTACCAGAGAATGACTGCCAGCTAAGCATTGTCCATTTCAGCTCTCACTGCTGCTCTTGTAACACATAAAGGAGAAAAACAAATCTGAAAGGGAGAGAAGATAAAAGGACAGAGAAAAATAAACTATAGGACCTGATCCAAAGACTGTAGAAGTTAATGGAAAGTCCCATTAGCTTCAGCAAGGTTTAGATTAATCTTGGTTTTTAACAAGACTGGCAGTTCTTTATCCCATCGTGCATTAGATCTCCTTTCACCCATGTGTACCAGAAAGTTTGCATTTAGTACCAGTGATCCGATGTTGAACATGTTCTGACAAACTAATGAAATCAGTTGGGAAATTATTTTATTTAACTATGGGGTTTTTCAGAAATTTCTCTTAATATGAAATTCTAAGGGCTTTGAAAAAAAGGTTTCAGTACAACAGCAGTAGTCCCCAAAATTTAATAATAATAATAATAATAATAATAATAATAATAACAACAACAACAACTACTACTACTACTACTACTACTACTACTTGTAAATCCCATTACAAAAAATCTGATGTTTACACTTTCTTTGGAGCATTTTGATTGTGAATTTAAAAAGTAATAAAATATTTAGTACAGTTTTATTAACTGTTTCTTAAACATGTGGTACGCTATACTGCTCCTTTCTTACTCTCTTTAAGTCACACTTCTGGCACATGTTCTGTGCTGCAGATGGACAAAGTAAATACACATGTATCTAGTGATCAGGTGTTTGGATTTGATTGCCAGCTAGCAGCTTTTGGTGTGATAGAGGATTCACCCACACGTGTCCTATGCACAGGAGAGTAATTTTTTGGCACTAACTTTTCACAGCAGGTTACCTGTGTGGTTGGTAGCCATTGGCCATTTTGTGTCACTTGCTGCAGCCTTCCTAGATTCTGTGTAAACGATCAACAAATTTAGCAGGATAATTCCAACTGTTTTGGTAGATGTCCTGCAATTATCGAGTTTTATTTATTATGGTTCACAATTTGGTTTACTAGATAGTGAAAATGAACTAATACGTTAGGTGGTTTTCTTTATATCAATGATTTTCTTTTTGGTCAGGGATTTTCCTGAACCATCACTCATAAAACTGATGTTTTATGAGTTTATGATAGTCTAGATATTATGATAATATCTTCTGTATAAAGATTAAGAAGCCAGTTACAGCTGCAGATGAGATGGTAAGAGGTTATTTTGTGCTAGATTCAAGCTGGAGAGATAATAATGTTGTTTTCTTGTGAGGCAGTCTTTTATTTTGCTTTACAAGGCACACTCAGTATCAGCGAAGCATCAGACATAATTCCGTAATTAAATTCTATTGATACTTGTTTGAAAAGCAAAATGATAATCTTTCTGTTTCGCACATTAAAGACTGAGTTTGGTCTCTGAATAATGCTGTAACTCTTCAGAAGACACTTGAATTTTCTTTATCACATTTTAAGAAAAATAATTCTGATTGAAGCAGAGAAAATTTTTATAAATGCCCTCTTATTGACATTTTTTGCAGTTTTCTCACATCTTTGAGTTCAATTAGCTAAATAACCACAATTCCCACAAACTGCAGACTTCATAGACTATATAAAATAGTGTCTTTGATACTATCTTGAAGCAAGTATCTGGCTACATGTAATAATAAATACATTGGTGGAACATGGTGTCAATGAATAGTGTATTCTCGTACTGAAAAATTTCAGACTTGTGATAGGGCCCTCCCTTCCCCCCTGTATCGAAGTGCCAGCTGTTTTTGGACAATTCAGACAAGATAAATTATTAGAGAGTAAACATTTTACTATAGGAAGGGAAAAATTCTCTTTTTATGAATCTTTCACATAGGCAAGTTGGACTATAAATTGTTATCCTTACCCAGGTTAAAACCAGAGCAAGTTTAGCTAGTTCAACGCAGAAAAATAGCTTTTTAATGAATATGCCAAGGAAGGGGTTTTGTAACTGGAAACAAGCTTCTAATCTAGAATAGAGCATGTTAGATATGTGTCTGCAGAGAAGAAATTGATCACAGAAAATGAATAATTTTCCAAAATATTTCATGTCTGTAAAAATATGCAGAAAATGTGCAGGATATATGATATTAAAATGTACACTGAAGCTCTTGTTTAAATGAGAATGCCAATGGAAAAATGATGGTGTGGGCCATTCACTTAAGAGTTGGACTCATCCTTCTGGGTCCCTTCCAACTCAGACTGTTCTGTGATTCTGTGATTCTCATAGGAGGTCAATGAATGAGTGACAAAAGTGGCCTTGCTGGAAGCTTGGTTTGATTCTTAGCTGTAGCCTGCCTGGTTAATGGAACACAGTTGTGGAAACAAAGAGAAGTTCTCTGAGAGTGAGAACCTAGACTGTGGTTAGTACTGCACTTTGTTCTTTCATGGTAACTCAGATAGCAAGCTCACATATTTGATTTCAGAGCTCTTAAGTACCCACTCTTGGCTCACATTCAATGTCTTCTTTGGTGCAAAACAACTGGTTCCCAACAAGAAAGCTTCAACTGGAAATGCAGAACATATGGAGGAGTTGCCCAGACCTTTGTGGTTCTCTTAAGACCTGAAAGGGCAGGTCAGTAAATCTGTCATAGGCACCCTGAAGACTCATGCAAGCCTCAGGAGTCTGCCTAGATCTAGAAATATAGAACCCTCCTGGCTGGGACTGTACTTAAGCCCATCAAGATGAGAGTAAAAAGCAAAGAAATTCTGTGTCCTGTAACTTCAGGGGTGTTGGCTTCAAGGCAGGGGAGCCACTTAGGCTTTATCAGCTCAAAAATGCATATGCAGTTAGCTTGTGCAGGGTGTTCAGTCCTGCCTGAGCCAGTGAGATTCTCACAGAGCATGCTGGGAGATGATAAGATGTGTGAAATGCACAAGAATCACTTCATGTTTAATCCTGAGAAGGCCTCTCATTGCTGAGTGCAAAAGCAAATGAGCCCAACAAACCTCTGAAAGTGAGTTGAATGCTGTGGGCATCAGCTGTGAGTCAATGTGGGGTGACAGTGGGGACACAAATGGCTTTAGCCATCTGTCTTTGGGACTTTAAACCTGGCAACCAAGAGCACATATACACACCTATAAAATGCTCCAAAAAATGTAAGATTATTAGCCACCTCTGTCTTAGTAGTGCAACAGATGTACAATGGTACACTGGCACAGATTCCTTGTGTCCAGGCATAAAGAAAATCTAAGTATATTGTGTCTTACAATCAGAAAGTTGCATTTAAAGATGAGTCTACTGCATTCTAGTTTTTCTTACTAAAAGGATCTAAATTGTATGGCCTATATCGTATTAGTATCTCCTATCTGGTAAGACACTTGCAGGTTTATTGCACAATCTAATGTAAGCAAAATTTTTAGGTGTAAGTTTCACATTTTAGTTGCTGCTAAAGGACTGCAATAAATACTGCTTTACCTGCATTAAGACTGATGGCTAAAATAACAACAGGAAAGTAAAAATGAGGGAACAAGGCTAAGACTGGGTGGCAAAATGAAACAAAGGCTTTCCACCTGTACTACAAGGCTTCAGTCATCATTGTGGTTGTGTCTCTGCATCTCAAAGAAGTTGATTGTGATGAGGTATTCAGACCTAGGGCTGCTTTACTTTTTTTAACTGACTGTGCAGCTAAATCTGCAGACAGTTATGTGGGCAATCATCATTTGTGGAAGCAAACTGTGTCTGTGTACACATGCTGTTGTGGTATTGTATGGATAACTACACAGCTCTTGTAGTAACTGAAACCAGGAACCAGGGGGACAGAAACTGCTTCTTGAATGGCTTTTGGCTTGAAGACTCCGGGAGTCACAGTGCTTAGGTACAGCACGTCATCATGAAAATATATCTTTTAAGAATGTAATACTGTATTTGTTTACAGATACTCAAAATACATACAGAATATATAGAGTAGATGTTTTGTTTATGCACAAGCCAAACAAGCCCTATAGGGCCAAAAAGCATATGTACATTTATAAACTATGTAAGATGTACTTGCAGTACTCCTTAGGCAGGCTACCATATTTAGCTGAGCTTCAATGCTTATTTATATTCAACCAAAGGTTTGACAATATCGTGATGTAAGAGTTTTTCACTGACCATCCAAATATGGCTACTTTGAAAGTAGAATTTGCATCAACATTAGCCAGTGTGGTAGGACAGAAAGTGAAAGAAATGCCCTGTTCAAGGGGTCTGAAGAACTTCCTCTTTTAAAATTTACTATGTATTAATTATGTATGACATTTCAGGGAGTGAGAGTTGTTTGTAGCCTATGGCAATGAATTACTGAAATGAGACAGAAAAAAATGTGTCAGCATATCAAATTGCACAGATATTGGTAGCCTAGATGTATTTGCTAGTTTGGAAAGCTGTATTTATGTTGTGAAATTAAAGTACTGCACACTGGATTTGGATGGTGGGACCATATTTCTTTTAAAATGACAATACTGAAGTAGTTGGGTGAAAAGAAATGCAATTCATATTCATGGCAACACTGCAAAGAGAAACAATAAATTAAATATCTTCTTATAACTTCTTCTAGAGCTAATAAAAATGATGACAGAAATACTGAAATGCATTTCAACCCCCCTCACAAAAAAAAAAAAGCTTAGCAACTTCCTTCTCATTCAACAAAATAAGGGAAAAGCTTACTGAGGATTATATGAGGTGTGTAAATATTTTATTTGGTTTTCCACTTCTTTGGGAGGATATCTTTCTCCGGTAGTGATCTTAGCTACAAAAATTCAAAAGGAACTCCTTCACATAGGATAAGGACCCCCAGCATTCTAGGGACCAGTTGTGGGTTTTTTTAAATTTAATAATGCTCAATTTTACAGTGTGTTTGATGTTACATATGGTATTAGCTGTATTTTTACTGTATGCTTGGTTGTTATTTTTATATCTTTTGATCACATGGAAAGAGAAACTGTCTTTCTCACAGCCAAAGACAAGCTGTTGAAATGGCTGCCAGCAGAATTCTGGCGTTAAAAGAAAACCAACAAAACCAACCAAAAAATATCATACGAACTGGGAATGGTTGAACCAGTCACAAATCTTTTGACATTCCTCCTGTCCTACCCACTTGGGTGCTTGTCTCCTCAAGTGTGAGGTTCATGAGTATTAAACAGCCAATTTACCAATAGTATCTGAGAAAGATTTTCTCCTAGCACCCCTGATTTTTTTAAGGACATAAAAAGGACACATCCTTTTTAATATTGCTGTAGTCTCCATTGTCCATTGTAGAGGAATCTGGATGGAAATTTCTCAAAGTGTCAGGATCCACTGCTGCACAGTGCAAGATGACCCATCCTGGGCCTGGGTAAACATTCTCATCTGTGCTGGTGCATGTTGTAGTTAATGATCTTCAGTCCTGCAGCCCATCTCAAGTTTAAATCAGCTAGGTACATACGATTATCTAATGGACTCAACATTCCAGTTTATGAAATGTAAAAGGAATGGCATTTATCTTAGCAAGAAAAAAATTAAGATGGGAAGAATAGTTCCTACGATATGTACAAACAGTGGCTAGAACATCTGTGTGCCTTGGTGTTTTCTTTTCACTGCTGCCCCTGTTTGGAGTTCTCTGGTTTGTGCTGCCCAAATTCAGTCCTGCAATAGCTTTATATACATTATTCTTGTAGGAGACCTCAGAATTCATCAGAAAACACCAGTAAATGTCATTCTTAACAATCTATTTTTCAGATTTTCTAGCATCTTCTAGCTCTTAATTTGTTTTTTAATCTATATTAATTTTAAGTAATTTTGAAGTTTCCAAAGTACTTCACTTTTGTTTTGCAGAAGTAGAGTGTATTGTACTGTGGTATTAGTCATGGTTCAATAGTCAGACTACAGGTTGTACTCAAGCTATGAGTGCTTTTAATTTCCATGACAGGTAGTACTTCACACTTAACAGAGCTTTTTCTCTTCTTATATTTTGCTATGCTAATGCTCTTCCAGTCAGTTGTATATGTACTGAAGTATTCTCTTCTCCTTAGGTTTTACCATTTTATCCCTGTGCCTTCCATCAGTGTGTTAAGCTGACTTCTATCTGTTGTGTTTGCTCTTGGACCCCAGAGAAGCAGCAGTGTGTTCAGTAAAGGGCCTTTATTTTGAGAGAGGTGGAAGCTCAGAACTGTCTAGCTTGAATAGGCAGTCATGAGGTTTGTGATGGTCTGTAGTTCCCTAAGAAGTGGTGAAATGAAGAAGCACTTCATAATTTGTCCTCTGTGCAGATAAAATAATCCTGATAGTTGAAAGCTCCACTGAACCAAGCAGAAAATTGTTGTCGATTGTCATCTTCATGTGTGGGCATTAGGTCATCTTTCGTACTGATAATCTTTGTGTGAGCAAATGAATGCCCTCATTTTGATATTCAGTGGCAAACCAGAACAAAAAGTGAAGGACAGTGAAGGTTTTATGTGCCTGGTGTACAGTTGCTGGGAAGAAATGTGCAATATTTTGTATTGTTGATGTCATACATGATTTTATAATTTTGCTAGAGCAGTCTAACAACCACATGGTTAATGCACCTTTGGGTAGCAGTTCGTGATGGTTCAGCAGGATGGAGAAGTCACCTACCCGGCTGAAGGTAATGCACAAAGGACTGGTAGGCAAAAAGTTAGCATTAGCTTGCTAAACTACAATCAAGCCTGTCAATTGTAGAATCCAAGTCATGAATTATGTGGTTGTACAGACAGTGGTTTCTTCATGAAAGAAATGTTTAAAAAATGCTTCTTGTTCTTTAATGGATTAACTACAGAAGTGTTCCACTTTGTCTTTTATAGCTATTGCACAGGTTTTCAGCTCCTACTGCTTCTTCTTCCATTACTAGAATTCCTCTTGTTCCATGGGCCACTGAATGCCCCAGCTGAATAAGAGGAATTCTAGTAATGGAAGAAGTAGCAGTAAGAGCTGAAAACCTGTGCTATAGCTATAAAGTCTTAACAAAAAGATATTTCTGAGAGACTTTGGGCACATGAAAACAGCAGCAAAAATCTCTCTTCCATCTTCCGCTGTTCTAAAAGAAAATTTAAACCCAATAGGAGAGGAAAAGTGATTACACTTTAGGGATTTGTACTGCATTCACCTCTATCATATGGAGCTATTGCTGTGTTCTCTATTACATGTAACAAATTTAAAAAATAGAGCCTGGTTTTGACAAAAGTTAGCAAAATGTCTGTGAGGATTTTTTCTTAACAGTGAAAAAGGAAAAATGGTTCTTGCTTACTTAAACTCTTGTCTTTTTTGTCTACAAGGACATGCATTTCTTCACTCTTGTTGCCATGTCATCTTCCTCCTCAGTCCCTGTTAATGTCTTCTTCTGGTCTTATCCTGCTGTGACTGAGCATTACAAAGTTTTTCACGCCTCCATGCGCAAGTCCATCAACCAATTAGTTTTCAGAGCACACGATACATATAGATGGCATGGCAGTGGGTTCAGACCTAGGTCAACATACTCCCAGCTTTCAGTCAATATGAAAAAAGTATAGGTCTACATTATCAGTGGTATCGATTTAGAGAGTGGATTGTTCATTTTTGCTTCTTTTTCAAACTTACTCCCAGCTGTGGTCACCGCTGTTATTCTGATTTTTGTCTCAACATTCATCACAGAATTTCTCACAGTGACAAACACTAATTTTAAACAGGCACCTGAAATGTATCAAAGTATGAGTCTCATATTGACTCCTTGTGGAGGTTTGTTGCCCATCTTGCACGCCCATCTTTTAGAACATTCCAGTAAGATACCCGGTTTTTGCATCTAATTCCCTTCTGTTTTCCTTTGAAAAAGTTTGGAAGACTTGTTGGTGAGGACTTTTGAGGAAAGTCTGCCTCAAAAATACATCTTACTTGCAAACTAATGTTGAACAATTAAAATACAATTTACAGTACAATACATGGGTAATGTATTTTAATTGAAATAACAAGTCAGGTTTTCAAAGTCTGAATTGAAATAATCAGGGATCAGTTATTACCAATTGTGTTTAATGGAGATTGAAACAAATGTATAAAACAGTGAGACATCCTGAATTAGAATGGATTGATCTTGGCATTTTGATGGAGGCAATGTATCACTTTTTAAATATACTGAGGGTTTGGAATTGCGTATCTCAGCAGAAAAAAGGGAAGTGCTTTTCAGAAAAATATCTTGTCTGTAACTAGGTGATAGGAAAAAGCTTTTCTGCTGGTTGCTTTGTCTTTCAGTTTGTAGTAAAAAGGAACATTATACCTGCACAGTCTCTTTAATTTTATTGAGCATGCTGAAGCATAAATCTGTATAGCTGTGATCTACCCCTCTCATGTATTAACTTGATTTTTTCTTGTAGAATTTCTATTTTGTCATTATAACTAAAATGAGAGGTATGCCTAGTAGTTTAAAACAAATACACCTTTATAGTATTGTGAAGTTTAGCTATTAGAAAATTAGATGGTACTTACTGTAGTTAAGGCAACATAAAATTAGAAGCATTGATGAAGAGGGGTGTTCACAATTAGAAGGTACTGCAAATTCATTCTGTTTCCTTTCATTTCTGTTTTCTCCATTCTTTTTCTGCTATGAGATAGGTGAGATTTCAAGATCCCCTGTAATCAAGAGAATTGAAATTATTTATATTAATTTTGAAAAAAAAATCCAGTAACTGGGGTATGCTGATATCAAAGTGACCTAGAGAAGGTAAAAATACTATATTTATTATATTTTTGCTCTATTTTTACCCATATAATAATTAAGCTCTAATGATGATAGTGTCCCACTATAAATTATTTCAGTGACAACAGAAGCTTAACTTAGATTGGCCCTTCACTGCATACCATGAGTCAAAAGAGTCGGTTTCCAAATTTTCACATTCCAAAATCTGTTGAAATCAACAGATTTCCATCTTTCTGGACAAATAGTCTCTGCTGCTTTTACTTTCTTTGGCAGAGGTGGAGCTATTGTAATTCCATATAATACACAGAGCAACTGTATTATAATGTAATACAGCATTTTAAAGTAGTTCTGATACTACCAAAAATATAATGTTTTATATCTTTTTCTAGAGGAATGTTGATTATCAGTCACTATGATAGAATGAGATTGGTAAAATATATTTTTTTCTGTAAGTTTAAAAAAATGGCAACCCAAGATAAAAATCTCAATCCATACATAGGCATTCAAAACTTATTTGATATTTTAGAAGTAATAATTACTCTGGGCAAGGTATATGGGTAACCAGCAGTGCTAATTATGAGTCTTCCTGACTAAGTCATTCAGTATAAAGTATGGGTGTTTTAGCTTCAAACAACAATCACAACTAGAAAAATAAGATCTCTTGTTTCCTTGTTTAGCACCAACTGTATCCTGCTTTGCTTAATTTCCAAATCCACTGAACTGGATAGTTGTTACCAGTCATCTCCAGTCTGTGTGAACATAGATAATTTGTTCTTTTTTCACTAAAGCAAGTGAATTTTGCTCAAAGATCTACAAAAAAACCCCTATGGAATTGTGAGCTTAGATAGGGTATCATTGTGGGAGAGATGGACTAGAGACAGGTCACTAAAGCCTTTTTTCTTTTTACTTCATTTGAACTATTGACCTTGTGAAAATATTCAGCTTTCTGTGAGTTGGTTTTTTTTTTTTGTTGTTGTTGTTGAGATGGGTTTTGGTGCCTGAGCTTTGAAACATGTATGATCAGACCCAGCTTATCTGTGAGGCTGCTGGCTTTTCTAACTCGCCGTGCTGGAAAACACACCGATCTTGGGAAATCAAGCTAATGTCTCTCAGCTGTGCAGAAAAAGTGTGAACAGCTCTGTCAAATGAGCTATCCCCCATCTCCTCTTTTTCAGGCAGCATCTTATACTGGAGCAGTCACTTCACATTTGCCATTTGAGCAGTTGTGATATAACTGCTGTTTTATTGCCTATAGGAGAGTTTCTGTGAGGAATCAGAAGCTGGTCTTTCAGCTACCCTGGCCAAGAAAGGTTTTAATCACAGGACTCCATTACTGGTGAATGCATAAGGAGTCCTGACAGGATTAAGAGAGAATATGAACACATAGCTCTGGCCTAAAGGTTGCTAATTGACCAAATGGTAATACGAGGGGAAGTATTTTCCAGCCTTGAACCGCTGCCCCCAGATAAGTATATTAAATGCCATCAGTTAACCCCTTGAGTGCAATGACCCAGTGCTGCCAGGGACACTCCTGGTGTGATAGACCCTTATGTGTCCTAATCAGTGGTGATGTATCAAGTAGAGTCATAGGTCCAGATGAGTCCTGCATGTGCTCCTTTGTTGGATGGAAAGATGTCTCTAGACTTGCAAAAGGTTAAACACAAAATTTAAAGTCCACAGCTACAGAGGCTTAAAAACACATGAAAATTGTAAAGAAAAAGAGCAGTCAGGAATTAAAATAGAACAATATAAGGTGAAAAACATAATCTAAGTAATTTTGCTTTGATATTGAGTTGGGTTTTTAAAAATTTGTTTTATTTTTACTGTTTTCTCTAGATAGTTTCTGAAGAATGGATGTGCCTAGTTATCTTCAGCTTAGTTCCTTCCTGCACTTACTCTCAGGTATGAACATTTCTAAATTTCACTGAAAAATAACAAAGCTATTATAACAAGTGAATTTATGAACAGTAAGTTACACTTCATAGGAAGGCAGTTCTATAAGATATGTTCTTTATCCAGTTCTTTAAGGCTGTTCATTTTTTTCCGGTGGCATTTTTCATTTAATTTCCAGGCAGAATATTTCTGTTGTTAAGATGGTGTCTTCTAAATAAATGTTTCTCTGTAGTAAAAATGGTTAAGTTCTGTGTCAATTTATATATACAGAAAACAACAGTCTGGACTTCTGTTGTCTTCAAAGATGTTTAAAATGAAATTGTCCATTATGGGAGGTTATTACTGCTCTTCTAGTTTAGTAAATACTGGGATCTTCTTTGTGCTTACATTATGCAGGACTTTACCTCTTGCCTGATTTCACTGAAATTAGTGGGGTTACTCATGTAATATGGTACCAGTCAGAAGATATATCAATGGCAGACTCAGCCAAGTGGAAGTTGTAGTTATTTAACAAAGATTTTGTCTTTACTGGCACAGAGGTATTTATCTATATTTTTCAATGTGATGACTAATTCTTCCGTTTATTGTGGGTGTCTCAAAAATGACGTATATTTGGCCACCAGAAACCATCTCCATTGCCTTGAGGCACCTCACATTGTTGCATTAATGGATGAAAAATTACATTTGCCATTTCATAATTTGTGTCCTTTTTTTCATGGCTTAGCATCAAGTCTGATATACTTAGAAATCAGTAACTCATAAGCTATATTGTTGACTCTTGGACGTTAAATGTGTTACACAGGCTTAATCAAAAGTAACACTTCCCATTGGAACTATTAAAAGAGCCAAGTGCTGATTTTTCAGGCCAGAAAACAGTGCTAGAAGGCAAAAGTCCTCCTAAGATATGACTGCAAGACATTGTAGGTTTTGAGTGTTGCTTTTGATCATGAGCTGGTACATTAACGGATATGGCATTGCCTTTTAAAGAGGGACACTGCAAATTGTAAGGAGGAGTGAGACTCATGCTCTGCATTGCACAGCACTGCACATCAGCAGTTCTATAGCATGGGAGGCTTTTTAATATTTTCATTTTAAAAATCCTTCTTTCAAAGCACCAGTCATTGGTCACGTGGCACTACATTAACTTTGGCTGGAAGAGGCTGTTCTTCAAGCTGACTCTGTGCCCCCACATTGCTTCCAGCATCCACACTCTGACTACAGTCTGAGCTGTGGCTTCCTATAAACACTAGTTGCCAATCTGACTGGGATGTTCTAGGAGAGGTTCCTCTGTCATGTGCTACCTGCATATATGTCAGGCTTATATGTGCTTGGACTTAAACTAAAAGGCAGCATGAGCCTGGATTTTTCTTCTGTGTGGACAGTGGACAAGTTTGGACATGAGTGTTTGGGGGACCTATTCTGCCCAGTTTTCTGCCTATGATCTTTTCTGGTGTGTTACAACTTTTATATACATGCTTCTAAAAAGTTTTATCCTGCCTGTAACATCTGAGGCAGCTGGGAATCCCCACTTGAGTTCTCACCAGCTGCAGGTCAATTGCCACATTATATAGATGTGTGCCCATCCCTTACAGAATGCCGTGCTGGTGCCAAATAAAAACTGGGTATCCCATCTTAAGAGAATAATTGTGCTTGTGTTTCGCTGTTGGTTTTGCTTACAAGACCCTGCCTAACAAGTGCAGGTCCGTGGTACTTCCCAGCCATACAGCTGTTTGCAGTGGTTGGAGATATGCTAATAATGCAAATGAATGATATCATAATATTAATATCCATGTGTGATGTCCCTGTAAAGTGCAATCTCTTAAAAAGGTGTGTCTGGTGTCTGGAGTGCTAATAATATTCATGTTAATCCTGTCTTTAGTGTACTTTTTCTGATTAGGGAGGAATCATCACTTCAAATGTAACTAGTGCAACTGGTAGGAAGGCATTTTCTAGGAGAAAAAAAAATTATTCTCCTTTTGGATTGTCAAGCTTTAGACAGAACCAATTCTAGATTTGTCTTCCATAACCTGAGCTCCAGAGCTGCTTTCTCCAGTGTACAAGTACTACCAAGATCCTCTTCATGAGGCATCAGAGCAGGCCAGTCAGAAGTCATACTTTTTATGTTTGTATTAATTTGGTTTGGTTTCTGAATTATAATAAATTTAATTAGATTGTAGTCACTTGACGCCCAGGGGCTCAATTCTAATTTGCTCCTACTGCCTAATAACTGGTTAACGAGGTCTAGACATGAACCATTCCTGGCAGGGTTCTCTACACATTAGTTTAAGAAGCCATCATTTTTTTTAGCCATCACCCTTGCCTTCATTCAATCACACCTCTAAGGTTTCCCCAGTTATACAAGAGGTAGAAATTCCCCATATCAAATTGCCTTTTGCCATGGATGCCATCTTTATCCCATCACGTAGTACACATCATTCTGGACTCCCCTGTTTCTCCTGGGGGAAGTGTGGCTTGTGCCATTCCATGGGCCTGCAGAATTTATGTGCATGTACTATGCCTTGCACTAACTGTAGAGCTCTTTGTCCATCACTACTTTGCAATTCATTAACAGAAACTCAAATCAAGAAGTGGGTAGACAACCTATAAGGTTCAGCAAGTTGCCTGAAACAAGGCATCTGTGAGTTGTGATAGGCCATGGTCTGCCAGACAAAGACTGCAGTGTAAATTCAACTAAGATTAGATCCCAGAGAATCTATAAATATGATGTTATTTGGTAAGACCTATCACAAAAGAAGCTTTAATTACTGATAATATGCAAAGACAAACCAGGAGACATTAGTTCTACTTTTCCTGGAACTACCCTTTTTTCTCTTTTTCTAAATAATATATCTTACTATTCCAAATAAAGCTGTGTGGGTGATCAGTAAAGAGTATTATCCCCAGCTTTACTGCAGATTTTATTACATAGAAAGTAGCTTAAAAGATGACTTAAAATGTGAAAGAGTATTTTGTCTGCTTTTTAATCCTTGCTTGTTAAGAACATTGTACTAGAAGGAAATATTTGACTACTGGGTACTGTCCCTGCAAACAGTAGAGATCCCACTGTGTAATCCTTTTAAGTAACTGGCCAAGCTCCACGTGCAGAATAGCAGTGTTTCTTGCCATGCATCTTGCTGTAATCTGGGCACACTTGATGCATTATCAAGTCTAGTTGATACAATGAAATAAACACAATTTAGTAAGGTGTAAAACTCTTCATGTTTGCTGCTAATGCCTATTTAACCCAAACAATTAAGAGGGATGTTTGCCGTTACAGTTCTTTCCACATTTCATCTCTTTATTTCAGGGTTAAAGCTTAGTCATGGGAAATGGTTAGAAAAGCTGGAGTTACAGGAATAGTTCCAAGGCACAAAACAAACACTCAATATTATAAGAACTGTGTACATAGTGTGGCAAAAATCCCGAGGAAATTACAGTGGAGATTGCCAGAATAAGGGGAAGAAAATGTTTCCCTGTTACTTGAGACATAATATGATGGAACTTTCACAGTTTATTTTTTTGCTTGTCCACAAATCCCTATACCCCCCAAAAAAAGATGTCCAGACTTTAAAAATTGTTTCTTACTTCCATCATTTCTGTTTTTTGCTTTTGTGCCACACAAGATGAGTTTAATTTTTCTGATACATTTTATTGCTTCCTCTACCAAATGTAATTAGCAAGCATGATGTGCTTTGCTCTTTTTTTCTCACTGAGCGAACAATTGAAAAAAAAGCATTCCTGTTCCTCCTAGAACAGTCTGATTTCATTGCCTTAATTAGTGTTATTCCTAATTTATAAGAGTGTTAATGTATTTATTTTCTGGTAGTTTATAATAGATCTTAGCACAGTAAATGCCATTCACTGTATTTAATATGTCTGATTATGAAGTAAGAAAATAACTTTGTTATCCTGCCACTTAATTCACTGGGGAACCTTCCTTCCTGTTCTTTCTTTCTCTTTTCAGATGTCTCCCCTCGCTAATTTTAAATCTGTTAGACTCAGATTTCATCACATCTCTCATCTGGCTGTTCCCTGTTTCTCTCATTAATTTGACCAGTTTGTTCCTGATTTTCCAGGTTTCTGTAAACACATTTCCAGGCATGAACAATTGAAAACTGTGTGAAACATCACATTCTGGTTAGTTTGTATAATCATGAGATCACAGTAGTTATGTGTTCCCTTGAACACATAAAATGAATCAAATTCTCTCAGCAAAAATCAAGTGATTCCTGAATGACTAGTTGTAGGTAGAAGGATGAAATAGTCTGCATAAGGAAATACAAAATAGAGTTAAACACTAAAATCTTGTCTAGAAGCTTTCAGAAGCCTTGTTAGTGGGTCTAATACCATATAATAGAAGCCAAAAGCTCCTGGATATTTTTTAACTCTTCCTGTACAAAATTTCAAAGCATTACAATTTTTGAAGATTGGACAGTTTCAAACATGAAGCATGGTTTTGTAACCACCATGACCCTTGGATTATGAGTATAAAATCCAGAATTTGAGAAGATGGGAATATGTTTCAGAGACTTCTCAATCCTGTCACTGGGACCTTTCCTGTTCATTGTGCGTTTGTTCAGATCTAAACAATGGACATAGTGGAGGGAGAAGCAGAGAGGAGGAGGGGATAATAGAGACAGCTAGTTTAAGTTTTGTATGTAGTAAAATAATATAAATAACAATATCCTTATATGTAACTCTCATTCATTGATCAACCCAAGAAATTCTATAGTCGCTCTGGGCTGCTGCTGAACATCATCTAAAAATGTTATGAATGGTATTCCAAAACTCTACTTTAACCTTTAATTTATTTTCAGATAAAAACTATTAATTTGTGCAATCATATCAGTCTTAGTTCTACAAAGAAACTGATTGTTATCTAGCTGTCTTAGGCCTGCTCATTCATTTATTACTCCCTTCAAAGCCAACCAAGAACAAAAAAAATAAATAAACTCCAGGAAAACTCTTGAGGGAATGAGGGACTATTTATATCACAAGGCCCAATCTCATAACCCCTTGCATATATTGTGATTCTTAAAAGTGCAAGTAAACTACAGTGCTATCATTTGCAGGATTTACCAAATAACATTTTTCAAGTATATCTTTTCTGTGACCCTCAATTCTTTTAGTGAAGAATAGGGTACATTGTCTGCATTAGCAATGTATTTCTTTCTCTTCCTTGAGCTTTATCAAGAGTTGTCACGCATTATAGTTTGGTGACAGTGCTAGAAAAAAGTGAAGACAGAACTGACCTCTCATAGCATTTTTGTGACCATGGGGCTCACACGAGCAGCTTGGCATCTGCCGGCACATCTTTAGCGAGTTGGCAGCCCCAGCGCCCTTTGCAGGTTGCAATCAAACCTGCCTTCTACAGCAGCCTCTTTCTGGCTGATTAAGTTTAATGTAATTTTAATTAAAAACCACAGTGTCAAAGGGTTTAGCTGCTCGAGAAATGAGCACAGATTGTGGCACAGTGGCAGCAGTCACTTGGAAAATGGAAATGCATCCTGACAATATTGTGTAGGGGCCAGATAAACAAAGCTGCAGCTACTGTACCTTGCAAAAAGCTGGGAGAGATCATCATTGCAAGGAACCTTATTCAAAAATAAAGTATAGAGCAGTTCTTGTTCTTGTCTTTTAACCATTTTTAAATGCACCTCAGCAACTGAGTAGAGTAATAATTGCCAAGAAATAATTTTAATCTTCCCTCCACATTTTAACTTTAGTTCATTGGCATGTTTAAAATTTCAGGTTTCAGTCCTTATTCGTTTTGATCAGCAAAATATTTGCTTCACACAATAGACTTATACAACTTTTTTCCTTAGGCTATAAAGAAGAAAAATCATCACAGATTTTATCAGTGCTGAAAGCAGGTTCCATTTTAGGGAATTTTTTGCTTTTATCTGTTTCCAGATTTTCTTGTCCCTTGAAGCAGATCACAAGGAGATTTTAATATTTTACATACTGCAGATATTGAGCAACATTTGGAGAATGACCAAAAGAATCACTTCACCAACAAAAGGTTGCATCATATCTATGAGATTTAATTTCAAAGTCTCAATATACATAGAAATATTGGTAAGAATAGTTTCCAAAAGATGTATCTCTGTAATATTTTATTTTCTTAGTTGCCATAGTCTTTTGAGCAAAGAGAATTGATTTGGAGTTGTTAAACACCCATGTCTTGGCAGAAGTTGCTATTTTTTAAACCCATCCTTTGAACGCATGTATTTCTGGAACGAAGACTTGATCCAAAATCCACTGAGATCAGTGGAAAATCCCCAGTGACTTAGACTTTGGATCAGGTCCTGAGAAGTATATGTGCAATAGGTAGGTAATGTAACATTGTTCCGAGGAATTCCTTTCAGCAAGAAGCCTTTTTATTGTTTGTAGATGCTCTCGATGCTCAGGGGCCAGAACCCCAGGAGAATTCCACCTAGTGACGTCAATTCTGTAGAGGAGAACTTCCTCTGTCCCCTTTTAGGTTTGTGGGACATTTTCGAACAGATGGAGCCTATATAGGCGGGACGGGTTCCATCTGAACAGAAGGGTCACAAATGCACCAACTGAGAGGATAGACAGAGCTATGGGGGAGAGTTTAAAGGAGTGGACAAGGGGGATGGGAAGTCTGTACAGAATCCAGCAGAGAGGAAGAAGCAGCTAAAATAAGCAGATGGGTAGACAAGAGGAAATAAGGGTTGAAATATGTAGCACACCTAGAGAAAAGGTTAAGGGAGAAAATCAGAAGACAGAATTGGTGTTGCAATGCAATTAGGAGGCACAGAAAAGTCATTATTCAACAACACACATAAAAGGTCTGATAAAGAAAGTCAGTTTTTAAAAGTAGTAATGTTCCAAGGGAAGGGTTGTCCTGAGCATCGTGTGGTGGGTGCAGGTAATAGAATGTATTTACAGGCATTGAAATTGCTTTGCTACATAGGGTACAACATGATAGAAAGCCCAATGAAGACTTCAATTAGGCCTCTAAACTAGAATTTACTGACAAGTAAAATGCCTCACCTGAAGTGCATGAATGTATGATAGATTCTCTGTATCTGAAGAGAGTAGCAGGGAGGGAGAAAAAGGAAACAGAAGGAAAACAAAGCAACATCCCATCACAAAATCTGAAATGCAAACCACCCTGGAAGCAATGTCAGGGCATGCACAGAAAAAGATGACTGTATATAACCAAATTGTGTAGGAGAGAGACCCTGAAAAACTGGAAAAAAAAATTGAATTTCAGCAATACAAATAAAGAAATGTGTCACTTCCATTTATACTGACCCTGGATCTAGGTGGGAAAAGATATTTGAATGCAGCTCCATTAACCAGTGGTTTTGGAGGCTGGTTTAAAAGGGGCTTTCTCCCACCCTTAGCCCACCATCACTATTAATTAAATGAAAATTTAGATGAACATAATCAGCTTTTATTTAGTAGTGGTTTTGATGTGATGATAAGATTCACTTCCTAATACAATTTTGCAAAGGACAGCAATTTTCTCATAAAACAGCTATGAAACCACCAACAGTTTCAAATTAATAAGTACTACCATCCATTACCTTGCTACTACTAATACTATTATTTTATAAATATATATGCAGTATTTTGTTTCCAAATAAATGCTTTAGACCAAACCATCTATAACTTGTAATTACAGATGATTGTAAACTATCAAGTCCAAAATTAATATCTAGCTTTATAAAAGACCAGAGCAGAGAACTGCACAACATTTAAGAATAGTAAGATTATCTTCCACTATTCGTAGCACATTGCTATGTACACAAGAACCTTCTCCTCACAGTTATTATCTCCAAAATCCTTAGGGTGCCAGAACCACTCAAGTTTGCTTTTCAGTTCTCCCTATGTTTGTGAACAAGGTTCTGAGGATATTCCATATGGAAATATGGAAGTGGTGCTTTTATGATCACCAAAGGAAGATGTTTCCCTGAAGCCTTTATATGTTTTCAGAAAAAATCTGAGCATCTGCCTGGAGCCCATTTGAATCATATATGCAGTTCACTTCTACATCAAAATCTGACTGTGAACAAAAAGGAAAATGCCCCAAGGGTTACATGACACAATAGCAGGCTACATACAGCACTTCTCTGACATATATATAATCCTTTTATTTATGAATACTGAATTAGATGTTTATCTAGGCTTGTACAAATAGCTAGTTATATTTGATGAAGCAGTGAACTAATTAATACCTTCATAACAGATAATTTAAAAATTTTAAAGTGTCAAAATATTTGACTTCCGAAGCATGCTGAAGAGAAATGGTGCTATTACCGTGTTAAGAGTGCTAGGAAAAAAAGAGAGGGTAATCAATATCCTTCTTTATGTGGTTTCATGGTGAACCAAATATAATATGTAAATATTTACAGAGATTCCAAGGAGTTGACTGAATACACTGGTAAATCTTTGTATTCTATGGAGTACAAAGTTTTGTGTATCTCCAAACTCCTATAGATCTTACACTGCACAATATAATTTTGGATATGTCCAGTCATTCCAGTTCTGTTGCACAGGTAAAACAAATGCAGGTTAACTGGGTGGCCAGCCAATATTTATTGAATGTATTTAGCAGCTTATAAATTACATAAAGTCTCAGTGAAACCAGGCATTAGTGGTAATATAGTTCAGCTACTAAGATTGGCTGCAGACGTACATGACAGAATGCAAAGGGTACAGCTCTGAGAAGAGTTTCACTGTTTCAATATTCCAAACAAATGACTTGATCTACCTCCTGTGTTTGTACAACTATAATATTTTCTATTTATAGGAGATATTATTGTATAAACAATAATCTACAGAGTATAAATAAGGTACTTTTTTTTAGTTCTGATTCTTACAGAAAGTATTCACTAAATTGTTTCCAGCTTTCTATAGCCCATTAAGTTTTTTTAAATACTTAACTCACATGGAGATAACATTACAACATTGGTGCAAGTTGAATTACTAAACCACTAAAAATTACAAACTTTGACCAAAACACATGACTTCAGCAAACCTTCTTCATTGAGGGGTCTTGAGTTTTTGTTTTGGTTGATTTCCTTGTACGTTTGGTTTGGGGGTTGTTTAATTTTTTTTTTTCATTTCTAATATAGCAAAGTATTAAAGATTTATTTATAGTGTTAAATGAAAAGTTAATTTAATTTTTTTACAGGTACCTCAGTAAAAGCAGGCTTGATGATAATGATTTTGTCTCTTGTGTAAGTAAAAATAATTGTGTGAATGAAATGTCTTCTACTGTCAGTGTAGCACTTCTCTCTGCTGTGCTGCTTGCAAAGTGGACATCATATTACTGTGCTCCTATTGAAATTATTTTTGAGGTTTTTCTCATTAGTTGTGCAACCTCCTCTCTACTTTTCTACAATAACAAAAACTTGGCAGATTGTAAAAGTGTGTACTGTATACTATTTTTTCAGCCCTTCTAAAATTAAATTAAATCCACTCACCATAGCAAAAGAGCCCTCAGGCATAATTCTACATACTATGTATTCGCAGTATTAAATATTCAGTATTTTTTCTTTTAAAAGCATATTTTTTACAATTGTCATAAACTTCCCTGCGCAGCCATATTTGGGGTTGCATTTAACCTTGTTTTTTTCCAGGTTGTCAAAACTAAGCTTTCTATATTCATTAGTCTTAGTGATATATAAAAAACTCAGTTGATATGGAAGGGAATTTTTAAGTAGCATCTTCTATCTGAGCTTACATCTAAGTGTTCTTAATGTAGAAGAGTGAATAAATGGATAAATTAGTCCAAGCAATAGCATAGGTCCAAGATACTCATGAACATTCATGATTTTAAGCCATTGACTGTTTGTTTGGGTCAGTCTGATCTATACATTTCATATATTCTCTTGACTGATAGTCACTCTAGTATTCATATCGGAATCAAACATGCACATTTAGAACCATAAAAAAACTCAATTATAAAATCTATTCCATATATTAGCCACATAATATGTATTGCTAAGTTTGAGTCATGCTTGGCCTTTATTTGTATGGCTAATTTCAGTATGCATATTATGCATTGATTTGAAAATTTGCTTTCAGATTTCCTCTAAGTATCTTTCATATACCATATTAGTTGGATTTTAGGAGCAATAAGAAGTGTGCTAATTATCATCTTTGAAACAAAAGACCTGCTAAACAAGGATATGGCTTGGGTACAATTCCACCAGTGATAGCAGAACTTGTGTCCACTCTCCAGTTAGAATGAGCAACCCTACTACCTTTTGCAAGGATGTAAGTCATGAATTTTGAATGCCTAATGTTAGAAGAGTAGTTTACTATTACAGCAGAAAATACCTCTTTATGGTAGCTCATAAATTGCCTCATTGACAAATTTTGTTTTGCAAATTACAAGTGTGCGAACAGAAGCCATCTTCAATACAGCTTTTTTTGTGTGGCTACTTTTTTCACAGGATCACAGAACAGGTCAGGTTGGAAGGGACCACAGTGGATCATCTGTTCCAACCTCCCTGCTCGAGCAGGTTCGTGCTAGAGCACATTGCACAGGATTGTGTCCAGAGGGTTCTTGAATATCTCTAGTGAGGCATACCCACACCCTCTCAGGGCAATCTGTTCCAGTGCTTGTTTATCTGCAGAGTAAAAGTGTTCTTCCTCATGTTCAGAAGGAATTTCTTGTGCATCAGTTCCTGCTCATCACTTCTTGTGTTATTGCTTGGCACCACCATGAAGAGCTTGGCATCTCCCCCCTTTAGATACTGGCAAACATTGATGAGGTCCCATCTCAGCCATCTCTTCTTGAGACTGATCAGGCCCAGCTCCTTCAGCCTTTCCTCCTAAGAGAGGTGTTCCAGTCCCATAATCAAATTTGTCACCCTTCCCTAAACCCACTCCAAGAACTCCATGTCCCTCTTGTACTGAAGAGCCCAGAACTGTATCTTTTTCTCCCTTAGAATTTATCAAGAAATACTGCCACTGGTCCACTGAATCAGAAATTAAATTTTCTTATTAACTAATTATTCATTAATTTTATCGTGGATTTAAGGCTTTAATGACAGCATATTCCAGGGTATTGCAGGCCAGGAGAGCAAGGACCTTGTCAGGCAGGGTCTGTCCCACTGCCCATGGCAGCAGAGCAGGGCAGGCACAGAGGTGATGGCTGGGTCCCACCATGAGTCGAGATCAAAAAAGAAAAGTCTCTGGTGTACCATCCTCAAATGTTCTTCACCTGTGGCCTTCTATCCACCTGTAGCAAGGAGTGGAAAACAGTTAAGTGTGATCTTACTAGAAAATTGATATGGAGATTTGAATCTTTCCTAGTATTGGCTTACTTTGAGATGATGGTAATTTGTTTTCATAATGTAAAGTCATAGACAAAGACATTTAGTCAGAGACATTTACACCTTTGTAAATATATAAAACTGAGCTCTCATTCACAAGTTCCTACTCATTTTGATTTGCTGACCACAGAGGAAATTGTAGAAAGGATAAGATGGTTTTATTTGGCACGTTTCTTTTCATTAAATTCTCCTTTTAGAGTAAAATATAAACATCTGAAATTGAAATCTTCATTATACATATAATTTTATTACAATAGCAAACATTGAACAATATTGATACTGCATAAAATAAAGATGAACCTCTCTATAAGGATCTTATTTCAAAATTTCAGTCTGTAATGCTGGCTCTTATGCTATCCAGTTCAATTCATCCGTCTCCTGCCATCATCTTGATGTGCTCTGAAATTGCACCAAAGTATAGCTGGTCACAAATTTCACACTTACCACTTGAGACAAGTGAAAGGTCAAGGGCTTACAACAGTTGAGCAGCTCCTTATCAGTACCACAAAGCACAGACAGGCATGAAAGTGACTGCAGGTCAGATCAGCTGTAATTTACACTAAGTGTGTAAGTCCACACAGATCCATCCCACTACCCTCACATAGCAGAGTATGTAAGTTTGAACATTGCTCACTTGTCTCACTTCTCATCTGCTCTGTGCAATGTTGGAATCAAATATACAAGCACACTTTCTTTTAGTGCCATTCTTTTGTTTTCAGAATAAACAAGCATTAAGTAGCTCTTCCAATAAAGTCTTTTCATATTTGGAGTGACTTAGTTTAACTCCTAAGACAGAACTGAGATTTAAACCAGCCAGCTAACAGGAGGAAAATCAAGAGATGAAACTAGAAGTGGTCTAGTACCATTGTTGAAAATACTGCTAGAGAGAAAATATAAAATTCCATATTCAGTACATTCTAAAAACTGAAAAACAGGCATTGTGTCTCATTGTGTTCAATGAGAAATTGTACTCAGTCTTTTTCTGAATAATATAATATAGGATAAATAAGACCTAAAATGTGCTGATTGAATTCCCTCGAATCATATTACCAGATCCCATTTCAGCAGGCAACACTGGATTTATGGATTTTTGTTTACAAGAATCTAACAGTGTAGGACTTCTATCATCATTTTAATGTTTACAAGTGAAAGGACTGAGCTTTGTACGTCTCCCAGATAGACAGAAAAAGCAAATTAATATTGATGACTTAGCTTTCATTCCTAAATAAACTAAAAACAGTGAGTGAACCTAGAAAAAAAAAAAAAAGAAAGCAAACCACAACCAGAAAAACAACAAACCACCAACTTCTGATGTGTAGCTACTTTACAAGTTGGTTTTGTCCTTCAAAGGCCTCAGCTACAGATTCACCATCATTCTTGGGCAAGAAAAAATTAAGATCTCTTTGTCCTGAAATAAATCCCATGAATCTCTTTTATTATTTTTATTTAGAGCTGGGGCTGTTAATGTTCCAATTATCAATTGATTTCTTTCCTGAATTAGTTGTCATGTTTTAAAAGGAATTTAAATATTTGATGTACACAGAATAATAGTTTTTTAAAATAATCCCTTTTTGGGTACACCAACCCTTTTGTTTGTTCTCTAAATTTGACACTGAAGTCAAACAACTGGTTTTCTTTCTTGCATGGTTTACCCAACATTGCTGTTCAGCAAATCAGTTTATTCCTGATTAACAGAATCAGGAATTAACAGAATCAGTTTTGTGAATATCCTGTTTTCACTATCAGTGGCCTACTAGAAACATACTATAAACAGCATTTATGCAAGCAGTTCAGTAGTTACTATTATCAGACACTATAAATTTTTTTTCAAATTTAAATAACTTTTTACCAACAAGTTAATTTTCACATAAGCCATGCAAAAGACACTTCAGTTATTTTTTAAATGAGAACAGATTATTCCCCCATATCCAAACTGCCTCTGAGTACAAATAAAAATAACAGCTTAAACTTTCAGCGCTAAGGTCTGGTAAAAAAGGGGTTTAGAGTAATTTGCAATTATTGGCTTTGTATGCACCACATCCAGTCTGTCCATTGCATAACACTTAAACATTCTGTTCAAGTAGAATATAATTATTTTGTCTTGAACACAAAAATTAAATTGAGATTTCTTCAGATGTGGTGTTGTCATAGACTATGCCATAGTATCTTTGGACTATGGCATTACAAATCAATAATGATGAATCTTGGCCTTTTATGTCATTGGACACAATTGGGGAATGTGTAAGAATAGCTGCAGTGTACTGCACGAACAGTTGGAATAGTTGCTGGAAATAGATATCAACAGAAAAAACCTGAAGCCATCATCAAAAGCAAATCATGATCAGCTACTCTGGCACTGATGTTTGGAACTCAAGGAGTAGTGGATTTTTTAAAGCACCATTGTCCATCTTTCACATCAAAATAGTGGAATAAGTACATGTAGGAAAATATTTCCTAAGAGAAGAGCTCAAGGATTTGCCTCAGGTTGTTGCTCCACTCAATGTGAACTTGACTAAAATTCAAATTGTGAAATAATAAATTTGACATAAATTAAAAGTTTATTCTTTGGCTCCCAGTGCATGCAGTAACTTAAAGCCAAACACCAACAAACAAATTGGCAGCTGGTGTTTTAGTCTGTGAGGTGTTAGCTGTCTGGTCTCACAAAATGAAACATTAATTTGATTTGTCTTAAGTATGTAAGTTAATCCAATATGCAAAGGCCTTAAGACTTTGCTTTCAGAATGTTGAAACTCCTTTTTCTTGAAATTTCATCAAGAGTATACATACTCATTACTATGTATTCATCTCTGCTAACTCAGATGAGGAAATTCAGAATAAAAGTTGTCTTCAGAAATTCCAATATGGTTTTGAGTAACAGCTGCTATAGCAGAAGCCAAGTGGCACACTCAGCTTTATATAACACTACCTACATAGTGCTTTCTGTTCCAGGGTTGCTTTCTTTTGTTCACTTCCTTGCAACAAGTACACTGGTCCCATTAGTTAGAATATCCAATGGAATTTCTTCTTTCATGAAATTGCATTGCTAATGGTTTCTGCAGTCGTCCTGATGTCTGATGATAGTAAAAGTTTATTTGAAAAGTTTGGTCACTAATTTCAGCTTCAGCAACAAAATAATTTGAAAATATTATCTATTCTTCATATGACACTGGTTGAATATCAACCTAATATTAACAAGATAATCCAAAATCTACCAAGAGCATTTAAGGCTGTCCAGAACATACAATTTGCCTGGGAATGTTTCATTGTTGGATGATAAGTTACAGAACTAAAACGAGTTGCCCAAAGTGAGACTCAAAAGAGAGAAAAAAGATCTTCTGTGGTAAGATTTGGCAATGCTCTGTATGTATTCTTCTTGCTTGTTGGATATGCACAGGAGGACATCAGTGGTATCCTGGCTTTCTAACACCAGAGGATTTTCCACAAAGCAAAGCAAGGGCTTCTTACAGTGCCTTTTCACTGAGGTTCTGTTGAAATGAAAGGCTTAGCTTCTTCCATCCATGTGAGTCATGCCCACGGGCCCTGAAAAGTGTTCTGGGACCCTGCCCTTCTCTAAGGCTCTTAGGCTTATTTGCATGAAGTTGTCTAATCTTAGCCAGGAGTTTTATCAGTTAATAAAAGCTCACCTACTAGTGAGGAACAAAAGTTTGTATATTTCAGAATGACAATGGAAAAAAAGTAATCCAAATTCCCAATGCCAGTGTGTTTACAAATAAATTCCATGTAATTTACAGCTAGAGATATCCAAAGAAGTTCATTTAATAGTTATCCTAAAACATACTGCAGGGCAGAGTTAAGATTGTTCATTTTATAAACCAGTTGTATTTTTTTAACCTTATGCTAAATTTGGAATCCTTTCAGATGAACTACAGGTATGATTGGTCTTTACAGTGCGCAGGGGTCATAAGACACCATGCATATCTTCAGCTCCCCAGTGTGTTTGCTGTGGGGACAAGATACAAAAAAAAAATCAAATTTCTCTCAGTTCTGTTGCCTACACAGATGTGTCACAAATCTAAGAATGATGATGGGTTGTAATTTACCATACAAAATGTCCTCTCTGGGTTAAGTGAACTATTAACATTTCCTACAAAATCCACAAAGCGTCCCTTTCCAAGTGGAAAACAGACTTGAGTCTGCCAATACTAAATTAAAGTGCTTCAATTAGGAGACTGTCACTTATCATAACAACGTGGCGGAATATAACAAGCTACTGCAGAGAGGGTCTGAGGCAAGAAAAGAAGTACTTAAGTAGAGGCTTTCAAAGGTAATAGATCAATACATATTAAAGTTAGCCAGCAGTCTAGAACTGTAGAGGAAAACTTAAAAAGGAGTTGTTTTTGAACGCTTCTCTTTTGCAGTAAAATTCCAAGTGCTGTCTCTGCTGTTTTCACAGTAATGCTTTGACTACATGCTTAGCTCTCAGTACCATGCATTAACCTTATTTACAGTTTTCATCAGGAGCCAGCAAGGGCCAGAGGGCCTCTAAGGGGAATGGAGACAGGGGTCAGCAGGGCAGGGGTCTTGTCAGGCAGGGGCCACCCTGAGCAGGGCAGGCCCAGAGGTAGTAGCCAGACCCAAGCAAAAGTTGCAATCACCAGGCAAGTTCATGATGATGAAGCTGGTCTGAGGTCAAGCCAGGAAGTCAATCTGCAAGTCAGAGTCAGGTCCAGCCACTGCTGGGCACACCCTGGGTTCAGGCTGGGAAGGCAGTTCCTGGGGTCAGCTGGACACATTGAAGGTTCAAGCTGGGAAGACAGGAGAACAGCATCAGCTGAGCTGAAAACCAGCACTCCTCCAGAGAAGCTTAGGAAAGAAGCAAACACTCAGGGCTGAGCTTAAGTAGATCACCTGGACTTGTGGATGTGTGTGGAGATTCCAATTGAGGCAGGCCAGGGCCATTTTGGCTATTAGTGCACTCAGGCACCTTGACTACAGTCTGTGTGTTACCTAAAATTCTGCTACCTCTTGTGTTTATTACATCTGACAAATATTGTTCACCCTTGTGCTAAGGTAGGAATATTTTAGCTGGTTTTGCTAGGTTTGCTCTGAAGCTTGAGTACTTAGATAGATTCTGTTGGGGGATTAAAAGAAGTCAGTTTTTTTTTCACACAGGAAGGCCTTTTTCAAAAACAGTCCTAAAATCTGCATCTAAAATGTTCTTTCTCTATTCTGTTTAAATAATCAATGAAATGGTACAGACTGGAAGGACAAAATGAGAAATAGACATGACCAGACAGAAACAGTTGTAAGTCTTGGACCCAGACACTAAAGGCAGGATTTAACTGTCTAAACACAAGTACTTTCCATTTGAGGTGCCCTAGAGTATCCAAAATATCCACACATATGATCTTTGCCAACAGGCTTTAAACCAGGTATGTCAGGGGATGGTGATGACAGCTTGCAGATAAGTGAGGGAAGAGCAGTCCAGGCAGTAAATACATAGGACAGCGTGACAGGAGCAAGAGAGCCCTCAGGAAAGATAAGACAGGTTAAATGGAGGTTTGCCTCCAGTGTTTGTGCACAAATGCACACAGTCTGGGAAGCAAAGAGGAGAGGTGGATCTCTGTGTGCAGGTGCAGAACTGAGACAGCATAAGAATAACTGAGATGTGGCAGGATCTCTGCATTGTAAGGAACACACAAGTTCTTTAGGAACAACACAGCAAGGACAAGGAAGAATGGTGCTATCTATGCAAGGAAGCAGCCTGGATGTATTAAGCTCTTTTGTGGAACAGTTGGTAGGGTGATTGAGGACTTCTGAGACATGATCAGAGGAGAGGTTGGGAAAAGCAACACTGTAGTGGGAATCTGTTACAAATCACATAGTCAGTATTGGGAAATAGATAAAGTTTTCTGTAAGCAACTCAAGAAAGTCACCAGATCACTAACCCTTCTTCATACAGATTGACACACTAGCACTGAAAGACTCTGAAAAGGACCTGAGAGTCCTGGTGAGCAGTAGTCTAAGTGCACTGGGAGATTTCAGCAGGAGTGTAGCCACTAGATCAAAGCATGATAATTCCCCTCTGCCACTTTTTTGAGGCTGCCTTCAGTTTTGGGCTCTCCAGCACAAGGAAGATGCTGGGAAATGTCAGCAAGTCTGGCAGAAAGCTACCAAGATGGTGAGGAGGCTGCAGCACATCTTGTCAGGAGAACCTGAAGGGACTATGCTTCTTTAGAGAGCAAGATTGTTTAGGGAAGGTGTGGGGTGTCTAGTAGCAGCTTTCTGATACCTAAGAGGTAGTTTTTTAGAAGGCAAACACAATTTCTTTGCTAAGGAGCACAGTGGGTGAATGAGAGCTATAAATTGAAATAGGAAATGTTATAGTTTATAGGAAGTAAGGAAAGATTGTTCCACTGAGAGAATAATTGAACATTGAAAGAGGCGCACAAAGAAATGATGAAATCTCTGTCCTGGGAGGTTTTGAAGATTCTAGCTGGATAAAGTCCAGGCCAACATCCTCTGAATGCTGTGTTGATCCTTTTTTGAGCAGGGTGTTGGACTGAAGACCTCTTGGGGTTCCTTGCAGCTGGGAAGACATGCAGTTCTATTGTATATGGGATATATGTACATGTATATGGTGCAGAAACCACAGGAGACACTAGCTCTTCTGGTGCTCTTCTGGTATAGGGGAAACCCAAAGGCACATCATATGGCTTTAAGGATTGTACTCAGGCAAAAGGTCTGGTTGACTTTGAAAAATAGTGAGATTACACTCTTGTCTTCCCACAAGAAGTGAAGTTTATGCAGAGGAGTATATACCTTCCTCTTCTTTTTCCATCTCTTTTTATCTGTTTTATTATTTTAGAATTCATTTCAGGAAAGCTTTTCATTATGGTCTTTTGACCAGATGGAAAGACTTTTCTGGCAATTCTCAACAAGTAAAATTCTCTTTTCAAAATGCTGTACAAATTAGGGAACATCTTTCAGGGTAATATCAGGACATTCCTGATTAATTTCAAGTCTGTACAACAACAAATACCACTGAGGCTAAAAATGGAGAGAGGAGTAAAATGGACTTAAAATGTTCAATCCTATAAGTAATAATCCAGTGGAAAATATAGTCTGATTTATAATACTACTGTGAGCAGCTCACACTCAAATGTTTTTTCTTCTTGAATTTAAATGCTATTGGGCATGTGGTCATATGTTGCTACATTAAAGATGTGTCTGATATATTTTCCTTGCCACAGGTCTTGTACAGGTTGAGATTTCATGTTCACATCCCAGTATATCCAAGTGAGATGGATAATGACTTCCAAATTATTTTTGTTATTTATGAAAATATAAAGGAGATAAAATGAAGAGCAGGGATTTTCTAACTTCAACAACTTTAAACAGCTCCGAGCAGATTTGTTTTTGCTATCTATATATTATACTTTAGTCTTGCCTATTAAATTCAAACCAAGCAGAAGGAAAGAATGAATTTGCATACCCATTTCCATTCAGGTTATGGACTTTTAAATCCATGTTGCTTGTGTGTGTAGGCTAATGAGTGCACCATTATAGAGGAGATTTAGTATGTCACTGCATTTGGAATGTCCAGATCTTTGCTCGGCATATAATATTTTGAGAGCCATTTTTTTCAAGCATAGTGTAATAGGCTTTAACTTTGCTAAGCTTTTCTGCCAGGCCTCCAGTGCCCTGCTGTTCTATTATATTGAACTTGTAAGCAGGATGCTCTGCCAGGCTCACCCAGATTACTGCTGCAATAAGGGCCCTGCTGAGTGACTAGTGTCATGATAAGTGCTAGGGAGGGAGTTCACCATCTTGGCATACTGTTCTCATCTTATTAAATTCAGCTTTGTGGAAGCAGGGAGTCTGCCTCTCGGCCTCACTGGCTCTGGCTCAGTCCAACTGCTACTGTCAGACAATATGAAAATAGGAACCACCACAGCTAATGGCAGGTGCTGCACCACCATAGCTGAGGGAAAAAAAAAAAAGGGAGATTTTTCTTTTTTCCTTTTTTTTTTTTTTAATTTGACTGGATTGATTAGGAAACATTTAGGTATTTAATAATATTATTATAGCCTTCATACCCACAGATACTTGCTGAGATACTGTTTCTTTTTGCTCTGTCCACTTTATATAGATTCCTTTGTTCTTGCTTGGTTACTTACATTAAAGAAATGTAATGTAGCAAAGTCCCTGGAACGGATCTGATGCCATTCAGATTTAGTAAAGGATGGTATTATAAAGATATAGTTCTGACATCCCTATTCAGACAAAACTCCCTACTGGATCCTGCCTGAGAAAAAATTTCCAAATTCCAGTCTTGAGTTACTGCTAGAGATGAAGTGAGTTAGCTGTTCATCCCCCCTAAACTCAGTAACCTCTGCTTGCCTCATTCTCATATTTCTTTTAAAAATCTAACTATTTGTTTTGACTGGAGGATTCAGAAACTTCCCAGTGCCCTGAAATGACCAGCTGTGATCTGAGCATAAGCTATGCTGCTGAATGCAGCAGGAAAAGTGCAATATCCATAGAGAGGAGAGTGGGAACAAGGGAATATATGTTTGTAAGCCATACCCATGGAGAGAAAGAAAATTAAAATCACTCATTTTGTAGTATGAATTGCAGTAAAACACACCTTAGTTCTGAATCAGAGGGTATTTGACCATCTATTTTTGAGCCTAAGGCTCTTTTGAGCTATGAATGAAAAAGATTTTTCCAAGGGCTTTTGGAAGGATAAATAAATTACTTCTGCACCTGCTGGTGTCTGAGCACATATAGGCTCTTCCTTGACATCAGCAAGTACGTTGTTTCTCACTGTTCAACAATAAATGTTCAAATAACCCCATCATTGTCACTTCAACATTTTGTAAATTGAACATGAACAACACATGCAGTAACCTTTCTGACAGAAATATCGACAAGGTCTAGCTACAGAAGTCACCTTATAGCAAAACCAAGCTGGGATCAATAGAAAATCCAGGTTTTCAACTGCGTTTGTGGCAGGAGTTGCTAAGTCTGGCACGTTGCATTTCAGCAGCACACTTGTTGGCCATGTCAGTCTTCATAAGAGTGACAGGTTTGATTAGACTCTTTGAGAGAGGCTGATTCAAAAATTGAGACAAAATAACCTCTTTCTGCCAATTTGCAATACCACATTCACAATATCCATTCCAGACTCATCAAAGCTAAGGAATAAAGGACTTAACATTTTAATCCACCCCTGAGAGAATGAGTAAGAAAATTATGTCTCTGAAAAGTGTGATTTTTTAACTTGAAAAAGAAGAGTGGAGAACTATCAGTGGAACTGACTACCATGAATGTTGTGTGTTAGACCTTTCAAACCCCAGGCAATTAGCATGCAAGAGAATTCTTATCAAAATTCGAGGGCAAATGAAAGGATAAAGACAATCTATGTGGTCATGTTCATATGTAAGGCAAGTCAAATTTGTTTACACCTGTTCTTCGTTTCTATATCACATTTAAAGATGTCATTTTTAAGGTTTTCAAATGTTCCTTCTAAATCACAGTTTTTCCTTTTTTTTAAATTCCCTGGTCTTTCTTGTTTTCCTGACTCACTATGCTGTAACTGGGGGGAGCAACAGTAGAGTGGTGTTTTTCTTGCTCTGATCACTGTGTGATCCACACAAAGTAAATTACCAAGAAAAAAATTATTCGTTTAGAAGAGGTTTGAACCTTAAGTTTCCTCTTTTTTCCATCTCTTTTACTATAGCCTTAAAAAGTTCAATTGAAATTCAGAACACTGCAGCTAACGAGTGAATTGCAGTGGAATGGCTGCTGGAAATTGTCCAGAGGAAACGTAACCAGGAGGTAAGTAGAGAATGCTAACAATCTGAAGTTTTGCACTGTATGAAATTGGTTTTATTTTGTTTTACTTTGAGAAAAAAACGAAGATATCAGGCTTAGATATTTGCTACTGAATCCAGGCTTGGAATCAATAAATGTGGGATGATTGTGGCATGATTCTGGAAGTATTTTATGAGGAATGCATGGAATCTACTCCAGCTTAGAGATGATGATTGATCTCTAGCCATTGTGCCTGAGAACATGGAACAAAGAAAGTGTTTGTTGCTGCTAATCAAACAGATTTATTTTTGGTTTTCATGCTATAATTTAAGTGATTCAGTGGGGAGTTGCTCTTCTGTCAGATTCTGAGGGATTAAATGGCCTTGGGACATGACCTCTCTTTGTGAGGCAGAACATCAATTCAGGATTCTGTTTTTCAGATTTTTCTTTATTGTAATATGGAAGAAGAATGCCTCTGAGATATTCCAACTGAAAACAAAATTGTAAGAGGGTATCATAGCTGGAACTACTCCTCTGCAGTAAATCTGGACCTTGAAACTCATTTCCATCTTCAGTGATTTTGCAGCTAAAATGTTTAGTGTTTTTAAATTACAGCAATCAAGTGGGCAGGGCATTAAGGTGTGCCTATAAAAAAATTCACACTGGTCTTCCATCCAGCACAGAAAAGCAACATAGACCACTTTACCAAAGACAAGACCTTATCATCACTCTGCAGGCATCCTTTGTCCTGGCTAGCTAACAAACTTTTTGCAAAAGGCTTTTGTCAAGTACATCAGATATACAGATATACACCGGCTGTGTAAACCCAGGCTTGTCTGTAGTATATTGGGGAAAGTTATGAACATAAAAATCTGAAACAATGAGCCAATCATGTAATTGTTTTAATTAAGTCAAGTTATCTGTGTTTGAGGTTTTATTTATTTATTTACTTATTTATAACCATATGAGAAAAGCATTTTTTGATTTGACAGTCTGGAGATAAATATACCCTTGCAATATTTGTAGCAGAGATGCTGAATTGCCATGCTAACGCAGAAAAGTAAAAGAGAAAAAAAAATAATCTATTTTTACTTTCCAAGTTGAATGAAATGTGAAAAATAAACAAACAGCACAGATGGTGAAACTGTTTAAATTTTTAATTCTCTCCCAGTGTTAATCATTTCCAATATTTAAAACAGCATGATATCAACATATATTAAAATATGTTATTTTCTTTAAATAAAAACTTATTAAGCAGATGAGCAATTCACTATTTTCAGCAAAGTCAAATCTAAAAAAATATTTTTGGAACATAATCAGTTTAACTTTTGCTGCATGAATATTAAACAATATGTTCAAATGCTGAATCTGGCAGAATCTTATTGTTGTCTACTGTGGATAGCATATCTGAAAATTTACAGTTCCGTATGTTCATTTCTTTCTCTTTATTAATTTGCCAAGTAAGTGTAGACGAGCAGAAGTAGAATTCTCAGTAAGTCTCTTCATTGTTTTTCAGTATTCTTACAAATGGAACACAAATTTTGGAGAGAATCCCAAATGGCAGGTGCTGACACTAAGTAGAGACAGGAACAGCCTTCTTGTTAACATATTATCTACTCCTCACCTACCACTGCTCTGTTACAAAACTCATTGACAATGGAAGCTAAATGAAGTAACTGAAAACTAATTCAGTACTGTTACAAATATTTCAGATAGCTTTCTGCAGCTTGGGAGCAAACAAGAAAAGAAATCTTCTCTATGCCTAGCCCTGTTGGATAATATCCAAGCTGCTATATTTTCTTTCCAGAGCAAATTTAAAGCATTCTTTGCAAAAGGTGGTGTCCTGGAGTGCTGAACTGGGGAAACAGAAAGACAGATGGAGGAAATCAAATGAATCAGGTACTGCTGCTTGCAAAAGGAATTGAATGAGGTGGACAAGTAGTTGATATGACCTTAGTAGAACTATTCTGCTGTGTAACAGATCCATTAATAAATTTTGTAATGTTAGGGTGTTCTATATGTTAAAATTGATCTAAATAGTCTCATCCCATGATAATCTCTAATTTATTTCTTTCCAAAGGTTAGAAGGAATATGTTAGTTTATGCAGTGTTGCAAGTAGTTTAGGTAATGATATTTATTTATACATAAACCTTTTCACTGTTCTTCCCTTCCTCCTGTCAAATCCCAGGGTGTGCCAATTGTTCTCACAGTCTGAAAAGCCAAAGAGCTTTTCATGCATAATATCAAAGACAGCTATGTGGCAGTGACTCTGAAGGATATCTTTTTATTTAGAGGTCCCCATGAATGTTCATTCTGATATATTACTGATTGTGCTGTCAGTTCACAGAACTTTCTTTTTTATTTTCTCTTTTAACTTGAGGATTAAATTTCAGTATTAGTCTGAGGGAGCTAAGGTCTCAGTGTTCATACCCTTTTTGGAAACTGCAACCCTGTGGTAGATACCTTGTGAGTTTTGCTGGGTAAATATGAAACTGCAGTGTTAGCTAGCTTCGAGGCAACTGAAATAGGGAAGAGAAGGTGCCTGTACCCCCTCAGTGGGTAGGCACATATTGCACTGCCAAGATTTTCCAAAATGGTTAGTGGCTGAAGGTGTTTTGGCTGGTGGGTGCCACAGCTGAGATAGCTTATAATGAGCCTGATTTTTGGAAAATAGCCTTTGAAACAAGGCTTTTAACAACAAGGCTCTAACACACTCAGATTTCTGGCAGTGTGCTGCCTTGTTTTCCTCCTTGATTTTTGTAGCCCTTACTGTGGACCATCTCTGGTGACTATCACAAAGGCCATCTACATCGAATGTTAATTTAAGTGGTACTCGTAATAAATTCACGTCCTTTACATAGCAGCCACAAGAGGGGGATGTGGAACACTCACAAAATATTAGGGTTTAGTCCTCTCACAGTTGGCAGTTCTATCGATACTTTCTCTGATTTTTACCATCCATCCACTTTTAGCACCTGGCTTATTTTTCTGGAGATCACGGCTTGCAACAGTTTATTTTAGTTAGGAGAAACCTTTAGAGGGGGTTCAGATGGAAATATTCTGTCACCTAAATTTGACCTTCTTTCCTCTTTAATAGAACAGTTACAGCTGTTTGACACTTTCAGAGAACTGTGCAGCTATCTCAGCACAGAAAAAGGGGTTGATGGAACAACATGGGGTTTATTCCAATAAACAAATTCTAATTGATACATAGATTGTAATTACAGGAAACCTTCTTTTATTTTACAGCAGCTGTGCTGTAATGGACTATTTTAGGGGCAGAGTAGTACATACTGTAGAAAATTTGTACATGAGGGCAAAAGGAATAGACAATTGCTTTTGGGGACTGTGTAGATTAGTACATCATTGCATACTAACAAAGTGCTAATTGCTCCTTTTGACCACGGGCCCAGTTTACAGAGCTTTAGCACAAATGTGTCCTGTACACTAAATTGTAAAACTAACACTGTATTATTTCTCTCTACAGCTTGCAAATTCTTGCAAATTACCCAGGTTGCAAATCCTGCATTTATTTTGTGGCAGAAATAGTAAAAGCAAACACTATACATATATTTTTATAATTTTAGGATTGTTTTAATACTGTGTATAACTACACAAGTAATTTATGTCTATTCAGTATGTTACCTAAAAACAAATAGGTGTGAACTACTTTGAACAGGTTGTTGGTATGGATTTTATAGAACTTCTAAAATAGCAGCTGTTTAAAATAATTGTCAAGTATTTAATGATCATTTAATGACTGGGAAAAAGAAAACCATGCAGAACAATCTCTCTTCTTTATCTTCATTGGAATCACACTCAGAATGGCAGATGTTTTAGTTCAGAAAAACAGTATGTCACCTCTCTGCAACTTTTGTAGAAGTCCAGAATTATTTGCTCACAGTCTTTCCACCCCACAAACAGAATAGACATTGCAACAAGACACATGCAGAGTCAATAGGAGCCCTCACTTGCTTGGAAAGGCATAAATCTACAGGTGTCACTCCCATTCGTCTGCACATCATTTAAACCTTTTATGTACCAGCTCTTGATTTTGTTTTTTGGCTAGCAGGGAAATTTGAAGATTGTGCTTCTTTCAGGTATCTCTTTTGGTCCTTGTCTTTTCATGCAAGAATTCTTATAGGTCTGACAGTCTCTTTATATAAGCAGTCTGGCACTAAGTGAATTTAACATCCACTGTAATTTAATTATAGCATTGCAGATTCTTCATTTTGGACCTTAAGAACTGACTACTTGAGACTGAACCTGAGACTTCAGTCATGTGCTGTAGTATTTGAGATTGGAGCATGTGTCAAAGTATTTTACTTAGGAAAATGTATTTAGTAAGGGAAAAGAAAAGATGCTGTAGGGAATAATTGAGTTTTGTGAAAAGAACTGACTAAAGTATTGCCTAGGTTTTCCTTTCATACATTGCTAAAACAATGTGAATACTGAATAAAATTAATTCTACTCTCTAGTCTATTTTTTTAATAAACAAGATGATTTAAAAAAAAAGACTAACTGAAAAGGACAGGTATGTGTCACCATAAGGGCACTCTGTGTCACAAAGCAAGTATGCCTTAGTCTCAGCCAAAACAACCACCCACTCAGGGTACTGAAGGGTAGGCATGCTGTTATGACCCAGATTCAAATGGTGAAAGTAGGAGTGAGAAAATGAAAGTGTTAATAATATTTCAAGCACAGAGCTAATGGGAGGAGAATTTCTGGGATTCCCCTTTCATTCCTATTCTCTCTCAAAAGGAAACTCTGGACTTCCTTCAAAATAAAAAAAATTTTTAAAAGTAGTCTCTTTGGCTTATCACCAAATGTTGAATATTTTGACTGAGTGATATGTGGCAGAACTGTGCACCTGTCCTGGCTGGAAATATATGTGTGAATACTGAAGCGGAATAGATTAATTGAGAAATATAAAATATTGGAGGACTTGAAACTTTGACTAGTGCTGAAACATTTTTTGTAAATGGGAAAAGATTTGTCATTTAACATACTGACATACTTCTTTGTTTTGCTGCAGCTGGCATAAGTTTGAAAGACAATAAATCTGTTGCAGACATCAACACCAAACCAGCAGCCTACCCCACCAAATAGCTTGCACAATGGCATTTTGGAAAGGATGGAACATATGTTTACCATATTGCTGCAAAAACTCCTTTTTCTTACTCCTTGTTGTGCCTAATTCAGTTCATTCTTATTAGAACAAGCATTTTTATGTTGCTGAATTTATGTTGTGTATTTTATGTTGTACGGAAATATTAGGAAGCCCTCCAGCTCAGACAGGCTTGGTATGATATTAGCACTGAATGTGATTAAAGAAGAGTTAACATTGGCAAATTCAATTGTTTTACAGTAGTTGCTTTTTTAGTTTTTAGTTAAGTTTAATAATTGAGAAATCAAAGCTTTATCAGACTCTATCAGCTCCTATGTTGAACAACATTCATAGATACAAATTACTTGATTAATTGCAAGTGTATTGTAGGGTAGATTCTCTATAATGGAAATAAGGATTGCAGTATCAAGCTTTCTGAAAATTTCTGCTCCTATAGAAGTCCTGTATTCAACCCATTTTCACATAGTAAGTGTAGGACAGTATCTAATGGTCCTCCTTCCTTTAACTTGTTCTAACTTAAGTGGGTTACAGGGTTATCACTACTTTTTTTCTCTTAATGTTTTCTTCCTTTGACGTAGGCAGCTTTTTGGTTGGAAAGAATGAGAATCATTAAGTCATAGAATTAGTTAGGTTGGAAAAGATCATGAAGTTCAACTGCCAACCCAGCACTGCCAAGTCCACCACTAAACCACGTCCCCAAGTGCCACATCTGCACATCTTTTAAATACCCCCAGGGATGACAACTCCACCATTTCCTGGGCAGCCTGTTTCAGTGCTTGGAAAACCTTTCAGTAGAGAAATTTTTCCTAAATCCAATCTAAACTGCCCTGGCACAACTTGAGGACATTTCCTCTTGTTCTATCACTTGTTACCTGGGAGAAGTCACAGACCCCCACCCAGCTACACCCTCCTTTCAGGCAGCTGTAGAGAACAATAATGCCCTGAGCCTCGTTTCCTCTGGGCTGAACACCTCCAGCTTCCTCAGTTACTCCTCATAGAACTTGTCCTTCAGAACCAGCTTTGTTACCCTTCTCTGGATGCACTCCAGCTCCTCAATATCTTTCTTCCAGTGAGGGGCCCAAAACTGAACACAGGATTTGAGATGTGGCCTTACCACTAGTACAGGGGGAGTAGTGGTAAGGCCACACTCACTGCCATGGTCCTGCTGGCCACACTATTTCTGATACAAGCCAGGATGCCATGGGCCTTCTTGGCCACCTGGACACACACTGGCTCATGTTCAGCCAGATGTCAAGCAGCATCCCCAGATCCTTTTCCACCAGGCAGGTTTCCAGCTGCTCTTTCCTAAGCCTGCAGTGTTCAATGGGGTTGTTGTCACCCAGGTGCAGGACCCAGCACTTCACCTTGAACCTCACACAACTGGCCTTTTCCCATCATTCCAGCCTGTTCAGATCCCTCTCTAGAGCCTCCTTACCCTCCAGCAGATCAGCACTCCTGCCCCACTTAGTGTCATCTGCAAACTGACTGAGGGTGCGCTCGATCCCCTCATCCACATAATTGATAAAGATACTAAACAAGACTGGCCCCAAGACCCCAAGACTGATCCGTGGGGAACACCACTTGTGACCAGCTGCTACATGGATGCAACTCCATCCACCACCTTGCCCTGGTCATGGCCATCCAGACAGTTTTCATTCTCAGCAAAGCATGCACCTGTCCAAGCCACGAGCAGCCAGTTTCTCCATGAGAATGCTGTGGTAAACAGTGTCAAAGGCATTACTAAAGTCCAGGTAGACAACATCCTGGACAACAGCTTTTTACTCAGCCATTAGGTGGGTCACCATGTCGCAGAAAGAGATCAGGTTGGCCAAGCAGGACCTGCCTTTCATAAATGCATGCTGACTGGGCCTGATCTCCTGGGTATCCTGTATGTATGATGGCCGTGTCATGAACCAATGACATTTCCCATATTTCCCATCACCAAGGTCAGGCTGACAGGCTTGTAGTTCCCCATATCCCTCATTCAGAATATCTTGTAGATGGGCCTTGCATTTGCTAACTTCCAGTCCATCAGGACCTCCCTGGTTAGCCAGGACTGCTGGGAAATGGGTGGCTTGATGAGCATTTTCATGAGTTCCCTTAGTATCCTTGGGTGGATCCAATCTGGCCCCATAACTTGTATTTGTCTAAGTAGTCTAGCAGGTCACTAACCGTTTCCCATTGGATTATGGGGGCTTCATTTTGCTCCCCTTCCCCATCTTCCAGCTCAGGGGGCTGGGTACCAAGGGAATAGCTGGTCTTGCTATTAAAAACTGAGACAAAGAAGACATTAAGTACATCAATCTTTTCCTCGTCCTTTGTCACTATGTTCCCCCCACATCCAGTGAAGAATGGAGATTCTCCTTAGTCCTCCTTTTCTTGCTGACATGTTTTTGGAAACATTTTTTATGTCTCTTGTTGCAGTAGCTGGACCAAGTTCTACTTAGGCTTTGGCCCTTCTGACTTTTTCCCTGCATAACCTCACAACATACTTGCAGTCCTCCTGAATTGTCTGCCCCTTCTTCCAAAGGTCATAAGCTCTCCTTTTTTTCTCCTAATTACCAGCCCTTTGTTCAGCCAGGCCAGTCTTCTCCCCTGCTGACTCATCTTTTGGCACAGGGGAACAACTTCATCCTGCACCTTGAGAATTTCTTCATGAGTGATGTCCAGCTTTCCTGGATTCCTTTGTCCTTCAGGACTGCCTCCTTAGGGGCTCTATGAACCAGGCTCCTAAACAAGCCACAGTCTGCTCTCTGGAACTCCAAGTTTTGCTGACCCCTTCCTAACTTCTCAGAGAATTTAAACCACCGTTTTGTGATCACCATGCTCAAGCCAACCTTCAACCATCGTGTCACCTACAAGTCCTTCTCTGTTCGCAAAACAAGAAAAGTCAGTGTGTGGTTGGTTGCTTACAATATTTAGAATGACTTCAATAAATATGACTTTTGTGCAAAATACAGATGATTTATTTACATTATCAGTTGTGCTTGCAGAGACACTCCCTTAAGATAGAGCATAAATTAATTAGAAGTGGGGCTCGGGGGTGACTCATTAGCCTGTTTTCCTCTGAAGCTTTTCAGTGTTTGCAGGAGAGGGTGATGGAAGGTTGAGGAGGAGGAGGAGCAAATTATCTCCTTTTGTGATGCCTCTTGTGAAGGCTTTTTCTCCCACTGACTGAGCACAGATATTGAAAGTCTGTTCTATCTCCCAAAAGTCTGATGTCAACATCAGATGTCATCCACAGCAACAGCAGCAGCAGCCGCTGTGACAGCAAAAGGCAAACAGTGCAAGACGTAGCCAAAATGTTGAAGTCCCTGCTTCCCTCCTCAGGGCTAACAAGGCACGCAGAGACCTATATTCTGAACTTGGGACACAGCTGTTAAAAGCACTTTAGTTTCCCAACCTGTGTTTCTGGAAAACTTTGTGATTGCAAGTGGTTTGGACAAGTCTGGCTTTTGAAGCAAAGCAAAAACTGAATTCTATAAGTTTAAACATGTAACAACTGAGTAAGAATGGCAGAATTTCACACCTCTTAGTTCAGATTTTCAAAAGAGGCAAAATAGTGTTCCTGGTATTTTAACTCAGCTTTGAATAAAATAAAATAAAATAAAATAAAATAAAATAAAATAAAGTAAAATAAAATAAAATAAAATAAAATAAAATAAAATAAAATAAAATAAAATAAAATAACTATATGGATGGAATTAAATGAACCCTATAACACATCCCAGAAACCATTAAAAAATTGCACCTGCATAGAAATTTTCATTTGAAGGGACAGTTTGAAAATAGTTTAGTTCATGTAAAGGCTATTTATTAGTCTCATCACACTTCCTGGTACAATGGAACTGTTAGTAATATATAGCAGTATTGGAAAACACTTTGAAATGACCCTTATCCAAGGACTGGAGTGAGTTGCCTTACAGTAGGTTGTCATGCTGTTTCTTTTTCTTCTTTTTTTTCAGCTGCCATCTGTGCTCCAGAATTTAGGTTTTCATTAAAGCAAAAATCAGCTGTAAGGGTTTTGGTCTCATTCACATTAAAACCCCTTGGAACAGAGAACTTGATCATATAGTTGCAAATAAAAACTTTGTAATTCCATTCCCTTCTTTTCCAGTTTATATGTGACCCTCATCAGTTTAAAATCTATCAGTGCTGGAACTGTATAAACCAAATACCAAGCATTGTAATGAAGCTCTTTTGCCCTTCTGCAAACTTGCAGTTGTATCTCTGAGAAATAGAAATGTCCCATTAATCTCAGCCTGGAGAGCTAATGCCATTAACTTAACTGTCAACTTCATTAACCATTTCATTGTTTATTGAAGTGTATGGCATTAGGTGTATGTAGAGAATGGCACAGGTTGCTTTATGCAGTATACATGAGTAACTGGAGACATAAATTACCATCAGTCTGAATTGCTAATTAAGGAAAAATCTAAAATTTCCCGTGATAACTCTAAAAATGTGTTTATTTTAAATTGGTTTGGTTTGTAGGTGGGCTTTTAGGAACATTACTGCATTTTTCCTATCCTTGTGTTTGTATCATTTTGAATTGTTAAGAACTCAAGTGCAAAAAAAAACCCCAAAACCTTACTAGTAATAATATTACACTGATACCATTATTCAAAATGTTGGGGAAACTTGTTAGTGGGTCAGGTGTTGGTTTTGTAATTCACATCAAAGAGGCCACCTGGCTGTGCTGGTATCAGCATATCTCCAACTTGTTATTGGTGCTCAGAAAGTGATGCCATTGTGAATTGTTACAAGAACTGTATATTGAAAAACAATCCGTGAATTTTCTTCTCAATGTTGGCATGTTTGGGGGGGTGGGGCTGGGGTTTAACCCATTTTAATCTAAGTTGTTTGCATGCTGTTTGTTGATATTGGTTTCCCATTCAAAACCACAGTCTTCTTACTGTTCCAAAAAGATTTTTAAAATGGCATTGGCAAAGCCAGGCTCAGTATAACTCCATGAAAATGAGTCTTTTTATTATTCCAAAAGTTTGCATTCTAAAATTGTTTACTCTTTTCTGGATAGCACTCAATTGGATCTCTCAGATATTTCCTTTCTGAGTTTCTGGGATTTGGGGAGACAGGAGGGAAGGGCTCTATTCAAAATACTAGCCAGGAATGACCTGATTTAAATTGTAAAAACTGACACTTACAAAGCCCAACTCATGTTTGCACAGCCCTTGGAAGCAGTATAATTGCTGAGTGCAACATATTTGTTAATTATTTGGCTTCAGGCAAGATAAAAATAGCAGTGTGCTCACACTCTTCATTGGTAGGATGCACCAGGAATCACAAGATTTTTAAAATACTGTACTGTATAGGCCAGTTAACAAGAACAAAAAGGTGTGGGGGAGAAATCCTGGGATTCTGAAACATGACTCTGCTAAAGCAGTGTTTTATGGGAGTTTTGTGTGATAATTTAAGGTAAAATGCTCATCAGTAAGCTTCATATTGCCTTGCAAATGGGCAATAGCAGTCCTACTGGCATTAGTTAAAGATTGCAAGGGAGGTTGATGGGTAGAAAACCATTCAGATTATTTTTCCTTTACTAATACAACACAGAATGATGCAACCAACACTGGTAAAAGGAAAAAGAGCTTTGAGAGCAGAAACATCAGTCAAAGAGGTGGTGCAGGTCATTCAGTTTCCAAGTAAATCCCTTAGAAACTGGTGAAATTGGTGATTAATATTTTACTGAAATGGTCTCTTTAGAGTTGTCAGTGGAACAGGGTGGGAAATTGTGGTGCCAGCCACATGCTGCAGGTGCAGTTCTTCCTGAGGCTAACTTCTTGCCAAATGAAGACTAGAGAAGTAAAAGAGGCTTAAAGCTCCTGAATCTCCTTGCTAACCTGCAACAGAGATGTTCCGGGGTGAAATGCTGATTCAGTTAAGTCGATGCTAAAGCTCCAGCTGCCTTCAATGGGAGCTGGGTTTCATCCATGTTTTTTTCCCCTAGTAAAGGAGACACCATGAGTGCACTTAGGCATCTCTGTGGGAATCACACTTAGTTGTGGCTGGGCAACATCTGATCAACCTAGAGCTGTGCTGTTTACCTGGCATCAACACCCATCTTGTGTCAGCTCCATGTGTTGTCTTTCATTTTCTCTGCTCTGCAGCTGTAACAGAGCTCACCTGCCCTGAGAAAGTCAGAATTTGCTCTCCTGTGGTCTCCTGTGTGGATTCTGATCCACAGAGATGGAAGGGGTTTGTAGATCATACTCAACACTGTGCCACAGAAAATTATTGCAGGTTCTGTTTGCTGTGGACGTGGACAGACCCGGAGTTTTGCTACCATAGTTGCTCTGGTCTCCAAAGGGATTTTTAACTTTCAGCCCATGAGTATCTGCAGGGCAGGAAGAGATTATATGAAATGATACCCAGAAAAGATTTGGTTCCCCATCTACACACCCCAGTGCAAAATGAAATAGTGAAGAAAAGCAATTTTCATATAGCTGTTATAATTGAGAGAGGATCGTTTCACACTATCAAATCCCTATGGAATGTCAGGCCTTATATTAATTTGGTTTTTATCACACAGAACACTGTGCACCAGTATAAAATAAACAACTTGGTACTTTGAAAGGAATGCTACATATGACTTATTTGTGGGTTTCATGTTGGAGATATTATTTTTTTATATTGGAGGTAGTTTCATTTGCAAAACTTCACCTGCATCAAATGACTCAGACCTAATACAGCAACCCCAGTGAGAAAGCTGCTTGGTAAATGATGACCTGCCAGAGACATATTGATTCAAAGCAGTTTGAGTACATCTTATGTGACTCATGATTTCATTCACTGTCTCTCTGCTGAGTCTAGCATGTGTGCAATCTAAAAACATTATTTTGCAAAGCCTTTATAGACCTGAGAGATATTTAGCAGCACAAATTACAAATCTGGTGGAAATCTGGTGGAAATCTCTTAATCTAGTTACTTTTGTTATCTTGTAGCTTGTCAAAGATTAACACAAATCCAACACAATGCATGTTTTCAGTTGCTATTATGTAATTTTTTATGGCTGGTCAGTATACCTTTTGTGGAAGCTTCATGGCGATCTTTCTCTTGGGCACAGTAATTCTAGCTGCTCTCAACTGGTTTGTGTCACAGCCTTGCAGATTACTGCATTTATCAAAGGAATAAAGGAGAAAGTAGCTAGAACACTGCATTGGTGATGGGTTTACTGAAGTGGGATATTCGGGGGAGCTTTTGATATTTTTCCTCTCTTTTTCTAATGCACAGTGGGACTTAGAATATTTAACTGTTACTGTAGAGATATTTATAGTTCAAAAACTCCCTCAAATTTAGCTGTCTTTTATATGCAAAAGATGTATATGGATGCTTAAATGTAGGTGGAGTCACAGTTTAATCAGATCAAATAGCTATAGAACTTTAAATAGTGCTGAAGTCAAATATGGCCTATATGCCACCTACTAGCCAAGACAGATCAGTAGACATGAAACAAAAATGACTGATTGACCTGTTGGATGTCATGTTAAAGGAATTAGAATTTAAGTGATGACTTAAGGAAACAAACAAAAATAAACTGAGCTTTAATTGTCCTGATACAGAAAGGCTGTGGAGAATTTTTTGAGAGAAAGATGATTAAGAGCTGCAAGAATAGACATTATTTGAAATTCCTTAGAGAAATATAAAAAGCAGAGATAATCAAACTCATATCACAGATTTGGAACATACTATCAATTCCAGATGATATTTTGCATCATTTTCAGAGACAAGGGTTTCTAATGTAGTGATTAGAAAATTCTATAGGTTCACTCTAGGTTTAGGTGGAAGAACTAATTCCCCAAGTGGATAAATGTATCTGCCAGATCAATACAGCAATGACAATGGGTATTTTAAATGCTAGGAAGAAAAAAAGGCTATTTGTATGAAAGGCAAAATGTGTTAAAATAATGTAAAATAGTAGAACAGTTCAAAAGTCTTATTTAAACCATGCAGTGTAAGTACTTTTCTATATAATCAAGTATATAGCTATAGAAGTAGACTCCAGTGGGTATGTCAGTTCAGTTATTGCCTAAAACATGATTTTTAAGTAAGTTATTGTGGAAGAAACAGAAGTCCTACTTCTGTGTTGACTCTTTAGTTCATTCCTGCCGAATTCCCTTGGGATGTGATAGATATAATCTCAGCCACCAGGAAGCAATACCAGCAATAGCACAGTTCCAAGATGATGGAATTATAAGCCAAGAAAAAAAGAAATTCCAGCTGGCCAAATACAGAAAGTATAATTCTGACAGGTTATTAGTCTTTATGTCTCTGTTACAAATGCAAGTAGCATAAAGAAAGTCTGTTTTTTCTAGCTCCTGACTGTACTAAAATATTGCTCCCATATGAAAATGTTGAAAAGCCTCTCTGCTATATTGGTGGTATTTTCATTTTATTTTGTTCATATTTCACGTGCAGATTCATAATTGTGTGTTCCAGCTTTGATCACAAAGTATGCCCATCTAGCAGTTAGTTGTCCAGGCCATGTTGCCTTACCTGATTTACATGAATGTTGCAGAAAATAGTGGCAGAACATAAGTGACATTTAATTATAGCACAGGTACTGCTTCTATCCTTGTCTGGTGCTTGTCATAGATAGAAATTAGGTTTGCCTGACCTGATTTAGTCTTAACAAATGTATCATAGCTGTTGCTTTTCTCTTTATTAGATCCTGGACTTGTATGTGATTATTAATTGTGCTAAATTAGGCTGGCCAGCTGCTAGGTATGATCGTGTGGTTGTGTTACCAAAATGAACTTGGGCTGTCATGTTTTCCTCCTTGCACATTATTTGCTTGTTCGTTTTGTCTTGCATGGCATTGGTGTCCATACAGCCACACGCTAAGTAAAAGTAAGGATTTGTTCCAGCAGAACTAATGCAGCTTTGAGGAGTGGAGTAAAGAGGGAATGGGAGGAATTTTCAGTTTCAGACTCAAGGAGCTCCTTGACTTGGCTTACCACACAGCTGAAAATAGTAAAAGTAACAGTGCTAACACTAGGGAGGTGGACAGCTGTGTGGGACAAGGTATGCCTGCCCTGTCCATTGACTGAATACACATATACTGGGTTGAAATGATTATCAATTCTTCTTTTTGCCTGTGCAAGCCAGCATGCTGGTTACTTATTTCCAGACTTTTAGCACCTCTTGTACCCTCAAGGTTGTAAAAAATAATTGCTAATGGGCTTAATTACTTTATCCAGTTCCCTATGAGCTCTAGGCCATAGTGAATTTCACCAGGTATATGTAATTTAGTAACCTCTTATTAAAGTAACCTCTGGCTTGTCCTCTTCCTTCCCTAGCCCGAGTTCTTGCTTTACATCACTGCATCAGCCCTCTGGTCATTGCTAACCTCCTGAGGCTGCAGCTTCATGTTTGTTGGCTAAATAGTGTTCCTGTCCTAGTTGCTCTGGTGTTTGTCATAGGACATCACCCTCTGAGTTGCCCTGGTGCAAGTGGCTGTGAGTCAGTTTTGTGCATGAAATCAGGGAGTTGATCCAAGTTGTAAAAGTCATGCTTTATTAATTGTTTTCTTTCAACCCAAATCCCCGAGGGGAGAGCATGCCAATGAAAACAAGCCAGGGGTTGGGAATACCTTAAGCCACTGACCACTTTCTATTGTAAAACAAGACCCTGCAAAGACTTCAGCAAAACAGCTTTAGACTTACATGATTACAGCTGAGATTAAAATCTGGCCATGATGTATCCAACCATCTGTTTCCATCACAAGAAAAGAGACTCAGCAGGAATATTTGCAGTTTTGAGGACAGGATTCTGGTTTCATTCCTGTAGTCACATATCACAAATAACTCTATTGCTGGTGTTAGAGTTATTTTCTTGTTTATTCCAGTGTATGTTATTTCGGAACCTACTCTCCAGAAAATTATAGAATGAAAGTGCTTTGGGACAGCTCTCAATTTTAGTTTCTCCAGGTTTACACCAATGTAACTTCAGTGGACAGCTTTGGATTCATACCAATCTACCTCAGAATATGGTGGTTTTTAAAGTAATATGAAATGTATATAATTTTGTCTCAACGACTTTGGAGGAGTGTACTTTACTGCTATCTTCATAGTCCTAATTAAATGTGACATTTTTTCACTCCTTGAATTTTGTTCATCTCTGAAGTGACCTGCATAGGTAATGTATTAAATCTATGAAGGAAAAAAATCCACACAGATGCTGAACTTTTATTTTCTGCAATTCCATTTAAAAACATTGAAAATAGAATTGAAAATACATACAGTGAGATTAATTTCAACCAAATTTATCAACCCTTGGGGATGTAATCTTCCTGACCATTGTTTGTTAGCAGTTACAGAAAGAGTTTTATTTTCAAAAACATGGATAAGAATTTTGACTAAGTTTCTACATTTTCTGCTGTTCCTTTTTATCTGTTCCTACTACTTATGTCTGGAGCACAGTGTCACCCACAGATTAATGTCACCATCAGTATGATGAAGTACACGCTTCAGTTTCTTGATAAGAATTAAAATAGCTGGAATAGTGTTTATTACACAAGATGGAAGAAAATGTTACTTATCTCTTGATTTAATAGCTAAAAGAATATAACAAAAGATCAGGGAGGAAATTCCCTATTCTTTTTTATACATCTGTGGGCTCATGTTTACATTAAATGTGATGCACAGTTTGGAATGGCTTGGCAAAGTTTTGTCTTTTTGTCTGATTTGCATACTTCTTTGAACTTGTGAAATATCCTATATATAGGATATATTTATTCAGTATGTGTTTGTTTTAATAGTGTCTTCTTTTTCACCACATCATTCCTCCTCACCTCATACTACAGTCCTGATTTTGGCTCCACTTTCATTTTGTATCTTCCTCCTGCTGTTGAGTAGATTTGCATATAAAATAATTTGTAAATACATCAGAGAAAGAATATCAGGTTTTTGCCAGTCTTTGATCTGGAAGCCAAATACTGGGAATATTTACAGATGTTCCTCTCTTTACATCTTCTCCTCCTGCATCATCAACCATTCTTACCACCTTCTTTTGACCACACAAACCATCTGTCTTCCTTGCAGGCTTAGCTTCAGTCTCTCTGCTTCTGCAACTTCACCATCCTTCTCAAGGCCTGATTCTCTTCTCCTAAAATTTCCTAAAAGGCACCATCAGCAGAGCTGGCTTCTTCTTTATAGACCAAGGCAGATTCTACACTGAATCTCTGCATGCCTCTCAAGGAGTGATACTGCCTAGATCTCATTCTGAAGGAGAATGCTAATTTCACATGGATGCACATATAACATGACAGAGTGCTGAAAGAAGATATCACTTGTTAGACTGTTAATCCACAGATAATTTGTTTGGTTATTTTTTCTCTAATACATCCTAGTACCTTGTAAAGCACTGCTGTTTTCAGGATTTTTTTTTTTCAGAATTTGTTGTGGGTCATGATTGTAATTGTTGCAGGTCATCACTGCAATCCAAAGAATGTAAAAACTGTAAGTATTATATTTGGTATTCATCAGAATGTGTGATTTGTACAAATTTTTCCCATGTGCTATAGTTCTTTTTATAATAGCTCCAGGGAATTTCCCAGTAGATGTGTGTGGGTTAATGGGAAGATTTTGGTATTTTGGTTATGAGTGTCTAAGTGGTTGTGTACAGAAATGTTGATACAGCATTCAGATCCTTAACCATGAGTCAACAGTGTCCTGATTAAGGCAAGCTCCATACTGCATTAGTAAAACAGGGCAGCAGGCGGAGGGAAATGACTGTCCCCCACTACTTGATACCTTTAAAATTCCTTGTGCAAGCTGGTTTCCATTCTGAGGCACTGGGTACAAGAAAAATATGGACATATTGGGGGACTATACTTCGTTATTGTATACATGTTATCCATGTATATGGGGAATCTTGCCAATGCATACAAAATCCTGAAAGGAAGGTGCAGAGAGAACAGGGCCAGGTTCTTTCCAGTAGTACCCTGTGACAGCACAAGGGGCAATGGACACCCACAGAAACACAGGAAGGTCCCTTTGAACATAAAGAATCATTTTTTCACTGAGAGGGGGACTGAGCACTGACTTTGGCTTCTGCTTCTCAGAGAGGTCATGGTGTCTCCATCCTTGAAGATACTCAAAAGTTATCTGGACACAGCCCTGGGCAACTAACTCTACGTGGCTTTGCTTGAGCAGTGGACAAAGTGGCTTTCAGATGTCACTTCCTAAATCAGCCATGCTGTGATTCTATGACGTGCAGGAGCAAATCTATTGAAGAGTCAGCAAGACGATTAGAGAAGCCTCTGTTGTAGAAGGCTGTTGAAAAGAACATAGTGAAGATGAAGGAACAGTGGAAATAGGACTCAGACCAATCATGGAATCTCCATCCTTGGTGACGTTCAGAACATGATTCATCAAAGGCCTGAGTAACTTGGTCCAACTTGCAAGTCAGGTCTCAGTGTTGATCTTTTAGGCAACCTTTAGATTGGCCCTCCAGAAACTTAACTTATTCTGATTGATTCTGATTGATTTTGTGTAAAATTTAAGCAAGATTTCCTACTCTTTGCAGGAAGGTCTTAATGAATGCAGAGATATTTAAAGCAAGATACAATATAAAACACAAGCTGCTGGCAAAGATTAGTAGTATGAATTTATTTTGAGATCTCTGCTATTATTATTACTTTGCATGGCATTTGTGGAGCAAGAACCAGAGCTGTTGAATGTACTACATTGGCACATATGATATGAACAATATCCATTTATAGGTTGTTTCCCAGAGGAGTCCCCTGGAAGAGGAAGATGGGCTATAGGATATGCTGTACAACACACTGGTTTGGCTAAGTGTTAATATCACAGACTTTAAAGACATGATGTGAATACAACTTTAAGGAGAAGACTTGGACACTTCTGCAGAAAAAGATTATGGTAGAGCCACCCCTCCTGCCATTTCAGCTGCTGCTTTTCTACTCTGGCTTATATCCACACTTTAACATGTGGAGGCAGCAAGTTCCCCTGTAAAAGAGTTAGCTTTGGTGGACAGAAGTGTCTTTGCTCTGCTTCTACTCATAAGCCTTGTCACAAAAAACTCGAGGCAGGATTGATTGAATCAATACTTTCTCATAAGCCTGTGTTAACCCTGGTAGCTAACTATCCACAAGCCAAGGAGGGGAAAAGTAGGTGCTGAGAAGGCATATCTTCAAAGTTTGCTCAGGATAAGATCTGGAGACAAGTAGTCATGTTGAATTTGCAACATCCAATAAACTCAGGGCACCTTGAGTCTGCTGAATTGATACAAGGCTACCTGAACATGCTGGCACTAACAGTGAGCTGTATAACTTGGATCACATCCGGGAGACATTGGCAGCTGGATGAAAAGAATACAGGACTGCATGCCCACCTCAGGAAACAGGACTCTCTGAAGGACTCCCTGAATTACTACCTGGAAGCCACTGATGCTTCTGCATGGTCCTTTACTTCCAAGTGTACAGTGGAATTGTTGTCCCAACTATTGCTCTGACTGGTAACTGAGTGAAAGCATGAGTAGTGAATGTGTAACATAAATAGCCATCTGCTATCAATAGCAGCAACTTAATGATCAAAGAAATATCTTGCATCTCCCCCACTCAAACTCCTATCAGAGAAAAGGGAATTTACAACACTTCTTCTACAACAAATTAGAAATATAATGAGACAGAGAAGGGTTCAATGCTGCTGGTTTTGCTTTTTATTTCCAGTTAAAAACAAGTGGTATCTTAGCTTCAGATGGGATGGAATTCATTTTCTTCCTGGTAGCTGGTACATTGTTGTGTTTTGGATTTAGTATGAGAATCATGTTGATATCACACTGATGTTTTAGTTGTTGCTAAGTAATGTTTACCCTAATTCAAGGGCTACTCAGTTTTCCATGCTCTGTCAGCAATGATCTGCACAACAAACTGGGAAGGAGAATACCCAGGACAGCTGACCTGCACTGGACAAAAGGATATTCCATAATACCAGTATTCCATACCCAGATATAAACTGTGGGGAAATAGCCAGTTTCTGCTTAGGGACAAGCTGGGCATTCATTAGTGGATGGTGAGCAATTGTAGTGTGCAGAACTTGTTTATCTTGTGGTTTATTCCTCTTTCCCCCCCCCCCCCCCCTTTCTTCATTATTATTATAGTTGTAATTGCTATTATATTTTACTTTATGTCGTTATTAAACTCTTCTTAACCTGTGAGTTTTTCCACTGAGGTGGAGCTTGTGAGTGAGCAGCTGCATAGCACTTAGTTGCCAGCTGGGTTTGAAACCACAACAGTGGAAACAGATCAAGCAGCAAAGTTTTGAAATAAAGTAATTCAACTGATAGTTTTAATGTCAATATGGGCTATATACAATACTAACCATTTTTATTACAGTAATTACTCATAGTAGTGTCCAGAGTAAATCAGATCTAAGGTGTATCATCCTACCTTGAGCAGTAGCTAGTACTACATATGTCAAAGAAACTGTAGGAGGTCTGGCAGTATATTGCCAGGGAGTTGGTTAACTGTGTAGAAGGGTGCGCTTCCAAAAGCTGTAATTGCTGGCTGTTGAAATTATCTGTTGTGTAATATTTAACGTTATAATTATAATTATATATAATTTTGCTTTGTGTGAAAGATTTTCCTATTGCTGCTCTGAAATTGCCACTAAATTTCCATTTCAGTGGATGCTCCCTTGTACTGAGAACGTGGTATTTGTTATTGTGATTCTTTTTGTGTGCTCCCACTTAATTGCCTTCTGTCTAAGGCAAACATAGGAGAGTCTGTCAGTGTCTTTTTACTATTTTTTTATCTCAGTTAATTCTTCTGTCACCTTTTTGATAGGGGTAATTAAAATTGTGCAGTGTTCCGGATGACAAGAGATTTCTTAGTTAACTAAATTGCAATACACAGACATACATAATTTTATTTCTATTCTATTGCCATTGTATTTTATGCATAGCCCACTAACTGCTTGATTTTTCCACTTCTGTTTCTTCATATGGTCTTTTTTGATCTAGTACAGCGTTTTGTGGAGTCTTTTTCTGAGGTACAGTCATTTTAGAACCCAGTAAAGTGAGCAGTTCCAGTGATTTCCTTTAAAGTGTTCCAACGAGACTTGCCAGCATTTGGTTTCATCTGCCATCGTGTTTTATATTCACTCTACTTGCTTAAGACATTCAAAGTTTTTCACAGTTTCTCTGGTCTGCATCTACTTGAATAGTTTTGGAATGTCAGCAAAACACTTTCCAGATAGTTGATAAACAACAGATGCCCTGGGATGGAACCTTGTGGCACAACCACAGATAACCTCATGCCATAGCAACCATCTTTCTTTTTTTTTCTTATTACTTCACCATTTTTGATCTGTGCAACTACTTTGTCTCCTCTACCTTCTCCACTTTCCCCCCTTAGCTTCTGTAGCTAAGGACCAAAGGACCAGAGAACTTCATAATTTATGTCAGTCCTCTCTTTTACCTGCTAAACTACTGACTCATTTAACTAAATTTTACAAATTAGCTCCTTTGCAGAGCTCACAATGTGTAGATTTCATTTTATATTAAGTATCTTAAAGGCACCAATGCAAATAATTTATCAGTTATTGAAAGGAAACTATTGGTCTGGAAGTGACTGGATGACTGCTCAGTCTTTCATGTAACTGCTTGTGTAATACTGACTGTCCCTCAGCCCTCAAGTACAGCAGTCAATCCTGCTCTCCCACTCAGTAAAAAATTGTGTGTATAAATGTCCTGTCTTTCAGTACTGAATGTTTGCATAAGCACATGGTACTATCACATTTCATGCAATGAACACAACTGACCACTGAGACACTGGGTTATGCTGGTGTGATTGCATGTGTTAGCACTCACCTTTTACTCTCTTGATTTGAATCTCACAGTTTACTCCCTTTCTTCTCATATTATCTTCATAACAACTTTATGCTTTTCTGAACTACCTGTACAAATGGTAACATGTCTTAAGTTACGACAGGCAGGAATTTACACACACCGATTTGCAGCTGGGTCCAATACATTCAGCCCCTTTCTTTCCCAAAATTCTTAATCCCAAACAAATCTATCTGTGATTCACTTCCTACTCTCTGCTCTTTCTGAAGGCCTGTTGCCAGCTTGTCTCTTGCAGCTTGTCAGTGTTTGCTTCTCTAGTGCAGATAACATAATGTCCAGTCTCTCCTGACTACGGGGATGGGGGCTAATCTGTCTGTAAGGGAGCCTTTTGTACTGTATACCAACCAGGCTGTATTGACTTCATTGCTTTTAGATTAGTCTATAGCACCAGATGGCCTTCTGTCTTTTTGGCACTCTCACAAAATGGCCAGTCTTACTCTGCTGCTCCTGGGATGGTGAGTATTTGCACATGGGGGATAACGGCTGCATTCAGAAGTCTTCCCTTCTCTGCTAGGTTGTTTTGGATTTAGAGCAGGGACTCCTGGATGCTCATCTAGCATATTCTGACCCAGTCTTCCCCTTTTAGATAAAACCAATTTGCTTCTTTTTACAGTGAAAATCTAAGTTGACTTTTCCACGACACCTGGAAACAAGCGCATAGAGCTTTCTTTTCTCTCTGGACACATAACTAGATATACTGGAGCTCAGAACGAGCAAAGGAGTTGGGAATGTGCAGTTGGCAAAACAAGGAGTAAAACTCGGAAGAATTTGTTGCAGACAGTTTGGGGTCATTTGTGTAATTTAATCTGATGGTTAATTATGAACAGAGACAAATCTGCTATCGAAAAGTGATTCTAGAATAAGTAGATTCATCCTCCTGGAGATCCTGTTGGAGAGGCCACTCCCTATGACAGCTCCAACTCTAATTGCAACTTCTGTCTAGGAACATAGAAGTACAGCTCATGACATTGTCTCCTATGGCTATCCAGCCCTAGCAGCAGTTCTTTGCTTTGCAGCTACAGCAGCAGGCCACGGCAACTTTGGGCATCTCTGTTCCACAGAAGAAAGTGAACTCGCTCTGAAGAGGACACAGCAATTTTATGTGACAATTATGGGCCATAGTGGTGATGTGTTCTACCTACGATTCTCTAATCACAACTCCATGTTCTTTTGCAAATGTTGAACATTCCTCCCTACCCACCAAACTAGGGAGTGATGAACTCTAGCAAAGAAGACAAATGGGCTAAAAAGGTGGAGATATAATTTATGACAAGGAATTTGTAAAAATGTAGAAATCAGAGTGCAAACTTCAGTTTTCCCAGGAGGCAAGATCCTGAACTCTTGCACCTTGCCTCTTCAATGACCCTTACCTCAGCAGTCCTTCTTTTTCCAAAATGACCTCACACTCGTTGTCTGGTCACCTTCTTTAGAACCAAAGTGAGAAAATGAGATGGCATTAGCTCTATTAACACATTTGGCCAAGTGAAACAGAGAGATGAGGAGTCAAGGCCTTGTCATCTTCTGTGCTGAGCTGATGCAACAGGCTCTGCTGGGGTGCTCAGATCTGGAGCAGTACCTGGCTAAGAACAGTTAAAACTTTGTTTCCCTGTTTTCATGCTAATATGTATCATTTTGTGGCTTCTACAGTATATGACAAGACAAATTATTTGCAGTGAGCTCCTCCTGTACAAGTGGTCAACACACATTTCATTACAGAGCCAACAACTAGCATATCAGAAGTGAAGACCTGGTACTTCATTAATTCACTTTCCTTCAAGGTGTTTTTTTTCCTGGCTGTTCTTTTTTCAATGTTTAGTCAAATAAATCTCTTTGCTGATTTTATGGAGAGATAACTAACAAGGGATTCTTGGTCCTAGTGCTCAGTATATTAGCAGATACCTCATCTCCAGTTCCAAGGTCACGGTGTTAGTGGATGACTGTCCTTTTGAGTTTCCCCTCTCCATTTCTTGAATGATCTTGAGGAGTTTATACCAGAAAGTCAACTAAACCTAACTTGTGGATTTCCTTCTTTAAGCTTTCTAGGGAAAAGACATAAAAATAAATTAGTAGTTTTAGAAACATTTTCATATCACACAAGGGGCAATAGTTGATTTCTCAGTTGAGTTGTCTGAGATAATTCAAATGCTTTTAGAAGGAAAACAATCCAGAGGACTGTCTAGCTGAATTTATCCATCATCATGCATGGGAATTTCAAAGTGCCCATGGGGTATACAACACCCAAGCAGGGGGAAGTAACTGTTTCAATCACTCTAAGGGCTTTCTTAAAAACTACAGTCTACATGCAGTCAATGTCATCAGAACATTTTTTCCTTGAGGGAAAGAGCTTAGCAGAGACTGATGTTCTAATGTTCTGAAAAGTTCACTGAGTTATTTTCCCTCTGTAGGGGCAAAGGTGCTGAAATGACTTTAATTTTATGTCTGTGTTTTCAAGTTCATTTGAACACAAATATTGCTATTTTAGTTTTCTTTTTCTTTTCTTTTCTTTTCTTTTCTTTTCTTTTCTTTTCTTTTCTTTTCTTTTCTTTTCTTTTCTTTTCTTTTCTTTTCTTTTCTTTTCTTTTCTTTTCTTTTCTTTTCTTTTCTTTTTTTCTTCATGGTATATGTAACTTTTCTACAACCTGAAAATTCGTCTCTTTCTAATGTGCAAATACAGCTGTTTGCAGCTTATTATAACATGGCTTCAGTTTAGGTAGTGTTCCTGAAAAGCATACAAAGATAATTTGGAGCACTCTTCTGACCATGTAATCTTCAAAAATGACCAAACCCCTCTCAAGGTATGAAGGGAGAACAGCTCATCCACAAATGAAACTCCAGGGTCCACAGGAAGGTAGCCCGAATTCTCTTGATTATATGTTTGAGTGTGCTCTAAACCAAGTCTCTTCCTTCAACTTTCTGTAGAAATAAAAGCTACAGCAATCTCAAAACCAAAAATCAAACAAATTTATCAAAAATACCCATCTTTTGCAAAGATTATTAGCACAATTCAGCATATGCTTAACCCAAGTCGGGAAGGCAACTCTCTCCCTTGTAAGCAAGCAAGAATGTTGGTGTTTATGAGACATTTTGGTAGGGAGAGATAAGGGTTGGTACTAAGAGTCAGGGATATTATGTGAAACTGATGTCCTACACTGTTACTGTGAAAGTTTACTCCCAGCAAGCTACATGAGAAATTCAGCAAAGACTCCCAAAGAGTTTACTTTACACCAAAAATCTGTGGAATAAATAAATAGTTAATTTTTCTGTCAATCTAGTTCTTCCCAGTAAAGGTTCCTCTTGACTGACTGAGAGAAAAAGGAAACACGTTACCACAGCCTCCAAATCCCTGTTGCTTAGCTAAAGTACAGCACTGGGTTGAGATGACAATGTTGGCATGTTGTAAGATTATGGGAGCTGTGTGCAGTGGAAGGCTGGATGTTAGCTGGGTGAATGAGTAGGCTCTGAGCACTAAAACATTGGTGTATGACAGTAGAACACAACACTGAAGGGATATCATATCACATGGGCTTCTCTAGACCTGAAAGGCAATGTAGGTTAGATAAAGTCAAACAAACAATGTTCTTTTGCTTGTTGCAGCCTCAGAGGGAAGATGCTGGTTGAAGAGATTTTTATGATATACTCACAAGCTGAGTTATTGATTAATGCTAGGTATACACCTCTTCAGATTAAGCACAGGGGTTTTTGCCTAGTAGTAAGGAAATATTCAATAAAAAGCCATTTTTCTCAAGTCTATCTAAACAGATATTTTTTTAAGTATATTAATAGTGTTCCTATGCCAAAATTTTCTTGTTTTTTTGAACATTATGGCCAGCCAAGGATCACCATCAATAAGACAACTATCCCTATTTAGATCAACTGGCAAACATAAAACCCATCTGTGTGTTGTTTAACAGGTGCCATTTTAGATCCATGGGGAGCAAAGCAAGCTTTGTACAGATGGACAGTTATTCATTGGACCCATGCTAGCAGTATTATATTTATTCAGCCACTGCCTGCCTTCAAGCTCACTATTTGAAAGAGCCAGTGAAAAATGTTTCTGGTGGAATATTTTCCTGAGAGGGAAATAGGAGGAGGGAATAAAGGAAATTCCATTAAAAATTGTTGGCTTACACTCACCAACAGTCTCATTTTGATCAAGAAATGCAAGTTCTGGCAAGTGTTCTGGGAATCACTTGCTGCAACCCAAAGGCTTTAATTATTAATAGAAATACTATTAACAGTATACTTTTGTGGAAAGGAAGTGAGTTCCTTTGACTGACAGCAGTTGTATAAATTGAAATGGAAACTGACAACTCACATCCACTATGCCAGGTAATGAAGGATCCTTTTCTCCACTTATGTAATCCTTTCCTTTTTGTGTTTTTTTTTTTTAATTTTACAGATGACCTTAAGAATAGGGAGAAAGGTATATGAATATTTTCTTTTATATGAATAATGAAAAAATAAAGGAAAGAAGATTTCAAAACACATTTTGCTAAGTCTAGTGAAAAACAATTGGTTGGGCTGACTTGTACTGAAGACGAACATCTTCTGCTGTGGAAAACACTGCAGAAGTTCTGTGGGTTACTATGACTCTTCTGTGCATGTAGTAAAGATCCTCTTGACTGCAGCCTCACAGAAATGCCTAAGGAACTAATGCAGTTTTCAATAACAGCCTGCTTCTTGTTCTGTAGTCTATGCAGGAGCATGGGCATACAGACATTTTATGCTGCTTAAGATTAGTAAAGGCATCTCCATACAAATGACAGTAAGTCTCCAGCATAGCAGGGCAAGCAATAAGTTCCTGGAGTAAGCCAGCTGAAGCTGTTATTAGCACTGCGTACAGCTAGGTGAATAGTGATTCAACCAGTAAGAAACAATCATTGTGGTTTGGATGTTAAACATGCTGCCCTTCATGTTGAAGAGCAGATAGACTCACAAAACCCAATATTATTTGTTGCAAGACTTGCAGACCTGCCAATTCTCAATCACTGTGTACAGCTTCTGACTGTGGCCACCTTTTCTCTTAACATGGTTTCTAACTCAGGTGAAAAAAGTGAGTGCAATATATAAGCATTACATATTTGATGTTTAAAACTGGCTTATGAGACCTTGGTGACAGGGGACATAGCAAGATATTTCTGTTATCTATTATTGCTTCAGGTTGATTAAATTTTAAGATATGATTAAACAAACCATAATGACAGCAATTGAACTTGAACATAAAGCCAATTGCACTGGACAAAATTACCGTTTCCATTACTACTATTAAAGTATAAATACTACCCAAAAAACAAAGTTTTAAGTACTGAGATAAGACAGAAGGAGCAACTTTTGCTGATTTTATATTATTTCTCTAGAATCAAAGAATGGTTGAGTTGGAAGAAGCCTTTAAAGATCATCTAATCCAACTCCCTGCCATGGGCAAGGGACATCTTTCACTAGATCAAATGCTTTAAAGCCCAGTTCAGCGTGACCTTGAATACTTGCAAGCATGGAGCATCCATAGTTTCTATCATCAACCTGCTCCAATGCCTTACCACCCTCATTGCAAAATATTTCTTCCTTATGGCCAATCTAAATCTAGCTTCTTTAAACTACTGTCCCTTGACCTAGCACTACATGCCTTGGTAAAAAATCCCTGTCCATTTTTCTTACAAGCCCCCCTTTATATATTGAAAGACCACAATAAGGTCTCTCCAGAGCCACCTCTTCTCCAGGTGGAACAAACTCAGCTCTCTGAGCCTTTCTTCACAGCCCTCTGGCCATTTTCATGGCCATGATCTGGGACTCTCCAACAGGTCAGTGACATTCCTGTCTGGGAGCACCAGAGCTGGAGGCAAGTGAGATCTCAGGAGAGCAGAGCAGAGGGGGAAAATCACCTCCCTAGACTTCTTGGCCACCTTTGGATACAGCTCAGGATGCAATTGGTTTTCTGGGCTGTAGGTGCACATTATCATCTTGCGTCCACTTTTTCTCAGAATTTTTTGTTGTGCGAATATAGCATCCTGGTGATTTGGAAAAGAAATATTCTGCATCTACATCAGGTTGTATATAGTTTATAGACATGGTGTATACAGCTTAAGAAAGAGGAAGAAAATCCCACCCTGATAACAACCCCAAAACCCCACTTTCTGGTTGTTCCCAAGGAAAAAAAATAAAAGAGTAGAACATCAAACTACAGTAGAAAAGAAATGGCATAATATTCATTCCCAGAAGAAAGCACTCATGATTAAGTTGTGAAAGTGCCCAAGAAAACATATAAAACATTATACCATGAAAAGTTGCCTTTAATAGAGTCATCATCCAGTCCAGTCACTGGTGTGCATGGAGAGGGTAGACTCTTAGCATGGATGGGCAAATATTGCCTGTGCTTTATTCCAGAGTTTTAAAGGAGATCTTGATTAGAATTACAGCTATTTGTATAGATGGGACTGTTAAGAAAAGAATGCAAATCAGTTTTTCTTATAGGCAAGTGAGTCAGAACAAGAAGTGGAAAATCAGGGGCAACCAGAGGCATTCATGTGATGTTTTAGAAAAATAATTTCTAAAAGTATCTGTAAAAGCCTTGGCTGCTGCTGTCAAGTTTCTGAAATGACCCTCCTAGGCTTTTCTAAAATATATTCATTCACTGGTCAGAGACAGAAAGCTGAACAGCGCTTACACAACATTGTAACTACAATAGTAGTTCAGTTTCAATGATCTTAGGCACTGCTTTCACTTACAGGCTTCTCTATGGAATTCTGAACTGCCAAGGATCATACCTACAATTCAGATAAAAGATAAAAGATGAATAGACATGAAAATATATTTTCAGGTAGTTCTGTCTTCCTTAGAACAAGGAAGATTGTTGCTTCACATCAACATCAGCACCATAGCTTGGCTCTGCTCTCACCTGCTTTTACTGGCTGCCTCTGCTGCTCAGAGTTCTCCTGTTTCCTAGTGAACATCACCCACACAGTCCTATTTCTTTGTTGTTCATCAGTCAGACATATCCTTCTGTGCATGTGTTGGGGGAGTCCTTTCTTCTCCTCCCCCTCCTGGAACGTGTGAGAGAGCCCTGATAGGCTAAATGCTCCTATTTAACTTCCTTTTTCCAGGGCCTACTCAGCTTCCTTTTCCTGTGGAGACCATATGAGGTTTTTCTCAATATGCTCCATTGTATTTTATATCTAAGTTCACTTCTTAATTTGTATTATGAGTTCATTTGTTTTCTTTGAGTTTGCTAAGTGCAGCTAGTCTGTGCATGGCTCATTACATTACTTTAAACAGCCATAGCCAAACCACTGCCAGAAGCCCCTGTTGAAGAAGTGGTGTTTTTCTTGCTTGTTCTCTTGCTCAAGGAAAGTAATTGAGTTTGTATAATTCATGTTTTAAATTCATCCAATAAAAAAGGAGATTCTTCAACCTTGTTTTTTTTATCCTTCAAGTGTGAAAATTAGATTTATCAGTTATTAACTTGTTTATTTTTTAAGGTATCTAGCTTTGTGTCACTGTTGATTTCACTATTTGCAAACTGGCTTTGTCATTTTATTGATAGCACTTGAGTGAAGAACTCTCTGATAATATATGCAAACTCACAGCTCTCAACAAGCTTTACAGCTCCGTTAATGAGGGGATTAACAAGAGCACTGCAATGTATTTAACCTGCGGCACTAGCTCTGTTTCAATAAGACTTCAACAGCCTATTAAATGGAGTGGGGGCTCAATTAACCCAGACAAAGGCCACTCTACAGAACATGGCAGGGAGGACCACAGTTAGCATCTGCCTAAGCAGCTTGTTCCGAGCTGGAAATAAAGAGGGTGACATGTTCTCGCCCCGAGCTATGATATAACTGAAATGGTGATTCTAGTTCATCTGCGCTGACTGAATAGGTGCCGGCATTGAAACCCACCACTATCTCGCCATATGACAGTTTGTAAAATCCGAGTGCACTCAACGGTCACCCAGAGCCTCCTGCCTGCGAGCACCGAGGTATTGTTCCCAGGGAGCTTTCCCCAGCACAAGGATGCAGTGCCGGCGTGCTGTTACGTTTGGACAGTCAGGGAACATCACGTCAGTAGATCTTTCAGGGAATGTTTTAACAATCTCCTGCCAGAGAGGGATTCGGCACGGAGGTGTTACTGGTCTTTGTGTAATCTGATTATTTCATTGGAGGTTAAAATAAGAAAGGGAAAATGACACATAAGTAGGATGGGAGAGAAACAAAATTTTTTCGAAATGCAAATTTTGCAACAGCAGCACACCTACGTTTCTCAGTACTTGGTTGAATTTCAAGCATTTTTTTAAAAAAGATGTTACTCATACTTATGGTTAAACTTGTGTTGACAATGGTTTACAGGGTAAAGTTCTAATTCTCCCCTTGGTTTTGGGATGAGAAGTAAGGATTTTTGCTATTCTTAGGGAAGAACTATCTGCAGAAATCAGCTATTATTTTATTTGGTAATCTGTGCTTAGGTTTCTTAATAGATATTGTTACAGACCACAGGTCTTTATCAAGAAAGTCACTGATGGAAGAATGGCATAAGGTGGTGTTATGTGCCCTGGCGTAAGAATCTAGAGACCCTGTTGTAATTATTTGCAAGATAATTGTAAATACGAGAAAACAGATTTTTTTTTCCTATGTTAGAAAGTAGAAAATAACAAAATTTTTAGCTAACAACCAATCAAAAAATGCAAGAATAATAACATCTACTGCAAAATTTGCTAGATAGACAAAAAAGAATAGCGGATATGAATTCATACCTAGATCAATTATAAACCCTTTCAGAAAACACAACTCTGCTCAAAAGGGTGTGACAGTTTTATTTTCTCTTTTCCTTGAAGAATGCTATGTGTTCATTAGAAAAACATGTGCTCATGAGTTTATACCAAGCAGCAATCTTGGTATATTGCACATGCCAAAATCTGGTGGCAAGGGCTAATAAATAAACTTGCATTGTTAGCAGAATAGATGGAGGAGCTAGGTCTACCAGAATAATGTGGAAGAAGTGTATGGGCTCTGTCAAGTGCATAAGTGAGTGGTAAGTCCATGACTTACCTGGAAATAAATGTATATAAGTAATTTCCAGGTTAAAGAATCCAAATTGCATCTGTTTTTTATAGATATCAAGCATGCGGATTCATCTGCCTTGTTTTCAGGGATAAACATGCATAATGCTATTTCTCAGGACCATTTAGTCTAGTGGTCTGTCCATTTGTCTTTACATGACATTCAGGGTCAAAAAACCATAAGAATTATTCTCTTCTATGCAAGTCACTTCCAGGTTTCTGTGAAGTCTTAGACCTCAAGACTTCCAAGGCAGAAAACATCTGCATTTCTAATGCAGAAAACAAACAAAAGACAATTTTTTTGTATCCCCTCCAGAGATAATTAAGAGAGACAAAAGAGCAGAAACCCAATTACTTTTGCTTTGAGGTCAACTTTAAGTATTTCTGATTATCATAGTAAGGACACGTGCTGCTAATTTTATACTTTTATGTAGAGGCTAATTTTCTTTCCTTGGATCTGTATGTTATTGTGGTTTGAGGATAAAATAGGTGAATTACCATAGCAATGTATTGATTTCCAGCAGGGAAAAATAAAGGGAAGTTCTTAAATGAATACTGGTTTTCTGATGGGATGCATTTGCTTTACCTTTGTAAGTCTAACTTGAGGTTAATAGGACATTGTTGCCTCTAATCACATCTAACTAGACATGCCTCATTGGTAGAATACATGCATAATTGAAAGTTCTAGAGGCAAGGTTGTTTTTTAAAAGAGGAGGGGAAATTGGAACAAATTATGTTGTCAAATAACTAGGAACTGCATCAGGCCTTCAGCAAGCATGTTAGGTGGTTTCTCTAGACTTGGGTGTACTTTCTTAAAGTTTATTTTGATTCCTTGAGCCTTTGGCACAGAGAGGTCCCACTGGTGCTGGAAATGGCACAAGCATGTTGGAATCAGAATACAGGATGAGTATAGAGTATGTGATGTTATAGGTGTTAGCAATGGTCTAATCCAACGGGGCAATTTTTGATTTCTTTTTCCTATCCAGTGTATTCTCCCAACAGTGACAACAGCAGATGCTATTTGGGAACAGCATGCAACCCTAGCTACTCTCTGCAGTCCTTTCCTCTTGCATTTTGCCACCCTCTACAACTGCTGGATGTTTGAGAATGCATCATGCCTGTTAATGTTAGTGTGTGCTTATGGATGCTGTACATGTATTTATTCAGACCTCTTTTAATCTGATGATATCTATGACTGCCTGTGGCAATAAATTCCAGAGGTTCATTCCTGTTGGTTAAAACCAAACTAACTAAAAAAATTATTTCTAGGTGGGTCACCTATTTGTTCTGTAACCCCTTGTTAAAATAGTTTGGAACTTGCTGCACAACCATTCACCTTGTCCATTGCTATCATAAGCTCCTAAACCTGTCCTCTCAGCCATCTGCTGCCCAGCTTGGACTTCCATCCAGTTAGTCTCTCACAAAGGAGGAGCTCTTTCTACTTTATTATTTTATTTGCTGTTCTCTATACTTAGCTTTGCTCTGCCATTTTTTTTAGGTATGGAACTGCAATAGTACTTAAAGAAGTTCTTGTTTATCATGCACATCATTCTCTACTCATTCTTTTCTTTTAAATCATGGTCATTGAATGATAATAACAATTTAACCATAAGACAATAACACATTAGGCAAAGTGATATAATAGGATAAAAAATTGCTTAGTACACAGATACTACTCCTCTTCCAAACAATTTTTTTGTCATTAGGAAAAACATACACAATACATAGGCAGCAGATAGATCTTTGCTCCCTGTCAGTCCTTACCAGATATGCTGGCTTTCAGCCAGGCCAAGTTAACTGGAATTCAATTAGCATCTTTGACACTTTTAAGCAGTTATTTTTCTACTTTTATTGGCAACTTATTCCCTGTGAGTTTAGCTGCACAAGAATGAAGATATCTGTTAATTTTTCAACTTAATGAATGGCTTTCAAGAGAGGACAAAAATCAGTGTAGTATTGGAGGTTGAAGTGTGAACAGGAAATAATTGAGTTTGTGTATAACAAATAGCAATATTTCAGAATGTAAATAATATACAAATAATACAAAATATAAATCATAGGAATAGTCATTAGGAAATCCATCCAGTTCTCTGCTAAGGAAAAATATCAACAGTGTTTGTCTTAAATTCTTACTGAGTGTCAGAGAACGTATTGCAGTATGGGCATTTGGATGAGGCAAAAAACCAGAAAGAGAATGAAAGCAAAATTATAAAGGGTAGTTGAAAGAAAGTACACAAAAAATCCCCAGTCCATAAAGATATATCTCACAGACAATTTATCCATACAATTAAGAATTATGGTTTGTGGAATCAAACCCACATTCTCTTGTTTCTAGATCCTCAGGTGAAAATTGTTTCCTTCAAAGGATCACCAAACCTGGTGAGAGGTTATATTGTGCAGCTTTTGACTGTCACAATACACCAGGAGTTCAGGAAGAGACTGAGAAGCATCTGAGCAAAGAAAATGAACATCTTTCTGGGATACTTGGATAGCTGCCAGCTCACACATTAAGCTCTGTTTTCCAAACCAATTGTTCTGTTGTTTCAAGTGAGAATAATCTTCATCCTCTGCCTGGACTTCTTGTTTTTCACAAAATTAATTTCCCAGCCTAAATGTGGGAGGTTTTTTTCCCATAAGTTCCTGACATATCAGCATTTACCGTGGTATATGCATTGATATAATTTATATAAGCAGGAGAAGATGATACTAGGTAAGCATTACAGAACTCCTGGAAGATACTCAGGAAATGCAGTTTGATTATGCTTTTTCCTTTTTATTTTTTGTTTATTAAATGCTAGTTTGCAATAATCAAAACAGCTATTAATTATTAGCAAATATTTATTATGCTGGACTCTGTTTCAAGGCTAAATACTGCTAAATGCTGCTAAACCTATAATATAAATGACTGCCCAGAATTAAAGATATTAGCCAGTATGAAAGCTGTAATTATACCATTAATTGCTCATGTCCTGAAAAATATTTGTAACATGGGATTAGGTACATGCTAATAAAAGCCTCACTTATGGATGGTTTTCAAATGCTGTAAATTACTTTATGATTATCAAAAGGATACACATATGAGAAAATGTGTGAATAAACTGGAGTTTTTCAGCCAAATCAGAAATACGGAAATTTCTTTACTAGATCAGACCTACAGTTAGAGTACAACATCCAGTGCCTGACAGCAAATGATACTAAGATGTGTATTATCCTCTAATAATTAAGTTCTAGTGAACCGGGTTTAGCATCCCTTCAGGAATTTTGTGGTTGGTTATGATATATATGGATTCTTTTGATACTTGTATAATGAAGTCCAATCCACTATTTCATCTTCTTACATTCTTGGTTTCTTGGCTTCCCATGACAGTTCTACAGTCCAGTGAGAACTTGTGTGGGAAAAAAAAATCCTCAGATTTTTTAAGTATCTCCCAGGGGAAATGAATGTTCAGCTTCTCCTTGTAGAGTGGAACTTTCCTGTACTGTGTATTTTTTAGATAGACTTCCACTTTAATTCTCTCTTTTCCTGGTTTCTCCAGTAACAAGGACCTGAATGTCAAATAGGTTGTGTCTTGTACTTTGAATATTGCCTCCCTGGAGGTAAGCAAGATAAACGGATTAAGCGAGTGTGCCATGGTTATTTCTGTGATTATGATCACTGATTTTAGTTAGGATTTTGTCAATTATTCTCATAGTTACAAAGAGTTTATGTCAACAGGAGCTAGAATGATGATCACTGACCTTTGCTTTTATTGGGGCTGAAAGAACTGAGATGGAAGAGGAGCAAGAAATATGTTCTTCCTCTCAGCCTCATCAAATTACTTATGATCTTTTGTCCCTGTTGAACCTCTATCCATTTTTTGTTCAGAAATTTTTTTGAGCATTTGGAAACATGACAGTTCTGAATGTTTATGAGATCTGTCGTGCTTAAGATCACAGAAATTATTTTAATTCTTTTAGCCAGTTGAATATGAGAATAGATGCTAGCCTATGTACATTCAAGTTAGTACCTTAATGAACTTGGGAGCATTGGACACACTAACAATTAAAATGAGTAACTCACAGACAGCAATTATCTCAGGTAACCTGATGGAGTGGTGGTAAGTTGATCCACTGATTTTTAATGTTTTCTGCATTTTTAATGTTTTCTGTCTGTCTATAAACAGATACATTGGAAATAATATTGGAAATGTGTTTTTTAAACCTGTAGGTGGTAATGTTCATTCTGTAAGTTTTGTGAAAAACAGTAGCCCCAAGTCTCTTGGTTCCCTCTTCTTTTGTGGGTGTCATGTCATGGCCCAAGCATTACTTGCTGGAACAGGCTCTGACTCCACTAGGCTAAGCCAAAATCCTCCACTGTTTATGGGTTCACACACTACAAATTGGCATTAGGGAAAAAGAGGAGATAAGCAACTACAGGAGGGAAAGTGAGAGAAGGAAACATCTGTGATGGAACTGCTCATCTCATCTGTTTGTGGAGGGCAATTTGCTCAGATTTGGTACATTTTACTTAGTTTTGGCTTAACTGGTTTGCACTGTTGCAATGTATATTGCTGCATTCTCAGGCTTTCTATGTTGCCTGTACCGCTCGTGAGAAGTGGAATCTTATTTTTTCAAAAAGCTGTCCTGTAGATCAAGTCTGTGCACAGGCTTTTAGAAGCAAAAGCTTAGCACTTGGATTTGAACTGAAAATATACAGCTGCTACTTCTTTCATTTTAGATAAATTTTCTTCCCTACTGTAGCAAGATGTTGTGGTAACTGTTATAAACGTAGTTGTATATATAATGCTACCTCCAGTTATTTCTTTCTGGGGAAGATGGATTTGTCCATCCATCTTGGCCCCAGATACTCTACTCAGTCCACCTGGAGCTGCTCAATGGCAGTGTAATTTTAAGTGAGATGACAGAAAGCAAGTTCTTGAATTTGAGTTGTCGAAGGTGGGGAGAATGGGTGATGTTGGTTGGTTTTGGTGTTTTTTTTGGAGGGGGTGTTTGTGGCTTTGTTTATTTGTTTAGGGTTTTTTTTGTAGGGGGAGTTATTTTGGTTTTGTTTTGTTTTATTTTGGTTTTTGCTTATCTATATATTCACTCTGTTTTACCAAGGAACATCTGTGGCTATAAACATCTCAGCAAGGCAGGGGTATCAATGATGCTGGGAAAAAGATCAGTAGTGGCTTTAATAGAGTGTGGTTAAAGATCTGTGTGTGGAATGTTGTAATAGGCTTCAGCTCATGTTAATATAGGGGTGTTATTCTTTTTTTTAAGACGTTAAATTCATCCCTGTGGACTGCACTTTAGAACCTGAAACAATAAAGGAGGCTTGTACTGCCCAAGCTTTTAGCTGAACACAGATCTTTAAAGACAAAAAGCTGCTTTTCTCTGTCTGCGTTTTGCTACATTCAGTCCTTTCAGTTAGTTGTAAACAAAGGAAGAAAGAACTTTTCTAGATTCTCATTTAATCAAAAGTGTTAACTGTAGCACTCTTTCTGCTAAGGGGAAATTGTAGTATTTATTTGACTCAACAGGGAATGATAAAGGTAAAAATATAAAGTAAACAGAATTACTTTTTTTTTCTTTTGTGTTTGTGACAAGAGATGCAACTAGACCATCATGATCTTGAGAACACTGAAATACTGACCATAACACTAATTTTCATGTCCTTTTAGCCTTTCTGGGTGGGGAAATGCAGATGTTATTTCTCTGTCATCAAGGGAAAAGAGACTGACACTTCATAATGTTAAGACAAGACTGTCAGATTCCACTGGAAATAATGAAGTTTGACAGTTCCTGGGTTAATACTGCAAGTACCAATCCTGTAAATTTCAATTAGCCCTGACAGCAGTAGGGCTTAACGTGATGTTTATGTGAAGTGGTATGTTGGTAGCTTTCCTTCACACTTATGAGGAAAAGGATCTCTCTCTTCTCTCTTCTCTCTTCTCTCTTCTCTCTTCTCTCTTCTCTCTTCTCTCTTCTCTCTTCTCTCTTCTCTCTTCTCTCTTCTCTCTCTCTCCTTTCCTCCCTGCCCCCTCTCTCTCTGACATACACACACACACACACACACTGTAGGGCTCAGCCTTCACCCGTTTAATCCTAGTTATTTCTTGAGATGTCATGAAGATACTTTAAGTGTCCCAGACTGTCTTTGTGAGGACAGACTTAGGAACCCAGCTATTCAGAACATATGTATTAAGAATGGGTACCTAAAACTTGCCACAATATATTCCAACTTTAGCATTTAAAATTTTCACAAACACTCCACTACCTGAGCTCTGTGGAGTCCTGGTAAAGGCAAGACACCAAACCTGATGCACACTTCCCTAAAAAGCTAGTTCTGGTGTAGTCCTACTGTTGCCCTTCCCCTCTGGAAAATGCAGCTTTGACCAGGAGCAGCTTTGCCAGCTAACAATGCTTGGTCCCTCCTCTCCTTTTCTCTGCGGTATGTGCCAGTGAAGAGGTACTTCTGTGATACAGTGTGATCACAGCTGTGCACCCACTTGCTTTAGGTAACTGTTGATGTCCACCCCAACTTCTACCAGCAAAACACCTCTTCTTGCTGCTTCTCATTTCAGTTCTCTGAATGAAATCAGCTTTTACAGGAAAGAAGGAGTTTTTTAACTGTGTCTGTGCTAGCGCTCTGGCTGATGTTAGCAATGCTGCACAAAAATCACACCTTTAACCAGCTCTGTGCTACACACTGCTTTACCAGCAAAAGTTTCTAATGCCATCCTGCTGTCATGTAGTCCTCCATGTCAATTTGGTGCTAAATATAGGTGTTATGTGTGAAAATTTTGGCCTACCTGCTGTTCTTAAGAGAAGTCAACAATAAGGCTCGGTTGGGCAGAAGTTCCTCTAGCAAAGTGCAAACATGTTATCAACAAAAAGCCATCATATCTATGCTTGAGATGACCACAGGTATTATTTTTTTAAACAAGTAAATGTGACACATATAAAAGTGCAGGACAAATAGCATGTGGATGTGCTTAGAAGGCACTGAGCAGTGAAGTTGTGTCAGTGGCTTCCTTGGTAGCTGTCAGGACAGACATTTTGTGCAGGACTGACTTCCCTCTGCTCCCACTGAGACTAGTGGGAGATGGTGTTCAGTACATTGGACAAAAGAAAAATAGCTCAGGGGCTGAGTTCTCTCTTAGCAATTAAAGATAGCAAAAATATATGCTAAAGGCAGATGTTAAAGACAGTAAGAGCCTGAAAAAGACACCAAATTTTAAAGTACTGTAATAACAGGCTGATCCATTGGTACCCTTTCTACCCTGCACCATCTCTGGTTCTCTCCTGATCCCATACTGCTGAACTTGCTAAACCAACAGGTCATTATGCAGCAAAAGTATGTACAGTTTAGTGCTGAATTTGCTCCAGAGCTGCTGTCATGGAGTGGAAGTGTAAGGCTGGAAGAAGTGACATGGCATTGGAATGTACCAGTAGGAGTAGAGCAAGAGGGAAGCAGATCTTTCCTTTCAGCTGATGGCAAGTTATTAGAGCATCTCAGATATGAGGTTTGCCCATATTTTCAGCAATCTTGTATTTAATTCTGTTCAAATCTTATTTCAGCATGCAATCTTATCAGTCACAAATTCAGGAAGTTATGCTTAAAATTTTATGATAATACAATAAATCTAGGCTATGTTATGTTTTTCATATGTCTTGGGCACCAAATGCAGCTGTCAGAGGAAAGATAGATATTTGAGTTGTTCAGCAAGTTGAATTTTTGTCTAGCTAAAAATCTTGCCATTCTAGAATGACTTCTGCATGGACCTAAGATAATCAGAAAGAGGTAGTGTTAAGGAACAAATTCTGACAAGTCACAAATTTGAGTAAGTGGGAAATGTAAAAATTTTGGACTTAAAATGAAGTTATCTCATGTTGAAAACAATGAATTGTAAGGCTAACATGGAGCATTTTCTCATTTTATTCTACTGAGTTGGAAAGGTGGAAAAATTAATGAAATCACTGCTTGCCTTTGAAAACTGCGAAAGAAATGTATTCTTTTAATGGGAAAAAAAATCAAATAGCTTAAATATTGCTGTACACATTCATTGTGGCATTCTGTGTATGCTTTGATTTATCTTATAGTCTGTCTGTCTTGTATCCTTCCGTTCTTCCTCTTCCCACCTCCCTTGTTACTTGTTAGGTGATTTACTTAACACTTTTCAAGTGCCTCTTCTGTGCTATGCATATTCAATTTATCAGAGCTTCTTAGAACAGGTGTCCTCAGGAGAGGAAGTCTTTTTCCTTCCTGGCCACACTTTCTCTATACAAACATCAAACTGCAGTAATTGTCTCAAGAATTTAGAGCCAGACAGCAAAGGCGAAGGTCCTCTTTTTTGACTTGTCTAGCAAGTGTGCTGATTCACTTCAGAGAGCTAGTTCCTCTTCAGAAGTAAGAAAACTCAAGTTCCTCACTGGAAATAAGGAAAGAGGTTGTTTTTCCTTGCTTTTTGACTGGGGACTCCTACTGTTCTGGAAGTCTTTCAGTTGCATTTCTTTTAAGAATTACATTTTTGGAAGGACACAGTCTTGTTACAGCTTTGCTCTGCTGAATTATTGAAGGTTGTATAATAGCTTCATTGGGATAAAATCAAACCAACAATGGATACAGTGGAAAATCCAGTCCTATCTCTTTTGTATTGTCACTGTTATTTTCACGTGTCTCACCCTATCCCCATTTTTGCAGACTGCTTTCAGGAAGAGACAACCATCAGACAGTAAAGTCATGTTAAAGTATGGGGGGAGTGTTCAACTCAGAAAGAAATTTCCCTCTCTTTGCTTTCACCAGTTCAAAGGGTTTTGAGCCTTTTACATCAGCACTATGGTGCTTTGCAGTGCTAATGTTTTTTTAATTATTCCTCCATGGTTTTTTTTTTTTTTTTTTGGCTTCTGTCTATGCCATGGCGTAATGTAACACATGGCAAAATAACTCTTGTAGGTTCCTGACTCAGAAAAGCTTAATATTTTACTGTTTAGTTCCAAAGAGTCCAGTGAGTAATCTTGTGTGAAAGTGAAACTCTCTGTTGCTTACTTAGGAGTTTTTGACATAGTTGAACTTTAGATTCCACTGTGGTGTCATCCAATTCAAAGCTCTTATTCTTGTAGATATTTACATAGTACAGAAATTAATTTTTCCTCTCCTTTCCCTTTCTTTTTTTCTTTCCATAATTCCTTTTCATTTCATGATGGAAATCAGTTGCAAGTTTTACACTGCAACATTGGCTTGCTTTTCATGGAAGAATACTTTTGTACAAAATAAATCTTACAGGAGGAGAACAAGCCTGGAATATCTTATATTGGGTCATTTTATAAGAAATCTCTGCTAGCTCTCAAACCCCATTTATCCCCTCTTTCCAAATCATTTCAGGTACTTGTTAGTGCCCCGTAGTTAGCCTCATGAGCTGTTCTTTGTTTTTGTTCAACTCTGAGTGTCCCCTCAGCTTAGGCACTGAAAAAGCAGACACTTCACAGTGCTGCTTTGAGAACACACTGCAGTGCAAATGTGTGTGTGTGTGTGTGTGTGTGTGTGTGTGCGCTTAGCTTAGTACAGCATGAATTTGATTCTGCAAAGCTATGAATGCCGCTGCTGACCCAAGTAGCCTTGTCCTCAATCATTTGTGTTAATAACATACTTGCTATACACGAGTAGGCTGAGGGGTCCATTCTGGGTGGATGTCTGGACTGAAAGTAGGACATGGCAGACTACAGGATTTGTGTAGCTCATGGTTCTTCTTGGAGCTACATGAACAGCTTGGAGAATGAGAAACCAGTCTCCATTTTCATGCAAAAGTCTAGTCATTAAAAATTAGAGCTCACTTGTGAAATCATGAACCTTGTCAATGCTGTGGTTTTCAGTGTGCTATCAGAGCCCGGTAGAAAACGACATTTTACATACTGAAGAAGAAATCAGATGTTTTCAAACTCACAGAAACTACTAAAGGGATTTGTTTATCATAACCAGACAAGCATTTAAAGTAAAAATTGGTTTCATTTTCTGTTACTGGTGACCTTAATTAAGAAACACAAATTGAAAGTAGCATAATTGAAGTTAATGAAGCTGTTAAGAAAAAAGAAGATATGGCAAAAGTTTGAGACCTTTTGAGAGAGAGGCTCTTAATAGATTTATTTACAGTGTTTTAAGACACTATTGAGCCAAATAACTATTCTAATCTTTGCCTGAAGTTTCAAATATCTTCATTTGTAAGTGATAGATAGAAGTCCCTTCCTTGTACATCAGCTTCTGTGGATCTCATTTCAGTTTATGAGTGTGAGCCCACTGCTTCTGGTAAGAGAGTAAACGGGAAAGAATAGGGGAAGATTGAGAACTAGGTGAGAGGTATGAAGGAAAGTAATTGAAGTCAGTACTGCCCTACATCTGTCAAAAAGAAATAGAACAATTACATGCTGTGAAGATGAAGAAAAATGTGTACTCAGTAATTTTCTTTCAGCATTCAGGGTCAATATTCTTCAAAGTGCAAATGAGCAGTTTAATGGAGAGAATTAAATGAAAGACCAAGTCCTGTAGCACACCATTATTCTTTCACTTTACTACAACCTGGTTTTAAATGTAGCTGAGTCTGTCTAACATAGATCTGCTGGACTTGTACCAGCCTTTACTGGTAAGGAACCAGCTTGGTGGTTTCTGTTGCATTCAGTCACTGCCAGCCTTACAGCAAGGAGAAACTGGTGTGATTGGGAATCAGGGCAGTTGCTGCAGTGACTGCCAGCCCCAGTTCTGGCCTATACAGCTGTAGAAGCCCAGCAAGAATCTCAACAGGACTGTAAATTGTCATGGGAATATTTTTGCATGAGCAGCACCCAAAATCAAGTCAAGTGGCATGAGCTTTATTTTCTCCTAAAGCATATGGTTCACTATATGTTCGTTGAGTTTTGGTGAAAGTTTTACTGGAGCTGGGATGGTGGAAAATGGCATCTTGAGCCCAGTTCTGGTTTGGGGAACACATCTAACTGCACACCACTGGAAAAATCCCAATATGCTTTGGTTGGCCCTGATGATATCTGTCACATGGGAAACTTGCAGAATTAATGACAGTATTTTTTTTTTTTTAACTAAGACTTGTTTGTCTTTACTTGGAGTTCTGTTTTTACTGCAATGCAAGCCATGATGAAGTGACAGGGCTGTGAAGCTTTCACCTTGATTTTGTGGTGGAAGGGAATGACAGAGAAGGGGACAAAGAGGGCACTTGTGTCATGGGACGTTGTGTGGGACTAAGTACTTGTACTAAGTGAGGTTCCCTAGTTATGTATTTGCTTTTTTTTTTTTTTTTTCTTTTTTCCAGTAAGTCTTTGGTACAAAGATTACAAGTCAGGTTTTACTCTCACCTTCTGTGTTGTCACTTCAAAATATGCTCATTGTTTCTGAACTGGCTACATATTTTTTTATGTTAGCTTTCAGTATGATACTGAAGCAACAGACAACTGCCATGATAGAGTAACTATCCTCCTCTGCTCTTCCCTCACTACTTCCATGCCTCTTCCCTTATTTCAGCTGTAGCAGTCATTGGGCTCTCTCATGAGCCAATTTAATTCACTGTAACAATAGAAAACTGTCATGGGTTTTCCTATTTTTTTTTCTTGTTTGGTGAATTAGACTGGCACATATCAGACTGGATCTGATATGTGGAATAGCTGGTACAAAGTCATACCCATGTTTCAAATCAAGTTCTAAGAGTGTGCCTCCTATAGATATTAATGAATTTTGTGCACTATTTTAAATGGTTGGGTGTCTTCTTTCGAAGTGTCTTAGGGTTGACCCTAATTATATCATATCAGCCTTGCTACCCACATCTCAAGAGGCTCCAAATAAACACTCATTCTGTCCTCCTGAGATCTCCTGACATTAGAGAGACTCTGTGCTAAGGAAAAAGGAAGGCAAAGGTGCTTATGCTGATGTTTCTAATGCCCAAATGGCAACATTAACCATCTTGTAGAGAGCCTGGTGCCCACTTTTGGCAGTAATCAATTGCCAGTTGGCCAGACAAGTGATCACTGCATACATGCAGAGAAGCATCTGTGGCTTTTCAACATGTCTCAGACACTGGGGATTAATGGCACATGTGGAACAGTGGGATCAAGCATGGAGAGCATGTGTGAGAGTGAGTCTGTGCATGCATGCAGAAAAGCTGATTCATGGAGAGACAAGTAAATCCAGAAGTGTGTTAATCCTACTGAGCTAGTCAACAGAGCTTGCCTAGTAGGCCTCTGCTGGATGTGGTCAGATTCTCATCACTCTGTTCATGATGGATGTTGGGTGAATTCCTTCAGTCAATGCAAGCTCCAGTTTCATTATATTTACCTGTACCCATTATCAACATTCAGGATTAGGGTTACTCTGGGGTGTAGGCAAAGTCTTAGTTATCCTCTTACCTCAAGAGATTATTAGCAAGCAAGGTGGGAGTTAACTAGAAAATGTTTTCCTGCCATTAGAACAGCTTGATAATTTGGCTCATTGGTAATAATGATAAAATATTCTTTAAAAATCTTCTTTAAAGAAGTGCATGGAGGTTTCCAGGGCAGGAGTACATCCAGTTCATTTGTTCATTGAGAAACAATAAGATATTGTAGTGTGCCTACTTTGTTATGCAACTGTTGAGCATGACAAAAATTCAGGAATTATTCCTCTGACAGTATTATGTAGAGACAGATTGGAGGAGGAAGAGCTGAGAATGGGTGGGAAAGTGAGTGACTTGAAATTTCTTATTACTGTGAAAGCCAGCTTTATTCTGTACAAAAGAAGACCAGAGGAATAGGAGCACTTTAAGTTAATTTAGGTAATCATCCAGAGAGGATCAGAAGTGTTAGAAAGCTCATAACCCCTTCTCTGAATCACTGTCTCAAAACCCAGTACTTGAGACCTTGCAAGCCTTGAAAATGGACAAACATTGGTCCTTTCTCATTTTGACTTTTTTTTTTAAACATAGAATCATAGAATTTTAAGGTTGGAAAAGACATCTAAGATCAAGTCCAACCTTCTCCCTTTAACTTGTTCAAACTTAAGTGGGTTACAGGGTTATTACTACTTTTTTTTTTCTCTTAATGTTTTCTTCCTTTGACGTAGGCAGCTTTTTGGTTAGAAAGAATGAGAATCATTAAGTCATAGAATTAGTTAGGTTGGAAAAGATCATGAAGTTCAACTGCCAACCCAGCACTGCCAAGTCCACCACTAAACCATGTCCCCAAGTGCCACATCTGCACATCTTTTAAGTACCCCCAGGGATGACAACTCCACCATTTCCTGGGCAGCCTGTTTCAGTGCTTGGAAAACCTTTCAGTAGAGAATTTTTTCCTAAATCCAATCTAAACTGCCCTGGCACAACTTGAGGACATTTCCTCTTGTTCTATCACTTGTTACCTGGGAGAAGACACAGACCCCCACCCAGCTACACCCTCCTTTCAGGCAGCTGTAGAGAGCAATAATGCCCTGAGCCTCCTTTCCTCTGGGCTGAACACCCCCAGCTCCTTCAGCTTCTCCTCATCAAATTTGTGCTCCAGACCCTTCACCAACCTTGTTGCCCTTCTCTGGATGCATTCCAGACCCTCAATCATTTTTGTAGTGAGGGGCCCAAAACTGAACACAGGATTTGAGGTGTGGCAATTTATTTTTTGTTAAAATAGTAGGACTTTTCTTAAAATAGTAGGATTTTTATACAGTGAAATAAAAAACCTTTGAGCTTTAATTCAAAACCCTTCAAATCAGCTCATATGGTAGGAATGGAAACATTCATATCACCCTTTGGCACCTTTGATGCTGCTTAGGTTTAGATCAACATGTGGCATGGAGACCTTTGGAGCTGTGATATGTAACTCAGGCATCTTTGCCTTGGGCTCCTTCAGTTTTCTTTCTGCTCCTTTGATAAGGATGTCATAGAGATGACACCTTTATATAAAAATTGTGCAAGTCTCTATGAGCAGGTAACTCAAGGCAAATTATTTGCTTGTAGAAGTTAAATAAAATACCTTCTCCTTTGGTAGTATGTTCATTCCATCCACAAATGCCTGTCACTTTATGTCCTGATCTGTGAGCCTTGTTTCTACAGTGCAAACATGTTGATGCAAAAGTTCCTCCTTACACTATTCAGTCCCGCTTGTTTCAGTCTGTGCTGCATGAAAGAGACATTTTCCAGCACCTGTGTTCTCACTGGTGCCTTCAGCAAAGCCCTGCAGATGAACCATTAGAAATCCATGCTGACCTTAACAAAGAGGGAGCCGACATACTTCACTCATAAGACCCAGAGAGCAATCAGACAGCATCCCAGTGACATTCATCACAGCTGCTGGCAACAGCCTTTAATTCATCTGGTATTTAACCAGGGTGAAATACCCTGTAGCTATATCATGTTTGTTGGTGTTAGATGAACCCAGCTCATCACCCACTCACTAAAGTTCAGGATTTAACACCAATCTGTGGTCTGCAGGCAGTTCATCTCCTGCACAAAATACTTGTCTCCTCTTTGTCCTTTATTATATTTTTTATTCACCACAACCTATTTTCTAAACTCCACTCTGCTCACCTCCAACGTGTAACTGAATTCTGTTTTCCTGAATTTGAAAGCTATGCTACATTCTGGTACAAGTCAGAGATGCAGCCCATCAATGACATAATTAAGCCCAGTGATTACAGGCAAATTTTCCAGTTTTCATTGTTAAAAGTCAAGAATATTCAAGCAGTGAAAACTGCGAGTGTGTTTTCAGTGTTTGAACACTGAAGTGATGTGGCTGCAGCATCCTTTTAAAAAGATGGATGGGAAAGGGAGATAATTAGGAACAATAGCTCAGATAATGAATAGCTATGCGTCTCATATGCATTCACTGCTGAGTCTTTAAAGGAATTAATTGGACTTCTTTCAGTGTGATTCTGATCAAGAGAAGTCAATGAAAACAAATCAGTCATTGGGAGCTAGAGCAAATTTAGTGGGTATTAAACATGGCCTGGTGCAGTCCTATAGGATGGCCTCCCCTGATTTAATGATACTTACATCCTTCTGCATACAGTATGTGTTCTAATTGAATGCTCTAATGCTGTAAAGTTGGAGAAGTAAAACTTTCTGGATTGAATCCTGGCTCCATTGAAGTCTAGAGGCTCCTACTGATTTTAATGGGGCTGGTTTCATGCCCTGTGTAAGTCTAGGCACAAACCACATCATTGTTCGGATAAACTTTTAAGGGGAAAAAAAGCATGTAGCCTACCTTTGAACACTTCACTTATACAGTTCCATGTGCTTTGAATCTAATTTAGCTTTCAATCAATCTAAAAGATTTTAACAAATATTTTTTTATTAAAATTAACCATCTGTATAAAAAAAGAAATCTCTAAAGACTTCTTCCTCCAAAGGCTGGTTTCACCAACTTCATTAGGCTAACTGGAAGCCTTAGACAAGTAATCTTCTTGATCTTGGAAACAAGAAAAGGGACATAATAACTGTTTAGAAAACGCAAGGAGTGATTTGTGAATCTTTCATGAATGATGCTAGAGGCAGAAAAAAATCCATATCACTGATTGAGATGGATCAGTTATTCCAGGCTATCTAAAAAGTTAAAAACAGTAAAGTATATTTTTATGGTTCCCAATATTCAAAAAATAATGACTGAAGGTCCCCAAATAGCTAGATTTAAACAGTAAGTGTTGGCTACTTTTTAGGGCAATGGTAAGACTTGGTTTCAGTTTCCAAGTTTTTCATCACAGTGTCAAAGGGTGGAAATGTTCTCTTCCTTTTATTTTTTTCTCCTAGATTAAAGAATATTGAGGTTCGTGGATTATCATTTAGCCCCGGTAATTCGGTAAATAGACAGAACACCAGGTACAGTGGGATTTTTTATTAAAACCATAACAGGTGGCAAAAAATAACATTGTTAAAACAGTGGAATTAAATTTGGCAAAGTACCAGAATTGGTACAAGGGGTTTAATTCTGTGTTCATCAACACTGAACAATCACCTGACAGTGCTGAACCAGGCATTCTTACTCTTGGCCTGAATTAACTGGAGTGCAAGATACAGACTTCAAGCTATTCATGGACATGCAAGACTTAATACTGGTGCCCTGAAATCCCATGTATTGTGGCCACTCACCTGGACTGTGTTGAGGTGAGGGGATCTCCAGCAGTTAGTTTACCTTAATATACAGCAAATAACCAAGGCCAGAAGAAGCAGTTTATGAAGTACTACTCCTACAGGTGAGATACTTACTTGAATATACTGTCATTATCAGTAAAACTTTAGTGGTACAAATGGCCCTTTACATAGTGCTAAAGGCCCTGAATCAGTTGTCCTGGGTGAAAGTGTTGTTACCTTTCCCTTCCTATCTGCTGGAGAGATGACTAGAGCAGGAATAGCACAACAAAGCTTGCTCCTCATCCAAATTCACAGCCTGGTAGTTAACCTAAAGCAAAACTAAGGGTGCATTATATAAATACTGCAGCAGCTGTTCCTAAGGTGCTGTAACCATTGACAAGGGATTACAAATCACTTTTCCTAAGGTGCAAATCACTGACATCCATAGGAAGGGGGCTGTGACCTCTGACAGCAGGGGCATGTGGGCAATGGGGTGCAGTAACTGCTGTAGCTGATCCCCCAGAGATGGAGCAAAACCCTTTGGGCCTCTGCCCTTTAGTGGGAGCACACTCTGTCCCCCTACACTCAGCAAACAGATCATTCAACACATCTATAACAAGGAAAGATGAGGTACTGTTGTTGCAGGCAAAATCTTTGCATCTGTGGATTGGTGTATTCAAATAGTCCTGTGCATGATGCCTACACAGACAAATTCAAGCTGATTTGAGTCAACAGATTATTTAACACAGTGTACATAGAACAGATAAAGCAGTTCTTTTCTACTATTATTTCTCCACTGTCTGTGTGTTAACACTTCCCACACTCCAGGATCAATATTTTATTACTGTGATTTCTTCTCAGTCTTGGTGTTCTGAAATGACGCTTTTAAACCTGATTGGTGCTGTGTAAAACAGTATGGAAAGTATTGGGGGTTTGAAACACACACACATTTATTCTCTTACGTGTGCCTGATAGGTAAATTCAGGATGAGAGAGAAAGACCTTCTTAAAATATCTTTAGGAGAAAAGTGTGTCTAGAACATGTATTTAGGTCCTGAGGTGTTTCCTAGGCATTTGACAACATATATGAATATTCTGAAGGCATCACATAAATGAGTGGGATGTGATTGCAGTGAAAGATGCAGTTTTCATGGAGGTTTAGTGTAGCAAAGTGTTGAGTAAAACAATGGAAAAACCCTAAAATGTCACAGGACCTGTCTGGTATTTCTGAAGTTGTATTTGACATTTAAACCAGAATTGGTGCTGGAGTTTCATTTTTAAGAATGACAATACAGAATATTAGAAGGAGTTTGTGTGGGTGGTTCATTGGAAGTTTGCATTAAGATCAGCTTCACATCTATCCTGCTTTTTCTTTGTATTGAAATGTAAATTGTGTGGTTTTGCAATACCAAGAATTATGGATGATTATGAGTTTGAAGGGTATTGCAAGGGATACCAACAGAAGACATAATCGTAACACTGGTCATTCTTATTGTGATTATAGCCATAACATTTATACCGTGTTATGATGAATTGACACATAACATTTGCCATTAATTGCTTCTATTTCACCATTTTCCAGCTTTACTGCTCTAATTGCTTTGAGTTTCTCCCATATAGATCAGTCTGTAGGTCCAGTCATTGCAAAGATGCAGAAAAGCCTCCAGTCCCCACTCCCATCACACAACACACACAGATCCAGTTGAATTTAGCACTGGACAGGGATGTTTCCCCTCTGTCTGTCTGCTCTGGTGCAAAACACTGAATGATGCCAGCCCCCATTTCAGTGTGCAGCCACACAGTCCAGCTTGGCAGCGCACATCCCGCTGCGGCTGGCCCTGAGCAGGCTGTGCTGTCACTGCTGCCACATCAGCTCTGATCTAGTCTGATTCAGCCTGCTGCTACAGAGTCACTTGAGGGGATCCTTGTGGGGATACCAAAGCAAAAACACTTTTTGCTTCTAGGATGAGTATTTTTATTTTGGACGCAAGGATCTCTCTTTTCCTCTTGTGGGATTTGGAGCAAAGACCACTGGCAGTTGTACCACCTGCTGGATGGAGTTGCTGGAGGGTGTCATCTCCCCAAATCCCCTTTTGTGCAGTTCTACTTACAGTCTGGTATAATATATATATATACACCAGATGTGTTCTCACAAAACAACAAAATACTAGGCCTAATTACAAAAAAACAACACTTCATGCAAAGAAGGTTGGCCAGGTCATTCCATTACTGAGGAAGCACTCTTTTTAATCCAGGTGTAACACATGAATAAATTTTGCCCAAATGCCAGACACATGATGCTTCCCTACATTCTTGCAAAACATCCTGCATTTCTTCCCCCTGTACTGGAATGCTGAGCAACAGCAGCAGCATGAAGCTACGAAGGCAAAAATGACCCAACAAAGCTAACACACCACAGCTGCTTCCCAATATCAAAACTTAAGTATCTATGGATTAAATTGACAGTTGCCTAAGTTTCCTAATTTTTGATGCAGACTTCTTCTCTGACACTACATTAGTTGTTGTGCATTTTACAATAGCAGAAAAAATGATGGGAAGATCCCACTACAAAAATTAGTAATTTCTAAGGTTAAACTTTAGGCATTCTCCTTTAAATTGTGATCCTGTTAAAATATCAGTGCAAGGGAATTGGATTTGATCATTCTGTTGCCTTTTTTATCATTTGATGGTAAAGAAGTTGGTATGAGTGAGTTAACTGTTCAAGGTTTGTTTTTCCCAGATGCATGTGCCTCCAAGGATGGACATTGCCTTTGAATTAGATTTCGCAATTGTCATTGGCTTCGTGCTTGATTACTGAAATTAAGAATGGCTCAGACTCTTATCTAAGAGCAGGGTGGAGAGCTAGGTAAATGTTTCTTCCCCTAGCCTGTCTCCATGGCTGGGACAGGGAGGGGTTTGTTTGCCTAATCAGGCTGTGATCTGAGGGTTTGTTTTTCAAAGGAGCATGTGGGGCTGATGTCCTTGAGTTCCCAAGCCTGAGGCAGTAGTGCTGGGAAAAATGTAATTAGGGCCCATTCTTAATATTTATAAAGAGGACATACAACTTTTTCTTTTTAATGCCAAAACCAGTCATGCAGCAAAGCAAAAGTCAGAAATAAGTATTGTATTTGTAACTCAGTGCACTAAAAAACAACCAAACAACCCCAAATATAATCCAGTTCAACCTTTGTTTTATGTCACCATGTTGTACTTACTCTTCCTCTTCTCAAAATGACAGTTCTGGGATCTTGATGTCGACCTCAGGAAGAGTGATTCCCAGACAGAGCATCTGGCTCCTTGTGTGAGTCCTGAGGCAGTTGGTTGTGTTGGGGGCCATGGAGTTGCCTCTGGCTCTGACATGTGGTTGTGTGAGTTGCTTGATGGGGCTCAGTGGCAGCTCTGCCCCTGCTGAATGCTGCCTTGTTTTGACTTTCCCAAGAAGTCAGTTTGCATTTCTTAATTATTTTTGTAGTGACCATTCCCTTTAGGAAGTATTGCCCTTCCCTCTCAGCCTTTTCTACTCCTACAGCTGAGTGCAGTAACAGCAATGCTGTAAACAACATCCTAAGCTGCTGAGGGGCACAGCCTTCCCCTGTGCTATATGTGATAGAATTACTTTGTTTTGCCTTCACCTTGCAACTTAAAGCACAATACTTGCGGCTCCTTTTTGGAACTTTGAGAAACTATACAGAGGAGTAAGGATATGGATGTTGAAGGCATGAAGGAGGGTTTTTTGTACAAATAATGCAAGGAGGATTTAAGGATTTGACTCCTGAAGAAGTTTTAATTGCTAGCAAGACCAGAGGAAGAAAACAGTGTGTCGTGACTTGTACTGATCTGCTGTGGGAGTTACCGCTCAGCACTGTGCAGAGCTGTGCCCCTCTGGTCTCAGGGCTGGATACTGCACATACATCCACACTGGCAGAGAACTAAACACAGTCCTTTAGTAGCTGAAGTACAACAGTTTTACATGCTAATTAGATTCATGTCATGACCTGTCTTTCACTTATAGACAAGTCCAAGTACACAAGAACAGTCCAAGAACAGAAATCTTAATCCCCTTCCCCATCCAGCCTGAGACATTTCCCTAAATCAGAGCCATTAAAGCTGCAAGTGCACAAGGAGGATATATAACTCAATTACAGGAGAGAAAACTATACCCAGCTGCAACTGATGCGGAGATTGGGTATGGCTACTGCAAATCACTGTGGAATTATTCAAGCTGGCATTAAACAAGCAGCAGGGTAAATTAGCCCTGTACTGGGCTGCATGCTGCTGTGCTTACACAGCTCCTGAGTTAACATGTCTAAATGCAGCACAGCTATCTCTACATATCGCTGTATTTCGCTAAATCCAGTGGGGACCAAAGAAGAGGAGTTGCTTAAAATATCTGGTCTGCCTTTCTGCAAGTTTAGCATCTTTTCACATCTCAAAGCTCAAGAGACTATTCTGAAGCAGGGGAAAATCCTGTGTGTAATTAACCAGCCCTGGCTTGTGTCCCCAAGACCACTTTTCTGCAGGCTAATTCCCTGGAGCCAGAGCAAAAGAGTGCTGCATTTGTGCTTGAGATGGGGCATGCTGTGGTTGCAAATCCTGTGGTTTTAATTGCTAGAGGCCATGCAGCACTGCCCTATGAGCAGTAGCATGGGACCCAGAAAGAGGAAAGAATTTCTTGGCCTGGATTCAATTCCATGCAGTAAGACTTGCAGAGAGCACAAAAGGTATGCAAGGGGCAGCTGGAGAAAGGTTAGGGATGCAGAAGAGAAAAAGCGTTTACAGGCAAATGCACCTTTATAAAAATAAGCAAAGTGCCAAAATAAAACAGTGTAATAAGTGCTTTAAACAAGATGTACGTAAACTAAGAGGGCACCCATTTTCCTTGAGAGAATACCTATCTTTTCAAAATGCATAGCCTTGATGACTCTTTTTGCTAGTGCAACAGAGATTTACTGAACATTTTTTAGAAACGATACCCAAAACATTAAAAGCTGGATCTTCCAATTAGGTGTAGACCAGCCTGCTAGGTAGAAATCACAACTAACATTAAAAGTCTGTTAATAGCAAAGCTTCTTGCCCTGCTGTAATTAGCACTGTGTGATTTTCCCTTTTGCTCCTTTCCAAAAAAATCAGTTATTTCAGAAGTAGTCATAAAGGTCCAAATATCAAAGAGCTAATGGTCTGTCTGTATGATAATAATTGTTGACAAGTGGCTTGAAACTTAGATATACAAAGACTTTTTCAGGCAGCTACTCTGGGATGGGCTTTAAAAATGTATTTTGCAAAAACTCACAGCTTCATTGTCAAATGCTTCCTTTTCATACAATTTTTGACTGAGCAGAGAAAGACCATCTTTAAGGGGCTGGATTGCCCATCTGGGGTCAGTGCAAAAGGATGGAACAGATTTTTTTTATAATTATTTATAAGATGTCTGCTTTCATAATGCTGTTCCTTGAGTGTCAGACAACCTCGGGGGCCCTTGGCCACCCCCCTCCATGTGTTGGTCATCAGTAATGATTCATTCCTTGAAAAGCATGGAGCAACTCTTAAATCCATCCCCCCTTCCCCATGTTGTCCATCTTCTGTTTGTATGGAATTTAAGATTTGAGGGTATCAGGAACACGTTTCTTCAGGTCCCTCTTGAACTCAGATATTGTTTTCAATGGAAACATCATTGGCAATGTATTTGTAATGTTTTTTTTTTTGATCCTACAGCCCCACCCTGGCAAAAAGCTCCTCAGAGGTGCACCCTGGGCATTGATATTACCTCACAGTCTAGTCACTGCTCCCTTCTGCCATAATTCTTATTCATTGTTTGGTAACTCTAGTGGCCCCAATCATTGTGCAAGCTGCTACACAAATCCTTAGGGTTTATCTAGAAAACATTTTACATTCCTAATTTAAATAGCTTGGCTGATTGACTGATAGTGTAACAATATACTAGGCTGGACAGACCATTGATCCTCATTCCAGGACTCAAATGTTATTGTCTCTCTTTACATTTACTGTAAATGCTACAGAAATGTTTGTGCTCTGGGGGAAAAGGCCAACAAAGTACAGTGTCTACCTCTTTCAAATATATTGGGAACAACAATCTCAGCTAAAAATGTAATCTAAACTGCCAACCTAGCTGTGTCTTCCAAGGCCTGATAAGGTTTATAGTCTAAGATCACCGTGAAAGGTCCTCTTGCAAGACAACCTAAAGCAGTTTAAGCATCACCACCCCATCACTTCATTCAGACACTGAATTTGAACAAGCAGCTGTACCAGCACTCCTGTTTCACAGTGCCAGCAGAACCAGGTTCATTTGAAGAGCCTCTGTCCTCAGTAACTTCTGCAATTCCTACAGCTATACTTGCAAGAGAACATCTCACTATGGCTGAGATAGATAACACAGGATCAGAAACAGCCACAAAATGACTGGTGTTTTTTTCTTGGCTTTTGACCATGACTCCTAAAACTAGTAAATAGGATGTTGGTTTCTAAAACTAGTAATTAAGATGTTCCAAGAATCTAAAGCAGTTTCCCTGTAGGGGAGGGAAGAGCTGCTAGCTAGACATGTCCTGCTGAATGGCACCTGCCTACAGTAGGTGAACAAAGGTCTAATTTTTGTCATTTTGTCCACTATCATGAAGTAGTAGCAAGCTAAACACCAGATGTTTGTGACAGACTGGTTTATATATGCCTTTGCAGCTAGAACTGTAAATACTTTAAACTGCAGTCTGCTCTCTACTGCTTGGAGTGGATAAATGCAAAATGGATAAACCATTTTCCAGCTGATCTACAGAAAAACAGGGACAGACAATCCTCCCCAGGGGCTGACCTGTAACAAGGAACTTTTGAAAATTTTCCATCAAGTTCCCAACTTTTTGATTAAAGATGTTTTGGCTAGTTGGTATTGTCTGAAGATCTCTCAAAACCTGTCTTTATCACCGAGCAGAAAGGCTTCTTCACAATTCTTGGCAAAGTCAGCACATGTTGTCAGCTAATTGTTGGAGAGTGCTTCTTAAAGAGCTCCCCTCTCTGGGGATAGAGGTCGATGTTGGAAGGGAATGGGTAGACAGAGAGGGTGAATGCTTGTCAAGGAAGACTGAGATTGACAGGAAAATGCATTCTTTTCTGAAACCTGGAGATGATATCACATTTAGTCAAGTTGGAGGCGCTTTTTTTATCAGGAGGCCTACTGATTGGAAAGGTCAGCAAGTCTGGAACAGGGCTGTTTGATTCAATGTCGTGCCATAACCTGGCTCTACCCAGAATTGAGGTTATACATGCTATCTTTTTTCTGCCTGCTCTGTGCTTTGCCTCCCTTCTGCAGAGCACTGTGGAGGAAGGCACATGGAGTTCCATGTGGAAGCACTTTCGGGTCACAGCAGCAGAAATTTGAAATAAATGCACCACTAGAGGGCATCTGCTCATTCTCACAGCTGGAATGGAATCCTGTTCACCACTGCAGAATGTCTGCCCGGTATTTACAGCTGAAGGTAAAGAAAGTCCTGGAGCTCAATGCCTCCGGCATTTTTTTTTTCTTTAATGAACACATCCTTGTGCTTTGTGTCCTCAAAAGAAGAATACACTGAAATGTGTTAATAAGCCAAGTTTAAGATGTTATATCAAGCTCTGCAGGTTACCAAAGTTTGACAAAGATCATCCTGAATGAACAGAAATTGATGTTTGCTTATTTTCCTGCATGTTCAGAGAGAGCAAATGGGCTTTGAGAGAAAGAGGGAGGAACTCAGTTTACCTAGTGCCCCTATGAATGGCCCCTAGTGCCACTTGGAATTAATCTACGTAGAGATGCTGAAGGAAGTCAGGAGAATGTTCTCACTATCTAATACAATGGCCTCTTTTTGCTATGCTTTAATTCTTCCTGAGAACAAAAGAATTACATATATTTATAAAATTTAATTTAGGTGTGCTCTCTTCCCAGGTTTGATTGATTGCCTTTGTTTTTCTAAGTACTGCATGTGGCTGTGGCTTCACCATGGTACACTAGGTTTCATGAACCCTGGGGAGCTCATGTGGTAGCTGCAGAGCAGTCTCTGAGCCACAGTGCAGCAGGAAGACCTGCACACAACTGGCTGGAGGCTGGTTGGACACAGCCCACAAGACGTCAGTGTGGCTATTGATTTGTCCTTGGTCAGTTGTTTTCCTTTGTGTGTAGACTTTCCCTCCTCCTCTCTCAAAGAGGTCCCAGCACAAGGTACCTCAGTCTTTCTCTTCACCACCATCATCTCCAGATAGGAGGGAGAAGAATTTTATTTCAGCTCTAAAATAAAACTCCAATGTTCTCCACTTGACAGATCTGATTCCAGGTTAAAGATAATCCAAACCTTCCTGTCCAGTCCTCTCCAAGCTTGCTTTCTGCAGCTGAAGGATGATAGTCCTGCACTAGTGCAGGCTAAGCCTCATCCTTTCCTTCACCCTTTCTGAGCAGAAATCCTCAGATGTGCCATACTGTGCCAAATCCTTTACAGTGGTTTTGTGATGTGAGTTAGTATCTGCTGGAGATGCTGAGCTGAGATGTGAACTCATTTCACAGAGGGCTTGACCTGAATTCCCTGAAGTGAGAGTCTCGTCCTTTTACTCACTGAGCTCCCTCTTTTTGTACTTAATCAAATCCTAAATCCTCTGAAGTGAAAAAATGCACATTTTGTTTTCAATGACTTGCTGAAGCTGAATGCTTCTCACAACCAGCAAGGCCTATGAAACTAGTATTTATTAAGGATGAGTGATTTCTCACACTTATTCTGTTTCTATCCAAGGCTGCCGACTTGGTCCACCTGGGTTTCAGAACTGAGATATCACATTTCCCACGTCTCATGCCTTCTCTGTACTTGTCCTGCATTATTTATTAAGGCACTGAGTGCTCCTGGGTTTTGCTGTCAGGGAGGGTCAGGCTCCTTTGGGCTCACCTCTGCTGCTGCAGTGTTGGAAGACTGATGCACCAGCCAGTTTATTGAGCAGACTGGACCTACAGCTGGTGCTGCAAATAGAGGTTATATATATTATATTGAGGTTATATATTGTATAACCTCAATGCTGGAACTTAGAAGCTACTCAGTAGAGAAACTCAGAGGAAACTAGGAATCAAAGCAGAAGGGAGGACATGGGGTTTCTGACTGCAGGAAGATAAGTAGATTAATTGGTGTCTCCCTCAGAGCTGTTTTGGCTATCAATTCTTTCAGGTCAGGCAAGGTTGCAATATCCCTGCTGGCAGTAGCACTCTTAATGACTGAGTTGATCAAATCAGTGTCATCCATTTGGACCTTTCTTGCCAGGTTGGGCTTGTAAAAGAGTTTCAGCAACTTTTTCATCAAGAGTCTTACCAAACTGGCTGGGGGGGAATAGGGGCAGTAAAATGCTATTTAGTATTAAAGATGTTTTGCTATTTTTAAACTGCTAATTGGATTCCCCCTCTGAATCGTTCCAGATCAAACATGTATGTGGTTAGCTAAGGCTCTAATTTGGAAATTTGTTGTGCTGCCTTTTGTCCCAGTGAAAAAAGAGTTGTAGCAGCATGGCCTGCATGGACACTTTATTTTCCCTACAGCTGTGATAGTTCTGTAGCTTAGGAGGAACAGTGGCTGATTACAATAGGAGGAAAGCATAAAGAGGCATTAGTGACTTGGGAAAAAAAAACTTCTATGAAAGATTACAGAGCTGTTAATTTTCATGGTGTTACTTTATTTTCCAAGAGATAGGCAGTGGGGCCCAAATCTCCCTCTGAGATGGTGAGGAGTGTGAGTGCTCCATTAAAGGTGGTGTTTGGATGAGACCATATACTACTACTAACAGCAAAAAAAGATGCATATACATGGGGTTCATCCTTGGACTCCAGAAGAGGGGCAGACGCTTCCTAGATCTTGCAAGTCACGTTTCATATTTTAAAATTCTGGGTCACTTCATTAATTAAAAAGTTATGTTTTAAAAATTGTTACTAATCAAATGCACTGTGGCACTGGGAGCTGGAGTGTTTTTTTGTCTGAAGCCTATATCATCCATCAAAACATGCTTCATGCAAACAGCTGGATCTCATGTTTGAGTCTTCATAACTGAACTGAATGTTTAGACTGTCTTTTTCCATCAAATGTGTGATTTAACAGTGCAGCAGTGGAAGAATCTAGGACAGTTTCTGAATTGCAGATTTCTGTACTCGCTGTTTGCGAAGCAGGAAGAAAAAGAAAAGACAGACTCCTGGCAGAAAAGTAAAATACTACTACAATAAGCATACACCACATTCTATTTGATGGACAGCAGTGCCTGTTCCCTTAGAAAAGGGCTGGGATTCATGTGGATTAGCTCCTTGTGAAATGTGTGTAGAAATCCAAATATTCTCTTCTCAAACACATCGGTTGCCATTCTCTTCTTCTGGTCACTTACTAATAATTAGAAGCTGCAAACTGCAAAACCGAAGTTACAGGAAAGGCATTGTGTGTTTGCAAAAAAAAACCCAACAAAATTAGGCCTGTGTGGGTCCATCCTGCAGTCTTTCCTCCTGCAAAGCTTCCCATAGCCCTGTGTGTGTCCGTGTGTATGCCCACGCACGTGGGTTCCCATTTGCTACGAATGGCTCTGTCCCTTTTCTTCAGGATCTGTCAGAACGAGCATCTGTACAATGTTCAGCTCTGCGCTTGACTGAAAGCTTGAGAAGTTAAAAGCTTTTAGAACAGTCTAAAAAAAAAAATCAGCAACATGCACATATAACTAAAAACACATGAGAGATGAGAAAAAAGAGAAATAATGTAGCATGCAGTAACATTTGGAACCTTTCTCTCTTTTTAGCAGTATCAGAGAGGCTCAGCAAGAAAGGGACCCCTGGAATCCACAGGGTTGCTCTCAGAAACACAGCAACAGCTGAACAGTGCATGAGAGCTGAGGCTTCAGGGAAAACCTCCATGAAAAATAAAAGGAAAGGAAAGAAAAGGGGGGAAAAAAACCAGTTTTTTTTTTTTAAGCTCTGTACAGATGCAGTGACAGTTTGATGAGTCTTTCTGCTTTTTTTGCTTTCATGCAAATTGATAGCTTGCTCTTGGGAAAGGTCTACAGTGGCTGTGAGCATCCTATTGTCTGCTTGAAGTTACAAGCTGACAGGATAAGCTAAGAAAAGAAGCATTGTGGAAAAGTGAAAAGGTGTTTGACAATGTCAGGAATTCTGTGTTGCTGGTGGACACGCACTCAGAGCTAAGGCTCATAGGTAAATTCACAACATTAAGAAAATTGCAGTGGAACCAATGTAATGCCAGTGCCAAACACTCAAAAAGACACTAAGTTCTGCCTCACAGGGTCATGAAAGTATTATAATACTGCATGGCTTTTTCAGGCAACAATGTGCTGTTTTTTTAACTGCTGTGGGTTGTGTTCTCACGGTTTCCCCTGCAACCACAGGGATAGTTTTTGTATTCTTTAGATGAAAGCTGTTCCTTCAGCTTCTTCAAGAAGAAAATTGAGAGTGTGGCCTTAAAGAAAATGATCAAATGTGACAAGTGTTGCAGTAAAGTCACAAACAGTGAACCAATTTTTATTATGATGATTTGGCTTCTTATGGTTAAGAACACAGTTGTACTTCTGTTTTGCTTGCTCTCTAAAGCCTTGTGTGTATAAACCTTGCCTTCCCCTGTCGTACTAGCTTTTCTCTGACCCCAAAGAGGACAGCTAGACTTCTCGGGCATCGTTAGCTAGTGTGGCCTCTCTTGCCTTACTGCCTGTCAATATGGGAATAGATTCACTGCGGCATTAATGTGGATGAACATCTGAGCTTAAGCTGTTGTAGAGGGTGAGCAGTCACAGTGCAGAACCAGTTACAGGCACTGCGAGGGCGTATGAGGATTTGTCCCCTGAAATTTATGAGTGTGGTAAGCTGAAGTGCTCTGTGATCCTTTCCTAGTCTGTTGTGAAAGGGTTTCTCTTTCCTTCCCATCTCATCACAGAATATTACAGATGTTGTTGGAGGACTGCTGACTACAAGGAACAGTTTTGTGTTCATTGCAAAGCAAGAGAGTTAAGGGACCCCTTACAGAAGGTTTTGCTTGGGAGTTCACCCCTAAGGCAGGCCAGAGACGTAATCACCCTGAATTACCCCAGGTGTAATCTGGTAGTAGCTTTCTTGGCAAGGGAACATGCAAAGTTAGAGAGTATGAGTTAATTCTGCAGCTAATATGTGCACCTGTGAAAAAGTGGTGGTGACCATATTTTACACTTTTTTAATGTGGCTTCTCTGTTGGGGAATTACTGTGTTGGTAGCAGAATGGTGAGAAAATCATAGGGAAATACCTTGGTTGGTTGGACTTGAGTACTTTGAACCTGGCTGTACATCGAAGTACTTTCACCTGCATGTTTTGGTCCTGAGCATGTTGGGTATGAACTTCCATTGTCCTGAAACAAAACCAGTCTTTTACTCCTATGGCAAGTAAATAAAGGAGGGTGTAAGACAGGACTCCTCTCACATGGTAGCATTTAACAGCCACAGGTATGTTCGGTATAAGTGGCCATACAAGATGCAGGATGGGAGGAAAACCAGGCTGGTTATTATTAAGTCAAAGCTACAACCCATGTCAAGGCTCTAAGCTTGTCTCCCCTTGATAACAATAACTGCTAGAAGTGTACAATAATACCTCAGTGGAAAGTCAGCTAACATAAGCAAAAGAGTTCCATTACAAAACACCCTATTTGCAGGAGTTCAGTTTTACACACCAAAAAGTAAGAATGAGTTTGGTTTGGGCACCTGGAGAGATGGCCCGTCCTGATCTAGTAAAATAATTTGAGGCCATGAATTAATCTGCTACTAGGTTTCTCCTATAAGCTCTCTAGGGTTTGAGAGTGCAGTATGACTGGCAATTTTCTAGTACAGAAGTACAGAAGATAGGTGAAGTGTAGATAATGTTTGCAAGAGAGTTCCTTTGGGATTGTAGATACTCACATTAAATTAAATAAGCTATGATGGCAAAAGGTTGGAAGTTCTGCCCTTTTATTTTCTAGCTTTTTGCCAGCATGGGTTTTTCAACTCTGAGCCAGCACAGCTACACCAGGAAAGCCTTTCAGAGGAACCCAGACACATTTTCTTAGCCTGTGTAGATAAGATATCAGAGTAAGGCTTGCAATATTTTGATTGCAGTACAGAAATCTGAAAGTTCACAAGGTGAGGAGCACTTCTCACCAAGAATATACACTGCAAACTGTATTTAGAAATAACATTTTTAATTAAAAACAACATTTCTGATCCTGTTGGCAGTAGCTATGGGGCATAAGTGAAGATATATAATCTGACAGGAGATGTTTGGAATCTTGATGCAAGAGACTGCAAACCAGTCTCAAGCCTGCTTGAATAATCAAATTAAGAACTTCCCTTCTTAGGCATACATTTCCAAAGTGGCACGTGCAGGTCTCTGGCACAGAGCACTCATTACTGCCAATGATGGCTGACATCAAAGGCTTTCCTGTTATGAAAATTTGTAAAGATGCAAGTACAGACCTTTTGTGTAAATCCTGCCTGTAGTTCACAATATACCATTTTTGGTGGCACAATCATCTTTAAAAGTTCTGGTTCCTTCTGATTCCCAGAGCTTGTTCCTGTCTTTGTGCTGCAGTTATCTCTTTACTGTGTTGTTATACTGCTTTAGGAACCAGGAGAAAAACAAACCAAACACTTTTATTTTTTGTTAGGATTATTTTACTGATTTCCTTTGCAGCACACCCCCCTACACAGTGATAAGATGTCTGGTAAGCTGTGACATGAAGGTGGCAATAAGTCATTAAGACATATATTAGGAGTGGTATTGGATGTGGTTGGGATTACCTTCCACCAGCTTTGTGATGGAGGCAGAGTCTTGTGGTACTGTGCAGTACTGGGCAAAGTCTGTCATTGCAAATCCCATCATAATCTCCCTGGCTCTACTCAGGCCTGCAACCCCAGCCCTGGAAACCACTGCACAGGAGTGCCTTGCATGGCCATCCCCAGCTGCAGCACCATTCTATCCAATCTGAGAAAATGGACCTTGGATCCATTGTTTTTTATGCGCTTTCTGTGAATTCAAGGATTCATGTGCTGCCAGTCCCTTCCCAGTAGAGCTCCTGCTCCTATTGGTCTCACAGCATCACCTCCAATGGAAGCAATGGCACTCCTGCTATGGCCACTGCACCATTATCACTGCCTTGTGGCCCAGCTCTGGGCATTGCCTGCATGGAACTTACTGCACAGAGCCTTACACTGTAAAAAACCAGAGGACCTATGTGGGATTTGAGGCAGAGACTTATGCAATGTAGGAGTGGAGCAGCCCATGGCTGGGGCTTGTGTCTCTTGTAGTGACCAGTGGAAAGTAAGGGACCAGAACAAAATCTCTGCCCCATTCACTGAGGCATGTGGCTCATCATCTTCCTGTGCTCCAGGAAGGTTTCAACAGGAAGAAGAGGAGAATCTCTCTGGTATGATGCAACACCCAAGGGAGCAACAATTCTTGGGCAAAGGGCTTGTCCACTCCCAGTCATTTATCCCACATGCTCCAGCCAGTGCAGGAGGCAGGGAGACATCAGGATCAGGCTGCTCCAGCAGTGCCACTGAGCAAACACATGTGATACAGCCTCTGCCCTTGCTCCCCCCCACAGCCCCTTTGATAAAAGGACCTTTGTTTGCTCACCCTCAGAAGCCCTGGATGCTCGCTTGGTGACTTTGCTGCCCTGGTACCCAATTACCTGGCAGCAGGCATGGCCTCTTTGGCCAGTGTCCCAAGAAAGGGCCATCCAGACCCCCCTGTGCATCAGGCAGGCAGCTCCAGAAGGAAAAGACACTATACATCTTTGACAGTGTGACTGCAGCTTATTTTAACACTGCTGGTTTGTCTCATCACTTGTCACTCACCATGTAGCACAGTAAAAACTAGAAAGCAAACTGAGTGCAGTAAGTAAAGGCAGTAAAGCAGGATCTTGCACATTGAACTTGCTTCCCCATTGATCTTAGTGCATCTTGCCTTGCCAAAACTAAAGCAAAATACAATGCTAAGTGACTCTGAATGAGCTACCTGTGTTTTGCTTCTACAGAGATTTTAATCTCTGATCCTAATGCTGGCATGCAGCATTAGGAAGGGCTAATGTAATCAGCTCCCAGTTTAAAGGCATTTTTGTTTCTTTTTTCATCCCTCACTCCAGCAGTGTTCACCAGTGGAACAACTGGGACTGCTGCTTTCATTCCGTGTCACCATTTTTACTGAGTATTCATCTCACTCCTGTCACTGTAAATTAGAGGCAGGTTTATTCCATTCAGTTTCCTATGCCTGATTCAGAAAAGCTACAAGAGTCACAGAGAAATCTGAAGCTCTCTTAGCTCCTTTGGAGTGTGTCACCATAAATCATCCCAGCCAAAAGGCCATATGCCACTTTGTGCTACACTCTCTCAGTTAATAAAATGCGTTAGATCTTAATGCCTTGGGGCAAAAGGATGAGTCTAATGGGTCATGCTTTATCTATTTCAAGAAACCAGGTAAACTGATAGTTCTGCATTAATGATGATTCCTTTAACTTACTTCACACTAAAGAGACACTGAAGAAATAGTTACAATATTTTTCATGGCTGTTCAATGCCTTCAGCCACTGCCTCAAAATGCATAAGAAAGAAGGATAGTAAGTTAAAAATCACAACATTTTGCAAATGCATAAGCATATTTACAAACCTCAGAGGAGTGTTTCCCTTGGTTTTGGAAGCCTTTTGCATTCATCCTTTCTAGCTATCCTTGCACAAGGTAGAAAAGTTACTCCGCTGAGAAGGTCAAAAGAGGACCAAAATTGCCACTTAATCACAAGACTTGAAAAATCAGTACTAACAGGTAACTTCTAAACTCACCGATTAATACCAGAGATAAAAATTGCAAGGTTTGGCAAAACTGATAATACAAATGATTTCTACATTTTCATTCTGAATGGCTACCAGGGCAGACCTCATTTGTGTTGGATACTATAAAAAAATAAAAGAAGGCTCTTGACAATTTAAAAGATTCTCCTAAAAAGAGGTAAAAAATGTTATTTTTGGCATCATTTAAAGAGCTCTCTATTAGCTCAAGAAAGGCAGTCCAGTGTACAGAAGTGTTCACAGATAAGTTTCTCTTTTTAGATTTTATGCACATTTTATACTTTGCACGTAAAGCAAAGTGAAAATTAATGTAGGTTCTCCTGACAGGTTTAAACAATTATCTTTCTTATAGCAATAAGCTCATTTTATCCCTGAACTGTTAACCAAAATAAGTGACAAAGAACAATTAAACCATTTTAAACCATTCATCTCAATTTAGGATCCTAATGCACACCCATGGTCAGAAGAGCCCAAGTCCTTAATTTTCATCAGAACCCATTTTTAAATGGTTTAATGCTGCCTCTGATTGTCAAGTGCTAAAATATGAATCTTCACACTTGTGAGTCACTGGTGTAGCTAAACTGTGACTTTGGCATCAGAGAGTTTCCTGGGAGTAATGCTAGCTGGGGCCATGAAAACATCTGAGTCACGATTTCCGGGGTAATTCTAGCCCACCTTTGTCAAAACTTAACAAACTCCCACGTTCTCCCTCTGCCTCACCAGCAACCCCCAGCAACTCCCTTTGGTGGTGACTGGGTGGTTGACAGCCTGATTTTGGGCTTTTTGTCACAGTGAAAATTACTCACTGCTCCTGCCTCTTCTGACAGCATCAACTCTGGCTTCCATAAAGGCGTTAAAACACATGTCTTCCTCAGATAGGCAAATTCCTCTTGACACAACATCCTCAACCAGTGGATGTACAGGTGAGTGGAAATAGGAACAGGTACAGTTTTGCTTCAGGTCTTAGGCCTGATAGCTGTGAACACCTTGTGTCTCACACTCCCCCAGCTAGATGTGTGATGCAAAGGGCTGTAGCTACAGCCATAGCTGGACATTTTTAGAAGCAAATGTCTGTCTGTAAATATGAAAAGATGGAAGATGTAAATCAGTAAACAAAAAATATTGTCTCTGGTGTCAGTGTAATGAGCTAACTGCTCATTTTCTCCCAGTAACAGGGAAGAAAATGAGAGGATATTTTCTCACATTGAAAGAAACAAAAACATCTTTCTTCCATGCTCTGCAAATTTAGGGGAAAGAAATCATCAGTAAAGTTGAAGGAAATGGCTTTCCTATCTTTTGATTTTCCCAAGTTTCAGCTTCTGGTGTCTTATTGGATTACCTTGGTTGGAGAGAGAGCTATCTAGGCTTTTGATGGGTTTTTCTTTGCCTTATAGGTGTGGAAAATGAACCACAAGGAGGAAAGAGATAGGAAGTCTTGGTGCAAGAAGGTGGATATTGTCCTCATAATGGCCTGTTAAGCATCACAATTGAGATGCAGCACATGCTTAGCTGTGCACAGTTTCTCCAGAAAATCTTTTTTCTGGAACAATTGCTGTTAGCAGCAACTGGAACTGAAGCCCTGAGGCCCTGCCTGGCAGCAGAGGAAACTGCACTCCACAACCTCCTTGGGAGCCATGGCACTTAGGGCCCAGGGGGCAGTACCAAGAGCAGACAGCAGCACCCCATTTTCCCACTCCTTCCAGCAAACCACAAGTCCTTCAAGGAGTTACTCACCCAGATGCTTACACTAGCTCTTGCTGGAAGTTTTACCTTTGGAAAGGTGGATTTGATATGTTGACTCTCTGACCGGCACTCTTGTGTTCAGGCTCGGTTTCTTGGCAGGGCTGTGGCTGCAGCCTGGCAAATTAATGTTCCTATTAAGTATGAAAATTAGGGAGGAAAATGCCTTTGAAATACCTTCTCTCCTCAACTGAAGTTTTGTAATTGTCATTAGCAATTGTAGAACTAGTCACTGTCTATGTTACAAAATGTTAATGAGCCTAATCTCTCCCACTTTCTGTCCAGCAAATCAGGCATAGTGCAATTATATTAGTACCAAATCTATACGTAAAATTGTGCAGTTCTGGTTATCACTAATAGTGTTTTCACCAGAGGCTGAAAATTAATTGTGCTGCTTTCAGGAATGAACCAGCACTTCAACTCTCCTGGAGGCTCTTCTGAAGAATTCAGCTCCAGTACTGTTATTTTGACTAAAGACATCAATCTAAAATTAGGGTCAGATAAGAGAGTTCACTATGAAAATAGTTCACAGAGTTATCTGCATCGGACAAAGAGTTATGTACAGTCTTGATTACTTCAGTTACACCATGTATGGGTACAGACGTCTGGTTTTGCAATACTAAGTGCAAGGATGAAAGGGTTCAATAAAACTTTCTTCAAGAGCAATTTTTGAAGGACACAGGTAAGCCTGTTAGTTTCTTGCTTGCACTGAGGTCTTCAGTGGTCTGAATAAATATTTTTCTTCCTTTCTAGGGATAGCACTTAATTTTTTTGTTTTGGGTTTTTTTTGGTTTTGTTTTGGGTTTTTGTTTGTTTGGGGTTTTTTGTTGTTTTTTTTTCATAATCAACTGCTTGCTTTATGTTAGTCAATTAATTAATTAAAAAAGCACACAATAAACAAGCCCACACAAACAACAGAATATCTAAAGGGAACAATTATTCTGGGAGACGCCTTTAATATTTTCCATAGTCTGACATCTGCACAGTGAATAGGCCAAGTACACATGTAAATATTTTTTATTAATGCTGAACAAAATCGATGTTCAGCATTAATAAAAATCAAAGCATTTATTTCTTTGCAAGGGCCAGCTATACAGCCAACACTGTACTTTGTGTTTTGATTGATGACAAATTCTACAACAAATAGCTTAATAACGCAATAAAATTGATTGCACAACTAAACGCCAAAAGTTGATTCTCTATAGGTTGCAAATGAAGTTAATCAGAATCTCCTGTGGACTTCAGGTGGGGCCCCGAATTTGCTAGAGAGCTAAAAATCTTCGGGTGGAGATGTTGGCATTTGGCTACAGTCAAAAGTGGTGTAGAGCACCTGGAGACCAGTGGCAGCAGCTTTACCTTACACGGGGTTGGGGATTTGCCTTTCAGACTAGGATGAGGTGTGTTATAGAAAATTAAGAGGGAGTATTTATTCCTCTGAGCCTTTTTCCGTGTTTAGCACTGGGATCTGCATGCGAAAATAAGCCTGCTTCCAGTGCTATTGGTAAAAAAATAAATTATGTACGGTGTCTTGGCTGATGCTTATATACAGAAGTGCCTCCGTGTGTGACTGTACCATTGGTCCCTGGGCAGCCTCCTTGGAGAGTTACTTGCATTTAAATGGTCCTGACTTGGCTTTGAAAATATTCTTTCTCTGAGGAGAATGAAGAGATGTCTTCAGTTGTTTATTTGCTGGCAGTTGTTTGGAAGACTAGCTTAGTAAGGAAGTGGAATTCGGGTCGTTTTACTTGGGCAATAATAACCCGCAGAACTTCTATCAGCTTTCTCTTGTCTTCAAAGTCCTGTGCAAATACAGGCTGATTAATCACACTGATGAGCACCCGAAGCTCGTTGGAAAAACGTAAGGGGAAAAAGAAAAAAAAAAAAAAAAGAAAAAACAAGGTAATGAGCCATTAAAAAGACAATATCCATTTACTCCCCCACTGTCAAAATAGACTGAAGCTTCAAATAACTTATAGGCACACCCAAATCTGCATACGTTGGTGATTCAAGGAGTTTTGTTCTCTCTCCCGGTGCTTTCAATCTCAGTTAATTTTCCTCATTGTCCTTACATTTCCTAGCATCTGAAAACTTCAAGGGCGTAGAGAAAAAAAAACAGCCGAGGAATTCAACTTCTTTTCTACCTGGCTGTTAAGGTAATCACCGCGCTGTTGTTTCGAGAGGAGAGCCAGACGGGCTGGAACAATAGCAGCGTGTATAAACTTTCCCCATTCACCTCAAAGGGGCTTCAGTTCTAACACCTCATTAAGATGCTTTAAATGCTAAAGCTGCCGTTTTGTTGTTGATTATCATATCAGAAACCTTCACCTAACGTACTTCATTAGTACAGCTGCAAGCCTTGGCATGTCTTCATGGAGGAGTAGATTTCAAGCTTAGCTATCTAAAGACTGGAATCGCAAGTCAAGTGCTCCTTAAGGCTGGTGATCCACAGCTGGCTTTGTCAATGCTTGTAGTCTTTCTCTCTTTTCTCCTTTTCTTTTGTCATTCTTGTTCCACAGACATAATGTTGTTTTAGCCCATCTTGAATTTGTACCCACATAACACTTATGATTAAGATCACAGGTGAATCCTTGCAAGAGGTACTAGTTGATATTTTCCTGAAATTCGGTGTGATATATAATTTTGAAGAGTCAATTTCTTCCTCTGTCTTTCCTTCCAAAGACTCATTGTAGTAAGCACTGCTAACTTCCTCCTCTGCATCTTGTTAGTGCGATTCGAGCTCAGTTAAAATGGGGCTTTATTGGCATGACAAGCCACCAAGTGTCACCAAAATGTTAGGGAGAAAAGAATCTTGCTGCTCAGAGCATGAACCAATGGCAAGTACTTCGTAATACAACCATCAAAATAATACAAACATATCAATATGCAACCATCAGTCAGAAAAAGGAGGGGTGACAAAGGAAAAGCCCTAGTTGGTCCCAGCTCTGTGGATTTGCTGGGAACCAACCTGAGGCAGCTCCTCGTGAGTGCTGAACTGCTGGGATGTCAGGTGGCTGGGGAAGAGAGGTGTCTGAGCAAGGAAAATGCCAGACCTGAAACACCTGTACTGTAGTTTGTGAATTCCCTAAACTGCAGTCAGATGCCATCGGTGTCAATGTGCTACAAACACCTAGCTAAGGCAGTTTAGGAGACTGAAATTCATTAGCTGTCTTTAAATAAGCAGATAGACAGATAAGATCTTTACCACACTCAATTTGCCTGTCCTATAGGCACTTTCTTTCTGGATACCCTGATCATCTGCATTTTTACAAACCAGCACATCTAAGGCAGCATCTGGATGCTGTCTGAGAGAAACTATATTCCAGATTTTTACCACAATAGCTTGCCCTTTTGGCCCCTTGGATGCCCAAATTGCTTAGTTTGCATTTAAATATGCATAGCACACTACCTCTGCCTGCAAATGGCATTTAACTGAAATTCAAACAAAGCTCCTCTGGCTCAGAGAGTCCCTGCACTTCTCATTGCTGAAGAAATGATGATGTTTTGAGATGCTTTGCTGCCACAGTTGGAGGAAGACGGTGGGCTCCGTGGACTTATGTTTGAGCAAGACCATTCTTAGACTTTGTGTCACAGGGACAGGCGCAGGTGAGCAGTCATTTCCTGCTGTGACTGGGTTCATTCACGTTTGCCTAATCCCAGTTTGACCGTGCCAGCTCCTGCCTAGGCTGCAGCTTGAAACAATGGTTTAGCACAGCTCCTTGGGGCTGTGCTCCAGCAGAAGGTTCTCCTCATCTACAGGTACTGCGGCCACCTGTTGTTAGCTCTGGCCAGTTTATCTAGTGTAAACAGAAAGTAATTCTATTCAATCTAATTGTCAGCTTGTCTGTTGCCTCTGCTAGCAAACAAAATGGTGTCAGTTATCAAGAATATTTTTAGGGGGCGAGAAGTGGAAGGGGGAGGAACGAAGCAGATTTATGAAGTTCTATACAGGGATCAGTAATCCCTCTGACACTGTACACAACCAGAGCTTGAAATACAAATGATCTTGTATGTAGCTGCTTTCTTACAGTGGAAGACTTCTTAGTGACTAGGTTATTTCATCTTTCTCTTCCCACAGGGACCATGTCAACCAACCCCAAAAGAAATAAGCTAGCTGTTGTCATGGTCTTACAGTGATCTTTTCCATTTTTCTGCCTCACAATGACAGTCTCTGGGCTGGAGTTTAAGCAATGAAGCACACATGATTGATTTCACATGGCTGTGAAAGCTTGTAGCATGTGGCACTGACATGACTCTCCTTTGAATTGAGTAATGTGGTGGCTGTAGTGCTGAAACAAGCTCTGCTGAACTTTTTATTTTCCTCCTTGAAAATGTTCCTTCAAGCTCCCCCTTATCTACATTCTAGTTTTCTCTGCACTGTATTTTTACCTACTGGACTTGAGAAGTAAAAGAGTTCAGTGGGAGAAGCTTACTGCAATCATAAAGCAAATTCAGAAAAGGCCAGACAAACCAAGAAATTTGGTTTGTTTGCTCATCTGTTGTCATACATGTGTTCACCTATGACAGCAGTTGTTGAGGAATAACCCAGGAGGATTTTTCTTAAGACTGTATATGTTTTCACTTCAATGGATTTTGAAAGAGAGTTAAAAAGGAATGAGACCATTGAAATAAGAGTTTCATAATGAATTTTTCTAGGACAGACCCCAGGTAAAAACATGGTAAAAACTTGCTTAGGCTCATTCCTAGCCATTAACACATTAGGTACAAATTTCTAGTCCTCACTCGTGTTGGAGACCATCTGTGTGAGTAATACCTTGTTTGACTAGAAGTCCTTGGGTGACTCAGTATTCAGCAGTATGACTAAGAGTTAGAGTCAGGTCCCCAAACACTGAGGAAAGAATTTAGTATTCTTTACATGTCAGTTGTGTGCAGAAACATCATTGAATTAAAGATGATCAACTGCTGCTCCTGCAACAAGAAGTTTCCACTGTTGAGCTGATTTTTAAGGAATTGCTTCTCTCATGGGGAGTTGCCATTTCCCCATGCACTAACATATGGTTTTCTAATCTGAGAAGAAAAGCTGCCCCAGAAAGATTCAGACAACCATATTAGTTTATAACCTAAGAACAAAGAAGGAAGTAGAGACCCACATAAAGCATAGAAAAGGGATTTAAGGTACTTCTTTTATGGTGTAGAATGTAATTAAGTAGCTACTTGTGTAGATGTGGTTTGTTAAGGGAAGGAGTAAATCGGGGGAGAAGAAAGATCTTTACATCTCACATTTTTTTAATAATGGTTTCTTGTAAAAGAGAGGAGAGGACTAAATTTACGAAGAAACAAAAGAGAAACTAGAGTGAGCAACAAGATGGGGAGGAAGGAGAGCTTTGTGGTTGTAACACTCAACAAGAACCAGCTCAGTAGATCTGGGTTCACTTTCTTGGTCTCCCAGAGGTTTCTCATCTTTGAGCAAATCACATCTTTGTACTTCAGTTCTCTCTGTGCGGAACAGTGGAACACTTCATATTGGATGAAATCTCTCCTGGGCTGGGCTTCTTCTTCACCTATGTGTACCTGTTATACATAGCTGTTATTTTACAAATAATACATCCTAATATTCTTAAAGAGTTTTGATGAACCTGGCACATGCTTTTGTAGAATTCTTGTACTAGACTGGCTTTTGATAATCCAGCAACAACGCTATGGTGTAATTTTTCCCAAGCCCTCAGTACAAAGTCTCTCATGAAAGTGAAGAACTTCTGCAGAAGCAGATAAGGAAATACAGGAGGAAGCACAATTACAAACACATCAGCAAATATATCCAGTTTTTGCAAGGTAGGGGTCATTTATTCTTCTCCTATACCTCCTGGAGTAGTTTTTCTAAGTACCAATCAAGTCTTATCATTATAAGAGCTGCAGCTTAGCCTTAAAACACCTGTCAAGGTGTAAAAAGGGAAAGCAACACCTTTCATTAGTGAACAGGTGGAACTGAAGCACAGGCTGAATTCAAACTCAGATTGCTGGGAATTTAGCAAAAAGCCCAGGAATAAGCTTAACTCTCATCAGTCTGTGCATTACTTTACTCCATAAAAGTTTACTTCACCTCGCCTAACTTTAGATGAAAAAAAACCAGATGCAGTAGAAAATCCCAGGGAATGGTGGAAGAAGTAACTTACACTAACACCTAAATCATGGTTATCTAAATGAAACATCTGTTTTTCTACTGAATATGCAAAGAACCTCAATGGGATGTTCAAAATTATGTAAGTAATTTGCTATACAATTCAATTTTTTTGTTGTATAATTCTTTCTTCCTCAGAAACAATCTTTGCTACAGCAGTGGTGTTCATTGCCACAATTTTGACTTAGACATTGATGGTATTAATTCTCTTTTGATAATTGAAATAAATGTTATAATTAGATAATTTGTCAAATCCAAGCCAAGAGATATTCTGAACTCAGGATAGTGAGGGAAAGTGAAGGAAAAGATCTTGAAACACTTGACTTTTCTCCCTATGAATCCTAAAATACTCTCTTATGTAAGTTGGAAATTTTAAACATGTTGCTGATTGTGTGAAACTGCTTTTAAATTCATTAATCATTAACAAAAATAGGGTGGCAGGAAAAACGTAAGAGTGAGGGAGACAAGAGTTGACCTGATGTTACCAATATCAGGGGAAAAACCCCAGAAATTTAGCTGTGTGCTATGTACTGTCTCACACATCCACTGTGTTCTATAGAGCTCTCTTGGTTTTAAGGTAGTCTAGTGTTGATAATTCCCATTTTCTGTTTATTTGTTTATTTTTCTTACAATTATTTATCTAAGCTGCAGTACCCCTGCTATCAGAAGCACTTACTTTCATTTTCACTTCATGGCATTTTGAACTAGGCATTTAAAGTGTCTGAATCACTGCAGGTACATGTGGATTGCTTTCAGTAGTGTGTAGCTGTTCCATTAAAAGAAGAAAAAAAAAGGTGCTATAGTTTTGTATCTTGGTGTATCCCTTGGTGCAGTTTTTCATCTTCCATCAGACCGGTTTCACTGTTGTTGATATCCCTATGCAAAATATAAGAAGAAATAAGCTCACTGTGGAAATAATGGCATTAAATAGAGAATTTTCTTGTAAATGGAGAAAATTCCTGATAAGGGAGACTGGAAATATTTTGTTTCTTGAAACAGAAAACTGATTATATTAAAAAAAAAAATAGGTAAGGAAAAGCAGAAAGCAAAAACTGGGGGGAGGAAGAACAATGAAAATTGGGCAGCACTCTATATACTTACATGCATAATATTTTTCCAATGAGTGTAACTGTAACTTTAGGTGTTAGTGAATACAAGAGTTAATAAAATAGCAAAACTCCATTTTATTTTTAGAGAATTTTTATGTTTTAGAGAATTTTATGCTTTATTAAACAGATTTTTTTTCATAAATGCTGATGATTAAAGCATTAGCTAGTAAGACAGCACATTCATCTCTATATTGATACTACAAAACAAGAGGCAACCTAAAACATTTTAGCTTCAATGACTTTTTGGCTACCTTCAATCCCTTTAGGCAACAGCACTTTCTGCAGCTTGTGTTTGTGTTTCAGCACAGCCTGGAAAGAAATAGCTCTTTGAATGCATTTCTGATAGTGCATCTCTAACACGATGCATTTACTGCTACTTCTAACTGAAAACCCTTCTCCAGCTTCTATATAATGTTTATAAACAACATGCCTTTCATTTTTTAATAACCAATCTCCCACTTGTCCCAAGTGTAGCTTCACAGTGCAGCTAACCATGTGCAGCTGTGACCTTGCTCTGGGCACTGAACTCAGTGCTGCTCATGTAGGAATAGTCACACATAAAAACCCCAGACAAACAAGTTGCTCTTCCTTGGTATTGTTTGCTCCTGTGGGGCTTATCCCATGTTTCCCAGCCCTGCAGGAATGTGGTCTGCTCTGGGAGGCTGTGCTACCAAACTGGTGTAAAACATGCCTGGTGTTGGCCCAAGGGGAAAGTCATGGACAGGTGCTGGAGAGCTGTGGGCATTCCAGTGGGTTGGCAGGCAGTTTTACTGCAAAGTGAGCAGGTTGTTGAGTGAGAAAAATGAAAGCAAACTTTAAGTTCTTCAGTGGCATTGTTAGCTGAAAACTCCAGAAACAGCTAAGATCAGGTCACAGGTTTCTGTGTGTTAATGGGGCTGCATGGGGGACAACTGTGGAGCACTGGACTAGTTTAGCTCTGCAACCAAAACATGTAAAAAGTGGCCAGCAAAACTCCTGAATTGTGATCTTAAAGCATTTTCTGTCCCCCAGAACACTACCACAACAAAAACAGCAAATCCACATGGCAATACTAAAGACATGAGGAAGATAAAAGGGGAACAAAATTACTCTACAAGCACTGCCACATAATTGTTCTAGAGAAAACACTGTGTCAGTGCTTTGCTTAATTTAAGAGACAAAAGACCAGACAAAAACCTTTGGACTCTGGATCATGTAATCCAATGCTTTGCATTCTCTGTTGCTGAAGTTGATTTATCTTGGTTTATGTCTAAACATGTTTCTGATACAGTTTCTCTAACAAGCACGAACCTGATTTCAGGGTTTTTTTTTTTTTTGAGAACTGTGTTAATCAAAGGCTATTAATGAGTCTGTCTTTGTTAGACTCTGATTCCAAAGGACAATAAATCCAATCACAGGGTTTCTAGTACAAGTGTTGTGCTCACTCTGCAAGGTTTAATTTTTTTCAAAGAAGTGGTGAAGGTAACTTCATCCTGGCAGGCTTTACACAAGATCAGTTATTGTCTGTCATGTCATGAGGAATCACAGCCAGTACTTACAACAATGTACCTTATATCCTGGCATCCTTTGAATTTGAATGGAGTAAGGATATGGATATGTACAACTGGTGGGGACTAGCTGGTGATTTTTAAGACCACACTATATTATGGACTTATTATTTCATTTGTCCATGTCCTGTGTATCACAATGTGTTGTTTATGTGTCCATATCAAAGGTTTGTATTCAGTGGGAACTATTCTGGTTTTTAAGCCCAGATATGAATTTTAACAGATGTAGTTAAAAACATTTGAATTCTATAGATCTGGCCTTAAGGAAGGGATATTTTAGATTGATAGAAAATTATCAGAATTATGTATTTGTCTCCAAATACAGCATAAGCATACCCTCCCCCCACTAGAATATTGTACAACATTCTTCTGCCTACATGGGGATAATGGAAAGGAGGCTGCAGAAAGCACCTTCCAGTGAAGCACTTGTAAATCAATTCTTTAACACAAGAAAAATCAAGAGCTACTTTGTTGTCATGTGTATATGTATAAGTCTTTAACCTAACAAGCAAACAAAAAGATTCAGTGACTGTAAAGGAAAGCTAAGTAAATTCATGCTAGAAATAAGATGTACTGCTGAGTTGGTTAAATTGTGAGAAGAATAAATGATTAGTGGAAACCTTTGGCAGCAGTTGTAGAATTTCCACTTCTTGGTATTTTTATAACAAGGGAAGCTATTTTTTAGATGATTTGTTTAATCACATAAGTGTTCCTGGGGTCAATTTAGGTGCAACTCTGTGAGACTGCGAGTAATATATATATATAAATATTATATAGCATCCTGTCAGCTGGATGAATAACCTCATACTAACTTTTGCATAGTATGGGACTGTGTGCAGACAGGGTTTTAGCCAGTTTGGTTGCATTGCTATGAAAAGACCTCATGACATTTACTTCAGTGAGGGATTTGACCCATGCCCCTCTGCAGTTCTGCCACAACTGAATCCAAATTCTTATCTACTCTGATCTGGCTGGCAACACAGATATTTAGTATGGTCCTGTTTGTGTAGCTGTGACTGTTTGAAGATCCTGTGAATAGTAGGGTAAAAGTGGGAACCACCATCTAATCTATTTGATTGACAGATGTATCACAACTTGTTGTGACAGTGTACAGGCCCATTCCTGTTCATTTTGCTCTTAGTGGTGCCTTGGAATTGCCTTCTGCTTTGACAGGAACATGGCATTATAACCTGGGCCATCCCGGTGTACACAGCCTATGTGGAGCTGCATCCCCATAGGCACTGTATTGGCCAGGACACTGAGTGTGCCTCACCTCTGGCCTGAGCCATACAGACAGATTAGGGTCTATAGTTTGTCTCTGGGACAGAAATATTTTGACTTCATCTGCATCAAGGTCTTACCCACTATGTTGATGTATTGATCAACACAAAATGTTGTGTAATGAGGAACAAGGGTCAGATGTTTGAGCTCAGCAGTGAAAAGGGGGCAAATTTTGTTTCCAGGCAGTAGCTCAAAATAGAAGTGAGACTATGCTGCTTATCTTGGCTGTGTCACTGCCTGCTGCTGAAGGTACAGGTCCTTAATGCAAGCTGAAGACTTCTCTTCATCACTTCTCAATCACCTTATTCTTTTTGCTCCGTACAGGACAAAGTGAGCATTTCTTATTTTATGATACTTCTTGTGCCTTGACAAAGCAAACTCCTGGAAAGGGCCATGGAGAGGGGAAATTACAATAATCGTGCCTGGAGAAGACAAAAGTGTGAATAAGACTTTCAGCAGAAGTGTGACTGAGACAGTGTTGAATATAGGGCAATATAGTGGAACTGTTAATAAGCAGATTTACAAAGACAGAAAATGTGAGAAACAAAGGTAAGCTCAGGATCAAAAAGAGCAGATGGATTTTTCTTCAGACACAAAATGGCATCAAACTCTTAAAATTGCCAACACACAAGTTAATGACTTTTCCACAGTGGCCACCACTAGAGTGAAATGGAAAAGATAAGTGAGATTAATAATAAGATTGATCCTTGCAACAAGGCAAGCAGAATCTTCTTAACTTAAATAATATACAGTTAATAGATGCCTACTTGTATGTAATAGACATTAACAAAGACTTCTGAGCAATGAGAGAGTAGAAAGTTTCACTAACCCAGCAGAGGACCTCCATGGAGAGTTTGGTGTCCTGAGACAAGAGGCATTTTCTAAAAGCTTTCTGCTTGGCTCTGTTTCCTGGATTTTAAAATATCGTTGTATTTTCTGATGACTGCACTGCTTCAGGTCACAGTGAAGCTGCTGTAGTGTCTAGTGGTGCTGGCAAGGGCACCCTGCACCATGAGCAGCAGAGACATCAAATCCCTGTGCTTGTAATTATGCCAGGATGGCTTGGTGTACTGGAGGCAGTTTCCTGCGTAAGATCCCAATACAACCAGTACAGCATTTTTTTCTGTAGGTCCCAGTAGAAACGGTAGATTTCAGTTTCCCAGTTTCATGACCTTGCCTTACAAACAGTGTGTCGGCTCAGGTGGCTGAGGAAAGTTATGGAGCAGTATTTCTGAGTTTCTAGTCTTTGCTGAAGCAGTTGCTTCTCCCAGCCTCTTTACATTTCTAGTGGATGTTTGTTATAAGGCCTTTGATGTGGTCCCCTAAAACATCCTTCTCTCTAAATTGGAGAGAGATGGATTTGGTGGGTGGACTGTTTTATGCACAAGGAGTTGGTTGGATGGTCTCATCCAGAGGGCAATAACCAACATCTCAGTGTCCAGATGGATATAAGTGGGTCCAAATGGTGTCCCTTGGGGGTCTGTATTGGAGCCAGTGTGCTTTAAATCTTCATCAATGACACAGACAGTGGAATCAAGTGCTCTCTCAACAAGTTAGCCCACATCATGAAGGTGAGTGGTGCTTTTGACATGCCTGAGGGACAGAGTGCCATCCAGAGGGACCTGAAAAAGCATGAGAAACAGGCCTATGAATCTTACAAGGTTCAAGGCTGAGTGCAGGATCCTGCACCTGGGTCAGGGTAGGCTCTGGTATCAACACAGGTTGGAGAATGAACACATTGAGAGCAGCCCTGCTGAGGACTTGGGGGATGAAAAGCTGGATATGATCCAGCAGTGTGTGCTTGCAGCTGAGAAAGCCAAACATGTCCTTTACTGTATCTAAAGCAGCATGGCCAGCAGGGCAAGAGAGAGGATTCTGCCTCTCCACTCAAGTGAGATCCTACCTGGAACACTGCATCCAGCTCTAGGGCCCCCATCATAAGGACATGGACCTGCTGAAGTGAGTCCACAAAGATGATCAGAGGGCTGGAACACCTTTGCTATGAAGACAGGCTGACAGAGTCAGGACTGTTCACCCTGGAGAAGACTAGGCTCCAGGGAGACCTCATTCCAGACTACCAGTACTTAAACAAGACCTTTAAGAAAGATGGGGAGAGAAACTTTTTATCTGGGCCTGTTGTAATAAGACAAAGCACAACAGTTTTAAACTAAAAGAGTGTCAATTTAGACTAAATATTAGGAAGAAGTTTTTTATGGTGAGGGCAGTGAAACACTGGAACAGGTTGCCCAGAGAGATGGTGGATGCCACTTCCCTGGAGGTGTTTAAGGCCAGGTAGCATGGGCCTCTCAGTAACCTTATCTAGTTGTAGATACTCCAGCTCATTGCTAGATGGTCAGAATAGGTGACCTGTAAAGGTCCCTTCCAATCTGAACTATTCTGTTTTTCTGCATCTAACCAGGAATATCTGACTTTTTTCATCTAACAGCCATGCTACCCAGTATATTCAGGCCAGCCAAAGCTGATGTGTAGCTAGTTTAATCAGCCAAAGTGGTACTTTAGGATCTGACTTACAAGGGGATGAGATGGCTCAGAAAACAGTGGTGTGTTATGGACTATTGCAAACAAAACCAGCCCTGACTACTACCTAAGCTGCCCAATATGTGTCATTATTCTCAGAGAGGGATCTGTTCCCCAAGGGTCCTTTTAACTGTGGTCATGGTTTGGCTCTTAAATTGCACTAATTGGTTAAGACATGAAACACTCCTGGGATACCCCAGATTTCCTTTAACAGGGGGATTGAATGTGGAAAATTATTCAGAAGACAGTCATTACAAAATTAAATTCTATGTGATATTGGAGATCTCTTTTACTCTCTGAGTTTCACCTGTCAAGGTTGGGAGTTTGACAGTCACATTTTCCTATTTTTAATACATTTTTCTCTCCCCTGTGTGAAGCCACATGAATGGTGGGCAAAGCTGACGGAGCAGCCAGGGTGGGAGAACTTGAATATGTCGGTACACAAAGCACGGCCAGATGCAGGCACAAATGGGAACCTTGCTTCTAACAATCCCCCCCTGCTGAGGCTTATATTCAGTATTGCCTTTTATTGCCACGAATACAGAGTTGTGTGATAGAAAGTGAGCTTTAGGTTTTCACAGCGCTTTTTTTTCAAGTGGCTTGGGTGGAGATCGCAGAGGAAGTATGTGACCCCCTTCAACCTTGATACCACAAAGTATCAACCAAGATAAAACCTAAAAAGGGCCATGCCAAGCTTCCCCAAGGTTCTCACACAGAACAAGATTTTCAAATTTAGAAAAGGGACTTTCAGCTTGGAAAGGGATGAATGAGGAGCATTACTCCACCACAGCCTTTTCCACCCCCATACCTACCCAAGTAAGGACGCACAGGCAGTTCTTGAGGTCCCAGAGTAGTATATCAGAGGAAGAGTGAGTGAATTGTGGTTGGACAGAGTAAGAATGAGACAAACCTACAAGGATGTTGTACAAATTATGTTTGCTTTTGAGTTTAATCATAATGCTAGAACCTGTAGAGGACTAACTTGAGGAAACATTTGCTTTTAAAAGAGGCAAGGAAGGGTCAGTACCTTGCTGGGTCAGTGAAGGCAGGCAGCACCATTTCCCACAGATACCCCTCAAATATTATCATTTGAGACCCAACTCCATACCTACCCAAACTAGAGATATTTTTCAGTATCCTTGCTGCAGGCTCCTGATCTTGGGGACAGAAGGGACCTGTAATGCTATTGGAAGTCTTCCAAGCTGCAGCGTTTCCACAGGTACAGTGTACTGTAAACTTTGCTCTGTGTGGACATATTGAGAACAAATATATAAATACAAATTTTCTGGTTCCCTAGGTTGGATTCTTCCCCCCATGGATTTCTGGCAGCAATCTCTTAGAACGACTATAACAAAAAAAAAAAAAATATTAGCTGTGACCATTACTTGAGAAGAAAATACTTAAAGTGAAGGCAACCTCTAGGCTTGTTCCTGGAGGTCTCCCTTTGGAAGCTTCCTTCCTTACTTGAGCATAAAAACAAGGGCAGTTTGGTAACCAAGGCTTTGTAGCTGGTCCCGAATTCATACAAACTGCTGAATGCAAAGCAGCATTGTATTTTCTTGGCATGTTTTATACCTGGACCACTGGCATATCACCTCCCAATTCCTTCTAAATTGTCCTTCATTAGTTTATCAGTTATTTCTGCACTATAGATGTGGGATATGCACTCCGAGCCAACAGGCAAATAAAAATGCTGCTTCCTGTTGAGTTTAGCTCAGCTATGGTAAGTATGACCACAAAAATGTCTGCATTCTACACTAAAATAGTAACATTGAGTTTCCTATCTAACCCACAGAAGCCAGGAAATTCATAACCTGTTCTAGGTTAAGCATAAAAAGGGGATTGTAAAAAATATTTTTAAAATAATAAGAAGAAAAAGAAACAGGCACTACAACTACCAGTATCTCAATGTCAGGACAGAATTTTAGATTTAAATTTTATTAACAATAATTAAAGAGGGTGGAGGAGAGGAGGAAGCATTCCCAATAGCTATCCCTGGAAGCTGAAAGATAGTCCCAGGGCTGGACTGGGGCACCCCAGGGGAAGGCTGGGACGGCTTTGCTCACTAAACTCTTAACAAGGCACAGTCAACACTTAGCTCCCACTTCTGTCTGTTATTTGTTTGGTTTTGACATTTTGTTGTTACAAGAGCTTAAAGAATTTTTTTCTGTCTTTCCAATTCTTTCTGTGGGACTGTTGACAGCCTTTGGTGCATACACATTTCCATTGTTTTCTCTGCTTAAGCACTTAGTCAGATTTGCCCATTTGTTTGTGGGTTTTTCAACTGGCAACAAAAAAGATAATTTTAATATATTTTTTTAACATAGGAAAATGTGATGCAAAACCACAAACATTGGGGGGATTCAGGGACAGGTGTAGTGACTAGGAGTGCAGTTAAGTTTTTGAAATGGCCTAGATTTCAGCTGTTTCTCTGTTCTTTAAGTGTTGCTTTAGAGTATGAACAACAGGGATGATAGTAATTGTTTTCCACATTCTAATTATGAACAAAATTCAGTAGAGCTGAGCAGGAAAAGTATGATGCAGGAGAGAAGAGGAAAAGAGGTGTTCTCTTTCCAGCAGAGGTGGAGATTTCCATGAGGGTGGCCGTTCCCGCTCAGTGCCTCCCACAGGTTTCACTGGGAGTGCTGAGCTGTCCTTGGACTGATCCTGCACAGACACTGCTGGGCTTGTGTTTTGGGGTGGAACAGTGCCTGGAGACACCTGCCAGTGCTGGTTAGAGAGTGTGTTGGGTGAATGTGAGATGATCTCAGGGTAAAATCTACACAAGCTTCCTGATCTGGCTGTGAGAGAGAGCTTTGACCTGCATCTCCCTTGGCTTGTGCAGCTGCAGCCCCCACCTGATCTGCCTCTTAGAAATGAGCAGCTCACCATCACATGGGTCCCCTGCATGCAGGGACTCTGAAGAAAGTACTCCATCATGATTTCTTCAGTGGAATGTCTTCAGTGGGTGACACTGAGGTCGTAGGAGGTCGAAGAATATCTTACCCAGAGATTTTTGGCAAATGTGACACCAGGGTTTTGGGACAGTGGCAGAGGCACGCAGCAGATTGAGAACAGTGACCACTTCATTGTATGAAGATGACTGCACTGCCAGGATGACTGAGCGTGCCCTGAATTGTCTTGCCTTTGTTTGCTGGATCTCAGACTGTGCAGAGCTCAGACAGGCCAGGGCATTGAGTCTCTGGAGTCTGTGATTTCCTAGTTGTGCAGAGCTCTCCATACTGATAATAGTCAAATGAGAACCTGGAGAAAATCCATCCCTCTAATACAGGTATATGCACATATTTTGGTGTTGTTGCCTTTGTCAGCATATATTAGGCATAAATAAACTCAACACAAAATTAGGGGCATCTCTAGTAACACACATTTCATTTTATAGCTATTTATCTAACATGCTAGATAAATATTGTGGGAAAATACAGACATATGCCAAAATGAATGTTCTATTTGGACTTGTACATGCTGAAATCAAACCACATAGATAACCACATCCATTAGCTAAAATGTGCAGAAGAAATTGCCACAGAAGCAACTGATCTCTGTGCAAGAGTGCTGGCTCTGTGCCCACCAGCACACAACACAAAGCGAAGAGGGAATAAGCAGCAGAAGTACCAGGGGCGTACACAGTCATACATTCCTCTTTTTAACCTCAGTAACCTCTTTTCTCCCACTCATACCTCCACCCTCACCCTGAACACCCAATGAGTATATGAAATAAAAACCATATTTGTTAGTTATATGGTTCATGATGACTAATGGAGACTTTGTTGAATAAACCAGTGGGGTTTTATTTTTTTTAATTTGTGGTAAAAGTACATTAAAAATTACTCACAAGCTACAAATGGGGACTGTTTGAACCTACTTTGAAATTAAATTTATGTGAATGGGTGAGCCAAAATAAAAATGATCACTTGAAATCAGTTTTAATAAGCAGAATTTTAGTCTGAATGGCTGTAAGGTAGGTTATGTTAAATGAGAGCTCAGATATAATGTGGGAGACTAGTTTTGGAATGAGAGTGGGCAGGGAGTGGGCCAAATTGGGGGAAAAAGTAATTCAACAAAAAGAACTATTTAAAAAAAATCAGTGAAATCATGGACAGAACTATACAGCTCTTTTAGGTAAATTATTAATTTATGTTTCTGTAAAAGCACTGTGCTTTTTCTTTTACATGTTGCTATCTTTTTTTTCATGTAAATAATTATCAATATTCCTTGGGAAAAAGTATAAAAACGTGTACATAGTGATGAGAAATTGTTGAAACAGCTTCAGATTTTTTTTTATCTGACTTCCCCTCCTTCCCCACCAAATCTCAATTTTTTTCCCAGCTGGTTTTGACTTTTTGCTATTGATAAATTTGGTAAAATTATCTGTGTGGACTATTTAATTAGTATGAGTGAATATGGATCTGCTTGATTTGCTTTTAGTCCTCAAAAAAAAAAAAAAAAGAAACAAAACAAAAACACACACACACACAAAAAAAAAAAAAAAAACAACCAAAAAAAAAAAACAACCCTAAACCAAAAAACAACCAAACCCCAAGAAGCAGGTTTGGGCTTGTCATCAAATAACATGATTTTAGGATACAAATCTTTAAATCTTTAGTGGAGGTGATACATTCATAAGACTTATGATAATCTGTACAGGCTGACAATGCTTAAATCAGCATACACTGGTTGTGATATATAGACCATTATCATCTAAGCTGCTCTTTTCCAAATTTAGTTTCAGTATCGAAGTACATTGCACATGTCTCTAAAACAGTGCTTACCTTAATGGGAAGTCATAGTAATGTGAACATTTGCTCCTACTGCTTCCTAATGAAGTAAAAAGTTGTCCCTTGTGTGAAGCCTTTACCACAGGGGCCATTAGGTGTCTTCTTTGAACTCCTAAAAATGTTGATTATCTTGTGTAGCGACTGAACATTTCAATTTAAAGTCTTTTTTTGGAGGATTTCCTCATGGTCTGGAAGTGGAAACATTGATGTATGTTGAGAAAAAGTGTTCTCACGGTGTTTCCTGCCTCTCTTGCAGCTACAGCTCACAGAGATCATACATATTCTCTTCTTTGGCCTTCATGTGTTGCTTAGAAGCTGTTGGAGATTGGGGTAGCCTGTTGAACAAGTGCCCCAGTACTCAGCCAGACCAGCCTTAACTTTCTAATCCCATCAGCCTTGATCATCACATCTTCATAGTTAGGTGAGAGGAGAACAAATGTTTTTCTACTTAGTAAAAAAAATTGTGTCCTTCTGCTTCTTTTTTTTTTTAAAAGGAAATTCTGGCAGGGAAGGGAGGTAGGATGGGGACTGCAAACCTCAGAAACAAGCGCAACCAGAGGAGTTTGCACTGCACTTTTCAGTTTTGCAGTGGTAAATGTAGTACATTAATTGCACAGACCTAATGGCACCCAGCTGAAGAGATTTGGTCAAATTGGCTTTGAATAAAAGTGATCTTAGGTTCTTACATACCACTTTGAGGTGTTGGCCTGGGGAGCACAGTGATCAGCTATGTGTTCATCAGCTTTTGAGGCTCCGAGTCACGTTTTCATTTATTCTTCAGATGCTGGGCTGATCTGGAAATAGTCAGCATTTCTGGAAACCAGGCAGTGACTTCAAGGCAAGGAAATTGCTGACTCATTTCTGGGTAACTCGTGTTAACCCCTGTGTCACATCCAGCTCCCGGGGGAGGAGGAGGAGGAGGAGATGGTGGTGGTGGTGGTGTTGCACGGGCAGGAGCTGACAGTGAAAAGTTGAGATTGCAGCAGGGAGAGGTACTGAACTCTTGGCAGGGAAGCCGGTGGTAGATGCAGCTTTGGCATGGCCAGGGCGGTCTGCAAGCAAGGATGGGCTCCATACGTGCTAGACAAAAGGGATGGCGGGTGGCCAGGGGCTCTGCGAGGCAGCAGCGTGTGCTTGTGTTGGGGGTGAGTGTCCTTGGCACAGAGCTGGAGAGGCCCTGCCATTGTCAGCCTCCTCCTGATTGCTCTGCGGGCCTGGAGGGGGATCTGTTGTGTGTTTTGTTTGTCATCTTTTGTTTGCAACTTGAAGCAATCGGCAGAGGGTAATTGCGTTTTGTTTCTGACAGCCCTAGCAGAGCATCCTCTGTTGTTTGTCAGGCCTTACTAGCTGTGCGGGTGGGAACCTGCGGAGGGAGGGCAAGACAGCCGTGGATCCCTTTGTCCAGTGCTTCCGCAGCCTGGCAATGGGCCTGGACCAAGGGGAGCTGGGGCAGTGCCTGACCCTGGCCCTGCTGTCTGCCAAAGCACTGCTCTGCAACCAGAGCTGGCTCCTTCCCCTGAAACCACCTTGCTGGCTGATCACTGGGATTGGCAGGGGGCTGATCTTGTCAGCTGGGTGCTGACGAACCTGAGGATCAGCAGTCCAGGGAGGACACAGGTCATCCCCCAGTGTCACCACTGAACATATCACACCATGAAATCATAGCTGCAGGAGGTGAAGCTGAGGCCCAGCTCTGGGTCATCTTTCAGGGCTGAGCCTTTGCAGTGGCTCTGCCCATCTCTTGCTTTACAAGCAGACAAGGGACAGATTCCTGCTGCAAATAACTTCTAGGGAAGAAAGAACCATGGGAAAAACCAACACTTCCATTAGCCCAAATAGCATGCGCTGGCACCCTGGGCCTGCTGCAGGACCACAGCATCCTTCTGCATGGCCCTGGAGTGCTACAGCCCTGCCTGAATTGTGAGGGGTCCTGAGGTGACCGTCCACAGCCAAAAGAATCCATCTCCTGAACATCTCTTGGTTGCTGACAAGGAGGAGAGCCACTGGGCACGGCATGGTGGGAAGCTCATGCAGACAGAGCCCACTGCAGTCGTGGGGCCAGGGCTGCCTGTATCAATTGGCAGAGATCCACATCTCGGGATCAGGTGGGGAGTGTGCTGACCCACAATAGGGTTGAAATCAGTCATGCCCTGAGAAGTACAAGCCACTTTCCAGTTTGCAAGCAGCAGGGTCCCCTTGGTAGTTTGCACCTCTCTGATTATTTTTAAAAACATTTTGATATGCTGCCGGTTTTAAAGAGAAGTGGTTTCCGTCTGCTGCCTGCTCTTTTTAACAATAAGACTTTCAACATGCTGACGTATAAATGATTTGCATTTTGATTTAATGGCTTTTTTTTTCCTTTTCCCCCACCTTGATTTTGCCTTGCCTGTTTGGCACAGGGCAGTTCAGGTTTGTGCCACACACGTGGCCCTTGTGGATTTTGCTCTGCATGGAAGGCATGAGGAGCATTGCTGACTTGCCAGCTGAGGGGGTTCTTGGGCACTGCTTGGTTAATGCAAGGACTATGCAAGTTTGGTCCTGTCCACATCACCTGGTCACAAAGACAAAAGCTAATTCAGAGAGATCAGGGAGTAACATACCCATCGTCTGCAACATTTGGAATTCCCTTTTGAACTTAAATTTCCTGCCATAGGCTCACTACTTTTTTCTTTTGTTTATTTTCTTTTTTTTTTTCTTTTTTTGTTGCTTTTTTTCTGGTCTGCTTATCTCCATCAAATGAAAATCAGCTGTGAAGATCTGAGCTTTGTGGTCTTTCTGTGTCACTGCTGTGTGACACATAAGGCTGACTTGAAGTTTTCTCTATTTTCCCATTGCCTTTTTCTCCATAGAAAGGCTGAGGATGCTCTGGTTTTACTTAAAAACAGATTTTACTGTGTCTCTCTCACCTTAAAGTATTTAAATTTGTGCATTTCTAAGAATGTCCCTTCTCTGAAATGCTAATCTAGACTTAAAGCTGCATAAGTATAAAAATAAAGACATGCTAGATTGCAGACTTTATATTTAAGGTCCCATCCACAGAAGTCAGGTCTCTTCTTTCTTGTGTGTCTTCTGTATTAATTTTAGCAATTTTCTAGGCTCAGGGACTAGAAAAATGTAATTTGTATGCAGATAACAATCAGAAGCTTTACTGCCTTCCTTTATGTGTATATTTTTTAACTTTAAAAACCCCTCAGACGCTCTCTATGAGTAAAGAGAAGCTGCATCATCATAGAGTATATTAAGAAAGTACCTGATCATAACTAACCCTAGATCTCTAATTTAATTGTTTATTTTTAGTGGACTAAATAAAAAAATAAAATTTACAAGAAGAATAATAGTAACTGCTGTGATACATGAAATCATGCAGTTTTAAAACAATTAGAGTGTATGTGTGATTTTAACTATTATATGCATATTCCGAGATGCATAGGTGGTGATAAAGCAGAAGGCATTTGGGGAAAAAACCCCCATATTATTGCTGATTATCTTATATTTTCGCTGATACAACATAATCTAATTACTTTAAACTTACTTTAAATATCTGTAGAGATTTTTATGTTCCTAATTTTGTTGTGGAAAAAGTCACACTTCTGTCTTGGTCTGTATTTAAACTGGACAGAGACAAACCAAGAATCAGTGCTCTGAATTTCTTGAACTTTTGTAGCATTGCCTCTCTATGAGAAAGGGGCAAACTGTCTTTGAAACTTCCAAAACGTTGAGGAATATTAAGAATCTACTTAGGTTTAGAATCCTGTAGACTGGTAATGCTGACAATGGGGTTTTCACTGGTTTAATTCTATTTCCACATCTGTCTGGATCATGTTTTGAAGTTTCTGGGAGCTGAAAACATTGTAAACCATTTTTTTCCTCCTGTGGTTTTGATTCTGTTTAAATGTAGATTAAAAAAAATAAAATCAAACTAACCCCAAACCAAAAATTTTGCAGATTTTCCTCGAGATACAGAGGAAAATCTTCATCTTGGCTGAAATTGGCTTTGTCTTGACTGAAGTTGTTTTGATGTTGCATTTCTGCAACTGCTTTGCTGGTTTCACTGCTTTTTCAGTTTGAAAGCTTGTGGGAACAGCTGATTCCTAGCCCCAAGGACGCAGGTTAAATCCCTGTATGGAATTCATTTAAGAGCTGGACTCAGTGATCTTTATGGGTCCCTTTCAAATCAGAATATTCTGTGATAACTGATTATTTTGTATACAGACTCCAATTCAATGCCAGTCCTTGTATCCTTGCAGTCATGTTTCATTTTGCCTGGGTGTGTTTTCTGAACATCCTTGTATCTTTGAGGAGGGGCTGATGATTGAGGATATACATAGCTCTGAAGAGCATTTGTAATGCCATTAAAGCTTTGTTTTCTTTTGATAAAAACTTCACTTTGGTACAAAAGCAACCTGTTCAGACATAATTGAGGAAACTTCTACTAAGTAGCTCAATGAGAAGCCATCTGGAAAGATGGCTTTTGAAATAATGCTTGCTATTGTACAAACCCATCACTGTGCTTGATGACATCAGAAAGAGCTTTATTTTGTAATGGAGCTGAAAGTTTGCAAGGGGAAGGTAGGAATGAGCAAAGGAGATGGCTGGGACTTACCCAGAGAAGTGAGCAGAGCCCAGTGCAAATTATCTTAAAGAGAAAGGGCTCAAATCTGTCCTTTTGCTTCACCTCTGCTTCATTGCTGATCTTTTTCATTACTACTCTTTTACCACTCTAAAATGATTACAAATTTCAGAATCTTTTATAAAGCAATATACTCCTACTGGTTATTGCTAGGCTGAATAACAAGAGAATAAAAAGACAAACTTTACTTAAATCTAAGTTCTTAAATTTACTTAAATCTAAGTTCTACACCCACTCATAACCTTTTGACTAATAACATAACTTCTGAAAAATCCTGCTCTGTGCAAGTGCCTCCATGCCACCCCACACACATTGCTGGGGTAGTCCAACTTTTGAACTTTCTGCAGGTAATTTTGTCCAGTCTTCAAAAACACTTCAGCTTTTTGCTGACATCTTGATTGGAAGTCAAGTTCAGAAATTAGTCTGGAAAAAGTTGAGAGTGATGTAAAATAGGCAAAGTTGCATGTCAACTGTCCAGTTTCTTCTGAAGGAGCAAGCTAGAGCAGCATTATGCTTACTGCACATTCACTGCCAAGGAAGCGCGATGGACCGCCTCAGTCATCACCTGCAAGTTCTCACTGGTCTTTCTTAAGACTTCTTCCGCAAACACATTTTCTTTGTTGCAGTAACTGATCTAGCACAAGAACAGTAAGGTTTCCCCATACCTGCCAGCTACCTTTAGAGTAATAGATGGATGTTAGATAGACAAAATAAGGACATTAATTTGAGGAGATTTCTAATATCTGTTTGAACTAGATCATATTTTTTTGGGTGTTTGATTTAAGGCTTAACGCAGAAAAACTGAGCACATTTTCAGTTCATCACTTTTCCTATTGTGAGGTGCAATAATTAAATTCAGGTCTATGCTGAATCATTTTGTCTATTGCCTAGGGGAAAAAAGAAAGGGCAAACACAACACCTAAACTAAAGTGTCACCTCTTCACCCTGTTTTTCACTAGTGGCTTCTACGTCCTCAGATAGCACGTGACCATGCAGTCAGTTGAAGTAGGATTTGGCAAATCCAAGGGAGCAGAATCATCTGCTGCAGCAATAGGATCTGCCTTCACCAGACCAGCTGGGGCTGGACTATGAAACCTCCATTGGCAAGAGATCTGAGGTAGACCCCACACTTTACCCCTAACTGGGGGACAGAGGGGAGCATGTGGCCAGAGGAATCTTAAAACCATGATAAATTAGCAAATGAAGAATACTATGAAAGTGAACATTGGTAATCCAATCCTGTTTACTGGTTATTATCCAAAAGCACCTTCCTTCAGCTGTTAGCCATAGCATAGTGTTGTGCCTTTACAAGATAAATTAAAGAGCCCTCTACTGCTAAAAATCTACTTGACAAGGTGCTTAAGCTGCTGTAGTGTATAGAGGATAATAAGGTCAATTTGTCTAACTAAAATAATACTCCTCCCTGCGGAGGCTCAGGTCAGATTAAAGGCTGTTGTGATTTTGTAGCCACTCTGGTTGAGGAAGGGAAATAGCATGTATGTCATAAGGTGCATTTATATTGGTAAACCTGCACTTGCTTGTGACATCTTCCATCTGTCTAAAACAAACAAGGCTCCTCTCTGACGTGGTTACCACTTCCAGGTTTAGAACAGGCTTTACAGTAATGAGATGAGACCTGGTTGCATGGACTGTTCTACACATCACATTGAAGGACATTGACCTGTTGGTTTGGGTGCAGAGGACGGGGATGGGGAAGCTCACCTATGAGGAAAGGCTGAGAGAATTGGGTTTGTTCAGCCTGGAGAAGAGAAGGCTTCAGGGTGACCAAATTGTAGCCCTCCAGTATCTGAAGGGAGCCTACAAGAAAGATGGAGAGGGACTTTTTGCAAGGACATGTAGTGACAGGACAAGGGGTGCTTTAAAGTGAAAGAGGGTAGATTTAGATAGATGTTAGAAAAAATTCTTTACTGTGAGGATGGTGAGGCACTGGAACATGTGCCCAGAGAAGCTGTGGATGCCCCATCCCTGGGAGTGCCCGAGGCCAGGCTGGATGGAGCTCTGAGCAACCTGGTGTAGTGAAAGGTGTCCCTGTCCGTGGCAGGAACTGCATGATCTTTAAGGTCCCTTTCAATCCAGGCCCTTCGATGATCCTACAATTCTATGTCACCATCTGTCTCTAGGTGATTTTGCTATTGGATTTTGTTTTCTTTTTCCCTACATTTCACATCCTTGTAGCAAAATGGCCTCAAATGACAATGAAATAACTTCTGTAACTATGAGGTAGCATAGCACAGTGTCAGTCTCAGGATGCTTTGTTTTTTGTAAAAGCAAACCACACCCAAACTGGCACCATCAGTCCAAACTTAGGGTGTGCTGTGGCCTTATTTCAGTTTGCCAGTGCTGATAGACAATGCATTTGCCATTTGTAGTCAGTTAAACTACTCAGGGCCAGGCTGTTGCCCCTCTTGTGCTTTAAGTTATGCCAGTGGAGTTTAAAAGCCACATTTATGACAAAATAGCTTAAACCAGTGCTGTTGTGGTGATTCACATTATAAATCTGCTGCCTCTGAAACTTAGTGGTTAGTACCCTCACCTGAGGCAAAAAAAGGGAAACCTGTCACCTGCTACCATGGCTGCTTAAGGCAAAGAGTTTAACTTAAAGCAGGAATAAAAGCAAAACACATTTGTAGTAATGTCTCCCAGGAGCTGTGTCTGCACCTATTGAGGCTCAAGGGCTGCTGCTGTCAGGTGGAAACCAAGGAAAGCAGCTGAGACAGAGCTCCCAGGCTGCCTCGTGTCTGCTAGGGGCTGTCAGACTGCTTTAGCTCTGTTAGTAACACATTATAGTTTAAAGCTTCTAGCTTGTGCCTTTTAAATGTCATATCTGAAATCCTCTGCCCACTCACTGGAAGCAATCTCAGTGGCTTCAATAGACAATAGTGATGCCAAATTTTGAGGTGACCATATGTTGTCTCTGTATCTGCACTTCTGTTTTTGCTGCTGTTTGTCAGTGCCTGTACACAGATATGAGGGGCAGCACCTGACTGCAGTGTTTCTCAAGGACACATGAAAACAGTTAAATCCTTCTCAAAAATTATTTACCCTTTTGCCCAAGAGGATGCAAGAATTGCAGACAAGGTAAATCCATAGAAATGCAGGTTAATACCCAGTTGCTAAAAATGTGACTAGCTTCAGTGAATATGACTAGCATCAGTCAAAATGTGGTGTGGATGGCAGAGCTGTGTGCAGGCTGTATCTGATGGATGTGAACCACACTGTGCAGGGCAGGAGGAGGACATGGGAGTGAATCCAAAGGAAGCCTCTTGATGTTGCTCACAAACGTGGTATGTGTCCTGGATGGTGTCTGCCTTCACATTCTTCTTCCATCTCTTTTCCATGAGAGGATAAACTGTTTTGAGCAGCACAAAAGACACTGTGGTCCTGTGGTGGGTTTGAAGAGACAGCTCAAGGAGAGATGTTTTCAGCTGTCCCATCCCAGTGGTAACTTCCCTGAAATGTGACTGAATGATGGTCCAGTCTGCTTCATCCACTCCAAAATTAATGAATGGTGAAGGAGCACTGCAACCAGCAAAACAAATAAAACACAGAAGGAAACCCAAGAATACCTTAAATTTGGTTCCATTTTTTCCTCTTACTAAGTTGAACCATTCTTAGCACATAAATATGCATGTGCCCTTGCATTTAGAACTCAAATTTATCTGTGGTTGTGACCATGGATTTCCAAGAACACAGAAAAGCAACATGGTACAAATGGTACCAAACAATGTATGAGAAGCAACCCCCAAAAGAGAAGTGTCAGCACCAATATGGCCTAATTCCTTTGTTTCCTGTAAGAAATCTGTAAAAGCCAGTGATAGTTAGGAAGCTGATTGGATCTCATATGCCTTCAGGATAAACCTGAGGCTACTGATGACTTGATTGAATAGGCCCATCACTGTACATCAGTGGTATTTGGAGAATTTATTTTGCTTTTGCCTTTTAAGTCACTTAAATGGCTTAAGCTAAGTTGTTTCTCTGATGCCTTCTGTAGACAGTGAGGAGCCTGAGAATCTTTGGAAAACCTTCCAGCCCTGTCCTTCATTCTGCTTTTCTGCACATGCATCTAATGGCCTTATCCCCTGATAGAACAGGTAGTTTGTGGATGAGCCTTGTAGTTATTTCCTATTTAACTCTGGGAAACCTTTTGAGAGATAAGGAGATATGGAGAACACAAGAGTGAGCTATTACATGTGTATATGTGATAATTTTAAAAATCCAGCTGTATAGTATATAAAATATATTAAAAGTATATTAAAAGTGTATAAAGCATATAAAGCAAAACTTCCTTCAGAAAGTTCAGTGTTCCTTGTTCCCTTAATGAGAAGTGTCCACTTTGCCTTTTCTGTCAACTCTTCATTGAAAGCTCCCAAGCAAAAACCAGAAGCATGGCATTTCCGCTCATATGCACAGAGAGCAGTGAGAGCCTCCAGGCCTGCTGAGAGAACCTAGGGTGCCTGGACCTGAGCCCTTACTTCAGCAGAAAAAAAGGAGATCAAGGGGAGGCTGAGGAATCCTGTCATGGAGTAAATAAGAACTCAACACTTTGTCTGCACAATGCTAAACATAAGAGAAGTTTTCTGTAGTTCACTGATGCATTCAGACTTTGAGGATAGGCAATAATTTGGTCTAATAACCTTCAGAACAGAAGTATAGCAGCTATTTCAGGTTGAGAATATTAGCCTGCTGTTGGTTTTGTGTGGTGAAAACAAATAACCATATCCCTAGAGAGGAATCATTGTATTCAGAAGGCATTTATTTTTGCTCTGAGAATCTTTAAACATGCACTGTTTATTTATCTCTTAAACTGCAAGTGCATCTCGCCTTCCCAGCTAAAAATTTTCCACGTGACATTGTCATTTAGCACTTCCAACAATGTTGGTAATACAGTGCATCTGTCTTCAACGGGATTAAAATTTGGTTTTACACCTCAGTCCCCTCTTAAATCTTTAACAATAACAAAATCAAAAACTCTGTGCAGAATACAAATGTATTTATGTTTTCTAAACATTTGGGATGTTTCATGACTCCCTAAAAATCCAGCACGAAAGCAAGAACCTTGTCAAGAGATAATAAAGCACCCATCTTGAATTAATTCTGATCTAATCAAATCTAATTTGATCTGATCTAATCTAATCTCATGTCTGTCCAGCCAGTAGGACTTTGTTATCTGCAGACATGATGCCCATACAATGGATTGGGAAGTTACCCCCTGCTTTAGACATGGAGATTTTAATAGCTGGGCTGGTTAGTCCTCAAGTTGATCTGGTTTCATGGGATTATGCCCTGGAAAGGGAGGCAGATTGCTCTAGCACTGGTATGAAGTGTTTTCATCATGTCTAGAAGCAGCAGGTGTGGTTCTTTTAGGTGATCTGCTCCTCTGCAGACAGTGAGAGTAATTTTGACAGTAACAGCTAGTCTGATCTAAGGAAAATAGCAAGGGGAGCCAATTTGTGTTACTAGCTCAAGTGATAGTTGGAAAAAAGGGATAACCTTTCAGAAACATCGATTTTTTAATATTATTTTCTTTAAAATCTATTATTTCCAGCTGTCTTAATTGTTCTAGTAAAAATCATTATTTACCCCTGGAGAGCTTTCCTTGCTGTTGTATTTTTCTGTAGTTTTTCCAGTTCCTCATCTCTAAAGAGCTGACAAGTCCCTGAGAGATATGTCAAGTCACTGGGGGGACATGAGAGACCTGCAGGGACACCTAGTGCAAATCTTCTTCTTCTTCTAGTGCAAATCTTCATGCTGGAAGTGGGCAGGTTCTGGTTAAATACTGTGTGGACATCATGATGACTACACCACACATATGCTGCAAAGCTGCAGGAGGCATCCAGAGGACCTGCATTTCCTACTCATCTTCCACTTTGCTGTGGAAAAGAACAGAAAGGGGATTCTTTATCCCAGATTTTACCTGACTCATAGCCAAGGATATGTGTAAAAGCTCTGCTGAGCTGTTCTTCATGAAGGCTGTTTGCTGATCCGAACCTATGGAGTCCCGATCCTTCTGTGCAATAACGTAAGCAAAGATCTTCAGCACGTGCTGCAGTCTGTGCAGACGCCTTGTCTGCGTCCATCTGAGTCAAAAAACAGTGGCAGGGAAAATCCCTGGGACGGGAACTCGGTCATCTGTGCTGCTACCTGGTCCAAGCAGGCAGCAGCCCTCCCAGCAGGTCGCAGGCAGTGCTTGGGAGCCAGCACGGGCCATTCCCAGGGACCAGACCGGAGGCAGGTTTTGGACAAGGAGAGCAGCCGGTAGCATAGACACAGGCCATACTGTGCTGGCTGCCCTCAGTGGCCAAAAGCAGTCCCTGGCAGGTTGAATTTAAAGCTGTATAGGTGCAGGTTTAATTTAAATCTGTACGGGTACGGCTTTAAAGCTGAAATGTCTTTGGGTGACAGTGGGATGGCAAATAGTGTCCTTGTGCCAAATATTGATGGGTGTTTAATATACACTTTGGGCACATGCTGTGACTGGGGAAGATTGCCTACTGATGTTGTGTGAGTGCTCCTGATTCCTGCAGTGCTGTGGTGCGGGATGAGCACGACAGAGGAGAATCACAAGTGTAAAGTGCTTTAAAGATCACACTCCAGCAACTCCTACCAGAAAAATACTCTTGATTTGAAGTGTGATTTTTTTAAACAGCAGTTCTATTCTACCAAGAGCCTTTTGTGGATGCAGTTACACTAAGGAAAAAGTAAAAGCGGCGACCAGTACAGCTTCTTTAGTTTGGGGTGTCCCTGTGAGCTTTTGTGGATGCAGTTACACTAAGGAGAAAGTAAAAGCAATGACCAGTACAGCTTCTTTACTTTGGGGTGTCCCTGTGAGCTGCACTGTCAGAAGTCTGGTGCTGTAGGCAGAAGCAGTTCCATGGGTGGAGGGCATAGGGACTGCTACCTGGTCTTCTTCTTCTAGTGCAAATTTATCCACCCTTTGCAGCACTACTGAATTTTTTGTTATAAGCCATTTTTGCATCAGTTCCCATGGGTAGTTGTGAAGAGTTGTCTGTTCCCAAACTGGTGTCAATTCCAGTGACCCTTCATGCCAACAGCAGTGATGGGTATGGTCTGATTACCTGAGGTGCTGAGGACTGCCTCCTGCCTCTCCATACCTTATCTCATGACCATTGCCACTTGGCCCCTTGGTGCTATCCCTCTTCCCTGGTGGACAGGATCAAATCCCTCACTAAGCCTGCCCCAGGGGGTCAGTCTCTCTGAGTTTGCATTGCAGCAGAATTACATTACTTGATTTTTCACTCTAAACTCAGGAATAGTAATTATTCTGAAATCAGCCTGGAGTGAAAACAGAAGTAAACCAAGTTTAGAATGCTTACTAAAGAGAATTTAAGGCAGGCAGCTTAGAAGTCTCAATAAGATGCCTAACGTCAAGTAGATGAATCCCTCTCTTTCTCCAAGAAAATCCTGTGTGCTGTGGAAGAACTTCTGGAAATGCACTATATGTAGTATAAGAAAAGAAAAAGGCAGATCTGAAGTGACACAATGACTGACTGGTACCATATTCTATTCTGGATTGCATAGGGTTTACTGTGCAAGCATCATCCATCTGCACACATGTACACACCCTTGTGCCTCTGGTATTAGCAGCAGAAATTCACATGCACACACATATTTCTGGTACGAAGCACATGGGGCTTAAGAGGAAAACTTGTCTGTAAGCAAATTGGGCGGTGTTTGGATTGCACATTAACAGTGCTGTAGGGCCATCAGTAGATAGGTGGTCCCAGGAAGAAAAATAACATATCCATTATATTTCCTGTTTCTGAAAGGAGGAACTGATACCCCAGTGCCAGCACACCACTGCCCCAAGCTGGCAAATGTCTCTGCCTGTGCAGGAGATAGGGCACAGCAGGGAACTGCAACACTGGCACTTAGTGGATTGCATGTCAGCCTCCTCTCAGTGGGCTCTGCAAGCCCATCAAGGGCACATATAGAAGAGAGGGGATTTGCCACATACTGAGAGGTTGTGGGAGCAAAATGCAGCTACATGAATGCTTTTTTCCTCTGCAATAGACATGGTGTTTGAAAAGAGTCACTGGAGCAAAGGGAACCATTACCTAACCCCTGTAAAGTATTCACCCTGCAGTATAACAAAAGTTTTCAAAGACTAGTTGAAGTGATATGGGCAGAATTCTTTTCTTCTACATGCTTTCTGTATAAGAGATGAAAGATTGGTCTGTGTTTGCTCTCAGGTCAGGACTCCACTATACCAGCAGACTGGCAGATTCCCAACAGAAAGATACTCCCCACTTTGGAGAACCTGTGATCTGAAAGTCAGGCAAGAAGCTCTGAACAGAGACACGGGTCTGTACAACAGTCAGAAACAGTGGGATGCTTCTGCTTGGTGCTCCCTCAACAGACCTACTGAAGAAGTATGGATTGGGAATCATACTGTTGCTTTTTGATGTAGTTTTGTGGAAATGCATCTCAGCAAAGCACAGAGTTAAGAATGATAAGGGTGAGTGGAGAGAAATAATTAACCTGGTCACACTTGTGTGGGATGCAAGGGATGAAAAGGTTACAAGCTCCAGGGCAGGTGATGACATGTCTGTTGTGGGGTGGTCTCGAAGTTGGGCTGGGTTTGTTTCTAGCATTTAATGTGGCTTCAGTGTATCCTTGAGCTGGTGAGGGAAGATGGCTCTTGAATAAGATCTATGGCCTTTGACATCAAGGCCTGGCCACAAAACCTGGCAATGAAACAGCAAATTAGAGAAGGCACAGCTACCACCCTAGTCCAAAGAAGGCTGCTTGGCTGCAAGCAGGTCATGCAGAGAGCTGAACGAGCTGCACAAGCCTCTGCGTGGCAGGACTGCAGCGCTGTAAGTACAGTGAGCTGTGCTTGCTCTCACTTTTCCTGGCCATAAACACCTAAGGTCTGATTCTTCTGGCTCTGCACTCTGCATAGTCATTAACACTGCTTTGAAGAGTTGGGTTAGTGGGTGTAAAATGCTACCATTTAGTAAGGCATCATTTTAACACCACTTCACAGCACTGTAAAATGAGAATCTAGGCTATGGGGCAGGGGAAAACCTGAGCCCCAAGTATTCACCTCATTAGAGAATCCTTTGCTGTGTGGATGGGAAATAACAAGGGCAATTCCATCTGTTCTGAAATTACACAGGCTGCCTGAGTTTGGTCTGATTTTAATAGAAGACCAGAGCAATAGAATAGAAAATGTATTAAATTAATATGCAGTGTTAGTGAACTTGGAGCAGGGACTGAATTTTGCTTCCTATTTTCCTGCTTTTATGTGAAACTTCAAGCAACACCTTCTCTACTGCATTTAAAATAATTTCTATAAATATATAATAGATGCACGGACAAACACGTGTATGTAGGTAGTGTAAATACATTTTTGGAGATGATACTATTCTCAATATGTTTTCCAGGGAAATTCTATTTGAAAAAAAGTATTTTGCCCTTTCATGTGGATTCTCAATTCTGCGTGCGTCTTGCCTGTGTAAGGTAAGTATTTAATTTTTTTTTCTTAGTTTAGTTGGGGTGCTTCTTGTTCTTGTTTTGTTTTTTTTTGGTTTTTTTTTAAGGTTTTCTTTGCCATAGGCCCTGAAAACAATAATAAAAAAATATTGTGGCAGTTGCTTCCTTGTGGCTTGCCAAAGGGGTGTTAAGAAATTTTTCTGGTTGTTCTGTATGTGTGAGCTGCAAAGAGGTGATAAATTGCTGAAGGAAATTAAAGCAGAGGGTGGGGGGTTGAAGCTCAAGTTTTGTACTCTTCCGATTTGGGCAGTCTGAATTATAAACTGCTGGTTTTGTTAGAAATCAAAAGTTAAATTGCTCTAAACCCAGGGGTGTTGCAAAGACAGATTAATAGATTAAAAACATCATGCAGCCTCTGGTGCTTCCTGTGCTTGGTTTACTCAGGTGCTGGATAAAGAAACCACAGTACATCAGAGAGGAGTAGCTGAAGTGTGATACTTTGGACAAGCAGTCATTCCTAATCCTGGCGATTCCCAGAGCAGGGCTCTGCCCTCCCCTTGCTGCCATGTGGAGGTGCCCAGTCCACGTGCCCATCCCGTCAGATGCCAGCTCCTCCTGTGCCACTGCCTCACTGACAGCAAAGGAGGTTGGCTGTCAGCTCAAAATTTGTTTCTTGGATTCTTTCAGGGCCATTTAGCCACTGCTGCCTCTCAGTGAACGATGCCTTGCTGTGAGTGGGGAAGTTGTGGCTGCCAGTTGTGGCTGCTAGCTGGTCACAGCTCAGCTGTTTTGCTTTGCCCCTACAATGGCCTCCACATGCCCACCCTTTCCAAAACAAAAATGTTTTTCATTTATGCATTCAGCTGTGGTGCTGGCATGAGTCCATGTGAGGAGGTTTTCTTACCTTCCCTTTGTACCCCAAGTTCAAGCTTGTTGCAGTTTTACCTTCAGCATCATCAGCTGAACACCAGTAATGCTGGCTCTTAGCTAGAGCTTTGGGTCCAAACATTTTGCAATGTTCCGTGAAGGAAGGGAAGTTTTATGGACTCTGGGTTGCAGATGGGAACACCAAGGCATGGGGCTGTGGCAGGCTGCTGCATTATTCAGCAACAGGCAAGGAAGCCTGGGCAGGCTGGATGATGGCTCAGAGCAGCGTGCAGCTTCACTGCTAGCCAGGACCTTTGGCCACAGCTGCACCATCTTGCCTCAGACCTGCCTGAAACTCGCTTCAGCCCCAGCTCTGACACAGCCTGAGAGCTGCCCACAGCTCTGTGGGGCTGCAGAGGCTGCTGTCCTGCTCTGCTGCTCTGGCTGCCTCCTTGGCCACCGCAGCGCTAGGTTGAGGCCGATATTTGCAGCCACACTTCACACACCATCCCCTTTCTGCAAGCTGATTTTCTCCTTCCTCAGAGGCTGTAACTTGGGAGCTGGTGAGATGTGAGTCAGCATCTGCTGCCTGCTTTTGGGGTGAGAGCAGAAAGGCAGGGGCAGTAACACCTACAACACCCAGTGTGCCTCAGATGTCTGTAATTCCCAGAGGTCCAGCTTACACATGTTTTCTTGGACTAGCTGCAATGGTGAGGACCCAAGAGGAGAGTGGGATGTACCTGTTGAGATCAGCTGGAAGTAGTGATGCACAGGGCAGGGGCTTCCCAAGCTGACAGACTGGAGCTGCAGTGTTGATGTCCCAAGTCTGCCACTTCCTTGTGACACTGTCACCGCTTGAAAGAACCATACTTTTTGTTCATTTGTAAGGCTGTGAAAATGCATACGTGCACAAACACATATCTGGGATGAGGCTGAAGTGAGATATCAGTGCTCAGGTTCCTACAGATGTGTGTGAGGCTCAGGCACTGCCTTACTTGTGTGCAGCCTGACATGGTGTATGGCAGCACTGCCCACCAAATGCTGCTGGGCAAAGGGTCTCAGCCACTTTGGGCAAGCTTCAGCGTATGCAAAAGGATGTATCAGCTGGCTGCAGAGAAGGTGCATGGAAAGAGGAAAGGGTTGAGTCTGTCCTTTGCCTCTTGTATGCCTCGGCCCCATGAAACACCCCGCAGTGCTGCCGCCTGCTGAGGAGTGGGCTGAAGGCGCTGGGTAGCAGACTGTGATATCCAGCAGGTCAGAGTTTAGGCTCCAATGCAGAAGGAGGAATTTCCTCCTTTCCTCCAGGGAAAAGGAGTTAAAAGTGGAGGATTCTCCCTTTAACCTATTTGCTCCAAATAAATATTGCCATTTGACAAAGAAAGGGAATCTTTAAGGCAAGCTTGCAAAGCCCTTCAAAGCAGCAATGGCAAAACATTAAAACTGAAAGCAACAGTATATTGCCCTCAAATTGCATCCTTTGGCATTCACTTCTGAGCTATGGGACCCTGCAAAACACCAGCTGCTTGTGGGGAACCTGGTGGGACAGGGTGGTGATTTCTGTGAACAAGATGGTGGCATCCTGCTACATCTGCTGCACTAGCACTGGACACAATCATGGACAGTTTTCAAGGGTCTGGGAAGACATGTCCTGCTGTGGAACATGATAAAAAGAGAAGTGAAAAAACATGATGATGTCCAACTGGATGGTGTGGGTCATTCAGTGAGAGTTGTAAGTACATGTGTGACCAGTCTACTGGCAAGCCAGAGCTTACATCTTGCCCACAGTGTGATTTATCTTACAGTTTCAAGAAGTAAACCAATATAACCAAAATTATGTTTTTCCTTCACAGATAGAAGAAGGGAAGCTTTTTTTTTTCAATAATGTGTCAAGAATATTGCCCTCTGCCCCTGCACAATGCAGTGTAAACTTGCTTGTAATTTGTGCTGGAGGGGGGGAAGTCAGCTCCCTGTCTGTGTTTCATTGTAACCTTACACTTAAAGTCCTTTCCTGGCATTGATCCCAGCTTTGATATGCATTAGTAAACAGTCATGACACCGACATTAATCCAGAGTGAGCTTATAGTCATTTGCTGTATTAGACACTAAAAACCAGTCACGAGGCCATGATTTGATAGTGTTATCTCAACACCTTGTGTAGAGATGCAAGGCTGACTTGGTGACATATCATCCTTGACACATGACACATAGAGACTATGCTTCAATCAACACGCCATGCCTCTGGGCAGTGTGGTGTTACAGCCTCTGCAGGGGAATGCCACTGCCTGGAAACAGCCTCTCCTGCAACTAGTGGTGATGGCAGGGCTGCAGAGACTGGCAAGCAAGAAACCCAGCCTGGTACTCGAAAATCAAATCCACCAAAATTTAACAAGTCTCTTGCATGTTAATGATGTTTTGTTATTTGCAGACATGTCTAAGCAAGAACCTGCTTTTCTTATACTTACTTATTCTGCAAATAAATTCAGCAGTAATGATCTTAGTAGCTCAGTTGGCCCTAGATTTAGCCATAAACACATCATAATTTGTATAATTTCGTTTAAATTCTGCCCTAAATAATTCTGTTTATTTAAATTCTAGTCATCCTTGAGCATGGTGTGCCCGTGTGATGCACCTGAAAATACAGGATGGTCATGAGCAATGGGTTGCAAATGGAGTTGCATCACCAGTGGGGAAATGTGGTGGCCAATAAAATTTTCCAGGTATGAAAAGGAAATAGAGTATTATCATTTGTTTAGAAGTGTAGTCAGGATGTGTTTTCTTAAACATAACAGTCTGGTTTTGCTGTGAGCAGGATCTGGCCTTAGCTGTCCATGGGCAAAGAAACAGCAGTTTTCATCGCTGCCCCACACTCTGGTCTGTCTTCCAAGAGGGAGAAGAGGTTGTGACAAACCTTTCCTGGTGGTAAGTGCAACTGGTTGTGATGTGACAGCTGGCAGAAAATACAGGTGAGAGTGCTTCTTTACACAAACCAGAGTTCACACCCAAGCCCCTTCTCAATCCTGTGTTTTAGTGATGTGGATGTGCCTGTGCCTGCTGTATGATGTGAGTGCTGACTTTTGAGTCTGCTAGTGGTAACGAAGGGTTACAGAAATGCTGAAACTCAAAAATACAAACATAAATACCAGGCCTCCAGCCCATCCACTGGGCATTTCTAATTGTCAGGTGAATGGATGAGAAGTGTTGTGATAAATGTCATGTATCTTTTGGGTTGTTACACAAAGGTGATAAGGAAAAAGGCAAGACACAGAAAGGAGAAAGCTAGGGCTGTCTGTCTCTACTTGGGAAATAACAAGCCCTTCATTAGAAATGCCTTTTAAAATGTTATCTGGAATTTATAAGATGGCAGGGTTAGTCCTGAAAAGACTGAGTTTTGAAGCATCACTGGTGAATATTATGTTGCTGCCAGGGCTTTGCACACACCGACACTCAGGCTCAGTGGCAGACAGGCAAAAGCACAGGTAAAAGCTGGACAGAAGAGAAAGTGCTCCCATGCTCAGCCCATGCCAGTTGCTGCTGTCAGAATGGCTTTCTGTCCTTGCAGGCAGCTGTGGGCTTCAGATCAGGGTCCCTGATGTTTAATTGCCAAAATGAAAACCATATATGTATGTAAATACTGGATTACTCAGAATACCATTGCCAAGGGGCCAGAATACTAACATAAGGTGGGATTGATGGCAGTTTAATTTTCCACGTTGCACACTGTGGTGGCAAAGGCTTGCGTACAATTCCCATCTCTCCTAATGCCTCCATATACAGACATGAAACAATAAACCTTCTAAATGGCCCAAGAAGGACTTGCAGGAGCTAATAAATCAAGGATTTGCAGTGCATTATTCAGGCAATAGAGTCTGCATTATCAGCATTGATCCTGCTAGGAGAGTTATATTAGGACTTCGGTCCTATCTCATTACTTACTTTCATAAGAAAACTTGCATACTTTATGTTATTTTTCTACCTTTATGGCTATTCTCTTATGGCCATTTCAAGGGAGGCTCTTCTAATGCCTCCTTTAATGTCTCTTGCCAACTCAGGGTGGCAAAAATGACCCCATGGCATGTCATTAGTTCTGGCTATAGCTTGGTGTGTGTGTGTGTGCGCAGGCTTTGATTAGGTACAGAGACTGCTAAATGACAACAATTTTGCAAGCACTGTGCTACTGTGTAGATGATGTGGGAGTTACTGTGGGTTATTGCTGAAATTTGCGGTGTCATGGGTAGTATGTAGGCATTCTTCAAAGCCTGATGTACTCAGGAAAGTTTCAATGGTTTAACTTAAAACAAGTTTCACGCTGGGGAAAACTGTGCAAGTACTTGGTTTCAGTTTAAACACAATTTATTTTAATGTCACCTCTTGGGGGAAGGCTATTTTTTCTTTTTGTACCAAAATAAGTGGAAGGAAATGAAAGGTGTGTGCCTACAAGCAAGGTGCTGGATGCCCTGGCACAGGTGTTGAGGCCCTCGATTTACATAGAGACATTGTTTTTCTCGAAAACCTGTCAGTCAGTGTGGTCAGAGAGGAGTGCCAGACACATCCAGACACATTCTAACATCACAGTGTGAAGGATTTGTCTTCCGGAGCCAGAGCTGAGGCCATTGAGAAAGGAAGAGCCAAGAACAGAGCAGTTCCCTTAGCTGCACCTAATTCTGAGGATGTGCAAAAGACACAGGTCAAAGTCTTTGGACAGTCTTTGGTCAAGACTCTGACTGTCTTCCAGCTTGGGCACCTTAAATCAAACCTTCTCCTTTTTGTGTCCAAACTGTTTGTCTTCCCTTTGCATAGCTCTCAGCCATGAAGCTTTGACTCAGCAATACAATATTGCCAGGCTGCTGCTGCTGTGGCAAGAATGAACCACACTAAAAGGATGGACATATTTGTGAAGAAAGCCTCAAGTACTTCCCACCTAGGTGATGGTTTATTCCCATGTCCAGTATTGTCTTAGCTGTAGTTTCAACACTTCCCACTTAAGAAGATAAATTAATGGATGTGCAAAACATCACACAGTGAGTTAAGGACTTCCACCCAATCAGAGGCTTGTCCCTCTAAACTTTGACCTTGTGTTCAAGCCAGTGTCTTTGTAATATGTACTTTAAAAATATATGGGTTAGCATCTTGCATATTTATTAATATTTTGAGAGTCATTCTACAACAATAATTACTTTTCAGTGAGGTCCTAGACATATGAAAGATTTCTGAAAAAGCAACACTTTTCACTGATGGCAAGTTTTAAAAAATAAAGCTAACTTATTACTTGAAGGAGAGAAAAGGCCATGAAACAGGTATTTTTACTCAGGAAAAGAGAAAATTTTTAGCTTTTAAATGTGCAGAGACACTAAATCAACTATCACAAATGTGTGCTGGTGATGCAGCCAACAACACTTAATTATCAGTTCTACAGGAAAATTAGGTGAGAAAATTACTTGTCTTTTTATATTTATTTTATTTATAAAAGAATCCAAAGACAATGACAATTCTCTCACTACAGCATGTTAGACAAAGATGGCTTGTCTGTCTTCTTCTTCTCCCTTGGTGATGCAGATTGATAAATCCCTGCAGTGTACACAATTTAATTTGTGTTACTCTTTTTCAAAGTTGGGGTTTTTTTCTGCAGTGTTGAAGGAAGCTGTTTCAGAAGAGGTGAAGCGGGCTTATCTTTTAAGAGTTTTAGATTAGAAATATTTGAGATATGGAGACAAGAACCCTATTTGGTCTGATACATAGACCTTCTTTGCAATGTGTGTAATTGTTGGTTTATTGCTGCATTCCATTTGTCTTCAGCTGGCAGGTTTCTTCCACCTTGGATCCACTAACCATAAGAAAGCTAATTATGTACAGATCATGTATAGGTGATAAGCAAAGTCTGCTGTTGTATAAATTCCTTTGTACTGGAAAATCAGTAAGAAATTTGAAAATTCTGGCTATCTGTATCACTTTCTGAGATGCAGGTAAGGCATAGCAAGGTAATCTGTAGATTAAAAAGCCAGGGAGCTGACTGACTTTAAAATTAAAGTTACATTAATCTGTGTTAAAAGTGGTCTATGATGGTCATCCCTTCCCTTGGCATGTTGAATGCAAGTGCATCTCAGGATATGAATTCTTCTCAAGATGAGCTAAGGGAAGGTGGAAAAGCAGGAAGGCAAATAATTTTCTTATTAGGGTAAAAAATAAATCATCAGGAACTAGACTGGTTTGGATTTTGTCTCTGGTGCCCATCTGTCACCAGGACCCAGTGTACCTGCTACATATGAACGTGGCAAGAGAAATCCTGGCTCAAAAAATCTTACCACATATGTATGATGGAAGATGAAAGAAAAGAGAAGGGTGGTCTTGAGAGGGGACAGTCACCTGTGTCTCAGCAGTCAGCAAGTTTCCATCAAGTATATCATCCTACACCAGCAGCAACTGCCTGTTCACCAGTGGGAAGAGGAGAGTGCCCCTGGGAGAGTGTGGCATTTCAAGACAAAAGATCATAGGCAGTGTCCTTTCAGCAGTGGGTTTAGTTTTCCCTTCAGTTAAATAGAAATAGGTAGTGATCACATATTTTCCTGATCATTGTTTAATAAACATGCAAGCAAGGGTCTAAGTTGGCTGTTGACATTGCTACCAGTTCTGGTTATAGTGTGCCCAGCCAATTTCTGTGTTTTCTAGGGTACATGCCACTGGAGCCAAGGAAAACATGTTGTCCTGGGACTCAGGTCTAGCAGTGTCTAATAAAAGGCCTGATGAAGAAAAATTTCTGCAAGGTTTATTTTCCCCTGGGAAATTAAGCATTGTATACCATAAAGTGCCTGGCATATGGCTGCCTATGCATGGGAGCGTTGAGTCCAATCCCTGACTCAGCAAAGTACTGCAAGCAGTGTTTAGTTGCTAAAAACAGGACTTAGGCACAGGTCTAAAGCTGGGCACATGCTCAGCCAAATAAAATTCATTTCACTTGTGCACAGAAAAGTTAGAACACTGACAATTGTATTGTTGTGTTTTTTTTTCTTATGTAAGCGGTGGATCAAAAAATGGTAATGAGCCTATTTTCCAGATTAATTCAATTTATTTTAGATGTGTGTTACTTTATCTCTTCACCTTGCAGATATTACTTGCAGAAACACAAGGTATGCAAAAATTGATTTACAAGATCAAGTGCACAATCCACATAGTGAAATAGGTCTTCTGGCTGTTATCTTTATTTTTGTATTGTATCACCCTGTTCTGGCTGCAGGAGACAATAGCCATATACTTTGCAGTGGATAGTTAATGAACTGACAAACAATCAGCCTGATTTCTTTTCTTGGCTAATCATTTACAGATTTGTTAATGCTCTAATGTCAAAGTGTTTCTATCCTGGTGTGTCTCACTGTCTAGGAAAGAACAGTGCTCCTTCTGCCTGCCACCACATAAATGTCCAATTCTTCTTTTTAATGCTAATGGTAGGTTCTACCAGAGAACCCTACAACATTTTAACTCTTAAAAATCTAGTCTCCTTGATGGTTTTAGGCTATTTGCTTCTTAATTACTTTGCAAATTTCTTTGCTCTTGCATTTAAAAAAAATATCTGGGATGTTATTTTTTTTCTAAACGGTACTACTTTGAAACCAGATAAGTGCTTGTGGGTGTCATTCTATGCTTTCAGACATCACCAGCTTTCTTTTGGAGGTTTAGAAATTGGTATGCAAATACCCAACACCCTTTTGCATCAACCTTATTAGAGCCAATAAACATTTCACTTTAAACATCAATGTTCCCAAATGGGAGGGTTGAAGATCCAGCCTGTTTATCTCTTTTCAAACAGGTGACTCCTTATTACCCTCTGAAAAACTGGAACACAAAGCAGTCTCTCATCTGTAGCTATTACAGCCTGTGATGCAGTGTAGTCAGGGTTTATTTTCTCTCTTCCTTTGGTGGCCACTTAGCCATCAAATTCACACACATGCTCTTAAATATTCATGCAATCACACTAGTGTCTTAATATTTGCACTAATTCCATTTCTCTCCACTTTGCATTCAGTATAGAAAATTCTTCAGACCCTTCACAGTGAACGTGGGGGACAAAGCAGCAGTGGCAGCTGGACAGACACCCCATCCATACACAGCTCCACTGCAGCTGAGTCCTGCAGCAGGAGCTGTTACAGGGTGTTTGTGGGCAGGAAAACGCGGGTGCAGTGGGGCTGAATGAAGAACACACCGCAAGGAAGAGCAAAGGCACATAGTGCTAGAACTGAAACAGAAAATTGAGAGTTTGTGCTAAGCTTAAAAAGCAAAAATTTCTCTCTGCATCCAAGAAAGAAGCATGGCTTGGTGGGAAGAGCAGGCAGCAGTCAGGACAAAGGTGCTGTTTCAGATTTTTTTACTGGCTGTGGTAAGACTTTTTTGATGGCCCCATTTCCTATCTTTAACATGAGAGTTTTACTTGCTAAAATGGCAAGAACCAGTGGCTCTGCAGGAGATTTGGCTGACAGGCACAGAAAACTGCTAGGGATCTCTTCTGTAACTCATTACACATTGTAACTACACTTCTTCAAAGTCTCTCAAATAAAGAATTAAATGCCTGAATTAAAAAAAAAAAAGTATCAAATTTGAAGTTCATTTTTAATATGACAGCCTTTGAAAACATTGGGACCTACCCCAGCATTTGTTGCTCTTCCAGAATTACTTTTCTTGCCAAAATAACATATGCAAGAAGTGTAAGTAGGAAGGATAGAGGAGACTCTGCCCCTTCTCCTCCCTCACACTTGGAGCCAACAGCTGAGATTCAAATGCAAATGCCAGTATTCTCTAACTCTCCAGGAACTTTTAAGTCTTGGTGTCTTACACCTATGTGACAACTTAGGCTAAATTAAAAATCAAAGAGATTTCCCCTGGAGTAAGGTACTGCTTGTTATGAGTGAGGATATCATAATTGGAGCTGCCAGGAGGTTTATGAACTCCACTTGCTGAAGGAGGCTTCGGGACTCTGAAGCACCGAAGTCTGTATTTTCTGTCTGGAGTCATCCCAGCTGCTGCCCTCCCTGAGCCAGATGTGTAAAACCAACAAACCTGCTGCAGATCCCATTTAAATGCTAATAATGTGTCTCTCTTCTCTGTGAACTTGGTAGATCAGGGGGATGAGATTGTGCCCCTGCTCTCATCCTGCTGCTGTGGTGGCTCCTAGGTAAAAGGAGAGGCAGGTCCTGGGTGCAGGTGCCCTTTGCAGGGATGCTGTGCCATCTCCTTGTAATGTCTGGTCCGACTGGAGCTGCCCGATGTTGACAGGTCAAGGTCTCAGCTGTGGCTGCCAGTCTGTGCACTTCAAAGCTCTGATTTTCCCCTGTTTTATCCCAATGTCCCCTAAGCACGTGCCCACCCATTGTAGCTAAGGTGGTAAAGAGGGGGAAAACAGACATTAGGTAGCTTTCTTTAGCAAATATTGGGTGGGACATTCAAAGTCAGTAACTAGAAACACAGAGGGGGTTTAATGGCAGTGGAAATTTTTTCTTTGATCTCTTTCTATCTGCTCTTCATCTTTATCTTTCCTCAATACCTTAAATGACAGGCTCTTCTGGAAGAATACATCATAGCTGAGGATCACGTTCAGGTTTTTTGCTATATGTGAAATTTTGGAATCAATTTTAAACCTTAATTAGGGCATAGAAAATGTACTTTACTTCTACTGGTTTGATTTAGTAAAAGGAATCATGATTGCATGCAACAGACAGGGAGGGAGAGAGGAAAAAAAAACTGATACTGTTTGAAAGGAGAACAGCCATGAAAACTTGATGGGAGAAACTCCAGCAAGTTTGCTAACTTCTGTGAAGCTGTAAAAGTTCAGCTTCACTTGACCTGTGATGCATTGGTATTTCTTCACTACAAAGTGAGGTGGTTGAGGTGGTTGCAGTTCTCTGTGCAGACAGAATGTTTTTTCCAGGTTTCACCACCTTTTAAAATCTACTATTTGACAGGGAAATGGTAATTTTAAATATAGAGAAAGATTGGGGGTTTAGTTTTTTTTCATTTTTCAGGACTCTACAGAAGGAATAAATCTCCAAAGAAGGTTCTAGAGATCAGAGGGATCTAGGACCACTAGATTAATTTGCAAAAACAGAAATGTGATTCTGTATATGATATTTCACAGGCAGAATTTGTCTTGTGTGGCTTTCTCCAGTTTGTAGTCAATGGGAAAACTTCCTGTGGAATCAGTTTGCTATTGACTAACACTGCAACATATTTTTGATAGCAAACAAGTGTCAAGTGCTGGCATTTTGCAGCTGGCATCACTTTCCCCTGGTGCAAAGGACACTAAAGAAGACAATACACAGAGAATCCAGCCTGTGGACACTGAAGATCAGCAAGTATAACCATAACATCTCACTGGAGGTATTTAGCTCTGGCCCATGTTAAAGGCTGACACAGACACCTGATTTAGGAGACTCAAACCTCAGGTAGAAAACTTTTATATAGCAGGCGTGTGTATATATCAGTGATCAGTCCAAACATCTATCTGTCCTCTCCCTGGCATATGCCACACTTTAATCAAGGAATGCTTCCTGGGCTTCCTGCATCGCATGAATGTACTTGGCAGCACCATCTTGGCTGTGTTTTACCTGGGCTGTTCCAGGCCCTTTTCCGTCTCCCCAGCAGCTTTTCTCAGTGCATTATCACCATATTTGCAATTATCACAGTAATCCTTGTCTTTCTGCAAGTAAACAGTGAAGCAGATGAGATTTTTTTTATACAATGTGAAGTATTTTACCGTAAATATTTTTTTCTTCCACTGTCAAATCTTGTGCCTACTTCTTTTCCATCTTCTGTCAAGCTCTCTGCAGTTCCAACTGCAGCACCTCCTCGTTGTTACTCATACAGAAATGCCAGTGAGGGAAGGCTCCATGAACAAACACACACATGCGTCCCCTTTTTTTTCCATGTGGTGATTTCTGTATTAGCAGCTGGTTCCAGATTTTTATCTACTACTTCTAAAATAATTGGAGGAGTTGTATGTCTTAAAGAGAGAAAGGAGTCCTATGTTTTGAAGAGAGAAAGCAAGTTCTAGAAATGTGTGCTTTGTGCAGGAGAAATTACGCTCAGTCTATGCTGCAGGGTTTATTTTTCAGATCTCACAGGAAAAGTATATTGATTCTGGGATTGTCTTATTCCATGATAACCTCTTCATTTAAAAGGACACCATGGGTTGCTTGTTAATTCACTGGCTGAAATTTAAGTAAGTAGAGGCTAATGTCTTTTTACTGGTTTAATTAACAACGATTACTTGTCTAGAGATAAGGTATTTCTAGTCAAAAGCCATCTCCTTCAACTCTAGATCAGCTGAGAATAGTTCAAATTAGTTTTAGGGTAGGGTCAAAGACCAGAATTTTAGGGGTTTGAAGTTTTTTAACTGAGCAGATCAACACATATCTGCCGTATCTGCAGGAGAATACACATCCAAGTGAAAAGGGGGAGGCTGGGATTTCCATCTGCATGGAAGTGGATTGTTTGGGGCCTTTAAACAAATGAGTTAATGAGGTGGCACTGAAGCACACATCTGTCCTCTCTGGGAGATCTGAAGTCCAGCACATGGTCCACTCGGGAGCTCAACTCAGAGGGGACTGTCTGGGCCAATCAAACCTCCAGTGGGCTGCACCACTCGGGGAGGACTCATTTGAAACAGAAAAAAAACTAAAAGTGTAAATCCTCCCTCTGATTGGATTTTTTTATTGTTGTGAACAGAAGCCAGCTCCCAAGGCGCTCCTCCATCCCCAGGACACAGTGAGTGAAAAATGCCCAATGGCATTGCAGTGCAGCCTGCACTGGCTGAAGGCCTCCCATCAGGAAAGGCAGCCTTGCTTGGCATCAGGGCAGCTGAGCTACACAGGGCCAGGGATGGTTTGGATGGATGAAGACTGCATAGCTCCAGGCTTCAGCTGTATCAGCAAGCTCACATGCTGCTGAACTTCTGTAAAAACTAAATCCTATGGCTCTGTCTGATTCTCCCTTGCCTCACAGGGCCTTGCCATCACAGTGAAAGGAGACAGGAACCTTGGCTTCCCAAGATACTACACAGCCTTCACACCCTGCTCTGGTGTTGATCTCAAGGCTCAGGGTCCACAAATATTTGTACCTCCTGCAACAGATGTTTCTGGAAATGTTCCTTCAAGTGGTGATCTTGAACACAAGGCAAAGTTCCTACTGAACTGTATAGATATGAACCAAGCAGAGCAGGGACAAGGACCGTGACTCTTCTATCCTATCCTTGTGCTGATTCTGGTTTGTTGGCTTGCAAAGAGTCCAAAGGGATGGCTGAGAGCTTGCCCTGCTTTTTTGTAAGAATTTAGGTCCAGAGCTTTGAAAGTCATGAGGCACCCAGCTTCTGTCAACTTAGGACTTGGATAAAATAGTTTTTGAAGTTTGGTGCTGGATGACTTTGTAGATTTACATGCTCTGTTATTCTGCTGTCTCCCCATTCTCCTTAGTAGTCCTGCTCGTGGTGTGTTTGCTGCCTCATGAGTCAGGAAAGAGGCTCTGCTACGATTACAGCCCCCTTGTGATGCCAAGGACAAGGCTTGCAGGACCACAGGCCCCTTTCTGTGTCTTGCAGAGGTGAGAGGGGTGCACAGGTGGGTATTGGTAAACTGGAGTCTTCAATGGGCCATCCAGAATTTCAGCTGGCCAGCAACTAGTCTCTAAAGTAGTCCTTGTTTAAGGGAGGAAAAAAAATTTCTGTTTCATTCACGCTGGTGAAGGGATGGGTAGTTCACTCTCAGCTGTTTGAGTCCAGCAAACACAACCACATGAGAGCACAGATTCTGAATTTTTCAATGCAGCATCTTTGTCATGACCATTGTGAATTGTCTGAATCCATCATCCTGAAACCCATTCCTCAGTGTGGCTCTGCTTTGTCTGAGTATGTGTGGCCCCAAGGAGCCACTCTGGGAGTCAAGCATCTAAGGACCTTATAATAATTTCTTATTACACTGTAAGAACTAGAGAAAATGGCACCCCAGATGTTTCCTGGCCTTTTGTCCACCTCTGCTTAGAAAAACACCTGCAAACTTTTGCCTCCTTTCCCCCCAGTCGTATTAGACAAAGCCACAGAGAAATAACCACGAGCAAAAGGGGCAGGATACATTTATGTGGCCACTTCTTCCCCTCACCACAAGCTCAGTCTGTGGAGCAACCTCAGATTGAATTTACTCCCTGAATGCAAACCCTCGGGGTTGTGCTGAGGATGCTGGAGATGCAGTGATCCGTTTTCATGTACAGATCCGAGTTTGTGGACAGAAGGACATTCAACACATTCCTGTAGCAAAAGGAGAGGAGCCCTTTTTCCATCTCTAGTTTCAAATTTGGCTTGACCATTGTGTGATGAAAGCCGGGCCCTGGGCAGGGAAGCGAATACTCTAACAAGTGGCTTGTTAGTGAGGAATGTCCTGCAGTAAGTACGGAGCAGCCTTGTCACTTCTCAGCCAATCCTCCGAGGACAATAAGGAAGGAGGACAAAATGAGTGCAGCCCTCCTGGGCCTCCCCTTAAGAGTTTAAAAGCAAAATATTGATTTTGAGTTACCCTGCTTCAACTCAGCTTCACTCTCCTGATATTTTTATTCCCTTGTAGGTTTCTGACTCCATTCGTTTTTTAAACAAATCACTGGTGAAATTGTGGTGTGTCCATGTAACATTCCTGCACCTAAAAATATGGTCAATTGACACCTTGAAGGTTTCCAGGCAACTCTAACCATTTGTGACATCTTTAGCTGCATCTCCAGTATGTTCAAAACAGATGAAGTGAATGAATTGATTTTAGCTGCATAAAACCCTTGACAAAAATCTCTTTGTGGCCATCCAGTTAGTCTCTTGATGATTTGTAGAGTATTTGCTTATGCCATGAACTTGATCCTTCCCACTTCTCTGCTTGTTTTTCAGCTAGCTCTGCCGTAGGTTCCCTGCTCCTGAATGCACTGCAGCTGCCTTCCCCAGAGCTGGGGTAAGAGCCAGTCAAACAATGCTGGACCTACAGCCCACTGTGTCATCAGCTGAGCGCTGGATATGCCAAATGTACCAGATGAACAGCACTCAATGGTGGCAACCTTGTTAGGTGCTTTAAATTGTTGTCAGACCCAAACTGCCTAATAAAAATCAGCAGATTTGTGTAACTTGATTCAAAATCCCAGCAAAGCCAAAATTATTTTTCAGCTTGCTTAAGGAGATAGTGGATAGAACAACACAGCAAAAACCTTTTCCTTTGTCTCCAGAAAAAAATAAAAACCAAAACATTTGCAAGTGGTGAAACATGCAGTAGGCCAGGAATAAATTAAGTGCAGAATCTCAGCTCCTTTAATCAAATAATTTGACATTTATGTGTGTGGTCAAAAGGAAATTCTTTTGAAGACATATGGTCTTTTCATTGTATGCTATTTTGGATCAAGTTCCATTGTATTAACAAACATACAGATAAATCGTTGATGGGCTTGATTGTTTTGGGTTTTTAAAGGTGCCTCCAACCCTGGGGATTCAGGCTTCTCCAAGTACAATGCAGAGTAACCACCCATGATAAGTAACAACGCACAATAATTGCGGTACTTAACATTTATTGTTTCAGATCCCCCTGACAAAAATGAAGAACGAATCAGTCAGGAACTGGAAACACTGCTGGAAGGGCCAGAGTGCTGATAATAAAACATCTTTCAAGAAATGCAAGATATTACTGATTGACTACAGAAAGACTTATCTGAGTTCAAGAAAACCAGCAATCACTTCTTTTGGCAGTAAGAGTGTGCAGTGAAGTGTGAGCAGGACACCGAGGTCTGGCTTTGGCAAAGCACTGAGTACATCCAGTAGAATTATACCCTTACCTGGTGCCTTTGGCTGGCTAAACTGGTAATCACCTCTGAATGCCTCTAACCTCCCTTCTCTGCAACACAAGCTGTAGGATTTGTTAGTCAGTCCTGCATAAAGCATGGTCTTTCTGCTTGAGCAAGGGCATTTTCTAAAGGAAAATCAGCTCTGGAGGAAGAGTGACAAAGTGCCTGGTAAGCTGATCTTCTAACATTATAAAAAAAGTATTTTTTTTTTAAATCAACAAAGCTGCATCTCTAAAATATGTTTAATCAGAGCAGTTGAGGTGATGCAACTGTCCTGGTCTCTGCTATCGACAGGAAGATGTCCTGTTTCCTTCTGCTCATCCCTTCTCTTCACCTGCCCAGACTGCTTCTCAGACCCTGCTGTGACTCAACTCAGCAAAATGTTAACACAGAGTAAATCACGATTTTCATGTGAATGGCCACAGGAAAATCATATTGAGGATTCTCCATCAGCTGAGTGAATTAAAGGCCACATGAACAACCAGGAGTTCAGTGTGGGAAGGAGTCTTTGAGACAAAAACAGTGAAATGGAGGAGCGGAGTGTAGGAGGAATGGGGTCACCTCTTGAGGGAGAAATTCATCAACTTCAGCTCTTTTGGGGCTTCACTTTTGGGGAAAAAAGGCTACTTGCATAATGTACAACAACATGCTGGAACTTACATGTTCTAGAGGTAGTGATACCATTATGGAAAGGCTACATCCTCTCCCACAGGTCATGCTATCCATAATCCTGTTTCCTGATTGCATGAAAGTAGGCAAGACCTTAGGTTCTGTGCACTGCAGCTCGGACCCGGGTGAGAGCTGCTAGAGTCTTCGCTGTGCCCACAATGACACTGCACTCTTCTCCTGCACTGTGGCTGTCCCATGGCATATGGGGACATGAAGGCTTTGTGACACTGGTGCATGACCATCTGGTCAGCTGAAGGAGCATTTCCAGATGCATTGGGAGTGAGGGGAACACCAGCCATCCATGATTCATTCTGCATTGAAGAGATGAGACTGGATTCCCACTGGCCTGATGGCACCTGCTCAGGCTGGGGACGACCTGGTACCAGTTCCAGTCAGGTAAAAACTTTACCTGAGAACAAGAAATGACACTGCAGCATACAGAATGAAATGTGTGTGGCTGCTGCAGGTGAGGAGAGGCCTTGAAAGCCCATAGTTTTATCTTTCTGCCTGGCCCATCACCCACAGCTTCACCTCTGGCCCAAGGGCTGCAGCATCCTGCCCCCAGTTTCTGGCTGCTCTCTGGTGCGTGTGTGGCTTCACGTGGAGCTGCTCTGAATTGCACTTGTTGGGAGCTGCTACACCAGCCAGTAGCATGCTTGAAAAGCATCATCTGAGATGTCCTGGCTTTTGCAGCATAAGCTTGTTTTAAAAAGCTGTGATCATGTCAGCAAACAGCCCATCACTTCCCCCCAGCCTCCTGCTGAAACTGTGGAGCACCCCATGCTGACCACCCAGCACTAGCAGCAGCATTCCTCCAGCTGCTCACATCCATGCTTCAAGACAGTCCCAGGAAGTCCAGCTCTCCCCTTACCCTTGTGTGGGCAGAGTGAGCATCCACAGCAGCTTAATACATCATCTCAGCTTAATACAGCAGAGCTTGTCAGGTTTGGGAACAGGCATTGGAGTCTGGACCAAGCAGGATGGGAGTGGGGGGTGCTGGGATTTCCTTTCAAGCTGTGCCAATTGACTTCTGAGGCTTTTCCTCCCCTGAGCCAGCCAAAACAAGCTGAGGCAAATGTGCTGAGCAATTGCTGCTTCCTGCCTGCCCCTTGTGCTGGCACCAGGGAGGAGAGGGATGGGGCATCCAGAGCTCAGGGGATGCTTCCTCCCTGTTTCTCTTCATGGAGAGACTCTTCACACACCCGTGAGAGCAAGGAGGAAGCTGAGGAGCAGCTGTTTCTGTTCATTGGTGGGTTTCTGGCAGAGCATCTGTTTGGGAATTGCAAAGCAGAGTTTGCTCTCTGAATCCTGCCCTGCTGTGAGGGAAGGATGAGCTGGGTGAAGCTGCAAGCAAAAGTGGCAGAGAGAGAGAGAGAGGCTGGTGCTGCCTACTGATGCTTTTGGTTTTGAGGACTTCAATCCGACACCTTTCTGCAGCTGAGTGGAGCATGTGCAGGCAAATCATAAGCTCTTACTCAGGTTCAGCCCATCTGCCAGGATGAAGGGGGCAGGTAGAGGAGCTGGCTTTCTCAAGAAGGGTGTCAAGCGGGGCAATGCAGCCCGGCTCTGGTGATGCTCTCCTCTGCCCCAGTTCCTGATGCAATGGGTGTCTTGGGAGGTTTCTTCTTGGGGTTTTAGGTTTCCCGTCAGCTGAAGGAGCATTTATACCCATCCCTTTATACCCACACCTGCCCTCCTGCCTCACAGAGGAGATTTGAGTGAGGAGTGAGTGGAGCAGCTGCCATGGTCCCCCATGGGACAGGGTGCCCCAGACGTAGGGGGTGATGCTGCTGGCAGTGCCCAGCTGCACAGGGAACTGAGGGAAAAAGAAGATAGCGATAGCCGGTCATACCTATGGAAAAAATAAGGGCTTAATAAAGTTGCAGAAAAACATTTATCAGCTAATGTGCCCTGCCTTCAAAGACACCAATGTCTCCTCAGGCTGTGAAGGCTAAACATGGAAAAAAAAACTTGACAAAGTAATTTCAGAGTTGCTTCTGGTTTTCCTAGCTGGGCACTAGGACTGGTCAGCAACCCAACCTATTGCTCTTCAAACATGGTAGATCCTCACAAGCATTTATTCTAAAGAGAAAAATGTTATTCCAAGCCTCCAATTTAAATATACAGAAATCCAGATGGGAGAAGTGTTAATTTGAATTTACCTTGAATTAACATGTGATATCACAGCCTGTAGGGGTTAAGGAGAAGGTAGGAAAATAAACCTGTACTTTTTTTCCTTCTAAATAAATTACATGACCAAGAGTTTGGGGGTTTTTAATGCTGTATTTCAACTGCCATCACTATTCTCAAAAACATATTTAACTATAAGATGTTTAGTAAGATTTGTCTCTATTTCAGTGTTAAGAAGGACAAATTAGTTTGTAGCCAAGACAGGTTAAGGTAGCCAAGCTCAACCTATAAATATTTCTGCATCTATCCACTAGAATGTAGCATAATCAGTTTCTAACATTAGGCATTTTCAATTCCAGAGCATCAGCACTGGGGGCTGAACCCCTCTCGTATGGCTGGTGCAGCAAGAGCCAGAGTAAGAGCAGGAAAGGACAGAGATGGAGGTGCTCAGGTTATTCAGAACTGCTAGTGGCCTTTGGCCAGGCTGTGCTTTCAGAAGACGTCAAAGGTGAGTTGCTCCCAGTCCGAGCACCATCTGCTCTGCTTTTTCCTCCAGTTGAAGTTTAAAGTGTTGAGACCAGAAAAAGCTTCTTATATACCCTGGAGTACTTCAGTGCTGACTACAGGAAACCCAGCTGGATATGGATAAGCCAGCTCCTTGGGTGTGATGTGCTGAGAGGCTGATGGGGCAGTGCATGGGTACCAGCACTTGTGGGATGACATTAGAGCCTGTCTCAGCATGCAGCCACCCTGATCACCCCCAGCAGGGACATACAGACAGTTCAGCTCACAGGACAGCAGGACACATTCAGAGTACTGCTGGGAAGGTGGGAAGTAGGTTTGAACCTGGGCGCTGGGACAGACCTGTGCTGGTGCAAGACCAGGCGAGTCAATAATGAGGATGCTTACACCACAGACTTGCCCACACTGAAAAACCAGAAGTAGGAAAGGTGAAGCTGGAGTGCTGGGGATAGAACCTGCTGAGGCAGCAGGGGAGAGGGGTTTGGGATAGGGCTGTGTGGAAAAACACAGTGGCTAAACTGAGCAGAGATGTTTCAACCCCAGTAAATCTCTGACATGTTCACGTGAGTTGCAACCAGGGAGAGTTGTTCTCATTGCTAATGAGAAATATGATGGGGGGAGCCCTGTAATTTTTTTCTTTTTCATTTACTCACTGGTTTGTCTTCCTGTGAATGATAGTAACAGTTCAGCCTGAAAAGTTGATGTAATTGTGAAATTTTTTTCAGCTGTCACAGTTCAAATGCCCCTGCATGTATACTTTAGAGCAGATTGCCTTAACAGCAGTTTCGCTGTACCTTTTATATAATATTTTTGTTTAACTCAATTTTTGTAGTGGTATTATGCTAAGCATTTTTTACCATTTCTTTTTACATACGTCATTTCCACCTCTTGTTTTTTATAACTGTTTGCAACTTCTATTAAGTCAGAATTTCCAAAAGCAGCAAGCTATGGCAAGTCAGGCATTCAATCAGGATTTAATAGACATCACTGTGGTCCTCTTTCCTTTGGAGGCTGTTCACCTGTGCCTTTCAGGGATTCACTACAGTAGAGTTAAGCACATCTTCTAATTCACAGAATTGCACTTGTTGGGAGCTACCCAACCTTTGAATATTTTCTGTGGAAACTGCAACATATTCTTTTAAAAACAGTATATGTTACTGAAACTCTTGCAGTTTTATGGAATATATGGCTGAACATATTTTTCTCAGTCAGCTTTTGGGGGTGCTTTAGATGTATCACTTGAAAACTATGGATGTAGTAAGGGAGATGGGAAAAGTATTAAATTGTCTTAATGAGATAGGCTCTGCGATAGGTTAAAGAGTTTCACACAGACCTGTCACTAGCTGAATAAAGAGACTGAGGCAAATTTCATCTGAGTAGGACTGTATAGACTCTGCACCCTTGCAGAGAAATAAGAAGTCTCTGGCAGACTCATACTTATTTGGAAGGAGTGGTTGGATAATGAGGAGAAAATTCAAAGTCAAGTTTGGCAAAGCCTTTGCTCAGGTAATGGGCACAAAGTACAGCTACCAAAGTTTGCAAGGCTGTGGTTTCAGCATGCTTAGTGGTCATAGGGGTTCCTGGGGTCACCTCACCCCTCTGCGATGGGTTTTGGCTCCTGCAACATAGCATATGACTCCTAGCACAACCACATGGGGACTGGGATATGAGCATGAATTTTAAGCACTAATTTAGGTTTCTGGCTGACAAGGAGATCCCACCAATGGTTGGACCAACCTACCTGACCAGGCCACAGTTGAGAATAGGAGTGATGAAAAGGGCATGCCCCAAAGCAAAATGCTGTGAACCTGCAGCAGCCTGAGCTGCTTTATGCTAACCAAGCATAGTAAATCATCGTTCTAGCTCTTAGCCATATCAGATACCACTAGATTACACTTTGGTGAGAGAGACAGAAAGTGCAACTAGGCGTGATCTGCCACTGCCTATTACTATTCTGGACTGGCAAATTTTTGACTCTGGGTTTTATGCAAGTGAATATAGAGGAAGGCAGGCAGTGGAGAGCTGTTTCAGAGAGGTGTAATTGCCTCTGTCCTGGGTGTTTGAGATCAAATCTGGGGAGAGAAAACGGTGCTGACTGATTTAATTCTGTAGCTGCTGCTTCTCTGCTTGAAGTTAGAAGGCCTGATAGTGTTACTGCTCCAGCCCCTGACATAAATACAGCTGTGCTGTGGCCAGACCACCTGCCAGACAGCCAGAGTCAAGGGTGCAATGCTTGCAAGCAAATTATCATTTATCTTCATATGCCTTAAGATGCTACAGTGGGTCAGGAGCCGCAAGCCCACCAGACCATGGTTCCACAAGTCTGGTTTTAAGGTTCTTAGTACTAAATCAGAAGCACTGTGGGCCTCAGGTTTTTGGTCAGTAAACTCTTGCCTGGGCTCTGATTTCTTCAAAACATGGCAACAGGTTGACTCTGCACCAGCAGCCTGTGCCCTGAGCCAGGTCCTGCCCCTTCACCTGCAGAGAGCTAAACCTCTGATGGGTGTGTGGACCAATTTGACAGAAATGTGGCCACGTGCCTAAACTGGGCCAGAGGAGCACCATGGTTGCTTGAGCAGTGCACAGATCCAGCCCTGCTGAACACAGAGCCCTGGCACTGAGTGCTGAAGGCAGGCAACCAGCAACAACCTGGCCAGCCTGTCCCTGCTCATCTGCGAGGGAAGGTTCAACAGGATGCCTGCAAAACCAGTGGAGGAAGTTCCTACCCTTCGGTTTTGGTTTTGTTCCTGGAATGCTGCTTGTTGTCTTCATTGTGCTGATGCAGCTGTTGGTAAGATTGCACTGATCACCAAATGAAAAAAATCAAGGTTAAAATCACACTCTTTTGGGAGGTGGTAATTATTAAGTAGAACTACCCTCAAAGTTTGATTTACAGCCCAGCCTTCCAAATGTTCATACAGATGGAGAGGAAGAGACCTGAGCCATAAGAGTAGGCAGGCAGCCACCAGAGAACTGGAGACTTCATGGTCTTCTCCTGTCAATAAAGCCAATACCTGGTAGAACTGCAACCAGAGTCTTCTCACAGCTTCTTGCAATAGTTATTCTCTCCCTGACACACTGCACTTGGACTGTGGGCCTTTCATATGATGCATGATCAGGTTATTGTACATACTTCGTCCTTTTCATCTGAGCTACGTGTACCACTTTGACTCCTTCCCCCCATGGGACAGGATTTTGTTGCCTTGCAGATTGCATTCACTCTAACAACAGATTTCTTGCATGCAAATCAAGAAGTTGAGAGGAAGATAAGGTGATGAATATGCTAAGCATGGAAAAGAACTATCATGTTGTGGTTATGTTGGCACACATTTAAAACAGAAAACAATCAAATATGAATATCACAGAATCAACCCCAGCAATTCTGCCTCGCAACGGGGGAACAAAGATACACTGTTGTAGAATTTAAAGTTCTACTGAAAATAAGTGATTGTGGCTTAAAATCTTTATTGAGAACAAATGATTATGTTCTGTAAATTGTTTATGATAAGAAGGGGTTATTTGTTCTATTTCAAGTATTTCTGCCTTGCTGCAGATTAGATTCCTTCTTTAGGATGCTGAAGAAAGCATTGTGTTATCTGGTCAGGTGAGAGGACACAGGGAGGTGGAAATTTTAAAATAAAACTGCAGGAATGGTTAGAAAAATGTTGTTTAGTGATTCTGACAAGTCAGTAATAGCAGCATATTCAAAGTCACAGGGGTTTAACCCTTTTGTCAGCACAGGGTTTCCACATTTCTCAGTGCCCATCTCTGAAAAACAAATATGGGAATCTGTCTCCTTCCTTATTCATCACTGTGCCCCTGGATTACAGTTCAACTGGAATATTCCCCAAGATTTGATGGAACTGGTGGTGGTTTATCGCAGTATATCCCCTTATAAAAAATGGATAACCATAACTGGAGGGTCGACTGCTGCCCTGCCTTCACTCTGTCTGTTTCCTGCTTCACTGAAACATGTGAGCAAGAGGGAGTGGGGCTCATCTGCAAAGCAACCTCGGTGTGATGCTCTGAGCATCCCACTTGGGTCATCCTCCAGGGGTAGGCTAAGGGAGAGTCAGGCTTGTAACTGGGGAGAGAGGCAGCAGCCTGCTGAGCCCAGGCAGCTCAGTGCATGAGTGCAGGCAGCCAGGGACCTGGGCTGAGGAAAGCTGCTGGGCCATGAGGAGTTAGATTAAGGCTGAGGGCTGCTTCTGTTCATCTTGGAGCCTGAACTCTTCCACAGAGCCATTGTGGAAACCATTACTTCTACCTTGCTTTACTTGCGGTAGGCATGGATGTCACCACTTTTTCTCCCACCTTTTCCTTAAAATGCCTTCTTCTCAGCCTTTCAGAATTTCTGCAGGAAAAGAATAAGAGGGCTTTTAAAATACAGCTTCCATTTTGATTTTGCTTTGGTATCAGATCTTTCTTTCTTTTCTACAACACCATGTGCCTCACCAGGAAACTCAATTCTTCATTGTTGCATTATTCATATGTGTTTTGTATCTTTTTTTAGAAATATTTTCTCATTCACTGAAATTAATTCCTGCAATCATTAAATCACCAAAATGAAATTAAATAAAATGAAACCTACAAAATGTAGCAGCCTGGCCCTCTCTTCCTGTGGTCTCTCAAAGAGAGGTGTGCAAAACAGAGATTATTGCTTTCTCTTTTCTGTTTAACATTTTCCTCAACAAATGCCTAATCATTTACTTCCATGAAGCTGACTCTCTTCTAACCAATTTAATTGAGGTTTTTTCCTAGCACATCAAAACTGATAGCAAAACTTGACTTCTGCAGGAGTTTTTGTCTCAATAAGAGCTTAAAGGATTTTGGCTACCCTCTGTTGAAATCTACCTATCTACCCTGAGCCTGCAGATATTTGTGTGTGTGTGTATTTGTGTCTGCATGTACATTGTACACACATGTACGTGTGTATGTGTGTACAAAAATATCTATGAAAATGCGTAATTTCTTGGCTCTCATCCTAACCTTTGTGCAACTGGGTGCTGGGATCTGGATATTCAGTGTGCTTAGCAGCACTTTTTAATGAAGAGGTGTTTTCTCCCTTGGAGCTGTCATTCTCTGCCACATCACAGACTCTTTCAGACAGAAAAATAATTGGCCACTTTCTCCGGAATCGGGGAGCCCCAGGGACCGGCAGAGTGCTCAGCGAACCGGGACAGCGGCTCACAGTGGTGCCCACTGGTGTCCCCCAGCGGGTGCTGCTGCTGCTCCCCACGCGGGTCCTGCCCTCCCTACAGGCAACACCCACCCCACAGCTCCTCACTGAGGTCTCGTCGGTGGTGAAACGTGACAGGCAAGACCCAAAACCGCAGGAGGAGAAAGGTGAAACAAAATGGACAATTACTTCCAGAGCTGTTCTGCTACCAGATTGAAACGCAGGTTTGTGTTGCTCTGTTGGTTGTTTGTCTTTTTTTTGTTTTGTTTGGGTTTTTTTTGGTTTTGTTTTTGTTTTTGTTTTTGTTTTTCTGAAACTTGTGTAATGGCTGCCTGATGGGATGATTTTCCACTTTTGCAGCAGGATTTTTAATTTTTTTTTTCAAATGTGGATTTTTAAACAGCATCTATTCTACTCAGGGTCTGCCAATATCCACCTTTCATCTAATAGTCACCAGAGTTGTGAGCATTCAGAGACAGTCAATGCACTAAAAATCCACCCCTTAAAACCTCCCACCTACTACACTCCGTGTAGAGAAATGATGAAATAAATGGTGAAGGCTGCATACTAAGAGCACTTCCCTGGCAGGAGCACGCCAGTATCCCAACCCAGCCAATGGTTCAAATGCAAACACAACGCAGCTTAACCTGCTCCGCAAAGTTCCTCTGGCTCCGGCTCTGCCACTTCCTGATCACTGCTCGCTGTCCTGACCGCTCCTGTTACCGCAGCACAGACCCTGTGGGTCCCACTCTTTTTTCCGGGGGTGGGTGACTGGAGGAGGAGAGGCCCGTGCTCTGCTCAGCCGGTGGCCTCCATCTGCCCCGCGGGTAAACAGTCCCTGCTCCCGCAGCTTCCTGGGCCGAAGGAGAAGCGTGTCCTTAGCTTTGTTGTGATACCTCCCGGGCCGACTGCTTATCTCTGACTCATTCTCACGTGTCATTTAGGAGAAGAGGCTGGGAAGAGATCCGGAGGAGCAGCAGAGGCAGGCATTCCTCTCAGGAACCAAGGACATCCATCCTGCAGGCGGCAGGAACACAGCCTTAGGAAGACATCTGCAGGATGGAAGAATACGGCCCCTGTTTTCCATCCCCATCCCGTGGCTCTGCATTTTACCTGCCCTGTTGTTCCCCAGCTGTCAAACCCTACGCCTTAGGCTATATATAAGAGGAACTGGAAGGTGGGAGTTTAGCCTGCGTAGAGCTGAATAACGTGTAAAATAGGCAGAAATGTTGCCATGATTATATTATGTTTACCAAGGCCTCACCACCATGTGGACATCAGGGTCTGGCTGCTCAAACCAAGTTCCTTGCTACTTTCTAATGGGTCGTGTCTTAAGAGCGCTGTATTTTAATTTAAATCCTTTTCCTATTCGTTATATCATTTTCTGCCCTTCAATCCATAGCCATGAGCAACAGGAGAGCCAGTAACTACCAGAGATGTGAATAGCGGAAAAAGGAAAAAAAATTGTAAAAATAAAACAAACAAACCCTGAAAAACACACAATGAAAAAGCAATATGAAAAGAATATGCATTCGTGATATGGTTTAACGGTCTTCTGTGACGTTGCTCATTTCTCTGTACTCATCTGTAAAATTCAAATACTTCTAGCTAAAATTTTCCTTCACTAATGTGTTAGGAATCAACACAGTCATCAGTGATAGAAAACACAGTGCTTATACTTCACACAGAACTTATTTGGAGAAAAGTGCTGCACGGATCACTCACCTCACATTGTCCTTTTGTCACCGAAAAGCAAATTGTGGTAGTTTGTGTGGGGGGGTTTGGGTGGGCTCGGGGGTGAAGATGTAGGTCACATCTTTTTTGTTTCTTCATAATGGAAGATAATTCCTTCTGCTGTGTATATTCTAAATCTCAGCTGCTAAACAAACAAAACCGAGGAGGGCGGGCAGTTCTGCAGGACTGGTACCAATGGCAGGAACCCTCCTGCCCGGAGTCAGGAGATATCCCACCGGGGTGTCCACAGCCGTTTCCTTCTTAACTAATGTTTTTTCTGATGGAAGTTGTTTTGATGGCTTTTTTTTTTTTTTTCTTTTTTTCTTCCGGGCCATTTTAACAGAGCGGGGGGGTCACCCCGCCCCCGCCCGGCGACCCCCCGGGCTCGGCGCTCCCGCGGGCGCAGGCTCCGCAGGTGTGGACACCTTTGAAACTGCCGCTCCTGCCAACGGGATTCCCAGCTGAAATTCACGTGGCAAAGAAAGTGCCCATTTGCTTCAATTATTTTCTAACGACTCCGCTCGCTTCTGCCTTTGGTCTTGCCGGTACCCAGATGGGTAATTTTGGAGCTATTTGCGTGCATGCCCTTGTTTTGAAGGCGCTGAGGTCTGTGAGCGCAGGTACTTACAAACGCTTAGTGATAATTAACAACTGAAAGGGGAGCCCTAAGCACCCCGGCCCGGGATCACTGCGGCACCCGGATTTCAAAGCGCCCGGCGTTAATCCGGCCGGATCGCCCGCCGGATCTCGCGCTAAACGATGGGGATGAGGATGGGGATGCCATGTCCGCCTGCCCACCAGGGCTCACTCGCGTGGCCGCACGGGTTCCACTGGGATTCCCCGCGGCAGCTGCGCGGGGCGAGGTGTGCCCGGTCGTTCCGCAGGTCGGAAGATTTGGCAGCGATGTTTGGAAACTGGTTAAAAGAGCGGGGATAGAGGCGGAGGCCATCATGTCCCCTCGTCCCCCTCCACCACCACCCCCAGCCTGAAACTGCCTGCAGGGCAGCGTGCGAGGAGCTGGCCTTGGGCAGAGCTCCCGGCCGGGATCGCTCTCCGCCACCCACGGCCCGTCCCGTCCCGTCCCGTCCCGTCCCGTCCCGGCGGCTGCTGCGGGCCCTCGCACCGGGGAGCGCCCGGGGACAGCGGTGCGGGGCTGGAGCTGCCCCGCAGGCCCCGCCACGGACCCCCGCCCGCTTGCGGGGGCACCTTCGGAGTACAGTCCCGCGGCGGTCCCTCCTCCGCTGGGCTCCCCTCCCGCCCCGGTTATCCCGAGAAAAGGTGCGGAGCGGCTGGAAGGGAAGATGCCGGCTCCATCCCGCCCCCGGTAGCAGTGGGATGTTGATGGGAACCGAGGCCGGCAGCTAGCAAGCCCGAGCCCTCCCTGGGCGGGGAACCCTACAGCTATCTTCTCACCTTCCCAGAGAGTACATATGTCGTCCCCGTTCTGCTTTCTGCTTATTTTTATAGCGGACTCGCCCGTCACGGCAGTTATTTAATATGTGGTTCCCTGCTAGGCCTTGCTATTTGATTGCTGTCACAAATAATACCAGGTGAAATTCCTCATTGTTTCTGCAATTACACTGTAGCCCAGTGCTATTTGCTTTTTCAGCCCCTAGAGTTAATTGTTTTCCCACTGTACACCTCATACCAAATGCACAGAGAGCAAACAAAACCCCAAACCTTCCAAAACTCATATTTCTCAGCTATTATGTTACCAGCAGGAAATATTTCATAGCCCTGACATCATAAGCCCTGAGCAGCATGAAGTTTATCAGGGCCTTCACATGATGAAATTGTACTTTTTAAAGCGAGAAAATAAAAAAGCAGAACATCTTTCTACTGGATTTGAGCTGCTATTTTTAATTACTGTGATTGCTGAATCCAGGCTTTTTTAATAGTCATTTCTCATACAAAGCAGGAGAAGCGAGCCAAAATTAGCTCTTTAAAACTGTCTGTAACAGATCTGTAAATACAAATAGGATAAAACTGCCCAGATCTGTGGCTGTCACACCCATGACATGGATCTTGTTATGTTCTCACATCTCTATTGCGTGACTGTCAGGATGGTTAGGGGCACAAATCTATATGTGATTAGGCAATGTTACTTTAAAACCAGGAGAAAGGTGCTAGGCATCCCTCACTAAATTTATTGGAGGGTGAAAAAGCATTTACGAAGAGCTGTTTGGAGATCCCTATGCATAAATAATCATAGAATCGTTTAGGTTGGAAAAGACCTCTCTCTAAAATAATGTAGTCCAGCCACCATCCCAGCACTGCCAAGTCCATCACTAAACTGTGTTCCCAACTGCCACACCTATAAATTGTTTAAGCCCCTCCAGGAGTGACGACTCAACCACTTCCCTAGGGAGCCTGTTCCAATGCTTGACAACCTTTCCAGAGAAAAAATTATTCCTAATATCCAAACTAAACATCCTCTGGCACAACTTGAGACCATTTCTTCTCATCCTACTGCTTGTTACCTGAGAGAAGGACCTGACCCCCACTTTGATACAATCTCCTTTCAGGCAGTTGTAGAGAGCAGAATGGTCCCCTTTGAGCCTCCTTTTCTCCAGGTTAACAACCCAAGCTACCTTATCTGCTCTGCATAAATTTTGCTCCAGACCCTTCACCAGCTCTGTTGGCCTTCTCTGGACTGGCTCCAGCCCCTCAATGTCTCTTTTGCAGTGAGGGGCCCAAAACTGAACTCAGGATTTGAGGTGTGCCCACAGCAGTGCTGAGCACAGGGGGACAATCCCTGCCCTGCTCCTGCTGCCCACACTACTGCTGATCCAGGCCAGGATGCCATTGGCCACGTGGGCACATTCTGGCTCGTGTCCAGCCAGCTGCTGACCAGCACCTCCAGGTTCTTTTCCACTGGGTCACTTTGCTTCTCTCCAGCCACTCTTCCCCAAACCTGCAGTGTTCAGTGGGGTTCTCGTGATCCAGCTGCAGGACCTGACACTTCACCTTGTTGAACCTCATACAGTTTGCCTTGGACCATTGATCCAGCCTGTCCAGATCCTTCTACAGAGCCTTCCTGCCCTCCAGCAGATCAACACTCCTCCCCAACTTGGTGTCATCCATGAACTGGCTGAGTATGCACTCATCCCCTCATCCAGATAATCAGTAAAGGAATTAAACAGGACTGGGCCCAACACTGATCCCTGGGGAACATCACTTGAGACCAGCTGCCAGCTGGATGTAACTCGGACCACTACCATTCTCTGGACCTGGCCATTCAGATGTTTTTTCACCCAGCAGAGTGTGCATCTGCCCAAGCCATGAGCCATATTAAAAATATTAAATGCTGGTCATGGCTATGGTTGTGTTTGTGATCCTAATTTCAGTCTCTTTCTTTCACTAAGTTTCTACAATTCCATTTGGAGCAAGGAAAGTCATCTGGAAGCGAATGGCAATTTAATACTTTTCTCATCTCCCTTACTACAGATTTCCCAAATATTTGTTAAAGCAACAAAGACATTCACCTTACAAAGACTTACACTTTCTTTTTCCTTCCTTAGCCAATAGGGTACCATAGGCCCAAGGACAGACAATTGGTGTGTGGTCTTACCTAGCAAAATTAACCATTGCAAAAAATTCACTTCACGCATTGAATATGTTTACCCTTGTCTGTCCATATTTTACCAATTAGGTTCAGACTTTGAATATTTTTTACTAACCATTGCATTTCCATTTAATTTAAAATTAAAGCTAAAGACTTTTTAAGGTGCTATTTTATTTGAAGGGGGAGAAAGGAAGTGACCAATGAAATTGCTTTGAATATCACTTTATTTTCAAATCCTGAGTTGCTTCTTCCAGGTCCTGTTTCATTGACTTCTGTCTGTCCTTTCTGGTTTGTATACCTGGGGTGGAAAGGGCTATTCTGTGGAGAGGGCTAATCTTCACTTTCTGGTTTTTATAAATTAGCCCTGCCTTTATAATGGGGTTTATGTCTATGGCCATTTTTAAAAAATATGTATATCTGTATGCTGCCTTTTTAAAGAAAGTGACAGCTAAATTGAATCATTACCAAAGGGTAAAATTGTTGTTAATGTGACACCTTTCCTGGTGAATATTAAAGATAATAGTTCTTTGGCTTTGTAGGACTATTGATTTCCACTATTTAAAGTTCATATATATATGTTTCAACAAGAGTTGACTCTACTTTTTAACCCTTTTGGGTTCAAGTTTTCTCAGCCTCAGAGTAGATTTTAAGCTACACTTGTTTCTTCAGGACTATGTATGTCTGCACGCTTAAAATCCCACTTGGCATAAATAAAATGGCTTGATGGTTTTTGCAGCTATAGCAGGACTTGTTTTCATGAGAAAATAAAGAGCATTTTCAGTTAATTCAGTCTCCTAACATTCCCATGAAAGAGATGGACATTGACTGCATGTGACAGAAGAAAGTCCCTGGGCACTGAAAGGGTGTAGCTGGCTTCCTCATAAAAACAGCCCCTGAAGTTCAGCGATAAGCTGAAATGCCAAGCCTTGCACAGCCATAGTAATACCTCCTTGATTTTGTTTCTGAGTGCTGTAAGGATTCAGTGGCTGTGAAAAGAAAGGTATAAAGAATTTTAAAAGGAAGCACTAATATTTGACTGGCCATATCTGAAAAATCCCAACTTTAGTGATTTTAAAAATGCCATTGAAACATGGTGAAAGAGTGGAAGTGAAAAGTATCTTCCTTCATTTGCACAGTGTGATGCTCTGTGCGGAAGTTGAAGGGGGGGGTGGAAGCCAACAGAATTAATTGCTGAAAAAATAGAAAAGAAAATCTGCAAAATCTCTGCACAAGCTGGACATAAAGGTGAAAGTATTAAAGCCGTTTGGGAACCAGATGCTAGCAAATTGAAGAGGATAACCAGAAACTTACAGATAGTTTTAAACCAAAATCAAACAAAGAAAAAATTACTTAAACTAAACAGATGTAGCATTCAGAAAATACCTGTGAATCCTGCCATGGTGGCAGCAGAACATCAGGAAAAGAATACAGCAATGGAATAGTGTGACAGGTCATTCTAATAACCAACATTTTTGAAGTGTCCATATAGATCCAATGGAGTGTGTGCATGGATCCAGATCCATATTTATAAGGGTAAAGGTCATATATGGCTATAAATGGTGATATGTGGATTTCCATATGTACATACACACATATGTAAGTGTGTAACAGCCTGATAGATCCCATTGTTCCCAGTTTCTCCTCTTAGGCCCTCCTGAGCAGGGTGCTCAGGTTGTACAGTTTCAGTCACAAGAGTCCGAGCATTTTGTTGAAGCAGAGGCTGTTTTCCAATACTCTGATGAAAAAGGAAAGGTCTCAATCCCAGCCCAAAAGCAAAGTATTAAATATTTCAGTCCATTGTGCCACTGCTGTAACTTGGGCTGCAGAAAAAAAAAACCCAAAAACCTCTTCTGGAACAGCCTTTTTAGAGCCAGAGATGCTCCTTACTTAAATAAATCCCGTGAATATATTTGAATAAAGCCCAACGAAACAAGACAATCTGTAACCCTTCAAAGACCTACATCTTCTTTCAAAAACTTTTTTTTTGGCTGTGTTTTCTTTTTTGTGTGTGGTTTAGAGGTTATTTTGGTATATTTACAAACCTAATATGCTTCTTTCTGCTTCACCAGACTGTGATGTTTCTGCAGTGTTATTTTTAAGATAACAGCTAAGGGCTGCGGGACGCATTCAGAAGTCTCCAGTCCCACAGGACTGAAACATCCCGCAAGTTCTTGCGGCGGAGTTCCTGGGCAGAGCCCGTAGGGCTTGGGGGCAGGCAGTAAGGACGGAGACGGCTTGTAGGGGGCTGGGGGGGCATTCGCCCGGTTGCCCCCTTGATTCCCAGGGACGGTAGATTGGCAGCGATAGGAATGACAAATACTGGGTACCAAGAATTTGGTACCGTGACTGTTCGCTTTAATTTGCGGGACTCTGAAGGGGGTGAATTACAGCTTTCCCTCAGCGTACAGAGTGAATGAAGAAGCCCCCGCGTTACCGGGGTTCCCTCCCGCTGCCCCGCTGAAGGTCTCCGGGCAGTCTGGTTCGACGGGACTCCCGGGGCGGCAGCCCCGACCCCAGCCTCCCCCGCCACCGCCGCCAGAGCCTCGGCTCGGCGGGAGATGCGGAATACGAGGCAGGGATGGAAGCCAGGGTGCTGTTCTCCCGAGCCGAGTTGAAAATAACCCCAAGTTTGAGAAGGATTCATTAATCCTTCGTTCGTTAGGGAGAGCTTCATCCCGGGCGTATTTCGAACTTAAACGGAAGGGTCTCCCTTTCCCGGGACAGCCACAGGTTTTATGCCCTCCTCTCGGTGCAATCCACAAGAAACCTAAGCAACATCGAAAGCTTTACTACCTTGCCCAGATGAACGCGAGACCACCTGAGTTTTGGGGGGGAAAACCCGCAATAGCCTTGAACTACGCCGGCACCCGAAGGAATGCTTGAAATAATGTGATCCTTCCAGTGTATAAGACCGCAAAATGAACTCCCTTAAAACCTACATAGTGGTTTTATAAAATCTCCTTCCGTCCCTGCCCGAGGCGGGGAGAGGCAGAGCCCGAGGGCTGCCGGAGCCGGCCCCGCCGGGAGGAGCCGCCCCGGGCTCTCCGGCCGCGGCCAGGGGCGCAGCGGCTCGGCCTCGGCAGAGCCCGGCAGGACGCTCCTCGCCTTGTTTTGCTTTCAAAGCAGGGCAGCTCGGCCGAGCTCTGCTCCGCTTCGCACCCCGCGGCTCCAGCGCCTGGTTCGCTTCGTGCCGGAGCGTCGGACTTTTCCGACGCATTTTTGTTGTCTTATTCAGTCGAACGAGATCCACGCAAAAATTGAGGCAAACATCATCCCGGAGAGAACGTGTGGTTAGGGCTGGGGCTGGTTGCGAGCAGCCTAGCCCAGAGCTGTGTGGCCGCAGCCCGAGGTGGGCACAGCAGCAGGGGCCGCTCCCCTCGTCTCTCGGCTCCCACCGGGGCTGGGGGTTGAGTCCTGCCCGTCCCCGGCGGTCGCCACCGGGAGTGCCCCCCACCCGCACCTGCCGGCGCCCGGCTCGCTCAGGATGCGCATCCCGGCGGGGCTCCGGCAGCGCCCCGGCCCCGGCTCTCGGCGGCCCCGGTCAGCTCTTCGCCATTTATCTCGGCTGCCCGATGCGGCGCGGCCCGGCGGGAGCGGGGGGCTGGCGGGCCGAGGCGGCTGCTCCAGCCCGGCCGGATCCTTCTGTCAGTCAACGAAATCCGGGCCGCTCAGCGGGTCTGGTTCAAAATTCAGCCGTGAGGTGGAGGCAGGTGTTTGCAGCGCTCCCTGCGAGATGGCCGGTCGCGAGCAGAGGGCGAGGGGCTGCGGATTTGTAGCTGCAAATCCTTCACGGCGGCTCTGCCCGCTCCACAAAATCACACGGGCATCTACCCCTTCCCAAGCGGTGTTCCCTACCCTTTTGAGGCTAAAGGCACGGGGATTTGCACTGAGAGAAAGCGCCAAACAGATCTGGCACCCGCCTCAATTGAAAATCTGCCTTCCCGGTGGTAGATGCTGAAGGGGAACGCGGCTTGTGAGAAACCGACTGCAGAGTTCCTGAAAACTGGAATTGCGAACCGAACCCGCCACTTCCCACAGATAAGGTGAAACGTGTTAACCCCATGATAAGGATGCTGCTCAGGGAGCGGAGAGGGAGGCTCTTGGACGCAGCAGAGACACAAGCCGAATCGTCTGAACGGCGAGGCGGCCGGCGGGGAGGTTGCGGGAGGCCAGCGTTCCCCGCCCCGTCTCAGCGGCCCGGTTGACCGCCGCCCTCCCCACCTGACGGCTGCCGGTTTTCCCACCCAAACCTTTCAATTTCGTCCCCTTTCAATTTCGTCCCCATCTCTCGTTCAGCGCGGCGGATTCTTCCTTACGCGCCCGAGCGGTAGGACGGTGACGGCTCAGCTTTTTTTTTTTTCTTTTAGTTGGAAGAGGGGGAGCCGGGCCCTGCACCGCAGCCACCGTGGGGTGATGCGGAGCTCCCCTCAGTCCGAGCGGCGTGGGCGCACGGAGCGGGCCAGAGCCCCTCGGCTAGCCGGCTGCGGGAAGGGGGAGGGGGCATGGAAGGGGACGGGGCGCACACCAAAGTCACAGGTGACTTGTTCCAATTAGTAGCTGTCTAATTAAATTAGTGTCACGCGGCCCAGCCAATGGGCCGGCGGGGGTGGAGGGCGACGCGAGGCAGCCCGGCGCAAGCCCCTCCCCGGCAGCCCAGGAGCCCGGTATAAATCGCCTCGGCCGCGCCGTGCCGGAGCGTAGCACGGCACGGCCACAGGTCGGGGTCGGCGCAGGATAGAGTGGGAGCTCGAACGCACCGCCCATCGAGCATGCAGCTGGGTGAGCCGCTGCTGACGGCGGCGGGGGCACTGCCGGGCGCCCCCTTCTACCCGCTGGAGGGCGGCGGACGCGCCGGAGCCGCCGGAGCTGCTGGAGCTGGGACAGGCGCTGCTGGAGGCTCCCGAGGGCCGCCCGGTTCGGGATCGCCCCCTCGCCTCGACCTGGACAAGATGCCCAAGAAGTTTGGAGCGGCCCCCGCCATCCTCGGCGAGACAGAGGCCGTCGAGCCGCCCTTCGCCGCCCCCAAGCCGGACGGTCGCAAGGCCACCCCATGCGGGGACGAGGAGCTGCCCCCGGCCGCCGCCGCCCGCTACTCCATGGACAGCTTGAGCCCCGAGCGCTACTACCTGCAGTCCCCCGGGCCGCCCGCGGCCGACCTGGGGGGGCCCTGCGCCCTGTTCCCGTACCCGCCGGCGGCGCAGCACGGCGCCGTCTACCAGCCGCCCGGCGGGCCCCGCTACCCCTACGGCTCCGTGCTGTCCCCCGGCGGCTTCGCGGGCGCCGTGTGCCCGCCCGGCGGCCGGACGCAGTTCGGAGGCGGCGGCGGATACCAGTACGGGCAGGCGACGGGCGGCGGACCCCTCTACGGCCCTTATCCGCCGGCGTCGGGCTCCTGCGGCGGGCTCGGGGCGCTGGGGGTGCCAGCCGCCGGCCCGGGGATGCGAGCGCAGGTCTTCCTCTGCAACCGGCCCCTGTGGCTCAAGTTCCACCGGCATCAGACGGAGATGATCATCACCAAGCAGGGCCGGTAAGCGGGCGCGGGGGATGGTGGAAACGGGGGGAAGTGGTGTGGTGGTCGGGAATGGGGGAGGGGGAGGTGGCACCCCCGGGCACGCTCCGCGTCGGGCGGCTCTTGCCCGCTCCCCCGGGAGGGAGGTGCATGCTCTGTCCGTCGGTGATGTTTTCCCCGAGAAACTGTGTCTCGGGATGTCTTCTCCGAGAAACTGTTCCCCAGTTTCCCCACACGCGGCGGCCCCGAGATAAGGCGGGGGTCGGCCGGGGCTCGCCGCTTGCTTCCTTAGTCTCTTGGGTGCCGGGACGGACGGGGCACTCTACGGCCGCCTACAGCATCCGCCGGAGCCCGCGCCCCCTCCCCCGGCCCGCCTCACCATGCCCTGTGGTTTTCCTCCTTTCCCCAGGAGAATGTTTCCCTTCCTGAGCTTCAACATCACCGGCCTCAACCCCACGGCCCACTACAACGTCTTCGTGGAGGTGGTGTTGGCGGACCCCAACCACTGGCGTTTCCAGGGGGGCAAGTGGGTGACCTGCGGCAAAGCCGACAATAACATGCAAGGTAGGTGCAGCATCTGGGGGTCTCCTCGCCCCCTTTCCCTGCGGGTCGGCTTCTCGGGAAGGGTTCCCAGTTCCCCCCACACCCGGCATTCTGCTGAGGGTCGAGCTCCTCTCGTAAGATCGTCTTGCGGCTCTTTGTGCCGCGCAGCGTTGTTGCTGTGCGGGGGTGGCCGTCGGGGGGCCGAGGGGCTGCGCGGGCGGCGAACAAAGCCCCGCGCCCGGCCGGCGTTTCACTGCCTTGTCTTCCCCAGGCAACAAGGTCTACGTTCACCCCGAGTCGCCAAACACCGGGGCTCACTGGATGAGGCAGGAGATTTCTTTCGGAAAGCTGAAGCTAACGAACAATAAAGGTGCTAACAACAACAACGCACAGGTAAGGAGGGAGAGGGAGGCCTGGGGGGCTCTTGGTGGCTCAGCGGGGGAGCCCTGGGGTTTTGGGGCTCTTAGAACATTTCATCGAGGCGCCACATCACTGTGCTTGTGGCTCGTTCCCTTCTTGAACTGGGTCATAGAGCTTGTTTTCTTTGTTTTGCCGTATGAATAGTTGAAAATGTTCGAATACGATGTGCGAATTACTTTTGTTTTAGCTAATATATTGATCCCCCCTGGAGTTGGTCAAAAAGTGGGAGGGTTGCTGATAGCTCTTAGGTAAAGCAGGGCTGCAAGCTGTGACTCAGCTCCTGATAACAGTTAAAACTGCTCCGTTTCTGAACCAAGAGATTACAGGGAAAAAAATGACATGCTGTAAAATAGGTCTTTTAATATTAGATGCAGTTTGTCTAAAGATGTTGTTGTATCTTCATTTCTTTTAGATGATAGTACTTCAGTCCCTACACAAGTACCAGCCTCGACTTCACATTGTGGAAGTGACCGAAGATGGTGTTGAAGATCTGAATGATTCCTCAAAGACTCAAACATTTATTTTTCCTGAAACGCAGTTCATAGCAGTTACAGCATATCAAAACACTGATGTAAGTATCGATGTATAAAATTGCAATTAAGAACAAAATTGACTTGTGGGTTCAGCATCTCATGTTAATATATTCTGCTTTCGCTTTTAGATTACACAGCTCAAAATTGACCATAATCCTTTTGCAAAAGGCTTCAGAGACAACTATGACTCGTAAGTATACCTCCATTTTCTTTTGCAGATGTGTCAGTCTAGGAGGCATGATTCTGGCCTGAAATGTCTGTGGAAGGGTTTTTCTTTAGACTTTAATTCAGTTATTCAGCACCAGTACTTCTACTGGTGATTTTGCTTATGTTAAAATGTCTGAATAGTGTATTGTCTAGATGGCCTGTCTGCTGGCTTCTGAATTTTGGTAGGAAACTTGTGTTGGCAGAACCCAGCTGGCCTGCAGATTTTACTGGCAGCAGTATATTGGGTGTCTCCACAGAACAGACAGGGTCTTTAAATTGTCAGCAGAATTCTTGCCTAATAATTTTCTACCTTCACTCGTGCTATTGCTTGTAGCACTAGCAGAAAATTTACAGTGGCCTAGGAAAAGCGCCTGCTAAATCAGATTAAAACAAATCGCCATCCAATTAAATGCAGTTATGATTCTAATTAAGAAATACCTAGTTTCTTCGTGTTTGTGTTTTTGTGTTGTGTTACTGTCATAGTGGAATTGTAAAGAAAAACACTCAGTATTCCTCTTTTATGTTGTAGCATGTACACAGCTTCCGAAAATGACAGATTAACTCCATCTCCCACGGATTCTCCTAGATCCCACCAGATCGTCCCTGGTGCCCGATACAGCATGCAGCCATTCTTCCAAGAACAGTTTGTCAACAACCTGCCCCCAGCCAGGTTTTACAACGGTGAGAGAACTGTCCCTCAGAGCAATGGCCTGCTGTCCCCACAGCAGAACGAGGAGGTGGCCAGCTCTCCTCAGCGCTGGTTCGTGCAGCAGCCCAGCGCCAACAAACTGGACATGAACTCCTACGAGACAGAGTATTCTCACAGCACCTTGCTCCCTTACGGCATCAAATCCCTCCCGCTCCAGACATCCCACGCTCTGGGATACTACCCCGACCCGGCGTTCCCATCCATGGCAGGCTGGGGGAGCAGGGGCTCTTACCAGCGGAAAATGACTACAGGACTAACTTGGCCCTCCAGAACGAGTCCTCCGGGATTCACTGAAGACCAGATTTCCAAGGACAAGGTGAAAGAAGAAATTGGCTCGTCCTGGATAGAGACTCCACCCTCTATAAAGTCTCTAGATTCAAATGATTCTGGGGTCTACACAGGCGCTTGTAAGAGAAGGCGGCTTTCCCCTAGCACTTCCAGCAACGAAAATTCCCCAACAATGAAATGTGAGGACATTAATGCTGAGGACTATAGCAAAGACACTTCAAAAGGCATGGGCTACTATGCCTTCTATGCTAGTTCTTAGAGCATCTTTTTTATTCCAATTGGCTGTTTCGGTTTTTTTGGTGTTTTTTTTTTTTTTCAGGGTGGCCTTGGGGTTTTTTTTGCATTACGATTGCCAAAAAGACTCTTGCCTTCCACCTTGAGTTGTTGTGTGCAATTCTAAAGAAGGTGCCAAAGCTTTTTGACTGTTGCAGGTAACAAAGTAGGGAAAGAGCAAACCATGGGAGATTTCTTCCCCTTGTTTAAGAAGGAACCATACGCAGAAGCTGTGAGGAGTACTCTAGTGTCTAAATATGTGGCATATTTATTGGAGACACTAAAGTATACAGTTTGGGTTGGCTCAGAGGCCTGATTAAATCTATGCACTCCTGAGCAAGGAAAGAGGGGGTGGGATCCCAAATTTAATTTCCTTCCCTGCTTAATAAAAGGGAACTGGGTTTCAGGGAAATGCACAAATGCTATGTTCTGCTTTAGACTGAGCTGGTTTTTTCAACCCATCCACAACACAGTTGGCTGAGTTGGATATTGCTCAGCTACAGCTTTTTCTTTTGGCAGAAAATGCCAAAATAAGGCCTGCTTGCCAGGCAGGATTTTGACTTGAAGGTCTTTTTGCCAACGGGATTACAATGACAAATCTGACTTTTCTTAGCTTAGAACTTGCATTAAAAAACCCTGCCTCCATCCCAAAAGCCTAACCTTTATTAAGGTGGCCAAAAACCAAGTGTACATTTGGTGTTTTGTCTAGGTACACTGTAGAATATTGTGGAATAATGTATAAATAGTTGACCTATAGGTGTTCAGTTGGAAGGACATCCAGTGGTGTTTTGAAGTTCAAAAGGCATTTCTTGATTAATCAAACTTAGCATATGACACATTGCAAAAGGAGATTTCTATTTATGTGTATGTCAAGTGACTTTTTCAGCTGCCCTGTATGAAACTGGAAGTGATGTAACTTTACCCATTCTTGCCTATACTTTCAGCCATTTTAAACTGCCCCAGAGCAACTGGCCCACAAACTTCTTCCTCTCCCAATGAACCTGTTTGTTTTTTCTATGTAGATAGTAATAATTTTTAATAAATGTGGTGGTGCCAGGCATAACACGATATGGCTGTGCCTCATCTTTGCCTCTGCTGGGTGTCCCAAAAGGGGAGGAGGGAGCACGCTCCTAGGGGCTGGGTCTTTATATATCTGACCATCATTTGCAGTGCTGACACTTTATGTATTGTACTCGCTGTGTGGGGGTTTTTTCCTTTAACTTTTTTTGAAGTCTCTTGGCTCTTGCTGTGCATTTTCCTGTGCATCTTCTGCACAAGCTGGGGGCTCCCGGCTCACTCCAAAATATGAAGGCCTCCTGTCCCCTTCCACCGCCCCATCCCTCGCCGAGCTGTGAGCTCGGCCCGCACAGAGAATTGTGAGCCCAGCCCTGCCTCGGCGGCAGCCCCGGGGCTGCCTCCTCCCGCCGCCCCCCTCTCACCCCCTCTGCTTCCCGGAACAAGGCAAGAAAATTCCGCTGCCCGCTTATCTGAGGGGAAAGCTTCTGGCAGAGCGATTGAATCCCAACTCCCGCGGCAGCGGCACCTTTCCTGAGGATATGCAGGCAGTAATGGGATTAAGCTGTTAACGATTCCCGGCTGCAAACCAAATAAACGCGGGGCTCGGGCCGGGGCTGGCCCCGGTGGCGGTAACGCTGTCGGGGGGTACCGGCAGGGGCTCCCTCTCCTCCGGAGCAGGACGCGGCGGGTGTCCGGGGAGATTTCGATCAGCGCCTCGCCTCTCCGGGCGGCGCTCCGGCTCTGCGCCGTGCCAAGCTGTCCTGTCGGCTCTTCTCTGCCCAAGGATCCCATCTGAAACACGATGGGGACTTGAGGCAATTTTTGAGAGACTAAAAACCGAGCATATTATTCCTTCTTTTCAATTTTTTTTTTTTTTCCAGCGGGCCATCCCCTTCCGGAAGAGCCCCCGGGAAGGGCTGTCCCTGTCCCCGGCGGGGGTGCAGCGGCATGCGGCCGTCCCCACCCTCCTGCAAACGCCGATTACACAGCACGATTCCGCCGCGCTCTGTTAATAAAACCTGTATATTTTTGCACCGCACGGTGAAAAAATAACTTAATACTTGTGAAAAGTCCTCACACTGTTTAATAGAAACGTAAGTGCCTGGCTGGCCCCAATTAACACCTTGTGATTATAATGCATTCCTAAAATGGGGTGTCAGACGCCAAATTGTGAATAAAGGTATCTAATTAATCTTCATAGGATGACACCGATAAACAACGCCAGGTTTAAATAAAGATCAAGGAACTGAATGCTTTTTAGTTGTTTACATTAACAAAAGATAAAGTTAACTACCCTTGCACTTTGCTTCGTAATGTGATTTACGGCCACAAACAACGGGCTGCGGGCGGAGAGCTCCGCCTCGCCTCGCCGGGCTTTTTCTGGCGGCCTTGGAGGGAGGGGGACACCCCGAGGGTGAGCGCCCCTTCCTCCGCGGCCCCGGGTGAGGCGGGCGTGTGCCGGGAAATGCGGCACCACCTCGGCCGGGCAGCGAGCGCTGCGAGGGCACGGCCCCGGCCCCGCCACTTCCGACGCTCTCGGAATGAAAAAACAGCGTGCGAGTTCGAAACGCGAGCTGGACGGGCACGGCGGGTCTAGAGCGAAATAAAAGAAATAAAGAATAGTTGTTTACACCACTGCGGTGCTGTGCGGCGGGCGGTGGAGGGCGAGCCCTGCCCGATGGAGAGGGAAAACTTCGTTCTAGGTCAGGGAGAAGGCGAACCTCGGCGGCTCCGGCGGGGCAAAGGCTCTGCCCGACCCGGGGCTCGGCTCCTTCCCCCCGCCGGCCCCGGGAAGGGGCTGCGCACCCCGGGGCCGCTCCCCGCCAGTCAGCAATTCTCGGGGATATTCCCCCCTGGAACCGGGGGAGCGGATCGGTGCTCTGGGGGCGCAGCCCTGGTTTTTAAATAGCATAAGCGCCCGGCGGGGCAGTAGAGGCAGCGGAGACGGGTTCGTCCCATGGATTGAGGCCATTCCTCGCCGAAGACTTTGGTTTGTGGTGTTGATTTCGTTAAAGCAAGACCTGGCACGTCGAGAAAAGCCCTCTGGTAATTTTTTTTCCAACGAAACTTCACCCCTAGCTGCTCGCCCCAAACCCTATCGCCGCGGCTTCACACCCGCGGCGGAAAACGAAACGACCCCGGAGCTCTTTCTTCCGACGGCATCGCCCCGACCCTCCCTGGAGAAAAGGCTCCTTCTCCTCAGGGCGGCCACCTCCGCTCTCCGGGGAGGAAGGGACAGATATTTTCCGGTACGTTTTCTTTTCGAGCAATGGGATGGGGTTTTACTTTCTGTCTGAATTTCCGCTCCCACCTTCCTCAACGCCGCCTCGGTAACACCTGCTCGCTTGTTCCCAGCTCCTCCTCTCTGAGGGGAGCGGCGTCAATGCAGGGGGGCTTTCCCCGGAAAGGTGAGTGTTTTACAGCCCCCGCCCAGGGCTGCCTCTGAGGCGGCGGCCGCCGAAGTGGGAGCCGGCCTTCGATGGCTCCTGCGGTACCGTCGCCTTTCAGAAATTCCCCTTCCCGACGGGAATACCGGCCAGCCGTGCCGGGGGTGTCGGCTGTGGGGCCCCGGCTCTGGGTCGAAAGTGGAGGCGGGGGGGGGGAATGAGGTGAGGGAGACGGGGCCCGCCGGCACATTCCTCATGCCCGTCCACCCCATGAAATTGTCTTGAAATGAAAGTCTTGTGACTTTAATTTATTATTATTATTATTATTATTATTATTATTATTATTACCTTACATTATACATTCAGGCCCAATTCCCTGGCCCCCTGAGCTCTGTAGCCCACTCATCCTTTTCCCCAGATCTTCATAGCCGTGATCATAATGATACGGGTATGGCTAATATAAATATTAATCTAATCCTTATTGGAAGGATTTTAGTGCTTTCTGGGTATCACAGATATGTAATCCAGGGGAGAATGACATTAGCATGAAGGTGTGGAGTGCAAAATATGATTTGAATAAAAAGATAGGGTGGTATCTAATATTTCCTTTAGGGAGTACTATACCCTGAGCTGTCAGAACCGATTGTGTAACTGGAGGAGACTGAGGGATGTGATCCTAATCATATTGATGAAACATTCATCTGAAAGACCGAGTGCAACCAGAAGGGACTCACTAGGAATACAATTAAATCCTAATCTGGGGAGGAGGAATCCTCTGCAGGCTTTCCTCTAACCTGCCGCCCTCTCCCCCTTTTTCATTTCAGAGTCAGATAAAATGCAGGAGAGGAAGGAGAAATACAGGAGAGATGATGGAATGCTGTGTGGACTACATAACCACAGGGAGTGCTGGGTGGAAAGGGAGTAAATGTGCAGTTCTGATACTGGTGAGTAAAAATAAAGGCCTAACTTTAGTCACAGGGGAAACTACCTGCCTGCAGAGGGCTTCCACCTGTGAGTGATGTTAATCATGTGCAGGAAGTCTCTTGTTTCTGGAGGGAGAGTGCTTCTCCTGCCCAGGCTTTGACTGTTAGCTCAGTTCCAGACTGCAGAGCAAAATCGATTTTTCTGTCTGCTGTGTGTAATTCAGTTTCCATCTGCTTCAGGGAACTGTTTTCTTGTTGATGTTTATTAGCAAAGGGTTTAATTTCCAACCTGTTTTCACCAGTGCCCCTCAAAAGATGGTCTGAGGAGATGGATGGAACAGGGCTTCAGATGATGTGGTTCCTGTAACAGCGCTAAGCCCTGGCTGACTGCTCTTCATCCGTCTTGCTTTTGGGGAAAGCATTGAGCACGTGGGTTTTCCTAGCACATGCCACTTTTTGGTTCACACCACTAAAATGAATTAAAGTAATGAATACCTAAATTCATAAAATTATGATGTTTGCAGCTGGAAAAAGAGCCTGTATTCTTCATCCACTCAGTGACAGACCTACTTGATTCTCTGAGACCCAAATCTGGTCAGGTGTTTTCAGAACTTTTCCAAAGTCACTTGTCTCTTATCACCAAGCTCAGGCAAAAAGCAAAGTGATTTCCTTCTTCCTGGAGTGTTCTACAGAGAAAGAAAGACTCCCCCCCAGAAAAAAAAAAATCAGTTCTCTTTCTCATCAGTGGGGTGTGATGTCTGCAAATGAGCAAAGGATGTGTGGAGTGGGACACCCATTAACAAATCTCTATTAGGAGCTCCATGCGTGTCCATGTTCTCTTCTGCTGCAGTATGAGCTCTGCACTTTTACTGGTTTATAGAAGGACTCTTGTGGATGAAGTAGGCACTGCTAAAGTATGTACCCCATAAAGCAGTGTCATTTTAGCAGCTTTGAAAATGAAACTTTGCATCAAGGTTCCTCTGCACTGTGGTTTTATGTGGCAGTACACAGTAGGAGAGCAAAGGGCTCTGCTCTGTTATGATCCCTGGGAGCAGGTTAGGAGCAGGGTTTTTGGTTTATGTGGTGTGGGTAGGGCACTGATCATTAAACTTCACGGAGTAGTTATAATTCCGTTTGTCCACAAAGCAATGTAGTTTTTGTAAATTGCTTGGCATAGTTGCAAACTTTCTTTGAGGAAGAAAACAACCTTCATTAGGAAACACAATAGCTTGGTAATATATTAGAGTTGTGCTTGTTTTTAGTGATAAGCTCTCAATAACAGAAATTTTGCTTTCCTCTCCTCACTTCTCATTCCAAGTAGAAACACTATAAGATGATATTCCTGCCCTGATGAAGGTATGATTTGAGCAAGCAGACCTGTTAAATTGACACTGCAGAGGGCATGTCAGTGCAAAGATGTCTTTTCAGGAGCTATTCACAAGAGCATGTGAATTTTATCCTATCTCTTGCTCCAGATAGGACAGACAAAGCCTCACCTGTGTAGCCTGGTGTCCTCTGATACCTTGATTAGCTCATTTTCCATTAACTTGGTGTTGTATATTGCAAGATTATGGTTAACCCAACTCTTCTGTAACTTCTTTCAGTGAAGGCAGGATTCAGCTCTGCTGCCTTTGTCCTTCAGCTCCTTTACAGCATTATTTGAAAGGAACTATCAGGTAAATTTCTTGTTTTGAGGGGAAATATCTTTGATCCAGAAGAAAGATTTTGGCAAAATCTGTGACATCTGAGTGGTCTTACTTTTACTCAGAGGAAAAATTAAGTTTCTAAAGTTCGTGCCAGTAATGATCCTGAACAGCAGATAAATCTGCATTGTACATCTCTCTTTAAAATATGCAACATATTTCACTACTTCATCTGCTTTAATTATATGTGTGTAACAATACATTGGAAATGTCTGCTGTCAGCATAGGGGAGAGAACAACAAGGTTTTTTTTCAGTCCCATCAATTGTCTACTTCACTGTGCAGCAGCAGAAATGTTCATGCTGGCGCTGAGCAGAGAGAACAAATGGAGCAGAATGTAAGAATGAAAAACTTGTATATTCCTGCCAGGGGTGCTGGTGCCTGCTCTCAGCAGTTTAAGCAGCAGTATTTGTGTTTGTTTATCTTTTCCCCTTCCATACCACCCCCCAGCACTCAATTACAGCACTCGACAGTGAGTGTCTGCATGGTGACCTGGCCAGTTTAGGTACTGAACTTCAAAAGCATTTCAGCAGGCTGGTATAAACACTCTTGTTTGGAAAAGGGTGAGAGGACTTTTGGTGAAGATGCCACAGTGGTACAGTCACAGCATTTAGGTGTCTGTGGGCATAAGGTGAAATGTAGGTTTAGAGCACCTCTCATACCCCAAAACAGTTGTCCATGGGCGTGCACTTGTTCTACCATTTACTTTGTGGTTCCTTGACTGTGGTTGGGTCTTTCTAGCAATTTCCTTTCTCCAGCCATGGGAAGAGAAAGCCATAGGTATGTGTTTCCATAGGTATCAGCAAACATGAGCTCCCTGATTTTGCTGTACCACAAAAAGCTTAATTGTTGCATAGTATAATGGAACATGTGCAACTGCGGTTCTGCTGCCAAAAACTGTGATTAACATGTGGGTTTAGTTCTTGTTTCTGACAATCTCACTGACTGAGAAACCTTAGAGGAGGTGCCATCCATTCCCCTGGAAATGGGCTGAAATTTTAGGAGTTTAGTAAATTTTAGGGCAGTGTCTCTGGAGCTGCAGGAAGGATGCTCTATGGCAGGCTGCTTTTCATTTCACATTTGGCTTGGAACAAGGGGTGTGTTTGGCTCTAGTACACTACACAAGAAATGAACAAGCAAAAAATACTGCAATATTTCACCACAGAGATTAAAAAAAAAATAGATCCCACAGCTATTGATAGGGTTGTTCTGGTCTCTGGGGTGATGACTGACTTTGCTAGACTGGATTGTGGGTGTTTTTGGTAAGTGGTTAAGGTGTCTCCCTCTGCTCTGAATTATGTTTAGTCTCTGTAGAGGAGCATCAAGGATGCAAAATGAGACACAATGCCCTTGTAATGTTTTCTCAACTTAGCCTGGGCCTCGAGATTAAAAAAAAAAATATTCCAGGACTGGAAATTAAAAAAATCCAAACCCGCAGATCCATTTTCTTGTTAGTGGGGTGTTCTCCAAACCAGGAGTTACAAGGACAGCAAAAGCAGCAGGAAGCAGACAAATTGTGTTCCTCCACCCTATTCACGTCCATCACGCTTGATCTGCATCATTCTCCACGCTGATATTTCATATTGTTCTGCTGAGAGGTGCTAATGGCTGCCCATCGTGTTTGAAGATCACTGGCATATAGAGTGAAAAACACTCTATAGAAAAGTTTAAAGATTGACCATAACCACACCTAGAACAAATCCTAGTGGACAGCAAGTAGATTAAGTCTCTTTTGTCTTTCAACGTTCTCTATTATAACAGCTACAGAGGTTAATAGGCCAAAGCTCTCAAGTATGGCATTAAAACTAAAAGCTCTCTTATGGTATGTCTTTACTGAAGAGTGAATCTGTGGGAGGGGGATTGACCTCGTTCATGGTTCCACTTACTGCGAGAAAGAGATATGAACCTATCTCTCTGTAGCCTTTCCTTTTTAGGCTTGGCTTGCCCGTCCATTTCTTACCTTGCACCAGCTGTGGGGTTCGTTCAGTTTCTCTGTTAGTCGGTTCATTTTACAGACTTGGCAGAAAACACATCCAGGAGAAAAGGACAGTTGCATTCTGTTGGGTTCTAGAGTTGGGTCGGATCAACTAAGGCCCAGCAAGAGCAGAGGCAGTGCAAGGAGAGGCCAGGATCTGGTTTTGGTGTAGTCTCATGTTGATTCACTTTGTGATACTATGCATTGCAAAATTGCAGCTATATTATTCAGAAAGACAAAATCCTCTCCTTCAGATTAAACGGTGTTTTCCCAGGCTGTTGGGATAAACGTTTCATGCCTTTCTGTTCCTTCTCAGTGTCCAGAAAGGCCAAAGTCCCTGGGAAAGTCACTCACTGTGCCATGGCTGTAGGAAATGTGTGGGGGGGTCAGATAGGAAGAGATGTCAGGAAACACAGAAATGCACATATTGCTTGAGTGTGTGACTTTTCTTGTGTAGGCTGGTGACCCTGCAATATCACCTAAATTTAACTGCAATTAATGACATCCTTTTGGGGATACGTTTCCTGGGACTAATTTGTGAACAGGGGGATATGCACTGAGTTCACAACTTCTGCATCAGGCTCTGGAAGTGGAAAATGTTTCCTTTATCTTTGTGAGGAAGCTACAGTTGGAGAAAGCTAAAATCCAGTGTATGAGTAGCAGGCTGTGCTAATTTGAAAAAACAGAAGTTCATTATTATGGACTGCCTGATTAAGACGTGGTCCATGTGTGCTGCATTGGCAATGTCATGTTTGCTGTGATCTCACAGGACACTTGGAGATTCCAGCCCCCAGCACCTGAGGAGAGAAAGAGTGCAGAATTGTGTGGTGGGCATTGTCAGGCACAGCTAGTTTGAGAGGCTTACACAAATCTTTATCTCATTTCAAAATGCTGATGCATGCATTCAGAAACAGGGCTGTAATTCTTTAGTCTTAAAAAAAACCCCAAAAAGTAGTAAAGATCCTTGCTTCTTGATTTGGTCTTGCTGTTTATTCAGGAATGTCACACAGACTTCATTCTTATGTTTGAGCTCAGGAGTAAGGTGCTCTCTGTTCATCCCTGTTGGCCTTCCACCATGCCTGTTTGACTTCCTGCATTCAGGAATGGGCTTCTCATGCTTTGAGATGGTTGTTCCTGAAGACCAGCCAGCGCTCACAATTTTCCTTTTCCTTTTCCTTTTCCTTTTCCTTTTCCTTTTCCTTTTCCTTTTCCTTTTCCTTTTCCTTTTCCTTTTCCTTTTCCTTTTCCTTTTCCTTTTCCTTTTCCTTTCCCTTTCCCTTTCCCTTTCCCTTTCCCTTTTCCTCTCCTCAGCAGTCTTCCACAGGATCCTAACCAAGAGCAACTCTGAACTAAGCTGAATTCTGCCCTGAAGTGTCAGTTTGTAACTGCATTATTTGTCTTTCTCAGGTCTCAGAGCTTTAATCCCAATCTTACAGCTGCTCTTTACATCCCATTGTAAGAAGTCCAGAAGACTCATCAGTCACATGCATGAAGAAATTGCCATCAACCCAGACTGGAAATGTGGATTGTGCCTGCACAGATGCATCACCCTGTCTGCAGATATCAGGGTGGTTCTCATCCTGAGTGCTAGTGGTGACCAGAGCTCTGGAGTACCAGCTCATGGAGCTTCCTTCAGCTTTCAAACAAAGGCTTCTCCCAGGAGGTCAGTAGCAGGCCCCTGGAACAAAATCATCAGGGCTGGACCTCACCCTCTGATCCTTACCCATGTCTGGACTCACTTGTCACTTGTTCAAAGCAAAGCACTGTGTCTTGCAGCCAGCCCTTTGCATGGACTCTAAGTCATCCATATTCCTCACCTTCCCAGTGTGTTTGTTCTCAGGAGCTTGTGTTCATCCTTAGCAGCAATCCAGCTGTGTGAGCTATCCCACTGTGATCCTATAACCCCTGTGAGAGAGAGCTGACCAAGCAATCTCCTTTTTTCATCTGTTTTCAGACTGCAGGTACTTTCTGTAGGTTCCTCTGGGATTTTTTGCCACAGTCCCTGGGATTTCAGCTCCGCAGGGGTGAGTGCTGCTTTTTGGAGCTGCCCTTTTCTCACTCCTTCTGTCTCTCTGTCAGTGCCCACCCCTCTTTGAGCAGTGCCTTGTTCTTGTCTCTTTTCATCAAGTAAATGGGAGTACTAAAAGCATTTTAGTTTCTCACTGCACTGGTTTGGTGTCAGTGCAGGAGCTGGATGCTCCAGCAGCCCTTGGGCTCGTTACTGCTCTGAGCCATGAGAGAAGCCTGCCTGAGGTGTTGAGCCTTAGCCCTGCATCACCTTGAGTTCCCCTGCTGGGAGGAGTTGCTGGTTGGAGTTCCCTCCTTCCTGGAGGCAGTGGTGGGTGGAGTGAGTCCTCACAGGGCCTGGCAGTGGCAGTAGGGTCCTGCATGGATGCTCTCTGGGTTGGTGTGCTGTGTGCTGGTGTTAGGGTGCTTCTGCTGACTGGTGTGGGGACCCAGTTCCATCTGCTTAGCAGCAGCCTGCACAAGGATGGAGCCTGGATCCAGAGCATGCTGGGGTGGCTAAGTAGCAGAAAAAGGGAGGCCTGACTCTGGTGTGTACAAGGGAATGAGAAAACTTGGAGGCCTGGATCAGCATTGAAGGACATACCAGGCATGCACTGTGGAGCATTGGGAGCAGAGAAGAGGAAGGTTCAGAATGAAGATCTGAGGAAGGTCAGTTGCAGAGGCAGGGTGAAGATGTGATAACTATCAGACAAATCCTGCTGGAGGAATGGAGCTGGAGCGTGTCCAAATCAGGACAACAAAGCACAAGTGTTTGGAGGGGCAGCTGAGGGAGGCGGGGCTGTTCAGCCTCAAGAAAAGGAGGCTCAGGGAAAACTTACTGTTCTCTACAACTGCCCAAAAGGAGATAGTAGGCATGTGGGAGGACAGTCTCTTGTCCCACATAATGGGCAAGAGGACAAGAGGAAACTGCTTCAAGTTGCACCAGAGGAGGTTTAGATTGGATATTAGGAAAAATATTTTTGCTGAGTGCTCAGGCATTGAAACAGGCTGCCCAGGGAAGGTGATGGAACTGCTGTCCCTGAAGGTGTTCACCAAAAGTTTAGACATGGCACTTGGTTAATGGCTTGGACTTCATGATCTTAGAGGCTTTTTCCAGATGCCCTCCAGGATTCTTGTGTACCTTTCAAGACTTAGCTGAAGAGTTTCCATCAAGAAAAAATATTTCATGGAAACATAGTGATTTATGTCATGTGATTTTCTCACCTTTTTAAATCTGATGTTAAGTGCCCTACAACCAGAGTTACCATTCCATGGAGTTGTGTTGATAAGCACTGTATTTCAGTTTTAAAGGAGAAGTGTTGGTAACTGCTAAGAAATCATGCTTAACGCTCAGTCACAGAATTATTACTGTCACAGGTGTGTTTGATGCAGTGTGAATTTTGGATGCTACTATTATTATTAATAAGGAAGATGCACCTTCAGTTTCTATTTTGCAACTGCGTGGGAAACTCGTAGAATGCCATAAATTACTACAGCCTCATCATCAGTTGTATTATGATATAGTGTCAAAAAATTAGTATCAAGAAAATATCTTCTTGAAGCATTGCTTTAAATTGCTGAAAAGAGTCAACATTCTAAAGAGAAGTGCCAATCTGTCAGGTTAATAAGTGTGTTTATTGGTCTGAAAATACCATTGAAGTTTCTATGCTGCAGCAGTTGCTCCAAAATCGCATGCAATGTAATGAAAAAGGCAGGAGTTCTGCTGTCTTTTAAATGGAAATATTCTGCTACCATGTTGGAATACAATAGCCTTTCTTATGGGACTGAAGCTTAAATTCAGACAGGCTGAATTTAAGCAGAAGGTTTTCACTCATGATTTTTTTCAAAAGTGTCTGAAATGCTTCAGATCAAATAATTTTGAATGTTTTCTACCACCATAGATTTTTTTGAGGCAGAGTCTTGCTTTATGGCCTCAGCCTACAACTGTAAAAGTATATTTAGCTAGCTGCCTTCTGGCAGCACTCAGGGGCAAATAATATCTTGGGTTCTGTTCTTAATAAACTGCTGTTCATTAAGAGCAGCATTATGTGAGAGCAAAACTTTCACTGAAATGGATCAGTAGGAGCTGGCTTCTTGGCTCCCGTGTCTGCTTTCCATGTAATATTCTGGCACACTTGACCATTTCCATTTCAAATGAGAAATTCCCTGTTTGTTTCTTGTACAGTCCTGGCAGTCTGTTGCTTTTTTCTGTGGATCACACAAAATCATTGAGCAGCTGAACTCTGATATTCATGTTTTTCTCAGAATTGTTTCTGAGTAATTCAGGTATCTTCCCTGCCTGAGCTCCTGATGAAAAGTTGGACATAAATCCCTAAGGAAGAGTGGGGATCTACAGAGGGTGTAGGCTGCTGGGAATTGAAAAAAATAACTGACTGTAGCAAAAATCAAGTGGCCAGCACTTCCCAGGGACAGGCCCTTGAGCTGTAGCTTTTAAATGCCAAATTGGAGCTTCTTGTTTATTTCCGCAAAATGAAGTCCAGCTCTTCAGCATGAAGCCCAGCACGGAGTCACATCGGGAAGAAGTGGGAAGGAGTTGCACATGGATTCTCTTTGCTGGGGCAGGGTTTTAGTCCCTATTACATCCCATTTGTGCATGTCTGCTCTGAAGGTGACTTCCTTTCAGCACTTGAGCTGGACCCATCAGCACACTTCAGACCCATCAGGAGCTGCTGCATCTGTGCCATGCAGTGTTTCTCGCTGCTGGAGATGCTCTAACTTGGTTTAAGTTCTACTCTGTAATGCAACCTCCAAATTGTGGTGCTGTTCCTAAATTGTAAGAATTACCATGTCAGTTCAAAAGGACAGCCCTAGGAGGAAGGCCTCCCCAGCGTGGAGGAAGGTTCCAGGTGTCAGCCTTGAGGGACATGCCCGACTTCCATAAACGTAATAGTGTCAGCTTCCATGCAGTAATTCATGCAAGGTTTACAGGCCTATTTTCTAAGCTTGCAACTCTCCAGCATTTCTGATTGCAAATGTAACACCTGTCACAACAAACAGGGTATGTTTTTGTGGTTGTGGACCATCTAGCATGCTCCTAAATATGCAAAGGGTGTGTACATACATAATGGTCTAGCATGCTGTCTTTCATGTGCAGCTTGGAAAAGGCAAAGGAGTGTGGTTAGGAGAAAGATAAAGTAGGATACGAGTAGGAAAACTTTTCCCAAAGTGGGAATGTTTCTGAAATTGTTGGCTGGATTCAGAGACTTTCCAAAGGTAGGGTGCCTTCAGACTAGCTAAGAGAGACAGGGTCACAAAGGCCTAGATAGGGCAGTCTGCACATTGATAGGTGGTGCTTACATGTCTCACTGAATGCTGTTTATTCGTGCATCACTATTGAAGTTAATATGAGTAGAACATGCTGAATTTGGCCCTAGGTTAGTAACACAAAACTGTAGCTCTTTAAAATGGATCTGAACAGAGATGGTCCAGTGCTGCATTGGCTCTGAGAGTTGTTGGTTTGAGGGGATATGGGATTTTTGTTCTGGCAGGTTTTCTTTAGGTATGGGGGATGGTTGGTGGAAGAACAACATGATTATTTTTCCTACAAATCTAATAAGAGAAGAATTAGCCTAGAAAAGGAGAAAAAAAATCTATTAATTTAGATGTTATGTAAAGTGCTGCCTTATTCCTCTTAGAAAAAGAGCTTTCATGTGTTATATTGCAGAGTAGGCCCCCCAAAAAGATGCCTATCTTTTGCCTGGGGTGAGCAACTCCTGAGATTTCTGAAGTCAGGCTAGTACATTAACACCTTAGATTTAGGTAGCAGCAGGGCTACAAGCAAATGTCTTTGGATGACAGAAGCAAATCAGACACTGCTTTTGTATGTCACGAGGGATTATTCTGTTTTAGTGCTATGCCCTTTGGCTTTACAAATGCACCTGTAGTGCTCCTGTGGTTAGTGCAAAGGATCTTGGTAGAATTAATTTACTATAGTTGTTTTGTCTTTGTAAATAGCAAATGTTAGAACTGGCTGTACACAAGCAGCTTTTCAAACCTTACATGTGTTTTTTGCAGTGGTTCAGAGATAGGGAAGTCTTCTATAATGCTAGCACTGAGTGTAGCAAAGTACTTTTCCATTCACAAAAGGTGATCTTTGTGGAAGTAGGAGAAATTTATGGCTGTGTCTGGGCACAAGAGAGCTGGGAGATAAATTCTAGGAAATCTAGGGGTGGATCACTAGATACAGGTTTAGGCTGTGACTTTGCTGAGAATTTAAAAAATTCTTATTAGATTCCATGTCATGTGCTGTGTTATTTGTTTTATTGGAATAAAGGGCTCTGAGAGCTCATGATGTCTGTGTGGCACTGTCACCATACGAAAGTAACCATTCACTGACATTTTGGGAACAGAGATACTGGTCTATGAAATACTGTGCCAAAAAATGAGCACATTGAATCTTCTGAAGATAAGGAGGGACATAAATGTTTGTAGTGTCAAGAAAGTTTGTGCCAATATCCCCTACTTCCCTTTTGTTAGATCCAGAGAGGATTTGAACTAAAAAAAATCTGCAGTTCTATTTCGAAGACAGTTTTGTGGTTGAGGTTTTTGGTTGATTTTTATATGGCATAAGGATGGTATCATGTCCTGTTGTTAGGTGAAGTCTGCTGAACACTTGCTGTGCTTTTTGTTGTCCAGCTCTGCTTCACAGCAACAGCAGAAGACAAAAGTGTAAAAGCAAAGAAAGAACAGGAAAGAGAGAGGCTATGACTAGGTGGCTTTCTAATTATCTTGCTAATAAATTCAGAATTTATTAGATGTTCTGAGACCTGGCAAATTTTAATTGATATCAGCTGCTAAAATCATAGATTTTTACCTGCCTTTTTAATCTGAGTCTGCTAGGATAAGACAGCATAAAAAAGCCATAACTAAGGCTGGCGAGCTGTGGGATTTTTCAGTAATGTAGAGTTAGAAAAAGTGGGGCAGAGAAATAAAAGGAGATACAAGAAAGGTGTTAAGAGCAGGAAAATACTTGGAAGTTTTGTGCTTTGAATGTTAGCATTTAGACAAAGGTGAAGCAACCTAGGCTGAAGGCCTGATGAGGTTTGGGTCATCTCTCAGGATCAGTGTGGTTAGGGGTTCCTGTGTGCCAAGGGGGGCACAGGAACATAGAGGTCCTGTGGCGTTGGGCCAAGAGTCTGCCTTGAGTGGCAGATTGTCCCTGGAGCAGCTAATACAGCGTAGGACACATTACGGATTGATAGCTCTCCTGAGAGCTTCCAGCCACCAGCTTGAAGGATTTCCTGAGCTCTTTCTGGACTATCATGCTTAACACTTCCTTGATGTGGTTTAGTCCTGATTCCCCATAGGAACCCCTTAAATTCAACAGCCTTTCATTGCAATAATTTGGTTGCACATTTCCCCACTGGAGATCTCAACCTATGTTGCTGAGATTTGTTCTTTTCAAACCACTTCTGTTAATCATCAGTGCCAAATGAAAAGCACTCTAAAAGCCTAACTGGGGTTTGCTTATGTTCTCACTCTTTGATTTACCGGGAATGGCCCCTCTTTGATTTTAGATATTATTTTAATCTTCTAATTTTTCCCAGCCTGAACTTTTTTTTTTTCCTAAATGGCCTACATTTCCACCCAGTCTTGAGTCAAATCAGAACATAAATACAATTCATGTGACAGACTTCTCTTACTTTGTTTTGAGAGCTACAAACATTGGGTACTCTGAGGTGCTGAGACAGGACATAAGTATTTCACCTTTTTGCTATTTGGTATTCATTACAAATGTAACTGAATATATTAAGTGGGGAGCCTAAATTTACCTAACTCTGACAGGCATGTGTGTTAGTGGTAGGCTGATATTTTGGGGTTTATCATGCTTATTACTTGTATCTGAATTAGTGGAAACTCTGAGCACTTTAATCCTGAGGACAGAACATTTATTTGGAAGTTTAAACAGGCCTGAGGATTTACAAATGTGCAGAAACACTAATAAGTTTTTATTGCCCTTCACCTGAATCTGCCATGAGCTCTTTCTAGGTTGTCCCGTGAATGAGTATCTAGGTTTCTGTTTGGCAATATAATCTAAATATTCACATTATAACAAGCACAGAAGATTGTTTTCTTCAGTAGCATAAACTGGGATTTAAAATTATTTCTAAATAAACTTTGGATATTGTCCCTGACTTCAAATCCCTGGGGGATGCAGGTAAACCATAACTGTAAAACTTTATTCAAACTTGGATATATTTTAGCCCAGAGCGATACATTCTGCTGTGCGTGCAGGGTGTACCAGCGCCGCACGGTGCTGCTGCCGGCCTGGGGGGGAGAAGAGGGGGCTCTTGGCTGAGAACGGAGTTGTTGAGAGCCTGGCTGAGCGCGGGTGAGCGCCTCGCTGGGCCGGGGCCGTGCAGGAGCAGAGAGGCTCCTGGTGCGTGTGCCTGAGCGCCTCGCTGGGCCGGGGCCATGCCGGACCATAGAGGCTCCTGGTGCGTGTGCCTGAGCACCTCGCTGGGCCGGGGCCATGCCGGACAATAGAGGTTCCTGGTGCGTGTGCCTGAGCACCTCGCTGGGCCGGGGCCATGCCGGACAATAGAGGTTCCTGGTGCGTGTGCCTGAGCGCCTCGCTGGGCCGGGGCCGTGCAGGACCATAGAGGCTCCTGGTGCGTGTGCCTGAGCGCCTCGCTGGGCCGGGGCCATGCCGGACCATAGAGGCTCCTGGTGCGTGTGCCTGAGCGCCTCGCTGGGCCGGGGTCATGCAGGAGCAGAGAGGCTCCTGGTGCGTGTGCCTGAGCGCCTCGCTGGGCCGGGGCCATGCAGGAGCAGAGAGGCTCCTGGTGCGTGTGCCTGAGCGCCTCGCTGGGCCGGGGCCGTGCCGGACCATAGAGGCTCCCGGTGCGTGGGCCTGCAGCGCCCTCTCGCGCCAGCGCCGGCGAGCCGCGGCCGCTTCCCGAGGGCTCCCCACAGCGCCGGGCTGCCGGGGAGGGAGGGAAGCCCAGCACGGAATCCTCTCCTGGCCTTTCGCAGCTCTGTTTTGACCAGCAGCTTATGTGGTTATGTGGTACAACGCAAATGTAGGGACGGCCCTCGGGCTTTTACAGCTAAAAATGTGCTTTGTGTTCTTGGCATCAGTTAGAAAATGAACATTAACTGTTTCTGTTGAGGTGATACCCACAGGACCTGTTATGGAGAGGGGCTCCCAGGTATGCTAGATGTTGTCTCCACGTTTGTAGGCTGGGCCTTTGAAGTGCTGTGGAGCTTCATAGCAAAACATAAGTGACCAAACCTGGTTTCCTCCACTCTCTGCCTCAAACTTGTCAGCTGCACTTCATCTGCCTCTGAAATTAGGGGGATTGAATTAACATATTTTGATTGGAAAAGAAAACTTCAAGGGAGGAAAGGGCACAGTGATCAGAACTAAGTGAGCAGGACAGACCCAGGAGGGTTTTGACACATTATCATTTGAAAATGGCAAAGCAAATATCTGCTGTGACCACAGTATTTCAAGATTACAAGGCAAGAAAAATACCTGCCTACGCAAATAAGTTCAACTCTGACATAGAAAATTTAGGGATGTGTCCCACTCATTTGATAAAATCCCTTTTGATCATTCTAAAAATATAGCTACCCTTTTGGAGGGTACATGGCAAAACTGCAGGGAGTGTAAGTGACAGCTAAGGAAGGAAATTGTCATTGTAGTACCAAGACCTGAATTGTGTAAGCAAGAATGCTAACATCAAAAAATGAAAAAGTCAAACCTAGTTCCTCAAGAGAGGCCATTGGATTGCACAAATCTAGGAAAAAAAAAAAAAAGGACTTGGCTCAGGTTGAAATGCAAACAGAGCTGAGTTGCACAGAAAGCAACAGAGAAATGGGAAAGAGGGGAAGGATGTTATCCTGACTAGAAAATAGATGCAGAGCACCAGAGCATCAGTATAAAAATAGCTGGGAGCAGAATTCAGCCACTAAAATGCTATAATCCTGTCTTCCAGTCCTACTGGCACGTCCCGTTGTGCTCTCCAGTCTGCCCTCCCTGGGCACTGTGGTTGCACCTCTAGGTACCACCACCAGCCCTCAAGGTGGGTAATGTGAGATTTGGCTGGAAGTGCCATGTCTTCTCACTCACTGAAGCACGTAAAATTCTTGTAGGTTAGGACTCTGTCACAGGAAGGAAGTAAGTACGCCATAAAACCAGTTAATTCACTGCTTTACTTTGGTTTAATAATGTTAGGCTTTGTTTATTACTCAAATGCAAGACATTAACTCAGTTAATAATTATCTTAAGTACCACAAAATTACCTTCAACCTGGGATCCTATTAATTAGATGCCAGTGCTGCTCAGCAACATGAAAATGTAAGAATGTATTTGTTATGTTCCATACTTACAGGGTTGTATTTTTCCACCTTAAGTACCCTGACTATATATAGACACAAGATACTGGCAAAGCCTCTGCCTGCTGAGGGTTATCCTGAACACCAGAATTATTTGTACAGTGCAAAGGTGTAAGGGGTGACTTGAGCTCTGATCCTCCTGGGATACTGCTTAGATTGAAACTACAGAGTGCATAACCAGCAGATTTAATTCTGCAATGCATACATACTTTTTTTTTTTTTGGCAGGTGAATAAGGTATTTTCACATATTTCCAGCTGCGGTCTTTTCTCCCAAGAATGTGTCTACAAGCTTACTTATAAGGGTTTTCCAGAAGTTTCAGCATGTCTGTGGTATTTGCCACTTGGCAGGTCAACTTTAATATTGCTGGGAAATTTTCAGGTTTCAAATGCAGGATCATCAGTGCCCGCGTGCACTCACAGATTTCTGGTTAAAATCAGAGCACAGTTCAGTGCAGCAGCCTTTGCCTTTCACAGAAACCAAGTGATCAGCCAGGTTGTCCATTTTGTTCTTCAGGATGGATGCTGGCTACAGCTGGAACAGGAAGGAGCACAGCAGAATCCCAGAGCTCCTGTCCTACACAGGAATAAAAAGCCACACAGAATCTTTTGTTCCCAGCCAGACAATGGGAACATACTTTTACTTCTCTGCCAGGGATGCCTAGACTATGCTGTGTCTCTGAGCATTTTGCAGGTCTGTGTGAGCACAGCTCACAGTCAGCTCTGGAGCAGCCCTGTCCTAGCAGTGGACACCTTTGGACACCTGGACTTCTGCCAGGTGATGTTTTTAAAAGCATGGATGGATAATGGCACAGCAGCAGTAGGTACTGCTCAGGGAGGTGAGCTGTCAGTCCCCAGAGAGTTGTGGAGTCTGAATACAGCTGCACTGTGAAACTGTGGAAGTGGCTAAAAGCATGCTTGATCACCTTAAATCCACTGATGTTTCAAGCCCCACCTGCCCCATTGGAGTACCAAGGTGGGGGATCACATCTACAGGAAAGTCATCTTCAAACATGGATGAACAGTTTTGCAGGTCTTGGGACACATGCAGTGACAGTGACTTTCAAGTAACCCTGTGTTTGTGCAGGAGCACCTGTGCACAGTTATTTACTGGCATGAAGTCCACGAAAAATGTAAGTGGTCCTGAAGTTCATCTCTTGGCATAAGTGGCTTTTTGAGGTCTGGCCATTAGTAGTTACCTTTTGGCAGTGTGCCCAGGTTGGATAAGCTGCAATACCCTGGGGTAATGAACTGCCCAGGTTGGATAAGCTGCAATACCCAGGAGGATTTAAGAGTGAAGCACAAGTTAGCTTTCAGTCAAGAGTGAAAGAGATAGGGCTTTGCTTTTGCAATAAGTGAATGGTACCTAGAAACCATGTATTTACAAACATTCTACTCCTGCAGCTTTCCAGGGAGGAAAGACTGGTGACTCTCATTCATTTGGCCTGGCTGGCTCTTCATTTGCAAGGAGACTTGAGTTTTAACAAGGTTATTCTATTTAAATCAAAAGTGATGTGTTTGTATCAGGCTGAAGGGACTTAATATGCATTGATCTTTGTGTATGGGAGTACAGAATATATGCTGGAGTTGTTGAAGCAGGTTTTTGGCTTTTTTATGGCAAAAAAAATTGGTAATATACAGGAATGGGACACGACAGCAGTGACAGATGTGATTTTTCAGAGTTTATAGAGTGACACCATTAGAAGAAGATTTAATATTCCCAGAGGTGAAATGCAGATGTGCCTTTTAGTGGTGAGTTTAACAAGTAAAGGAAGACGTACATATTGTTATCATGTCAGTGCTTCCTTTTCACTGTACCAGCATTTGCTTTCCTTCGCAGCTTGGTATATGCAGGATTAGTAATGTTCTCTTGGTAGATGAGGTATTGTTCTGTAGCACTGAATAAAGGGGATTATTCAGAGTTCGAAGAAACAGTTCATTTTCACTCCAAGAAAGATAACATATAATATGAAGAAGTGCTGTTTGTGTACAAAAAATACAAAAAGCATCCATTTGGAAATATATTGGGATTCTCTTTTGTATTTCCCATTTTCTTGTACTTCCAGCAGAGGGCAGGTTTGTGCCACAAAATCTGTTTGCTCGCTTGGGAGAATCCAACGTGACATTCACCAGCCATGTCCAGTCCTTGACAGAGGAAAAAAAAATCTTATTCTGTGGTAATTTCCCCTGAAAATTATGTCAGTTTTTTCTGTTTGGTTTGGTGGTTTTTTTTGTTTGTTTGTTTTTTGTTTTTTTTTTTTTTTTTTTTTTTTTTTTTTTTTTTTTAAGAACGAAATGAAAAAAAACTAGAGGGAATTTTACTAGCGCTGAAAATCTCATCCCCATACACATTCCTCTTGTTTTCTAAAACTGTTGTGAAATCTACAGTATTTCATTTCTCTCGTGCAATTGTTCCCCATTTCACAGTAGGAATATTTAAGATGTTTTCAGTATCAGCTTCATGTGAGGAGAACCATGCAGTTGCACAGACATGACATGGTGGTGTTCTCTTACAGTTACACAGCATAAAATGCTGTTGTGCCAGCAAAACACAAATATAATTAAGGTCTGGAGGCTAAAAATTATATAAAAAAAATAAATTGTATAATCCTGGCATGCAAAACACTGAGGAAAAAAAATCAGGTGGTTACATCACAAGCAACAAGCCCCAGCAGGGTGAACCACATGCCCATGTTTGTGTAATTCTTCTCAATGCCATTTTGGTTTCAAAGTGACATGTTGTGGCAGTGCCAGAACAGAGTGTTCTGAAACAACGGAGGTGAATGGTTTTCTAATTCGTGTGTCATCCCTAGGAATCTTGTTCTTTCTGCTGCAACTACTTCACCTTGTGTTGCTTGTGTATGAATCAACAGGATAGTTTGAACTCACCAGTGGATGCAACAGCTTCTGCTTCCTTAGTGTCTCATTGCTGCTTTTTTGTCTTCCATGTGATTTTGAGCCTTGGATTTTACCTTTTCTTCCATTGTCACTTTGCATGCTGTGTCCCTAAATGACATTTTGATGAAAATACACAGATTTTGCAGGCATTTGTACCCATTACCCAGCGTTGCTGTTCACTTTCCTATCTGCTATACAAGTTCACATGAAATGCTCTTGATACTTTTTTTTTTTCTTTTTTGCTGTGCTTTTCATCCACTGTCCTAGATTTGTGTCATTTTGAAAAGTATGGATTGGTACAATATGTTGTCATCATAATCTAATATTTTGACAATCACAGCACAAGTGTAGCCTGCTGCCAACAAGCTGTGCACTGCTGAGTTAGAAACTTGTTTTGTCAGTGTTATCCAGGACAATGCCTTCTGCTCACCTTCAAGCTGGTTTTGTAGCTTCATGTTGTCTGCTCATTAGAGGGTGGCAGCATTTTCCTCTGTGTTTGGAAATTGGCTCTCACTCCCTCTGATATGAATGTTATTATCTGGATGATTGAGTAGGGATTAAAGAGAGAGTGAAGTTCACCAAGTCAGAAAGCACAGCCTTCAGTTCACTGGTGAAATGTTAGTGAGGACTCCTGGCCTCCAGTGTGTCACTGCTGCGGCCAATATTGAACCCAGGTCTCCAGAGGTGGAAAACTGGCCCAAGGGACAGATACCTCCTCTAACTCCCATCACATCCCTAATAGTTACTAGGGCAGAATAATGTTTCATGACCTTTGGGTTGTACCATTACCATAACATCATCTAGCTGTGTGAGCTTTGCAAAGGTCATTGTAGAAATAAAAATATTGCCTGCTGTGATCCATGCCCTCAGACACAAAGGAAAAGAAATAGCTTAATAAATGTAGTGATATTTGCACTATAGGGCACAGTGCAAGGGTCACAAACCATTATTCTGCACTAGTAATAATGTCACTATTCTATTCTTGCCCAGTGGTTACTGTATGACATTTGTGCTTGCAGGGAAATTCCTGTGAATATCAGTAACTTAAAATACATTGCCTCGAGGGGCTATTGTTCTCCCATTGAAGTCAATGAAGTCAATTTGCCATTTGCTTACCAGTATCTGGGCACAGGACTGACCCAGCATTCCTCATGATCAAAACTGAAATGGCTTTAAAGTGGGCTTGGCCTTTTGTTTTCTTTTTTCCTTAAAATGTATTTATTCATTGGACCCCAGATGAAACATGTTTCTTAAAAGATTGTAACACATAATTTTTTCATATCCATGGGAATTACCATTACTGTATATGTAGAAGACAGATTATGAGTTTTTTTATTAAAAAAAAAGTTCAAGTCCTAATACTCCTAGGTACCTGTGTGATGATTTATGACCTGGGAGAGAGATGTTACCCAATATTTCTACACTCTGTTCTTATGTGATAGGTAAATGACTGTTTTCTCTATTTCTCCAACAAAGAAATATATTAATTCAGACTTTTCTGCATGATATGGCTGGAATGATGTAACTGAAATTACAGAATTCTTAATAATATGGCCTGAATTTTGCAGGTGTGGAAGGTGCTAGTTTTGTCCGAAAGATTCCTGATTTTATGCTAATGGAATTGTCAGCCTTGAAGCTGATTTCTTTTTTTTAAGCTAGAGTATGTCAGCCTTGGTCAGTCCCTCTGAGATCATGAGTTATGACTGAGCTCTTCAAGGAAGTGCTGGACAGTTTGTATGCAGCTGTGGCCCATGTTGGCATTGGCCTTTGTCTAGAAGCACACCTTAGCAGCCAATAAATTTAATGTACATCTCATAATAAGTCTGAGAAGAACTCCACTCCTCATGTGTGAAGAAGCCTATCTGACAGAAGAGAACTATTTGAGAGCTCAGTCAGTGGCAGGATCATTTAATTAATTGCTTTGGATAACTGGTGCCTAACTGTAGTCTGGCTCCACCATGGATGAGGTGATAAATGTTTCCTTCCCCAGCCTCGGTATGTGTATCAGAGAAAAACACAACACCAGTTGTTTTCAAGAGCTTGTGGTGACTAAAATTGTCCCCAGCTGCAAGGGAGGGTTCATGTTTACAATCTGGGGAATCAGGCAGCATTGTGTCATCCCGGGTGCCATGTCCTGATTGCCTCTCAGACGTGCTTCAGCCAGGCTTGTGACAGAGGGAGGGTTTTGATGCAGAGCAGGGGAGGGTGGCAGAGCGACCCTTGTAGATCAGGTGCATCCTTACAGTAGGACTTTGTTGAACATGGAAACACAGTAAGTGAGGTCTAGTGGCAAAAGAGCTGTCACCCCTTTGTGATCCACTGAGCTCACCTCAGCTCTCACACCAGCCTGTGGCTCTGCCTTGAACGTGAAGTTTAGTCCCGGCTCCAGACAAAGATGAAGTGAGAACCACTCATGTGAGCCGTGTCCAGCACACGAGACAAAGTCAGTCCACAGGGCTGACATTCAAGGTGTGCTCCACAGAGCTGGGCACACACTGGTGTTTCTCCAAGGCCTTGTCAGTGAATGGCACAGCCTGATCCTGCCCTTGTTTTCCTGCTCCTTTTCCAGGCCAGGAGAACAGACAGATTTGCATAGTCTGTAGGCAGCTGAGTACAATTTTTCCTGTGGGTGGTAGTGTTTAGAAAGTGTCCTGCCTTGCCACTTTCAGATTGCTATCACCCTCCTCTGATGGGATTAGGAGCCTGGCTTCACAGGCATTGCCTGATCCAGCTGGCTTTCATAGGGATGAGGTGGGCAGTGGTGACAAAACAGGATGGGTGATGACTGTGTAGCTGTGCTGGTAAACTTTGCTTGGGGGAGGGGACTGAGGGGAAGACAGGGGGACAGAGGAAAAAGTTAGAAATCTCAGCCATAGAAGGAGCTCCTTTAACATTTGAAGGAAATTATCAGGGAGCAGACACCAGTCATGCTTTTCTGACTCATTGTCCTCTTTTCAGACAGCATCCCCCCTCCAGTCTCCTCCTGCCTGTAGCACTGCTGTCCCGATTTATTTCTGTAAAAAGTTATCACAAGAATTTCCCTCTTCAAAAATATAATTAAAGAATTAATGTTGTAATACATGAAGTTTTGCAATGTGCTGAAATCACTGAGAAAATTAACTTTCCTTTTTAAAAAATAAAAAGCAACAACACTCATGCAGTCTACAGCCTGGATGATTTGAGATGCTCTCCTGAGCTCTTCACTTCTTTAAGTAGAGCCTGCCCTTTGCCAGATGATCCTAACACAGGATGCCTTCAGAGGGACATACAGTTTGATCTCATAATGAATGGTTAACTGACTTTGTCTTCTCCCTAGCTTTGGAAGGAGGAAGATATGCAGAAATGTTTTCAATGTCAGTGGTGTCCACAAGAAAACAGGAAGAGTGGTTTGTGAGGTACAAACCTGTGTGTGCAAGTCTCCTTCCAATTTTGTTACTAATATGTTACTTTGGAGTACTGAGGGACAGGCAACTGCGCCTTTCCAAGCCTCTTTTGTACAATAGAGCTCAGAGGTGAAAGGCTCATGTAACTTTGCAGTAGCCTCATGAAAATTGCTGTAAAGACTGATTTTGCCACAGGTACTTTAGAAAGCTTGACTTAGCATGTCTTTAGCATCAGCCACAAACACTTTCACTTCTGGGTCCATAGTTTCAAGGATCAGCTTAGTCAGCAATAGAAACTCTGTCATTTCATTTGATACCCTTTAATTAGACGTGCATGCATATATAAATGCATAGATTATCTAATACATCCTACTGCAAATTTCTCATTGAAATTAATAAGGTTATTCAAAGAGTAAACTATGAGTAATAGTGAATAATATTAGTACTCAGCGTGACTAATAGTGGTAAGAGGGAGAGTCTTAATGACTTAGACAAGGAGGGTCTGCTGGGAGCCAGCATGACGATTTGCACAAACAATTCCTTTTCAGAGTGGTGAAGCTTGGAGCTTACTAGGAGCCAGTCATTAAACTGCAGACCCCATTTTATCACAGGCGTCTTGATTTCTGTCTCTGAGCCTTTCTCGAGGCACAGCTTACATGTGTGGCAGAAAATGAGTCATGCCCAGGCAGTTGGCCTTCTGATCCCTTCTCTGTTTAGCGTAGTCCACATCTTTGCAGCAATTTTTATGGAGAGATCATGTTTCAAAAAGCCTTTGACAAAGCTCCACACAGGGTTTTTTTTTTTTTTTTTTTTCATTTAACTGTTAGAGAGAGGCAGAGCATGAGATGAGGAACTGGCTAAACAGTAAGAAAAAAAGCAGAATAAGATTATATTTTGTTAAAGTTAACGGTTCTTGGTGCAGTGGCTGGGAGTCTATCTGAGGTTAAGCCATGTTGTAGCATATTAGTGTCTCTGAAGGATCTGGAAGAGTGGAAAAAATGATGCAAAATTAACAAAGAAAAGCAACAGTCATGAAAGTTTTTAAAAAATTAAACATGAGATACTTTTCAGTGATATTGGGGGATAGATGGTCAGCTCTTGAACAGATGTCAGTGAATATTTGAAGTAATTAAGACAAACTGGTGTGTGTATATTACTACAGAGTCATATGCAGTAAAGTAAATTCTGCTCTCACTCTATCCCTCCTTGCTGTAATTGCAAGTTTTTGGGGAAAGATGTGTGGCGTAAATTAATTTGGGATGGGAAACGAGGAAATTAATATTCCTCCTCAAATACAAAGCAATCAGAACTTCTTCAGAATGAATACTGAGGGTGAACCTTTTTTATTAGTGTAAAAACTCCAGTTCCTTTCCAGTTCTTATTTCCAGCTCTTGCCACTATTTCCCCATCTGTGATGCCTCTGCTTTTCTCATAATATATTTTTCAGCAGTTTCATGCCACAGAAATCTGTGAAATGTTAACAATTTAGAGAGATCCTTGGTCAGGCTGGATTTAGGAAAATAAGGTCAAGAGGTTTGGAAAAAAGGCAAAGCTGTATAATTCCAGGGTTTGTCCTAATCTATCATTAAGATGCTGCTATGGCACCTAATTTTACCAAGCTCCATGACTAGAATAATAAGTTAAGCCAAATACATGTATCAGATGATGAGCATTGAAAACCAGGTCATTTCAGGCTGTTTTAATTGAAAAGGTTCTCTTGAGGATTTATGATCCAGGTCTGGACCAGAATAATATTTAATAGTTTAATCTATTAGATATCTCCTGTTGGTTGAGGAAAAATGTGAGTCAAGGTGTGAAAAGATTAGTTCCAACAGAGAATCTCTTTCAGATTCTGTTTATGTATGATTAATGGTCAGAATGGTCTCTGTACTAGGGCCACGTAGAATCAGCCTTCTGTCAGCAGTAGTTTTGAATATGATTAAATCACCAAAGGCATACTCAAAATCACCCAATCCATTTTAATTCCTCTTTTATATCATACCCAACTCCAAGTTTGCTGATGCTGTAGGCTAATGAAAAATATAACTTTTGCTGCCTATCCTGAAGGAGAGTATTACTGTAAATGTTCTTGAAAAGCTGTATCATAAGCAGCATCTAAGGGATGTAATTTTAAAATAATTCTTGCTTGTAGTTCTCTGATTACAACATTGGCCTTAAGATGATCAGGCCCAATCTGTTTAAATGCAGTTGTCAGCTGCCTGCTTGTCTGATTAGTGCAACATTGCCCCTGTTGTGTACTGGAAGGTAAGAGTTTTAAGTTGATGTGGATCCTGGAGTTCAGTTAGCCACCCCAGCATGCCTTTTCCATGAATTTGACCAAATGACTACTCGTTTTCTGTTTGATAGATTAGATGAATAGGCTTCGTCTTTACAGAAGAAGACTCAGCAGGTTGCTTGTTGCATGAGGCAGTGAAGGTCAGGCAGAGGGGCATTACAAAACTGATGAATGATTCTGATTGATGGAACTTTTATTCCTAGGCATGCAAGAATGGAAATCTCTTTTATAAGAGCTTACAGAAGGCATGCCAGAATAGCAAGAATGTCGTTGTTGATTTATCTGCAGCTGGTATCGGGTCTGTGGTAGTGATTAAATAAATAACAGCAGTTCTATCAAATGTTGCAAAAGTGAGCAAAATCAACAGCACACCAAACCTGAATTCAGATCTCTGGGATACAAGCTTTACATAGACTGCATTTTCATGAAGCACAGAGATTCACCATGAACACTGTATGATCTCACCATTGCTGTGGTGAATGCAGTGTGCTTTCAAGAGTGCAGCTTACTTGTGGCAAGTTGCAGTTTGCTGTTTCTTCTTCTCTGAGTTTTAAATTGAAGCCTAAAAGTGAGAAAAGCATGTGTGTATGGTGATTATCTACCACCTGGTTGTCACTCAGCAGCAAACTACATTATCTTTTAAAGAGTGTTTAAGCATTTGAATAAATTACAGGAGGAGTTGTTTGGGTTTTATCTTGTTTTGTTTATGTTGTTTTATCTTGATAAACTATTGAAATGGATTCAGAAATCTCCATTGCAAAAGAATAATGTGCAATGAACTTTTGTATGTAGCAGCTGTTAATGACATCCTTCCCCCTTGCACAGGAGATCGTTCTGTGTGGTACAGCAGATATTGTTGATATCTCTTAAGTTAGTTCTTTGTCATATCCTCTAAATAAAGCAGAAGAGAGCAATACTGCAAATGGAAGAAATTCTTGATACCTTTGGAATTACTCATCCACTGTGTTGGAAACTGTGAAGAAATCTTTCTTATTGTGTATCCTTCTTTGTCTGTTATTTTGAAAGAAAAAAGCTGCTACCAGCCAGCCAGAATCACCACTTAGGTCTTCAATAAGCAGCTGCTAGGAGTTTGACTTAGAAATGAGAGAGACAAGAAGCGGAAAAAATCCGCTCCAAGTGGGTGGGAAGGAAAGAGAGCTTTTATGAGGTAGAATTTCTGGACTTCCTTCCCTGCAAGTATATTACTAAAAGTTGCCTTTGTTTTTCAGGGGGGGAAATGCTGCTTGTGAAGTAATGGTTGAACCATTGTGTCAAGGTAGCTTGCTAGGGCCTGGACATGTGTTTCAGATCAGCTCTCATGTTGGTGCTGATTCTTAGGCCAGTGAGATTTTGCTGTTGACTTAATTGTGAACAGACAATGCTCTGCATCCTTAATGGCTTAGGAAGCTGTATATGGTAGCTAAGACCTTCCATTTGCTCTCCAAGGAATGTGCTCTTCCTACAAGACTGCCTATCTGATCCTGAGGCGTTCAGCTTAATTTTTTCTCTTTTGTCCATAGAATTAAGTGAACATTTTGAAGATTTAATATTCTGTAATTCCAGTAGTCCACACGAGCATGGATTAAGCCAGCCTAATAACTGGATAAATGCATTTTAGGGAAATGACCATATTTACTGACAGCAGTGTTCTCATCATTCTAGTGCTTGCACAATATTAACTATTGTACAGCTTTCTTGCACTGACTGTCATCACATTCTTCAAACTAGAAAGGAAATCAAATCTTTGCAAATAGGTTTGAACACTTGGCAGTGAAGAAGCTGGAACATAAAAAATAGCTCAAGAGAAGACTATTGAAGTGTTTGCTGACTGCCATTTGTTTGCTGACAGATTGGTTCAGGCAAACACATCATCCAGGATTAAAGCTAGACAAGACCTGGAAACTAACCCATTTTAATTTCAGACTCAAACATGATTATTGTTTGTCCATTTTCTTTTTCCTTTCTGTTCTCTTTTTTGCTTGCTGTCCATCTCTCTGCGTGTTTTCAACAGTTTCTGGGTTCTTGCTTGAGACAGACCAAAAGAATCTGGTAAGATCAATTGTTTCAAACATTGACTGTTCCCCACAACAACTTAACCCACCTAGCATGGTACTGGAGATGGCTTTGTGTGCTTGAGAGAGAGATGATGTGAGGATGGTTACTTAACCCTCACTGTAAGTGAGAGAAGAGTTTTCAAAATATGCTTAGTAAGCCTAGACTCATGGATTTCTTGGAAAGAGGGATTGATGAAGGAGGGGTAAGGCTCAGAATTCAGCAATTCAGACATATTAAGTCTTTGAGAATGGGCTTTAAACTAATTACTTAGTAACTAGTAGTTAGTAAGTTAGTAATTATTTTGGCTATGGGGATGCCGTTCTGCGCCTCCTGTTGCCAGGCATTTTCGTGTTTGTTCTTTTTTTCACCCTCCCCAATGTGCCTCTAGAAGTGGTGCTGCCACAGCAGTGTATGGGATGGAGTTGTGGGTAGGATCAGAAGACGGATTTGTCTGAAGGATAAGCTGGCAGCAGATGGTTATGGGTAACTTGGGTCAGGCCCTGCTGTGGCTCCCAGTGCAGCCCTGGTGCCGTTGGCCAGCGCTGCTAAGGGGTGGTGCAGGATCAGTGGGAGCAGACAGGGGCCTCGTGGAAGCAAGGCAAATGCTGCTCCCCAGCTCCTGTGTTCTAGTGCCCCCAGTGCCATGGCTCCAAACTAGGAGGTTGGCTCAGGGGTGCTGCTGGGGGCCTTAGCAGCAGGTGGCCTGTGTGTGTGCAGTGCCAGGAAATGGGCTTGGGCACGATTGGTGTCCTGTCTCCTCAGCTCTGATTCACCTCACAGGAGGAGGGAGCTCTGGAAGTGCCTCAGACTGCCAGCTGCTCAGCAAGGGCAAAGGTATTGCAGGAGAGTTTGCTTTTCTGATGTTCTTACCTTTGACCATTTGGAGCAGGAAAGGCAACGTTTGCCTTCTGAATTGGTGTGCACTGGGGTGAACACATGCAGTACTGCTGGCAGCTGTGCAGCAGAGACAAGCTGTTGTTCTTCAGATGGTTGCTGTTTTCTTTTTAAGGTAAAATGTTCCTGGACACTGTGACTAGGAGAAATGCAAGCAGTCATAACTGGCTTGAGAGAAATACCTGTCTGGACTCCTCAGAATCCCTCCATCCTTTACATTTTAATCATGAGTAGAACTTTAAAGTTCCAGAACAGTTTCTTCACTAAGATTAGTTCTGTTTTCCATATTTTGCAGGGCTTTTTTTTCCTCCCATAACTTAGAAAAGGAAAACCAATATTTTTTGTTTTAATTTGGTCTTCCCTTCTTCCTCAACTTTACCTCATGCATTTCATGAATGGGGATAGTTTAAATAGGGAATTTTAAGAACGTGGATCTATTTTCCATGTATGGACCCTTCTTTGTCATTTTAGGAAGCTAAGGAGATTGCCTTCGGTAGCATGGAATGGTATTGATAAATCCAATTGTATATCTGTATTAATTACAAACATATAAATCCACATCTCATTTTGTGGAGATGTCTAGCTCTGAATCTAAATATGTTATGCATTAAATATGCATAAGTGTTGAACAGCTGTTTCCATAGTGGTGAACGGCTGACTGAAATTTGACTTTCCAGAGTGAAATATATTTATTTAGTGATCCTTTATCTAATGCTCTTTGCTTACAGCAAAATTGAGAAGATATGGAAAAAAAAACCCCAACCCTCTGAAAATGCACCACTTTGACCAATAACATGACGAAAGATAAAATATTAAGTGATGCCTGAGACGCATACTTTTAGACACATTAGATTTTAGGCAACAATGCTGGTCTTCTTGGAGGGAGCATTGTTTTAGAAGACTGGCAGTCAGGTGACAGTCATCAGTCTGCTTTCTCCTTTTTGCTTTTGCCTGTGGAAACATGCTATTCAGAATCATTATCTGCATTGCAAATATATTTGTAGTAATTATGCCTCTGCAGGCTAGATGAGCCATTAAGTTTTTATTGTGGCATAAAAATGGTTTTGAAATCTCTGTACCAAAGTAATTAGCAAAAGTGAAGGAGGAGATCATGGGGCTGGAATTTTTTATTTTGCTCAAGTAACATGGATTTGCTATAGCAAGTTGGAGAAGGCTGATGTTTCATCCTGACTTCATCGATACTGTAGGTACAGGAACAGCCATGAATGCTGTGCAACTGACTAATGGATTTACTTCGGTGATTAATGCCTATTATCTACTTTACTTCAGAGTTTGATACTTGCTAAACCGTTTTTAATACCTAGAAATATGCTGAAACCACCTCAATTTCTTGCAAAATTACTTCTCGTGAATAGGGTGCTGCTAAATGCAAGCTAGAACATGCAGTTGGTGATACCATTAGGGATCTTGGCCTGCAGAGAAGAAAAAAGCAACTTTGGAAGCTATTGTATGTTTAAGACACAGCATGGGTTTGGAGCTAACAGTTCCCAGATGTAGTGATGCTCTTTTTTTCCAACACTTAGCATCCTCTGGACAGACACTGTCTCCATTAATCAGTAAATTAATTCAGTGCAGGCTCATGGGGCATGCATGGAGGTAAAATGTTACCAAACCCTAGTCAGATGCATAATTCCTACTAAAGCTAATGGGAATGACATGCCTACAGGTTAGTGTGTGCACATGGCCTGATGCTATCCTGTGATTCTATTTGTGATGGTGTAGGGGTTTTGCAATGCCAAATGCATGTCTTGTTAAGTGTTATTATATACCAGTGTTAACGTGTTTGTCTGTTATTGTGATCCTTTTGAAATGCTGTACTCCTCCTTTCCCTACCTCACCTGCCATGTTTCTCTTCTCAACCATGACTTGTGTTATTTGCACAACCTCTGTTCTCCAAGGATGCCACAGTCCTCTTTTTATTCACCCTCTCCTCAATTCCACATGGCAATGCTTTTATCTTTCTCTGGAGAAGTCCCAGAACAGAGTTGCTGTGTTTTCTCTGAGAGAATATTTGCGAGAGGGATCATACACCAAGAGATTTGTGGAGCCTCAGCATTGTGCCTTGTCACCCTGTGCCAGGGACATTTGCCAACTTCTTTCTCCTCTCAAGGGTCTTGAGATTAGTGGTAGAGAGGAAAAAGTGGCATCCTATAGGACAAACCCTGCTTTTTGTGGGGGCTAACTGACCAAAGGTACTATTAGTGTGACTGTCTTCCACTCTTAATCTCAAGAGCTAGTTCAGATACTTCAAAGTCCTTCTAGATTATACTGTGTATCAGTAATCTCAGGGCCAAGCTCTGCAAACCAGTAAAAGGTGTCTTTGGGAGAAAGGCTGCACTGTTTCCCTGTTATACATTACTTGTTGAGGCACAGGTTGCCTTTCTCTGTCTCACTATGGAAGTTGATTGCTGAGTTGTGAATTGAATTGAATCAGAGTCGCAGTCTCTGCAAGAGTATCCTTCCCAGTTGTTTGCAGCAGTTTTCGTAGAAGTGGGACTTTGCTGCAGGTGTCTTCTGGCTCTTCTTTCAAGGTTTGGCATAGGTGGCTTAAGCAGATTAATTTATAAGGAAGGTGAGTGTAAGCACTGCTGGGAAGAGCCAAATGTTGCGGGCAGGCTGTCCAGACAGTTCTGTGCAATCCCTCTTGCCCTTGGGGCTACAGACTTGGATTTCACTCTTTTTCCCATGCCTCTTCAGCCCCAGTAGTTTTCCAATATGTGCTTGGTAACCTGGAGAACTACAATGAATGTTTTTCCTCATAGCAGAGAAAGGCAAAAGTGCAGGCTAGGCTGCTCTGGAGGTTTATAGCAGTGAAATGAATGATCTGAATGTAATGGCTGCTCCTTGCCAGGGGAAGGGGAAGCCCTGTATAGGGAGAAATGCATATGGCAAAATGCCCGTGATGGCAGGGCCTCAGATGTGCACAGAATCAATGGTGTGTGCACTCACATGCTTCACAATTCTCTGTATGAACATGGTGACCTTCAGTCTTGTGGTCTTTGCTAGGAGTCTGAAAGCCAAGTAAAGTTCAAGCAACTTGAGGAATATGCCTCTGCAAATTCTGGCATGCCTTGGCCTTTTTTCTTGTGCCAAGCTGAGCCTCCAATCATCTACGTGATGCTCCCAGCACCCTTTTAACCTCTTAACACACCTTGGATATGTGCGTGCACATCCTCACGCTCTAAGGTGAAAGGGAGCCAGAGATGCCAAGCACTTTTAGGGAGGATAAGTAGGTACAAGTTAGATGGATTTCCTGGGCTGGTAGGTCTGCAGTTCATGCAGGCAAATCAAGTAATGTGAGAAAGAGGAATACTTTAAGGCTCTACGAGTAAGCTATGCAGGAAACTTTCCACAGCCTGTGCAACAGAAGGTAAAATCAGGTCACAAAACTTTGTCTTTAGCAGGTCTCAAAATTTGTAATCAAATAACTTTTGATATAGGTAAGCATGGTATGGCATAGACAGTATTCCTGAAAGAGGGGTAATTGGGAGAAAACCCTTGGGATGGCCCAAAAAATTTTTACTCTGATGTTAACCTGTTACTGTCATCAGCAAGTTTTTTATCTCTTGATGTTCCCCCCCCTCCTCCACCCCTGCATGGATTATGTTTAGAATAACCCAGACTACCTTCTATATTTTTGATCACAGGTCTCTGTCTGATCCATGTGAATGCAATGATAATGAGAAATCTGCTGCTGGCTGTTTAAGCTTCTGGAATATGATGTTGGGTATGTGAGAGCTCCACACCTTTAACCATCAATTGACTAAAGCATCTCCTCATATGATATGAAACACATTTATTTCTTTATTTGTTACATTTTCACTGCAGTCCTGGGTCAGGCTAAAGCCTAGGATTTCCTGTCCCTCTTTCCACCATCTACCCTGGCCCAAAGTTAATGTACTTGCTCTGACTGGACAGTTGTTTGTAACACAGTCAACTTGAAAGTTTGGTTGGCATAGGCGTGGTGCTTTTTCTCTTTTTATCTGCATTACTCTCCTCACAAAAATTCTACTTCAGGTGCAGTTACCCCTCTAAACCCCCTGCTCTAGCTCTCATCTGCTCTCCCAGCCATAGTTGTAGTTGCATGTGTTTGTAGCAGCACAGCAAAACAAGACATCATCTGGGTTTGTGTGCATCTGTGTAGGGAGGGCTGTTGGAGCCAGTCCCTCACCCCAGCAGCAGGTGCCCTAAGGTCGTGTCACAGTCTGCAGCCTTCCCTAACACCGAGCTCAGGGCAGCGTTGCACTGATCATCACAGCCTTGCGTTGCACTGTGTTAGCTCTGTGACTTAGGTGCAGTTTACCGAATCTGGAATTGGCAGAGTGCTCTCCTTTCATGTACTCACGCAGGACCAAAAGCAATGAAGCTCTGCCACAAAAGTCTGCCTGCTGCTTGCTGTGGTAATTGCTGCCCCTTGAGTAGCAAAGGAAATGTAACAGGGCTGGGCACAAATGATTTTTAAAAAGCCCACTTAGAATTGGACAATTTCCTTAGAAAACTCTTATCTTTTGGCTTTAGGAGTTCTATAGAATGGACTATACAATGAAAAGCTTCCTAAAGACTTCCACAAAGGGGGAATTACCAAGTGCTATTCATAGAACTCTCTGTCTGTGCTGAAAAGGTAGCAAGCGTCCATTCTGCAGGGTGCTCCCGCACAATAGCCAGGAGTTACTGAGCCTTTCAAAGGCAATAATGCTTTCAGGCTTTGTGTGCCTCCAGTCCCACAAACGACCCTATAGTTTACTTGGGTACTTAGTAGAAAGTGTTTCAAATAGCCCATTTTCCCGACCTGCCAGTGTGCTAACAGTTTCCCTGACAACTTGGCTATAGTAATTTCTCCTGCTTCTTTTCTATGCCGATTTCCCAAGAACTGGTAATTTCAGTTAATTCCCTCTTGGGAATATGGGAGCGAGATAATATGTTTGTTTTCCTGTGATGAATTCTGCATGAATGGTTTTGCCCTGCATGCAGGATGCAGGGAAGGGAAATTTAAAAAAGCTTATCAAACAAAAGAAAAAGGGAAATAAAAGGGAAGAAATGGTGAATTAAAAAGCCTTCTAAAGGATGGAGAAGAAAAAAAAGAATATAATTCTTCCTTACTATTAATAACATAATTTTCCTTCTATTTATCTTATTTGCAATTGTGTGAATTATAGTAGAAGTAGTTTCAAAATTATTTGTTGAACTTTACAATCTTGGAGCAAGAAAAATATTAGTGTCTGTAGTCTATATATCAAGGATCTATAGTGTAGGCCACATTTTAGAAGGGTTGGTGTTAAGTGAATTCTCCATTTTTAATGGATGGATCATATTTTCAGTTTTTCTTGACTACAGGAGATCTACATGGGCAACTCTGATAGCAACTTAAAAAAAAAAAAAGAAGGGTAACTTTAGGGTAACTTTATCTCAGCTTAATGCCATTTGGTGTTGGAATATGTGGGAATTAATTGTACCTTACAAATCCTGGGTGTAGACTACTAGTTGTAGCCCAAAGGCTCTGTTAACCATTAGTTCTCCAGAATGGGAGGAAGCATGTAATGCACTGCTGGAAATGGAATGTGTGTGTAGGTGCTGTGTGGTGAAATTTTCCTCACAGGGAATCCCTGCCATGCCTTTCCATCTGGAGTGTGTTCCTGGGTGAGCCTTTCTTGTTCTCAGAATGTATCAAGATAATTTTTCATCAGTTCTTGTCAGCTATTGAGCATTTAAAGACAGCACAGACACAAACATGCTGTTTGTGTGGGGGGCACACAGTACCACTGAGTTATGGCTACAGAGGTCATCAAAGAGTGAGGAACTGAGGTTTGGTAAAGCATCCATATTTAATGGGCTCTGGTTTTTACTTAAGAGACTTAGATTCACCATTAAGATCAGAGTTTTCAAAACGATTTAATAATCAGTATTGCTAAATCAGACATTGTTCAGAGTCCAAGATGAAAGCTTCAGCGGAGCAGCTGTAGTTGCAAAGTCCTTTTTAGTCCTGGGTTCCCAGTAAAGGCCCCACTGAACTTGCTTATGTCTGCTTGTCTTCAGAGCATTTCACTGAGGTCTTTGGCATCTCACTAAGGCATTTAGCATCAAGGATTTAGGGTTTCACTGAACTGTGCCCCATTCATCATCACCTGAAACCATCATGCAAACCTTGTCTACTTTAGGGTTACAGAGAGAGATTAAAAGCTTGTAAAAAATAGAGGATGGGAGGTGACCTGATGTGGGGATTCTCATTGCAGATAAAACCTTTGCTCGGGTTATAGCCAGTAGAGGGAGATGTTACACGTGTGTAAATCGCACCCTCTGCATCAGGCAGCCGTGCCCCTTAGAGAGGGGCAGCAAGCCCAGCCCAGCACTCACAGATAGAGGAGTTCCTATTTCCTTGCATGATGTGATTGGTTTAATATGCTTTTCAAAGCTGCTTTCTTCTAGGAGAAGCGGAAAACAGAAAATTCAATAAAAATCAAGTTGTTCTAAGAACACATTGTAAGAAAGCAAGAGTTTATTCATTTATTCAAACACATAAGTGCTCAGGCAAAATAGGCATTAATGCACAACATTTGCAATGGCACACAAATATATTCAGGTGCCTGTTACATGACTTTTTAAGAGCTGTTCTGATAACATTGTAATTAATACTATGAAGTAAGGATAAGTATAATGGTAGCAGTGAGATACAGGATGTATATGGAAGTGTTATATTAATGCTGTGTAATAACATCAGAGCTAGGTTTGGGACAGTCTGCTTCCCTGCACAGGTGTACCACCTGTGTGCATTGAAAAAACAAATGCTTTATTGTAGTTTATTATGGGTTTTTTTTGGTTGTTGTTTTTTTTTTTTTTTTTTTTTTTTTAATTATTGTTATATGCATTGTAATTGTAGGTCTTGAGACATGGGAAGAGGAAAGTGAAAGAACAGTGGAAATCACTGCAGACTCAATAGTTCATGTCTTTATAGTGGGATTGATCTGAAGCAACATAGAAGGGGAGCTGACATGGATGATGGCTGCTTACTTCTCAGATGTCTGTGTATATAGAGACACAAAAGTATTTAGCCTAAACTGTTTGTTTAGAAGGAGATGCATCATGACAATTCTGGGGAAATCTTGTTTTCCTCCATGTGTTGAGCAACAGGATTCAAGGTCACAAGGATGAGCTGGATTTTGGAGCTGACACAGTCACAGCCTACACCTCTCTTCTCTATACTAAACAAGATTTCTTAGGAGGTAGGTGGACAGAGTTGCTTCAGAGCATTATCTGTATTAGTTCACTAGTCACCACAAAATTAATTTAGCAGTTTGGAAGGCCATCAAACCTCTATGAGGATTGCTGTGTTCGCTTAAAACATGACTGATGTAACGACTGATTAATTAAACTCTCTGTGCTTTGTTTACAGCAAGAATAGGTTATTTTTATACTGTCAGAGTATGGACCCAAGAATCTTTTGTCTCTTTTACTGATACTCATAGAGTTCCTTTGTGACCATACTTTGAAACAGATAATGCTCAGTTTCAAATGTGTGTTTGAGTTTGGTATGCCCTCTAGTTCTGTTCTTGGGCAGCATCTCACAACCATCTTATCCAAAGAAAAAAGAAAATAAAATTGAAAAAGGTCAGATACTGCCTCAGGCTTTCCTTTAAAAACACACTCCTGTTGATGTGCCTGAAAAAAGGCTGCATAGTATGACCTTGATATCCTCCACTTTAAATGCCTGTATTGAATATGTGAAGTGATCTTTGTGTATAATTTTTTCCTTCTCTCTCTTTTAGAGGCTTTCCTTTTGTTCTTTAGATTACTTTGGATGCTGACTTAGTACTGTAATGTTCTCGTGGCAGGAAATGTCTGTATATGGGAATCTTGCAGCTAGACTTCAGTAATTCCCACACAGACTGTCAGTCCTATGCAGTGACTATGTATATTCTGTCCTCATGTTGGCAGGAGAATTCAATTGTGTTCCTACAATGGGATAGGATTTAAAGCTTTTAGTTGCTTTTGTTTCTTGTGGAAACGATGGCTTCTGGCCATTGGAATGGAGAGTGACATGGCCTCTTATACAGGACTTTTACCCATGTTGGGGAACTGATCAGACTTGATTTTAAATAAAAATTTCAACCTGATACAGAAGAGACTACAGGGGCTGAACTTTTTTTCCTCCCTTTCAGCAGCTCAAATTTTAATCTAGATTTACAGAAATTAAGGACTTGGTGAACACTGAGTAAAATGTCAGCACAGCCAGACAGCTTTAATTGGTTTCTGACTACCTCCCTGGCAGACAGTGACCAAATATCCATGCAAGCCAACCTCTTGATATCCTGATAACACAGTTTCAATAGGGATTATTGCTTCTAGTATTTATGATAAAATTCCAGGCCAATAAGTAGTGAAGGTACTTGGGACAATTGGAGTTTACACCTTTCTAAGAGGATAATAGTCAATAGTGTTGCATATCCCCCAAAATGGCTGTGAAATATGAGACCCTCTCTGAAATCAGTTCAGTTCTTTATTTGTGAAAGTCCAACTTTATCCTAACTTCATTATAATTCAAGCCCAATCTGCTCTTATCCTTCATATCATTTATCCAGTGCTTACATTTTTCAGGCCTTCTTGCAGAATGCTGTTTTTGGCCATAACCCTGTGGAGTCAGTGGAAAGACACTAGCACCAGTGAAACTGGATGAGACCCTTTCCATTTTGCTGATCTAAATATTTTTCCTTATATGCCATATTTCTGTGAGGAACACTGATGTCTTTTAATCTGATGGCACTTCTGTCTTTTTATCTGATTTCACTTGGAAAATTATTTTGGAGAGTTTTAGGTTGTTTATTCAGAAAAGCTGCCTATAGTTATCTCATGAGCTACAGATGTAAGCAGTGCTTCAGGATTCTTTTTTCTGCTTTGGTTGTTTTTGATGGCTAGGTGTGTTCATTAGATTCTTGGAACAGTGACAACATCTGTTCTTATGGCCAATGTAAAGCTTATTATAGTCATTAAATAACGTATCTGAAAAAACAATTCTGAAACCAGCAGAGCAGAGATTTTCTTGGATTACTGCTTGACTCCTAAGATAACAGCACTTCATATGTGGAAGGACATAATTGTGCTGAATTGTGGAGCTACCTGATTAAAGACAAACCAGAACAATCTACCCTGTACTTTGAGTACTTTGACCATATTTTCACCTTTGATCTTTCTTTGTTAGGGGTACTGCTTGCACAGATCCAGTTCTAGATAGGCTTGTCATATTGGCCTTAACAATGTCATCTAGATACAGATAAACTGTTCTACATAGTCTTAAAATATTACATTAAATGCATTGAGGAGATAGTTCTCTCTTTCCCAGAATTGTATTGTTTGGAGTCTTGGCAACTAACAGAGTGTGGGTATGAATTAGCTAGAAAATAACCCCAAGATACAGCATATATTAGCAAACAAAGCAAGTATCTCAACCTCAATTCTGCAAGTTTCCAAAATGGCTTGATGCAAAATGATCCCATTTCTTGTGGCTGTGTGTAAAGCCTATTGCTTGTAGCTGTGGACTGTTTCATTGTCCCCAATTCTAAAATGCTAAAACTGAGGACAAGTGACCTCCGCTCTGCAGGTTATTATCAGGGCCAAGAGCAGAATTTGGGTCTGGTTTTCCCACTCTAATGCTTCCACCCTTTGAAAGGCATAGAGATATTATTCATAAAAGTTGATGAATATTTATTTTTTCAGTGTAACTTGGGAAGCCGCATTTGAGTTGATCATAGAAAAATGATTTAGCAACTGGGAGTAATTAATTTTTTTTTTCATAAGTTGCTATGGCATTGAGGGCACTAATGGCCTTGCCCATCTTCCCTAAGGGATTTCCCTCACCCTGTCCATGGCTCCGATTTCAGCCCAGCCCTGCCCCAGTGATACTGCTGCAGAGTTTGTCTCCAGCAGTGGTCAGTATAGGATGCTCTAGGGCAAGGCACATCGTGCTTTTAGTTAGCATGTGTGAGATTCTGGTCCTCAAAAGAGCCTCTTCCTTGTTGCAATGCAATCTCTAAATACTGAGCCTGGGAGCATGTAATTGTTGTAATTAGTGTAATTAATTAACCTTTGAAAAAATGGTTACCATAACTCTGTTTTATAAATGTGTAAACCCTGGTAGAGTCTTGCCTAACTTGTAGCTTCAGTGACACTGTCTGACTGTAGGGTTTGGCTGAAATTCTTATATTACATATATATGTATAACAACTTTCTTATCAGCTCTGAATTTATCATCTTGCTGTTTGCTTCAGCATTTTCTTGGCTCTTTTGCGGTGAGGTAACAGAAATGTCTAATTTACCTTTGTTTTTTTTAATCAGTCAACATTTTACCTACTTGTATCACCTTGCCCAATTCACCTTTCTTTAAAATCAACTCTAATGAGGGAGCCAAGATCCTGTCTAACTAAAATCTGGTAAACAAGGCAGATGTGGAAGCCTAGCTCTAGCAAGCCTGGTTCCTCTGTGGCAGCAGAATTACAGTCTGAAGTATCTATATGAAGTCTGAGCAGACTGTTAAAGGTCTTTAGTCCTTTAACAGTCAGGCACAATACTCAGTTTTCCTGATCTTGTGCCACAGCTGGAAGCCTGTGGGCCCCATCAGTCTGGATTGCTCTGTCATCTGGGATCTCTTGACACGGAGTGGATGCTTTGCTGCATTTAAAGTAATTGCCAGCTGTTTGTTGAGCTGCAATAACTCTGTCATGCATCTGTCCAAATTTCAAAGAAATCATGTTGGCTAAGACAGTGACTAAATAGATCTTAGCTGTCCAGTTCCCAATTCTTCCTTTTTGTAATAAGCATGTAAATACCCTATGGTTGACTTTTCTGGCTTTTGTTTAAGTGCATTTAAAAACAATGAGCTTGACTTCTCTCTCCACACACATTGTGGAGTCATGAATATGCTGTCAAAGGAATGTGAGAGGTGCTAAAATGCCAGTCTACTGAGTGGCTAGCAAAGGGAACTCAAGGGGATGGATAAGGACAGTTCTTCAGCTAAGAACTGGGCCTAGTGCAGTTAAAACTCCTCACTCGTAGTTTCAGGTGTGCTGTTATTACACACAAGAAGTATTAATGCCTTTTGTTTAATTGCTCTGGCTCTCCTCTGTTAATATATACAAAAGTAAGCAGTCACATACTACACCTTTTTATTCTCACAGCTGGAACTATTCTTCTGATGTCTTTGAAGGTAGCTCACTGTTCTGTTCTTTAGATCTTTATTTTCCAGTTTCCCTTTTCAGTCCTCTCCACTTGTTTGCTCCATTAGCTGCACTTTTTTTTTCCTGCTTCTTGGGCCAGGATTCTAAGAGACCAAGATAAACATTTGAGGGGATTTCTATCTGGGCAAGGCAAAACTTTTGTGGCCAGGAAAAACATTTCAGCTGTATGAAACTATTGTGGCTGAAACCATAGAACTAGCAGGTGACATGTCAGTGAACAAAACATAGACATTCTACACAAATACTAAATACCAGGATGACATCTCTTTATTGCAAGGTTAACTCTGATTCTTGCTTATGTGGCAGCTCTCCTCTGCCCTGAGAGCACAGACTTCTCAACAGCTCCAGAATTTGGACAGCCTTCAGTGGGCTTTCTGGGGTTCCTGTATGTTACCCTGAGCTTTCTTGGCCTTGTAGTCCCTGCTATTTTGTACTTGGTGTCTCATTCAGAGTTAGGTCAGGGGTGTTTCACACCTGGAGCTGTATTCCACGACTTATGTATTCCACTTGCTTAAACAGGCCCATCCGTATCTTTTCTGTGACAAACGCCCACCCATGAGACAGAAGTCCAAACTGCTGAAACACAGAAACACATTCTCTGTTCAAAAGAAGCCTGTGATACAAATGGGCCTGTTATCATATGACAGTATAATCTTATGAAACAGTGCACTGACAGGATATCATAAGGATGTGTACATGTCTGTTCACACAAGGACTTTTTTATAATTTTTTTATTATGAGAGTGATCAAATTTGAAACCACTTTTTAGTTCAGAATAATCCTGATAAACGGGTATTTACTGATAATCCCTTCTCAAAAATACATTTTTGGACAACTTTGAAGTAAAATACAGTGAGGACTTTATAATATTTTTCTCTGAGTAAAAAAAAAAAAAAAAAGAAATTAAATTTGAAGGCATCAGGAGTTATTACTGACAAAATCACTGGTGAGAATAATTCACCATGTCTGCTGACTAACACCTCTGATTTTGTTCAAGTGGAGAAAGCAGAAGGAAATGATAACCAGATAGCCTGACAACAACCTCTGCACACAGTTTCTGTCTCTCCGGAGGAGGTGCTACTCAGTTCACTGTGCCATTAAAGTTCAGAACGTCAGTTCCCTGTTGTGGCCACAGTTTAGGACAGCAAAGCTGTGTTTCAGCTTGTACAGTTTATTCTAGCCCACCTCAGCAAAAAAAGCTCTAGATGAAACACTGAACTTTGCCACTGGCATCTGAGCAGCATCTGGCTGTGCCAGGAGGGACTCAGTCACTGCAAGCACAAGGTCTTGGTTCCTCCTCTGCTGCACCCCTGCCTTGCAGTCAGTTCTGCATCGGTGCCCAAAGGAGGAGATGGGGCCCTGCTGCCATCATCTCAGCCCTGCTTCTGTGTCTTGCTGCCTTGCAGAGCAGGGTGGACGGTGAACCTAGGTAAAAGCTCTTTGGCTCCTGCTTTGTGCTCTGCTGTGCCTCTGCTGTAGATAGATGAGTTCTGTGAGCGCTGTGTGTACCACTTCCTGTTACACCAGGCAGAAGTGTCAGCCCAAAAGGGGTTGTTGGTATTATTTTCCCATGCTGAAGTCAAAGGTAGTCTGCTGTAAAGCACTTTCCTGGTGGGGCTATTTCAGTTCTAATGCTGCCATAACTACAACACCTCCAGGTTGACCTTACAGAGACTGGTATGTGAGTGTGGTTTTTGGAGCAAGCAAACTTGAGAGTGAAAAATGTAAGAAATAACACATTGTGTCCAGAACACTTTCCTGTTCAGATGTTTTCATTAATGAATTAAGCCTTAGGATTTGAAATCCAACCCCAGTTTACAACTTGAACGCTCTGATTTCTGAACTAATGTCCCCCACCTCACTCTCACTTCCTTTGAAAACATCAGTTATGGGGTAGGCAGCATATGAGGTATGGAAAAGAAAATTCTAATTTCCAGAATGAAGAGTGTAATGTATCTAAGTATCCAGCCCAGAGATTCTGGTTGTATATGATGGATCACTGATGGAAACTCATCCAAAGAATTTAGATAATGTGCTCATAATCACAGAGGATATTTCTAACAGTCTGTGGTAAAGCCCCTGTCTCTTAAGTGTCAATCCTATGCTTTGACTGTGGCATCATCCCTTCTCCATTCCAGTGACTAAATCATAAAGCATTACAGAATAGAGAGTACAGGCCTATTTTAAATCCTCCATAGAAATTTATTTTTGTGTTGTGACTTAAGTACCTTTTAGGATCTAGTGAATTGATTTGCTCCCTAAATAAAAAAAAAAAAAAAAAAAAGCATTTAAAACTATTAAGCAAACCAAAGTCAGATCTAAATGATGCCAGAGATAGTAAAGAGGAGATGCATTGTTGTATGGAGGCTGGCCCTTCAAAGGCTGTAGACATGTGTATGCATTTGGCTGGGAGTTTGGGAAATAGCAGTGTGATGGGCTGAAGGCAGTGTATAAAACCTGTGTGGTTTTATTCTTGGCTTGTATTTCACTGTGAGTGAGCATACAGTATATGATTTGGTTTCTCTGAACTGTGTGAAAAGGCCACAGGTGTCCCATTGGAGAGTGCCTTTTATTGCTACCTCAGATCCAGAAGCACCACGGGCACTGTGAAGGTGTTTGGGTAGGTACCCCAGTGCCTCTGGCACATGGGAGGTCCACCCCATCTTCTTGCTTGGAAGACTCCACAGTAGGTATTTACAGAAAGTTCCAGCCTTTCTGGACCGGGCTCTGAGCAGATCTGCTGGTCTGAAACCTCCCTGCAGCACAGGAGTCATCCAGTTTCTTCCTTTTGTTTTTCTAATGGCCCAGGCTAAATCCCAAATCTGTGAGTGCTTATGCATGGACTTTACTACTGTAAGTAATTCCATTGAACTCCATAGGGTTATTCATAGTCAAGCTGAGCATGTGTGTTCAATGTTTGCAAGACCAGACACTGCAGAAGCTGGCTGCTGTGCCATTTAGGGCTGGCAATTCCATCCCTTAGGCACCGGTGTCCTTGTATGGAATGATTTCATTTTATATAGACTTCACTTTGTTTTCTACATCAGCCCTCAGCTCTATTAGTACGTACCAGAGGCAAATACTTCTTCCGTAGATATTGTATGAAAAAAAAAAGCAAATTAAAAGCGCATGCAAATTTAAATTCACTTCCTGTCCAGTGTGATGTCCTGTACAAAACATTCAGAATACTTCAATGCTGAAACAACAATCATCACTTTTGACAAAGAAGAGGTCTGCCTGGTTTATGTTGGATTTTTTTTCTTTTCTTTCAACTGATTTGTAATGTGTAAACTGCTATAAACCACAGCAAAGTTTTGGGATGTGCAAATACAGTGAAAAGCAGCTCTGCTCAACAGGAACTTGCAGTCAAGCATCAAGTAGTGACAGCCTGAGACACAAAATTGTCTGGATTTGGCCAAAAAGTGTTGAATGAGAGCACAAAATGGGTAAGGGAAGCCTTAGGACATGTCAAATTAGGGGATTAAAGCTTGTGTTTTGCATAAGGTTAGATATGAAGGAAAATATAATCATGAAAAACAGGGCCAGAGATCCAGTTACTCATTACTGTCCCAGCTGCTTTCAGTTGTCATCTTCCAGAGTGCTCACAGCTCCCTCCAGTTTGACATTGTTTGCAGGTGTTGTAAGTCTCCACCTGCTTTCAGATCACAGATACATATATTGACTAGCTGAGGCTCAAGAGCAGTGTTCTGCATAACACAGGTTGGTGTATTTTCCATTTGGACAATTTCTTGTTGATAACTCATCGTTCTGAATATTTTTTCCATATTTTGTACCTGTCTTAAGATGTTGACGTAGCTGGCCTGTGAGACTGTTATGTGATGGAGCATGAAAGCCTTAATGAGGCAACAATCCAACAATGGCTCATATCTCCACTGGATTTTGGCCTTGCTGTTTGCCTTAAAGAAAATTAACTTGGACTGAAGTGATTTGCTACTGACAAATCCCTGCTGATGTGTCCTTATCTATGAGGTGCTTACATAGGAACTGAATGGTTTGTTCTGATGTCTTTCCAAGAACTTAAGTGTTAGGCTAAGTGCTCTGTCATTTCTAGGGTCCTCCTATCTCTCTATTTTTACAGATAAGCACTGTATTCACCCTTTATCAAAAGCCTCATCCTTCCCCCACAAGTTCTCAATGATAATTGCTAATGGTTCTGAAATAGCTTCAGGCAGTTCCTAAAAATATTTTGTGTCAAACTTCACCACGCTCAAGTCAAACCCTGAGTCTGTTCTCTTTCCTTCCTTTCTCCAGTAATGCCTGCTTTGTTAGTTATATTCTGTCTAATCCCAAATGATTAAAAGTGTCTGCTAAACAGATTAGTGGCCTGTAGTGTCACTGTAAAGGGTTTATGTTGTTGCTGAGTATGGGTACTAAGTCAATTTAGTGAACTAATAGAGAAGCCAAGAAATTTTGGAGATCTTAGAAGCCAGAGCAGAGTGCTGGGTAGAAAAGTGACACTGGAAGAATTCAAAGGTTGGGGATGCTGTGAGGCAAGGGCTTTGCCAAGGTTATTCTGACAGTGGAACTTACCTACAGCCCTGAAGACTGCAGAATGGAAGATTACAGAGTCTGTAGTAGTGCATGGTTAAACATCAATGTCTCTGAATGCAGTGGTGTCTTAGAGAGTTTTTTTGGTTTTGTTTTGTTGTTGTTTTTTTTTTTTTTTTTTTTTTTTTTTTGTTTTTGTTTTTGTTTTTTTTTTTTTTTGGAAAAACTGAAGACTTCAGTGTAGCTTGGATCCAGTGCTCCATAGAGAAGGCTGGGTCACTTATGCCTGTAGTGGGTTTGAGATGCTGGAGCCTGTTCACAAGTGACAGAGCAGCCACATCTGTGCTTCATGTGATGTAAGAGTTAGCTCTGAACAGCTCAGGTATTTTGGAAGCAGTTTAACTCTGGCTATGCTGAAATTTTAATATATTTTTGTTGAAATGTACTGACTGTCACTTAGAGTGGAAATAGAAAGAGACAAACATAAAAGGGAATGCTACATGACAGTGTATAACATTATGTTTGGAACTGTTTCATCCTCTGTCCTCTGCTTTCTGTGGAGAGAAGCATAAAGTTCTATAGCTCTTATGAATGTTCTTACCTGAGTAAGAATCATTTAAACAGAGTTTTGACAGATCAGGTCTCCAACTCAAGACCACTTGCTCTTGAACATTTTAGTTAGTCACATAAACTGCTGAGTTATATGAAGCCTCATTCTTTAATTTTTTCTCTTTGTTAAGATAGTACTTGAGCATGGTGTTTTTCTCTTCCTTTCTCTCTTTGTTTCTGGAGACTTTTAGTTACAGTGCAATTAAAATGTATCTAACTCACTAAAAAAGAATATTTATCCTGTTTGCTGTTCTTGTCAAGAGGGCTTGGAAAGCCATCAGCCTTCCACAAAAACATACTTAGACATCACACCCTGGTTTCAGTTAACGTGGATGAATTACACTATTAGCTTTCTAACAGTTAATTACAGTGCTTGATCTTGTTACCAAGGATGATGAAACTGATTCATCTGCTAAACAAAGAGCTTTGTGGTTTTTTTTTTTCCATTTGCTTTGTTCCAACATTGCTTTATACTGTCAGTGTGTAATTTATTTTGATTTATTTCATTAATAATTTTCCATGCAGGCTACATTGTAGTGGTGATTTTTAACTATGGACACCTGAAGTATTCCATATTTAACTTTTTACTAGAGGATACCAAAGTCTAAACATTACAGATAGTATGTACTTTGCAAAACAGATATATAGCTTCATTTTTCCTATTGAAAAGCCAGAAATTACTTTCTGGCTTGTGAAGACACAGAGATAATGATTGAAGTAATTTTCTTGTCTGTGCACACTTCCTGAACAGATGTGGTTTTCCATTTTGACTGTGGTCATTTATCAGTTGTTGGTATGGAGAAAACATACAGGTAAACTATCTAATAAAGAAAACTGATAAGCACCAGATACTGGAAAAATTGAATAATGTGTTTGTGAAAAGGGAGGGGAAATAATCTTCTATTTCTTAATTTTGCTGCTAGTCAAATTATCTTGACTATGGCTGTTGTCAGCAGGTGCAAGGGTAGCTGACTAAAGGAATAGCATATTCTTCTCATGTATTATAGAAAAAACTTATGGTACCCAGTGGTTTGCTGTAGTCAGATGAGCTGCAAAATTTAATAAAAGTTCTGTGCACTTACAAATCATTTATTTTCATGGCAGAGCAAAATAATACCATTGAGTGGTAAATGAAATTATTGAATTTACCAGTGAAGAGACAAAATGTCTATTGGTATATGTCATAATGACTTTTGAAATCCTAGATTTTTAAAAGATAAAGATCTTCAGGCATACAGATAAGTTGTCACTATGACAATCAATGAAATGCAGTGCTGTCCTCCTGCTGGTATCTCCAGATAACAGTTGAGATCTACAAGACAAGACAGAAAAAATGTCAGTCCCTAGTCTAGGAAAGAGCAGTCAGAAGAAAGATAAAAAAGACATCAAATACAGACAAGATAACTGCAAAACGGAAAGGAATGAATGATGCCCTGTGCTATTTGTGCATGGTACTTGAGTTGCAGCAAGTGATGTTTGGACTGGATTCAGGCAAGGCCTCATTTAGTAGTTGAGGTAGTTATCCTTTCTGCAGCCTTTAGGGGGAAAAGCTGCACCATCACTACATGGAGAATCATAGAGATGCTGCTGATTCAGTCTCAGGGCTGGGAGAGAGACTCCTATATGAGGTTTCTTCTGGTTCTGTGATTTCCCTTTAATGGGGCCCAAAGCAGAGCCCCTTCAGGCACTGAAAACAACAAGGGCTTGCTGAGAGGCAGCAGCCTGCTGTGTCTCTGAGCAAAGCTTACATGTCTAGGGAATCTCTTAGTTAGGTGGTTAAGACTAGTCTGGTCGTCTTGAATCTCAGGAATACATGTAATGAGGGTGGATCATGTACTTGTACATGAGGAAATAAACATCTTACAAGAATCTCCTTGAAACCTGGGGGGAGAACCCCCAAACAGCAACCAACCAACAAACAAAACATCTGAATTGCTATTTGTCAGATCAGTATATTTTTAGGACTCCTGCTGAAGCGTGTTGGGGCACTTTGATCCTACTTCAAGGAAGGAGTAAGAGGATGGGCTGGAGTCAGCTGATTTTATGCATGTGAGTGTTGTGAAAGGTGATGCCCACATTCTTCATCACTAACTGGTTTGAGTCTTCCTCCTCTACTAACAAGTCTCTTTCAGGCAAGAAAATTGCTAGTTGAACTTCATGATGTCTGAACTTGGTTCCTGGGGCCTGAGCTCACAACTTGAGTGCTTTTGTTTGTAAAATCTGTCAGATGACATATCTCATCTCCTTTTGTTTGGCTTCAGCAGACAAAGGTGTGGAATCTGAAAACAATCACAGAAAAAGAAAGATACATGTTAGGTAATGGACTGATGCAAAATACGTAACCTATGTATGATGTGTTTCTTACCTTTTAAAATTTTGTATCCAAATGTATTGAAGAATAGTGACATTTACACCATAAAACTGTTAAAAACATTTTTTGGTGACCAGTGATGGTCTGTCTGATTTAGAATATTCTCTGAACTCAGCATTCCTGACTTTGTAGAGAAATACTCTCTGTCTTCTCCCTGTGGTAATATTGTATGTTAGACTAATCTGTGAAGCTTTCAAAATGATTTTATTTAACCCAGGAGGAATAAAATATTTAAATTCCATCAATAGCTGATACAGAGTGCTCAGTATTAAAGATGCTGCCTCGATGAGCCATAGTAAGTCTAATAATTCTTCTAATCTCTCCTACTTTATAAGTTCTTTATATGTAGCCATGCACCTAAGAATCAATCTAAGATTCTATCAAGCAATCTAAAAGTCATTTAGTTTGGAAAAGACCCTAATGATCACCAAGTCCAACCATGAAGCTAACAGCTAAGTCCACTGCTACCACCAAATCTACACATGTTCTAAGTTCTTGCAGGGATGGTGACTCCACTACCGCCCTGGGCAGCCTTGTCAGTGTTTGGTAACACTTGAGAGGGCGAAAGATTGTACTGGGCAAAACATTTCCTCCTCAGAGGAAAGACTTCACACTTAGTGAAGTCAGTCATTTCTCACCAGTTTACCTCCTGTTCAGTAAGGAGCCACTTCAGGTATGAATTACCACGGGCAGTCAGAAGTGCCAGCTTTTTGGAAGTGTAAGCATTTTAGTTATTTGCTGCAGGGAATTTTGGGACGTGGATTGCAGAGAGCAAAGTGAATAATCCAATTATGGCATAGGGATTTGGGTAAGGATGGGTTCCCAGCAGGGTAGGCTTTTTCAAATATGTGTTTCATGATTCAGGTTGAATAACATGAAGTTTAGATTTGAATTCTCAAAGATAGACAACTGCCCAAATTCCTCAGATTAGGAATTATGCACCTGAAATTAGAGAGGGGCAAAATCCTACTGACAGGTACTGTTAAGTGATTTTCTGGGCTGCTCTGGTGGCTGATAGGGATGCTGGTGAAAGTTCACTGGGAGGCTGGAATAGGAGTGAATGTGTTTTTTGCATGTATTTGAATGAGCTGTTCTTGGCGCAGCTCTAAGCAGAGCGTGTTTGTACCTGCTCTCATTTCAAAGGTGTAACTGGACTCAGCACTTTCTTTTTTTTCTTTTTCTTTAATTTTATTTTTCAATGGGATCATAAATACATGACACAGTGAAAGTATGATAAAGTTGCCATGTTTGCTCTGAATGCAGCCATCTGCAGAGAGATACAGCTTAAGTTAAGCCCGTCTGAGGTAGTTCTGTTTATACCGAAAATTACACTCTGTGCTACAATTTTAATATGGAATTGCATCTTTTTTTCCTTCTCAAAGAAGACACTTTAAGTGGGATGTAACATTGTGACAGTATCTGTGTGTGTGTGTTGTAGGAAAGAAGGGGATTTTAAGGCTTATCAAATATATTTAAATGGAAACGCCAAATAATTCTTTCTGCTAATAGGACTGACTGTGAGAAAACTTTGCTAAGTGTGGTTCCAAGTTCTAATTTTGCTTATTTGTGCTTATTTAAATCTAACATATTTGCTCTGAAGTCATTGGAGCTGCACAGAATTAGGCGATTGCAAAATTTACATCAAATGGTCCCCAGAGCTGTTTGTGCTGCTGTAAGCAGATACCATTCATAACAGTAAATGAGCTAATATGTGTATGGGAGATTCTTTTTGGATAGTGTGAGATACAGAGACTGTCAATCCAGTTCTCATGAATGGAATTCTCTACAGCAACACTGAAAAGAAATCACATTTCCTCTTAGTGGAACTCAGAAAACTTAGAGATATAGGAAATTCACTTGTATAGTAAAAAAATAATTTCCTTCATTGGTATCTGAGTGATATTCTGCGATCTTTTTACAGTCCTCAATAGAGGCATAAAGCTGATAATCTTTCAAGTCATTTCTGTCAGACAAAATAGGCCTAATGTTAGGAGTGCCTGTTACTGCAAAACTAGCCTTTTCTGTTTCTGGTCCAAGGAGCAGAAACAATGTTTTATTTGGATTGTCCTATCTCTAGGGAAATAATAACTTGCGCATACAGCCTTTGAACTAGTTAGGGATTTGAGGCATCATTTTGGTAAACTAACAGTATTCCAAAGAATAGAATTAGATTAACTCTGTCTGACGTTAGATGTGATCTGTTCGATCAGAGAGTTTTCCTTAGGCAACAGCAAAACACAAAGCTAAAGGAAATCAAAGCAAGAATCGAAACATTTTATGGAAAGCCATCAGTCTCTTTTCTCCCTTGCAGCCCCTCCCCCTTTCTCTGTTTAATAGATTATATTAATTTTTTATTGTGAATCTTTAGTCACCTTCAGATGAAAGGAGCATCACCAAACTGCCAAATACACATTTCTAGGAAAAAAAGATATTTCTTCAAGTCCAAGTCTGCTCTCTTTCATTACAATAGTGTAATGTGTATGTAATACTGGTTCTTCAAGAGTGTTGAGCTCATAAAGACTGCTGTAGTCACTTGGACTTATGAGATCCAAAATATATACCTAGCATATCCAACATGTATAGCACTTAGTGTGTGAAGATGCCATGTAAATCATACATTGCATTAAAAACAATGAAACTGACATTTAACCATGAGATAGGATGCATATCCATGTGCAAACATATCACCGGCCAAGTTAGAAAATGGTTAAACCTGTCCGACTACATATAGGAAAAGAAATTAAGTATAAGTGCTTTCATGGGCATAGAAACAAACAGAAATAAGTCTGCGGTCAGTCAGATTGTTTTTCCCAAACAATATCCTTTGCAAGAAGAGCAGAAAGATAAAACCCAGCTTGAAGCTTGGATAAGGATTTATTAAATGACTTCTGTTTCTGCGAAGCTGTTCCACTAAGATGATAACATAAGAAGCAAACATTATTGGCACGGTAGTCAATACGCAGAAGGTTGGTTTCAACCTAGCAGCAGTAGTTTGTGTGACACAGGCTCAGGCTGCCAGGGTGAAGCCATGTCCTTTGGTACAATACAGAACACTGGATGCAGATCAATCTCTGCTATCAAAAGTAAAGAGAGAGGCTATAGTGCTTGGGCTAATTCTATATAGATGAACTGGGGCCAACTGTTCAATTTCTTTATGCCTGTCACTAGCCTTGGCCAATGTGGCTAAATCCAGGTCTGACACTAAAAGCTAGAGTGGATAATGGCCTTTGGCTGCTCGGCTGTTACGTTTGTGCTCAGGATCTTTGTGATAATGCCATCATTATGAGTGGCTATGGACAATAAATGCACAGACACTGTGAACAGCATCCTACCAGTATCCAAAGTCCTCTTCTGTAGGATCTTTGCTGTGCTCTGTGTCCATGGAAAATCTAATATTCTCATTTGCAAGATGTGTGAATGCCATCCCTTGGATATCTTGTCAAAATTCCTTGACCGACAAACATATTTGGGTGTGGGCACTTGCAGAGCTGTGTTAGTGTGTGCCTGTCAGGCAGGCACATTGCAGGACCTGGCCACACGCACGGCCTCTGCTTGCCACAGCTGTGAGGCAAAGAGTGTCAGTTTAACCTGCTCACTCTGGTGCAGTGGGGATGCACACAGCTGCCTTACACTGAGGGCCAGTGGGCTGTCATGTGCTACTTTCCAGAGTCAGCACCATCAGGACCACTTTCAGTGCTCTCCTGGTGTGCTCCTCAGTGGAAATTCTCAGCCCTTTCCTTCAGTCTGCTTCCTTAGGACACACCCCTGGAATAAGTCAGTCTTAAAAAGTCAAATTTTTTATTCTCTAACCACCTGCATACATCTCATACATTGCAAGGAAGGGGGAATGTAGATTACAGACTTCCTGAGTGAGAAAAATGTGTGCCAGTGTAATTTGAACTGCCTCCCCTTGCTGTTACTGTGTGGTTTTCAAAGTGTAGGTTTAACCTGACTAAGGACAGATCTATTCCTGCTGTAAATGAAGTCTGTATCCCCTTCTCAGTGTATATCTCTGATCAGGGATAATACCTCAAATCCATTCTCGGTGGGCACTGCCTACTGTTCTCCGTGTCTTAGGAGCTACAAGTGACAACACGAGTGACAATAGTGAAGTGGCATCACTGCCAGGTTTATCAAGAACCTGTCTGTTCTAGAGGAGAGCAGCCTGGATTGCATGTTTTCCTCACTTCCCAGTAAGGCTCTTACTGTGCCTTTACCTAATGTGTTTCTAGCAGAGCCCACTTTTGCTTCCCAGGCTTCAGTAACCATGTAAATGTGTCCTGCAGTGAGATCCGAGAGGCACTACAAACCTGCAGGCCTAAGGGATCCAAGAATCCTTTCCCAGGCAGCAGTACAGTTTTGAGATGGAGATTTTGTCCGGCAAGGTGGGCTAGGAAGTGAGCTTTTCAGAAAGGAGTGATGGTGTCTGGGTTCCTGGGTGGAGGAGTGCTAAAAAGCAACTACAGTTTATACTGCCTGAAGAACAAAGAGACTGTGGGGTAGTTGCTGGAGGACTCTTCTTATCAGGAAAGTCATATAGAACCTGTTTTGGCAATCTACTGGCAAAATATGTCCAAAGAGTACTTAATTTCTGTCATCTTATTTTAGTAACACAATCTGGACTTTGTTGCCAGGAATCACATTTGGCTCTGTTAATAAAGGTACTTTGAGGTGCCTCAGATTTATAGTGTGCAGCTTGCTTGAGGACTGTAGCAAGGATAGAAGGAAGGGCCTTTGATTTGTCCCTACCTTCTTGCCTGAAAAAACATGCTAGTAGTGCTGAGTGACATTTTCATCCCACAGGTTTGGTGTTTGTGAGGAATTTCTACATTCCTCACATTTTTTTCTACATACAAAAAGCATGCAAAGCAGTGAGGGAACCTGTGTCAGCAGTGTGCAGGTGACATTCAGGGCTCTTTCACCAAAGCCAAAGAACTTTGCTACAGCTGGGCTGAAAATGTGCTCAGGGTTCACACAGGTCTGAGGACAGAGTGGAAGAGCTGCTGTCTGTGGGGTTTAGTCAGTATGATGGGTTAAGCACAATCCTTCCTCTCTTTTATAGTAAGTCCTGCTGGCTGGGGCCGCTCTGCTGCTCTGCAGCTGGGGAGGGGCTTTTCACAGAGCCCTGTATCTCTCTGCTGAGCCTCACAAGTGCAGGCACAGTGAGCATGTATAATGGACAGCTAATTTAGTCATGTGGAGCCCAAGTGACAAGTGACACAAGTGCTTCTTACCTCACAACTCTTTTGTTAAAATCTAATTTAATTTATTTATTTTTTATGTATCAGTGATAGTAACAGCAATGGCAACAGGTACCAGCACTAGAAGTCCTGGTACTGATACACACATCACATATTCCTTGAGCAGCTGCTCTAGTGGATCTAGGACATGGAACTTTTATTGCCTTGTATCTTCAGCTGAAATTTTTGTTCTGTGTTTGAGCAGCATATAGCACAGACATAGCCAGTACTTCAAAGACTGTCACATAAACAAGTCTTGCAAATAGACAGTCTAAGTAAACAAGGGGGATATTTTTGATCTCTGTTTATAACAAGTTGTCACTGCATGGCAGCATTTTCACTGATGTTCAGTGCAGGGGATTGGAAGTGGAAGAATGAGATGGCTCAGGGGATGCTTATGAAGAGCTTCAGCTAACTGAGAATCTGCAAGAGGAAAGCACAGTTAGAAAATCTAGTGGAGGAGATAGAAGAGTCTGATGGGCAAGCTGGAGATGCGAATAAAGGTGCGGTGTTGCAGCAATTGTAGCTGAAGTACTGGGGACTGCCATGGTCCTGTCTCCTTTGAGGGCTGAGCCAGACAAAAATTAATCCCTTTTTTTTGGGGTTGGTTTTCAGCTGGCCCACCTCACCAAACAATTGCAGAAGCAGCAGTGCTAGCACAGGAGAGATAAATGCAGCATGCAGAGGAGAGCAAGACTGCAGCAGCCCAGGTGCAGATCAGTCCACATAGCTATGGGATCACACACCACCTTCTGACTCTGAGTCAGAAATAATAGGTGCAAGGGAAGCACTCTCACAAGTTAGGAGTGGAGTTTTGTTCACTGCCAAGAGCGCTGCAAAGAGCTAATATAGTCTTGCTCTCAGGGACTAGATTTGAGCAGAGGTGGAAATACATAGTGGTATATACTCCCTTGCATGGAACAATGTGCAAAACTAAAAACTTGGTAATAACAATAAGCTCTAGAATTGTAACTTGTCTCCAGCCTAGACATCTTGAGAGAACAGTGATATACTTGAGTTACTTGGGGTGTAGCCACTCACAGGGGAAAATCCTTTCCTCTGTAGCCAGAGAGAAAATAAAGTAGCCAAAAATATCTGATTATTGTTGCTTCTGGTCTGAGACATAATGGAATTTATCATCTCTGTTGCAAAGCTGTCCTGTTTTAATGGAACCATTTTTCTCCATTCTGGGTCTTCTCCAAAAAGACTAGTGTCAAAAGGATTTTATATTAACTAAAAACTATGAAGAAGGAAAGCCAGATATGCTCTTGAAAGCTAATCATTCTGACTGTAGAAGAAACTGTTTTCTAAATAACATAAGTTCTTGCAGTCTCCTAGTGCCAGAGTTCTTTGGGGAATTATTCTAAACTCTAGTCCTCAGCAAAGTAAGCTTTCCTGCAGCCAAGTATTGGAGTTAAACTCCAAGCTTTATTTTTATCTACAGTATTCTTGGCAAATTGTGAAGCTTATGTTTGGCATTTTATTTCCCTTCACAATCTTCTATCTTTGGCTTGAATTACACTTTGCAGAGCTTAGGGTTTATACAGGGTTCTGGGTGGGTGATATAAATTCTAATAGGCTTTTATAGAATGTAATTTAGAAGCTTAAACAAAGAAAGCCATATTCTGTACTGGAAGATTTGTGCAGAGCTTTGCTGAACTTATGTTAATGTTGAATTAACAACTATTTTCAGTAGTGTTTTGTTTTTCTTTCAAATGGAACTGTAATGGAGAAGAAGGTGGAGAGCAAATTTCTTACTGAAACACAATACAACGGTAACACTTAGATATCTTGGGTGATCTGAGAATAGAGACCAAATTTGTGGCCGTAACATTGTCATTATAATGTGCATTATCTTTGAGACACCAAGTCTTAGAACTTTTGTTTAATAGACAGTTTTGGTGTGCTAAATTTCTGGGATATATTTCTCTGTAGCTGTCATAGTAATTTTTATTAAATAGAAAAAAAAGTGTGTATAATGATTGCAAGACTGTGTGTTCTTATTGTATCTTGCAATTAGGGATCAAAAAGCATGTTACAATTATTGGTTGTACTAAGTCAGAACTGAATGTGTAAACATGATTTCTGTATCTGCTGGTGTAAATGAATGTTTTACTCACAGCTTAAGCAGGTCTGATTATAAACAACACTGCCAAAATCACTCCAAACCACACCACAGAGCTGAAGATAAAAGAGTTGTCTCTGTATGTTTTTCTTTGTGACAGAACAATATAAATAAAAGCTTAAGACAAATGCTGACGGGAAGATAAGGTGGAAAGCCAAACCGCAGTGCATGTTACCTTCAAACTTCAGGAGCCTGGTGGTGGCAGCTTTAAACTGGGAAGTCTCATGTGGGTTTGTTTAACAGACTTCGAGTACTGGTTTAGATCCAGAAACTGGGAAGGAATAAAACAAGAACCATCTCTTGGGTATAAATGGCAGCTCCCATAAAAGGCAAAGGAGAGTCATAAAATGTCAGCAACTATCTGGGGATGGATCTCTATGGACGCGTTCTCACCAGAGGGATCAGCCCCAGTGGAGTCCCATGCTAATGTGCCAGCTTGGTTCTCAGTTTAGAATAGTCTCATGCCTGGTCAGCTCCTTTCCTTCCATCTCTCCCTGCACTCTTCTGAGATGATGTACTGCTACAGCTTAGGCTGTGCATGGACTGCTTGACACAGATGCAGTCAAGCTGGGGTAGCCAAAATGATTTACACAAGCTGCAAATCTTTAGAAAGGAAGAGCCTTGCTCAGAGTATGTCTTTTCAGGAAAGAATGAAGCAACAGAGACTGTATTTGGCTTTTTCTACCCCTTCTTCATCCAGGCCAAGATGATTTTCTGCTAGATACAGTTAGCACTGGTCTTTATAACCAAATATTTTTGGAGTATTAGAGCTACAAATATGGAAGAAAAAAATTCCTAAGCTGAAATAAAACAGATAGGCTTCAGGAGAGCTATGTGCTGTAAATGGGATCTTGAAAATGGGTATTTATTAATATATTGTTATATTAATTTTAAGTGCAAACATGCCTTTATACCGCTCACAGGCATCATCAAAGACAGCATCTTAAAATTCAGCTTAGCCTGGGTTGTTTTATGTAATACTGCTGTTGTCCTATGATATTTTGTACTTGTGGTAGCATTCTTCCTTTGGTACCATGGGAGCTTCCACCATCCTGGAGATGGTGATAACATTTGTTTCCAAAAATCCTCTTACATACATTGATAAAATTCTTAAATCAAGATAGTGAATATTATGTTTTTTTTTCTTTTTTGTTTTTAAAGAAGAAATAATCTGAAAGACTGTAACAAAATTAGAGATGAATAGAAATTCTATGCAACTCTCTACAAAGGCACTAGTGACTCAGAGCCACTGTTTTCAGTTGATATTCCTGCCATAGAATTAATTCTCATGTCACTTTCAAGAATCACAGAGTCATAGAATTGGACAGGACTCTGAGCTGCCCCGTGGGCTGATGTTGCTGCCCGTTGCAGGGGCATGGAGGAGATGACCTTTAAAGGTTCCCTCCAACCCAAACTGTTCTATGATTCTGTGATACCACACCTGAAGAAGTAACACAGGGATAATTGTTTTGCTTTTACTTCAGGCTGAGAATACTTTAGCAAGTCACCAAAGTAAGCAAGAGTTTTGTAACTGGGAGATGATGTGAAATGAGAGTTATGAGTTAGGTTCAAGATTTATGCCAGTTTTCTTGGTGTTTTGTTCCAGGTTTGGCTATTTGAAATTTAAATTGCTATGAACACACTAAGTAAAGAACCTAGATTTTCTCAAAATTTTGAGTATCTGCTGAAACCCATTTGGCACATGGTTGCAATCTAGTCAGTAATAAAGACATCTGCTTAAAAGACATAAAGCATTTCATATTAAGTAGCCCAGTTTAAAAGATGCAAATAATTGTGTCTGGTAAAAATTTTCCCCCCAAATTGACTTCCATATTCTGTTTCCACAAGTTTTCCCTTCCCTTGTTATTTATTTAAAATTAATTTATTTAGATATTGCTTCCTCTTTAATATATTTCATATATGATCTAATACCTGATTTTTATGAAGTCCTTTGTATGAATTTCTGAGCAAATATTGTGTATGAAACTTTCTGCTATACTAGGTGACCTGCATGATCACAAAAAGCAAAGTTTTTCCTATCAAGAAATTGGACTTTTCTATTATCAGATAAGAATTTGAGATTGTCCAACTATGTTGGACCTTTAAAATAGACCATACTAAAGAGCTGGCATTGTGAAGAATATAAGGAGCACTTTAGCAGCACGAAGAAAGTAGTGCCTACCCCATCTACTTGTGCACCTGTAGAGAAAGCCCTTTTTGCAATACAAAATACACAAGAAGTGAACTCCTAGTACAAAGGAATTTTGAAGGCGCCTGAGTGGAAGCTGAATGTGTCAGTATAGCCAGATAAAATTTTAGGAAAACAGCATAAAATTTTAATGTTGCAAATTCAAAGGAAGAATATCCAAGAAGCTCTTTTCTGTCTAAATTTTGGTATCAATAGATTCAAAATTGCTTTCTTACACATCACCCAATAATACCAATCAGTTGAAAAAAGCCAAATTTGAAATAAAATAATTGCATTTTACTAAAACTGGAAATCCATATGCCCTGGCTGTTGGCATTTTAGACAATTTAGACATTCTAGGCACTTTTCTAGACAAGTAAAAGTGCATTAGCAAACTTTTCCTGAACTTCCATGGCTTTTTTTGCCCAGATTGACCTGCAGCTTCATAGGCAAATTGTTTTGCAATAGCTGTGAAATTAAGGTGAACTCCATATTTCAGTTCTGAAACTCTTAAGTGCAACTTCTCCATAATTGGAAATTCAGTGACTAGATGTCTGTCACGGCCACAGCTACTCGTATCTTGCCAAAAACAACTTGGTGGTTCGCAATCACAAGGGAAAAACTAAGCTTCCCAGCTGGCTGATGGGATGTAATCTGACTCCTACTCAGTTACCAGAGTGCTGCAGAAACATGTGTTCCATTTGTTGACAGAACAATTGTCCTGGGTAGCATTTACTTACAATTTGGTACTTTCATAAATATTCTAAGAACTGGTACAGCGCAGAGAGTGCAGGTAGCAGTTTCCCTTTGCCCTGTGATGGCCTCAGGCCATCGCTTCTAAGCTCACTGCCAGCTCACTCAGCAAATCCTCCAGACTGGAGTACAGGCTGTTTAGGAATTGAGACAGGTCATGCTGTACCTTGCTTTCCTTAGCTGGCCATTCTCATTTTTAGTTGCTTTCTTCTTGCTCTGAGACTCACAGCTTCTCTGCCCAAAATTGGCTAATGGGTGGGATTTGTGCCATGGTGATTTCCAGACTGGAGGTAGAGTAAGTCATTAGAATTGAAAGCACATATGTGGAAGAGTCCTGAATGACAAGAATCGGAGTGCACTTTGATAACGGCTCAGGAAAATTTTCAAGTCTGATCTGTTTTTTTTTCTAGGCTTTTTTGTGGACATTCTACCTTTTAATACTATCTGGTGAATACCTCTTTGTTAAGAAAAAGATAGAAGGGTAGATTAGATTACAAGGACCTGGAAAGTATTTTGTTTCATGTTATCTATTGGTGATGAATTGTTTTTGCTAAGAAGAAAATTCTGAGGGACAATAATCTCTGAATTTATGCTGTAATGACTTTCATGAGTAATACACCTACATTTGCCATTGATAATTCTTTCTTTCAGTTGAAACTCTTTAATGTGATATGTTGTAATGGTAATTGTTCTCTAGAAGTCTCAGATAGGAGATCTGAACTTTCTAGGAGTCACATTTACACAAGGGATTTGGACAACAGTTTCCTCATGGGAAGTTATAATCTCCGTAATTCCTAATCTGATTTGCATTAGGGAATACCTACAGCTCATCAGCAGCACTGTCATCTTAATTAGCACATAACTAAATGTGGGACATGCATTTGACTTGTAAATAAATGTTCCATATATCCATGCTCCTCTAAGAGTGCCAGAAAACCAGAGATAGTGAGGATGATGAACTATGCAGTTTTTCTATTTAAGTGAGGGGGTAAACAAAGTAGGCCACCACTTCCTCCCCCAAAATATCACAAAGCTGTGCCTAGTGGGACGTGTAACCTCATTTGCATCAGTTGTGTCCTTCATCCACAGACACACTTTTCACTATACTGACTGTGCTCTGTTAGGAACAATATTCAAATCTGTTCTCTCCCAGAAGGCCAGGAGTGAAATTACCTTCCTGTTTTACTGGTACCTTCTTGCTTAATTCCCTTTTTAAAGTAAAGGTTTCCTGTCTCTTGTGGAGAAAACAGAAATATATAGGGTTGCTCTTTAATGTAAGAGAAAAAAGGCAATGTTTAATAAATTTGATAATATTCAGTAAAGCACATTACAATCTGTAATTAAATATTGTTGTATTTTGATTTATTATAACTTTATTTAAATTTTATAAGACTATGACCTTGTTATGCCTCTCTTTTCTGTCTCTAAGTATCTTACTTCTCAAGAGCTGAAACTTCTTAAATATGGAAGAAAAGCATCTGAAGTTAGGCATGCTTTTTGGCTATGTTCTTGGCCAGAAAGCAAAGACCACAACAGCAAATTGAAGATTTTATATCATAAAGATACTCCATTTGGAAAGGCAGTAATTGCAGAAATTTATTGTCTATTTTTGATTTTGCATTTTTTTTCTTATCCCAACGGTAATTGGGATTACCGTTAATAATCAGTTTTTTTCAATAACTGATTATTGAAAAAAAAAAGGAAAATCACGTTAATGCAGATGATGTTACAACTGTCTGTAAAGGTACAGTCACCAGATCCTGGGTGAAGACCTTGTAGTATGTCATTTTGAAACAGAAATGCCTACTCTGAAGGCATTTTATATGTAGATAATTAGCATGTGATGTATTGGGTGTTTTGGAACTGAGTCCAGAAGATGTTCAGACTCATTTAGAACTTGGCTTTTCATCACAACAGGTATGATTAAACTCCCTGGTGTGATAGAAGAGAAATTGTGTGGGAAGAATATGATCATCTGGAGAGCCTTATGGGAAAAGAGATTTGGTGTCCCATATTGCACAATTTACCTCAGCTACCTGGAACCCTGGATATATGAATATCTTTGGTGTTTATTTACTGTATTCCTTCTGTGCATGTGAAAAAATTTTGCAGAAGTTGACTAATCTTTAATATTCTTCCTTGGCTGAGGAGCAGGTTAAAGGTTAAACTCATGACTTAGGCTAAGTAGGGCTATAATAAAGGGTGCTGATTGTTTTGGTGATGTGAAGACCTGCTTGGGTGAGGTTAAAATATTACACTGAGAGCCTGTATAGAAAACAAGGAACAAGTGCAGCCGTGAAATGTGTGAGACCACATGATTGGAAAGAGCTTCTTGGAATCTTTTCTTGGAAGAGTCTTCTCCTGCTGCAGGCATTTACATGCTGAAGTCCTTAATTACTACTTCAAGGTCTATCTTAAACTAAGTAGTTTATAGCTTTCTCAAGGTTGCCCTAAACCTCCTGAAAGGGTTCCCAAGATTTCATTCTTCTGATATCTAAAAACCTTTTTCAACCTAAATTGTGCCAGTGTTGTCTTTTATGTTAAACAACTATTCCTTTCTTTGTCCTGGGGAAAAAGTAAATATCATGGCTACCATAGGACTAAATCATGTGAAGGTAAAATGTCAGGAAGGTGTCTCCTACTAAACTGGCCATGGGGATGCTAAGTTAGCACTGAAATGCACTGAGCATTAAACATATAGTCGAGTCAGAGGATGGATTTCACTGCTTTTCTACACAAGGGCACATTTTAGATATTGCACACAAGCTGGATGGGGTAAGAAATATAAATTGGTGTTAAAAATCAGCTGCATGTAATTGTGACTTGTATGGAAATTTAACTGAAAATTTCTTTGAAGTCTGCTACTGCTATTGTTGATGGTCAAATTTGTTATTTGTGTTAGTGTAGTTGGACAAGGTAGGTATCATGTGGGATTAAGGGAGGGATAAAAAGCAATAGTACACACCGTCAAGACACTTGTTAGTGTAGAGTCCTTTCATACTATCTCACCATGCCTTCTAAAATGGCCAAGTTCTATACACTGAAGTTAATAAATATTTTCCTTCTGTCAGAGGTCTGTACCAGAAAATTATGAAGCAGCAGATTTTTCTTTTCTTTTTTTTTAAAAACAAGGTGAGATAAATTTCCCTAGACTAAAACTTCTTTTTGAACTGTGTAACAGCTCAAACACACATCTGATTTAAAAAGTGTATTCTTTCTCTTTGCATGCAAGGAAAAAAGAAACAATAGGACAATTGATCTTTTAAAAGGAGAATTGAGGAGAGAAAATGAAGTGGAAGTGATTTTATTCATTAAGTAGCCTGCCTTGACTTGCTATATGCCTTTCAAATCTACTTTACTCATCTGAACCTGTACTTGTTGAAGCTAGTGACTGTAATGATGGTGACATCATCGTTTTGTTTATACTGAAACCTCTTTTGAGCACAATCACAAAAGAGATAGTTTTAGGAGATTGATTACTCCTCAGCTTTGGAATTTGGTAATTTTGGTATACCTCAAACATGCTGCACTTGTCCTCAAGTCTGCTTTTCTTAGCTTTAGATTATGAACTCATCAGGCCTTTGATTATTTCTTCATAAGCATTTATTTATTACAAACCACATAGTACACTAAATCTCCTGGAAAGAAACACAAATAACTTTGAACCTTGACCAAATGAATTTACAATAAATATTTAGTCACAATTTTGCATTTTATATTACACCCACTAACTGTGCAGAGATGAGCACTCAACATTTGTAAATCTTAATTAAGGATCTGCTAGAATATGCAGGTTGTTCTTAGTTTTGATTTGACCCTGTTGTTTGTGTGCTTTATAAGATGGTTTTAATTTACACAATTGCTTCAGGTTTTTTGGGTTTTATTATTTTTTTTTTACAAGATCACTCATACTGTCTTTATCACAGAAAACATGACAGCATTTAATGAACAGCTTCTAGGAGTTTTATTTTAATTGTGCAGACTTAAGATGTATTTAATTTTTATTTACTCCACTGAAGTGATGCTATTGTTTGTCTTTTTTGCTTTTTACTAACTTTCAAGTTTATATATCTTTTTCTTTCATAAGCACTGACTTTCATGATAGCTTTCACAAGCATGGGAAGGGGATTTATCTTTTTTTGCAGATAGCTAGCAAAACAAGGTCAAGTTTCAACTGATCTTCAGTATTCAGTTTTAGATACCTGAACTGGTAATTTTTTTATGTGCTAAGTATTGTATAACACTTGTCCTCAAAATGCAACATCATCTGGCTTTCTTTGCAAATGTCCTTGGTTCTTTTCAGTCTGAACCTGGCAAACAGGTACTCAGAGTGTAAAGAATGCACCATTTAGTTGAACACCTAGGAAAAGGTTTAATTTTTAAAATGTGATATAGAAATTACATTGGCAGGGGTTCCGTGACCCTTCAGTTTTCTCCTATACTCCTCCTAGCAGAGAATCTTCCTTCCCTAGACCCTTTTTTAAAAAAGCATTAGGTCAGAACACCTCTTTGTCCTTTTGCAGCTCTAGTTAGTGTGTTTTCTCACCCCTTCTTTCTCTCACACCCCATTTAACATCTGATGCTTACCTTTCTGATCCCTGAGAAATCAGGTTTATTTTCTCCCCAGGTTTACTTTACTCCACTTCTTTGCTTGGAGCCAGTCTTCTCAATGTACCCAGGTGTTTTTCCTGCCTGTCTCCTTCTGTACATGTGATTGTTTGCACTAGTGTTTGTGTCTTTTTGCCCGTACTCCTTTTGTTTGACTTTTGTTCCTCCTATTTGAATGTTCTTTGTCCTAGTGTAGCTACAGGAACTGGTTGTTTTCATACTTCTTCCCTCTCCCCCTCACGCTGTTTCTTTAATATTGTTTGCTTCTGCCAGCATTAGATGCTCTAATGAGAAAGAGGGTGCCGGTCCCTTATCTTCTTCTCCCCTCAGCTCCTTCTTTTATTTTTGTATTGGTGGCTCCTCAGTATGAAACTCTGTCCTAGCCATGGAAATCATGTCTGCTTTGTGTTGAAAGAAAAGGTTACAAGGACCATGGAATTCTGATTCCTGGCATTTTCCTCTTTCCCCATTCTTAGGGGCGCTGCCACTGCTAAAATAACCTGTTGTGATTACCTGTACCAGGTACTCAGCTCCATTAAAGTTGACAATGTTTTTGTTAGTAATATTGTGTCAGCCTGTAAGAACAGCCAGTATTAATAGATAAATCCTTGAGAAAGAATCTACTTTGGTAGAAGTAATGGCTGTTCCAGTTATCCCATCAAACATCATCTTTCCATCCTGTTTGTGGAGTCTGTGGTAACTTCGTGTCAGAGGTCCTACTTGCCAGAGCAGCTGATGACTGGAGTGGATCTGATGCTGGTGTCAGGCTGGGTGGAAGGTGCTTTTATCAGCCTCTAACTTCCTTTCTTTGAGTCCTTTAAGCGCCTGGCAGTTGGCAAGAAATTAAACAGCAGGAGAATAAAGTGCAAAGCTGACTTTTATGGCACTGTCCTAAGGAGACAGGAGACAGGCAATTTCCTAATCAGAGGTCTGGCTTATCCAACAATTTCTGCCACTTCCATCTGTGTCCAAGAATGTGTTTGGGGATGGAAGGGGAGGAAGAGGAGTGGAGGAAAAGCACCATCAGGCCACTCTTAGTAGGCCAGGTACAGTATCTAATTAAAGATACTGATAGTCCACCTCTTCAGTGCCACACAAGCCCTACCCATCTCCTTTCATATGTCACCTGGTGTGTCAGGGACAGTTGCACTCATATTCGTATGCACAAAGCTGGCCTGCTTCTATTTTGATAATGACTTCCGGGAGGTTTGGTAAGTTTTGAGTGTTTTGAAGGTCTGGTCAACTTGTTGTAAACAATGGCATCAGTTTCTTTTCACTCAGGCAGCATGGCCTGAGACTAGTTTGGCCTTTTCTGCTATAGTTATACATATGGTGACCAGATGGAATGCAATGAGCAAACAAGTTTTTCAGCTCAGCAAGTGACTGTGTGTTCACATGCAGATGTTGTTCTCCACAGAGTGCCAAAGGAAGTAAGGTGGATGAATGCTGAGCCCTACTGAACCTTGATTGCTCCATTGGGCATTCTCTGATGGCAGTGAAAAAAGTGCTAGAGCATCTTGTCAGAGATCCCTTCTCAGAGATCAAGGGGAAAGGAACATCCTTTTATGCCAAACCTAACTGGCATTCTTGTCAGTAGGCTCCTTTTTGAAGGACCAAATGTTTTTATCACTCTAACCCTTCCTCTGCTGTTCCCTGAGAAACCTCACTAAATACTGTAGTTCACTGCACGTTATGGGAAGTCCTGCTTTAGATATTACTGTTCTCTGGGCTGAATCCCCAGAGAATGGAGAAGTTCAGTGCTTGTAAAGATGGTTGCGTTCATTCCAATATCAATGGAGGACCACTGCAATCTGCCTCCCAAGACATATTTAGCACCAATTATGTGGGACATTAAGTTGCAATCTGTAAGGAATGCAGTCCTGGAGATGAGAGCTCTTTTTTTTCAGAGTAGTAATTGGTAGTTGATGTTAATGAAGTTGATAAGGTCTTAATTTGAAGTGTTGGTCTGTTAAACATTGAATGTTAGAGTTCTAGGACTCGCCTTTAATTGCCGTTGCTAAATGTTACTATTTTACCCTGTATTTGTATCTCTCCTCGTCATACTTTGTGTTTGTACCCCGTGTTAGTCTGTTGTTAAACATTGAATGTTAGAATTCTAAGACTTGCCTTTAGTTGCGGTTGTTAGATGTTACTATTTTACCTTATATTTGTATCTCTCCCTGCCATACTCTGTATTTGTACCCCTTTCCGTCTCACCCCGGATTTGTATCCCTTCCCGTGGGGAACCACTTCCCCTGCTCCCAGGAGGACTTGCACCCGGACTGAATTCAAATGAGAGGCTGTGGGAACTATATGAACCCTCTCAAAACAACAAACTAGCGCACAAACTTTGGCTTTAACCCATCAGAACCACACTCTTGGCCAGAGCCAGACTCCGTCCTGTCACCATAACTTTGATAGTACCCAGCTTGGAGGATACCCCTGGGCTATGAGCCAATACTGCCCAGAGACAAAGCTGCACTCCTCCTCCTCAGCATTGTCCTGTGGGAGCAGTGGCGGTGTGCGCGACCCCTTGGGTTTCCCACCCAGAGCTGTCCTTAATAAAGGACCTTAATAAAGATCTTAAAGGAGCTGGTCTCCTGGCCCTATTTATAACACAATCCATCCCTTTTTGTAGCCATGCTGTTTTGTACAAGACCATTTTCAATGGTTTAACTGGGCTGAAACTCTGCCAGTACTGTTTCTGGAAAAGGAAAGGACAGAATAGGTCGCAGTTATACTGCAGGTGTGTCAAGGCCCTTAATATCAAGATTATTATTTTTGTGGTGGTTGTGTTCAGTGCTTTATTATCCGTTAAAACTCTGGGTCATAATCTTTGATTGGAGAATGTGTAAAGACTGCTCCCTACTCAATCAGTTCTGCACAGCTTGTCTTACCTCATCTCCTCAGTACAACTAGGCAGGTGTAGTTTACACTATTGATGCATTTCTCAAAGTGCAGGTTTTAGTGACCTGATGCAGGTGCATGCCAAATCTTTAATTTAAAGCCTCCCTCCAGGTTGTATGGGTCGGGAGCTCTGGCTAGGATTGCAAGGATTGCATCTGTGCCCAGTGCCATCCAACGGTGTGTGCACCTGCTATTCCCTTCAGGGCATTTGCTTCTGTTCAGAGAAATGGTGAACTAATTTTGTTTGCAGACTGATCTGGCTCTGCCAGCACCTTTCCTGAAAAGCATAGAGAGGGTTACTGGTCACCAACCAGCTCTTCCTCCCCGAGCTCAGGCAAACATCAGGAGCCTTTCACTCTCCGGTGGCCAGCCTCCAAAGCAAGCCGGTGTTTGAGGCTGTGCTAAGCCTCCTGCTGGTAGGCAGTGCCAGAGGCCTGCTTTGCCTCCACAGCCAGGTTTATATTTTTGTCTACAGGCTCTGCAGAGCCTCCTTTTATAGTGTTCTTAGCTCAGCACAGTATTTGTTGATGCACGCATTCCTTTCACTTGCTGCTTCCAAAACGGCTGATAAGACCCGAAGCTCTTCTGTCTCCATTTGAGAGGGTTTGTTTGAGACCCAGTCCAGCTGAGATCCCTCGCCTTGCTTTGTCTCGACCGCGCTGTATCTGCCTCAGCCTGCCTGCCTTCACTTTTACACTGCATCTCCTGTGAACCCTGCCTGATCCTGAAACCTCTGTGCCTCTCATCAAGTGACTCTAGACTTTTTGCTTCTTTCAGAAGTCAAGCTGGGACTGGCCCTGTTGCAGTGAAGTCACTGCTATTTTCTTCCTGACACTTCCCAGCCATTCAGAGTTCTGACACTGTGCGTAACAAATGCTAAGCCCAGAGCATCCCAAAAGTGATCCAGGGAGCTGGCTGCATTGCACATGATGTGGAGCTTTGTGGCCTCTCTGCCTCCCTGTGTTAATGTCAGAGCTTCAGTGACAGCTCAGCCCAGAAGCTGTGGGCAAATACAGACTCTGCAGTGTGTCAGGGTGGAAAAGGAGCCACAGTATGCAATCCCCCTAAAGGGTAGTGGGAGTAGGTGTAAGGAGGAGCTGCAGGGCAACGTGAGTATGTAGTCAAGAACAGGAAGCACGAAGGGATGGTTCACCTGCTGTATGTGGATGTTCAGCCCCATCAGCACAAGGTGTTTCACAACTGAATGAGCCTAAGGAGGTTGTAATTTTTACAGAGGCAGACAAGGCAAAGTTATCTCTACTAGACAAGTGTTAACAGCTGTTTCTAAAAAACTTTCACTGGAGAAAAGCTTTACAGGGGCAGCCAGAAGTAAAATCTTGATACTGCTCCCTCCCAGCCCCCCAGCCTTTTGAATAAAGGATTGTTGGACTATTTATGCAAGGGCAAATAACATTATTTTTGGAAATGACTGAATTATTTTCATTACTTTTTTTCCAAAAGAAAAAAAAAAATCAGCCCGAGGCAGACACCTGGCATGGAAAATTTCAGCTTGCGTGGTAAAAGGCTGGCAGAAGTTACCGGGAAGTGCGAAGGGTGTCAAAAAAAAAAAAAAAAAAAAAAGGAAAAAGAATGAGGAAAAAAAACAAACCAAAAAAACCAAAAAGGAAAGGAAAGAAAGGCAAGCATTAAGCAGGCGTAGTCACCGGCAGCGCTGGGAGCTCGCTGCCCTCCCTGGCTCCCGGTCCCGCCGGGATGTGATCCCTTGTGTCCGGCGGTGCTCCCGGCGCGGGCAGCGGCGCTGGCGCGGGAGCCGGGCCCGCCACGCGGCTCCGCGTGGGACCGAGCGCGCCGCCCCCGCGCCCCGCGCTGCTCCAGCCCCGGCGGGGGCGGGGCCGCGGCCGCGCTGCGCTGCTGCCATTGGCCCGGCGGGCGGCGCGGGGCGGGGGCAGCGGGCGCGCCGCCGAGGCGGTCCGGGCTCAGCCCCCGGTGCGGCGGAGCAGTCGCGGCCGCCCCGTCCTGAGGGCACCGGCGCCGCCCGCCTCCGCCAGGCAGCGCAGCCCCCGCGTCCGGTTCCAGCTCGCCATTCGTCCGCCGCTCCGCGCCCTTTTCTCTCGCTCTGTCTCCCGGGCGATCTCGGCGGGGCCGCGATGGAAGAGGAGCGGGCGGGCGAGCAGATGAGACCGTTGCTCACCACGGTAACGGGGGGTGCGGTGCGGCGGGGGGCGCACAAAGGGGCCGCCACGGGGCAGCGCTGCCCCGCGTCCCCACGGGGGTCGTGCCGCTGTCCTCCTGCCGGGGCACGGGGGACGCGGCGGGGCTGCCCCCCTGCCGCGGCTGGCGGGACCCTCGGCCGGGGCTCCCGGCCCCTCTCGCCCGGTGTCCCCGCGTGCCGGCCGCGTGCGCGCGGCCGTGTCCCCCCCCCGCCCCTCGCCATCCCCGGGGGGCGGCGGCGGGGCCGGAGCCTTTTGTTCGGCCGCGGGCTCCGTGTGCTCGGCGGCCGCGGCTGCCCCGTCCACCCCCCCGTTCCTTTGTGAGAGCCCCGCAGGGCTTGTGCCGGCGGCGGTGGGCGGCGCGGCCGCCCCTGGCCTCGCCTTTCTCCCTGCCCCGCTGGCTGACGAGTTCCTGGGCGAGGGAGAAGTGCGCACACATGGCAAGCGGCGAGCTTCCCCTTGTCCTCGTGTCGCTCGGCGGCGGGGCCGGCTCGGGTGGTGGGCACGCTTCCCCGGCGCGTTTCTGCTCCTGGCGGGTGCAAGTGTTGGTGAGGGGGGACATGGCTAGAGCTACGGAGCTTGGGCTCATTTCCTTCTCGGGCCGGGTGGCTCAGTGAAGCAGGCATGTGTTGCCTTCCTGTGCTGCTGAAAAATACATGTGGTTCCACGCTTGTAATTTCCCCTCCCTTCAGATGACTCAAGGTCTGGATTTTGTTAATGAGCCTCGGAGCTCTTACTCTGATGTTCTCCTTCAGGGCCTTTTCCAAAAAGGTGTCGCACAGGGATTTGTCTTCAGTGCCTGAAGAGGAGGGATGTGTAGTTTGTAACACAAAGAATGCTGTGATGGACAGAGAAATAACACTGAAAACACATGAGTTTTCATCATCTTTCCGTTACTCTTCAAGGAGAGACTTGAGTCACATTTGATAAAATTGGCAGTCTAATGAAGTGCTCGCTTCCTGTGACATCAGTATGTTCAGTGTTTTTCCTTTGTTATAACAGGAGCGTTGATAACTTAGTGGTTCAAAGGGCCATGAATTTTGCAAATGTTACAATCTTTGTTTCTTGGCTTTGTATGTTAATGATTGTACTCACATGGGAAGGTTTTGCAGATGTGTTCTAGACCATTTCTCTATCTTGTCACTGCTGCAAAAAAGGTATATTCCCAATTCATGTTAACTTCTTCAAGGTAGATTCTGTGTAGGAGCAAACTGCTTAATAGGTTTAATTCATGTTAAAACTACCTTGCCCCTCTGTATGAGTTATCTCTTCTAAGCTGGCAGGAGAATACTCCCTATGTATAGGGGAATACGCCCTATATATAGCAAAGAGATGCTAAACTGTGTGGAGGGAGTTGAAAAATTTTTAGCTTCAGGTGTGAGGTTGCAGTGGAAGATGGTAATGGTTACCATCTCAGGTGATTCCTCAGGTGAATCCAAATGAAAAGAGTATTGCAGATGTCACGAAAATCAGTGTGCCCTGAGCATGTTTGTCAGATCTGGCAGCAGTCATTTAGGTTCTGTTGTAACAGAAATTAATTTTTTTGGGATGAACTCCTCCTATATTATTGCATGGTCATTTTTGATGCAGGTGTAATGAACAGAGGTAATCAGCGGAGTAGTCCATATTGGTTTCCTTGCAACAGCAATACCTGACCTTGGTGCCATAGTGTATTTGGGGGGTAATTCCAGCTGAGATGAAACAGTTAGAAAAGTGAGAGGGCAGAAGAGTTGGTAGGAACTGGAAAAAAGGAATTTCTGGAGAAAACACATGGAATAAATGGCTTACAGAAAGAGAGGACATGCTGATCTTTGGGCAATTGCATAGTATAGCAGTATTGGATTTGTTGTGGGTTTCATATGCAAGAGGTGTAATTTTATATACGAGAGAGCTACTTAATCCAAAAGATGAGTATTTTTGACAATAGAGCTTGACGTAATTTTTCTAATCCTGTGTTTCTTGACAGTACAGGCTACCTTCCTGCTAGCAAAGCTTGCTGAAACTCTTTACGTGTGCATAAGTTTTTCAGAAGTAAACATCTCAATAAGATGGAAGGACTTTGTAAAAAAGTGTAGATCAAATCTGAGAACTTCATTGCTGTGGCTTAAAAATACAGAAGTGTAATCAAACAGAGGAGTTCCTAAAAATTCTTTTTCTTCCTTCCTCCTGTGTTGTTTCTGTGTTCACAGATATGTAATGAGTTAAGATTGGTGGCTCTCTTATGGAGGAGCACTTCTATCAGTCACATGCTTCCCCCTCTCCCTCCCATTTAGTTAATCAAAAATACAAAAAAATCCTTTAACCTTGCTTGTTTTATACTTTAGGTCTAGGCTTACAGAAGAGAATGAATAAGTGTTTGGAACTTTGGTGTTTTGAAGAACCTGATTGGTGGCAATATGTACTTGCAAGTTGGAAGGGCAAAGTGAGACAAATGCCTGATACTACAACCAGAGAGCAACTGATGATCAGAGCATCTGGGATGACTAGAAAATACAATAGGAAAAAGATACATAACTGCATAAATCCATGGTTCTTTCATGCCTTACATGCTCTTAGATGTTCTGCCTCCATCTTAGAAAAGATGCATTATTATTGGAAAATGTTCACAGAATAACAAGAGGATATAAATTTAGTTCAAAGATGATAGAAGATTCAACAGTCTAGGACTTGTCAGCCTAGTAGAGACGATGGAACAGTGATATGGTAAGGCTCTATAAAACTCCTGTGGAGAAAGTAGGTGAGCATGGAAGAGGAGGCACACAGTCAAATCAGACTTAGGTGCTCAGTTCAAAACAAACAAAAGAAACTCAGCGCAGGGATTCACAGGTATATTTGCTATGCAATGTATACAGTGTGAACTTAAGGGGAGTTTGGACAAACGTTGGAAAACAGATACATTGAGGTTAGTAAATGGATGAGCAACAGCCCCAGGAAATCTGATTTGAAAACAGCTGGAGGTTGTGAGTGTAAGGAGGAGGAGTTGTATGCTTGTCTTGTTTTTCCTCTTCCCTCAACAGCTACTTATGGTAATTCTTGTTGGGTTTTTCAAAATAGGGGTGGGACGTGGTAGTTTGTTTTCTATACAGTGGTGAGTTTGACAGTTACAGTTATGGTATTAAAAATACTTAATACTGCATACGAGTGATCTTGGTTCTAGCTTCTAGCTTTTGTCATTATGGTGTTCGCTACTGTAATGTTTGGTGGGCTTCTTTGCAACAGCTGTAAGTAGCATTTAAAGGAATGTGTAGTGCAGTTCTGTCTCTAGATGTTTTGCAGGTCATATTTTCAAAATACTTTGTTTTCTTAAAGTAGATGGAAACTTCTTCTGTTAGTATTTGATACTACTTCATGTGTATGAAAATATTCACAAGATTGTAGACCATGCAGTATAGTTAAGTAATAGGTTTGTTTGTGTCTTTTTTCAATGAAACACATCTGGTTTTATCATCATTAATTCTACTGTAGATGATGATAGAACTGAAAGTGGCTCTGTTGGAGAAGGGCATGTTTCCATGGATCTCCTTCTGGCTTTCCTAATCAAACCAGAAAAGTACTGTGGTCTGCCTTATCTCACTGAAGAGGGCATTAGTGTCGCAGTGCTTGTTCTGAAGTGGCTATGTGGCTGGCTGCAGCTTTTTAAAATTCTTTTAACAGATGTGCTTGCATGTTATCAGGTGGCTTGCAGTCACTGTCCTCTGCTGTCATCTTATTCAACATGGGGCTTCTGTGATGTGAAGTCAACAGGTCTCTGCATACAATTTTTTTTTCTTACTAACATAGTGATCTCAGACTGGTGCTTTGCCTTTATGGCTGGACAAGGGTAACTGAGGGTATGTTTGTACTGCATAATTGAGGACTGTGCAGGAAACTCTCCTCCCCCACAAGTTTGTGGCATCTGGCTGAACAAATGCACTGCACAAGTTCAAGCAATACAGTTATAGCTGTGTGGCAGTGCCCTAGCTAAATAGCCCTGATCAGAGAGAATTGGAGTGGCTTGCCAGCCTTGCAGACTTGAAGCCATGACTTTGGAGAGACAAGCTGCTTTTCTCTGTTGTGCTGTTTGGGTACGGTGTGTACCTCGTACAGCTTGGACTGTGTTGTGGGCCTCTGTAAGCTTTTAAGTGTACGTCTGGCAGGCTTTCTGAGTTCTTGAAAAGTTACCATGGCTGTCAAAAACTTGTTGTGTTATTTGAGAATTTTCATTATGCTTCATTGTAGTAGTTCTATTTTCTGTCCGGAGTAAGCTGGGGGTGTACCAAGTTGAGTAGTTATTGGTTTATATCCATGTCATTTATCTGCCTCTGCAGGTGACTTTTGACACGTCACCAAATTTGTTGTGGGCCTTTGAATATTGATGCCTGTTACACAAGGGTATCTGTTGCACAGGACCTTTCATGGCCCTGAAGCAGTAGTAATACTTAGTAAATAGAACTGCTCTATAACTAGTGTTAGATAAAAAAATAGAGTATAAGTATACTTTGAGTATACTCAAACTTAGCTACAGAAGGTCTGCCATGAATGTTTTTGGTGTAGCACATCCTGGAATGATAAAGTTTAGGGATACGTCAGATTCCTTTGCTAAAACAAAGATGTCCAGCTAATGTTTTGAAATAGTGCTATGAATAATGAAATTCAGCTGAGTGTTTTGTAAGTAAGGACACAGAGATGAGCACCAACTATTACTTCAGAAAATGTCTGAATGGTAAAATGAGAATTTTGGTTATTTTATAGATCATCTTGTACTATTCCTAAATATTTGCATTTCTAAATTTACATTTGCAAAATTACAGGTAGATGAAAGTATTACATTATTTTTAAAAAAGATCAACATGTATTTGAAATGACCCAAATCTGAAATCTACCTTGCTGGCATATCTCAAGAGCTATTAGAAGGGATTGTGTCTAAGAGTCTCGTGTTTGTGTATGGCACCCTCAGAGTTCCTAGTTTCACTGGGAATTAAATTCTCTAACTAGAGTGTCATAACTTATAAAATGTACATTTTAACCAGTAGATGGAGCCATTTTAGTTATGTATCAGCCTGTCTATTTACCTAAGTTTGGAAAAGTTTGTTTCATAAAGTGTTTTCAGTCATTTTGTCTTTAGAGGATGGCTACCAATTTTTTATTAATTTCTTTACCTACAGAGAAGACTGAATGTTTTATTCTTCAGGTAACAGTGCCAGGACTGTACAGCAGGAAGGCTATTACATTTTCATAAATGTGGAGAAAAAAGTGAATGCTTGTTCTTTATGGGAATTACAGTTGTTTCTGTAAATTGTCCAGTGTCACATGAGTAGAGCTTTGTAGCCTTTGTACACCTTGTATTGCCTGAAGTAGCTTTTTGGAATATTGATCCATAGTGGTGTTAGATATCTGACAGTCTGGATGCTCTTGTGACTTCTGCCCAGGAAAGGCTGCTAGCTTAAAGTTTTTTTAGCTTTTTGAGCTTTTGTTTTTCCTTCTCCAGTCCTTAAACTGAAATGACTCAAACCCATGTAATGAAATGGTTGTGCTGTTTGGATATACTGGCGTCAGTTGTCTTGTTTCAGCAATGCTGGAGTGCTTCATAACCTTGAAATACCCCTGGCTTATTAATTCTAGCAAGTCCCATTTTAGCAGAAGCATTCCCAGTGCTGTACTCATTGTATTATATCTTCCTTCAGAAGATAGATTATCTTTTTGAAAAGTTTTTTCTGAGTTTGACTCTGCCCCTGCATTATATCCTTAGTAATATAGCACCTAGATCTTCCCTTTCCCCCTCTCTTCTGTCTTCTGCTTTGAAGATGAGTTTAGATTAACACTTTGCCAACTTGGAGAGTAGAACCTTATTCAAGCCTTCATTTGAACTCTCACTATATGATACTTTGTGAAGTATAGGTGAGTCATCTTGTCTCCCAGAATCCTACTGTGAGAGATTTTGAGATTTTTTGTGGCTCAGGGTTTTTGTAGTTGTTGGTTGTTGGTTGGATTTTTTCTTATTCAAACTAATTGGAAGTTTAAATTTTCGACAATTTTTACAGAATGAGTACTGATATTTTTCGTATGCTGGAAGGCATCTAGACTTGTGTTCTTGGCAGTAGTGCTAAGATAGTATCCTGAAATATCAGAATATTTTTAAACTTGAAAACAGACTTGAAGGTTTTTTTAAACTTAAGTAGATGCTTCCAGATTGGGCACCTGTTGTCACACTGTTGCCCCAGTTTAACAGAATGTCTGGAGTCTGCCTCCAGACAAAACTGGAGCTTCCTGTGAATGAGGCGTGTGGGTGGAAACTGTGGAGAGGAAGTGGGAATTACAGAGAAGCATCCCCCATGTGTTGGAATTGTGCTGTTTGACCTACTCTGCCCTCTGCTACTGTTGCTTTTACAGTGCAGCTATAGTTCTGAGGGTCTGGTAGCTGAGATCTGCTTGCAGGTGGGGTGAACTGAGGACTTTTATGAAAACCTGTCTGTTCTTTTCAGTTACTGTGTTTTTACTATGGGGGCATGTATTTAGAGTGTGTATGTGGAAATGCTGTCTTAAAAAAACTGTGCTTCCCTAAAATGTAAAGTGAAGGTTTTTTTTCCCCTCACTCATTTTTGCACTAAGCTGATTCCTTTTCATTTTCCATTACTAATGTCTACTAAATATATGCTGGCTGTGTCTTGACTGGGATCTATTTTGGGATGAAGAAAAAGGCAGCTAAGTTATTGTGAATACCTAGGTTATGGCAGGGGTAGTGATGCCAGTAATTCCTTACTAGAAAAAGTTAGGTATTTGCTTCCACAAAAAGTGCTGCTGCTGAACATTGTGAACACACTGATTGTTTCACTGGCATATTATAATCAGAAGACTAGACAATCTCTAATCAGCCTGCCTTGAATGTATGTCTTTGCTACCAAAGAACAGAAAGAGGTTAAAGCAAATCTGTTCACAGAGCTGTTGGAATAGAATCTTGTTTGGTGTCCATTTCTCAACTGTGACTGCTTCTCAGTGCAAAAATGTGTTGCTATGTCAAGAGATTTAGGCTGCTGTTTCCTGGATCTCAAAAATCATGCTAAGTGGAAGCATGTGTGATTTCTTTCTTTTCTTTTAGATAGGGTTATGAGTAAGCTAATACAGCTTACTGTAAATCACATTTATTGCTAACAAATCAGATTTCCAGTTTGCATTTAGAAGCTCTAATTCTTCAGATTTTCTCTTTTTTAAGTAAAGGATGGCTAGCAGATGCTGGTGTGAATAACACCTTGTTGTACAAAGATTTATTTTCTGTTTCTGCTGTATAACTTCACTTTTGGATGAAAAAATTAAAAGTGTGTTTTCTCCCTTTCATAGTGCCTTTTGTCTCCATTATTATTTTCAACTGCTGCAGAGCTCTGGTTTATCTAACTCCACCCCTGCACAATTAGATAATGTCTGTATATTCCTCCCACTCCTGCTTCCACCTTTCATGTGTTCTGTTTTGCATTTGAGCTCAGCCACAGGTTCCCTTTTCTTTCACAGTGGTCCATTGTCAGGCCTGCTTGAACTCCTGTGTTTTGTGCTTTGAGGATGTTGTCCTTAAAGGTCAGCCAGTACTCACAGGCTTTGCCTTCACCCTCTGTTGTGGTCTCCTGGGAGATTCTGCAAGCAGATCCATGGACAAGGTGAAAGTGAAGAGCCATGAAGTAACTATGAACTGCCATGTTGTAATTATGTGCTGGGTTGTGCACTGTATGCTGTAGTATTTGTCTGTTCTCCCTCTCTCAGGACTTTAAACTCCATGATTTCATGATTGCTGCAGCCAAGGCTGCTCTTGGCTTTCACATCTCCATCTGCTTCTTCCTTGTTTCTGAGCAACAGGTCCAGCAGAGCATATTCACTAGCTGGGTCATCGATGACTTGCACCAAGAAGTAATTTTCAAAAAGTTCAAGAAAATTCCTGGAGTGCTTGTGTTTGCCTATACTCTACCAGCAGATACTAGTTGTTTCAGGAGTGTCTGCAATCTTGAAGTTTCCTTAAGCTTTCAAATGAAGGCTTTTGCTACAGTCCCTTCTTAATCAGGAGATCTGTAGTAGGCACCTAATACAAAGTTGCCCATGTTGGACTGCTCTCTGATCCTTACCTATGGGGTCTTCAATGGCCTTGTCACTCATTCCAAGCAAGGCAGGGTGTGTTGCAGCTATCCCTTTGCATAGATGAAACCCCATGTTTCTTACCTTTCCAAGCTGTTTTTCCTAAAGAGTCTCTGACCTTACGTTGTAGTACCCTCAACCACGTGAGCTGTCCCACCATCACTCTCTAATTCCCATGAGGTTATAGCTCTGCAATGGTGCGTGGACTGGATCCTGTTACTTCCCATGTTGTGTAGAAGCATTTGAGATGGGCTCAGAGACAGGCCATTTCCTCAAGAGAAGTGTGTGAGCCTCCAGACTTGTGTTCCCACATCTTCACTTCTCAGAGTGACAGCCTTTCTCCACCATGCCTAGTTTAAAGCTATACTCACAGACTTATTGTGCCTGGTGACAAATACACTCCTGCCACACTTTGTCAGATGGATCTTTCTTCCTGGCAGATGTTTCTGTGGTCATAGCATAGAAGGTCTGGTACAGCTATGCACTGACCCTCTAGAAGCATCTAATCTGCCCTAAGCCTTTTGCTTCTCACTGGAGAGACTGAGAAACACTGCATGGGCTTCCTTGCCCACAGTGCTCAGTAGTCACTCTTGATTTGCTCAGTAGTTGCATTTTGGAGGTGTCACTGGTGTCCATATGGATAAACAGGAAAGTCTAGTAGTTTGAGGATTAGATGAGCCTGATTTATTCATTGTTTGGCAAACAGCAGACCTCCCAGGACCTCCTGCTTATCTTATCTTCCCTGTTGTGCCATATGTTGATCTCCTGCAGCTCTTTCACCTGGCCTGCTCAGCAGCTCAAAGGTAGCACAGATCCCATAGGGTGAGGGAGGCCACTGGGATTCACAGCAGTGAGCCAGGGAGGAGCAGCACAGGCTTCCTGCAGGCCAGCATCTGGATGGTGACATCCTCCCTGTGCCGTTCTTGGAATTGGGATCTCTGATGTACCTGTTCCTTTGGCTGGTGTGAGACTTCACTATGTAACATTGCACAAACTCAAAAGGTATTTTGGGCCTTTTGTAACTTAGGCTGTGAGCTGCTGTGCATCTGTTGCCTGAGCCATGGTAGTTTGATGTGCTGTGCCCAGGTTTATATTGTGAAATTATTACACTGCCATCCAGTTTTGTTCACAATATAGATTTAAAATACGTATGTTCATGTGAGTGCTTTGGTCTATCTGCAGCTGGTTTTTGATGGGCATGTCATGTCAATATTACTTTAACAACTTCCGTGCTGTAAACTTGTAATGACTGCTATTTCTTCAAGGTAAATATTCAGTAACAGTAATCATTAGAGTTTTTAGTTGGCTGGTGCTGTTGCATTGGCTGATGTTGCGTAACTTCTTAGCTTCTCAGCTTGGAGGGACCAAACACAACAGATTTTCATATTCATGTTTTGCCAGATCATGTGCCTGTAATAATAGGTATTTCTTTCCCTTACCTGGAAATATTTAACAGCATTTAATAAATTCCTCATTATGTAGAGCAGAGACAGTTCTACCATACTGGAGTTTTTGAAAAACCTTATTTTTTTTTCCTTTTTGTTTGTGATATCTTATAAACTTAGTTTGTTATAGATGGAAACACTGTGGCTTCAGTCTATGCTCTAGGAATTTCTTCATCTCTGTCTCTTTTATAGAGGGATTTTAACTGAATAACGCTACTGGTGCTTGCAAGGGTGAGTATAAAACTAGAGGATCTTCTTTCCTAGTTGCTCACCAGAATGTTTAAAAGAAGGTCAGGTTTCTCTGACTAAATTGTGAAGTCAAAGGACTGATTGCAAACTCTTTAACATTTTAACCAACAAGGTAGGATCCTTTAGACTACTGCCAGATTTATTGCCTCTTTGTTTCTATCAAAGAAAAAAAAAAACTATTGGAGAGATTGTATTTAACCTTACTGCTTGTTTTAGGCTACTGATTTTTGGATTTTTTTTTCCTTTGGCTTGTACAGCATTATTGTGAAGCTATACTATTATGTAGGCACATGCATTTCTTTAACATGTCAAACATATTTCCAAACAGACTTTGTGTACAAAAAAGGAAATGAGAACTTCTTACTGAATAGCCACAGTTGGTGTTCCTGTTAGTGGTAAATTCTTCTTTTTTTTTTCTTTTTTTTTTTTTTTTTTTGTCAAATGGCTACACCCTACCAGCCATGAATTTTAAAACTGTTTATATAAAAACAAACAGATAGCATCTGATGATTGTTATGACTCATTTAAGGAAGTGATAAAACCCAAGAGTAGCAGGGAACCTTTCCTTTTTCAGCTTGTTTTTTTTTTTATTAACTTCGCTGTGCTTCTGTGCAATTGAGAGATATCAAAAAGTAAATTAATAAAGCAGAAATAAAGCAAATACTTATAATAAATATTTGAATTTGAATTGCAGATACATAATGATTCATACTTATGAATTAAGTTTACAAAACCAGCTTTCATTTTAGATTGTAGTTAAAAGCAGTTTGATTAAAACTATTGTAACTGTATTGTAAAAGCTGTTGTAATTAGAGCTTTTGTGGAAATCCTTGAATTTTTCAAACTGCTGATATATGTCAGAAAAAAACAGCCTTTTCTTTTGCTTGTTGGCATCAGTGTTGCCATCCATTACCTGTCTTAACTGCTATTGCTATATGAAATGTTTGCAATTGCTTTACATGTTTTTAGAAACATAGCCAGAGGGCTTTTTTTCCAGCATATTGTGCAGTGTATTTTGGTGCATCAATTTTGACTGCTTTTACTGAAATATGTAAACGTACATGGTTCTGTGTGTTGTAAGAATAAACATTTTTGGGCCTTGTTTTTATACACAGATTCTTTAGGTAGATCTTCAGCTGGGGATGATCAGTTTATTGAGAAGTTGAGAGTATTTTTCCTGCAAGTCAGTTGAATGAAGACTTATTTTTAAGCTAAGTAAAATGATAGATTTAAGACTTTAGAGCAGGACACAGAAAAAAGGTTAAAAAATCTTATCACCAGGATAGAGAAAAAATAAATGGGGGTAGGATGATAACTTTTTTAATGAAACATCTGTCCGCTAAATTATTTTGACATGATAGGAAACCTTATTTGTCAAACAACATTTTGATGTGATTAAATGTAGTGAAGTTAGTCCACTTATGGACACAAATAAATTCCAATTCTTTATAACTTTTGCGTTGTGCAGATGGGCTTGGTAGGTAGCCTGTTGGCTTATAGTTGAGGAGGAAGATGCCCAGACTCTGTTGAGTGAAGCCAAATAATGTTAGTGAGGCTTTAATTCTTGAGCATGAGTAAGGTGCCTTTGCTATAATGATGTAAATGAAGGGCAAAATATAAATAGGGATCTCAAGAAATTTGATATGCTCAAGGTCAAAGAATATACCTATTACTTGTATTCTGTGCTTTGCACTGACAGAAGGTTTTGAAAAGCCAGGCAAACAAGGAAGTTCAGTGTGCATTTCTCATTGGTGATGGGGACATCTTACTGTAAGCCATTTGGTATATGTGATTTTAGCTAGTCCTAATACAGAAATAACTTGAAATATGCTGCTTTGTTAAATAAGATAATGGATTTCTCCCTGTCACATTCAGTGATTTGGTGTATGACAGGGTATTTACTGTATTTGCATTTCTGGTAGCCCAGGCTGATGATTATAAACTTCCAGATCCTGGAGGCAATGTAAAGGTGAGCATTTGCATGTGGAAACAGTAGTCCTCAAACCAGGTCTACTTCCTAGTCCACATATGTCAACTCTATAGCTGGGTTTCTCTGGGTGAGGGTGGAAGAGTAGGTCTCACTTTGAAACTATGTTGGGGGTTGATGTATTAACAAATAATTAACTTCAGCTTTCTGAAACAAGGCATATTTGGCTGTTCTTGGAAGAAATGTGTAATGCTTGATGACCATTGCTTAGATAATAACTTTTCAAACAGCTAAAGTTGTAGTCTTGTTGCCCTGAGAGGTTGCTGCAGAATACTCTTGAGTTGAAATTGCCACTGGTGCTTGTTCTGGGTAATGTCACAAGTGTCCCTTTCCAGGTGCTGGGGGAGGTTGTAGACAGATGACAAGTTTGGTGGAACTGAGAGCGCCAGGGGCCCAGGGGAAAATGTGCATCTGTTTTCAGAAATGGCTTATAGAGAATGGTGGCAGTATTTTCAAACAAAGGTTTAAGTTTGTTTTAGAGGCTGCAGAGGTGGCAAGAGCTGGGGATAGGCATGGACAGTGGCAGTACAGGTGTCAGGTGCTGTGGAAGCTGTTGAGAGCCCAAGGGGGCTGTGGCTGGGAAGCTGAGTACTTCTGCAAGTGGCAGAAGGGGAATTTGTATTTGTATGCATGCTTGTTTCTGGAAATAAAGTACAACTGTACAACTTGCTTGAATTTCTAGTGGAGAGTAAAGAAATACATCCCTCCAAGATGGCGTGTTTGCTTCTGTCTTGTGGCTTGCGTTACTGCTGCAGTCAAGCTCAGAGGATCAATTGCAAGCAAGACTGTAAACAGAGTTATGTATTATGGCCACTTTATGATATGGAGAACCTGTTTCCAGCTTCAGTTGAGCTATGGTATAAAACAGGCTCTCAGGTGAATATAGAAAAAAATTTCCTTCCTGTCTTGAGGGTTGCTAAAAAAAATCCAAGTACCCTGAATGTATACAATATGCTGTACAATTTAATGAAAGCTGAACAATGGCTCTTTGGTGGTGAGCAGATTGTGTGTGTGTACTAAATTTAAATGGAAGAGGTTATGTATTGTTAGAGAAAAGAATGGACATGACCTTAATTTGGAGAACTTGCCTCCTGTAGAGCTCTACATCAAAATACTTTAGTACAAATCTAGCATGTCACTAACAAATCCTTAATAAACATTTTTAAGTCCAGTGGTGATCCTGAAGTCAAGTATTGGATAGAAAAGAGAAAAATAATCTGGGAACTGCTTTAAATGTCTTCTTGCTTACATAAGAATCATTAAGATAAGGTAATGGTCAAGAAAGTGGCTTATTGTGAGAGGTGAAATGGGGCAAAGCAGAGCTTGGTGGTGTTCTTCTGTAGGATCTGTGGTCACGGTAATTCTTGAGAGTTCCATTGGAAATTAATGTGTAACAGCAAGCAGGAGAGAAACATTTTAGGTGTTTTTGATAAGGCTGTAGTTCTCCCTTTCCCCCTTTATTGTGGTTTACTATTTGGTATCCAGTGCTTTTCATTGTTAGAATGATGTTTGCCTAGCTTCTATCCTTAACCCCATCTGTTTAAGGTTGGTCAAAGGTTGGCCTCTATAATCTTGGAGGTTTTTTCCAACTTAATTGATTCTGTATTGACAGACAGCCTCAAAGGGACTGGATTGTGACTGAGTCTCCTGTTCTGTGTGAGCAGTGCATCTGTGATGTTGAAGGATTCCCACAGAATGTTTTCTGTAAAAAAATGTGTTCTGTGACTGAAAAATTGATGTGCTTACTCCACATACCTGCAGGATTGACAGTGACTTATACTGCAGCATAGATAGAAGTTTTCTTGGTGGCTGTAGACCAGTGCTTCTCAGTTAAAGTGGGAAGGAGGCATTTGCAACTCAGCAGCTTTTCTGTTTCATACACTGCTTGTATAACTGGAAACTGACTTCCTTTTAAGTAGTAACATTGCCCTTCCTTGTGTTACTGTGCTACTATCTCTCAGCTTTGGCATGAGTTGCTAAGCTCCAAGTGAAGTGTGTTCTAGGCAGAGACTCACAGCAGCTTTCCAGTGTATTAATTCTAGGCAGATAGTAATGTAATAAAATCTGAAATGTAAATGTGCCCTGTATGTGACTACATTCTTTTATTGATTCTCTCTGCCATGTGTTGTTCATATTACTGAAGAAATTGCTTCTAAGCCTCCTAGGCTCTGAGAAGGCAGCTTTGTTAGAAATACCAGAAATTGAAGAACTTATAACCCTTTTTTTCCATAGTGATTGTGCTCTGGGACAGGCATGAGCAGTGATCTCCTAATTTTACACCACCGGTGGGGACAAAAAGTTTCAAAACAAGTTACATGTTTAATGTTCTTTATGACAAAAAGGTCAATAATCCAATATCAATCCAAATCATAGAAAATCCAAACCTGAAAACTGTTGGTTACAAGTGAAGCAACAAGACTCTGAGCCCATGTAAAAGAAGCAGAGCACTTGTTGCAGTTGATAAATGATGAGGAAGCTGATCTTTGTTAAGTGAACTCTACTAATTATGTAAGTTAATGTGTTAAACTTACTTGTAGCAGGTAGTTTGACAGAAGTCTTATTTCAAAGTTGATATCAAAGTTGTTCAGAGACTGAACAACTGTAATGAAATGTAATGCGCTGTAATGAAACAGCTGGAATTATCTGGTTTAAACTAGATAATTGGATGTGATCCTGTTATGGTATTCTGAGGCCCTCATGTGAGAGCAATCAAGTCTTCTTTTCATCCTAGAAAGTGCTATAGCATACACCTACAGGACAACAGAGAAGCTGAGGGTTGAGCAATTTGTCTTCCTTGGCAGCTGAGGGCTAAGTGAGGTTTCTGGTTTTAAATACTTACTGACTTTTTTTTGTGTTCATCTCTGTTATTGTAATAGAGAATGTCTGTAATTCAAGGCCTGCTCATTTTGCAAAGAAGTGGTGCCTGATTGTCAAGACAGTGTAGTGTGGGTGAATTATATTCATGCCTTCTTAGATCATGTATTAGTAATACCCTTTGTAAGTGGCCCCTTCAGTGGCTTCTTAATTTACAAAAGTTAAAATTTTCCTCTGCAGTGTCATAAATTTCCTGTAAAAGCAACTTTATTGCTGTTAGTTCATAAAATCTTGGTGAAGAGGTTTGTGTTAGAAAGATTGTATTTCAGTTGATACTTCAGAATTAATACAAAATATTCAGGATGTTCCACTTCAATAGTGTAAGCACTGATGTCTTCTCTCCTTTAGAATAATAGAAATCATAGACTCATTTAGGTTGGAAAAGACCTTTAAGTTCTTTGAGTCCAACGGTAAGTGTTTGTGCTTTATTAATATGCATTGGCAGTTTTATTGGTAACATTAGTAGAAAATAATTCAGTCAAATTAATTTGTAACACCTGGAAAATACATGAATGGTTAACTGAAAGAATATGGGAGTTTTTGGAAAAGCTTAGTTATGGAATGTAATATTGCTTTAAAGTATGAACAAGTACATAGAGGTAAAAAAAATATTCTTTTAAAAAAGAAAATGAGTAATTTTAGAAAATCCTTAGTGAACGCTCTTCTACCACCCTCTTCCTTCATCCTCCTTATAAAGTGTTAGCCTGTGAATGTGGCTAATGACATCTCTCGAAACTGCATGCCTATCTTTGTCTCCTAATGCTTCTAAAAGGACTTTTAGAAATGTGGCATTATCTTGCATATTCAAATTAACACCCAGAGCAGAAGTGAAACCTGCTGACACAGTGCTTCCAAAAGTCTGAATTGTGGTGTAGTTCCCTGCTGTGCAATGTGCCCAGGGTGCTTCTGTTTAGGAGAGCAGGCATGTTTGTGAATGTGTGTAAGTTGCTAATAACATTTTATCATGTGTTACTGAAAATCCAAAAGTTGCATCCATTATGGAATGAGTCAAAAGTAGAAACAAGTTCAAATATGTAGAGCAAACTTTTCTTCAAGCTGCTTTGTTTCATTTCCTAAACAGTAAGGGTAAAGAAGCACTGCAGCCTTTTCAACTGCTATTTGTTTAACATAATTTTCTTGGTATTTCAGTATGCAGCTTCACAATTTTCTTCAATAAAAAAGACTGGAAGAACTGCAAGAATGGAGAGAATGAAGGATGGTCTCTGTACTACTGTACAATAGCTTCCTGTCTGAGGCTGTCAGAATGCCATGTTTTTTTCCCAATGTATGACTACATTTCAAATGTTCAAGCATTATGAACCTCAGTTGTCTGCAAAAGCTTCTCTTCCCTTGTATATCTAAATCACTTGTTCATGAGTAAAAATTTAGAGTCGATGGCAGGATCAGAGTGTGCAAGAGATTTTTGAAGCGGACTGCTTTCAGGTTCCCCCTAGTGTCCTGGTATGGATGTTGTAATTCCAAAGTGAACTACAGTTCCATTTTTCTTTAGTGGAAGATCTTCCTCTTGGCACAGTTATGCTGTTCCTGTGAGAAAAGGGCATCTTACGCTTTCTTTGAGCTCCTGTCAATGCATAGGGCCCTCAGACAGCGTAAAAAGCCTTTAATGGACAGTTGGCCTTGTTATAAGTATTTTAAAATAGCAATTTTTTTTGTCTCATTGTGCTTGAATAATTCTGCTTTATATGCTTTAAAAAAACACCAAAACCCCACAAAACGATGTTTCTACTATAGTGTTGATTTTGATAACCATCGATGAAAGTGTTGCAAATTGAAGAGTCAGGTCCTTTTGGAAACCTCAGTTTTTAAGTGTGTAAAACCAGCTATGTTTAAACCAGTGTGTTGAAGTCAGATATGAAATTATTACTTCTATTTAAATAAATTACATCTCAGACAAAAGCTCTGAAATTGATGTTAAGATAACCAAAAGCTATGGTGTTGTGCTGCCCCAAATATCAAAGTGTATTCAAATGTCAATTAAGAGGTAGCATTTTCTGCCAAAGTTGGATGTCTTATTGTCATTCAGATACAATCTCCTTTGATGAAGGCTAGAGTGCAGTGGAAGCCAGTTTGATTCTGTTTGTTTTCTACAGGGGAAATTTTTACAACTTGCTGTTGGTGATACTTTTCCAACCTGGTTTACATGCAGTTGATTTTCTTTTGTAGAGTCAGTTCTGTGAAGAAATGTGAGAATAAATACAAATGATTTGGTGGATAGGTTGATTTCATTGTGCGTGCCCAGACTTAAGTGAAGTAACACTGGGAAACATGGGCATTAGAAACATGGGCAGTTCCTAGAGGACAAGTATGTTCAAATTTTTCCTATTCAAATATTTCTTTACATGTTGCATTTGGGAGTAGGTGAGTTAATTCTAATAAAGCTGCTCTTAACTGTTGTTTCTCCTGTATCTCATATTTATTTTTTCAAAGTCTCTTCTGTATCAGTTTGAGGTGGAACACTCTTGGAATTATGGAATGATGAAAGCTGTGTTTGGATGAAAGCTGTGTTTGATTGCCAAAAGCCACCATGTAAAGATGTTCTTCCTTCCCAGAAAAAACCCAGCTGAACATTTAAAGTTGTATAAATGCATATGTAATTAAGATATCTGATTGCAGAAATTTATTTGATATCATAACACATCCCCAGGGCTGTTAGCTGTGTTCTTCATATTTTATATGCTGCAGTAAAAAGAAGTATTGGATTCTGTGTAGGTGGTTTCTCTACAAATTTGATAGTATTGGAAAGACATACTTGTTCTGGAGGCTTGGTTCTAAGTAATGAGAAACATAATGCAATTTTCTTTACTTTCTTTTTTCCTCCTTATCTCATATGTGTAGAAAATTAATTTGTTTGCCAGATACAATTGCCATTGACTAGAATAACTCTGGCATTCTTTTCAGCATTTGGAAATTCCCTGCTAGCTGTGAAATCCTGAATTTAAAATGTTAAGTTCTTGTAGCCACTGGATGTAGCATATTTGATTCATATTGCTGGAAGGTCTTTTGCTTAGATCTCCAGTCTGGACAATATATTTTATGTATTTGTCCTAATGTTCGGTTCACTGTGCATTTGGCTTGACATTTTATTTTTATCTGTTAATGGTATCAATTACGTTTGTAAGGACATCTTAAAGCTGTTTCAAGTTCAGGCAGAGAGTTCAGGAGGAGACTTTGTGTCTAGGGCAATGACTTTGATTTATTGATGCCAGCTTTAGAGTTCTAGGGCTGGTCAGAACTGCTATGGTTGTATCACAGGAAGTATGGCTGGTGTGGGTTTACTCTGCATGTTCAAATTTGCCTTACCATAAAATCATGGCAGCAGAATTTTTATGGGTAGACTTTATGCAAGGCTAGATAATTGTCTGTTTTCCAGAAGTCAATGTGAAAGCCAAAAGCCTGTCTAAGTTCTTTGTTGTACATGCTCCAATTTTGCTTAAAATTGTCTCAAATAAATTGTCTCCCCTTGAACATGTATTTGTACTACTGGATGGTAGTGTACAGATTAAGGTGCATGAAAATGTGGTCTATATCTTTATTAGAAAGATGGGTAACTTCTGTTGTTCATTTTAAAATAATGAAAAATGCCTTTTCAGAGAGCACCCTTTTTAATAGTTCTTGGCTGGTTAGAACTCCCATACAAACCATACTAATGCTTTCTGAAGTAGGGAATTCTAAGTGTTAAGCAAATGAAGAGCGTCTGATCTGCCTGCCAGGTGTTGGATGCTGTCAGCTTTTCTTACTAAGTAGCCCCTAAAGTCATAAATTTACAACAGGACTCCGACAGCATTTTTTTTTTCTCTGTGCAAGAGAATTGTGTGTCTTTCTTAGAAGTACTGTGTTGTCTTTTTACATGTTTATTCACAAAACAAAAACTAATAAAATAATAAAACCTGTGTCAGTAGTTGTAGTTCTTGAGACAAAAAATAAAATGGCTACAAAAGAGGTAGGCTTTTTATTTTTTTGACTAATTTTAGATCTCTAGCTCAGTTTTCCTTTGCATTTTGTCAGCTGAACTTTCCTGTAAAATAAGCACCATGTACAGTGGCATGTATGAGTCAGTTGTGCCAGAATCAACACCTTACTTTTAAACTGACTTCTCACAAAACCTGCTAGTAGGACGTAGTGAAAGCATTACCCTTAATACATCAGAAAGTCAACTGCTTGCTTTTTTAAAACAGAAAGAGCTTGTTTGTATAGTTTTACAAGATATTGGGCAAGACAAATAAGAAACAGAAGTGGATCTCCTTTTAAATGTCCCGTCAGTGGCCCTTCTGAAGGACCTTGGACTGACTCCTAGAAATTTCAAGTTCTGAGAGTCTTTATCTTAGGCTTTATTATTTCTTTCAGGCTTTTCAGACTTTTAAGGTTGTTGTGCTTTAGAAATGCAAGAAGAAAATGGAAGAAATTTTGGCAAGAAAGTTTGTGTCTTAAAATATGGCTTCATGGTAAGGGTGAGCTGGAACTAACTAGTTCCTGATTTCTGAAAGGGAAAAGTGTCATTTCCACTACATCCTTTCTCCTTTCCCATAAGCTGATTCAACTTCTGAAGCCATTAAAAACTTAAACAAAACCTTAAAAATTGCTCTACAAGCTCAAAAAAACTTGTCAGTTTTAGTTTCCTGAAGTGAATGTTCAGTGAGTTACATGTTCATTCTGTGATCAGAATCATTGAATCAAAAAATGGTCTGGGTGGGAAGGCACAGTCTTCTAGTTCCAGTGTGGAAACCCCAAGTGTGGAAAGAGACACCTTCAACTAGATCATGTTCTCAGAGCTCCATCCAACCTCGCCTTAAATACTTTCAGGGGTGGGCAGCCACAGGTTCTCTGGGCAACTTGTTCCAGTGCCTCACCACCTGACAGAAAGAATTTCTTCCTGATATCTAATATGAGGCTACTCTCTTTCCATTTGAAGTGCAAGAGACTTCTAACCTTCTCTCAGCCTTTCCTCCAGGGAAAAGTGCTCCATCCTTCTAATTATCTTGGCGGGTCTCCTCTGGACTCTCTCCAGCAGGTCCATGTCCTTCCTGTGCTGGGAACCAGGTGGGGTCTCAGTGGAAAGAGTCATGGAATCACCTCCCTAAAAGTACTGACTGCATTGGCCAGGAATCGAACCCTGGCCTCCTGTGTGGCAGGCGAGAATTCTACCACTGAACCACCAATGCTGATGATTATTTTTTTTTCCCTGACTCATTTTACACATTGTCTTTATTTTAAAAAAAAAATTAAATAAACAAAAAACTTCTGTTCCACAAACAGAAGCCACCAGGCACCACCAACTTCTTTGATTTTTCCCCGCTACTGAAAAAATTTGCTTTCACAATTGGGAATTGCTTGTGCAGCTTCCCCTTGCCCAGCACTTTGTAGTAGCCTGAGTGCATAATATCAGTGACTGCAGCCAGTCTGGCCTCATTTTTCATGTAATTGAACATTTTCTATTCACTTACAGGTGTCCACAGTTTCCAAGTTAACAGTAGCACAGAATTTTTGGTTTCTTGTCAAATGACAGTGTGTCATGCCTACTTTTCCGAAGTAACCAGAGTGATGCTTGCCAAAGTTCATCCTGTGATGTTGAATACTGCCAGCATTACCATGTCGTCTGGGATGTTTCCTGTGTGTGTGCATGTGGCTGTGGCTGATGTGCCCTCTCAGCTTTGGGTGTCCCTTAGTCTGGAATGCATCTTGTCAGTGTGTGCAAGGGCAGGGAAAGAGCTTGGTGCTTGTGAGAGTGAGGAAGGGCAAAGGGGGCAGAAGTGGGAAAGCATCAGATCCAATGTAAGGCAATGTTGCATTGTCAAAATATTATGAGATGAGTGGAATGTGATGTGACTGATACCTTGCCATTTCTCCAAGCTGAGATGTGAAGCTACAGCAGTGGAAGTGTGTGGCTCCACTACAGTCTGAGACTTTGCTGGAGTTGCCCCATGGCCCTGCTCTACCTCCTCTGGGCTCAGCAGTCTCCCCTCTGCTCCTCACCGCTACTGAGTGGCATCCGAATTGAAGTGGCAAAATACCATCAGTGCAATTTTACTGCTGGCTCAGTTCCCTGATCTGGTATGTTGCAGGTTCTCATTATGGCCAGCACTAGCACAAAACAGGAATTGCAGCTTTCTGGTACTGTCTGCCTTACTAATAAAATACGTGGGAATTGCTAAAACTTGTTTTTTTGGTAGCTGTGAATTTGTTGTGGTAGAGGCTTGTTAGTACACTAGTGGCTGGTTGATATTCAGTATGTATTCAGTAACAGTGGTAATAATCTGGCATTCAGACTGGCATTCATGCTACAAGGATTTCAAATACCTTAAAGTTCCTCAGCATAACTTTGAAGATGTGACTTGTGGACTTTTTATTTTGTTATTTTTTGTTTTATGTTCGGGGTTTTTGGTGGTTTTCATTTGGTTTTTAAAAATTGTTTAATTAAAATAGTCCACAGATGACAACACCTGAATCCTGTATGTTACAGCACTTAGCTAAAAATTTATGATGAAATGCCACTGTAGCTCAGATTGCATGAGCAGATTGTATTTTCATCCTACCTGCCTTCTTATTAAAAAGAAATGTTGTGAACCAGCAGAGTGCTGATTCCTCCTCCTGTATTAGTTACCTATAGATATTGGAAACATTGCATTACCCTCCCACTATAACTTACTGGGTTTTGATTTGTAGATAGTAATTTTTGTTCACTGTAAATGTGTTGTTTGTAAGTTATTATACAGGCACTTGATTTGAGTGGGATGCAGTTATATAAATAGAGAATTTGAGACACTGGGAAAGCTGAAGGTGAAGGATTAAGCCTTGAATTCATGTGAATTGGTGAGATTCAGTCTTTTGCTTTTCTGTGGAATGACATATAAATGAAGAGTCATTCAAAAATGACATCATTCATTGAAAGATATATTTTATTTATTAGCTGCTGATGGTTGATTGTCTTTTCAAGGAGATACTCTGTTTGGGTGTAGTTTGGTTTGGTTGTATTTGAGCAATTTGTCCTAACTCGGTGATTGGATGGGTTGACTTTTTTTAAATTTATTTTTTGTTTTTTCTTTTGCTGTTTACCTCCTGAGGATCTGCTGTCAGGGAAAGCAGATCTTTTTGTGCAAGCACTTTAAATAATGTCAATAAAAACAAGATAAAATTATCTGTCTCTTATTATGCTGCTTCATATCTGGACTCATCAGCTGTTCACAATGATGCCATCTATTCTAGGGAATTAATCTGGAGGATAAGTGTTTGATATTTGGACATTGACCTGTTGGAGTGAACCCAGAGGTGGGCCACCAAGTTGATCAGAGGGATGGTGTACATGTATGAGGAAAGGCTAAGAGACTTTGGATTGTTCCGCCTGGAAAAAAGAAGGCTTTGGACTGATCTAACTGTGGCCTTCCAGTACTGGAAAGGAGCCAACAGGAAAGATGGGACAAGACTATTTAAGAGAGGATGTAGTGACAGGGTGAGGGGGAACAGAATCAAATGGAAAGAGAGTAGGTTTTTATTAGGTGTGAGAGAGAACTGTTTTCTGTGAGAGTGCTGAGGCACTGCAACAGGGTTCCCAGAGAAGTTGTGGATGCCCCATTCCTGGAGGTGTTCAGGGCCAGGTTGGAGCTCTGAGCAACTCTGAGGAAGGTGTTCCTGCCCACAGCAGGGAGATTGGAACTTTATGGTCTTCAAGGTCCTCCAAGTGGCAGCCCAAACCAGTCCATAATTTAGAATATTTATATAAATGGTTGTAGAACAATTTAAACATATGGCCTTGCTTAGGCGGCCTTAATAGTGTTGAAACAGCCCTGGTTTATAGTCCTTGTGAACTTGCACAGCAATCTAAGACTATTTTGGGATAAAACAAAACTAGAATATCTCTCAAAAATGCTGCCAAAATGCCTGGAGATGAATTTAGCTAAAGGCAGTATGTTACAGTTGTAAAGTAAGCAGCTTTGAATTCCTCTGTGTCTCCCTACCATCCCTTCTTCCCCTCCCCCCAGGAAAAAAAAAACAAACAAAACAACGGAAGACCAAAAACATCCCTGAAGTTTAAAAACCCAACCTCCTGAAAACCCCAACAAATCAAATCACCCAACCCTCTCTAGCCTAGCTCAGTGGCATTTGCATGCTGACCACATGCTCGTACATGCTGCTATAAGATCTTGGTGGGGTTCTGTTGGAACATGGTCTATACTGAGGGACGGTTTTGAGTCCTGGAGCATGTCCTGGAAAACTTTACACACATCTTTTGTTTTTCTACATCATCAGTGTATTTAGATCAGAATGTGGTGTGATTAATCAAGTAGTACATAGTACACTAGAGAACATAGTAATCTTGCTGTTAATGAGGGTTCAGGTTATAAATTTCAGTGGGATCTCTAGAGACTAAGTATTCAGCTGTCCAAATGATGTGCAATTGTGTAATGCCAGGAGGGCTTAAACTAGTGATCTGCCTCGTGTTTGCTCTCGGCATCCTGGTGGCTTCTGACAGCTGTCCTGCAATGTGCTGAGATACCCAAGACTCCACTACTGGGGCAATACACCAGAGAATATCTGTACAGATATTTTATTTTTTCTTCCCTTCTTTTGGAAAAACCCAGTTCCATGTGTACGTGCCGATGCAAGCTGAAGCATGCTGTGCAGGTGTACGTCTTGGGAACTAGGTGTTACATAGAAATTGTATTTTGAAAAATACTTGTAGGCAGTAAGACTTTTGGGATTTTATGGCTAGTTTTAATTCATAAAATGATGAGCCACTGCTGGCAAAGGTTTCTGTGTTCCCTGGCTAAGGCAGTAATATTTCTTTGGAGGAATGCCCTATATTTAATTTCTTTGTAAAAAGAAACTCCTAGGAAGTTTTTAAAATATCATTTAGTAGTTTCCTCTTTGATAAGAAGCTGAACAAAACCATCTGTAGAGGTGTTTAACATACGAACTTTAGACTGTGTTGTACAACTTGCCCCCTCCATCATCTTAATCCCCTAGCACCTTGCCTCCCTCCTGAATCCCCCCATGGCCTGGGCCACGCTCACCCTCTCCAAAATAAAGCCTCATTTAGAAGTATTTTCATGCTGTCTCATAATTATTTATTGCCTTTTTTATTACCTAAAGAGAGATGCTTTGAGCTTGGTAGATGCTGTCCTTTCAGCTGCCTTGAAGAAGGGTGGCACTAGGTTGGTTTTTTGGGGCTACAATGTTAGACAAGATAGTCATAGTATCATAGACTGATTTGGAAAGGAAAAATTGGGATCATCAACTCCAACTCCCTGATTTAATTTCCTTATAAAAGGAAGGGTTGATTTTGGACTGTGGATGCAACCTCTTAGCACCTCACCTCCCTACCCCCCCCAAACCAGGATTTTAAAGTATCAATAGGTACAGAATTTACAGGGCTGCATGTGTGGTTGGGTCAGTTTGCTTGCTCTGCAAGCAAGCACTCGGTTTTCTTGTGCTCATATCTGACTGTGTCACATAGCAGCTGGGCTGGAGCTCATGTGGTAAATCCTGCTGAGAGCTCAGTCCTGCTTACTGCAGCTACTTTAAATGTCCTGCCATTTCAGAATGGCAGATTAAGCACAGCTCTGCCTGCTAGACACTCTGCAGACCCTGCAGTCCTTACAGGCAGTTCACTGCCACTTGGTAATGGACTGGGATCAGAATTGTGTATCACTTGGGAAAAAAATGAAAAGTTTTTCAAAGAAGTAGGAGCTCAGATGATTTTTTTTTTTTTTTTTGGGTCTAGATAAGTGGTACATACTCTTTTGGACCCATCTTTCAAAAATGTGTTTTTACAGACTGAGATAAGGTCAAATAAGTGGAATTTGAAGGAGTATAAAAGTGAAAATGAAGAAGGAAAGATTGAAGGAAAAATTGTATGTTTCATGATAGGTACTTACATTTCTTTTGTTAAAATAAATGTCCTCATACACTTCATAGAGATATTTTTACAGCATCAAACATATGGTTAAAATATTGCTCCAGCACAAATAGTTCTGCTCTGAGTTCTCACAGTGTTGTCACTGAACATGTTCAAGGATGTGATAATTTTGAATATATTTGCCTACAGTTTGTTTTAGAATACTTCTGTAGTTGAACATGTTGAGACAATTGCAGTTTCAAGTTGATCTGCTGTTCTCCATTTGATGGGAAGCTTTTTCCTGGTATTTACTCTAAGGGAAGAGCAGACGTTTATCCACAAAGTGTTTTGGTATGGGACTTGAAAGACAAAAACTTCCATCTGTTTGAAAAAAAAACGTGCTTCACTTGCTTCTTAGTGGTTTTTTTTTTGTTTGTTTTGTTCCAAGACTGAGTTACTGTTAACAAGGAATTGGCTGACTACAGACTATAAAGAAATTTCAATAAGCTGCTTCAGAAAGGTGTTTTTTTTCTTTAAGTATTCAAACCAAGCAAGTACTTTTCCCCAAACTTATAAAAATAAAAAAAAAAGAAATAAAATATGTGATTCCCACCCCTCTTGTTCTATCCCTAAGGAATAGACAGCCTCTTTTCCCTTCACACACCTACTCCCAACCTAAACAAACATATTTTTTACTTGTAGCAATTGAATTACTTCCAGTATGGATTTATGCTAAGGAACAGTTCATTGAAATATGGGGGGAGCCACCAGGACACAGTTCAGCATAGCTGTTTCAGTATTCATCTGAGCAGCTGAAGAGCTGTGTGAATCTGTGGTCTGCATTAGGATTTAGGATGCCCAGTTTAGAAGAGATCACTAAGAACTAGGGTATCTGATATTTATGTTTAACTCTGTGCTTCCTCTATGAATCATTTAGTTTATAATCATTTACATATGGCAGCAGAGAGGCCTTCAGTAGCTTGGAAGTTAAAAGATGCATACGTGTGTTAGAGTGAACTTCTATTTACAGAGTGGAAACAAACTACTTTTAAACTCTCTTGTCAGCACTGTCTGAGAATACTTTCATTAGCCTATGGTTAGAGAATTTTCTGGACTGAGGCAGCAAGAGGAACTGAATGTGGCCTTCTGATTTCTCTACAGCTAGGTGATAAATACCATCTTCATAGTTGCACAATGTATTTGCACCAAGTTCATGGACAGCATGTTACTTGTTCTATTTTGTCCAAGTTGTTTGTTGGTTGGGGTGGCATCAGTCCAGCTTCATTGCTAGAGTTCTCATCAAACAAGATGTAGGAGTAAAAGAAGAAAAAGGAACAAGCAAGGCAGTGGCATGTCTTAAAGGTTAAGTTATAGATAACTTCTTAAAGAGCCAGTTTTCCCATGCATTTGATGATGTGACAAGGAGATGAGGGTATGCTAGTGATAAAAAGGGAAAGAGTAAGATGAAGCGCTGAATTTGATCTGCTCGAGCAGAGGTTTGCACTTTTAAAAGGTTGGCTTAAGGAAGGAAAAAATACAGCTACTCACCTGAATAGTAATACCCACCAGTAATACCTGAAACAGAGACAGCTTACTCTGGGAGGACACATGAGATTAATTGCAGCTAACACCAGTGCTTTTTTACCTTTTCAACAGGAGAGGAGAAAAATAATTCTTTTTAGGAAGCCTTGGTTTATTTTGCAGAACAAGAATATATAGCTATGTTAATAAAAACCCCAACAACTGAACACCTGCACTGGATTGAGTATTCGGTGAAAGGTTGAGAATACAGCTATAAACACACTTAGCAGATGTTTGACTTCTGGGTTGTTCTGTTCTGGGACCCGTGGTACAAATGCGTTTTGTAGTGCTAATGAAGTCTTGGATCACAGCAAAAATATTACCTTGGAGCTGTTCTTAGCAGCTGTTGATGCAGAAAATGTGAAGTGTGGAACTCAGTTTCAGCTCCTTTTTTGGTATTCCCTGGGCTGGAATTGAAGGCATGCCGTCTTGCCCATTCTGCTGCTGTGTGACCCTGCGGTAGCTGTAATCAGTGGCCTGGGAGATGAGCGAGCAGAGCGGGAGCGATTGGCCGGGGAGCAATTTCCCGGAGTACATCTGTGTCAGGCACAGGCAGCTAAAGCAGTCATGTATGCGCAGGCTCTGATCTCTGGGGAGGTTCATTACAGGGTCTCCTACAAGGGCATTGTCTGCTTCTGCACATCAGCATGGAAGAAGCTCGTCAAGGGAAGAAAATGCAACCTGTATGTAAATAGCAGCTGTGTAACGTAATAATGGCTTGAATGGGATTTGATGCAAGTGTTATTTAGCAGCCGTGGCTCAGAATTGTGTGCTACCTTACACTCACTAGTTGTGGAAGAAATTTTTGAAAGATCTGGTGATAGAAGTAGTAGTTTGAGTAGAGATTTCTGTATTAGGGAAGATATTTGCTGTGTTCTTAGAATTGCTTAATCATAGTAACCAGCTTAATTCAGAAAGAAGATGTGCTCTTACAATTGTGACAGTATACTGTCAGACTTTGAGATTGGCTGAGTGTTTTGGATTGGGTTATTTTTTCTTTTGCGCTATTTTGAGTCAGCCTTTCTTAATTTGAAGGTTATCAGCTGTGGCTTTGCTTGATTCTGTGCAAGTATAGCCAGGATGTTTCTGGTAGAGAATCTTAAAATAGCCCGCTAATTGTTCCTTTTTGACCAAAAAAATGCAAGTGAACTTAATGAGCTGTGTAACTGAGGTGAAGTGTTTGCAGAGATAACATTTTCTTCAGACCTCAGTGGCACAGATAAAAAACTCCATTTGTGGGGGTTTATACAGTGGATTCTAATATTAGTGTTACAAGCTATTTCTTAGCCATTGTATGGGTTGTCATTGCCACTGCCATGTAACTGCAATGCAGCATGTAACAGGGATTACTACTTTAAAAGTTTCCTGGAAACTAAAATCCATGGGATGGAATTTTCCTAAGGTGTAAAACTCTAAATATCCCTGAATTATTTTATGTATGACAGCTAAATTTTCTATTCCCTTGTGTGAGCATAAGAAAGAATTTGATTTTGATGTGTTAGAGTGCATCAGATTGTAATGACCTTTTGTTTGTCAAGTCTCTGTAGTACAGTGCTCGATTTTTTGTTTTCATTGTGGTGCTACTTTCAGCTTTGGCACAGAACTGTATCAAGCATGCATGTGCCTAGAAGACTAGGCACAGATTTGAGGTGACTAGTTGTAAACATTATAGTACTTCTGCTTTTTTTAATCTGTAATTTCAGAAATTCACTTAATTATGTTTAAGTGAATGGAGATATGTTGGGTTTTTTTGAATGAAATTTAGTACTGTGAGGCAGTGATAAAATGCAACTTCATGAAATAGCTACTATAATATTAGATATGCAATTTGATATCTTGGGTTGGATTGCTGACAGTATTTGCTAGGTTTATGCATGGTGGTGAATTTTCTGGCTTGCAGAATACTCAGACTGAATTCAAATAGACTTGTAAATCAAATATTCACTTGCACCTTGCTAGGAATCAAGCAGTCTCTTTTTCTTGTTTTTTTCAGTCTTTTTCTTGTTGGTATTATGTTTCCTTTTCTTTCTGACTTTTTCTCACTGTTTAATTTTCTCTTGTGATTAATGCAAACTTGGTTTATTGTCCAAAGACATGTTTAGTTTTTCTGGGATGGGACATGGCTTCTCTCACACATTGTGGTGCTCAGTGTGACCCTGGCTGGATTAAGGCCTGCTAGAACTGAGATAAAACTACTTATAAACATTTTATTTCGATAGAAGCAAAACATTACTGTGTTTAGAACTGCTTTTTCCTCAAAGTGGTTGGATTTTGTGGTTTTTAAGTAGCACACATGCACATCTTTAGTGCCCTCCACATACAGTTTCAGAAAATTCAAAGTACAGTGAAACTTCTGGGGAGTCTGACCGAAGTCTGTTGATATCTTTTGGATATACATGTCCAAACAAGGTTTGTAGAGCTGCTGTGTTTATTGTAAGTCTTCTAGAAGCAGATTGGTCAGATGTATTAAGTAAGGTAAGCTGAACAGTTAATTAGAGGATTAGTAGGCTAAAAAAACGTCTAAGTATCCCTAACCTCTTCTGTGATAGTTATGGTTTTACTGAAAGAAATCTAAGTGTCACACCTTCCTGTGAGGCTGAGTGCAGCTTTGATGAGGAGGGGCTGTCATTTACATGTGAGGATTGTTGAGTAAAATAGGAGCTGTACATGCACAGCTAAATTCACAGGAAAAAAGAGAGTGTGTGGTGACACCAAGGCCATTGAGCTGAACTAGAGTCATTCCTGTAGTGCTTGAGCAATACCCTCTGCTAAGATGGTAGGGGGAAAATCTCTGGAAAGCAGCTGTTTCTGTGCAAAGGAGACTATAGAAAATACAACTAAGGGGGAACCCATCAACGGTGTGCTTCCTATTTTAAACCTGGCAAGTGTTCTGTTTGTGAATTATTATTATTAATTGTGCTCTCATCTGTATATATTTAGAGGGGAAGGCCAGCTAAAAATTGTACGATGACAAAATGAGACAGGGCTCATTTATATGTGGTACATTTTTCCTTGGCTGTTAGGTTGATGTGCTTGATTTAGAACTGGTAGTGTTTCATCACTCTGGCAACTTCTAATGATACAGTATTGCTGCGTAGAGCTTGTGCCCAAAGAACTTTCTTCAAATGCATCTATAGGACCACTGAAGTTGAACAGTTTGATAGACTGTCTAATACCTTCACTTACTGTTATTTAGAAAGAATTTTTTTTGTATCCTGGTTGTCCTTCAAGGAGGCAGCAACTACAGATGCCTGTCCTCCTGCCTACTGTGGGCTCATCTTACCTCTGGTTTAAAAGCAGAATCAGTCTGAAAGAGAAGTAAAACAATATATTTAGAACTTAGCAAGTGCTGCTGTTAGTTGTTCCTACAGGTAAACCACGTCTACAAGCCCTTCCTAATTACTCACTTTTAACTAGGGCTGTTTGGTGCTGTGTGTGGGTAGCAGTGAGAGACCTATGGGGTAGACCTGATGCTTGCCTGAAGTAGAGTGGTTGGCATTCAACTCTGCGTACAGCATCCATAGATGACATTAACAAATAGACTGTTTTTCTGGTTCCTTTTCTTTTTCCTTGCAGGGTGGCTCTCCTTGGTGGACTTAATCTCCTAATTCTGTGGATCTACAACACTGGTCTTGTCTGTTTTTTGCTCCCCGAAGTATTAGTTCTTATTAACTTGCAGCTCTGGGAGGTTGAATGGATAGAGAAGGGGTTGTGCGTGCATTCTGTAAATTGGAGATGTATTTTATTTCCTGGCTACATGGAATATTATGTGTGCCTAGAGCAGAAATGCAGACTTCTGAAACAGACCACTTGGGAAATGTGGCTGTGACAATGAATAATGAATTACCCTGTTGATTCTAAATTACTCTGAACAATATATTTCAGTACCTGTGTAACAAAAGTGAGTTTGTTTATCTATTTTTGATAAAGGTCGGTTTTAAAATATTTTATAGATGTACACACACATACCTAGATACATTTGCAAAGTGAGGTTGTGTAGGTCCTCTTTGGTTATCTTTGAGATATATGGTCAAATGAAGGTTTAATTCCTTTTTATGCCCAAACCTTAATTTTTGAAGCAGAGCAAAATCAACAATCTTATGTTAATTAATTTTTTGGTTTGTTTTTGTCACTGGAGCTTTTTTTGAGCACTGTCATATCCATCTCCTGAATGTAGATCCCACAAAGGAGGGCTGATAATAGAACAAGAGTCCTGCATTGGCCATGCTTCCTAAGGCCTAGCCACTGTTGACACTGATTCAGTTTGCCCAGGGCCTCTCCTGTTGTGTCCTCTTGCAGACAGCCCGTTGATGGATGGCTTGGTCCAGCTGAACTGCTCCTGTGTGCTTACCGGTGCTGAAAGGAGGAAGAGCTGAGCGTGACAGGCAAAATGCACTGTGCTCAAGTGCTCATATGCTGCTGATCTTGGTAAATCCACAGCAGTGTGCTACAAAGGTTTGCCAGTGGGGTCTGTAAGCAGGGTTTTCTCCTGTTTTGAGAGTAATGATTTGTTGGTGCCACATTGCAGCCTAATAGGAAAATCCTGTCTGCCAGATCTGTTGTGCTTACAGAAGTAGAGATGTATCCATGGGTTCTTGTGGGAAGGAGGGGAAAACTGTTCTCTTTCTCTTCAAGCCAGAGAGATTGGAATACAGTTACAGTCACGAAGCAGTATGTAGGACCACTGGGATGGTATAGGCAGTTATATTAAATACTATTAAAATTGGAATTGTTAAACTGTTGGCCAGGGACAAATGTATAAAGGAAAAACATTGATAAGAGTATGCTCCTCCCTTCCCATCCTGAGTGAGGGTTAGTTTTTGTTGGTTGCTTTTTGTGTTGGGTTTTTGGTTTTGTTTTTTCTTTTTTATTTGCATCTACTTCAGTAAATGCTGCAGTGAAGCTTCTTTGTAGCATGAAAGTTGTAATGTAATTTTTTTTTTGTGGGGGAGGAAGGATGATGGTGTTTGTGGAGGTTTTTTTGTTTGTTTATGCCCTCTCTTAAGCCCTACTTACTTACTTCCATGAGCACTTTTACAGTCCCTTCTGGTGCTGCATGTCACTCTCTAACTCTGCTGGGGAAGAACTTTGGTCTGAGGAAACGTAAATGGAGCACATAAACATTGACTTAGCTATGTAATGGTCTTAAATGTTGATCTCAAATTATCCTTAACATGGTTACTGTGTTGCTCATAGATTTTAAAGGTTTACAGTTAGCTGTATTAGCTATTTATAATCACTGTCTATCACTAGAATGATTTGATTGAACTGTATTTCAAGTACCTTAAAAATGTGCTTCTAGCAAGTTGCCTGTCTTGGAAGTGGTTATTCAGTAATGCACTTTGGCAGCTTGCCCGTCTGAAATCTGTCGTGTGTGTGACTGCATGCACAAGGTTAAGTGAGTTGCATGGTGAGAAGTGCTTGCAGAGATGACAGTGGAAACTTGCCTTTGGATTTAATACTCCCTGCGTCATATTCCTGCTGGTCCTTGAGACTGTGGCTACCACATACTGCTGGAGGTTGTCAGTTCTACCCAACTCAGGGCTTTCCATAAAAATTCATGCAATTTAGCATTGACTCTTTTTTCAGTACTAGTTTTAATATACATGTGGCTTTAATGTGCTAGATACCAAAAGTGGACTGTACTAAATGACAATAAATGTTTGAGAAGGTAAATTAGTTGTGTTAACAATTTCTGGTGCTTGGTTTTCTGCAAGGGGGAATTACTCTTTTCTCACAGACTGAAAAAAGACATTTGAAAACCAGAGGTGGCAAGAGGAATCCTACTGGGAGTCTGCTGGAGCGCTGAGTATTTGAAAGTCTTGTCTGATCTATAGCAGTTGAAAAGGGATTTAATTTTCATGCTGAGGAGAGTTAGAAGGCAGAGAAGACAGATTCTAGTGTATGCAGGCACCTCTAGCTGAATATGAAGGTTTTACTGGAGGTTGTTTCTGCAGTATGTTTATGAGTATCCAGAAATCTGGTGTTAGGAAAAAGTTTCCTTAGTGTATCTTAATACAATGTAGTGTATCTTAATACAATGTGCTAGACTTCCCCCCCTCCGAAGTACTCAAGATTTGTTCTGTTTTTATAAATTACCTTCTCCCTAAAAAAAAAAAAATAAAAATGTGAAAACCAAAGGTGAAAGCTTAATCTCTCCCTAGGGCACCTTGGTTGCTGCTTATGTCGATTTTTTTCCCCCTCTCAATTGTTCTGTCTTTTGACTGAAAATGAAAGTTATGTACATTCTAAATTAATCTTGAATTTTACTATGGCTTGTCTACATCAGCTAGGAATATTTGCTTTAAGCTCCAGTCATTCTCTGCCTAAAACAGGGAAGTTGACAAATTTTCCACAATCCTGCTGTTCTTTGTTTATGTAAAAAGTTCAGAAAGTAGACGAGAACTGAAACGGCAGCTGTAAAATTTTCCTTCCCTTCAGTGCCTTCGACTGACATGATAGATCATCTATAATTACTGGAAAGCTATGCCCTACAGACTTTATTTTTAACCAGGAAAAGGTTGTAGTTAGGAATTACTCTATAATGTATTTGAATATTTTTGATTTTTTACCTGACCTAAGGCAAAAATATCTCATACTGGGATTTGCGCTTGGCATCACAAAGCAGATATGTTAAAGTGATGCTTTGTGTTTTCTGAACAAAGGCTGTAAATGATATGCTTCCTTCATGTATGATATTTGTGGTTGTTAATGGTTTATTCTTGGAAGAGTCTTTGCATATGTTGAGTACTTTGAGATAGTGGTAGAACGGTTTGCAAGGGCACACATGCCTTCCTGTAATCTAATCTTAAAAGACATGTTACTTTCACGTGATGTGGTTTTTGAAGACTGCTTCTGTATGTATGAGTTTGGCAGAGAATCTCTTTTACTGAAGCAAAGGGTGATAAAAATTCATAAAGTGATACAGGGCACACAGCAAATCCACTTTCAAAATGTTATTGGGAGATGAAAACTTCTCCTTTTATGTATATTTTTCACAGTGTGTATACAGTTTTCTGCTGGTATGCAGTTGTTTGTATCATCTGGAGAAAAACTCTTTCTTCCTTTGTTGCTCAAAAAACTGTGTGTTTGGCAAGATTTCAAGTGTCCTAAAAGGACTGCTGGGGATGGGTGTGTTTAGGTACAGGAATTTTCAGGAGTCTGTGGCTGTAACCATGAAGCTAATTCTGGAACAGATTTTGATAGCGGTTTTCCTATTACTAGGATTTTTTTTCTACTCGGATATAAAAAAACACCTGAGGTAGTTCAGAGAATTTGTAATTCTTCCATCTGCTTCCATCTCTCCTTGGAGTTTTATGGTAACGTGCATACTGTGTGTATCTGTTCCTGTGAACAGTACACAGGATTTCGGTGTGTAGGAGACAGGAATATACTATTTCCCCCCATACTCCCCTCCCATCTTATTACCATGACACTTGAAAAATTTCTACCACTTTTCTATTAGCAGGTCCTTGGAACATTTTCATGGTCTTTGTCCAACAGACATTGCCTCAGTTTTTTAAACTGTAGCTCTGTGGAGTGTACAAGGTTTTTTCTACCCTGCTTGCAAAACTCTACTGTCATTACAATGCAGCAGTAATGACAAAGTTAGATTACTGTGTAATGCCTTTCTTGAAAACCCTATTTTCAGAGACACAGCTCAGAATTGACTTGTATTTAGTTTTCAGAGGTTTATTCTGCCATGTGCTACTCTTTCCTCTTCTGTTTTTACTTACTTACATAGTGCCAGCTACTTTTGGTTTTTTGTGGTCTAGCTGCATCTAACCTTTTTTTGAACCTCATCAGAATTTTTTTCCCATCATGTGGTGCTCGTCATCTTCATATTCTTCAATCTTCTTTCCTCAGTAGTGAAATACTTAATTTTGTTTTGTGTATATGCACACAATATACTATAATAAATATATTTTTTGTTAAGATCAAGGAGTTCTGTGTTCAAAAAAATTTTTTTTTGTGAGTGGGAGTTGATACAGTGTGTTTTAGCTTGTACCTGTTACACACAGGTATGTTGTTTTTCATCCTTGCCACTTTTCGTGTGAAGTGACAAACTTGTTCTATATATAAAGTAATTGCATAATTCTAAGACCAAAGTTTAGTTGAATGTCAACACTGTTAGGGTTCCCAGTTCCTGTAAGACTCCTGATTTCGGCTTCTGTTTTTCCCTCATGAGCCCATTATCACAGATCCTCTATGGATTAATGTAAAAGCATCAGATCAATATAACTGCTGCTAGAAGCAGATCAAACAGATAAACTTGTGGTGGATCTGGCAGTCATATGGCCACAAGACAAGTCACTTTGGTAAGCTGATCTAATGGAAAACGAATCAAGTTGTTATAAAAAAGCTAAAAAAAACCAAACCCAAGCAACAAAGAAACAACACCATTTCTTAAGCGCTTTTTATCTGATTTCATGATGGTTAGGTCTGATTTAAGGAAAAAAGTGTGTGCCCAAGGGAGCAGAAAGATCAGGGACAGTAATCTTTAGCACTTACCCTTACCCTTATATTTGGATATAAAACTGCCCTTAGGCAGTTGTTCTTTTGGAGAACCAGCTCTGTCAGGAGGCTGTAATTTGTGAGCTGTGAAAAGTGGACTTTATTTCTAAGGAATGCACGCACATGGAGAAAGGCAACTCTAATGTTGTTTTGATGTCAAGTCTGAAGTGGACTTGAGATTTCTACTATTCAGTTACTTTATGTTTGTCAAGACTGAGCAAAAGGCAGTTTTAAGGTCTGCTTTAGTGATGTGCTAACTGTGATTAGAGGGTGTGTTCAGAGATAAGCCTATATCTATTTCAAATATTTCATGTTATGAGTGGTGTGGTTTCAGTAGTAATAGAACCCCAAAAGGTCTGCTGGAAACTGCTGCTTTTTAACTTCATGGGTTAAAAAAAAAAGTTAATTAGGTTAACAAGCTGACTGTTGAAACCTGAATAAAGCAGTTATTTTGATATTTCCAGAGTTGTGGGTCTAGGAAAGACCTTAGGTTGGATAACCTAACTTTTTTGCTACCCCTTTGTTCAAAAAAGCTTCTTATTTGTGCTGGAAAATCTCACACAGGAATTGCTCCCTAAGAGAAGAACTTGAGATCTCTCAGTATTAACTTCAGTATCTTTTTATAAATTTACCGGTTATTTCATTGAAGTAGATTGATTGCTGTTGAATAAAAAGCTAAAAGAATACTGCACTTAGGAAATGTGTGTCCTGATCCTGATGAAATCCCAGAGCATTGCAGAAGGAAATTTTATGGTATTCAGCCTGTCTGTTGATTTACTGTCTTTTCCTTCAGTGCAGGGTAATGTTTTATTGAAAAATTGGATGGGTAGATTTTCAGTGATGACATGCTGTCTCAGATATTTAGGAAAAAAGTAGTTCTATTTAGTTGTAACTTAAACTTGTGTCTTGTTTCTTCAGGGTCATGATGAAGAAGCTGTTGTGGATATGGGCAAAATCAGCTCTACTATCAATACAAATTTTGAGAAGGAAGAGCTAGAGAGTAAGTTTGTGATGGTTTTGTGTTTGCTTAACATATATTTTTTGCCTAGGGATAAAAGAGGAATTTTCCTTGCTAAAAGGAATCAAAATTTTATGGCTATCATGAAATTCTGGGAGTAAAACTGGTGAAAGGCAGAGGTGATGGGCCCTGTTTTGTCTCTGTGCATGCTGGTAAAATATCCACTGTTCTAATCTGTCACAAAAAAAAACCCCAAAACCCAAAAAAAACCCCAACAAAACAAAAAAAAAACCAACCAAAAATTACTGAAGCTTTCCAAGGAAAGCTTGCTTCTTAGACTTAAGTTTGAAAAAATAATTCCTGTTGGTAAGTAATTTTCCAGCATGAATGATGTCACGTTCTGCAGAATTAAAAGTCAGGAAACAGGGGTCATGAGGGAGATGTTTGTTTTCTTTTCTGAAAGTTAAGTGTCCTTGTGATTGTGGTCATGCACTTCAAATGCTGAGAGTCTGAACAGACATGTAACTGTCCTTCCATAGTAACTGTGTGTTCCACAGTCTGCTCGCAGTAAAGCATGATGGTAGTCTTCATTATTTGACTTGGGATCCCACGTTTAGCAATAAAAAAAGCAATGATTTAGTTTCATGTAGCAGAATGTAAAATTAGGTATTTCATTCAAGACATGACTTTTTTTCTTACTTGAAAACAAATTAGTTTGGGATGAGGATTCATGGATGCTCCTTAATGAACAAGGAAAAAACTAGGGAGATCCAGTGTTAAAGTCTTCATTATTTGCCTTCCACATGGAATACTCTGAAGCTTAATTAACATTTGCAGAATGCTAGAAGGCAGTAGATTCACTGAGTTGTACTGACTCTTACACTGCTTCAGCACACTGGAAAACCATAACAGCAGCAGTGTCTGGCTAACAAAGGTTGATTTTAGGTTGCTGTGACATTTTTCTCACACTGTGGCATAACAGGAGACAGTTTAAAGTGATTGAAGTTATTTGCTGCTGGAACATACTCTTGATCTGTCCCCTTCATTCTGTTACTGTTTTCTGGCTTGTGCTAACACTTCTGTTGGCCTGCCCAAACCACAATCCCAGCTAGGTCTGTTAAGCCAGTGGAAAATTTACCAGTCTGACAAAGGAAGATGGTCAAGATCTCAGCTGTTGAGCCACGCTGATGGATGTGTGCTGGAGCTTAGCAGAGGAAAGAAGCGTGAATGTGGGGCTGAGAGGTGCAGCAGTGGAGGCTGTGACAGTGCTGGTTTAGATGGGGTTCTGCTGTAGGGAAGCCACTGCCTTGGCTGTTTCTGCAGTTGAATCTTCAGTGGAGATTTAAGCTGTCTCCCCCTTAATTTCTTTCTCTTGCTTTTCTCAGGAGATGACCCAAAAAAGTCTGTGTGTATGTTTTGCAGGGAGGCAGGGGTTAAGGGGAAACAGGCATCCAGCTGGAGTAGTGTTGGAGGCAGCAGCCTTAGCAGCTGTAATACCTCGACCCCAAGGAATGACATGGGAATGTGCAGCCAGATCACTTCCCCAGTCTCTTTCAGAGCACATTCTTGTAGAGTGCTTCAGCTCGTACAGCACTGCAGTTAACCAAGATCCTGGGTGGGAAGGTAGGGGGCTCAGGCTGCTTGAGGCAATTTAAGCGCTTGGGTGACTGCTATGGAAAACACCCCTGTCTTACCCATAGTCAAAGAGTAAGTTAAGGTGAAATGTAGACTGCTGTCCAATGAACAACTGAGTCAACGTAAGTGCTTTGGAAAGGAGGAGTTGAGATCTCACTCTCCTCGCCTTGCTCTTAGCCATGCACCTCATCTTTTCTTTCATTCCCTCACTCATTTTTGAGTGGCCTGGTGTTTGTAACTAATAAGAAGTATCTGACCAAAAAGAAAATTTTTCCAGTAGTATTATCACATCTGTGAAGCTGTATATAAGTACACATTTTCTCACATAAATAGGAATTATTCTTGGTGTTCACATATATTTTTTAGTATCTTGTATGTTTGTAAGAATTAAATTTTTATTGATAGAATGGAACAAGGGAGGGGCACCATATAGTTTTACTTTTATCAGAGTGAAAGCTATTCCAAAGTAAGAACAAAACATTTTTTTTTCTTTCCTTTATGAAAGAGAAAAAGGTATGTAAGTGTGATTGTTCAACTCATATAGTCACCTTCTCAGAGGTTCCTCAAACTCAGGGTGTTCTAGAGGATAAATTTATGTGAATTATAGCTCTGTTTAAGAGTTCATTATTTATAAGCTATTATGATAAAAGTAGGTATGTGGCATTTTTAGGTTTTGTTTTTAATTTTGATATCAAAATCCTACAAGGAGAGAAATGGGATTGTTGGCTGCAAGCAGTACAACAATTCCAACTAGCATTATTTTTCATTTCTGATGCGAATATTTTCTTGTAAGCTTGGGAAGCCCTCTGCTAAAGCATTGGGCATTGGAAGTGTTTTAAGACTTTAAACTATTTCTGTCTAGTCTTTCCATATGTGTTTCTGGTGACTTGAAAAGGACTACTAGGAATTTTGAACCTTTACACAAGTATGCTTCGATGTATTTTCAAAGAGACTCAGCAAGCAGTGCATTGAGTTCAGCTCTGGTGTGAAGCACAACACTTTTTAGAGCCCATATGGACAGATGATACTGAACCTCTTTAAAGCACGTACAAACTAATATTGATAGGTTTGATAGAGCAGAGGGCATAATTTTGCTCTTAATGCTAAAGGGAAGGTGTCTTAGTATTGTCAGTTTCTTGTATGTTCTGGAAATTTTGTGATGAAATGTTAATGGAAAGAGAAACAAACACTAAAGGGGAAAATAGATCTTGAACTTGGAGCTTCTCAAGCCCTGCATTCTATTTGTGGTGGCTGGCAGAGTGTGGTACCTGTCTGGAGTGACAGTGTTTAGGTTAGAAAGGTTAGGCACAGGCTGCTGATTTCGTAACACTCTTCCCATAAAAGAGGAATGGTTAGAGATGGTAAACTGCAATTGTGGGCAGACTGTGTATGTACTAAATAAAGGTACTGCACTTTACTGAAGCTGTAAGGCCTTATTTTGAATTAACAAATGTCAGTTTACAGAAGAGCTAGAAAAGGGAATAACATCTTAAAATAACCTTTTTAAAGAGCACCTAATGTTCTTAACTTGATGCCAGGCTCTTTGAGCTGCAGTGAATGAGAGTAATAGCAAAGTCACCCAGGAGTTGGAAGTAAGTCATGAATATTAATGGCAGAGGTATTTGATGTGATTTTGTAAAATGTATTTTCTGTTAAATGATGTTTAAGGAAAACTTTCTTAACTTGGGCTGTCTTGATGCTACAAGCATGCATCTTTTAAAATGTGTAGCTACTTTTCAACCTTGATTTGAGGATACATTTACTAGATACAGTGTAAGGGAAAAAGTGATACATTCTGTTACTCTTAGTGGGCATAGCAAAGATAAGCAGTTTACACATTACAGGGGTTTCATTCCAGAAACAATCTTGAGGTCAGGAATGTATGTCTTGGTAGACTAGTTTTCTGTGGCATAAATCCAAGCACCAGCTTTCAAGAGTTAAGATGGTTTAATAGCTGTCTACTCTCACATTATCCTGTGGCAGGTGTAAGTAATGTTTACATTTTAAGTGACCCTATTATCTCTTAAACCTTGATGAGCCTTAATTTTTATTTAAGAAAAGAACCATGGTTTTCACTTAATCTTAGTTGACAAGGACAAGCAATCAAATAATCCTGTATCTTTTCTCCCCCTAGGTGAATATTGTGTATCTAAGTAGAAGACTTGCTGTACAAGTGTTTCACAATTTGAAGCTTTTAAAAAGTGTTTGACATAAACTGTGTCCTAATGATTTTTCCCTAACTTCTTTTATTTAAGAGAACAAAATGTAATGTTTTTGTTCTGACTGCATTAGAAATTTTATAAAAAGACAGCTAACTACAAACTATAATAGTTCTATAATCTGAAACACACGTAAAATTATTATTTAAGTAATATGGTCATAAAACTGAAGTTCTACCAAACAGCATGAACCAAAACTTAAAACTTGCAGTAAACTCCATAGTCCCAGATCACTCAAATATAAAATTTCTGAGAGGAGGCAGAAGAGACTGCTTGATTCTACAACCTATTACTTCTTGATGACTTTTCATAACCTTTACCTTTTTTCAATCCCTTAAAAACCAGTTGTTCCAAAAATTGACTAAACTTGTGCATTGTTGGATATTAGAACTATTTCTGAATAGATGATTTCTTTATTTGCAGTTCACTGAAAATTAGTGTTTCATAGCACTTTAAGCTTTTAAATTTACCTTTTTTAATTTACAAAATAAATAAAATAAGGGGAGAGTTTGAGGTTTTCTCAGGAATGAGTAACCCTTCTGTGAAGCAAGATTCCTTCTGTAAATACCAGTAGATGCATTTGGCAAACCAATCCATTTGCACACTTGTACAAAAGAGGGGTGTGATCAAATTTGTTATGACAATGTATTTGTGACCCATTGATGAAGTCAGAAAATTTTCATTTCAGAAGCTTCTTATGAAATACTTTACAAGAACAATGTTAGAATGTGGAAGCCTTATGTCATTACTAGGGGGATGGGAACTGATGATCTCTAAGATCCATTACAACCCAAATTTTTATGTTTTGTTTAGTGGACAAAGGACTAGTCTTGAATGTTAATGGGATTTCTGCTTGAATTGCTTATTTCTAGGTTTTCTCTCCTCCAACAGAAACAACTCTTTGAAATTACCTTATATGTGTATCCTTTTTCCTGAGTTCTGCTGCAGAGACAGGCTGCACTGAGGATCCTCAGCTGGGATAAAGCGTGGGGCCCAGCTCTGCTCTGGCTTGGCTGTGCAGAGCAGGGACGGCTTGTCCTCCCTCCCATCAGCACCAAGGGCTGGCTCCTTGCCCTGGCAAGGAACATGGGTGCTGGCAGGGAGCCACAAGTCTGTGCCAGAATCCCTGTGTGTCACTGCCACCCAGCACTAAGCTTTTCATATTGCTGTTTCTACCTGCCTATCTAATATAAACCCTTCCTGAATATTGTTGATTGTGTCTAATAGAAGTATGCAGTGCATTTTTCTCTGTGACTGCTCCTACAAAGTCTATGACTTTGATTTTAAGTCATAGAAAAAATCACTTTTGTGTGTAATGAGAAATCTGGCATTTACTGTTTTTGTCAGCATAATATGCCAATCTTTGTCGCATAGTGAGAAAACACTCTTCCTGAATGCTTTACCCTGTGCTGTGCTAACTATGGTTTGGGATTGTGCTTCTCAGTTTTATCAGTTCAAGTATAAGAAGTGTGTTCTCAGAGAGACTGAATTCCTAGGAGCAGCGGGAGATTTCAGAGCCCAGGTACAGCCCAGGTTGTGTACTGGATTCTAAAATATGCTGTACTGTGGAGAACCTTTGGGTTCCAGTCATGGCATGCAGTTATCCCATGAAAGAATTTTCTTTACTTCTTTCTACAGGTTTGGTTAGAAAATTTTATCTCAAATGTTTAATTCTGAGAGCAAGAGATAGCTTTAGTTAAATAGTTCCTTTAACAAGAAGAATCCTAGGTAATTAAAGGACTTCTTAGTAGTCAGTTGATGTGTGGAAGACCAAGATCATGTTAAATTATTTTATATTCAATTTTGATACATTAATTCTGTAGAAAATAATTTGACTCTTTCTTGGGAATGTGCATGAGAAGTTTATAAAATAAGTGAAAAAGGCTGTTTGTTCGGAAATATTTAGTTTCTTTCTTATGACAGGAACTTCACTATCAATACTAATGTTTGCATTTAATCGCATCCTTCAGAAATAGGACATTATTTTTAATTAGAAAATTAGCATAGTGGAAGTACTTTTTGTGAATTAGTGACTTGAGTGATTTTTCATTATAAATAAACAAGGGTGGGGGTGTGTGTGTGGAGGCATTGTTCTTGTTTCTTAAGTTTTACCAGAACCAAGAATATTTGGAGAAGTCCTATGGGCTCTGAAATTTTTAAGGGCAAGAAAAGACACTTTTGTTCTTACTCTTACTTCTTCCATCCCTCTCCTTTTTCCCATTTTTGTGCTTCTACCTTCAGAGCAGTCTTGTGACAGAAAAGGTCACACAATAAGTTGTGCTCGTAGATTGCATTGAGCTTATTTTTGTGCATACAAGTGCTCTCTGTGATGTAAGGGAAATTAATACCAAGGAATGAGATGCTGTGTTCCAGATCTTTCCTACTAGGGTAATGCATTTGGAGATGTGAGTTAAGACATCAAACAGCTGGATTTCTTCCCTGTTTTATGATCTTAAGGAATGGATTAGGGTCTCTCTTACAGATACTCCAGTTTTTCCATACTGGAATGCTCCATGCTAGAATGAGATAGATTATGACATTATTTGATTAAAAAAGACTTCTGTATAAAATAATTTTTCCATATTCAGATTATTATTTGAAGATTTTCCGTAAAAACAGTAATTCTTGTCACAAAGTCTACAGCAGACTTGAGAGCTTATTGGGAAGATAGGGTCACACTGGTACATTGTTGAAAGGGTGAGGGAGATAACACATAAGATGCTATATTGGAAGTGATAGTTAGATAGTAGGTTTTTTTTCAGGGAGTGTGCTGCTGTAGGTTGGTATAGGTTGCCTAGATAGGTTGGTATAGGCTGTAGAACATATGTCCTTAAAATTAGTAAAAGGATGGCTGTCATCCTAACTAAACTGATCAAAACCATGGCTTCAGCTTTGAAGTTGGCTGTACTTTGAGCTAGGTTGGACCAGGGAGCTCACCTGCAGATGGTCCTTACCTCCATTATTAAGATATGATTGCTCTTAGTTCAAATTTCTAAGTAACAAGGTTTCAGAATCCACATAGATATGAACTTGGTTTCCTTTGCTTTTCCTTGTTAAGATGGAGAACAATGTCCTTCTTTCTATGAAGCTTTAAAGGCATCTAGCCAAAGAAAAGAGAAGATACTGTGTGAAAAGAGAAGGTCTAGTGATATCAGGGCATTTTTGTTGATCTCTCTCAGGCTTCAGAAATCCTCTATTGCCATTTTCATAGGAGCTCTGGGCGGAAATCAGGAAATGTAGAGCATTTTCTTCTCTGTAAATGTTATAGGACTTTACCCAAAGTGACTTTTGGAGTGAGACCAACCATGTGATTGCAGATCAACCATGTGATGGAGACACGTTTCAAGATCCTAACACTTAAGTTTGTTTCATATTGATAAAGGCCTTAAGTAGTAAATACTCTCAGTGGATTTGAACAGCTAAGCTTGGATAAAGTCATGTGGGATTAAAATGAGCAATCATCTCTTGAGCTTTGTATTACTAAATTTAGTATTGGGCAGTCTGCTAATTCTATTGATTATTGGTTTATAGTAATTCTGTAAGAAGCTTTGTTTGAAAGTGGTACTATGCTACAGACATTTACGTGAATAAAGCTTTGAAGGTCACATGATGTACCTTTTGAACTTCTAAACACAGTATTCAAGTAAAGGTTGTGTCCCTTGGAAAAATAACACCCCCATGCTTGAAACTTGAATTGCAACCTTTTTAGAGTTAAATTTCTTCCCATTGCTTTCAGTGATGATATATTAATTTTATATGAATTGCCTTTCTTGGAGGTCTGTTTTTTTATTTTGTTTAGGTTTGGTTTTTTGGCCAAATCAAATTTTTCTGAAAAATACAAAATCTGAAAAATAACTTGTTTCACCCAATTCATTGGGAATGAAGGAAAAAATGGCCATGGTTTTGTTTCAGTTTGCTTTTCCCTGTAAATTATAAGTAAATCTTTATCTATCTATCTGCAAACATTATTACTCCTATCTGAATAATGAAACTTAAGGAAACACGGACCTACTCAGTGCAGCTATCTTCTGTTTAGAAGGTTTATCAATACTTTGCTTTGTTGAGTTAGAATCAAAATTAAGCTTATCCAATTTTTTTTTTATGGAGTTTTGTCCCACTTTTGAGTTGAATATGTCTGTAACCTGGTTTTGGGTAATCATGACAGTATACTTAACAGCAGTAGTTTCAGATTTTCTAGACAGTAGTTGAAATGTCTTTATTTATGCCTGTGATACCAGAATGAAGGTCCCTTTTCCTAAGGAGCAGTCAGGTGCACTCATAAGCTTCTGTTTGCTGTAGGTAAATTTTTCTTGGTTGGTCTATTGTACTGCCACCTTCACTGCCTGCTCTGAAAAATATTTTGTCAACATCAGGTTTTTTCTTAAAGTTATTCTGACAGAATTACATTGAATTGTGACCCATTTTACTTTATAAATGCTGACAATCATTTGCTCATCAACATTTCATATTAGTCCCAAAATGCCATTGCAGATGTCTGAACACTTTGCATACACAGAAGTGCTTTGGGGAAAGTATTCTTGGTTTACATTTGCCTTGCCAAGACCATGTCTACATGAAGACATAGTCTTACAGTAGTCACTTCTGGGCATTGTGGGCTGAAGGGCAGGATCATAGCCCATGGCTAGACTGTTCCCTGTCTCTGTGAGACCCTCGTTTGTTCAGGTGGCAAGAAGGTGCTCCCTTTAAATCTTCATTTTGGAGTGGAACAGCAATGTCAAATGTAGGTTGTGGACTGACCATCCAGGTTACTAACTTGGCCTGCTTGAGGCAGCTATGAGGCATCTGGACATGATTCTGTGGTTTCTGGGATAGTAAAAGCCATTTGCTGTGGACTCAGGTTGTTTAAAAACACCTTCTGTTTGTTGCTTATTTCAGCTCAGTTTTCCATAGCTTTTAGCTGTGTCTTTGCAGCATATCTGGTCTCTTCCAAAATTTTCTACTGGAAAAAACAAGTTTTGTCTCAGTGTAATTAGATAAAAGGAGATAAGGAGACTTATTTCCACCTCTTCTCCATGCAGCAACATGGTCTTTGACCATGGAAATGGTCACACTATTACAAATGCCAGTTTTTGCAATAGCAAGGTATATCGTTTAAGATGGAGATCCTTGGAAAATCTGTGAGGGATTTTTGTCTCTTATTTGTGGGAATCGTGAAAGACCAAAATGTGGAAGTCCTTATTTCTCAAGGAGTAAAATCCTGAACAGTGTCAGACTCCTTCAAGTTTGTTTTTTGGTTTTGTTTTTATTTTTTTTCTTTAGTGCAGTGATCAAAACACTTGCTTAAAAGAGTCTTATTAACAATATTAAAGCAAGCATTTATATAAAATGCTCAATTACTAGAAGTGTGCCAGACTTTCTCTTAGGAAGAAACAGTTCCTGCAAAAAAATCCAGCACTTTGGCAACAAATAGAACAGTTAACGTGTATATATAAACTGTAGCTTGATACCTGCTAATTGAATATATAAAATAAAACAGAAACCCCAACAGGCACAGTAACAGCACTTGCAGTGAGTGGTGGCTCACTCAATTGCAGCTTTGAGTGGAATGTGGTGAGTAATGCAGTTATTTTTGAGCCTTGTACTTTTGCTTTCCCTGTGCATAAGATTATTGTATCATGATGGTGTCAGGAGCATGACCATTGTTAATGATGCCCCCTGATCATATTACATATATATATACCAAGTGCAGTGATTTATAGGTGTCACATTGGCATTAATTTCTCTGGGAATTGCATTGTGCATAGCAGTTATGGAGGGCAGAGGTCAGGCTGCCAGGCCAGGTCTGGGTATTGTTGGAAGAAACTCACAAAAAACCAAGTCTCTCTCTATAAATAGGAATGATGAGTGCTTTGAGAAATTAATCTCTTTTCCACTCTTACATGGAAACAAATAGCTTTTAATATGCTTAATTTCAGATTTGGTCATAGTGCCAGTCAGTCAGCTCTAATTAAACTTGTGTTGGAAGTGTGTCAAGAATTGGATCCTGTTATGTGAAAAGGAATCTTTGACCAATTAATTAAATGTTGAACTTACTTGTGTGAGTAATGGTTTTTGCTTGTATTTTTAGTCAGGTAGCACTGTAAAAATACATGAAACTTCTATAAAGCAGTATCTTTTTGGGCTTAGGGATTCTTTTTTTGGGAAATAAGCTTGGAAGAAGAAACCAAAAGAAACAAAAGCTTACCACTTTTTGTTTCTTTAAAGCTCTGTAATCAGCAGGAATCTTAAACTTATGTGTCCTAGTCACATACATATATATGTGTGTACATGCAGTCACAATTTCTAGGGCTTGCCTTCATAATGTAAATTTGTTGAATTTGCATCTGTCTAAGAGCTGGAAGACCACTTCCTTTTCCTTTGGTTAATGTCAGTCTTCTGTAATAGCTCTCCAACACCAAGAAGCAGAGTATTTAGTGTTATAGTTAATTTGTCTCTTCCTGCAATTGTTTGTTTAAATAGCAATGAAAAGCCTATTGTATATGCTATCTGCATTACAGGAGACATGGTAGTAATATGTTCATAACAGTCACTTGATTGATATCTTTTGCTAAGATGTTGATGCTAGTATTGTCTTGATGTCAAAGGTCAAGGGAAAAGCAAGATGTTGAAAGTACGTCTTCAAGAGCAGTATTCATTAATTTGAGGATGTGCTCCTAAATTTATTAAAACATTCTAGAATAGGAAAAAAGCCGCCCAACATCTCTGGAAGTTATTTGCAGTGTTGACATACATTTCAGAATAGAAGTTCCTTTTATGTTCCTGATACTAAGTCAATGGTGTAATTCAACATCAGTTTCACTTTGAGGTGTTATGTGCTATTTGAGAAAATACTGGCAGCACTTTCAAGGATAGAAAACTACTTGCAGACTCTGAATGAAGGGTAATTTCTTGATGAAGTTAATAAACTGAACCAGGAGATCATTTTGACATTCTTACAACTGTCCTGATATGAATCCCTGCAAAAAAAGAGGACTAAAATGTAATTTCTCTGCCTTAGCCTTGTGTTTATAAAGTAGCTTCTTTCAGTGTTACAGGTCAAGCTTGTACTTCTGTATTATTTGTTTCACAACTGAATTCTTAAACTGAATAAGAATATGACCTAATTTATCAGAGAAATGAGTCTAGCACTAGTTCCTTGACACTCTGGGAGGACAGAAATGGTCATGTTAATTCACTAAAGGTAATTTTTGTCAAGTGCTTTTGGACTGCTATTTCTTAAACCCCTTATCTTTAGATACTAAATTTGGGTAGTAGGTAATTTTTTGTTTGTTTGTGTCCTTTTAAACTTCCTTGAAAAGGCCACAGAGCTGTGTATATCGGAGTTCACGTCCCACTTGGCAAGCCAGGTCGTCGAAGGCATAGGCATCGTGGGCACAGGCACCACAGAAGAAAAAGAGAAAAAGATAATGATAGGGAGGATGGCCGAGAATCTCCATCATATGGTAAGAAGTTTGTTGTGCATGTTCTTCGTGTCTCCTGAAAATAAACTTGTAGTAGCTACTCTGTGCTTAAATGTTGTTTGTTTTGTGCTATTTCTTTTATTCTTGCTGTAATTAATGTCTTTTTGTGTACAATCAGACAAGGATTTTGTGGTTGTGTTTTATCTAAGTCAGAAGCTCTTGGACTTGGTCCAGCTGCCTGCATGAATGTTCAGCAGCCTGCACTGAATAGGTTAGACTAGAGCTTTGTAATGCTCTCCTGTAGCATGAAAATCTGTGTTATTTAAATTAGACACCTTTTTTCAGATTGTGTAGTCGTGTGTGCTTCTTCCTCTGATTTTTGAAACTAAGCATGTAGCTGTGAAAAGCAGCATTTGCCATGGTAATTTGATCAATGATCTTATTTTATTTAAATATTTACTTAAGCCTTCTTGCTGTCTGTTAGTAAAGGAATTGCACTGCCTCATAAATTTTTGGTTTGGATTACGAACTGCCCCCCCCCCCCCCCCCCCCCATTATCCTCAAGAGAGGACAGTGTTGTCATATCTTTCTCTGAAATGAAAATATTTGGCAGTATGCTTAGCAGTTTTTCTTCAACAGCCTAAGTCCACTTTAATTCCTAAAGTGCCATGAATGAGCAGATTATGGGGCAATGTTTGAATTTAAGTGTGGTCACCAGGCTGTTCACTATTACCTTTCAATGACTGGCAGCGTGTTCTACATGGGGCCAGTACCTGAAACAAAGGATTTTTCAAATGGAAAAGCTCTGACAAATCTTTTACCATTCTCCTATGGTTCTTGGTTTCAACCATCTTCAAGACCTCCCCTCCCAAATACAAATTATTATAATGGACATCATGTTTGTAGAGTCTTGCTATACGAATTTTGAAAAATAAGTGATACTAAGTTGACAGAAATTCACTTTCTCTATTCTGGTTGCTTCTGTATGCACAGAAGCACAGGGTTTCACCAGATTCTGGGGTGTGTTGGGTTTGGGATGGAAAAAATCTGCTACAGACCTTAACTAATAATGAATGTTGTTTGCATTCAAGAGCACATTTCAGAATGATGCTACTAGGTCATGGTATATACCAGAACAAAAATGCTAAAGTAAATCTCAGTGTGGAATTAACTTTGATAGTAATTCAGATCTTACGTTTAAATCTAAATGGCCATCTTCCTTCTACAGTAGAAGCCTACAGTTGTATATTCATGTATAACAGCTGTAAGAGTGATGTTTCAGTGAACGAAGTTAAGATTTTTTAAATTTGAGGAAATTAAAAAAAAAAATTGAGATTTACCTGGATTTTCTATTTCTGGCCTTCCTTAAGATAACATTGCAATTAGTACATTTTTTGAATCCTTGTAATATGAAAATTCACTTGAGTTGAAACAAAATCTTTGTATAAAATATGTATAAAAGTATCTCTAGAATCATGTGGTTTAATAGGTGTTTTTTAAAAAGTTTTGTTCATATTAATTGAAATCTAGTACTTATGTGATCAATAAGGATAGTTTAGTTTTCTAGCTAGTTATTGAGCCTGTTCCACTAGGCATTATACTATGAGAAGTTAAAATATTTTCTGGACACTTCAGCTACATAGTTTTCTGCTTTCCTATGCTAATTTATACATACTGCTCCAACCGTGCAATGAAAAATTTTATCCTACATAAATAGCAACAGACCACAGAAAAATCTGCTGCTCTAACAGTCAGTGCCTGGCTACTCACTGATGACCATCTTGAACTATTGATTGGGCAGCTAATCTGTAAGTAAGGCTGTTTGTTTCCATCAGCCTGTTTTATTTTAACTTTTTCTTCTTCAGTGTCTTGTGTCATGATGGTATTAATTATTTTGTTCTCAAAATGAAAACAAGGTTTCTAGTGTTTTGGTATATTAATTTCTAGGTTTTTTTAAACCAAATTTGCTGGTGATGTTAATTTTCATATTGGCAATCTGTAGAAGAGCCAAAAATAATTGATTAATTTTCATAAACATGGATTTCCAGATGTTTTGTTTTCAGAAACAGTGCAAAGTTTTTGGAGAGCCTTCTTTTAAAGACATGTATATGTTTCTTTTGTTCCTCTTCCCTCTCAAAGAGGATGTTGTCCTGCATATTTCTAGCTGAGGGTGGGAGATTTTACTACTATGTAATGTTTCTTATTTCGTAGAATTATGAATTCTTCTAATTATTTAGTTTCTCCTTTTCTTCAAGACACACCATCCCAACGAGTGCAGTTTATCTTGGGTACTGAAGATGATGATGAACACATTCCTCATGATCTCTTCACTGAAATGGATGAACTTTGCTTCAAGGATGGAAAAGTATATGAATGGAGAGAAACTGCTAGGTATGTAGCAGTTGGAGTAGATTTTTTCAAGGTATATCTTATAGTAACTTTATTTCAAAGATTTGCAAACCAGGTTTGGCTTAGAATTGTCACTATCTGTAGGAGCTGTTTAGTAAATTCATGCACAGCAACTCAAAACTTTAGTTCTTCTTTTCAAACTCTGAAAGAATCAATATTGTTTTCAAGAGACCCTCAGTCTTTCTGGTGCTGTGTTCTCTTCCCTAAAACTGATGATACCAAACATTTTGAAAGGTAGGAGTATGCCAAGTTATAAATACAGGTTTTCGTCCACCTAGTGTGGTATTTGCAATCTCAGAAATCTCTTTAGTATATCATAGCCAATATATTAATATCATTTTTTTCTCAAACATAAAAAAATTGGGTATTATTTTTTTTCTTGGGTAGTATTTGATTAGTTTTTTTGCAAATTGTATGCCTGAACATTGCAGCATGCTGTGATTGGTTTTGACCCTTACTAGTTTAGTAGCTTCCTTCTGCTTATGCATTGTGATGAATTCTTCTGCGTTCAGTACTTCCAGCTACCTTGTTGCATGTTAACTTTTGTAGAAACTCTATTTGCATAATGCCTGTGAGTGGGAATCCAGATCAGTTTATAGTTTCACATATTAATATTGCCTGGTTCTTAAATGTCTCACTTAGCAGCCTTAGGAGACTTGAACATGCTGTATGGTATGTTTCAAACAGCTTTCTAATCCCAAAATACTAATGAAATCAAGATGCAAATCAGGTAATAAGGCAGACAGCCATATTTTTCACGAAGAACATATGAATATACAGGTATTGGTCAAGGCCAAAGAAACAATATGGGTAAAAACTGAAACAGTTGGGTGCGGTTATTAGGGCCTGATAAAAAGGTTAATCAGTTGGGCTGCCTGAGAAAATGAAAGCTGGTATGATTTCATGGGATTTTCTGTTCTATGTCATGCCTAAGCCATATGGAAGAGTGGGATTGCTTGCCAAATTTTCTTCCCAGGAGAAATATAAATGTGTACATGTGAATGCATTTCAGGTGGCTGAAGTTTGAAGAGGATGTTGAAGACGGTGGTGATCGATGGAGCAAGCCTTACGTAGCGACTCTGTCTCTGCACAGTCTCTTTGAACTGCGGAGCTGTATTCTTAATGGGACGGTCATGTTGGACATGAGAGCAGACACAATTGATGAGATAGCAGGTTGCAGCAAAAATTTTTAAAAATACTTCATTCCTAAATTTTGATCTATAACTTGAGGTGGTTTTGGTGATGTCTATGTTCTTGAAAGTACTGTGTTGAAGAAACAGGTATGTGCATGCTTGCTGCACTTCTCTTGGTCTGGTTGAGAGGAGCTGGTCCTACAAATGTCACAAAAGTGGATGAGGAGGAGCTCCTTAGTATGTACTTTAGGCTGAGGCCCAGTACTTGCCTTTATGTTCTAATTTCTTAATGTGTTCTCTGTCTTTGTTTCTACAGATGAGTTGTAAATATCTGACAGAACATTTTAGGAGTTATTTGTGCACTTTAGTACCATAATTATTAATCATATTTTGGCTGACGTTAACTTGATGCCAGTAGTGCAGTTGGTTGTTGCACATCTGGTAATTTTTTCACCTTTATAAGAGGTGAGCAGAAATAAATGCTGTACATGTTGTTTGACCGACTGTGCCGAGTGTCCTCACTAATCACATGGTCATTTTGGATACAGGCAGCTTTGAAGACTTTCATACATCTAGATATATATAAATATATAGATACATGCACGTATATATACACTATATATGTCTGCTTGCTCCTAAATGAATTTAGAATTAGTTCTACATAATTTTCCTGGTATCTCTTGCTACAAGTACCACACAGTGGAATGCCTTCTCAGAAATCATATTAGACTTAGGGTTGACCAACATATGCGTGAAGGACAAGGTGTTTTGGCCTTAAAAACTCTAGCAGCACTTGAAATGTTTTCTTGTTTTGAAATCCTTGAAATTGGTATTCCCTTCCTATTTTTCTGACTTACTGATTAAGAGTATTCAGTACATCTTTGTAAATGCAATGTTTTGATTTATAATTTTATTTTTGATAATCGAATTTAGTGATAATCTTAATACATAACCAAAGTAATTGCTTAATTTCATGTAACCAGCACTCTGAGTAGCGGGCACTTGAGTTGCAACTAGGATACCTTAAGAGATTGTGTGAATTTATTTCAAGTTAATTTTAGGTGGCATTGTGAAGCATGTGGCTTAGCAGTGCTTGGTACACAAGTGTGCTGTCTTGTTTCCAGGAGCCAGCAATACCCTGTAGGTAATACTGTTAGTTACTCATAACAGGAGAGGGAGGGTGGCAGGTTTCCTTTTGAGAACCTGTAACAAGTGGCTGTGTGTTACCAGCTGCACTGTACTGACAGACACTTTACTGCAAGTTGTTCTGTTAGTCAGGACAGAGCCCTACCCTGAGCCCTAACATTTTTTGTTGTGAGAAGTTCTATGCAGTTTCAGTTTAACAATGCAGTTAAGTCTCGATACATTAGTTAAAACTGGGAAAATATATTTAAAAATTTGTCACATAGGTTTGTGTTGTTTTGTGCAGGTTGAGGTCTTTTATGAATTTGTTGTATATTTTTTAATATTTTTAAAAAATGGACCTCTAAGAAACACAGTAGCTATTTTCCCTGATATGTAGGCTTTCTTTCCTGGTGTGAGCATACTGGTGAGATGCCCTTTTGAAACTTGATACTGTTTGACAGATGAGTAGTTAGTTTTAGATTATATACCTAGACTTTGTTTCCTACTTCCTCTTCTAAAGCATATGAATCACGTGAAGTTCAGTAAAGAGTCTCAGTAGAGCATCTGAAGATGACAGGAGTTGTGTAATTAATCTCATTCCATAGCAACTTTCACTTTTATGTAGTTGTATATACTTCTGAAAGAAGGGAACACCTGCTTAAGACTGTCATAAGTCTGTTTTCCATTGTATTTGTCTTCGTGAACTCCTAGTGTAGGTTTGTTGAATACTATAAATACGTTTTTGAAGGTGAGTTTCCATTGAAAGTTGAAGTAAATGGCTCAAATTATAAGGTACTTAGTACCTTACATTTCTTGAAATGATGCTACTGATAAATACCTCTCTTGGATCTGCATGTTGTGTTTTTCTTATTCTCACATTTACTTGTTTAGTGACATCTGAAAATTTCCTGTGTATTCTTCAAGATGGTTTTGCTAAAGAGAAGACTTTTCTTTCAAATAGATTTTGATTTTCTTTTATTATTTGATACGACTACAGTGCTTGAGTGAGTGAAAGACAGATTTGATAGCTACCTATATAATTTTCTTCTTTTGTTATTATTATGTAGATATGGTTTTGGACAACATGATTGCTTCTGGCCAGCTGGATGAATCCATAAGAGAGAATGTGAGAGAGGCTCTTCTAAAGAAACACCATCATCAGAATGAGAAGAAATTCAGCAGTCGGATTCCTCTAGTTCGGTCTTTCGCAGATATAGGCAAGAAACATTCTGACCCTCACTTGCTTGAACGAAATGGTGAGATAAGTTGTAGCCTCCAGTTCATACTAACCTGGTAAATGATGCTCTCACTGGGAGATGAAGGAAAGGTCAGCTGGTAATAACAGATAAGTGTTTCCTTCTTGATGAGCAAAGAACTAACAATAAGAGTGTGTGTGTGATGTGTAGCTGTGGATGATATTTTTGAATTTACTCAAATATTCTACTCCTGCCTGTATACCATAGCATGCATTATTATTTTGAAGCATAGTAGTAGACATACATTGATCCTAATGTTTTTTTGGTATATGCTTAAATAAAATGTGCAATGTTTGAGGAATTTCAGCATTGTGGCATAACTTATACATGTGTCAGATGGATCCTACTTGCTTTTACAGTCTTTGCACAAGAGAGTTAGTGATCATGAGTTCAGTGATGCTGACAATTACTGTGTTTTAACCCAGTGTTATGTTCATTTGACAAGCAGTTTGCTATCCAGTGGTGAAGGTGGCATTGTTAGCTAGAACACTGTTTATCTTGTTTTGTAGAGAAAGGTTCTAATGGGAAGAAAAATCCCAAACCCAAGAAAGGTATTAGCAATGTTCTTAGATACCTTTTTTTGAACCAGTTCCTGAAAATTTATTCTAGACATCCAGTCCCAAATTCCAAATAGCAATATGTACTACAGAGCAGCTTACTCGTATTCTTGTGTTTTTATGGGACCTCTGTTTTCATCTCTGTTCTTTGTTTCCTTTTGCCTTGCATTAAGTGAGACACATGGATTTTTTTTATTCTGAAAAATTGAAATTGTTTTACTCTGATGAAAACTGAGTTCTGATTTCATGAATCAATCCTTGAAGTGAACTTCCTTTTCTGTCTTGAAGGATGCCTCATTGCTTAGAGTATGTTTCACTTAGTTAAGTGCTTGTTAGGGGCTACATATGCTGGAGTATTCTCCAGTGAATGCCTGAGCTTGCTGATAGTTTTTTTTTGCTAGCCAGTGCATATATGATATATGCTTAAATATTTCTCTAATAGTTTCAGATTTATTTTTTCAAGAATGAAAATGCAGCTAATTGATCTAAGAGCATAATGTCTCCTGTAACTCCTGACTTACATGTTTTGTTCAGCAAACATGAAAATTACACACACACAGACTTGGTTTTGCCCATCCTTGAACACCTCTATCCCCAGGTATAATCTGCATGTATCACTTCCATTTTTTAGGTCATTTTATTCTTAATACTCTTTTTACAAGAGATTATGGGATATATGCTGAAACAAGAAACCAGTATATTGTGATGAGCATGTACTAGTTTACTTTAGTTTTTATTATGCTTTGGTAACCCTCTAATAAGCTGGTAAACCAAGCATGCATATGTGCATATTAGTTCTTAGGCTCCTTAGGGGGTTGTGTGTGTTAGGACATGTTTGTGATTTATCAGGTATACTTATGGAATTTAGTTATTACTGTTGTGATTATTATAGGCAACCAAGTCTGCTCAGTTGGTCCTATTTTCTTTACTGCTCTGCAGTTTTGATATTTCAATAGTTGAGTTTTGAGGCTTTTTTCTTAAATCAGGTTTGTATCTGGAGGATCCACTCTGATTGTTTGAGGGGAGGGGTATGTATGTGACCTTTACCTAGGCATGCTTTCTGCACCTCCTTCTTGTTAATTGTTCTGGAGTTGTTCAGCTTACTGGTGTCTGTAGTGCTTGGTATAAATGTGAGAGTAAATGTGTCTAGTTTGCTGTTTCTTTGTTTGATGGCATGGTACATGAAACCAGCATGTTTTGGATTTCAGGGATTGTAGGAGAAGTCATCAGTAATGTTTTCAAGGAGACTGGTCATCCCAGGAAAAGTGTTTGTGGCAAATGGCAGAAATGGTATCACTAAACCTTTTAATGGAAGTACTAATATGAGCATAAACAGTCTCTCTTCCTGCTTAAGGAAGAACCGAAAAATCCATTACAGACTCCAGTCTGAAGGAACCATCACAAGGCTGTTCCCTTCATAACAAATTAGTGGGACATGGAAACTAGAGCAACAAAAGTAACAAGGGATTTTGGACAAATGTTTTGTTTTAGCCATATGGGGCTATTGGTAAGTCACAGCAAGAGGATATGGAGAAGGGGCTGTGTATCTCATTTTTGTGCCCTCTTCAAAAATATATATTAGACTACAGCTGCCTGGGAAAATTCTCAATAAAACAAGAGTCTTATTGGAAGACAGGTGCATTTAACACCTTTAGATATGTTTGATCATGATCGTTTTTTAAAAATTAAAAATTCTTTTTACATAATGGATAGAGTTAACAGAAGTCTTGTAATATTTTGGTTGCTAATGATTTTTAGGGTTTTTTTTGATGGATTTAGCAGCTGCTGTACAATTAGGAATAAGGAATTATAGAAAAATTGAAGAGTCAGTTTCAAGAGAGAAATTTTTTTTTGTTAACAAATCTTACTCTGACTTAAGATAATATCTTCTCCCTCAGATCTTTGGCATTCTAATTAGTACTCCTCAGTAATTTCTGACTTTCCTAATGTCTGGTATCAGATCTGCTCTTATCTCTTATCTTACTTGCATGAGTATGACACTTTGGCCCATAAAGCTTGCAATTTACTATGTAAATTGTTAATGCATATTTGTATCTGTGTGGGTTTGGTTTGATTTGTTTGAATTTAATATAATCTATCCCTTTTGTAAGCCTCATGGTGTTCCATTTGTTTTATCTCAGGGGAAGGCCTTTCAGCCTCCCGGCACTCTTTGCGAACAGGTCTCTCTGCCTCCAATCTTTCCCTGAGAGGAGACAGCCGTTTGTCGGTTCTTCTCAGTTACCTTCTTCCTTCTTCAAGAGCTGGGAGCCCGGCAGCCTCAAGGTGTACAACCCCTGTAACCACCCCTCAAAACACACCACCCTCCAGCCCTACCTGCAGCCCAAGCACAAGTGCCCAGCCAAGCCCGCTTCAGGGCAAGGAATTGCTGGTGTCACCTGCCAGTGATGATATTCCTTCAGTAGTAATCCACCCACCTGAGGAGGACTTAGAAGTGCAGGAAAGCCAGGAAAAGAAGACAGAGGAAAATATTGGCAAAACACCAGGCAACTATTGAAATTTAAGCTGTCCATGTGTGATGCTCTCTGCATCTGGATCACTTGCACTGCAATGTTTTTGGCACAAAGAAATATGATAACTGTTACCTCTGCCTGCATGTTTACCTATTCTCAGTTGTGACTGTCTTCTTGTTTGGCATTTTTAACTTTTTAGCTTTTAACTAAAGCAAGCAAAAAATTCTTTAATTAACATTCATTTGTGTAATTAAAAAGGAATATGGTTTTAAAATCTAATATATAAGCAAAATGTCAAAAATGGTGGCCTTTTCCTTTCACTCACCTAGAGTCCATAGCAGGTTTTGCTTTGGTTTTGTCAGTGGTTCAGTTAATGTCTTAAACCAGTGTTTGATATCCTGAGATAGGTACAGCTGAAACCATGGTAAAATATTAGAGGTGCATATGAAAAGAATTAGAAAGAATACAATTATCAGTGGCATTCATAGTTGAGTTGTATCATGAAGCTTTCAAGCAGTTTTATTTTTGCCTTTGTGCTTTTCAAAACCATGACTGTTAAAACCAGCAGTAGTTAACTGATGAAATGATCAGGTTCAGTTCACCTGCAGCTGTTTCTGGATAGTCCTCCATTAGTGCACTGCTTTAGCATCAGACGCTCCATTAGTGTTTTGCTGTGTTTGATATGCAAAATTTGAGACAGTAGTTAGGAGCTTGTAATCATAGGCCAGAGCTCAGCAATTTATTATTTTGTTACCTGCAAAGCCATTCTTCTTTATATGCAAAAAGGTATGTAGGTGTATAGATAAGTTGAAAGAAACTGTTAGAACTTTCCATCCTTTCTTGAAATGTTTTAGTAAAAGGTTCATAACATTTGCATTCTGCATGTGTACTGTTATACTAGCTTTACTTTTGCAAAATTGCCAGCTATTTAGAAACTTCACAATTCTACTTGGCAGATTGTGTTTTTAAGGGGGATCATCTTTCTTTTGGTCTTCAGGCTCTTCCTCCCCATCCTTGAAATTTGTCTTGCCAAAATCTAGGTTGTAGGTTTGACTGCTTGAGGCCTGTGTGTGTTGGGAGCAGGGGGGCTGATCTCCCTCGGTTCTTCCATCGTTTGAGGCTTTGCTTGGTTTCTTCCTCACTTGTTTAATAAATAAGAGCACACTGTTACATTTAACAGTGGAAATATGCTGACAGGGAAGAAAGAGGCTGTGGTTATCTGCCTTTTCACATTGGCAGCCAAGTCACTAAAAAGGAAAGAAACTACGTCATAGTTTCTTATCTTCAGTTGAAGTATAGAGGCCTCATCATTACTTAAATTCAGAAAAGCAAACACAAATCTCTTTTTCTGACTTCCTTATGGGAAATTAAGAGAATTCACGTGACAATAATTCTGTCACAGGTCATCTTCCAAATGTGCTTTGAAATCAGAAGTAAAATAATAGCTGTAATTGTTTTTCCAGTTCTCATTTCTCTGACAGGAATGACAGCATGCCAGACACAAGATCTTTAGAATCCAGGAGAAGGCAAATAAATGGAGCTCAAGTACATGATGCTATTACTTTCATTACTAGTAAGGCCTTCTACTAGAATCTCCAAGTCATGTTCAAATCAGTTTTGTTCCTCATGTGGATGTGTCTCATAAATAAAAAAGTTTGAAAGGTGTGATTTCCCAGTTAATCCATAAGTCTTTCCAGAGAATGATAAACACCAACAACGAAGATATTTTTGTTTTCTGGGGTTTCCCCTGCTTTTTCAGTTCAAGAAATCATCTGACCACAGAAAGACATGTTTTTTCCTTAGATTTGCTTTTGAGGACATTCTCAGACTATGACTTCAGGGCTGCAACTGGACCAATTTCTGTCTTGGGAAGCAAGAGTCAAAGAAAACCCTGAGAAGGAAGTCAACTTCCTGGTATTAATTAAGAAAAAAAACCAAACAAATCTTCCTGGTCCATTCCACTATAGGTTATAGTCTGTATCACCTCTCTAGTAATTCAGAATATTGCAGTCCAGATACATTTTTACACATCTGTATGATGGAGTTTGGTTTGCCTCCTGTGAGTGTGAGGAGCTGTGTTAATTTTCTAATAGGTGGCTTTTTTCTGTATACATTACTCTGTCATTTGCCTTGTGTTATTTAGACTTTTATTTTTTAGTTTTCATAAATAGCTGGAAGGTTACTGAACTTAATGTGAGTTACTGTAAAAGGAGGGAAAAGAGACACACCTTTGGTCTACCACTTAATTTTAATCAGCCAGTCATCAGTTCCTAGTAAGTCAACTAGGCAAAGGCTTCTCTTAATAATGTTTTTTTAATTTTGTCATCAGCTGAAGAGCAGTGTTTGTTTTCCCATCTTTGAACTGTTGAATAATGAATTCCATAGGAAGGGCTGGGAAGTGAGCTGTGTCACAGCTAAAAATTAACAGTTAATTCACCAGCATCACTGAGGTTTCATAATATCTGTGAACAACGGCAAAGAAGTCTGTTTTAAAAGGTCTTTTGGTCCACTGAGAAATGTACTTTGAAACTGAGCAGAATAACATTTTTAATGGCTTTCCTCTTACAGTAATTGCTTCCTGAAAATATTGATTCAGAGGAGTTTGCATATTTGCCCTCTAGTAGTAATTTGAACTTTTTTTTTTGCATTAGAGCTGCATTGAAATTTAGTTTTAAAAATTGATTTAAATTTCCTCAAGTACAAATATGGCTGACTTCATATTTAGAAGATTTGTATAATATAATTTTTGCCTTTCTAAATACAGTTATTTTGAAATAGTCATGCTTAGATGTTGAACTCATATATTACTCATCTTTTTCATATGAAACAGATGTGAGACAACTGTATGTAATCTTCTTGCTTTCTTTTTTCTGTAGATAATGTTGATTAGATTTTTGTGATCACAGTATTAAGTGTAGTTGGCTAGAAAAAGCACATGATTTTTAGTGGTGGTGTAGTTACAAATACCTTAACTTGAGTTTATGAGGTTTTATTCCAAATTACTCAAGACTCACTTCACTGTAGTCTTTCAGAGGAGACAAGTGGTTCATCTGCCTGACTAACATCAGGAAGAGCGCTGTGTTTTTAAGGATCCCCTCAGTAGCTTCATAACAATGAATTTCTCTGTCTTACAATCTGAAAAATACTTCTAGGTAGTTGTCCTTGAGTTTGCATCTACTGAATTGGAGAAGAGAGGGAAATAAGTTCTTTTATTGATGTGAGATTGGAATAGAAATTTTTCATTATTAAAGAAGATTAATTCTTCAGTTCAGAGTTTCTCTATAAATAGCAGATTGATGGATATGTGTAATGAAGGCAGTCTCGTATGGAAATGCTTGCTCAGGTCTGAAAAACTGTGAGGAGTATTGTCTTGTGAGAGCAGCAGTCTGTCCAACTGCAAGGCCAACAGAAAGGAAAACTATTCACACATGGTTTAGGATCAGACAAATATTCCTGTGTCAGTGCCAAAAGTTGTGAGCCTTGACTGTGACTGATTGGTGAAATTTTGAAGGCAAACCTTTTAGAAGAATCAGTATCACTTTAGCACTGAAATAATAAATATTTCTGCTAATATGTGGAATCCTTATTCTCTGTCCTTGTCCTTGATTGTCTCTCCATTTTTGTTCTAGTCTCTGCTTGCTCTTGCTCACAGTGCTTTTCCAGAAAGTGCAAAACGATGCATTATGGCTCATCTTTCATCAGTTAAAAACATTCTAAGTTACTTGTATTGCTACGGAGAAGGGGAAAAATGAAGAAGTTTATTTATATGTCTAAACTTTTGTATTAGGCTGCTCTTCTGCAACAACTGTTTAATATTTCTTTCTAGTTCTGCAAACATCAACTCCTAAGCAGTTAAATACTTAGATCAGCTGATTTCATAGGTGGTTGATGGTATGATTCTTGTGAATAACATACAAATCTTTCGGCAGAAGAGTAGAACATGTTTTTTGTTGTTGGGGGTTTTCTTGTTGTTGTGTTGGCTCATTGTGCATGTTAGGATTTATGAAGGAAATGACAGCCTATTAACTTGATTTGGTTTTTGCTTCAGGAAAAACTACCCACACCACTTACATCCCTTGTGAAATGTAAGAATGAAAATTAGTGGTAAAGGCTTGGACCTGAATGTTTTTGTTGATATGATGACTTTTTGGAAGAGCTTTATGAAAACAGATACGGGGATGAAATAAAGTTAATTCAGTCATCATTTGAAATGCTAAAAAAAAAAAAAGTCAAAATTGAGAAATTTGGGGGTATACAAGTAGTTATGTGGCAGTAGTTATGATAGAGCAGTAGCCCGAAGATAGTCAGAGAGGGTTTCAGTTATATCTTTACTAGAGAGATGCTTGACCTAAATACAAACTTTCTCCATGTAATACAATATTTAGGCTTCAGTCTTTATCTAGTTGTGGTTTTGGAGGCATGTGAAAGCATGTTCTGTCACCACAGCTGGAAGGTCTAGTGTAGACGAGCAAGAAGGCCAAGTGCATTTCTAGTGCATGTTAAACTGAACAAGCAAAAGCTATGTAATTCAAAAAGGTGGGATGTGGGCTTGGTTATGCATGCCTAGACCAGCTTTTAAATGTTAATTGGGTAGAGAGAACCACGATGCAACATGGAATTCAGTGTGCATGAATGCTTGGGTTACTTGCTTTTTGCACCCTTTACTGAACCTGCAATTTGGTGCTGCTGGCAATGTAGCAGGATTCATAACACAGTTTTGTTTTGGTGCAAGTGTTAGAGGGAAGCTGTATGTTGAACTTGAAAAACTTTGTGTGTACTCTTCAGCTCAAGCATATATTCCATACAGTAACACGTGGTTGGATGAATAGTGAGAGCTTAGGTCTGTTGATTGAAGGTATGGTTTGCAAGCTATCCCTCATGTAGTACACTACTTAATTTGACAGCTTAGTTAACTTAGTTGACTACATTCCTTGTAGTTGTAGCCTGAGGCTTGCTGACACTTTTTTCAATTACAGTAACTGCTACACAGCAGACTAGAGGTGTTTGCATTTGGTGTCCAAGGACTTCTTAGTACGGTGAAGATGCTATATCCTAACTACTGAATTGGTTATGATTAAAATGCCAGAAGTTGTCTTTTCTGCAATTAAAGTAGCTGATGTTTTCTGGTGACTGTTTTGCAAATGGCCATCATTTGGGGCAGTACCTAATTTTTTTAACTATGTCATTTTTTTGACAACACAGTGACTTGTTAATGTTGCATTTATGATACTAATGTAGGGCACTTACTGAATAACGTGCACTTTTGCGTTAAGCAAGCTGCCACATTGAGTTTTGGTAGTGTTGCACACTCAGTTCATTTCCTGCACCATTTTCAACTTACCTCCTTTGTTTTAATTTAGGGCTGTTGGCGTCTCCACAGTCAGCACCTGGAAATTTGGACGCTGGGAAAAGTGGAGATGTTAAAGGTACTGGGACAGGAGGAAGCAGAGAAAACAGCACTGTTGATTTTAGTAAGGTAAGTAACATTAAATACCTCAGTGTTTAGCATCAATTAACTATGTAACAAAAACTGGGCTGGTTGTAACTTCCCCCTTAGTTACAACTAAGACATGTGTGCCAGTGTACACATGAAATAGGCACTGAGAGATAACTTGTGTCACAATATGATCTAGGCTAAATGTGTCACATGTTTTAAAATTCTTCCCAGTGGAATACTTCTCAATATTTTGGTAACATAAGAGTGTAGCTGCTGTGCTTTCTCCTGCAGATGGAGATATTTACACATCTGCTATTAAGACTCTTATTAAAGCAGTTTTGTACATTGTGTTGTACAAGCTAGAACTTTTTGTTGGTTCCTTTTTTTTTTTTTTGTGAAGAGGGCTTTTAAGAAGAATTTGCTTTATATAAATAATGAGTTTCCTCTACAAAAGTTGTTGTATATCTTAGTCATTAGTAACATGTAATACCACTTTCTGAAAGAAACCTTGTAAAAAATCTGCTGTAAATCTCGTATATTTCTTTCATAATCTAAATTTGCTAGGCAAGTTCCATTGTGGCTGTTACTATAAAGTTTAGTCAGAAGTGTCATCTATACTGTGAAACACTGTAAGAAAATTGTTTTGCCAAGTTAAATAATTTTGCTTAAGGAAAGCTAACTTACACTGTAGTTCTGATTTAATCATAGCAAGTGCCATATATTCCTGCTCCTCTGTCACAGTTTATATTTTTTTGCTTGGCCTGTCCTTGTGTACACCTGCCTTGTCTCCTGTTGGACAGGAGTCAGCCTCCTGGCACTGTAGTTGTGGCACACTTGGTGTGGGACTCAAGAGGCCATCTGTAAGTTCTCTAGCTAGCGACGTCACTGGTGCTTGTGTGTGTGTGTGTATGTGAACACAGAGTTCATGTGCTGTACCATTTTCTAATGCACTTCTGTAATTATGTACATAAATAAAGGTGAAGATTTTCAGCCATCATCTTCTTTATGATTTGTATGAACATACAATTTATTTTTTCAAAATTATGACATATCTGAAATACATGGCTGTGAAATAACTTACTGCATTCTAGAAACCATGTGTAATTACATGAACTCTCCTTACTTAATTGTGCATAGATTTTGTTAATTTATGTCCTATCACGGAATGTTTGTCATGATAATATTAGAAAGGTGATTATACAGTTTGGAGTCTTCTAGAATATACTAGGTGTTAGTAATTCTAACTTATAGAAAATAGTTTATTATTATTTGGCTGGCTGGCTGACATTTTCTAAACGTGTTTGTCTTTTCTGTATTGTGGGATATTTAATTTGCTTTTTTAATTTTTCTTTGTAGCATAAATGTCTTGTAAATTCTGATAAACATAATTGTGTTATGGAATTTCTGCTAAGAAATGTAAGGGATTAAACACTTGTTTCATCTTTGTATGAATAGGTTGATATGAACTTCATGAGGAAAATTCCTTCAGGAGCAGAAGCATCAAATGTGTTAGTGGGAGAAGTAGATTTTTTAGAAAGACCTATTATTGCTTTTGTGAGGCTCTCCCCTGCTGTGCTTCTCTCGGGTCTCACAGAGGTTCCGGTTCCTACACGGTAAATAAATGCCTGGAAAGTCTGGCTTTACTTATGCAATAAGATAATAATATTTAAGATCTCAAATAGCTGTAAATTTTTATATACACTGTATTAAGCTCAAAAATGTAGAGTTTTGTTTAGCATTATGTCAGTCATTTGCTGCAAAATTTGAAGGAATGAGATCTGCCACAAAATTCTCTGAATGCATTATATATCTTTATATATATATCTCTGTATACGCACACACATACATATATACATCTATATACATGTAAAGATGCTGTCTTAAACAAGGGCAGGATTTGAAACTGAAAGCTGATTTGGAGTAAAAGCAATGAGTCTTCCAAGTTTGTGTTGATATTTTGAAGATGGGCATGAAGATAGTTATAGTTCCCTTTGCTATGACACAGTTTGTCAGTGGGGAAGAGCACGCTAAGTCTGAAGGTCTGTCTGATCTGAACATCTGCTCTTTTTATACAAATGCTGGAATATGAATAACTTAGGTGGTGAAAAAACAATTTTTTATTGTATGCCCAAATCTACATGATTGACATTGGAGTAGTCAGTCTTCAGCTAATACATAGAGAAGTAGTTTTCAGTCTGCAGTATGCTATCCAAACTGGTGCAGTCACCCCTGCTCCCCTGAACCCAAGGATCTCACCAGTATACTTGGGTATGTTTACCACAGATGTTCAAAATATCAAAATACAGGTCTCACAATGAAGGTAGAAGATAATTTCATCAATCATCATGGATGACACTTCATTTTCTGTGCACATTGGTGTATTTGGGCTGTTCCGTGGTGTTTGGCATACATTTGTGTTTATGTTTTTTGGTGGATTTTTAATGTTTTAAAATGATCAAAGTGTTTGTATATCTTCATGATTTTCAGCTTATGCACTCTATTGAAGGGCAAAAATACATATATGTGAGAATTTTTGGGGATTATTGACACAAGTACTCATAATGTTTTTTGGGAAATTCCAAAATTTCTGCATACTGATTACTGTAGCTGAATCTATTCCTTCCTAAGTTTTTCAGAATGGTGTAGACTTGCAGATCTGGAATAGCATACTGGGATTCTTAAGATGCACTCTCCACAGTCAGCACCTGGAAATTTGGACACTGGGAAAAGTGGAGATGTTAAAGCTGTTAGGGTAGTAAACTTGCAAAGGAGACAGAAGTGACCTTTTTGTACTATGAGTTGAAAGAAAACACTACTTTTTTCAGATGTGTTGTGCTTGGGAATCTCATTTTCATGAAATATAGAAAGAAGGTTGTGAAACAAATTACTGAGGCTCACTCTTTTGTTTGTATCCTTTTGAATTTATAAAATGTTATTCCCATTCAAGGTTTTGGTAAGTTTTATGTTAGGCGCTGTTACTGCACAAGGATCTGTTAATGTATGCCGTGACTCAACCCCCATATTGGATCAGCTTCCCAGAATGTCACTCACTTTTATAAGTGTTCAAATATCCAAGTTCCCTTCCTTTCCACTGATGCAGGACTAGGATAGGCTATATGAGTATGCCCAAGTGTACTGCAAGAAGTACAGTAGGTGCATCCTCTGTGTGCCATGGCCACTCACAGCAGGTGAGGGGGTTGAACTCCCATGAAAAGGTGATCATCAGGGAGTGTAGTACAGCTCATAGAGCTCCTAGGCTGCCACTTAAGGGGTCTTTGCTACTGGGAATGTCAGAAAGGCTTAGAATCCAGGAGAAATACTCATTGAGCTCTAGTCTGTGGATTTCTACAGTCTTTAAGGCATTACAAGAAGTTGAAAAATTAGGCTTAATTAAGAAGCTCTCTGAGTAATTTTGGGTCAGGATTTGAGTTCCTTACAGTAATGACTTTAAGCTGAATCTTTTCACAGTGTTGCAGCAGTCTTTTAAGATCGTAAGTGGTAAAAATGGGATTTTTACTTCACCACTAAATTTTCTTTTAAATATTAATTTGAAAGACCCCCTTTTGAATATATGCAGATGAGTCAGCCATACTCACCTGTATTACTTTCTCCACAGGTTTTTGTTTTTGTTGTTGGGACCACTAGGAAAATGTCCACAGTACCATGAAATTGGACGATCAATAGCAACACTTATGACAGATGATGTGAGTGATCTGTTTTAAATGCTTGTAGTTAAAGTCTAGAATGAGGTATTTACCAACTGATTTCAGTAAATGATTTGGAGTAGTAGGTTAAAGAAAAAAACCTCAAATTAGTTAAATGAAGAACTGTAAACTTAATTATTTTTTGTGTTAGTGAAGTCGATAATGGTAAATTAACTTCCCTCCTTGTCTGTCTTGAAATCCTAAATGTATTTTTGAAAAAAAAAAATTGGCTTTAATGTATAGATTTCATTTTATATTAAATTCATTATCAGAACTATTGAATAGATCTGCATTTGGTATGAGTCACTGTATGTCAGAAAGGACAGAAGCAGCTGCGCAAGTGCTCAGGAAACAAAGTTTTAAAAATGCATGTAATTGAGTCATCATAGTTTGCTTTTTTTTTTTTAATCTAAGCCAGATCAAAGAAATAAAATAAGAATTTTAATAGCCTTTTGAAGTCATGTGCTTAGAGGCCTATTGGTTTTAAAGACCACAGGAGGGAACCAGAACTTTTAATTTAAGAGTGATGCCATCTTACTGAGCAAAATTAGGATGTTTTAATTTTGACTTCACATTGAGTGCCACCTACTGAATTGCTGTTAATTTTTAAGGTTATCTAGCAAAAATGCAAGTTATTTTTACTCTAGAACAATTTGAAGTTTGGTAATGTAAACTAGAAGTTTGTCATTTTGTAATTGGTAACAAGTCTGTAAATACAGTTTTTGCTCAATGTGAGAATTGAATTTTAAAAGCTTTAGTTGCAGCTTCTGATCTTTTTTAGATAGGCTGATCTGATTTTTAGGAATGCTCTGGATCACTGAAATAGGAAAAAAAAAATAAATTGTTTGATGGTCTGAAAAGACCTGAGTAGACTTCAGAGATCTATTTTAAGATTAGAAGATTTAATGATCAGATTTAATGGTATTTGGAGAAAACCAGTTCAGGTTTAAAATGTACAGAACAATTTAGAATCATCTTCTACAAGCAGTTTTACAGTAAAATAGCATTTTTCCCTCTGTGTGTATAAAATATGTCTTTGAGTTCATGTTGTAGTAGCCTATAAAATGGTATAGGATTTTTTAGTAGGATTGCTTTCATGTGCTTTTTAAGCAGTCTTCTAAACCTAATTAAGGTAGATGTATAAAAATGCATTCTTATCCTAATAAAAGCTTGTGGTTTGGTTTGAAGTTTATTTGAAGTATTTTTTTTGTCATGATTTAGCACAGCATAGGGGTACAATGGCTGTAAGGCAGAATTAGTCAGTCAGAAATAGTACATGAACTTAATGTCCTGAAAATTGAAGATTACCTTTCATTTAACTTTAGAAATTACCTTAATATTAGTTTTGAGTTTGAAGATAAAAATTCCATGTCTTGTGGTCCATAGGAATGTGCATACCAGTAGTTTTTAATTTAAAAGTACGTAAGTAAAGTAAAAGCCAAACTTTTGAGAACCTACAAAATATTTTCCGTAACTTTTAATCAAGTTTAATCATTATATAATGATAATCAGTTCCTCTTTCAGAAAAAGTAAAATAAAAATGAGTGTTGAGTATTTTCTTCTTGTAGGTTTTCCATGATGTTGCCTATAAAGCAAAAGACCGAAATGATTTGTTGTCAGGAATTGATGAGTTTTTAGACCAAGTGACAGTCCTGCCTCCGGGAGAGTGGGATCCATCTATACGAATTGAGCCACCAAAAAATGTTCCTTCCCAGGTAAAAGGAAAAAAAAGGTCCAGTCTGTCATGGAGTGAGGGGGCCTAAACTGAACATAGGATTTGAGCTGCTGAGTACAGAGGGACAATCACTGCCCTTGTCCTGCTGGCCACACTCTACTTGACACATGCCAAGATCTCATTGGCCTTTCTGGCCACCTGGCCACACTGCTGGCTCCTATCCAGATGGCTGTAAAGCATCAGTAAAGTCCCCACATCCATTTGCAAGAAAAAGTTGATTGTTCATTTAAGTTACAAAAAAAAAAACTTAAGAAGGGGAAAAAGGCATTAATCAGTTTTCTGCTATGCTGTTAAGTTAATTTTATTTACAATATTTCCTTTTGAAATACTGAAATGAGTTATTGTGGGAACTGGAAGAATTGGTGAGAAATTGTTCATATTACCAAATTCTGTGAGTAGTCTAGCAGTGGTCAGCAAGAATATTTAAATTATTGTAAGAAATTCTGTTTGCATGCAGTGTTCAATGTGTTTTGTGTAGCATATACTGATAACAGAATGTTTATGAAATAGATACAAATTGATCATACTGCTCAGTTGTGATGATGCAGGCTTATAATGAGAGCTAAGGAAAGTGGGTCCTTGGAGAGATTTTTCTTCCTGTCCTCCCTCTTTACAACTTAAAGGAATTTGGGCCTCCAGGATCAAAAGCAGGGGAGAGACCAGAGCTTTTTGTTCAGAAGGTTGACATTGGTGTTGAGTCCTGTGGTGGTTTGGCAGAGTGGGTGGAATAGAATGGGGTAACAGCAGTGCAGTCTATTCATGAGTAGCCTGAGGTTACCATGTAACTTGTTTCCAAAATAAGCTGGGCTCAGGGTTTTTCAGAAGGCAGGCTCAGCTGAAAAATTTATGAGGAGCCAGTAAGCAGCTTGCTCAGCAGGAGAATTACTTCTCATTTATATTTCAACTAAATACTGCGTGTATCATAAAAAGAGGTCAGTTTCTGATACATGTTAAATGTTTCTGCTCTGTAAATGGTTGAAGAGAAAAAGTATCTAAAGATGGCTGTCTCATGGTTGAGCCTCGACTGTGTGTTGAAAATCTAGGCTTTATTTCATTGTGTTTCAGGAATCTATTTTTTTTAGGTACAGAGATGATGAATACTGTTGTGCAAGGTACTAATAAGGTCTTCTGGGTGGTGTTGTACAGTTCTAGTCATCTGTACTCAACAAAAGATTGGTTTGGAAAATGGAGGACTGCTGATGAGCTGGGAATATGAAAAAGGGTGTGGAAGGCATAGGATTTGTGCACACTCTCTTTTAATTACACTTTTTAGTGTAAAAACAGTCTCAAAGTATTTTTTTTTCCTTCCCCCCCCCCCCCCCCCGTCTCTTCTGTAGGCGAAAAGGAAGGCACCTAAATTTCCAAATGGATCTACTCCTACAGGAGAGGGTCTTAAAGAAGAAGGCCATCATGCTGGACCTGAACTTAAGAGAACTGGAAGGTGTGTTCACTTCCCTAAATGCTAGCTTCCGTAAAGAAATAAAAGTGATAAATCTTCATCTTAATGATTGACATATAAACATTAAAAAATTACGGTACAAGTGTCAGAGCGCATCCTTTGTCCTTTTCAAGTGTTGGATTCTTGCCTGTAAGTGCCAATCTGCTTAAAGTATTTTCAAGTCTCTGGCAATGTTTCTCAACACATTTGCGAAGGATTTCACATAAGATGCTGCCTAATTTAACTAACTGACTTTTAAAAGTTGGGTTTTAAGTTTTAATCTTCAGGAGTTTGCAATTATCATAATTACAGCAGGAATATGCAATTTTCAGTGTTTTGGGCTAGGTACTAAAAAATCCCATTAATGCAAATCTGTTTTATTAAGCGTGTATGAAATGGAACAATAAGAAATGAAAAGTGGCACAAAGTAGTTTGGTATTGGTTAGCTTTGGGTTTCAGTCAGGTTTCTTATAGAGATAAAATAAAACGGAAGGAATTCCTTTCAGTTACAGTTGTTTTCTGTTAATTCTAAAATATTTGCTAAAGAAGTCTCCAACATTGGAAATACCTGGTTATGATTAAACTTTAATATCTGAAATGAGAGTAGAGATTAAATCAACTGAAAAATTTTGGAGTATCTGTACAGTGTTGTTATCCCCTGAATAATAAACTTCTAAATCAAATGCATCTCTTTCATATATTTGCAAGAAAGACTTTACAACATTTGTGTTGATTTTTACCATTGTGGCTTTGTTATTATTACTTTTTACTGTTTTTGTAGACAGTATGTGGAGCTAAAAAGTTCATTTCTGCTCACAAAATTATCTGTAGATAAGACTTCTCTTTTTCTTAGGAATGTTTGGGTTTTTTTAAAAAATTAAAAATAAAATAAATTTTTCTAAATGCAAATTAATGTCTATTATTTTGGAGTCGTTAAGATTTTTTAAAATTGATTTTTAAATTCTTGGTAATAACTTACCCAGCTGAACTAAGTGGAATATCTGTGTCCTCCAGATAGAGGAACACTGTTAAAAATGATAGACCTAAATTTATTTATTGATGTCATCATATGTATGTAGTGAATTTAAATAAAAAGCTACAACTGTATGTTGGAGTGGTAATATTGAAATGCGATCATGCAGTGATCTTGGTTGAGGTTTAGCATATTTCTCTGTTCCATTGTTTTGAATATCATAAAACAGATTTGACTTTAAGCATCATTTAGGTGAAATTGTTTGCAAAGTTATTTTTTCAGTATCTAGCCCATACATAAAAAAAAAAACGTAGTCAGCTTTTAAAAATGTGGGAAGCCTGCTTGATTATATTTGCAATACTGCCGAATTGGAGTAGATAAGATTCTCATTCACGTTTTTAATTGTTATGCTTTAATCTGGATTATAAAATAGCTAATTTGTGCCGGCAATAGGCACTGGCAGTCATGTGTAGCCCATAGTTTTAAACTAGCTAGAATCCTTTAGTGTACAGTTTGACGAGTTTCATCTCACCTATTTAGGCTTTTTGGTGGTTTGATACTTGACATCAAAAGGAAAGCACCTTTTTTCTTGAGTGACTTCAAGGATGCATTAAGCCTGCAGTGCCTGGCCTCGATTCTTTTCCTATACTGTGCCTGTATGTCTCCTGTAATCACTTTTGGAGGGCTCCTGGGAGAAGCTACAGAAGGCAGAATAGTGAGTACAAAGAATGGTAGCGGCCAGGCTTTTAGACCTTCAGAGGCAAGTCACTGTGTGCATTTGTCTCATTTATTTATACTTGTATTTGAAGAATTTACCCACAGCACTTGATTAGCCTGCCCCAAAGCAGATCTTCCCCAAAAGGTAATTGCTATGGAAAATGTGGGGAACCTATGTGAACAGGAGAAGATGCACAGGGGAGGTAAAAAAATGTTTATCCTGCCTTATTGGATGAATGGCTTCATGAATTGAGAAAAGGCTTGCATTGCCTTCTTTTTGGCTGCTTAAGAGTAATAAATAGCAGCAAAGGTGCACCATCCCACTGGGCCTGCTTTAGGCAAAGTCAGAGGCTCAAGGTGGATAGCCAAGAATATGTACTGGCCTTGAGTAGTAGGCCTGTGAGGATGATAATGCCTGCAGTGTGTGGCCAGCAGTCCATTTATGAAGCTGACAGGATGTGTTTATGCTTGCACTAATACATATGTTGCTCACAATAGAATAAAGTGTTTGAGGTTTATCAGCAGAAAATACTCTTCATTGTAAATGATTCAAATGTAAACCATATGCATACAAAATTTTGGTAGTGTTATGTAGATAATACCAGCTCCTTATCACCAGCAGTTTTTGAAGCAGGGAAGAATTACTAAATATCAGCAGTGTTAGTAACTTAGTGTCAATTGGCTCATGAGGAAACTAGTTTGAAGTGTATTTTCTGTTTTTAAATCTATCACAAAGAAACAAAGCTCTGTCCTTTTATGGGCGGGAAGGATATATTCAGACATGTCTTTTACAAATGCTAAGATGCTGTTGAAACTTATGTTACAAAATTCTTCTTGATACTTAATGAAATTTTTAAGCTTGTACTGTATTAAAATTTAGTTAACTGTTTTATTTCTTTCAATTATTGCTGTTGACTCAGATATTTGTTTATTGATGTAGCACTTCAAGCTGATAGAAAATACAGAAATCAATTATGTCTTTTCTATGTGCTGGTTTTCCCACTGTAAATGTAGGAATGATTACTAAAATGACAGTGTAACTTTTGAATGTGCAACATGTATAATAATGAAACTACCCTCCTTTCAAAGCTTGATTCTCAAACACCTTCTTTCTTTTAGCTATCTGGAATTGTTTGCGGGTTTGTTCCTGCCTTCAGATACTTGGTGTGCATCATTGAATAAAACATTTAGTTACTGCACACACATGTTCAAGCACAGTAGCTGACATTGTAAGGTACACAGTTTGTCTTTGAAACCTTCCCTCGCATTCTCAGAGGCCATCCCCTCCACAGTGCTCCTGTCCTGCCACCCTGACTGACAGCCCCAAGGTTAATGCATTGACTAACCAAAAACACTAATTTGAAGGTAATAGAACGAGAGACTGGAATTATATTTTTTTCTTAATGAAAAAGGACTCATTTTCATTTTTAATAGCCCAGTTCAGCAAATCATTTTGACCATTTTCAGATGATTTCCTGAATTGGAGCTCAAGTTTGAAGAACTCTGTTTTCTTAGGTTTACCTAATTTCAAAATAGCAAATGCTTTAAAGTTCTACTAGGAACACTGTAATTCCATTACAGGAATCTAATCCATGACCTCTCATAGTGGTAGGTGGTGTAATTAACTGATTTCAAGTAAATTTAATATAATATTAGTATTTAAAATTCTGGCCTCTCTCTTTAGAGGTACATTGTAACTGGGTATTTTTGGCAGAAAATATTACAGGGAAATACTTAATTCAAGAACTGAAGTAGATACCTTAATTCCTTGAAAAGAAATGCATTACCAGGTGGGACATTGATTTACTGCTCATCTATTTTTGGTGTCATGTATACATAAAGCAATATTCTTCAGTAATTTCCCCCGCACCTTTGCCTGTCAGCTTGTTTTTCTTTTTTTTTTTTTTTTCTTTTGTAATGCTTGGTTGACTGATGCAGGTTTGATACAGCACACTGTAGGTATGGTGCAATACAGATGTCTGTTTTCTTTACAGAGACCATTAATTCTTTCTGTAAGCAACATCTTGAGTAACTATTTTCTTTTTTTGTTTGTTTGGGGTTTTTTTGTTTTAAGTTAGTTTTTCGGGGGTTTTTTTGTAAATTTGTATAATTGTTGGTATGCTTTTCCTTCAGAGCTGGCAGGACTAGTAACTTGTTCTCATGGTTTTGGATGGCTTTATGTTTCTCAAGGGTGAAGTTTTCAAAATCTTGTCCATGGTATTGTTACTGCAAAACAGTGTTAAGTTATTCTTGTCTCAAACATGGATATTGATTGCAATGTGTTTGCATCTTGTCTTGTTTCTAAGTTAGTGCATCTCAAAGCTGTATTTATGAAGATGTGATGCTAAATGCTAACCTGAAAGACGGCAAAGTTACAGCATTTTTTTTCCCCCAAACAGAGTGCAATAGAGTCTCTCTTTGGAGCCTCATTAACTGGGATTGCCTATTCTCTCTTTGCTGGGCAACCTCTTACTATCTTGGGAAGCACAGGACCAGTTCTAGTATTTGAAAAAATATTATTTAAATTTTGCAGGTAAGTGATGTTTCTATTGACTTGATGCACTTTTTTAACATTCTAGCCTGTTACCATAGCTGTGATTGAAAGCAGATGTGCAATAAATGTGTATGTCCATGAAGGTAAATACAGTGGCAAGAGACTGAGAAATTTATATGATTTGGTAAAGCTGTAAGGCACTGGCAAACCTGAATGAGAAAATCAGTGATAAGAAGTGGCAAGGACTCAAATAAAAGTTATATTCTGACTGTGTGAAGTTGTTGGCTTTGCTTCTGCAGGGGTAAGCAGAGATGGATCTACCCTCTAGGAGAAATCATCTGGGTAGCTCTGGAGAGACCCATCCCATGATGCTTCCCAAGCTAGGTAGTCGCACTGTCAGTCCTAGAAACATCTTGCAGTGTTGCTTTGCTTTGGTGGGAGATGAGACAAAAAAATTTCTGCTTCCTTCAGAGCTAATATCAAGCATGAGAAAAGTGCTGAAAACCTATAAAGCTTGTCCTCAGTGTCTTTTCAAGTAGAATGTAATACAGGAGGGTTTTGACTCAGTTAATCTTTTTATTTCTTTCTTCACACAGGGATTATGGTCTTTCCTACCTCTCCCTGCGAGCTAGCATTGGTCTGTGGACTGCATTTCTGTGCATCGTGCTTGTAGCCACAGATGCCAGCAGCCTCGTGTGCTACATCACTCGATTTACTGAGGAAGCTTTTGCAGCACTCATATGTATCATATTTATTTATGAGGCATTGGAAAAGCTTGTCCATTTGGGAGAAGTGTATCCCTTCAATATGCACAATGATTTGAATAAACTGACTTCATATTCGTAAGTACCAAGTTTACTATCTGTTAGTGAAATAAATAGGGACATATAGAGAGACATATTGTTTATTAAATGGCAGTGGGTGCCACTTCCAGGAAGGGTAGGAGGAATGCTAGGGGTGGTATGGGCATGAGAAACATCAAAACAATTCTATTCAGGATGCTGTGAAATTGAATTTTCTGTGTTAGCTGTGGGTGGTTGGAAGGGATAAGGGGTTGTGACAAAGCCTGCTTTAATACAGCTTTAGTAAAGGTCAGAACAGGACTTCTGCTTGCTACTTCTAGGAAGTATAGTTTCATGAAATAGGATGAGTTGGGTTACCAGCTCACACCTGCCAGATGAAGATACTGCTTACTGTTGCTCAGAGAAAACTGCTCATTTCTCATAGTTTAAATGAAATCATTTAAATGTTAGTGCTCACCTCCTGTTGGAGATGTGCATCTTCCAACTTCAGTTGTACCTGTGTGGTCACTGTGTGGGTGAGGGACCCCTGACAAGGTCATGGCCGTGCACCTGGGGTGAGGGTCCCTGCTTGTTGCACTCATTCCCTAGTTGGAGAGCAGAATACTCACTGTCCTGCTGGGCTGCTGCTCTGCCTGGCCAGGACAGTGATCCCCTTACACACAGGGTGACTTCTAGCAGTGTCAAACCTGGTTTGGACTACTGTGTTTCCCCCTCCAAGATCTCTGCTCACTTTTGCAATCATTCAGTGCTTCTTCAGGACTTTCTTCCAGAGGGAAAGAGCAAACACCCTGTCAGGCTGCTTCTTTTGTTCCGTTCACACTTGACATTTACATTCACTTTCCTGTCTTAGCTGCTGTTAAGACCGGGCCACACTGCCAGGAGTTGGCTGTAGGAGGACACTCACTCACTTATTTTTTCCTTCCTACTGGCTGCTTATCCTTCTGTTTCAGTGGCTCTGGGTCCTCACTGGACTTCTGTGTGGGTGTGTTCAATCCACTGAGCTGGCAGAAACTGTCCTGTCGGGCTTTGGGCACTTGCCACCTGACTGTGTTTTGCCACAGGCAGGCCATGAGGGTGGAGATGGGAAGGTGGGATTTTAATTTGGTTTAGCTCTGTGGTTTTTGGGACATGCCACAGTGTTCAGCATGGGTTTGCCCTGCATTTTTCTCTTACAAAGCAGTAGGAGATCCAGCTGTTCACAGTTGCTTTCTTCCTCCTTTCCCTTTCCTTTTCTCCCCACTCTGTAACCTCCAGTGGGAAAAAGGGTGCAGAACAAGCATGTTCAGTTAATTGAGCCACAAGACAATCTCAAATACTCTTACATTTTTTATGGGTGTGGGTTTTTTCCTTTCTTTTCCTGCATTTCTACTTATCTACTTGGTGGCATAATTTATCTTCATTGTCTTTGTTGAGAAATTTGTCAGGTCTTCCTTCAGCATGCTTTTTTATGTTGCTGCTTTGACCAACAACTAATTATGATTTTGTCTCATCATGCTTATTGTTGCAATTCCTTTCTCTATTGATGATTCTGTGTTGGCAACTGCTTTGTAGGAGCTACTGCTTTCCACTCCTTTGCCATTTCCTATTGCTGTTAGTTTAAAATTCAGTTAACAGAAGATAATTTGTTTACTTAGAATTTTCTAAATTCCCCAAACACTGTACTATGCAAATCTATGTTCTTTTTGCCCATGCACATTTAATGTTTCTTCTTTCTTTACCTTCACACCACCAGGATGCAGATTTTCCCTTCCATGGTTCATTGGAGTTTTTTTTAGTGTCTTTAGTGAATCTCATAGAAAAAGGAGACTTATTTTTTACTTACTACCTCTTTCTCCTCTTCTACATAAATGTTTATGTGTTAAGCTTATCAGTTGGTGTACTTGAATAGCTTTATTTGAAAACATCCCATTAAATCAATACTCAGTCCATTGTGTTTTGGGGTTTGTTTTTAATCTGATGTGTACTTCTGTCAACCTGTCTGACAGAAAGGATTCTGCAGTGCGAGTTTGCAAAATGTTGCAATAGGGAGGGGAATTTTTGCTTCTACAAAAATATTGGTAATAATTATGTATTAAAGCTGAGCACTGTAAGCATTTATATCTTCAGTTAGCTCACTACATACTCAAATATGGTGTCTTTCTTGAGGGTGACCTGATTCTTCATTTCCCCCACCCTCTCAATAGTCCTAGATCAGGTAAGGAAAAGCCTTGTACTCTGCTTCTTCCATAGAGGTTTGGGATAAACTCTGGTTTAAACTCTTCAGGATTTTTGAATTTACTTCAAATTGCTGCGTTTTGGCACATACAGCTTAAAAGCATGTAAATTTTTCTTCTTCCCATCAGATGTGTGTGTTCTGAGCCTGAGAAACCAAGCAATGAAACATTGCGTATGTGGAGGACTATGAATAAATCTCGTGAAGATATAGCATGGAATAATCTTACAGTTTCTGTGAGTATCTGGAAGCTATATGTATGTAACTGTGTGTGTGTGTGCATATGAATAAAAAATAAAGACCTGCACAGTACCAGTGTTTATTACATTTTTTCATCTGATTTCTTTTCTTAACTCAACCTGGACTGTTTTCCTTAAAACTGTACTTTTCAACTCTCCTAATTTCTTCCATAAGGCTTTACACAGTCATTATAGAGGACTAGGTGAGTGAGTCCAGAGAAGTAAATGCTAATATAAGTCTGCTTGAGGTAGCCATCTTAATGCTTTTAGGCACCATAGTAATCTTCCTGTAGGGGAAGATGATGAGGTGAATAAGCAGGAGTTTGCTTTCTTCCAGTTCCTGAAAGAAATATTTTTAATATGATGTGATGATGGAATTTGTATTTGAAGTGTGGCAGTAAACACATTTCATTAGTTATTAGACATTGGTACAAAACTCCCAACAGAGTCTAAGGAACTACCTAAATATTGATTGGAAGAAAATAATTATAAAATTAAAAACAATTATTTAGAATAGGCTCCAAGGTTTTAACTTATGAATCAGATATTTTATACCAATATCTAATTTTGTGTGTAGGTGAAGAGGAGGAAAGTTATCATGTGCAAATGCTCTGGAAAGCTTTTAGAAACACTTTTGCTGATAAGTAGTTTCTTGGGCAGTGTGCAGTGGAATAAATGCAGCTGTGTGCAGCTGCTTTGCTTACACTGGCATCTGATTCTCACCTGCTCTTGAATTATTTGGATTTGCAGCTGGTTTTGTTATGCTTGTTAGGTTGGCCATCTGAGGCTGTCTAGAACAGCAGTGGGTATCTGTGTGTGGGCTCCCCTTGTGTCTGAGCATAGACATTCACACTAAACCACCTCTGTTGCACAGCAGAAATACCACATAAAACCTCAGTGCTTTACTTGACTTGTAGCAGGACTTTTTTCTATGTGCTACCTATGGCTCCTAGTTTACCATAATCACTTAGGATGACAGTTTCTTTTGAACTTAGTTTTTATATTTCCTTTATTACTTATTTTATATGCCTTTTCATCTATATGCCTTTACCTCTAAAGCATCTTTAGTCTTACCTGAGAGACAGAACTGACCCGGGATTTGGTGTTATCTTATAAGCAAGGTAGATTGTGAAAAGGGAGAACTTGTGCCATAAGATAAATTTTCAATGAATTAACTGGTAAATTAGGCTAGTGCAGTGCTGCTTTCAGCTACTTGAATTATTGGCTTGTGTTTTCCTTGTATTCCATGTGTCTATTTGAACTTTTTGCTTTGCATTTCAGTAAGTCTTTTGGATAGCTGTCATCTGACTTTATTTTCTTTTTTATTTAAGTCCATTATTTACGATGCTTTCCTACTTTGCTAGAAATGTTTTCTTATGGTTAGGGTAATCTTATTTTATAAGACTGTGTTTTTTCCCTTAACTGAGCAAAACAAAGTCAAAGAGATGGGAGAAACTGAGGAGATCCTTTTTTATGTTTGTTAGCTTAAAGTTGATGTTGGATATTCTGCTTTTCCTGCATTGAAAAACAGAATAGAAGTAATGTGACTGTAAAGAAATTGTTTCTTCTTGGGCATCTCCCAGCATTTTGGCATCCTGAAATAATCAGTGATGGCTACTGTGGCTTTTCTGGAACAGACAGCACACGTCTGGCTTTTTCAGGGTGAGGTAGTCATGAAGGAAAGAACCCCTTGTTGGAATTATGAACGTTCTCAAATGTGTTTTATATAGAAAAGTTGGAAGCTTAGTTGAATGTACTGAATTAATAAAACAGACTTATGAAGAGTTTTTCTCTTTGCAGGAATGTTTAGAATATCATGGTGTGTTTCGTGGATCAGCTTGTGGCCATCACGGACCATATATTCCAGATGTTCTTTTCTGGTCTGTCATACTATTTTTTGCAACATTTTTCCTCTCCTCTTTCCTTAAGAAATTCAAGACCAAACGCTATTTCCCAACTAAGGTAATTCTGATTAGAGACTAGACTATTGTTACCTTGTAATATACACCTTGATATAATTTAATGGAGATGAATTCTGTCTTGAGAAATTTCTTTTAAGACATGAAAGGAAATTAAAACCCAAAATTCAGCTAATAATTACAAAGTTTAGGACATTTGAGAAAAGAAATAATCTGCAAAAAAAATCGGTGTTTATTCTGTATTTTTGTAGAATTACAACAAGATATTCTAAACTTTGAAAGATCTAAGCAGTCCATCTCCTCACATTAATCAGTATTGCCAGGTATCATTAGTAGAGACAATATTGCTGCCCTTTTCCTCACCTAGCCATACAAAACAATTAATTACTTTCCCCAAACTACTGATGTCTATTGGGTTTTGAGTGGATCCTCGGGGGATTGCTATTTCTAATAGATGTTAATGTGATGATTCTTTTGAGATTGATTTATGTAACTTCTGCTGGGCAAAATGAAGTGGTTAGATCTGCTATAAACTTCAGCTCATCCCTGTAATGTCTTCCTAATGTTTAATAAAGTTATCTTTGATAATATGAATATATTACAAATTATCTGCCTCCTATTGATTAAAACATGAAAGTATGAATATTATTGACCTAAGGTACCAGGAACTAGATGTGATGGCTGAGCCTCCTAATGGGATTGAGGGGAGAAGGAAGATGATGGAGTTGTTTAAAGTAATTTGCCTCTTGCAGTAGACCACTTTTAAATGAGTGAACAGCTGTATGGAATACTTGTCTTCTGCAACTTGATACTGTGCTGGCAGGCAGCTTAAATTTGAAAGTAACAAGAAAAAATAGATAATGTTCAGTGGTAGTATAATACACATAAACCTCACTTTTTGTAGGGGAGAAAATCATCTTCCTACACATGCAAATTATAATGGTGAAAAAGCAAGACTTAACACAAGTCTTTTCTTTCTAGGTGCGTTCCACCATCAGCGACTTTGCAGTATTTCTGACCATAGTAATCATGGTTGTGATTGACTATCTTATAGGAGTACCTTCTCCTAAGCTTCAGGTTCCAGAGAAGTTTGAAGTAAGAAACAAAACCTTTTGAAAAACATAATTTTTAAAATGATTGAAGTTTTATGAACAGTAGAACAATCAAATCGTACAGAAACAGAAGTTTCTCTTTTTTGATTCCAATGTGGTTGATCAAGTAGTTTCTCTTTTCTGTTTTGGATGTATTTCTCATCTGACAGAAAAAAATATGTTTTATATTATTACTGAAAGGGAAGCATTCTTTTGTGTAAATGTACAAAATGAAGGAATCAAATGGATTTTTTTTAATTTTTCCCATATAAATGTCATGTTCACCTGTAAAATCTAAATCAGTCTTTGGTCAAAGCCATTGGAAAACAACCTAAACATATACTTAAGGGACTGATCTGTTGTTCATTGAAACTGTTTGTAATGATAAAATCTGCATTCTATTTTGGCAATTTAATTCTCATTGTTGATGGGTTGGTGTCCTTATTTCAGCCCACCCGAAAAGATCGAGGATGGTTCATAGATCCTCTTGGGCGCAATCCTTGGTGGACACTCTTGGTTGCTGCTGTTCCTGCTTTACTCTGTACCATTCTCATTTTCATGGATCAACAAATAACAGCTGTTATTATAAACAGGAAAGAGCATAGACTGAAGGTAAAAGTCCTTTTTACAGAAGTCTAATGTTGTGTAAGTTACTTAAAATCAGATTCTGCAAATTTGTGAAATTACCATCAGCTGCTAAATATAAATTGACTAATCAAGAACAAATATAATTTTGTGGGTAATCTCAAAGTATCTGACTTCTGGAGTTGTAGGTTATTCACCTGCTGAGTTAGAAGTATGATCATATAAATAGAAAGTTTTTCAAGTTATTTGTTTGCTTAATTTTACAGAAAGGCTGTGGTTATCATCTTGATCTGCTCATGGTTGGTATTATGTTGGGAATATGTTCTATCATGGGCTTACCCTGGTTTGTTGCTGCAACTGTCCTGTCTATAAGTCATGTTAACAGCCTGAAAGTTGAATCTGAATGCTCAGCACCAGGAGAACAGCCAAGGTTTTTGGGAATCCGGGAGCAGCGAGTGACAGGATTGATGATTTTTGTGCTGATGGGGACATCAGTGTCCATGACCTCTGTGTTAAAGGTAAAAGAGATTTTTTCCAAAATATTTTCTTTGTGCTATTGATGTTGTGGTTTAGCATTTCATAATGTGAGAAAGCTCTTTTATGTTAAGTAAGATATGCCTGGACTCATTCTCAAATTGCTTTTTTAGCAACAGATGTTAGTTGAATAGAAACAATATGGAAGGATGCAAGAAAATGAAATCTGAGAAAGCTAGGAATGTAGTGAGTAGCGAAGAAAACAACCTTTTCCTCAAGTAACAACCTGTTACTTGATTTTTCTTGCCAGCTTTTTTTTAGTTTTTCAGTTCATTTTACCTAAAAACTGCAGTTTTTATGTAAGTGCTTAAATGGAGAGAGAAAAGGAGTGTGACAAAGAAGTAAAGCTACTTGAGCAGAAGTAATATAGTGTAGCAGAAGGAGCAGAAACATTGCTTTAAAAGGGAGAAATTACATTTTTCACTTCTTGTTCTTCAGCTTACTAAACTTAATTTGATCCTTAGAGTGTCAAGATTATTTTATACATGATCACACTATAATGGTGATTTTGCAGGTTGTGTTGTAGCATCAGATTACACTTTATCTCCTAATTTGTATCCCTAGTGACCTTTCAATGACTCTGTTGGAAGAAAATTAATTCAGTTGGATTTTGCTCAGACTTACTAAAATCTGTTCAACTTCTAATTTGTTGTTTCAAATCCAGTAGTTAAAAGGAGAAATGAAAGAATTATCTTTTTTGTTGTCAGAAATGCAGATAACTGCATAACTGCTGGTATTTCTAAAGAACTTTGTAAAAGTCTGTATAAACAAAGATAGATCTCAAGTAATTTCATAAGAAATGCAGCTTCTCAAATTTAGATACTGGGAAAGAATAATCCTGCAAACATGCAGCTATAGTTTAATAAGTAGTTATGTACTATAAATTTTAAATAGTTGACCATTTGTATGACTATTAAAGAATGTAAAGGTCAGTAAAGAATAAGATCATTGCAGTTACTAAAAAAAGTATTCAGATTTGACAATCTCTCATTAAAGTTACCAAGAGCTCAGGTGTATAATGTGAATAATCAGAATCAAAAGCAGAAACAGATTTATTGTTGCTCAAAAGCAAAAACTAAAAGTGGTGGTTGCTGAAGTGAAGTGTTTAAAATCCCATATTTTAACTTTTTATTCTTAGAAATGAATACTTTTTGTTTTATGGGCCCAGGGTAAAAGGAATGGAATTATTACTCTTTGCTTTTAAGAAATGTTTTTCTTTTTCAGTGTGAATGACTGTTGTTGTTCAAAAGAAGTAAGGAGAACAAAGCCTTGCATCTGACAGTTGTGCTTTTGTTCCATGTGTGGATTTATACTGATTTAATGCAGTAGAAGACACTATATCAAATTACAGAACGTACATTGAAGACACTAGCCACACACACACATACATCATTTATCCCTAAGGCATAGTTTTATTTCACACTGTTTAAATAAAGGGTTTTGTTCAGTCTTGATAGCAGCAGTTTTTATTAAGATTTCATGTTGTATCTTGGCTGTCCTTTAGATGGAAGCTTAATGAATTCAGGAGCAAAGAAGGCTTCAGTGCAGACGGTTGATACAAGTGCCACTGAAATCAGTGGACAACTTTGTTATCTTAGTAAGCTTTAAATTATATAAAAATAGAAAATCACACTGTATAAAATTATATAAGCTGTCTATTATATATTACAACTTAAATTCCAAAAGTGGAAATAGGCTTTAGAAATATTATATTTAATAAGCTTTAAATTGGTCTTCTTACTGAAGCAAAACTTAGTTCTGAATAATTAGCAGATTTTCATAACTCAGTAGGTATGGTGAGGTTTTTGTATTGTCTGCTCCAGGTGTTCAAAAGTAAAACTTAATGTGGCAATTTAATGAAGTTGTACAGAATATAGTAGTCTTGATACAGTTCCTATCAAACAGCAACATAAAGCAGTATATTTAACATGAATAGAAATTTTTCTTGCAACCTAGAAAATTCAGTGAGTGAGCAGTCAAGGCAGAACTACTTTTTTATCCTGATGATAACCTTGTTAGTTCTAGATATTTTTTTTGCTGCTCAATGATACGTATGTATTCTTTTAAATAAAGGTCCTCAGATTTCACTTAGGTAAAATATAAAGTAAAAAATAACTTGGTCTCTGCCTTTCACTGATACGGACTGCTCTCTTATGTTATGTTGATTCCACTTTTAACTGTGGGTATTTTTTCTCCCCTAGTTTATTCCAATGCCAGTTTTGTATGGTGTCTTTCTTTACATGGGAGTATCTTCATTAAAAGGGATTCAGGTAAAGTCTGATTTTAACAAGCAGTTCACTTTTGTTTAACACTGAATGAAAAGGAAGCTGTAACACCCTGCATTATGTGAGCCACAATAAAGTTGTTCCATATTTTCTGAATAGCATATGGGATAATTTCCTGAGTGTCATGTTCAAGTGTTTGTTCTTACAATATTATGTCTTCACTTGTCAGTTCTTTTTTATTTATTCTTTCCATAGTGTAGCTAAGAAACAAATTTTCTGAAATATTCTGGAATTTCTTATTATAAGTGCAGGTGGGGGGGACAATCCCTGCAAAACAGCCCACAGTTCCACCCCCTTGAATGTTCACTGTCTTTCATTAGTATTTAGTCTGGGATTATTTTACATTTCCGTAGTCTCCTAAAAACATAAATTTTCTTCTGAAGAGGCAAAAAATCATTAACTGAAGAATGCTTTTATTTTTCCATGCAGTTTTTTGACCGTATAAAACTGTTTGGAATGCCTGCCAAACATCAACCTGACCTGATTTATCTACGTTATGTGCCACTCTGGAAGGTCCATATCTTTACAGTTGTTCAGCTCACTTGTCTAGTTCTGTTGTGGGTGATCAAAGCCTCTGCAGCTGCTGTTGTTTTCCCTATGATGGTAAGATTTCTGGTTTGCCAGTTAATAATTTTTGTACAAGACTACAAAAATTGTAGTAATATGTATTATTCAGGGTCTCTTCAGAAGATGTTTGCTGCCTTTAAGAAGGAAGGGAATGGGAAAGAAACCAAAAGCCCCTGTAGTATAAGCTGATCACTTTTGAAAGACAAAGATTTCTCATTTCCTGAAAACAAGCAATTCAGTTGTGAATAGCTACTGAAAGTGGAAATGATTTACCTTTGGGGTAAGATGAAATCTAGTACTAGAAAAAAGGGCTTCAGTTACAGATTCTGAGTGTTCTGAAAGTGTGTGTGCATTTTTGTTTATTTGAATAGTTTAATATATAAAGTATTTTTTCTGTGGTTCCCTTTAGGTTCTAGCATTAGTGTTCGTTCGCAAGCTCATGGATTTGTGTTTCACCAAAAAAGAGCTTAGCTGGCTTGATGATCTTATGCCAGAAAGTAAAAAGAAGACAGAAGATGATGAAAAGATAAAAGAGAAAGAAGTAAGTGTGAAAACAATCAAACTGAGCATGTTGTAAATTTCTAGGAAATACTTAATGCAATTTAAAAGAATATTATGTGACCGGAGCATATGACCTTATATACCAGATACATATTTTGAAATTCTTCACTTAAGAAATTAAATTCTTTACTAGAGGAACAGTTGCTGCTGGTTAAGGAATTAAGTCTGTCTTTCAATTATGCTATTACAAACTATGATTTTTATTTGTGATCAAAATTTTCAAGCAAAGGGGAAAGAATCAGTTGTTAGCACAAAAATGTTTTTTGGTCTTTCATCAGATTAGAAGGAAAGAAAATGGAGAGAAAGGAGAGGGAGAGGGAAGTGGTGGAGTAGGATTTCTTTATTCTGCTTAAATTAGTGACAAAAGGGTTCATAATATCAGGGACATTTTGCTTATGTGTGTTTGTGGAGCTGCCATTTAGTGCAACTACGAGTTACCAAAATTACAGTAATACAGCTTCTGGAACCTCTTCATAAAAGTCCTGCTTACTGTGCACCACCTAGATGAATTCCTTGCAAAGCTTGTAACACCCTCCTTCCCCAGTCTCCCATGTCCCTTGCCTTAATAAGACACTTCAAAGAGGAAAGGTCATAAGCTATGTCTCCTGCATTCAACTGTGGTACCTACACAGAAGTGCCTTTTACTCCTATGGAATACCTGTCATATATCTTGAATAAGTTGACATGATAACTGAATAAATTGAGATACTACTGTGGTTTCTGCTATTTGAGTAATTTTACAAAGTTCTTACTTGGAATTTACAGGAAGCAGAGAGAATGTTTTCAGACCATGACAGTGTACACCTTGCATATGGAGAAGCAAATCTAGATTTTCCTGTAAAACCCCTGAAATACAGGTATAAAATGTGTCTGTTTAAAAATTCTTTTATCAGAGCCCAAAATTTGCTTTATATTAAGTTGGTTGTGTATGAGTTGAAATAATTTTTCCCCAAGCTGGTAACTTAGCCATGATTAGGAAATATGAAGACATATCTCATGGTGCTACATTAGTATTTTTATACTGCATTGTTCTTTAAAACTACATCTTAATTATAAATTTACATGACCATCTTAAACAGATCAGATGACTCAATTTCGACCAGCTGTACTAAAGGTGAAGAAGCATCCTTGGTCAGTTTTGATGGAATATTTGTGTGCTACTGTGCATGAAATACTGAGCATTAAGCAACTAATAACATCAGTTGAGCCATGTGTTTGCCAGCCACTTGGGTTTTTCAGAAGAAATCTAAGTGTGTCATTATTTGGTTTACCTAAGTGAAGGCTAAAGTCGTAATTTCTGTGGTACAAAAAACCCGTTTTACAGGCAACCATTTTTACTTTAAAATGTGATTTTCTGAACATAAATGTACGAATAGATTCTCTTCCAGAAAAGGAAGTACTGGAATTTCTGTCATGGAAATTCTTTCAGCTTTGGTGTTAGGCATTTTGTCTCGTTGTTTCCCTTACTGGGGTTGTATTTAGCTGAGTTGTCAGGTGTTCTCCACTGTTTCAGCACAGCTTTAAGATGTGACAGATGAATAGCTTACAGGTTTTCTTTTCCTCTCTAATACTAAGGGTTCCTAGGTTAAAAATTTGCCTTCCTATGGATCTAGGGTAGTACCAGGTATGCCCTGATGAGAGTTGGGAACAGACAGAAATTTGGATGAGACAGATATTTCTGCTGAGTGCTGTTGTCTGTTCTGAGAGCAGGCTTCATCAGACTTAAGCAACTCAAAATGAAAATGCTAAAGCTTTTTAAAAAAACATTTGAGTTGCTAATTGCTCTCGCAGTAGAGCTGTGACTTCATCAACTATGTGTGTGTGTTTTGTATGTATTCTGCTGCCTTATATGTCTTGTGGGGATCCCTGAGGAAAAATGGCTTTACATTTGATAAACTTAGAGATGACCTGGGGTAGATTCTGAAGCTTAAATATGGAACAGAACAGAAAGCAGACCAACAGGCAGCACCTGAGTCTGCTTCACATATAACTGTGTGGAGGACAAAAGTGGAAATAGGCTTTAAAATCTTTATATCTGTGAGGGTAAACTTATTTTCTGCAGCACTTGGGAGGGAGTTGGTCTCGCAAAAGAACCTTGCAAAATATCTAACAAGGCTTTTGAGGAAGAAAAAGAAAAACTTATCTGTCAAGATAATTGGAATTTTTAGATTTTTAATAGTTTCAAATCTCACTTGAATTCTTGAAATTTCATTAACCTTTGCTCTTTTGCCCTTGATTATTTCCTAGAAGCCACTTAAAGTAACTGATCCATGAAAGCTTTAGCACAACAGTGTGATTAAATTCATTATTTCTGGGCATGCAAAATAATTTTCTGAACTTATGTACAGGTTACCTCTCAAGTATTCTCAATATCTTACTGGTATCTATGTGAAAAACTGTGTTGAGATGCTATGTAATTATGGGAGTGCTAGCGAGTTAAATTTTCAGGTTTTTGTTGAAGTTTACTTTTGAGATTAACTCAACTTGTGGCTTGTAAATATTGAAAGAAGGCACAACTGATGTAGATGATGAGTGACAGTAAGTATAATAGTGTTGCAAGGAATTGAATACTAACCTGAAAGTATGTTTGTTCTTTAGCACTGATCCCTCAGTTGTAAACATATCAGACGAAATGGCCAAAACTGCACAGTGGAAGGCTCTTGCCATGAGTACTGAGAATGCCAAAGTAACCAGAGCTAACCTGAGGTAGCTATAATTACTCACACCTTTTCTAACTAATTGTCTTGTGTTTATCAGCCATACTTGTATTTATTGAACTATATCTTAAACAAAAAAGTGGTTTATGAATCTGAGTTGCTGACTTCTTACTTTAGAAGAATTTGAATTTGAGCTTAATTTTTCCTCTTTACTCTGAAGTTTATCAGTTTCTATAAGGAATTATTTTATTACTATTTTATTAATTTATTAGTTTAAATAGTAATTTAAAAATTACTATTTATTTACTTAATAAAAGTGTTTATTACTCTGATGAGCTTAGGGTTTCTAAGTACTAGTATGTACATGAGCATGAGAGTGGTTTGATGCTCAATAATACAAATTCCACTGAGAATACAAGGTAAGTCCAGCAATTTCATTGTTGCTTTGTACTGCCCTAGGATCTTTTTTTTGTGGGGGAGTGTGTTGCTTGGATTGCTTTTCCTCAACTCATTTTAAATATCTAAAAATTGAACCTGTCTCAGATGCTATCTTCACTGAAATATACTTCAGTGAAGTACGTGGACAGATAATGAGCCCTCAGTGCTCTGAACTTTCCCTGTAAGCTGACATGCATCTTCTATGCTGGCCAGTAGCCTTTCTTCTCTGTGAGCTCCCCATCCAAGAACAAAGTCTGAGTGTGATGTATCATTCTGCTATTTCATCCTAAGTTATTCCTTGTCTAGCTGGATCTATCTAGGGAAACAAGCCAATACGTGAGTATTTGTGCAGAATATCCCCAAATTCCTGAAAGGCTTGGGATTTATAGGAACTTGTATCTGTGGACTGCTCATCATCCATGCAGCTATTGCTTAGCAGTTTTTATGTAGGAAAGGGGAGAATGGGCATGTTTGCCTCAGAAAACTAAACCTATGCAGTCCTGTTGTCTATTGTATACATCTTCTATTGGTTGATCCTTTTCAGCCAATTCTGTCAGAGGAAGACATATTTGAGAGATACAAAATTGTCAGGTTTTCTATAAAGTTGCATCTCAGTGAAAGTATTCATGGTGAGGAGGGAGTGTTCATGCTCTGTCCAAGGCTGGAGCATTCCTACTCTGTTCATGGCTCTATCCAAGCCATCTCAGGTCCTGCTGGAAGCACCGGTAGTGACCTAGCACTTGTATACCATCTGTCTGTTCACCACGTGCACTGCTCCAAACGAGGCATGGAAGTACAGTTTTGGCCAGACAGCAGGTCAGCCAAGGGTAAAGGAGTCAGAGAAAGAGCTCTGAGGTGCATTGTAAGAGGAAAAGCTTAAGAGACTTATTAGTGCAGGCACCATTTCCATGAATGTCTAGGCTGAATTGTTTAAACATTTTTAAAATGTTAAACACATATTTAATTAAAATATTTCAAAATCTTGAGTACCACATGAGCGAGACCATCAAGAAGACAAATTGAAAAGATAAGAGAGTATGCGTGTCAGTGTACCCTCCTTATTTAATAGGTGTTTTCTTCCTTGCTAAATTCTTAGAAGCAGCCCAATACAGAATTTGTGGATGATTCTAGTGCATTATCTGATAGTCATTGGGCATATAAGGCTTGAAGAGATACAGGCCTGTATTTCTTTTTCCAGAAGAATGAAAATGTTTAGATTTGGTTTTCAGGCAGTTCTAATTTAGTGCAATTTCATCTCTCACTTTCCTCCTTCCTGAGTAGGTTAAGTTAGTATGGAATTATATGCAATACTAGCCAATCAGGCTTCTGATCAGTTTGCAGTGTTTTTTGTTGTGCTTAGCCTTGTATTCATTATTCCATCTGTTCATTATGTTTTTCTATAAGACATTTCCCTTTGATTCTATACATACCCTGCTTGAGCTTAGTACAGTAAAAAAATCCATCTTGGTAGGGAACTTGCTAAACTACAAATGGAAAATAAGAATCACTAGTGCCAGAAACCAGGTTTTTAACAAGCAATCTGATAGTGCATTAATCTTGAAAATGTTGAAAGGCAGACTTCTTGAGCCTTCACTCAATTGGATGCTGTTTTGAGCTATTTGCTATACTTTCTTTGCATCCTGTTGAGATTCAGAGGTGTCAGTACTGGTGATTCAAAAGTAATTTCCAGTAAATTACTAATTTCAGTTCTACTAAGGTTTTTCTGCATAACTGTCTTCATCTGGTGGTACAGACAGACAGTGCTGTGGTAAAAGTGGTTCCATAGGCACTGCTATTTCCATATTTATATTCAAATACTAATGCAGTTCAAAGGAGGCATGTCTTTTATAATTCCAGATGACATGTTGTGTGGCTTGGCATGATTTATTAAAAACTATATATTTTTAAGAAGATCAATTTCAATTTTTTTCTTTCTTTTTCTGAGTTGATCCAGATTGCTTTTTGTTTTTTCCTCAGGCATCTATTGTAGTTTACAGACTGTGGAGTCCCAGCACACTTGTATCTTCTTAGGAGACCTAGAATTTTTCTCTTTGCATGAATTTCTAATATATTTTTTTCCTTAAAGAGCAACTCAACAGATGATGTGTCATCTCTTTTGAAACTCATCCTCCCTCTTAGACTGTTACATTTCATCTTGGGCTGATTTCCAACTACCTTGGGACATCCCTTATTGTCCTTCAGTCAGGCACTGTTCAGTGTCTGTGTCCCTAAGAGTGTCAGTTGTTCAGGTGCTACTTGTCTTTAGGGTCTTCTGCTTCACTTGAATGGAAGGTTCAGGTTACACAGGTTTCTTACTGTCCTCTGCTGTTGCTGGAAATGTGCTTTCCCCTTTTGAACAGACTGAAAAAAAAAAGTGCTCTTATTCTTGTGAATAGATGGTTTCCCAGCCCAGGAATAAAGACATATTAGTAATATTGCTTGTTATATATTTTTGAGTATTTTTACCTAGACAGTTTTGCAGGCTGTATTGGGGATTTGTTTGTTTGTTTTTAAAGATGCTTTGCATGAACAGTTTCAAATCAATAAAAGCAGTGGAATTGGATATGGTATTTATGAAGGAGATATTGATGTTTTCTTTCTTTTAAGTTTGTACTGTTCCTGTGAATATTATTTAACAATTACTAAAATGTAATAGAAGTGCCTTATCATAAAAGCATCCTTATGTAAATACTTTCAGAGTTCATTTTGAAGTATAAAACATATGAAATTTAACCTTTCCTGAAGTGGGCCAGACTTTACGTTTTCTTCTTTGTTTTCAAACAGCCCTGAAAAACCAGAAAGTGTGAAAATAGAAGTGGAAAAGTCACCTGTTGTGAGATACGTGGATGCTGAAACATCTTTATAGAATGGAACCAATGGGAATTGCTTGTATTTGTGTGTGTATATATATCACTGTAGGATATTTTACCATGGAAGTGTGATTTCCAGTTTAAGGAGCAACATATATTTAATTTCTGCCATTTTTTTGGGCACTGTAGATATGCTTGCATAATGCAAAGATTTTCCCAGCAAATAAGATGAGTGGTAATCACACTTCAGCTATTTATTTTATTGGAAATTTTATTTTCATTTTAAAATAGGAAGACTGTAATGAATTCTTATTATTTTCCATAATCAATATGTGCATAAAAGTTACATCAGCTTTTGCTGATGATTACTGGTCCACATTGCTTAAAATTTTGCAATACCTCTGTTTATAATGTGCGCCACAGAAGTTTTGTTTTCCATGCAGGCAATTAGTGCTTGTTTTTGCAGGGTATACTTTTTTGTGGTTTCATAGAACAAATGTTAATGTGCTGTTGACAAGAACTACTGTGTTTTATGTCTCCACTCCATGCTAGTGTTTTCTGGATTCTGTCTCTCCTACTCTACAGGAGTGGCCTAGAGCCCTAAGTCAGGTGGTTAGTTAAGCCTTAAAATGTATCTAAATACCCTGGTGTGCTGCTTTCTTTGGTTTTCTGAATTCTCTTGAGTTTTCATTATTGTCCAGTAGCAGTATGAGTACAGTAATGGCAGTTACAGTCCCAAGTCAGTATTTGCCATTCTGGACACTCCAAGTTTACACAATATAAATTGAATTTACAGGCAGCAATTGGTCTATAGGAAATTATAAGTACTTACCACGTCAGTACTCTTGAATTCTTTTCTTCCTGTGTTTGCTTACATTTTTTCCCATAGATTTTCAGCATCTGATTTGCTCAGCTTTAAGATTTTGGATTATTTCATATCTTCATCAAATATATTTCTTGGTTAATAAATTTTTTAATTTACTGTGTATTTGATTAAATTAGTTGTAGCTCAATTCTGGAATAGGTTTATGATCAGTATTATTTTATGGATTACTAATTGCTTGTGGTATTTGTATGTACAGTTCTGATCCTCTCCATTGTAAAGGGCATATATGGTAGCACACCAACTTATTTTTAAACACATTATTTATTTTAATTAGTATAAATTTTTATCATGTAAGATGAATTGAAAAAATAAATATTCATTTATTAAAGTAAATGGGATTTTTTGGGGACTCCACTGATAAAGATGCAGTCAGTGCATTTATTGTAATTACATTTTCAAGTTCTAGTGTTTAGCATTATAATATTTGAAATAATGAGAATTTTATATATAAATGAAAATCTTGATGACTTACCTGCGCAGTTTCCATTCTTAACTTTTTTTTTGCCTTATGCCTTAGTTTTTTTGGCTTTAATTTCCAACATTATCTCTTTACATTCTGAATTGCCACTAGCCCTTTCTGGATGCATTACAATGGCTTTAATTAGAATCTGTGCTCATTTAATACTAGAAGATGCTGTTTGCTTAATGCTGCTTTTGGCAGAGTTGGGAGTTTTACCATGGACCAAGTGATAAAATTCTCAACGATTGCAAAAGGAGCTGATTCTGGAGGAGGGCAGACTTTATCTGAAAATACCATTTGAGGTGGAATTTTGGTGCTCTTCAGCCAAGTGTCACCTATAGAGAAGGTAACTGTATATTACAAAAATAAGGCAATCAGTGGGAATAAATAGAAACATTTTAAAATAGTATTTACATTACATGGACTGTTACTGTTCTCTTTAGATGTAATGCAATTAATTAACATTTTTTTTCTTTCCTTTTTTCATTTAACTGAATTCTGAGAAGGCAGTTTAAAGAAAGGAAATTGTAGTGTACAGCAATATGAATAATGGTATCCAGACTGTCATAACAGGCTCAGGTCAGTGGCAAAGCAAGAGAGGTCTGCATTACCAGTTTGAGCAATACTGTGTAATGACTTGCGTTCTTAGATAGTAGTGTAGCTCGTGCCTTAGTTTGACTTCATGCTCTTTCAGAAAGTAACCCATGGCTTCCCTCTGATCAAACTGAGGTAACAATGAAACTACAGCAGATGGTTTCTCAAAACTTTGTACATTATTTTAAAAAAACCCAAACAACACCCACCTGCATGTCAGTAGTTGACAACTAAGTACCTCTTGCTCTGAATCAAGGAGGGAAAAGATATTTTGAGGATTTTATGTAACATCATCACAATACAGTACTTCTGTCCTCTCAGTAGTAGTTTTCGCCTCCTGTTCACAGTCCTACAACAGTTTCCAAAGACCCAAAAAATTACTAGAAGCCTCTTGGATTTCTAACTCTTTAATGCTGGAAATCAGGGTTCCATGGTGCTGCACACCTTGTATTTCGCTTCTACTTCAGAAGGGTTAAGTTTTGGTCAATATTACAGGAAGTGGATATATTTGGAGTAACGTTGAAAGGAAACAAAAACCAAAGCCCCACAAGTCTAATCACAGTATTTATTTAATTGTGTAGATATTTTAATCTGTGCCAGAAATACCATGACTTGGCAAACCAGTTTACAGTGACCTTCCAGTGTTCTTGGGCAATAGTTACACTTGCACTTTCTTCCCATATGAACAGGAGAAGATCCGGTATTAAGTGCATAAATCCCTATTGCTAATGTATGGTTAAGTGATTCAGTGGTCATTTTACACCTTCTCTGCTTTAAAGTCACACATAGTATTAAAATAAGACAGCTAAGGATGTAGTTTATTGTATGTAGATGTATGTTTTGCCTTAATGGATGCAAAAGAGCAGTGACAATTGCTGTGCACTGGCTTTTATTTTTTTTCCATAGGGCTTAAGCCCTGTAAAAACTACGCCAATGGATTTCCATTCCAATAGCTAGAGAAAAATAAACAACCCTGCACTTTTTATAGATGCCTTGGTTTCCTGGAATGGAGCTTAGTGCTACTGTGTACCTGGCTGCAGAGCCACCTCAGGAAGTCCCTCTTTTTTTTTTTTCCCTTCTTTTTCTTTTTTTTTTTTTTCCTAATTTATTTATAAATATTAATGTTTACATGAAATCTAGGTCTTAATTTTGACCACTCCATTTAAATTATCATCTAAAATGTATCACTTAAAATGCAGTTTTGTGTTTAAATTATATTCTAGAAAACTCAGTTTCATATGTATTACAGTGACACGTTTTTCATTCTGTTTACATATGCCCAAGTTAACCACAATTTCCTCCTAGATGAACTTTGCAGCTATAACATTTTATATAATTGTTCCATGAAATGTTCCAAATTGCCAAGTTTGTCATCATAAAACCTGTCAGGGTAGAACTTGCTGCCCTAATGGCTTTGGGATCTTTTTCAACCAAGTATCTTGGCCATTTTTTCTTCATTTAATGCAAGTTCTCCTGTAAGTTATCATTTGCTTCACCTGCATCTCTGTCTTTATCCGGTCACTTCCTAATTCGTGCCCTTTGCAAAGGCAGGTTCGACAGGCTGTGAGATATTTCTGTACCAAATGGGTGTCACGTGGCAGAGCCTGCGCTGCTCTAAAGGGTTTGTCTTGTACATAGGTTCTGGAAATCAGAAAGTGAACGGTTCAGGACTCTCAGTTCACAAATGAAATCTGCCAGGCGAGCACCACAGCGAGCTTAGTTGTCTTTTTGCTTTCTTATGATTAGTAATGTTTTAATTACTCATCTAGGACAAAATTATCAAGTACAGTAAAACGTGGGAAATACTTTGTTTATACCAACAGTAATTTATTTTATGGCAAATTTTAAGACTATAGATGCACACGCCTTTGAGTCAGCGTAAGTGTAGTGCTATAAATAAAGCAAATTGCTCAGTAAGTTTGTCAATTTTATTTTATAATGTTTTTAGTGAAAACTTCTAGGACTTTGTAGTTGGCATTGAACTTTGCCTAAAGACACTTTCATATTGAATTTAGTATCTGTTGACATTTATTTGGAATAATGAATGAGTTTGAAAATCGATACTTTTCTAAATGATTTTATTGGAAAGACACATCACTTCTTGTATTTTCCTTTCTGTTGTTGCTGATGCCCCTGTGCAAAGGTGTCTTCCAGGTTCAGCTTTTGCAGCTGAACTGCTGTTTTGATTTTAATATTCTTTATTTGAAATGTGATTACATACTGTATGGTTCGAATTTTTTATGACTGCTTTTCTAATTACAGTGACGTTTTCTTACTTTATAAACAAATCCAAAGCAAATGAAAACATTATTCCAACTGTAAAATCAATATTCATTTTATACAGAAAACACAACTCTCAGACTTGTTTTTAATGTGATTCAGCCTTTGTGTTGTTTTAATTACTGCTAGAATAAAATTATCTTTTGTAACGTTTCAGAAAGTTGGTAAAAGCAATAAACAATCTCCTGGACTCCATTGGGGCCGCTTCTGTTTTCACTGCCCGGGGGGCGCTGGGGGCGGGCCCGGCCGGGGCTTCCCCGTGACCATGGCAACGGCGCCGGGCCGCGCAGCACGGCGGCTCGTGATTGGCCAGCGGGCCAAGAAGAGGGGAGGCGATTGGCCGAGGGGTCCCGTCCCGGCGGAGCGAGCGTCGCCGTAGCCGCGGGGCGGGCGGGGCTGGGCCGGGGGAGCCGCTGAGGGACGGTGGGGAGCGGGACGGAGGGACGGGAACACGGGGAAACTCAGGGCTGGGACGGGAGAGTCCAGTCAAGGCAGGGAAGGCGGTGCAATGTCCCCATCCTCCTCTCGTTCCGCTTAATGACGTCCTCCACAGCCCTGCTCCTTCCCCAGCTCTGGGCTCTGGGTAGGCATTGAACAATCTCGTGGTTCCCAGAGGCTCTGAGGAATGGCGGTACAATTCCCTATAAAGGTCTGCTTGGTAGTGAGAGTGGAGGGGGTGAACTTCAAAGAGGTGCGTGTTACTCTCGAGTTGATACTGACCTGAGCTGCTCACTAAGACCTCAGAAATCCCCTCTTGTTATCGTTTTTTTTTTCCTTCCATATGTGAAATGCTGTTTAAGAAGATGGATTTAGGCAAACTTTCACTCTGGAAATTAAACAAGAAACTGACATTTGGTAGACCCAGCAATCTGAGAATAGGCCTGGCCATTTATGGAATGAGCGAGGTGGTACAGAGGGAAAACAAAACAGAAAAAAAGCAAAAGACAGACAATCCCAAAACATCAGTAGCCTGAATGTTTTCATTTGTCGGGAAAACAAGGAAGAACCTTACTCTTGTTAACCTTTAGAGAATCTCCAAAGAAGTTATTAAAGAAAGATGGAGACATGTATACGTGTGTGGAAGTTTTTGTGTGTAAGAAACACATTTCCATATTGATTCAGTTAATAAAATGAAAGAAATATTCTTCAAACATTTTCTGTGTGGCTTTTTCAATACAATTTCCTAGACACAGGCTGTCACTGATGGGGATCTATTATGACTTTGAGAGCCAAGAGGGGAAGCCAGCCAGAAGTCCTTTTTTTCCCACCAGACTGGATAAGGAAAAGTATCTTTTGGGAATTTTCATCACCTTTGATGCTTCCTTTGCCATCATTTTGACCATGTTTGAAATCTATATCTGTTTCAACAATAATGTATTTCTAATTGCTCTTTTAGGGAGTGAATTTTCACCCGACCTTCATCTGACCCAGCTTATGGTATTAGATAGGGTATTAGATACATTCCTATCCAGCAACAGCATCAAAAGTCTTACTAAAGCCACCATATCTACTGCTTCTTTATCCACCTTAAGCCTGTTATCCTGTGTATGATTAGACAGTGGAATTCAGCCGCTGCAGTGATTAAGAAAGCAGTTCAAGGGAAAATCTAGAAACTAGTTGGCTTACAAACTATCCATATCCACTAGTTATTGCTAATAAAGGTTATAAGGAATGTGAGACATCTTCTTGTTGAAGAGACCATTACACTGTAGTCAGTGGGGGTAGATTCATCCTCCAATACTTCTTTGTGGTTTTGTTTGTTCTGGGGCTTGTTTTTACCTTCTGAAGCTTATGTGCTTATGTCATCTGGGGCAGATACTAGACTGGGCCACAGATCAAGTCTGGGGTAATTTCTTTGTCTCCTGTTTCTCATCATGTGGATTCTTTCATTTCTGACGGGGTTCTTGGAGCATTTCTTGTCCTATCCTGCATTCCAGTGCTGTCAGAATGCATCTCTCTTCCTGTGTAATGGAATCAGCATAACTAATTAAATGTAATTATCCCCAGTTAAACTGAATGCATTACTATTGCTCTAATTTCATTGTCTTAAATGGAATTAAATGAGACAGTGCTGTAAAGGCATTTTTCTCTTAATGTGTCTCTGTTCTTCAAAAGAGTTGTCTGATTTCAGTTTTTATTTGGCACAACTAGTGAGTGCTGTTTGGTGTGTTTCTTACACATTCCTCATGGCTGGTGTCATAGCAGGGGGATAGTTATGAGGACAGTGAATAGCCTGGCTCCATGGAAATTTCTGCTGGCACGAGTAAAGAAACACAGGGTGGGAACTTATTTGGTGACTTCAAGAAAGTCAAATAACTGTGAGAATAGGTAAGAAAATATTAATCTCCGTTTTCTCTCAGGTTTCTGGCTGATAGAAATAAAATGGAGTTGTTTCTGTTTGTCTGGCCCTCACTCATGCTGCTGATATACCTACCTGATTTAATGACTGGTTACTCATGGAAGGGGCTTTCTGCTCTTCTCCCTTGATTTACACCTGTGCATTCCTGCCCTGTCAGCAGGGGCACTCATCTGGCCACTGTGCCAGTGAGCTAAATTTGGTAGGAAAGTATCAATATAAATGGAAGTGTATTGTTTTCTGTGTGTTTAGCTCTCTAAACTGGCTCAGGTTTGGGTCAGATCAGCTGAGGAAGTAGAGAAGAATTACTGGTGGAAGGGAAGGAATGGGGAAAGCCATTTTCACTGGCAGCTGGCTGTTAATTAATCAGTCTAATCTGTAGTAAGGTGAAGGGCATAACATTCTAAGCTGCATGGATAAATCCTCCTTCCTGCATGTTGTCCCTGCCCTTGTACAGTAGAAGTGCTTTGGAGACAAGGCAATCAGTGCTAAAGTAGGAGAGATTATTTGTAACCTGAATCAGGTTTCCCAGTCCAGTGAGCTGTGCATCTGAGATAATGCTGGGCTGACAGACTAAAGAGGTCACTGCAGGGTCAGTTTGTGGCCAGAACTAGCCTCTTTCTTGAAGGGCTTCCTGACCTGTGATGAGTTGTTGGCCTCTAGGAAAGAGAGAGGTAACCTCAGGGTGAGTCCTCAGATCTGGGTGAGTGCTGTATCCTTGAGTGACCAGTGTCCCTTCATTCTCAGCAGCAGTGAAGGGAATCTGGCTTGATGTTTATCAGGTTCAATTTTGCACAGGGACTTTTAGATCTGTAATGGCAACAAACCTTTAAAATATTTGTCATCTGTTATTTCATCTTTACCAAGGTAGCATTAGAATTGGAATGGCAGCCCTAAAGTAAGGTTGGTTGACAGCTGTAAAATGTTCTAAATAATCACAAAGACCTAACAGTTCTGGATTAAATCATAGCGATAGTGGGAATCCTGCTGTTTGTGGTTTGGAGAGTTAACCCAAGGATTTCACAGGATGCTAAAAATTTTAAGGTTTAACTCTGTTTGCTTATGATCAAGTTACTTGTGTGTGGTTTGGTTGTTCTTTAATTGGTTGAAATCTTTGTGCACACATACTCATGGTCAAGTAGACAATTTGTGAGTTTCCTACTGTGCAAATGTGAGGTGCTTATTGCATTGTGTCATGTCTCAGTAATATTCCAAATGGACAGGGTACTGGGGAGATGATAGAAGAATGTCACTGAAATAATACATGGAAATTCTTACTCCTGAGGGTTCTTAATGTGCTTAGCAATGTACATGGCTTCTCTTAACTTTTAATGCTCTTGAAGCAAAGGAGATAAATGCTTTGAGCAAACTGCATTCGGTTTAGTCTGAACTCAGTAGTTTTGTCTGCTGAGTGGTGGAACAAATCCTGTTTATATTCATTCCCTGGTAATAACTAGTGCCACAGAAGTGTTCTGGGATGTTTTTTAATAACCTCCTTGGGCAGATGCATGGAAGAGAGCAGAGAAGTTTCTTGTGGATCCAGATCAATGATTCTCTGTGGTAGGATAAAGGCTTGTTTAAAAGACTAGACATGGATGAACTGGGCTTACAGGCCACTTCCCAGAGGGATTTAATACAGTGCAGGAGTTCATACTGGCAGCAGTTGCATTTTGGGTAGTTCTGTGATGTGAGATTGTGTAACTGGAAAAATGACTCTAATGTTCATTTGGGAAGGAGTAGCTTCTGGTAGTTTACAATACTTTTGTTTCATGACCAGTTTTCTTCTCTTCTTCTTTGCCTTTATGAGGAGGAGGAATAAAAATCAGTAGCAGAGGAATTCTACACTGCAAGAAAAGGAGACCATTAGGTTTGATACAGAAAATCCTGTTAAGGACACACCAAAAGGAACATCCAAAGGGAACATCCAAACAGTCCATGTTTAGTGAACAGTAAAATAGGTGGAAAGGATCAGACAGTGGTATTATATCCATGGTTTTTAAATTTAAAGTGCGCTACCATTATGCTACAGCTGTATGTAATTCTCCAGGGTAATTCTACAGCCCCAGCCTGTGCCTGACCATTCTTTTTTTTTCACTCAGAGAAGGATCTGTATCAATATAGTTGCTTTTGCTGCAGCAAGAGATTCCTCTTGAATATCCTCTTTCCACGTCTTTCTGTATTTTTCTAGGGCTTTAGAAGATTTTCAGTGAACAGGTGTTGTGTACTGTGAAAGTGAGTAGGTCAAGGCTTTTGTGGGAAGTCAGACCTACAGACTGAATGTTTTTATGCAGGGATTTAATGTGTGCTAATGGCCCTGATAAGGCTATGCCATACAGATCTGCTCATCTGTTGGAAAGAAGCTCTGTGTCCCACTGCAAGGAAAGCAGGTAGGTTTGGTACAAGACATTCGGAAGACCTGGATTCTAAACTGCTGAAAATTTCTGTTATTCTTTGACAGACTGTGTGGTCATAGACTCATAGAATGGTTGAGGTTGGAAGGGACCTTAAGATCATCGAGTTCCAAGTCTCTGCCATTGCAGAGGCACCTGTCACTATATACCAGATTAATCACTGCCCCATCCAGCCTGACCTTGGACACTTCCAGGGATGTCCACAACTTCTCCGGGCAACCTGTTCTGGTACCTCATCACCCTCACAGTAAAGAATTTCCTCCTGATATCTAATCTAAACCTGACTTCTTTTAGCGTAAAGCCATCATCCCCTTGTCCTAACATCCCATACCCATGTAAAAAGTCTCTCTCCAACTCTTTTGTAGACCCCTCTAGGTAGTGGGCTGCCACTGGATATCTCCCTTGGAGCCTTCTTTTCTCCAGGCCAAGCAAGGCCCCTCTCTCAGCTTCTCTCAGCACAGGGGAGGTGCTCCAGCCCTCTGATCCTCTTTGTAGGCCTCTGGACTCACTCCAGCAGGTCCCTATTGTTCTGATGGGAGCCCCAGAGCTGCATGCAGTAGTCCAGGTAGGGTCTCAGGGGACTCAAGTAGAGGGAGAGAATCACGTCTCTCTACTCACTGTATATATCTCATTTTTTTGTCAGATACCTCCTTTTTCTACCCTTCATTTGAGTTGTTTATTTGGAAAATATAACTATTAAATTCTCTGTTGTCTGGACAACAGCTTGTTGTTGGCAACCTTGATGTTAGCCTGTAAGCATTGCTGTAACATAAGCAGTCAATTTACAGAGAGAAATAATGGCAAGAAGATGAAAGAAGAGGAAAAGTCCTAATAAAAAAATACATGAAAGAGCAAGACAGCATTGTCTATGCATGTGTTGGAAAACCAAGGTTTGTGTATGTTAGGTTAAAAGCTTTCTTATTAATATCTGGAATTTCAAAGGATATCCTGATATAATGCCCAAGGCTTCATACTGAGAAAATGGCAACATTTTTTGTTTTTTTTTTCTAAAAGCAGTATTGGTTGATTCTGTAAGTAAACATGTGTTCCTTTTGCTGCAGTGATATAATTCTTTGTATCTACTTTGCTTTTAAGGAAAAGAGTTTTTAACCCCATCATGATAATAATGATACACAATACCTGATCAGGACAAAAAGTTGAAGAGCACAGAAAAAGCAATAAAATCAAAAGCCTCCTGGGATCTCTATGAGGTGTAGTATGTGAAGTTTTACTTTGAACTGCAGTGGGACTCGTGTGGAATTTACACTGGCTGCCAAAGCAGAATGCTTCAATTTGAAGTGCAGTATAAACATGACAACTGTTACTCTGGTCACAAAGTTTATTTACACCTTTGTTGACTTAAGGCATTCTGGAGAAGCTGTGAATTCTGTACGCAAAAGTGGACACCAGGCAACGCTAGAAAACTTTATTTTCTGTCACTAGCATTGTTGCTTGTTGACCTTCTTTACACTTATGGAAATACTTTTATGTAACTATTAACACACACTGTTGTGGTTTTTTTTCCTAGGGATTATTCTGATCTAAAAAGGCTTCAGTCTCTCTTAAGTGTTCAGTCAAGGAACCAACAGGTATTTTTCAATAACAGTTAATAAATGTGTTTAGAATTATAATTAATGGTGATTATGGTTTCTGGCATATGCTTAGAACATTATTTACAATACTGACTAAAACATGTATGCAAAATCTTGAGTAGAGAATGTCTGTCTTGTCCCTTTTTTCTTGGCAACATTAGACCTTCTGTGTGGTATAAATCACACTTAGAATGGGTAAAAGAATGAAACTGATCCACTTCCCATTCTACTATACCATATTTTTTTATTTTAACAGGAAAAAATTGCTTTATTTTGTACCTTGAGCAGGTTTTATCCAGCTATTGTTGCATATATTAAAGTAGCATAGCAGATTTTTTTTCTTCTGTGCCCTTTCACAATGTCACACCAAGGTAGGCTTAAAGATGTGTGAGTAGCAGCATGGGGGAGAGTGGTACAGAATATAAAATAAGATCAGCACTTTAACCATAAACAATTTGTCTTTGAAGAATAACACCTCAGCTAAAAATTCCAGGGCTTAAATGCCAACATACAGGAGAAAGTCAAATCTCCTTCACCTCAGCTCACTTAGTGAAGCTTGTGTTTGCCATTTGAAGCAAAGAATCAGCACATGATTATGGGTGTGAGTCTTTGGAATCACAGAACATTTTCTCCCTTTCAATTCTGTAAAAAGATATGACAAAATGACTAAAGGATTCATCCATGTGAGGTAGGAGTTATGCACTTTCTACCTGGTTAGAGGCCTGGAATTGCTTCTGAGCAGAATGCTGAAACATGTGAGTTGTACAACCTATAAAGAATGTGAAGGCTCTGCAATTGTGGAATTGGAACAGGTAAGAAACACAGATAGTGAGCGTGTGTTGCAGATTTTGTCAAGCTTTACTATCATAAATTTAAAAAGACGCCATTCTTCACCTTTTACTTACCTCTCAGTACTTGTTTTACAGTCTTGCTTTGCATCAGTTTTCTACCATGTCAGTTGTTGTTTTCCAGAGGAGATGCGTGTATTCTAGACTGGCAAGTCTTAGGTCCAAAGTTCAAGTCAGAACTTGAGGAAAGGTACTTTGGCATGATAATATTCTCAGAAAACTTAAATTGCAGCATTTGCCTCATGACTACTATCCCTTCCCTCTTTAGCTTCCAGGTATATATATTGAAAATGGTCAAACCAGTGTGACAAGAACTTTGCAAAATGTCAAAAGTGATGAACAGAAGTCCAGTGGTCAATGACAAGAATCAACAGAAGCTGTTGAGCTTGAGAAATTTAGGTAAAAATAATTTAAAGCTGATGATGACACTCTACTGTCCCTGAACGAGAGATACCTTTATGTATCTAACGGTATCACCTTGTTGAGGTGTTGAAGACATTTGTATTTTTACATATGTCTAATACTTGTAATTTTCTTATTAATCCAGTATTTGAGATGAGAATTACATACTTCTAATTTTTAAACCTGTTTATGTTCCTGCCTTTGTAAGTTTCAAGCTTTTCCACTCAGCAGAGTATACTGTTGAGTTAATAAACTAATTTTAAATAGTGATTGTTTCTTTATTTGGAAAAGTTATATCATTCTGATAGTCCCAAATTCTGCATGAGACAGACTCTTAATGTCTGGCAATCTGAAATTGTGTTATTCTGTGGTAACTGCTGATATGACATTTCTTAGTTTTTGTTGCTAATTTGAAGTTGTAGCAGAGCAAAACTGTCTTGTGGCAAGTTAATTTGCAATTCACCATTTTTCTTTTTTTCTTCCTTTTTATTGTGACCTACAAGAATGAGAGAAATTTTAGCAAGCATCCTAAGTGTCAGTTGTTTCAAGATATCTTTGCAGCTTTAGTTAAGGACAGACTTACCTGCAGATCAGTATATGTAAGGCATTCATAACCAAGAAGGAGGGCCACTCTTTCTTGCCTCCCATGAGGCAAGATGCATGGATAATATCCCATATTGTTACAGTAACCCACCTTTCTGTGGAAATTACCAGCAGCACTTGTGGTTGTTTTAAATAACCACTTGTGTATTGGCTTTGAGGAGCAGTGCCCACGTTAGTGGGACAGAAGAACACAGGACTGGGTATGTGACAAAATTTGGATGACCAAAATTCTGACTGCTGTGTTTTCTTGATCATTCATCTGTGTATGATGTTTGTAATCTATGATTTGCTTTTCTAATTTATTGTACTGATTCTATTTGTATTTTATGGACTGCTGCCTTTATAGTGAAAAGCCAATGGTTTCCATAAAATTCAGATGAGTTTATGCCACTTGTTTGTATTTATTTGTATTTCTCTGTATGATAGGATCGGAAAGGGTAATATTTTTTCTTATGCTGATCTCATTTATGTGAGGAAAAAGTACAGGACCTTACAAAAATAGAGGGAGCAGAGAAAGATATTTTCAGGGAAAAAAAGGTGTTTTTTCTAGGTTTTTTTTACTATATTCCTTTGCAGTGTATTGTGTTTTCCTTTTTAAAGCCCAAATACATTTTCTAAAAAACCCTTAAGTGGTACAGAGGTTTAAAGATGGAATCCTAGAGCACTTAAAGGTATTAATATGCTACTACTAGAGGAATCTAAAAACACCACATGGTTTGCTTAGACCTTTATTCACAACCAGCTGGGGAACTAGGGGTATCTTCTTTGAATTTTTAAATGACAGTGAGTTTAAAACAGATTATTTAAGTGATTTTTAAATCTGGTACCTCTTTTTCACATGTGAACTCAGTACTCACCAGTGGGACATCAGTGGCTCAGCTTCATTTGCCAGAAATCCAAGAATAGCTTACACTGTGATTTCCCAAGTTCTGTTTATACATTATGACATACTTGGCTTATATTTTGGTTTTCTTTGGGAGTTCTTTGTGATAGTGATATGGCAAAATAAGCCTCTTGTATTAAGAATGAAAGCAGCCAGGCAAGGTTGGTGAAACAAGCATAAATTAGTAGATATGTAGATAAGCTGGATATACCCTGGTGTGTCTAGTAATATGTGTTGTAAATGTAACTGTAGTAGAAGGGGCTCTCAGATGTTATTCAGACTCAGGGGGTGACTGTCCACCATGGTGATATCTTCAGGCCACTTTAAAATCTGACCTACAAATTTTGCACGCAGGTATATAGTTGCTGTTTTCTTTCCATGAAAATTTTGTGCTGTTCTGAAGTGGCCAATTATGGAATCATAATGATAAATGGTATTACTTAGGGCAGAATATTGGCATAAAAGGGCTGAGAGTTTGTTAGTATCTATTTGTAAAACATTTATTTTTATGGAAGTATTTTTAGCTGTTGGCATCATTCCCAACTGCAAATGATGAAATGGGAAGAGAACTGCCATGACCCATACACTTTTTTTGTTTCCAAGAAACCTATCCAAACAAATTTTGTCCTCTGAGTTAAAACAGCAACAAAAAAAAAACAAAAAAAAAACCACATGGCAAAATGTCTAATTTTAGGATTATTTTAAATAGGGAAATGGGGATATATGCTTTCAACAGGCAATGGAAATAGTGATTCCATTACTGGTATTTTATGTGGGATTACTGCCCCTGGACACTTTTCTGCAAATCTGATTTGTATTTGTCTTATGCTGGTGAATCATATGGAGAAATATAAAGGAGGAAGTTCTATATGGAAATACAATCCTATATCAAGAACATTTGAACTAAACAACAATTTATTTCCAGCATGATAGAATTAGAGTTTTTAAAAGCCAGGATAGATTATGATAATTCAAAAGAATATTTTAAATATAGCTATTTTTACTTCTGTAACGCCCATATTTTTGCATAAATGTATTTTGTGCACTGAAATTTGCTCTGTGGTTTCTCATTTACTTTGCTCTTTTGGGCATCAATTCAACCACTAAAAGTTTATGTCAAAGCACAGTTAGTTCTTACAGATAAGCATGTACTTTCCTTCATCAGTCCAATGATAATAAGTGATGGCTGGTAATGCTCATATAATGTAATAAATTTATTTATAGCTGCCACTGTGTTTCAGTATAAATGGTATTAAAAGTTCTAGGTATAGTATGTTGAACAGTTGTTGTAGCTCACTAATCATCTAGTCAATTGATCCTGAATCAAGCTGTTTTATTTAAGTATTTAAACACTTCTAAAATTGCATTTGGTTTATGTTTTGAATATTTAATTTACAGGCAATGGGTTATTCAAGCTGCGTGCATGCATTTTCTTAGATCTTATTAATCTGCCTGAGATTATTAATGAGGGGTCCATGCTACCAGATCAGTATGTCAAAATGTTTCTTGCTTGGATAAGGGGATGCTTGTGTCACGTGTACAGTTGTGTTGGTGCTTGTGTGTAAAAACGTTTGTTCTTATGAATACACACGTGCATGTATATATCCATATTTCTATGTGTGAGGATGGGAATTGCAAACAAACTGATTTCAAGAGTGGTTTTAAACCATTACTGTATAACTTGCTCAATTTCTGTTGTTCCTTATGTCGTGTCTGTTGTTGCTGACCCTAGCATAGAAACTGTAAATCACCATAACAGATGGCTCGGTCATTGCTCTAAGCCCTAGACTTGGTATTTCACTTTATCATAAAGATATGTAAAATTCCTATAATGTAGTTACTGAAGGAAACTGAAAGCTTCATTTAAGAACCTTTAACATTTCACCTCTGTGTTTTTATTTATCTACTTATTATAATTCTGAACTTTTTTTTTTTTTAATTTTCCCGTAGGAAATACTCCACAGCCTGGGTGGAATTGAAAATCTAGCTCAGGTAGAATTCCTCATAGTACCTTTGTCCATTATGTTGCCTGTCAGTTTATTATGATTAAAATGATATATATTGTAAAAAACAGTGTGCAGATATTCTTGATTTATGGAAAGAAGTGAGTCTGTTCCTCTGTTTTCACATGAGGTGCTGGTGTGGGTTTTTTCGCTAGTTTCCAAAACTGTCCTATAATGTAGCTACATTTATCTAGGACTTCGAGTTAAGAAATGCCTTGTGAAGTGGGAGAAGAATCAGAAAAGTCAACACTGTTGGTTCATTCAAAAGAAAGTGTAGACTTTTGAAGGGAGATGAGCAAAGTCACCCTGCACTGTAGCAAATGACTTTTCAAAGGGAAAAGCATACTGATTTTTTTTTTAATGTTAAAACAGGTTTAAACCTTGTGGCTATACTACTATTGCATTACAGAATTTTTTCATGAAGCAGATGCACCACCTACAGGCTCTACCTGTGCAGAACAGTCTAGGTTTATGAAGTCTGCAACTTTTTTGTCTTAATGGTATCCTTTATTTTTCCTCCCCTACTTGTAGTATATGGAAACAGTAGCAAATCGTTATCTTAATTACAGAGAAGAGCAGCATAATGTAGACAAGTTGGTCAGCATGGCATGTGAGTGCAGTAGCTGATAACAGGAATGATAAACCTGCTCACAACTTTTTGTGTGAGGCTTAAAATGTTTAAAATACTTCAGGTGGTCATTAAGTAGGCATCATCACATGAGTAAAAGCTAAAATTCCTGTAGAAGGGAGCAGCTTGTTCTTCTACGTAAGTAATATTTCTTTAAGAAATTAGTATCTTTTTATGCATTGTAATAAAAGAGCAAATAGAGCTAGTTATGGTTCAAAGCACTTATACAGTATTTTTTGCTGTTATCTGACTGGTAAAATAAAAATATTAGTGAGAAAGAGTCAATTTGTGTGTCTTCCTTTGTTCCATAGATATTTTCCAAAAGCTTGCTACTGTTAGAAATCAAAGAGAATAGGTTATAGCACGTGGAGCACATAAAATAAGTGCTGTATAAAATTGTTAATTTTATTTAATTAGCTACTTAATAGAATAACACATGCTTTACAGATTTGACCTAGGTGGGACTAAATTCCTTACCTTGTTAGGCTTGTAAAGTAAGGTACTTTTTGTGTTTTACAGATATATTAATAGTATCATAAAAATAAGTTCTTCTCTGTAAGTTAATTGGTCTGATGTAGGATTATTGGCTGTTTGAGATAAACAGATTGTAAACATTTGGACTAAACATTTGTCCTATAGAAAGTAGCGCTCATGGATTCATGGATACACTGTCCTGAGCTTCACATTAGTGTGATTCAAATAGTTTTATACATTTTTAAAATGTAAATATATTTTAAAGTTTTCTTACACAAATTTCTGCTGTGGTTTTTTGCTTGTAAAGTATTCTGTGTCTAAGTATTCTGTGTCGACCCAGACATCCCTTGCTATATATTACCATCAGTCTAAGAATCTGTAATTAACTATTGCTGGTTTGTGGCTAAACTGAGATACAGTTGAGATCAAAATCAGTATAACTAGGGTTTCATGATTCTATCATGCTGAAGAAAAACAATGGCAATTGTGATCATATAGTAGCAGACAACCTATTTTTAGAGAATGTAGACAAATACAGAGTTTACTTAGATATTAATCATGAACAGAAATACAGGCAGGGCCTTAAATTACTGTGCTGTTTAGAATATAAGCTGAATTTTAACTTTTTACTTCAGGAGGCCTGAGTTAGTGTTCTGAAGTGTTACACAAAACCAAATTTTTAAAATGGTGTAATAGAGACATTTTAGCAGTCAAAGAGATGCTAATTGTAGTTTGAGAAGAAACATCTTTGCTTGTCCTACTGGGTGTATTCTAAGATTTTAGGTGTATATTTAAGTGTACTTTAAATGTACCTAAGACTTTTAACATATTGTGTAAAGATTTGGTGTCTTAATTTTTACTTTTCATTAAATATTTCTATATGTTTCTGAGTTGTAAAGTAATGTACTTTATAGTTACACAGAATCACAGATTTACCTACCTTTTTTTTTCATTTTTTTCCAGACCTCAGTAAATTTATCTGCCAGAGACAGTCGTGTTTTTTAGTGTCCTCCTTGCTCTGACTAGCTTAGTAGAATGGTAGTTTCAACTTAACATGCCATAATTAACAAAAGCTTTTTAATGTTTTCTCTTGACAGAATATTAAAACTGCTCTTTATGAGGAAAACTTAAATGTTCCTAATTTTATGTTGAAGCAAAAGAAACTAAATAGAAACTTTGGTCCTTTCAGCAGGCTTCTTGTTCATGTGGATAGCTCTGCAAGACTGGAATCACAGAATCTCTTTTTGTAATCCTCATGCAGGATTCTGGAATTCCTACTGACTTCCTGCATATAAAAATCTTCTTTCCTCAGCTTAATATAACAGTGCCTCACAGTAATCAGGTAGAATATTGTTCACTGTAGTAAATAATAACTCATACTGTCAAATCCATGTATATGTGCCCTCTTCTCGTTAATTAGTGGTTAAATAAAGATTAAAAAGGAGCAAAATAGGGGTAGAGAGCGACTTTCATCTATAACGTTATTATAGAAGAAAAACTACTGTTATTGATCTGCTCCCAGACTTCCCAAAACTCTGATTCAGTTTAATTTGTTTTTAATATCTGTGTTAATTTAAATGAGGTTATGCATACACTTTCAACTTCCATTTAACTTTCTTCACTGAATGGAATGTAGGATTTTGTGTTACATTTGGACTGGACAAGAAAGAGTTTGAGGTATATTACAAATGTTCATAGAAATTGTGGTTGTTTTTAAAAATGCACTCTATTTGTTTAATTACCAGTAAGACACAAAATATAGTTGTCTTTACTTTTATGCATTCACATTTACTTTTTTTTTGTACTGGGAAAATTGGAAAATTGTTGCACTGTTACTCTTGACTCAGCATATATTTGTGGCTTCAAGTGCTTGTGTGAACAATTTGATGTTATTACATAAGACTTGGGGAAAAATAATTCATCAAATGCACAAAGGAGGAGTCTAAAGAGCAATGTGTGTTTTTCATATAATTTCATCTGATATAAATGCCAGGAATAATCAATTTGTAGTCCAGAATGTAGGGAGGAGATAAGTGAGATTATTGAGGACTTGCTGGTGACATTACTTGAATATGATTTTCTCTCTAGCAGGTAAGACTTTTTGTGTGGATTAATTGTGTTAAAATAAATTTTGACTTTTTTTATTTAGGGATGCATGTATTTAGAGGAATTAGAAAATGTGCCACTTGAATATATCCAAGGTCAAATTCTAATACCTGTGTATTTTCGGTCACATAGTGATTTAGCAAAATCTTTTCCAGCAGTTTCATTGCAATCCATCTCCTCTCTCTCCACTGTTGGCCTCCAGTTGCAAATGAGTTGCAATGTTATCATAAAGTGATTGCAATAATTTTTCCTGGGGCGTCTCTTCCTTGCTCCTGGCACACCTGAGAGGTTAGATGGAAAGCATGCTGGGCCGTGACAGTTCCTGGGATGCCCAATATAAACTAGTAAAATTGCAAGACTTAGAGCTGCCGTAGTTTATGCCAGAGGCTGAGTCAGCTCCCACATCCTCTTCATCAGAAGATCATCAATGTTCCTTCAATTATTTAATCATCTCAGCTAAGACTACTAGCAAAGCATTACTGAATTTCAATGAAAAACAGAAAGACTTTCAAATTTGATAATAGATCACTTATCACCTTTAAAATTCTGAAGAGGTTTTAAAAATTTCATGCTTAACTATTTCACACATATAAGTGACTAAGAATAGGCAAAATTAATATATGAAAAGGTTTTATTAAGTTTATATGTTTGAAAATTCTGGGTTATATGTAAATCAAAAGCTAGATGTAAGAGTTAGAATTTGAATGTAGATAGGAAGATGATGAAATTCAATGCCAGTTAAGGATAATTTTAAATTCAGATATGAATCTCAATTCACATGTTTCATTAAACACACATGGAGCTTTTTTGCTTAAAGTGGAAATGGATATCCTTAACCATATTTTCTATGTGAAGTCCACCTTCATTGCAGTTAATGAAAGTCTTATATAAACCTTTTAAGGTATATATCAAATCACTTTCTAAATATAATATTCAAAATATACTAGAGAGGAATGATGCGTTTTTGTGTTATCTGTGGAACTGGGCTATTCAGGTTCCAGAGAAGGACTTTACAAGTTCCTGCAGTCAGTGCTACTTGTACTACTAATGCCATTACTAAGAAGATGGTAGCACACATGGCTGCAGCCCACCTGGCCACCTCCCATCCTGGCTGGGTATGCCTGGTTGACTTTAACCAGGTTTCAGTGACTTTGTTTTCTTTAACTTCGTTTTTTTTTTTTTTTTAGGAGATCTCTATTCTTTTTTAAACTTCCTGTGTTTTTTTCCCTTTTCTAACTGACAATTCAAAGTAGTGATGGAGTTATTGTTGAAATGTCTTGCTGATTTTTTTTTAGGTTCACAACAGAGTTGCTATGATTCCTTTGTGCAGAGTCATGTGTCAAAGAGCAAATAAAAATGTATGAAGGAATTACAGTCTTGCTCAATTTGTTTCTTTCTGATCACATCAGACTTCTATGGAGTATAGTTTGGATTCTGGTACAGGTTTGTGAAGATCCTGAGACTAGTGGAAACTTGGATCTGGGGTAGAATCAAGCAGCTTCTTCATATGTTACAGGAGTAGGTTTTCAGTACTCAACATTGTGGCAATTGTACAAGACTGTTCTTTTAAGATATATTTGACCAAGCCCTGTTTTATCAAAGAGCATCTTTGGCTTGTTCAGCTCTATGTGATGCCAGGAAAATTTAAAAGACTATTTAGAACATAATGAATAGGCAATATTTTTTCCAGGCTTTCATACTTCATTGTTATCCTAAGGTGTTTTTCATATTTTTAGTGTAGAAATGAAATAATAAGTCACAAATATGGCAGTACTATCTGTTTAGTTTTCTTATTAATCAGACACCTATTTAGTGAGCTAGAATTGTGAATATAATTGATGAACATACAAAGAAATTTTCCGTTTAAAGGTTTGTTTGCTTTTTCAAGGTGTATTAGCTAATTTAGTGAAAACATACAAATTTTCAGAACTTTGGGGATGGTTAACAAAAACATATTAAGCCATTTTTAACACTGCAACTTGATTTGTTTTTTTTTTTTCTTTTTCTTTCAGGGAAAGAAGTCTTGCATCTGACTCTTGTATCAAACTCTTCAGCTGGAAGTTTATCTAGTGCAAATGCAGCAGGGAGAATCCAGGATCTTCATTTGTCAGATGAGCTGAGTCCTGATGAGATACAGGAAAATTCTCTCCCACTTCAAGCAGGTAGGTTTATAATGTCTAACACTCTGTTATGTCTTTACATACACTTGTGCAAAAGGATTAAAATATTACAAATTTGTAAATACTTACACCTGCTTTAGGGAGTAGGAGCATCAAATTGGATTTGTTTATTTTCAAATATGTGATACCAGCACTTAGTTTCAAAAAGTATGCTTTTGTTAGAAGGAAGCAAAGCATAAAGTGTTAAGAATCTGGGAATCATATGTATTTCTTCACCTGTAAAAACAGTGACAAAAAATTATTTATTTAGTTAGTTTTGTGTTTAGCATGAAATTATTTTTATTTGATCATCTTTTTCTTCACTATTTAAATTTTCTATGATAGACCAATTGAATCATATGATTTCCAAATGGTATTTTAATGACTTCTAGTCAGGTGAGGATTCATTTGTAGTTATGGAGCAAATGCCTTTTGGAGGAGATTTCTCAATAGAGTCAAATGGCCCTAAATTTTACTTCTGAATTTTTATTCTGGCTTGTTGTGCTGCAATTACTGAACTGGTGCTCAATGAGATTAATGCTTACCAGGTTGTACGGGTAGGAAGATTTTATTCAGTTAAGTAAGGCATTATAGTTTATAATTTCACTTAATTGTTGTTCTTCGTTATCATAATTTAAGTATGCCTGTCTATGACTTTAGTACTTCTGTTTCTTTATCATTTTAGACACAGAGACATAGACACAAAGGTTATCAATATAGGTGTCTGGAAGAATAAACAGCTTTATTCAGATAAGGTTCATTTTGGCATCTCTTGCCGTGCTTTTGTCATATTCAAAATAGGATAGTAAATAAAAGTAATCACAGAATAAACAGAGAAATGCAAATTCTGAATTTCTTGATGTTTATTACAGAAAGCTATGCAGCTAAAAATTGACATGTTGCTGTTTCGCAAACTATTTCTCTTTTCATAAGAGTGTGGTATTTCTGAGAGAACTTCCTGGCATTCTATCTCCAGGGATAAACCATTCTTAAAATCCCTGGCTGTATTCCAGACCTGATCAAAGATATAAATATTAAGGGCATTAATACCTGCTAAAAGCTGTAGCCAGCTGTTAAACTCTAAATGTTAAATCAAAGCCTTCAAGTTAGCTTAAAACCCAAATAGAGGTATTCCTGGAGGAACCAAGAGAACAAGAACTTTAAATATGAACAGGAAAGAAGTTTGTGAATATTTCCAAACTATTGGTTAAGAGAAAATAAATGAAAGTAAGTCTAGAAAAAAAAAATATTTTTGCTCACTAGAATTGTCAATAAACTGTACTGATTTAGACAACTTTTATCGAAACAATACAATGATATATTTTAGGCTGAGACTGATTTCAGTAAAATAAAATATCACTTGTTTAAATTAAATGGATCTAACAGAGAGGTTTTCTGCATTGCCCCAGCAGTGCATGGTGACTGTTCTGTCAGTAAATCACTTAAAAATTGATGGTACAATGTGCAGAGCTGGAAAAGTTGTTTCAAACTTATCTTCTTCTGCTCATTATGTTAAAAGACACAGACCTCTCCATTTGTTTAAATACCAGCCAACATCCCCCTTTCAAATCAGGACATAGCCTCAAGCATGTTCATTTCAACTGGAGTTCCACCCTCCAATACCACTGTAGTAATTTTAAATCCGACCTCTTTCTTTTTGCTAATATAACTTCAAGAGTTGCATAGTGAGCAAGGTGAAGCAACTCACTTGGGTTAAAAACAGAGGAAAAGGTGTGCAGCTTTTTCAGTTATGTGCCAAGGAGGTCAATCTGAGTAACCTGTAAAGGTTTATATCATTGCTGTCAAAGGGCTCTTGAGAACTTTTGCTTCTGCTGTAGCTGCTCTCGACCTGTCTGTCTGTCCTCTGTCCTTGTTACAGCCTTGGCAACAGTCTGCCGTAATTCTGGTAGCAGACAGAATGTGTTTGACTCAACGGCTCCACTGCACAGCCCGAAACCTAAGCTTAACCATGGTCTAAGCTTAATTCTGCCTTCCTGAACAGTAGAAGAGAACATCAGGAACTGCAGAAGGGCCTGTGCAGAGCTGACACATATTCCCGTCAAGTCTGCTAAAGAGGAGAGTAGTGTCCATCAAGGACCTTGTCAAGTATCTGGGAGCAGTACTCCAACTAAATCTACCAGTGTCCATCTATCAGACCTACCAAGTGGATAGGACAGTGGAGGATACATGGTTGCATGAAAATGGAAGCTGAATTCAGTATGGTTTTCACAAAATTCTGGAGGCATGGACAGACTTCTCAGGCTATCGCTTTTGATGTTTCTCCAATTTATTGTTATTAAGACTTGAATTTTGTTCTTGACAATTCAAAATATGGTGCCTCATGATGGCAGGAGCTCTATTGCTGCAATTTCCTTCACCAATAGAGATAAAAGCATTTCTTCTTTATCTTTACACAGGCTCTTTTTGTGGTATCAGCTTAAACGTAACAACGATTTAATTATTATACATATTTAAGCTTATATTTTAGGTGTGCAATAGGATGTTGAGAACTTGTCCATTGCTATTAGCTTCTGATTTATCTGATCATTCCTTTTTATTTGTGGTTTGCATGCAAAGAGGCATTATTAATGCTGACCTTTTTCTGTTTCCAGGCAAAGGCAATATATACAATAGCAAAGCTAATTTTATCAAACAAAGAAAGGAATGCTGAAAAAGCCAGTTTATTACAGGTAACTCTCTTTATTATCATTGCACAATGAAAGCCCCAACAGTCCCTGAGAATTTTTTATGAATTAAAGTTTATTTTGAAGTACAGTAGAAAAAAAATCATATTTAAAGGGGAATCCCCTACCCCAAAACAACAGGAACTGAATAGTTAAATAGCCCAGGAACTGAAAGTTAAAGAGAGAATCAATTTCTGTTCTGATTTACTTTGTTTCTGGCACCTCATGTAGTGTAAAGGAAAGTCAGTATCTTTCTTGTGATAATCTTTCCTCTACTTTTTCAGGCTGTCTAGCGTCAGATCATCTTTATAGAACCTTAATCTTCATTGAAACTCGCCCTAGACTTGACACTCTATTAATATCTATTTATTTCTGGAGCATTTTTCTGTGGATGTTAAATGAAATACATGAAGGCAGCATATAAAATAGAGAAAATTTAAGCGTAGAATAAATATAGGCCAAATAAGCATAGAATGGCTCTTGGTTTTGCATGTCATTGCCCCCATAAATGTACTGGTTAGAGTCAACTTAGGCTAAAGGTCATCAGTAGTAATTAATTACCTGGTAGCTTTTCTCAGGCTCTGTACAGTGGTGAGTGTCTCTCTAAGATATGGGAATGTAGTGCTCAGGGGTTCAGGGATTGTGGATTCTCTGTATTTTCTACCTCTGTCAAGATCAGGATTGAAGGCACTTGAGACAATAGTTCATGCTTGGACTCAGGTGTTTATTATTTCTTATCAGTGTAACAGCCTGCAGTGTTCTGCAGTCTTTCATTAGCAAGGCACAAAATGGCTAACTATCTCTTGTTCCAATGTCTTTTAAGACTAAACTATCCAATTAAGAAATGACACCTAGATTATTTTCCCTTTTAACCCAATCCCGCATGTGGGCTTTTCTGTCCAATTAAAAAATACCCCCCAAACCCATGAAGAAGAAGGTGAAGAACAACCTGCTTCTGCCCTAAAATCTTCATCTTGCTTCATATTTATTACTATATTCTAAAACCCCAAACTTTAAGTTTTCCACCCTGTGATATTGCACACTTCTAATCAACTACACACCCGTAATCCCAGTGCTATTAATCAATTTTGGAAGTCTTCGCCTCAGGTCAAGTGCAATGCTCTCTAGCAAGAAAGAGGAAGTTTAAAATTCTCAGCATCCAGGATTATTCCAACAAGGGGTCAGCACAGCTGCTGCTGCTCTAGTTGGCAAAGTCCTTAGCACAGCTGAATGCATTCATGATCCTGCCTCTCATGTGGTCTTTGTTCTGACAGAGCCCCTAAAATGTGTATATAGCTACTCCACTAGCTAACCAGGTAGGTGTGCTTGGATAGCAAAGAAAGGCATTTCCACCAAAAAAAGAAAAAAAAAAAAATCTAGTGTCATCTTTCTCAGCACAATTCTTCTAGATTAGAGTTGGAGGGCAGATTCAGTACAGTAGGGTACCTTTCTACTGCAAGGAGATTTTATGGTGCATTTCATCTTAAGGATGAGATAAATACAAACCTTCCTGTGGGTATGTATATGGAACTAACATGCAGTCTAACAAACTGGAGCATATGCTCAGTATAGTTGCCTCATGCAACTATAAGGAGCTTAACTTATGCCCACTGAGATTTTTAGATTCCAGCAGAATGTGTTGGAAATAACTCACAAGAGCTACTAAGCAGTTATAGTTGGGTTGAACATGAAGCTGTATGAATTAATAATGGACTTAATGATCACATATGAAAACTAAGTCTGTTTTGGACAAGAAGTTTGTGAAACCTTGTTCAGCTTCTCATATTGCTACCTGCATTGCCTTTGAAAATCTTACTGGTATGAAACACAGTTGCAGATATTGGAATATCCTTTTTGAGTTTCACAGATATTTTTCTTAGAATATTTGCAGTGCTTGTGTGGTTTCTCTACTGTCCCATTGTGTGTGTTTTCCATGATGAAATTTTCATCTTCCTTCTGCCATGCTATCTTAGTGATCTTAATTCATGACAGTCTTTGTTTGCTCAGTTATAAATCTGCCATATCATGGAGTCTTGATAAATAGAGCTAAAGAGGAGTTGCATCAAACCATGCATATTAACCACCTGCCAGTAGCTGTTTTAAAGGTAAGTAAAAACCTTAAACCTTCATAGTTTTAAGAAGTTGTATTCTTGCACATTCTTAGCACAAGAAAGGCATAAAATATTTTAAATTTATTTATTTGTCATTTAATTTATGACTAGGAGGATGCATTGAAGCAAATCACTGAAAGTACTGAGAACATGAATCAGAATAAGGCACCCACAAATCATGCAGGAAATGATACAATTTTAGAGCGCCTTGGCAGTGGAGCTTTTGGAAGTGTACATAAGGCAAACCTTTCTTTTGCTATTATTCTGCAGATTTGAGGAGAAGCTTCATGAAGAGGGTCTAATACCTGTTCTAGGCACAACTGTCCTTTGAATTTCAGTTGGGAAATGTAGGTGCAAAAATGCCTTTGTGGATCTGAGCTTGTTTGTTCCATGTTGTACTTTTATGATTGACCAGTGTATCTCTTAGATTTCCTACCTTATTTTCTCTTAATTCCTTTCAACTAACAGCATTTGTCTACTTGCAAAGGCTAATCAATCTGTGTAAAACCACAAAAATTCAAGCATGTTTTAGCTGAAAAGCAGCACTGGGCGCAGATAATACTGCTTAAAGCACTGTTCAAGTTCAGAAGTGTACCACTAACCTGTACTGTTGGATTGTAGTTCTTCTACTAATCACATCATACACGAAAAAAGCGATGATTACATATTCTGAGAGAAAGGTTTGGACTCTGATGACTAATCTGGTAGCCATAAAGCCATTCTTCCTATCCCCATCCTATATTTATTGTACAAAGGTTTTACCTTGTTTATAGGTTAGAAAACATAATGGACAACATCTCCTGGCAATGAAAGAAGTCAATTTACACAATCCAGCATTTGGAAAGGGCAAAAAAGACAGAGACAGCAGTGTGAAAAATATTGTCTCTGAATTAACCATCATCAAAGAGCACGTGTTTCTCATGAACTCCAGTTTGATATGCTGGCATTCTGAATTACTAACTGTGACAATTTCTCCTGTGGGAAGCTGCCTGGTGGAAAAGGAGACCTGGGGATGCTGGTTGGCAGCTGCCTGAACATGAGCCAGCAGTGTGGCCAAGAAGGCCAAAGACATCGTGGCTTGTATCAGCACAGTGTGGCCAGCAGGACCAGGACAGTGATTGTCCCCCTGTGCTTGGCACCGTTGAGGCAGCACCTTAAAACTTGTGTTTAGTTCTGAGCCTCTCTCTACAAGAGGGGCATTGAGGTGTTTGAGCTGGTCCAGAGAAGGGGAGTGGAGCTGGTGGAGGGTCTGGAGCACAAGTCCTGTGAGGAGTGGTTGAGGGAACTGGGGGTGTTTAGCCAGGAATAGTACCCTATTTTCCTGCTGATTACTCTGGTAATGTGCAACGTTTGTCTGCATTTGGGGTAAGAGTGAAGGAAGGTGCACTGGAGTTCCTAGACAAGTTTGTGGAATCTTTGTAATATCCTTCCTTCCTACGTGTAGCTAAACATTTTAAATACTGTGCCATCAGTTTAACTATTCTAGCATCTACATTTCTTTCCTCATTGTAGCTTTATCATCCAAATGTTGTATGGTATTACAGAACCTTCTTGGAAAGTGGGTAAAAATGCACAGAATTATCACATTGTACATAATGAAGAAATAGAAATATATAATAAAACGATTTATAGGTTGCAGGAGCACGTCAAATTTGAGCAATAATCTTTCTTCCAGAGCTGCTACAAGTTCAGACAGACCTATATCCCTTTAAAAAAAAAAAAGAGAAATAGTGTTTGTATTTGTTTATCTATTAGTAAAACTAGATGCAATGTAAACATGTAGCAAGCATCATTATTCTCCTCTAAAGATCCAAAGTGTACAATTGAAATGCTAAAGAGGGAGAAAAGCTATGGTGAGTAGTGGAGTGAATGATACAGATTGCCAGCCATATTGTTTTAATTTTCTTTTCAATAAAGAGTTACCTACATACACCTGCCTGCTGAGTGATTATCAGACAGTGGTTTCCTTATAGTTCCTGACATAAATTGAGGAAAAACGAAAACAAAAAAGAGTGGAATGAGATTAAGTTGTATCTATCTGTACAAATACAATTTTTAAAGACTAAAAGATAACAGCTTTTAAAATGTATTTTAGCCTCAAATACTCTATTTAAAAATTATTTCTGTATAAATACAGTATTCTATTAATTTCTTTTATGAGATGACAGGTTGTATATAGTGATGGAGCTCACGGAGGGGGTGCCATTGGAAGAATAGTTTCACTATTTCAAGGAAAAGCAACAACAGTTTACAGAAGACAGAATATGGCATGCATTTATCTGAGTAAGGGCCTCTGTTCTTTTTGCCAGGATTTTCCTACCTGTAATTAGTAGGACCATGTTTTGAGGCTAATAAATGATTAAGTAATGCTTATTATATCAATCACTAATACATAGCTGTGAATCCAATATGTCTTTATTTAGGTTGTAGTTAAGAATCTTTGTGAGGCTCTTTCTGTTTGTTTTTAAGCTTTGCCTCTATGCAAATAACTCTTTATTATTTGCATAGAGAAGATGATTGTTCATTGAGATCTCACTGTGAACAATATAATGTTGGAGGATAAAGGCAAAGCTACAATTATTAAGTAGAACTGCTTTGCTTGGAGACAATTTCTCAAGATGTACCTGAGAAGCATTTATTTACTGCAACTCTGAGAAGGTTTCAGATTCCTGCGTGTTGGTTATCATTCTTAGAAGACAGTAAATTATTGCATTATTATACTGTTGTGTGAAATAGAATCACAGATGGACTGGATTGAAAGGGATCTTAAATAGAATCTATTTTCAATCCCCCCCCCCCCCCCCCCCCCACCGTGGGTGGGCCTTTCTCTTGATCAGGTTGCTCACAGTCTCATCCATCTTGACCTTAAACACTCCCAGGCATGGATGACCTGTTCCAGTACCTCCCCATCCTCACAGTAAATATTTTTTTCCTAATATCTAATCTAAACCTACCCTTTTCCAGTTTGAAACCATTCCCCCTTGTCCAGTCACTATGTGCTGTTGTTAAAAGTCCTTCTCTGTCTTTCTCAGGGGCTCCCTTCAGGTACTGGAAAGCCACTACTAGGTCATCCTAGAGCCTTCTTTCCTCCAGGCTGAATAAACCCAATTCTCTCAGCCTCCCCTCACAGGAGAGGTGCTCCATCCCTCTGATCATCTTGTTAGTAATCCTCTGGACTTGCTCCAACAGGTTGATGACCTTCCTGTGGTGGGACCCCCGAGCTGGATGCGGGGTTCCAGGTGGGGTCTCACCAGAGGGAAGCAGAGGGGCAGAATCCCCTCCCCTGCCCTGCTGCCCACGCTTTGGATGCAGCCCAGGAGCCATTTGGCTTTCTGTGCTGTGAGTGCCCATGGCTGGGTCGTGTCCTCTCACCCACCAGCACCCCTGAGTCCTTCTCTCCAGGGCTGCTCTCCATCTGTTCATCCCCAGCCTCTGTTGATACCAGGGGTTGCCCAGACCCAGGTGCAGCACTTAGTTCCTGGTCTTGTTAAACTGAGTGAGATTCCCATGGGCCCATTTCTTGAGCTTGTCCAGGTCTCTCTGGATGGCATCCCGTCCTCCAGGTGTGCCAGCTGCACCACTCAGCTTGGTGTCATCTGCAATTTATTTAGACTGATCCCTCAATCTGTGTCATTAATGTACATATTTAATAACACTGGTCCCAGAATGGATCCCTGAGGGACACTATTTGTCACTGGTGTCCATTGGGACTTTGAGCCATTGATCACTACCCTCTGGATGCAACCATCCAACCAATTTCTAATCCATCTAGCAGTCCACTCATTAGTTACTGTTTTGGGGAACCATGCCAAAGGCTTTTCAGAACTCTTGATGAATGACATTTGTTGTCCTTCCATTGTCTACTGATGTAGTCAGTCCTTCATAGAAGGTCACTATGGTCAGGAAGGACTTGCCCTTGTTGAAGCCATGCTGACCATCTCAAATCACCTCCCTGTCCTACCTGAGCCTTAGCAGGTTCTAAGCTTCTAGGAGGATCTGTTTCATGACTTTCCCAGGCACAGAAGTAAAATAATTGCTGATGCAAATATTGTGTCATCAGCCATGGCTATATTTTTTGCAGCTATGGATGATAAATATGATGGAGATGATTTATCCTTAAAATATTTAAGCTATAGTTATGCTTCAAGGCCTGTTTATTTAAATTAGCAAGAATATTGAAATAACCAGATTAGAGAACAAGTGCTAATGAACATACAAAGTATAACAGCTGTCTCTTCTGTTCCAATTCTGCCATGAAATTGCAGTGAGGTGCTATTTGTATAAGTCTGTAGTAGTGAATATTCTTGGTCTATGCTTCTGTAACCACCACAGGGTGGAGGAAGGAACCTAGGCAGGTTCCAGGACAGACTTTGAAAGCAATATGTGTGTAGCAGTAAAAAACATGGCATAATTTTAGTCTTTGAGCAAATTAATACAACCTGGTACACACAGCAAGCCTTCCGGGCAATTCAGATCCTGTAGTTTTCAAAGTCCTCAAAGAACTACTGCATGTTTTCTTGCTGCTCATGACACAGAAGAAAACAATTTGAATGCTGCAGAAGTTTTGTGAGAAGTCTTTATGCAAAATTCCATCTCTCTTCTTTAAATATAATAGTAAATTGAAGACACACATGCACACCCATGCACAAAACACTCAGCTATAAATAGTTAGCAACTGTTTCATAGTAAATATTTTTACCTTATGATCTACATATTTAAATTTATTCATTATTAAATTGTATGTGCTAAACCCCCTCAAATTCTTAGTAACAATGCAGTTTTGAAAGAATGTGATTTAATGGTGCAATTGTCCTTGAGTGATGAAAATAAATATCCCAAATATTAATTTAAAGTATCATATAATTGTATTTTATATCGACTACTGCCACTGAGGGGCACTCTTGTCTCAACAACCTTTCCTTATCCTTAGTCCATTCTAAATATGGAGAAGTCTAAATGTACTTTCAAGTATAAACTCAAAATTGCCCTGGAAAAGCATTTATATTTCTGTCAAAGATTTACAGGAGTTTAGGAAAATTGGATGAACAGAAAGTTATTTGGATCATTTCTACAGCAATTAGTTCAAAACTATTTCAGTATTTAAACAAACACTCACTTTATTTAGTCCTAGAGCTACTACAAGTGTAGTACCTAATGAATTTTTGGGGAGAGCTGAAGAACTTTTATCTATCGTTTCTGAATTTTATTAAGCCTTGCTTTTTTATGACCTTAAAGAAATTAAGATGAATTTACTTTCTCTCTGATGATAGTTAATATGTACTGTATAGATGCATGCTGTGGTATTGTTCCTAACTCATACAGTCTGTGTATGCCAAACACTGAAGCATTTGTGATCTTAATTATTATGTCTCACAATAGCTGAGGATAAACGTACTGTCCATTTAGTACATTTTAATTGCTCTTGGTGAAAGGTTGTCCTGATTTTGTTTGGGATAGAGTTAATTCTCTTTCTTGTAGCTGGTACAGTGCTGTGTTTTGAATTTAGGATGACAGTAATGTTGATAGCACGCTGAGGTTTTAGTTGTTGCTGAGGACTGTATACTCTAAATCAAGGACTTTTCAGTTTTCCATGCTCTGCCAGCAAGGAGCTGCACAATGAGCTGAGGTGGGGAGTACATTCAGAATGGCTGACTTGAACTAGCCCATGGGATATTCCATACCATGGAATGCCATCACCAGTATATAAACTGGGGCAAGTTGGCCAGGAGTTGCCAATGGCTGCTCATGGACTGGCTTTCAGCAGGTGGTAAGCAACTGCAGTGAGTATCATTTGTTTTTCTTAAGTTTTATTCTTCTGTTCCTTTAATTACAATTGGTATTAATAATAGAAATTATATGTATATAATTTTATATAAATTATAATACTATAATACTTAAATATTATAGTATTTTTTTGTTTAAATTGTCAAACTGTTTTTTACATTGACCCATGAGTTTTATTTTCTTTTTTTGTGATTCTCCTTCCCAGTGGGGAAGGTAAGAAATTGAGTGTGTGGTACTTGGTTGTTGGCTGGGGCTAAACCGTGACAAAGTTACAACAAAATGTCAGATGAATGTGAAGCATATGCTAAAATGCTGAGAAATCTCTGAATTGAATTTTTCCTGTCAGCTTTTTAAAAAGAGAAGGTCTGCTCTAAGATCTACTAAAAACAGTACTTCTGCATTTACACAGAAGCTGCATGCTCATCCAAAATAGAGAGAATTCAATTTTCTGTCTTTCAAATCTGAAAACTGACCCAAAATTGCCTTGATCTCACTAGAGTAGTGGGCTGTCTGTTAAGCAGTATTGTGTGACTGGGTAAGTGGGATATGGCTGAAATGATTTTGCTTTATTAAAGAATCTTATTATACTGCTCAATTTTCTTTTCCTCAATCAATCCTTCTGGAAATAGTAACTCTTGTAAATCTCTTGCTATGAGAATCTGCAGGCTGACAGTCTAACAAAGGCAGATCATTCGTCTGTAACTAATGTTCTTAAAAAATATTGTCTTTAGAGAGGTGCCTTAGTTTCAGACTCTTATGGTGTATTTTGATTTAAAAAAAAAACCTAGTAAAGTGATCAAAATACTGGATAAAGACCTTTTAGAGATTCAGACTTTAATTCTGCAACAGCCACACCAATGAACTGCTTTAAGAAAATTCTTGGACTCACAGATAGGCATTTTGTACCTTGTATATGAGAATGGGACCACTCACATTCCAAATCCCTTGAAGATCTCTTACACAATTTCTGCTTTTATGTTGGTTGAAAAGGAGTGCATAGAGTGGGAGACACTCCCACCTTGCTGTCAGAGTGGAAAACAATAAACCTGCTAAAGAATTATGCTTATTTGTCCTGAATTCATGGAGAAATGTTCTACAGGTGGCACTTGTAGAACAATTCTGGCAGAACTTGGTGGGCAGGGGCCTATGATGAAAGAAAACAAGAGTTCATACAAAGAAATCTGCAGCTGCCCTGGCACAATGTAAGATTAAATTTGAGGGGACCTCTTCTAGGGATGGTCTCTGAATATCATGTGTATAGGTCTTATTGAAAAAGAAATACCTGAGATAATACCTCACACTCTGGTGAGATCTTACCTGAAGTACTGTGTCCATCTCTTGGGTCCTCAGCACAAGAAGGACATGCATCTGTTGGAGTCAATCCAGAGGAACGCTATGAAGATGATTGTGGTGGTTTTGTATGGGATATCTGAAATTGGTGAACCAAAAACACTACACAGATTAGAGGAGTGGAGCACCTCTCCTATGAGGAAAGGTTGAAAAATTTGGGAATGTTCAGCCTGGAGAATTAAAAGCTCTGGGGAGAACTTGTACACCTTTCTGAACATAAAGGGGACCATAAGAGAGCTGGAGAAGGACTTTTTGCAAGGGCCTGTAGTTGCAGGACAAGGGGGTATGGCTTCAAACTGAAAGAGATTAGATTTAGATTAAATATGAGGAAGAAATTATTTATGGGTGCAAGGGGGTGGTGGGGCTCTGGAATCAGAGAAGTTCTGGATGCCTTGTCCCTAGAAGTATTCAAGGTCAAATTAGATGGGTCTCTGAGCAGCCTGGTGTAGTGAAAGGTGTCCTAGCCCATGGCAGGGAGCTTGGAACTTGATGATCTTAACATCCCTTCCTACACAAGACATTCTACAATAATATTCTGAAGAATTTTTGAATATTTATAGTCACACTATGTTTTCTTTTTCTTAAGTAATGTGTGTGGTTAGATACTTTATTTATTCAGATCTTTCTTTATTGCTTTGTTTTTGAACTTATGCAAGACAGAAATGAAAGTTCTAAGCCCAGGAGTTGCTTAATTCTAATGTGAAAATTGTATAATTTTTTGGATTTCCCAGGACATCTTTTACACATGTCTTTTACAATTAAGATTGAATTATCCTAACCTTTTTCAGGCTCTATAAAGTTGTGTGCTGTTGCGAATGTAAATAGACATTTACAGTTTGATCCTAGCTGGGCTGTTTCTGACTATAGAGAACTTTAAGTATGTTGTTATTTTGTAGTCTCTAGAACTGCTCACCCTACTCATTTTCTGTTTAATTTTTTACATAAATTCCATAGGAAGGGGTCCATAACTACCATCTCTTGTGCTGGTACAGCATTTAATCATAATTGATTGAACTACCAATGCTATAAAAATATAAATATTAAATCATGCCAACCTGCAATTTTGTAAGACATCTCAGTCTAAATTGATGGAAAAGTATTACCAAAACTCTACATCTCTGGTCAAACTGAAAATCTCATGTATTGTGTCAGACACACACAAAAAATGTGGAATTTTAGGTGCAGCCTGGTTGAAAGTTGTTTTGTTATAGGGTTTTAGAGATTCATTGAACCAATATTGTCAGTGGCTTTCCTTTTAGTCTGCCCAGCCTTTTTCTATAATACATTGAGAAGTTACAGTTCTAAATTGAAAATGTGTATCTGCTTTTATTGCAGCTATATTTTACTGCAGCTGTATTTTGGTTCTAGCACAGTGTATTTCTGTCTAGAGCTCTATAGCTGCATCTGTTTGTAGGACAAAACAGAAGACTCTCTATATCATCACTTTTCAGTGTCATTTAGTTGCAGTAAGGTTTAAACCTTAACAGTCCAAGGGCTGTGTGGTATCTCTCAGACACCTTTCAGAGCTGATATCAAGGAGAATTGTGAAGGGTACCCTACTCTGTTTCAGGAAGCGTGTTCTGTTTAATGTTTAGTTCACATGATAAAATAGCAGTTGGAAAGATCTGTACGGGTCTGAACCTAGGATTGTATAGCAGCAGAATGCTTGTTTTAAGACAACTCACCTGTTGGATAGATTTCCAATCATAGCAGGCAGCCATGGAGTGTCAGAATGGTTAAATAAATGTGAGTTGGAAAGTTCAAAGAAGAGAAGTGCTGGATGCTGGAAGAAAGCTCCCTGTTAGTTTTATAATTCAGAATATTCGCTTGAGTGTGTTGTATAAACACTTATTGGCTCTGGATTCTGTTCCATGCCCAGAGAAGTAGTGGCAATGAGATAAAGTGGATATAACCAGTGTCTCTTGTATGTTAGTCACTGCTCAAATTCACTTGAATGAGTAAGTGCTATTTTTTTTGCAGATTACATGGCTCATTTAACTAATATTCATAGTCAGAATTGCTACCCTTCACACTGAGGTTCAAGGAAGTCCTTGTAGTACTTCATTTTTAAAGTTATTTTCATCATAGGCTGAGTGGAATCTTCTACTTTTTTATTTTCACATTGTAAATCAAACATTCTGGAAATCGTTGGTTGGTTGATGCCATGATTGCATCTCTCCACAAATCTCATTTCTAGATGTGGATCAGTTCTTAGGTTCCTAGTGCAGAAGTTACAAGCTTCACAAATCTAGCAGTAGATTGTTTACAAGGCATTAATTAAAGCACACAGAAAGAAGAATGATAAAATAGCTGAAAGGTTTCTTTGGGAATGAGAAGTTAATTCTGTTCACATTCTATTGATGGGTAAAAGCAGAGTAAGTATGTACTGTTGCTGATTAAATTGGAAATTATCTTGATTTTAGTATATGTTTTAATAGAAAATAAGTTATAATTTTACACTACAAATCGCTGTACCTCAGTAAGTTGCTTACAAATCTGCTTGATAACAATTGCAAACTTGCTGAAGAGAAGCAAAGGTTTTTTCTCTCATCCTGAACCCTTCAGGGTAGAAGAAGAAATTGTTCAGTGAACATCAGAAAATCTGATGTGAGCAGGTCTGAAGTTCATATATGGGGTGAATTAGATACTCTGTTAATATTCTTTTTTGCTCTGCTTTTGGTCTTTGTGTGTATTTGATTTTAGGAGAAATTAATGGCATTTTTGAATAGGGTTCACATATAAATTAAGGCAACAAGCCTGCAGATATGAAATCAGTGTTGTTAAGTTGTATCTGGATAATTTTTGTTTTGTTTATATTGCAGAAGATAAATTTAGGTGAGAATTTTGGGAAATGAAACAGCAAATGAAAATCCAGATTCTCTTAATAAAAAGAGTAATTAAAAAAACATTAAAGGTATCGAAAATGCTGATTGGAAGAGACTGCTAAGATTTAGAAAGTTTCTGTAATTTGGCTATCATGATAGCTGCAGAGACCATGAAGTAGGAGGTTAAGATACTAGCTAAGTAAGCCTAGTCCTATTTTCTTAGTTCTGTCTTTCCTTCATGCCCTCTTCCACAGATTTTTAATCTTTTTTGAAACCACCTTGTTCATTATCACTTATTCTGCAACTCTAAACATAGTGTAAACAAGTGAAAAAAGTGAAGGAAGCTGATCAGAATTTAAAGGATTATGACTACATCATATTGTTTTAATTTTTCTTCCTGTTTGAAGATTGTCTTGTATGGTTGTTTGACTATTTTTAAACAAATTTTAAAAAATTAAAATAAAAATAATTAATAGGGGTCACCTTCCTATTTGGTCATATCTTCATTTAAGGATACATGAGTCAGGCCTGTCACAGTTCTCAGAAGTTATATCATTTGTTTGTTAGTCATTGTAGCAACTTTTGGCATCACATACGAAATAATCATGGAATATTAAAAGTTTTAGACCAATTTATTTATTAAGACAAATGCTTAAATAAATTAAAAGAAACAATGTCACTAGTTTGATGCAGTTCAACAGTTGGCAGTTCTTTGTCATTTGAATCTCTATTATAAGCTTGAAAAAGCTAAGAAAAAAAATTATGCTTAATGTAAAGCAGATTGTCCTGGGCTTTGCATTCCTTAGCTCTGGCAGCACCAGTTTTATGTAGGAGTTTCTTGCTGGTGTCAATAAAGTTTAGCCAAATTTGGAAAAGGTAATTGCCACTGAAAGGGTTTTATTCCCCCATTTCTGAGGACTTGAGCTTAAAATGAAGACAATATACTTAATCCATCTGGCTGATTTTTCCCTCGCTTTCTTTCTTTTCTCCATAATCACTCATGTTGTATTAAAATAAACTACTATTTCCAGAACTGAGATGTTCAGCTGCCTTCTCTCCTTTACTAAATCTCTCAAAAGGAACTGAATATATGAATTATTGTAATGTCTCAACACTCTTCCTTCATCAAATATTATTTGAAGAATTCCAAAGGAAGGAATTTAGAATGATTCAACCCAATTAATACAGGGAAGTATCAACACTGAAAAAACTTCTGGTCCTTTGGGGATTAATATTTCTTGTAGTGAGCTGCCTGAGGACTGCCTTAACTCAAGGGAAAAGGGAGGCTTCTTGGTTATCTTATTAATTTAGCATTTTTCCTACTTACATTTTCCAAGCACTGCAGAGCTAGTCCTTCTTTGGACATTTTGTTCAAAGAAAAATGATCTGTGGCTTGAGCGTCTAGATTTGGCTTTCTTATCAAAGGCCCTTTCTGAATTCAAGAACTGCTCCTTTTCAGACCCTGAAGGCTTGCACTGAGCAACAGCCAACAGAAACTAATTTTTCTTACCTGTATTTCTTCTCATCTCCAGCTTCTTTTGACAGGTAGTAACATTTTGAAATAAAATTTTTATGAACTGTGCCAGGGTGAAAGCAATCAGAATAGGCAGGCTATGGGCTCTGTCCAAGTAGAACAGAAGTTTTAGAATATTTTAAACATTGTGATTTGTTACTTACAACAAAAATCTTCTTCTGAAGTAGCATTGCAATACAAAAATTATTAACAGGATTTATGAAGTACAATAATGTTTTCTGCTCTTTGTGCTTGGACTTAATGAAGTGTGATGTATCTTAACTGCATTGTTGTGTGGAGGCAGCAGTAGAATATTGAATTGGAAAAAACAAACTTGAACTGTTTACATGGAACTTTGATTAAAAATATAGTCTCTAGAGACTGTGTGTGCCATTTTGTCAAAGACTACCTGATAATTACACAAGGCACTTGTATTAACATAATTACACGATCATCCAAATCTACAGCCTTTTTCACAAGCTAAGGGTAAGATTCACCATTATTTCTTACCAAATTTCATTTTTGAACATGAACTATCAAGCTATTAGACGCCCCCCCCCCCCCCCCATGCTCCTTTGAAATTAAATTTCTTGGAATGTCCACTCTTCCCAATTATCATAATTTCAAGGAAAGAAAACTAATTACCATAGATTTAGATTATTAGAGATTAGTATGAGATCACTGCTTATTAGATACATAACATTGTCATACAATTTCTTGAAATATATTAATAGAAACCTGAAACTGGTCATATAGTTTACACTGAAACCATCAGAAGTGTGCTTATGGTATTTTTAAAGTAGGTAGGCCTAATTCAAGTGTAAGTTGCTGATGAATGCGGAGATAAAAAGATATTATAGTCCAGTTCTGTGAAATGTAAAAAATTAAAAATCCCAAACCTCCCTCCCACCCTCCCCCAGCTTTTCAGCTATTGTGAGTGAGCACTGATTGTCATCAATCAGTGGAGGTGGTGGCTATTGAGATGTGAATCTTTTTGTCCCTTTTTTTTATTATTGTAGCTGATTTTCACCTTGCAAAGCAAAGGGAAGAAAACTGCAGACTTGCATCAGTAGTGGTATCCTATAATATAGGTAATGCTATAGGTATTTATATATATATATATCTATCTATAGGTCTATCTACCTAGGTGTATATACATTACCTATAGGTAATCCTATTATCCTATAATAATAGGTTATCCTATATTTGTGGTAAGTACTCCTGCATGTAACTTTTAGTCCAGGGACTTCCCTCTTCATGGTTACTCTTGGAGCAGACAGGGAAGTTGTGATGGAGTAAGGAACAAGGTGCAAGTCACGAGCTACTCTGCAATAGTTGGTTGCCTCCCTGTTTCAATGTTGCCTGTTTTTAACATATGGTGGTTACTGTGGGTTAAGTTGGTGCAAAAATGAACGAGCTGCAGTAATGTAGTAACTTATTCATCTAGATATAGAATATCCTTATAGATAAGGAAATGTGTGTTTAAATTATAAAAAAGTGTATGTAAACAGTATCAATTACCGCTACCACAGGTGAAGGCCTTACACCTGTGAGACTGTATGGCCTGGAGGCTGTGATAACTAATTAAAAGGTCCAAGCCATGAGGGGAGCTGCTGGTTGTTCCTCTGAATTAAGAGTCAAGAACTCAGGCATTTGGCAGTTGAACATAGTTTATTTTGCCACTTTTGAAATTGTTGCTTGTGAATTCCTAGTACCAGAATGATAATGATTGACACTTATTCCCTAGAAATCCCTAAATCCTAAAATGGCTTCTGGAGTGAGACCTTGTAATATGTTAAATATTCAAGTCACATACCTGGGAAGACTAATGCTTGTAGTTCTTAGTGAGCAAAGGTAAGGGGATTGCAAGGCTACCTTAATTGGTTATCCAAATATTCCTGAACCATTGCACAATCTCTGAGTGACATTGGATCTGTAAGTGATAGTTGGGGTATATAAAGTGTAGTAAGAGTTTGGTGCAACTAGTTATGTGCCATCTTTTTTTCAGCTTCTCTGAAATAATCCATTTGTTTTGTTCACTTACAGCTGGGAAGAGAAGCTGTTGATGAGAATTTATTCTGCTCTTTTAAACACCAGTTTTAAAATAGAGGTGTCAGAGGTGTCAAAACTATGTTGCCATGGCCCTCAGGCACACTGAATTGTAATTTTTCTTATCCCAGCTACATTTATTTCTTTTTTTCCTCTGTTAGATACCTATTTTGTTTTCACTGATATCTTTTGGGTTTTTAATATTTTGTAGGAAATTTTTGTTTGGGAGTAGTATTCTGTAGATTTAAATACTTTTTAAAGCATAATATTTTGCTTAAATTGTATTTATTGTTATTCTCATACCCTTTCTTTGTACTTGGAAGTTCATATCAGAGCTAGAACTTTGGCAGGTCTATTTCTATTCTTTATCCAGTTAGTTGGATGCAGGATTAAGGATAAAATGTCCCTTACATGTTGCAGTTTCTCAAGTAAGTGGTCTTTTGGGACATTGCTTGTCAGTTCTACTCCACAGGCAAAATCATGGAAGCAGTGATCCTTGTCTGTCTGCAGTCAGAAAAGAGAACAAGGATACAGTACAGATGTCTTTGTATTTAAAGTATATGCTTGAGTAATATTTAAAATGACAGGCTAAGATATTAGTCTTTCCAATGTCATAATAATTTAAGAATGCTAAAAAGGCTTTGCAAACAGCACCATGCACTGGAGGCCACCTTCAAGATGCTTGGTTAATTCTGGGTGTGACAGCGGGCTTTTTGAAATGGAAGCCTGTTCACAAGGAATAAGATGAAATGACAGAGTATTTTAGGACAAGTCTTGAAGGAGAAATCAGACCCTATAGACTTAAGCAGTGCTTGGACTAGACTTTTAGTGGGGCTTTTTTGTGTAATTTAAGCAGATATTAAAGGCTATTAAAAATAAAAAAAATTGCCTATCTATGTACAAAATGAACCCCAAACCAAAAAGAGAAAGAGATGTGAGAGATTGTTTTCATCTTAGAATGGCAGAAATATCTTTCTTCTGAATTGACTGGTAATAGTTTTGAGTAGTTTGAGATGCAACCCACCCTTCTTTGAGCAGACAATACAGTGCAGAAACAAGACAATAAATATAAAAAGTAGCATTTCATGTTTATTGTTTAAATTTGACTAAGCAATGTTATGCAAAATGATTCAGATAAAAACACATCACTGTTTGTACCAAACACGTTTGTATTTGGGCTTGACTGAATCAATTTGCCAATGCAATTTTTTGAACCTTGTGTCATCATAAAATAACTGCAGACACTGTTTTTTGTTTAGAGAGGGGTTTATATAATTATGCTTTGTAATTGTGATGGTTTTTAATTTTACTTCATACTAGGTTGCATTCTACTATCACACTAATTAACTTCCTTTTAATTGTTATCTCCCTGAACTAAAAAAATCCAGCAATGTGTGTGCTTAGAATACCAAATGTATTAAATGGATGTGTTTACACTTAATACATTAAAAGTTGAGGAAAAGACTGCTTTAGAGAATTGGTAATGAATCCTGAAGTCTTCTCCCAGCTCATAAGTCACTAGAAACAATCTGCTCCAAGTTAGTGGTGACAGTCTTTATTATTGTGCTGTCTCAAAGGCCTTCCCAGAAGAGACACAGCAATTGTCCATGCTTATAGAGAATGATGTTTCCTTTCAATTATAACTTCCATTTCTTTGTTTCAAAAAAAGGATTGTGATTTAGGAAAAGAGGATATATTGCCAGCAGATCAACAGATGTATATAACTATATAAGTATAGAGAAAATTTAGATGAACTCTGGGAAATTAACTTAATTTTGAGATTAGATGGAATAGAGTCCCTTCATAACTGCTTGAGAACTTGAAAGATCTTTACAAGCTGTTGAGAAACTATGAGTGGATCCCTCAGGCGTCATTAAGAAGCGGGCAAGAAAGTTCTACCTTAGTTGGTGAGCTAACTTGATCTTCCTGAAACAAAATTGTTTTCAAATGTTAGAAAACTGATGCACAGAACAATGCTGTTTATATAGCTTTTTGTGTCAGTGTTGGGGAGTTTTCTTGCTGTGGTGTTTATAGGAAACTCCCATTTCAGTGGTAATTGGACATATTATTTTACTCCCTCATCTTCTCTGATGTGGAGGAGAAAATATTCCTTGATCTTCATTTCTGTTTATGGACTACACATTGGGTCTGTGTTACGTTAAACAGATTTCTTTTCTACTACTGGTCACTGCTTGTGCTTATAACCATATCTTGTGAGAGCATTGCATAAAACAATAGTCTGGTATGATTTCTCATGTAGAGACGTGCAGTAGCTGCATTGCTTATTATGGCAACATAGTATTTTCACTTACTTAAAGCATTTTTGTTTTGGGAAAGGTAATTTAAGATGAGGGAGTGTGTTGTATTTTTAGAAATACTTTATTTTTAGCCTTTGTGATGCTATATGATCAAACTTATTACAAGATTTCCCATCAGTACTCTATTCCTCCAAAAATAGAATCTGAAATATTTCATCAATTTCAAGCAAGTTTGGGAGTTTAGGTTCTTTCAATGTTTGTGAAAATTTGGTGATGGATATCAAGTAGCAAAACAATTCAGTCTTGGCGAGAGAAGTTGAAATTTTCCAAATTTCCAAAATAAGCTGCAGTATATGCTGTTGTGTGACAACAGTTTGGTGTGTTTAGATAACACAGAGAGTAAGAAACTGAAGGTACTGTGCAATGGTGATGGGAAACAGAAAACTAATGGAGAAGTGGTCTTGGGCTAGTTTTACCATTCATGGAACAGATGGCTTCTGGAGGGGATTTGCCGATTTGAATAGAAAAGTAACAAAGTTAAATAATCCTTTCAGTATAACAATACTGATTTTTGGACCAGAGGACCATTAGAAAGTTGTTTAATGCAAGTGTTCACTCTGAGAATGAAAGATAGCAGTGAAATACAATTGTGAAAGTTTGGTTGTAGTGTAGACATAGGTTTATAATAACAGCAAAAAGTCCAGTTCAGTTGGAGATGGAATCCACAGGGAGAATATAGGTTGACAGGCAGACAGCACTGTCCCCATGTGTAACCCACAGGACAGCTCTGTGGGGAACATTGTGTTTCATTGCGGGCACTTGGTGACTAAAAAGATATCTGGATAAACCTCATGGAAGAACAGTATAAGTACTTGACAGAGAATGCCTTATAAAAAGATGTTCTAATTATTTAATTTTATATCATTTTAATTAAATTAGATGTTTGTCTAGTTTAACGTTGCCTGACATTTGAAATGTACTTAATATCATGTCCAGTGTGAGATAGCATTATACTTGGGAGTAAAACTGGAACTTATGTGAAAAAAATGAGAAAGCGTGAAGATATCTGTGTTTATCTCCAGAAAAATGTTTTAGTGGCAATTATACAATTCTCACCATAAGAGATAACTTAATAATAGGAGAGAAGGAGGAAAAAAAAAATCTTGGACTAAAAGAAAACCAGACACTTTATAAGTAGCATGGACTAGTCCATATTATGCATTTTTCCTATCCTGACTACACTTTTACTCACAAGGGCTTGTAAGTAGCTTAAAGTCATAGCACAAGTTGTTTACATGAAAGGGAATGTGAAAACAGTTTTCTGTACTTCTTTTCTATCAAATGAATGGTGCTGATCCAGCTTCTAAAGAGTTACTTTAATGCTGAGGGGTGGGATGTAGCATCTAATAATTTTATAGGCTCCATGGTGACTTTGGCCTGCTACCTTGAGGAAAAAAAATAGTACTGTTTTACTACCATAATACATTATAAATCAAGAGTGTACTTCTCAGAAATAGTTATTTCTGTAGAACTTATACAAGTTGTAGAGCAATTATTTTAATCTATAATAATCATTATATTATTATCTCTTTGGAAGAGATAATAATGATAATGAACGAATACTTTCAATAGAATAAGATTAGTCATTCAATCAGACTAATTTATCATCTTCTAAATGTCTTTTAGTCCAATGTTACTGGCATTTATTTGCTGGAATTCTTCTTTCATTTTTATTTTAAGTTATGTTAAATGAGCTACATTAAGATAAACTCTGTTCTTCTGACATCTGAACTGCAGGACTTTGAGCAGTTTTGATGAGTTTATTTCTGCCTTTCCCATTCTATTCTATATGCGAGATGTTAGCTGTATTAGTACCTTAGCAAATCCTTACTATTTCTAAATCGTACTATTTCTTGTTCTTCTTTATTTGCTGTTCAGTGTATAGTGTGCTGTTTGAATTTCTTGTGCCATTATGTGTCATCTTGCTGTCTTGGATGTTTCCTAAAGAGCCTCTTTGCTATTTTACCATTTCTTTGATGGTCAGTTAAAGCTGTTTGCTCTTTTTGTTTGGGTCTTGGGGTTTAGTTTCTTGCGTGGCCTTGGTTCAGTTGCTTGCTTTTTCATAGAAGCCAGATTTCAAAGCTCTATCAAGGATTGTTCAAATTTAGTCTTTCCTTGGTTTGTTCTATCTATTCCAACTGAAAGAGTTTGAATTTAAATACCCCGTGGTTTCAGACAGACTCATATGTCTGCATTTGCTATTTATTGTGCTGAAGAAAGCTGTTTTCCTGGGTTACTGCCCAGTATCTCCCTAGGTTCTCCACAATTTAATCTACACAAGCTGGAGTAAATGATTTTATGACTAGAGAGATAGTACAGTGTTACTAACTATGTGATCCCACTGCAGACAAGTAGTCTGTGTATTTTTATGGAGAGCAATATGCCAAGTTATTAAATTGGGAGAAGAAGGATATGTAAATGTAATTTGTGGGTAGATTTTGTTGATTATTATTTACAAATTAATGTGTATGTTGATTATATTTTTACTTCCTATCTCCAGAAGAATTTATAAAAGCTTTAGCTTATCCTGAAGATGATTTTTAGAGAGAATTTGGAGAAGAAAAGTGTGGAATTAAATGTTTTTCTTGTTGCAGAATCATGTGACAGTTCCATTTAGGCGTCACGTCTTATTTTGCTTCTGGTCTGTTTCTCAAGGGTGCCCATTGCTGGGGTTTGGTAGTGACCTGAACAGGATGAGGTGGTGTCTCAAATCTCTTCCTTGCTTCTCTTTAGTCTTTGCTCAGTTTCCCATGTAACCTTACTTTTTCGGCTGATATTTGTAAGTGAGGTAGAAAGTAATACATTTTAATAAAAAATACAATAGAATATTTATAGATTATTTTGTTATGAGCCTGTGTGCTTATCTCATTTATTGACTTTCCTCATGGTTGTTGAGGGCATCTGGATCAACAGACTTTTAAATTTGAGAATTTTAAATTCTATGCAAAAGAAAACAATGAAGTCCCCATCTTATTCAGGTAAAATTTTCATCTGTTCTGCTTTTTCTCCTGGTTGTTTTTCCATTTAATCCATACTGAATGTGATTGTTAGATAGAGGAGTTGTTATTAGTTAATTATCTTGTATGTTAGTTTCCAGCAAATCCAAATACTTGCAAAGTCATCTTATTCATACCTTACTGTGAGACAAGTTGCTGTCAGAAACAAGTCTCTGTGTGGCTGGGATTCATCTTGCTTACATGCAGCAATTTAAAAGCTGGGCACCTTACTCAAGTCAAGCAGCTAGATTACTGAAAGTAATGGAAAAAAAATGGGCGTTCCAATAATGAATTTCATCCCATCTACCTTATATGTTTAGTTGATGAGATGAATCAACCACTGATGTGTCTGTCTCTCTTCATTTGCTACAGAGGGATCTTAGCATAAATCTCTTATAGGAGTTTAAAGTTAGGTGAAATTGACACCTTCTTTGAAATCAGTTATCAAAGATCTAGGTTTATTTTAGAGTTGTTGTGGAATAGGATTTGCTATTGCTTGTGTCATCTTTTTGCAGATACTTGCTTTTCCACGTCTCCCTCTAAAATGTAAATATTTATTTACATTTTATGTAAAATGTAAATATTTATTTATTTTCTTGATAAGCTTGGTTATCCAGCTTTTAAGCCTGATAAAAGCATTGAATAAAGTTTTTTCCAAAAGGCGCGTATCTCAGTAAGCAAAATCCTTTACCATTTTTAACTGTTCAGATTTCTGTTCCATAGATAAAAGGAAAAAAATATTTTCTTGAGCTGTTTGTACAGTTACAGATTTAAGGCAATTCCTGAAATATTTTACAGGAACCTGGGAAATGAATTCACTGAAAAACATCTTTAGTTGGAAGGAAACTCTTCTTAGAAGAGTCTGCAGATGCGTGTCAGTACCTTTTTAGAATATGAGTGGTTCAGGTTTTTATGTGTATGGATAGCATTTGCCACAGCTTACAATTTGTCTACAGCATTTCTTTTAAAACTGACAGCTTGACAATTTGCTAGGTATTTTTGTATAAATGGTATAACATCCCATGGGTGGATTGTGCAGTGATGCATGGTTTCGATAATATAAATAACAAATCACATCAAAAGGAAATTTTGGTTTTTTTAAGTTTCAGAGTGCAGCTTATACTTCCTCATGTTGTTTTATACTTCATCTTGTTCCATGATGTGTCTGAAGGAATAATAGATATTAATTAGAACTTTAATGTGTTTTTCTGTTTTAAGCCTCCCAGCAGTTCTGTATGTAATGCTGGAACACTAACTTACAAAGTAACAGTACTGTGATTTGTTCTTATTAACTCAGTCAAAGATGCATATAATAGTCTTGAAAATTCAGAAGTCTAAAAAAGTTGAAACAGCTGTGCACATTTTCAGTTTAATTAGATAAGTGTATTTTTATCATAGTGTGAAAGGTGGTACTTTGTGACATTCTTTAGTAATAGTAAGACAACTGAAGAAAAAATTGGCTTGACGTAAACATCACCTTTTCAAATAGAGGCTGCAGGGCTTTTAAAATTGTTCTTGGCACATTTTTTTTTTAAATGAAGGCCTAGAAAGAATAGTATTTTTGCACACTGACTTCCAGCAAGTTTTTTCTCCAGATCGACAGATACAGTACATAGAGGAGAAGGCCAAATTCAAACAGAATTGTATCTTTATGCATTTTCTTTATACATTCTTTATACACTTTCCCAATATGCCTATACACCTTATCCTGATGAAGGGAAAAACACATTGTCAATTGATCTGTCATGATTTAACCCCAGCCATCAAGCAAGCCCCTTGCAGCCACCAGTTGGACTGGGGAGAGAATCAGGAGTGTGAAAGCTGAAAAACTCATGGGTTGAAATGAAGGCAGTTTAATAGGGAAAGCAAAAGCTGTGCATGCAAGCAAAGCAAGGCTTTCATTGCTTCCCATGGGCAGGCAGGTGTTCAGCCATCCCCAGGAGAGCAGGGTCCCATCGCATGTAACAGTTACTTGGGCAGACAAATGTCATCATTCCAAATGTCCTCCCCTTCCTCCTTCTGTATATACTAAGCATGATCTTACATAGTCTGGAGTATCCCTTTGGTCAGTTTGAGTCACCTGTCCCATTCTGTTTCTTTCCAACCTCCCATGCACTCCCAATTTCCTTTCCAGCATGGCAGTACAAAAAGCAGAAGAGGCCTTGGGTCTGTGTAAGCCCTGCTCAGCAATAACAAACACATCTCTCTATTTACCCTGACTGTGTTGAGCACAAACCCAAAACAGCCCCATTCCAGCCACTGTGAAAAAGTTAAATCTACATCAGCCCGAACCAGCACATTATGTAACTTTTAAAGAAGTGTATAGAAGTGCTTCAGTTGGGGATAAATGCACATCAGGGCCCAAGAAACTCTAATATTTGTGGTCTACTTGTAATAGATACTTAAATGTTGAGACCTGGGCCTTTGGATTATGTTAAGAGTTCTCCCAATTTTCATAGCCAATGTAACTTAATAGTACTGTACCCTGCAAGTGCTCCCAAACCTCTTTGTTTCTGAAATGAAACATTCTGTCTGGAAAATTCTAGAGATCCAAAATACATCTTTGAGCAGTAGTATTGTGTATATATGTATACACACACACACATATATATGTGCATGTACATATATATATATGCATATGTATACTGAGACACACAAGGACATGCACATACACACACATATATGTAAAAATCAATGAGAATGTTCACAGTTGTAGAGACTTTAGTTTAGAGAGTGTAAAGCAGGTTCTGTGTTTGGTTTTGTGGGTTTTTTTGGGGGGGGGAGATTGTGGGATTTTTTCTTTGTTTGTTTTGTCTTTGTGGGTTTTTTGTTAAATCTGTTGTTCCACAATGCCAAATTAAGCGTAGATTGGATTAGCAACACTGTTTCTGGCATAGCCACATATTCAGGAAGTTGCCATATTGATGTCTCTCATGCTTTCAACCTATGACATTTTACATATTGAGAATTCTTTTTTTGTTCTATCTGCTGTTGATACTTAAGCCAATGTGTCCTAGCAAGTATACAATTGCCATACGTGGGAGTTGTTGGAGGATGTTGTTTTCTGTATATTCAGACATGGGGACATTTAGAAATGGATGTCCCTTGGAAACATAATCAGGAAATATATGTGAAATATATCCTTCAGTTTTAAAGATAGTTTTTAAGAAGACACTTGTGCAATGAGCTGCATTGCTCTATGAAATTCAGAAAGGGCTGAGATTTAGCATTTGTTTTCTCTAGCACTAGAAGTTCATATGTGTAAAAACAGTGAAAGTATAAAGTTGCCACAAAAACCAGGTCTGTCTGCCAGAGGTGTACACTCTTGCAGAAAAGGTACAGAGTTCAAAGATGGGAGAATGTGTAGTAGTTGTATATAACTTGTTAGTCTTCTAAGTATGAAAACAAGTCCTGACAATAGTATTCTTCTGCTCCTTTCACCAGCTTTTTATATAGGCTTTATGCCCAGAAAGGGGAATTGGTAATAGATATGGTGAAGTTTTTAATCCATTTTCTTGTATGGTTATATTTTGATTGACTTAATTTTTCTTAGTAAAGGTAAAAGAGAGTTTCAGTTCAGCATTATGAGCTGAGGGTAAAACTGAAAGCTGTGTTTCAGTGAAAACTGATTTTATATTTCTAAAGTTGACTCCTTGGCAGTCCTATTTAGTATCTCTCTAGCACAAAACTTCCCAAACTTCTGCCAGTACCAGTTGTTTCTGGGGCTGTGATATAAACTGTGTCAGTGGAATGATTCAAGGCAAAAAAAATTCCAATTGTGACAACAACCACCCAACCTAAACCAGCCATACTCCAGGGCAAACACAAGCATTTAGGCAAACATATAATGATGAGCTAGATTAGAGAACTGAGATGGCTGTAAAATATTTTAGGTCTTTGATGTGTAAAGCAGCTGGAGAAGTACTTGTGCTGGCACAGGAGAGCAGACCCTGGTGCAGAGAGGGACTGGGAACAGCAGAAGCAAGGCACCATCTTGGCTTTCAATATCTTTTCAATATACAGCCCAAACAACTTACCCCACATGAGGCTGTTGTGGTCTTCACAGTTTCATATGTGGTCTAAATTTTTGATGGGGGAAAAAAGTAGTTACAAGTGCCTCTTTGCACTTAGGAATTGGGAAGAGGACCTTGTGCTCTGAACATGCTTTTGCCTTGAGTATTTAATGATTTAGGTATGAAGAAGGTGTTTGTTTGGTTTTATTTAACAATGCAATACGAGTAAACAACAATAGAATAAACCTTTAAAAATGTAATTTGATTTATATTAATATGTGGCAAGGGTGAATTAGAAGTGAGTTGGTGGCAGTTTTTAATGTGTTCTGGAACAATGTCTTATTACAGTGCTAGGGACCATAAGTTATTTTTCAAATTTAGTATGTTTGGCATTGCTAAGCAGTATTGTATAAAACTGGCACACATAAAAGCTGGAAGGTTTGTAAATTCAAAGAAATACAAATCTGTTGCTGAATGTTAACTGGATGCCCATATCTTTATTTTCAAAAGTATAGAATAAAAAACACAAGAAAGTAAATTGTGAAACTTCTTGATTATTTCAAACAGAGAGATGGTGAATCGTGTTGAAAGGAAGAAGTAAGTGAGTTTTCTAAATTGTTGATCAACAGCAGTGTAACTGAAATTTACACTGGTTTATTACTGGGATCTTGTTTTTACACATTTATCAATGCTATTAACATTTGAGATTGAGACAGACTACACAAATTTACCACTATTTGCAGTGAAAAGAGTCCTTCCACATCAAACCAGGTGGTTTTTTTGAAGATATTAGTAAAAATATAAGGCAGGCATTATGCAGTCTGCTGTATCCTACAGTTATTAGTGGCCTGTCACTGACTGTGGATTGGTTTTTCCCTCTCTATAGAGGAAACTATATGAATATAGCAGAGCTTTCTGGGCAGAGGCAGGCAATGGTTGGACTAGGAAATGAAACTGTTGAGATTACTCTGATGAGAGAGCATTTATACACATGGAAGTGGCCTCTCTTAGCTGACTTCACCCATTTTAAAATTACATCCCTCACCTGGTGGCATGAGGATTTATCACAATGTATAATTGCCATCTGAAGATAGTAAATTTCTTCCCTACCCCTGTACATTTTAAAACTTGGTGGAACTAATGAATAAGTGATGGATTTTTCTCTAAGTGTCAGTAGAAGTTTAGGTTGTCTGCATAAATGTCTTTTGTGAATAAGAAATTATATGTAAATTTATTTCCCAAAAAATATTTAGCATAATTTGTATGGAGAAAAATGGTAGCAAGTTAGACAACAACATAATAAATTATTATAGACTTTCTTGGCCATACTTTTTCCATTTCAAAATAGAAAACTGTGAAGGTAAAATTTTAACTAGTGATTTAAAATCCTGTTCCTGCTTCATCACTCAAGGGATAGACAGAATATCCCCAAAAGGTTTGTGTTGAATTCTTTGTGTGGGTGAGAAATGCAAATAGCTTTCAGCAATATTCACAGGACCTCTTTATTCAAACTGTCAGTTTTGTGGCTCCTGTTTCTTCTTCCATTGGTTTTAGTGGTAATTATGAAGCTATGGTAATGAATGTGTATCTGTAGTTTACAGCAAACTATCCAGAGAAAAATTGTGACATTCAGCAACTGCTTTTCTATTTTTTATTTTGGGATTATGCAGCTTTTCTTTTTCTATTTTTTTTTCCTTTGCATTATTCTCCTCTCTCTCTGTGATTCAGAGAACTGATTCTAGAGTAAATGTAGGGTTTTTTCCCATATACTCACATATTATCCTGTGAGTATTTGGTAATTTGGTAAAATGAAGATGGGTTTGTAAAAACCTAGAAATGGTGTCCAAATGCAAGCATTTTCTCATTCTTTGCACTGAAATTCATGGTCTTGGATCTTTTCTGAGAAAATAGGCATGAATTGAAACAGAAGAGATGCTAACTTGATGTATGCAGATTTTTTTTCTTCATTGTAACAGTCCAATATGGAAGTGAGAGGTTGTGTAGCCTTTACCTCTGAAGATTTTCAAGACACTACTGGATAAATCCCTGTTTATCTGGGCCAGGGAACAGGGTTTCATTTTTATAGTGAATTGTGGCAGTCATAGGTACAAAGATGTGAAAATCCTTTCCTCTGCTTTCCTTTGGTGAGTCCTGCCAGCAAGTAGTAAATATATCCATTGCAAGTGAGTATTATTATATAGGTATTTTAACAAGGATATCCACTTACCTGAAGTTAATAGAAGCTGTAGAGACTCTTTTAGCATTTGGGACCAAAGGAACCAAAAACCCCCATTGATCAATGTATGGAAAGCTTGTCTACTGTCTCTCCTACTGTCCTGTCTCCAACAGTGGGGAAAAAGCCAATATCCGTAGGTAAGGAAGAATGAGATAAGCATATTGGATTCTTTGCTACTTTCCAGCTATTTTCAGCTTGGATTGTTTCCTGAAATAGTTATGGTTTCTAGGCATGAGTGTTTGTATAGCTAATGCCTACTGCTGGAATTCTCCATCAAAGTTTAAGAAATGAATTGGACTTATGTTAAAAGCAATAACTGTCATTGTTAAAATCCTCAGCACTGGCAGACGATTCTTTGTTTAGCCTTTCATTATAACCACCGCCTTCTCTGGGAGTCAGTCTTGAAGGATCACTGCTGTTTTCATGAATTCCTAACTGTTGAAACCAAGTTTCATTTTATAATGCCCCTCCTACTGCAGGATGGCACATACCAGTGTGTTCCTACACCTGTTGGAAGCACCAGTGAACACTGCACCAAGATAAGTCATGAGTGGCTCCTTGAAGTTCTGTGCAGCCTGGGAAATCTTCACTGGCTGTGTCCCATGTAAAGTCAGCCTGAAAGTATTAATAACATTCTTCAGACGCTTCAGAGGCTCTAGAAAATTAATGCTGTTTTGGAAACATCCTTCCCTTATCTCCTCTTTTCCTCCCTCTCCAAATTTAGGACTTCATTTTTAATTTTGGCGCTTCTGTCCACTAATAACTAATGTGGACACAAGCTAATCTAGCGAGGATAGTCATCTTTCATATAGCTATGTGATAGTGCAAATGTAGCAGACTTAGATACAGTCTGTTTAAATCTCTGTTAAAAGTGTTCTTAAAGAAAAACAATGGTAAAATAACATCAGTAAGCAAAATTGTAAATGAAAGCTTGATGGCAAAACTATCTCCAAGGCCATGTAGGTGTTATTTGGTTAAATGTGTTAATGTGTTTGATGTTTTACAAGTAGCACAGTACTGACAAGATTTGTTTATTATTGTTTCTTTTTTAAAAAACTCCTAATTATAAATGTGGTGGAGTATGGGAAACCTCTTCTGTATTTAAAATAGCTGCTTAATTTTGTAAAAAGGAGTTCAGAAGGAAAACCAGCTATTTGGATTAGGCAGTGGCTCATTTTGAGGCCATGGTCACAGATGATTCTATTATTAAGAATAAAAGCAGTGCTAGTATGTTGACCTTTCTAAGAAACAATTATAAAATTGTCTGTTAAAGGATGCTGAGAATTTGGATGGTTATTCTGTGGATATAATTCTGTCTTTCATTTAAAAGAATTTAGCCTTGTATTTGCTATGGACATTTGTTTAGTGAAGGACTCTCTTACAGTTAACATAATGATGCTGGAGTAAGCTTTTTCAGCTTGAATATGTAAGTTGGAAATCACCAGTGATTTGCAAACTTAGATGAAAATTATCTTGAGCTATTAGATGAAAAATATCTTAGATGAAAAATACCTTAGAGCTATTATCTTGAATATGTTAGCTGCAAGAATTACATGCTGCCACTTCTAGTAGCTGTGGCAAATAGCATCAGTACTGCTGCTTAGTGGCAGTAAGCTCAGCCCTTGGAGCAATGGAAATTAAAATCTTTATAATCTCTTAGGGGCTTCCCTTCTCTGTATTCTGTTTTGAATGCATTTTATGATGTAGACATCTGTTTGCTAAAAATTTAATTAGTACTGCTGTCTGGCTTCAGCCAATTGAGTTATCTTCAGCTAAAAGTTAAATGATGAGTACTGCCTTTACAAATAAAAAAAAAAAAGTCATACTGATGCTTAAATTCTCAGTGTTTGTGAATAAGACTGGTTCCACATATTCTTTCTGGTCTTGACCAGGCAGTGACAGTTTATACACAGTTGTCATCTGAATTAGGCAAACCATATGTACTCCCACCACGCTCCTGTTGGTGGGTGGCAGTATACAGGAACAAGAACTGGGTACTTTCTCTGCTTGGCATCCCTGCCACAGGGGATCCAAAACATGCAAATTGACTGCAGAACTGTTTTGCTAATCAACAACTACTGTACCCCACCCACATTTCTAACTACAGATGGCAAGGCAAGCCTGTAGAACATGGTGATGGATTTTACTACATCCTTTGAAAAGTAAATAAATAATATTTGAAAATCCTATTTAAAAATCTAAATTACAGAACTAATGAGCTACAAAAGCATAGCATCATATAAATAGGGGATTTATATTCTCTGTAAAACTTTCATGGTCACATTAAATAAACATTGCATCAGTAATTTAAAGTACTTCTTAAGCAGGAGACAGTATTTTTTAAGGTATTGGTCATCCTAATGTTCTCAGTATCTGAGATTTCTGACTAAGACATTTGTTCTGGACGAAAAGATCAAACACTATTCTGCTACAAGTCCATTTGATTAAGAAAAAAAGAGGGATTAGATAAGCATTTAGAACAAAAAAATCTTTCAGCATGAATAAACAGAACAAATTACTTCATTAACTTTCAGCTACTGTGCATTTGTGTGAAACCATGCTAAAACTATAACCCTGTCAGCACTGTATTCTTTCTATCTATTCCAAATCATAGTATGATTTTTCCAAGTCACCAGCTGGTGGGCTGCTGTTTGCTCTGGACATCAGGCAAGATTTTTCCCTGGAGAAATCTTTAGGAATCAGGATGTTGTAGGCTAGGTCATGGTTACCTCTGTTTCTCTCTCAGTTGTATTCAGCTTATTCTTTCTGTGGCTTTTTGCATAGTTACATAAATTTGGCTTGAATAGTCTCAGTTTGGTATTTTAATATAATTTAATAGTGTAAAATAATTTTAACTTGATCTCTCTGTGGATGAAAATTATCCTTAGAACAAAAGAATAAATTTCAATTAAGTTTTTTTTTCTGATTAGGTGCATGCTTAGGACTTGACTAAGATAGGGGCTTTGCCTCATTGAGCTCACCATCTATATGATAAGTTGCAGTAATAATGTTTGCTAGTAGACACTTGTAATACACAAAAAGGAAATTTTCACAAAGACATCTAATGAACTAGTGTCACAGGCAGTGTGATTGCAAAAATACTGTTATGTCCTAAAACAAGATTCAGTACCCACTCTGTAGTTATTTAACAACAGCAGCAAGATTCAATGAAAACTGCTTATTAGATTGACCCAAGAATCTGTATCTTGCTTGATAATTTTATGAGAAGAGTGTGACCTGTCAGTCCCTCTCACCTCCCTGCATTGTGATCTCTCTTCTAACTTTCTGTTGTTTAGTTCACATAATTGATGTTATCTTTTGTCTAGGGACCTCATCCCATATATTTTCAAAATCTGCATTTGTATGTAACAGCAGGATATCCTCTAGCATCATTATTTGAATTTACACAGTACCTCTGAGCATCAAAATAAGGCATTTTACAAAAAATATCGGTACTATGATTATGGTGAAAAAGTGGCTCCAAATTCTAAGCTGAAGGAAAAAGGTAAACAAGTTGGTTTTCAAGTTAATTTTACAGATAAAAGAAGTCAAGTATTTTTCTATATCTCTGAATGAAAAAAAATCAAACACATTCTGTGATATTATCTTTACTCACTGCTAAGTCATGAACTCCAACATCAGAATACACCTACTAGGGTATGTTGTTATCATCCAGGTTCATGAAAAGCACTGAAGAAATTAAACACAGGAAGTAAATGCTGAGTTGTACTGCATCAAAACCGAAGTTACTGCCTTCTTCCATTTTCTTTAAATGTATCTTTACAAATTTTTTTGTATTATCATTTGGCTGCCTGCTGAGTGTGCATGTTGCATCCTCACAAGGAATGCATTACAGTAGTTTTAAGAGGATGAAAATGATACAATGAGTCAAGTTCATTTACTTACATTAATAGCAAAACTATATCCACTATCATTCTAAATACAGGAGTTCTATTCAAATCTTTCTGATATCTGGTGCCATACTTTTCTGATGAGGAGCCATACTTATCTGTTCTCTAGTCTGTTTTATTGAAATGTCATCATTGTAAACTTGTTCTAAATGCTGTAGTTCATGTCCAGTAAGTCTGAAGACAATGTGAGTGGAAAGGACAAGTGAACATAGTGCAAACCCCTAGTGTTGTGAGAAAAAGTGCAGCAGAAGTTGAAAATCTATTCATTATACTTCCCTTTAAAGAATTTGGCTGGTAAATGATGCATATACAAGCTTTTGAATGTAATTGTGTGTGTAATTATGTTGTAGTGAGTAACTAAATATTGGGTGAGGTTTGTTTTTTGGTTTTTTTTTTGTTTTTTTTGGTTTTTTTTTTGTTTTGTTTTTTGGGTTTTTTTTTTTTTTGTTGTTGTTTTGTTTTTTTTTTTGGTGTTTTTTTTTGGTTTTTTTTGTTTTTTTTTTTTTTTAAGAAAATAAGCCTCCTTCTAGGGGAATTAATAAAAGACTTATGGCTTGCATTGCTTTTTTCCTAGTCCTGAAGTTGTAAAGGGTGAGCTGTATGGAGAGAAGGCTGATGTCGGGGCTGCAGGATGCATGCTTGAACAGATGGCCGCTCTGAGCCCACCAGTTTACAGCACCAATATGCCCTCCTTGGCAACTGAGGTATCCACGTTTGCCAGATCAACCTCCCAGTTATTTCTGCATGTGTTCTCATGAACCAGAAGAATTTATATTTAAGTTTATTGACACATAAACTGCTCTGAGCTGTAATATGTGAGGCTTGTGAACAAGCACAAGTGTCTATCATTGTAGGAATTGCTATCTTACGATTCCAATTGCAAAAATTGCTTGTAAATGTTCAGTATTGTAGCACTTTAACCTACAGTAAGTATGGTTACTAATGTGGATACCCGACTGAAAGAGACAGTCTGCATCTAAGCTGTTCTGCAAGTTAGAGCTGGTGATGTAATGCTTACAGATAGTTTAAAGGGACAACACTTATCATACTGCATGCTGAAATGAATACTGGAGTATTTTTCTTCAACAAACTGTAGATTTTTTTTTTCTTTTTTCAGACAGTAGGGTCTGTGTATGAACCTGTACCAGAAGGACCATACTCTGAAAAAGTCTCATTTACCATTAAGAGGTAATTACTCATTTTATTTCGACATCCTGCTGTAAAGATGTTTTTGTTTTGTATGCTTCCAGCAGAGATAATGTGACAGTTTGCAGACTTTAGCAACTGCCAGTATTTGTCTCCGAATAGAAAATATCTTTGGATTTAAAGAAAAACAGAGCTATCTCCTTACACCAGTAATAACATACAATATAGCTGTGCACATGCAACTGGAAAACTCATACCAGTATAATCAGGGCATTCATTTAGCCAGTATAGACTTTATATTCAGTACTGAAATTTACATTTAATGGTATCAGTGCTGTACTTAATTCCCTACACATATTTTTTTCCCAGTAAAAATACAGAATCTGAGTAATTTTCAAATGCAGATTGTGGTCAAGGAAATAATCCCATTAGAATACATTATTTATAGATCACTGAATGATCATATTCATAGTTTTTTCCTCTTTTTTTGACTGATAGAAATATGTTTTTCACTACCTTATAATTCTGTTAGCACAGCAGCAGAAGTAACAAAGTAATGGAGGAAAAGATGAGCCTGTACTTGCTACACTCACTCATCACAAATTTCTTAGCTATGTTTATATTTTCCTGAAGATAATGTAATGTCTAAGGCAAAGTATAGAGTGAATCAGAGATTTAGCTAGCTTCCCTGATTTTTCCCTTTTAGAAAAAAAAACAAAACACTTAGTACAAAACTTTCTCATTCAGATATTCAATTCTGTCTCTAAAACACACATTACAAAAAAGGTTTGTTTAAGGTTGCAAAGTAAGGTTTTATAGTATGTTTTTGTGTACAGAAAAGTTTCTGTTACTTAAAGACCTTGTGGATAAGGAACAATGGAGAGTACAGGAGCTAACAGAACTAACATTTAAGTTTAAGAGATTCTGAAATGAATTTTAATGAAAATATTAAAATCTTTACATTACACAAGAACTTTTCTACATATTTTACTAACAGTGGGAGGCATAAAGTGTTTTTTTTTTTTGTTATTGTTATTTTGGGGGGCTATTGTTTTTAATAATATCTCTTACTATGGGTTAAATCTTAAATGATTTGTTATGTTTAGGTTTTTGCTTATGCTTTGTGAGCTATTTAGAAAGAATAGAAACATTAAAGAAGAGCAGTAATAATGAGATTTTAGTTATATAGATGAGGAAACATTAACAGAAAAGATGCTGTTATTTTCAAATTACTAAAACAGAACACATTTCAAAGATGAATGTTGGAAGTAAAAAAATAATTTCTTGATCATGATTTGAAGAAATATTGAAAGCTTCTTGTTGCAACTGTAAATTTTCATTTAGTGTTATCATTACTATTCTTTAGTATTGTTATTAAAATACAGTTTTATTGCTTTAAGCTACTAAAGAAAGTTCTAGAATCATAGCCATCAAATTCCTTCAGAGTTGAACATCAACCTACTTGGTGTTTAGTCATAAAAAATTTTTAGATGCATGGGAAATGGATGTAGGACTTATTAAAAATCTCTTCTAGCTCCCATTGGTCTTGGAACTTTTGTTCAGTTTCAGTGAATTAAAATAAAAAATTAAAGGAAACCCCAACCCAAAGTATTTTTAAGGGTGCAAACTTGCACCTCTTTAAAATAAATACAAAATTTAAAATAAAAGCATTTTCAAAAGGGCTACTATGAATGTCAGTTGTGTTATACTTAGAAATTTGCAGTCATTCTATGACCTTTTCTTTGAAGAAGAGTGTTGGGTTATATGTTTGTGTTAGCAGATCAATGGTGCTGTGCAAGGAAATCATAGTAAATGACCAGATTCATTGGAGTTAACAGATTTAAGAGACGCTTTTTAGTACATGCACGACTCACCCTAGCAGCTTTCCTGTCCTACACTACATACACTGCAGAAAATATTTGGGGGATTTAAAAATAGACCTAATAATATATTATTACTATTACTGAGAGTGCCTTTAACATAGACCTATTAAAGTATTTTAGATGGAAGGGTGCCCTGGAAGGGTCTAGTCCATCCTGCTCAATGCAGATACAATTAGATCTGGTTGCTCACTGCTCAGGGTTTTGTCTATGTCAGTTTTGTATTGAAGGATGGAGATTTCACAGCTTCTCTGGGCCCTCTGTAGTGTTTGTCTGCCTTTGTGATTAAAAGTAATAGCAATAGTAACAACATTTTTGGATCTATCCAGACTTCCCTGTGGTTTAACTTATGTCAATTGCCTCTTGCTCTAACACTGTGCACCCCTGAGAAGGATCTGGCCAGGCCTTCCCATTATGCAGGTAGCAATCAGATCTGAGAATAGGTGGTCCAGGTCCCTCTGACAGCTGCCCATGCATCCCTGCAATTCATTGTTCACAAACCTTTGGAAAATGCACTCTCTCCCATGATCTAGGTCATTAATAAAGACATTAAATTGTGCCAACCCAATCCCCCAAGGCTGACTCCATCTCCCCCATCCCAGGAGAAGGCCCCAGGCACTCCTGAGTGTGTCTGGGAGTGCACAGCCACAGTTCCCAGCAGCAGTTCTGTTTGGGTCAGTGTCAAGGATAATTTTTCCAGCTGATGCTGGAGGCTGTGCTATGGTGTGGCAACACCAAAGCTACCCAGCATCAAACTGTCCCGGGCAGGATGAGGGAGCAGTGCTGGCTGGCATAACTCCATAAATACCAGGGCAGAAATTCAGTGGTGGAAAAGAAACAAGTAAATAGAAAATGTTTTTCCTGAAGCTGCTTGACTCCTGATGCAGAGGCACATCCAGACGTGGTAGAAATCAGCTCACTGCTGCCTGATGTGATGATGAAATATCTGGAATTTTTATCCACCTCTCATCTCATGCTGGAGAAGAAACTGGATTGGGAAAGGAGACAAACCCAGTGGTACTTCATTGAGGCTAATTGAAATGCAGTAACTTATCACCATCAACTTCCCATTTTATCAAAGTAAGTGCATGTATTAGCTTTATTTTTTGTTATTGTTATTTGCCATATCTGAGAAAATAAGGTGCAGCAAAGCAGAAAATGAATCAAAATTAAAAGACACATCCTTCTGTAACATTTCTCCATGCAGGCTCTTTAATTTATTTTTAACAAGGTATTCATTAAAATTTTTTTGGACATCCTTATGCAGGAAAAATGACAGTATCTTAAAACCCAATGTCATTCTGTGTTGGAAAATGGCATTGTTATGGAGGTTCTTACAGTTTTGATAATATTGAATAACATTTAATTATTACGGCACATTTGTGAGTGGTTTGTGAATAGGAGAATATATGCTTGATTGGAGTGGAACAAGTTGATAATCTTGTGTATGATACATAAACAATAACACCTAGAAAATGGAACCTACAAGAATAAAATTTTGATTACACATTGCAAAATACAGACCAGTGATGCTGATAAGGTATTTGTTCATGTTTTCTAACTCTCTGATACAGTTCTGCAGAAATACTTACAGTTCTTCCATTTGCCTCAGGCTATATTTTAAGCATCCTTCATGAAGAACATTGGTAGTTTGTCTACCATATATAATCTCAGAGAATTCATTTAAAAAATACAAGGACAATGTTTTTGTGTAGCAAAATTGCCCTTTGAAGATGGTTATAATAATTCCAGTATAAAGTTATAATTTACACAGCCACTCTTGTCTGTTCAGATATTGCATCTCTTAGATTCCTTTTGTCAGGGCTCAGTAGCTTGTACAAAGAACCTCTGTGTAGGAAAATGGTTTTCTAGAACACTTGGTACCAAACATTTTAGTTTTCACCTTCCAAAAATAAGTAACTTGTATCAATGGTTAATATTTTTTCAGGAGTTTTTTGACCTATCAGTCTAAGATCATTATTTATATTACACCATTTTTTCTATAAAAAAGAATGCAAAAAACCTGCCAGCAAACTGTAACAAACCACTGCCTTTTAAAATGTAAGAGGTATTGGTTTGAAAGAAAGATACGGAGCAGGATTTGTAACTTAAAACACTATGAGCAACTTTTCCCATGTGTTTTTTATTTAAATTTTCTTAACCTACAGATTTGGAAGCTTGTTGTATGCCATTATCTTTTGATATAGTCATTCTCCTTCATAACGGTGATGAAATTTGCAAAAAAATGTGTTATAGATGTAAAGATGCTAGATTTAGGATTTTGATGCAGTTATTGTGCCATTGAGAAAAGAATGCCCTATCTAGATATTTGTGAGATATGATAGAATGGATAGTTTTACATAGAATACTTGTGTTTTGTATAAATACTTGGAAAATACACCTATGTACAAAACTGTATTTTAGGTGATAATGGCTGGTTTTCTCAAGGAGGAAACACTGCAGTTCTAGTTCCAATTGATATTTTATTATGCATATTAAAAGAACAAGAGATTCTGACAAAGATCCAGAACACTGAAGAAATGGAGGGGAATATGGCTTCGTAATGAAACCTAATTTTGCAAATGTTGTAAAGAAGAATAAATCAGGCTAGGATCTTTCAAATTTCAGAGGCATGTTACAGGGCTAAGAAACAGAAGGAGCCATGTTGTTTCTTTCTTCCTGGTATTTAGGAAAACTTTATAAAGTTGAAGGGTTTCTAATAAAGAGAATAATTATTCCTGAAAAGTTTGCCTTTTGAAAAAAAAAAGTCAATGTTCTGACTAAAAGTGCTTGGGAGAATTTCAAGCAGCTGCTCCTGAAATAAAAGCACTGTGAGATGTAGACAGCCTAATTTATCTTAGTCAAGGCCCCAGCAAGTCCACACCCAAGTAATTTGTCATTTTTCCATGATGTCAGAGAATTTGGTGTTTCTGCCCTGTAGTTCAATGTTTTGTTGAAGCCAGCTAGCTTATATGCTTTCTCTACTGTAATGTACTTTTGGCCTCCTTTTTCATCCCAGTTGCGTTATATTGTGAATGTTTCTGAAATTAGGACTGTACTCTGTCCTTGTATATGGAACTGAAGAACAGAGATATTTTGGAGCCGGAGTGGAATTTGTTTTATAAGTAGTTTAAAACTACAGTTTGGTAGCTGGAAAATAGGCAGTTGAAAGGCAGGTCAGTCAGTTAGTTACCTTGTGTGGTGAGTGTAGCCTAAAATCCATGCTTGAAAATAATCCCAGCAAAAAGAATCATCATCAGCTCCCCACGCAAATTCCTATATTTCCTAGTTTTGCCCAGAAACTGTTTATGTTAGAACAGAAACAGGTATAGGGGTGGCAGGTGTTTGATAGAGTTTGGGTGTTCAGTTATGTCTGACATAATACTTGCTACAAAAGACCCAAACAAGTAAGAATAATGGCAATAATTCTTTCTTGTTAACGTTTTTAATTCATGTTGCACCTTTCATTTCAAGGTGATCAATATTATATTTTCATGCTCTGGGTAGGAAGAGGTGGAAAGGAAAAAGGTAGTTTGTGTAAGGTGACCAAACAGACCAGTGGCAAATTTGAATTTTCTGTGTTCCAAGGCAAGGATAAGTCTCAAAACAGTAGTTGATCTAACTAATGAATTGTCTTTCTAATATTTTCCTTTGAAGAGATGAGTGTATATCCAAACAATGATTTGATTGCCTTTTGAAGTATATAGATTTGAAAAATGGATTTTGTCTGTTTAGAAAACAGTGAAAATAAGTCACTGTTTATTACTTTGGAAACATGTGTTTCATTACATTGGCATCATCCATTATTGTTTAATTTACTGTATATATCCTAAAAGGTTTTAAACTTTTCTCTCATTGCCACATTTTTTAATGTAAAATATACATATACCTAAAACAATATAGAATGATGAATATTCAGTTCAGTCCTGTCTTTTGGATGTGGTAGAGGAAAGTGTAATTTTTATAATTGGAGTCCATCAGCTAGAAATATATGACAAAATATGAGCCATTTGTACTTTCTGCTACTCTGAGAATATATTGAAAATGGGCAGACATGGTAGACTAGCTGGATGGTCAGAACAACTTCCTTTTCTCAGTTTCTGTAGTTCTATGTGACATATATTCTGTCACATTCTTTCTCTATGCCTCTCTGTGTTCTTTGGGAGTTTATACTGATTTTCATTTTTGTATCAATGATGTTGCTAGAATATGCATTTCATTTTTAAATTCATATATGCAAATCCGTGTATTCAGAACAAGTTCCCAGTTACTCAGCGTAATGGGGGACAATGATACTTAGATAGTGGAAAAAATAGGTCCAATATGTTTTTCTGAGTGTAGTCTGATCTATGGAATGTCTCCCCATTCCATGTTAGTTCAGGCTAATAGGGAGGCAGAATTCATTAACCATGCTTAGTTTGAGCAGGTTCATTTAGGTTCCCTTAGCTGAGTGCTTCATCCTAGTGTTCAAATGCATGAAGAATGCCCATTAGCAAGGCTGCTCTCTGCATTTTCCTGTTTTCACACTGGTCTTTGCCTAACCCAGCATTCTGGCATATAGACCACAGCAAGGCATCTTCCATCTAGACACGATTTTAGCTGCAGGTTGACACTGGCCCTCCCAGGCTAGGTCTGTAGTTATCAAGGTGCTGTGCTACTGGACTAGGTTGGTGCTGACAGAAAACATACTCTGATTATTCCTCTTGCAGGCAGCTTGCTACAGCATGTGCTAGGAGGTCTGCCTATCTCCCCTGCAGAGGTTCTTCAACTATTTGTTGGCTGAAAATAGTACACAGAGCAGTGTAGCTGTTTTCAAACTATATGAAAATGACTAAATTTAAACTAAAGAACCTGACCAAACCTGAAATAGCTGATGCAGTTTCCTGACCTTTATCTGTGACATAAACCTTCATACTCCACATCTAGATGATTATGAGTTGATTGTATTTTGTATTTTTGAGGATCACAGCTGTATAAAGGACCAAGAAACACAACATAATTTAACTGGTTTTTCACCAAGTCATTTTCCCCCATGTCCAAATTGAGTTCTGCTCTGCTGCCAATTGTTGTGCTAATAATCGTGTTAGTTTCTAAGCATCACCACATGCATTACAAAGTAGTACTTAATTAGCAATTCGATTTGAATTAATCAAGTTTTTTTGTTAACTCAGAAAAAGACATAAAGATTGGATTAATGTTCATTTTAATTTCCTTTGTGTTTAGAAATAGATTTTGTGCCATTCAGTGCATAAAAGATTTTCTTTCTTAAAACCGTGTGTGTGTGCAGCAGTTGTTTTGGTGTTGGTTAAAGCAATGAGTATGCTTGGGTTTAAAACACTTAGCATGCAATAGGTTATTAATATTTCAGAAATACAGTCAATATAAAATATTAAAATATTTTCGTTAAAATTATCACTAAAATTTGTTAAATTTTTATAAAATAAAATGTGGATGATCATCAACGTGCACTGCTGCATAGATATCCCTTTGAAAATGAGCAAGGACTCAGGAATATCATGAAGACTTAGCATTTCACAAATTGTTTTCTTGTTCTTCCACCTTTCACTCCATTGTGACACCATTCTGTTCTGCTAATTAAGTAGCAGGTACTAGAACTTATGTCTAAATTTTAAAAATGTTGGTGTGATTAAAAGGAAGGAACCTTTTTACATTTATACTATTTAAGTTTGGAGAATAAAGTGACAATGCAAGAACTGTTTTGAAGGTATAATTTTTTTAAGAGTTGCTGAATGTTTAATTTGTTAGTGCATCAAAGCTTTTTAATAGAATTGCAGAATGTAAGGGAGGAAGAGTTGTCAAAGATTATCTTGTCCATTTCCAAGCCTTAGAGTTACCTGTCACTCCTGACAGGTATTTGACCAGTCAGTCTTAAAAATGTCATGTTATAGAAACAGTTTGGAAGCAGGAGAAATGCAAAAACTGTCTTTACAGTCAGCAAACATATGTCTGATTATTTTTTTTTTCCATTTGAAGCTAATGTCTGCATTTAGTTTGATGCTTGCAGAAAATTTTGCTCTTTGCTTGAAAGGGTTTATACTTCATGTATGTCTGGTTTCCAGGAGACATTAGATTGACATATGCCTGTGCATCTATGGGATGTATATGGCACTTGAAATTTTCAGACCCAATCTTAAATGTCATATAAGGGGTCTGATAGCACTGAGTCCAGAATATCCCCAAAAGCTATTTTCTGTGCGCATTCATACCTGTTACACAGTGAAATATGAAGACATATTTCTCTTGGCAGGATCCCAGATAGATGCAATAGTTAAACACTTAATTACTGAAAATTTCCTCCCCACAGTGGAAATACATAAAATTTATGTATAGTTTTTCTCTTATGTTGTATCCCCACAGGTTTTTTTTTATTTTCTTTTTTAAATTTTGGTTTATTTGAGTTGAATAATTAAAAAAATGTGGAGACAGAGAAGGAAAGAAACGAGAATAATCAGAGGCCTACAGAACATGACTTAAGAAGTAAGATTGACATCATTTTAAGGTAGTGTTCAAAATTGTACCTAATTACTCCAGCTGAGAATCTTCTTGGTACCAAGTAGAAAAAATACACAAATATTCAGAATTATTCTATTTTTTGTATATCCCAGTATGATGTCTACCTTTTCAAAACAGCATGGTATTGTAGCATAATCTGTTTCTGTTCCAGCATAATCCCCATGACTTTTGCTGCAGAGCTTCTATCACCAGTCCTTCTCTAGTCTGTGCAGTTGTATGGTTGTTTCTTTTTGCTCACAGAACTTTGCATTTTCCCTACTTAAACTTCATCAGTTATTTTAGTTTGTCCAGTTTCTCAAACTTCCTTTGACCCCAGCTGTCACTTTGATTGGCACAGCTCTGTGTGTGATGTATGTGCTGCAGTGTGATATACGGTGTGAATGGACCACAGTCCGGGCACTTTGCATAGGCACTCTGCCTATCCATTATGCAGATTGTCACTGTAATTCAGTGACAACGTTCAGTGCTTTTGGAACAAGGTCAAAAAGGAGCCTGATAAATTGTGCTCACTACCCATTTTCAGTTTAGCGAACACACAAAGTAGTTGCCAAGTTGAGTACAGTTTTTATGGTCAATTATTCAGCCAACTGGTCATGATTTTGTCTAGCTCACACTTCCTAGCTTTCTTCTAGGACCTTATGAAAAGTATTGTCAAAAACCTTGCTAAAACCCACATAACTAACATCTACTTCTTGTTCTTAATGCACAGGAGCTTTTACCATCTTACTGAAAAAATATATTGGTTTAGCCTGTTTTTTTCCCTGCCAATTTCATGTTATATATTACTTTTTTATTGGTAGTTTGCCAGTGGAAATAGGTTTTAGTTTGTTCTTGTTTTTTTTTTTTTTAATAGAAATTCAATTGACTAGCATAATGCTGTAATTGTAAAAGTCTCTAATAAAGAAGATTAATTAAATGCTGTTTGCAAATGCCACTAGAGAGCTCTATATTTCATGAAGACAGAAAAGTTAATTATTCTGGACAGCAATATAACAAAACAGAGCTAAATAAAAGATCAGTATCTATTTTATTTCAACCTACTTTTTTTTTTTCCTAATAGCTTTTAGATTCCTGTTGGAAGTCAAAAACAGCAATTCAGGTTTCACTTTTCCAAACACAAAGTATATCTCAATTTTAGTGTTGATAGTTACCAATGAAGAGATAGGGCAAGTATACAGGATCTGAATGAATACAGAAGTTTCCTTCATGGCTGGGACACAAATTTCCAGAGATGCTTTTGCTCAATAATAATGGTAGATAAATGCTGGATAAAAATGTTAATTGGTTCATAATTTGAAGACTTTTTTTGTGGGTGACTTTCTCCTTAACTTTCCTTTTCAGCTGTGTTCTTTATACAAGAAGGCAGAATTTGTTTCAATAATTAATCTGATGAATTGGGAAACTGAGGCACTAGTTTATAAGGACAATCTGAAAATACGCTGCATCAACTGATGGAGCCTCCAGAGAAATTTGTAAAATTCTGGACTCTAGAATCAAGTGTAGGTATGAGCACAGTTTAAATGAACAAATATCAACTGAATTCCTTTTTCAATGTTTGGGATATTTTGAATATTCCACTTTCATAGACAAATAAGCATCTGTCTTTCTCCTTATCTGAAAGAAGTCTCTCTGAGACTTCAAGGCATGTGAAAATGATTGTTTCACTGTGTTGACATACACTTTTCTCCATGAACTTGCCAAAAAATTATGTTCTTTATAACCTTATATCCTTATGTAGGTCATTTTGGTGAGCAAAAGTGACATTGAACTTGCCTTCCATCCTCTTCTAGTCAAGGTACTTTTGTTCTTCTAAATCAGCCAGTGTCCTACTAAAAAGAGAAAAAAGCAGTACATAATATTACTTTTAAAAATTATTAGCTATTTTCTAGGTGGAGTAAAATGTATCACAGCAAATTTATTTATTATTCTCAGATTAGTAATGAAATACTATAGTTTTCCATGTTCAAGTGCTATGTAAATGGACCAGATTTTTTTCTAGACAGGTTATAGCTTTACAGTTTATATAACTGCTTTAACACTTTAGGATATGTTCCACTGATATTTTAAGAGTTTCTTTAGTAGGTCTGTCCATTATTTTCAGGTTGAGGTCTATGGAATTCCATTCAGACATTTCGAACAGGTTTCCTTTCTTAAGGGACAGTGCGATGTAGCACCAGTTGATATCAGATGTCTTCTTGATCTTTTCCCCCCCGCCCGCCCCCCATCAGCTCTGCCTGATTTACAAGTTATTGTTAACAAAGAGTCTTTTGAGTATGAGGTTCAATACTGAAAATGTTGAAAGGAGATTTAAGTTTGAAATGTCCATGCAGTTCGACCCTTTTCTGTCTTTGCTTTGATTCCTTTGATGTGTAGCAGGTGAACTGTTTCTCTTCAGTAACTGTGCACTGACTGTTCAGGGTACAAGATGTGTGTTCATGTGTGCCAGGACTGGAGTGCTCTCTTAAAGTCGATTTGAGAGTCATTGTTAGTGTTTTTCATGCCGTGCTACACTTCAGTCACTGCTATTGTGGCATCTTGGACATAACCTCAGTCCAGTACTGAAGTATAAAATGACCTTTTCCCACCCGAATTTAAAGAGAATGCCTTAACAAGCCGTCTCTTGGCTTGTAATAGATTTGGGACTAGAACAAAGGATGGGGAGGTAGTTGAAGCAGATCGTTATGTAGGTAGTGGTATGTATAGTCAATGCTCAGGGATACAGTGAAGTTTCTGAGGAGTAAGTTTCTAGTGCATTCACTCTGCTGTGTCCTAATAAAGGCAAAATACTTTGTGGCAAAAATTTTGAAAGAATGCTGTCTTTCATAAAGAACAATTTGTATTATGCAGACTCGGTAAGAATATAAGTACTTAAGAATGTATTATCTTCTTAAACTAATATTAAATATACTAGTTTGTTTAATCTGATATATTTCTATAATTTATCTCCTGTCCTCCTTTATTATGCTTTACTTTGACAGGATGGAGTAAAAAGAAATATGAATGTATTTACACACAACAGAAATAACAGAAATAATATGTGAAGATTTGGAACAATAGGAGATCATAAAAAGTCTTTCTTCAAAATATGTTGCATAAAATAGAAGCAATAGCAGGGACCGGGGTTTTCTATTCATTCCAGAAAAATGATAAACATCAACAGCAGCAGGGGCAGAATTTTATACGCATCAAATAACAAACAAGATGTGGTACTTAAATGTTACAAGCAAATAATTTGTATTCAGTGTTTCGATTTTCTTAGCTCTGCTTTGATAATGCCAGCAGCATTTGGTCATTTCAGCCTCTGTGTCTCTCTGGCACATCTGTATTGGGTTGCACAGCCTGGTTTTAGGTAGCAGGGGGCCACAAAGATGGATCCTGTGGGAAGCTGCTGGAAGCTTCCACCATGTCCAGCAGAGCCAATGTCTGATGGCTGTGAAGATGAACATGATGCTGACCAAAGCTGGGCCAGTGAAAGAGGCTGGTAGTGCCTCTCTGATGACATATCTTAAAAGAAAATCAAAATAAAGTTACAGGTTTTGTTTCTAGTCAGAGAAGAGGAGGTGGTGAGAACATGTGAGGGAAACAACACAGGGACACCAAGGTCAGTGGAGAAGGAGGGGAGGAGGTGCTCCAGGTGCCAGAGCCAACATTCCTCTGCAGGCCCTGGTGATGACCATGGTGAAGTGGCTGTGCCACTGCAGCCCATGGTGATCCATGGGGGATGCAGAGATCCACCTGCAGCCCATGGGGGAGTGGGTGGATGCCTGAAGGAGGCTGTGATCCAGTGGAAGACCTGGCGGAGAGGGAGGGCCTTTGCTTCCAGGCTGAAGCAGTCTGTCCTTGGAGGACTGCGCCCCATGAAGAGAGACCCATGCTGCAGCAGTTTTGGGAGGACTGGGTGCCCATGTGAGGGACTCACGTTTGCAGCAGGTGCGGTTTGGCTGCTGCTCATGAGAGTGGCCTCACACTGGAGAAGTTCATGGAGAACTCTCTCCAGTGGGAGAGACCCCATGGCCTCACAGGGGAAGGACTCTTCTCACAGAGCAGCAGAAGAAAATCCCAGTGATGAACTGACCAAAACCCCCATGCCCTGTCTCCCTGTACTGTTGGTGGGAAGGAGGGAGGGGCTGGGGGAGAAAAGGTGTTTTAAGGGCTTATTTTACCTCTCATTATCCTCCTCTGATCCTGCTGGTATTAAACTTCACTTTGCTACTGAAGCTGGGCCTGATTTGCCCTTGAAATATTTCTCCCAGTCCTTATCTCACTCATGAAGCCTTTGTTAACTTTTTTTCCCCTTGTTCCTCTTTTGCCCAAGCTGTGGCATGGGAGGGTGAAATAACAACTCTCTCGGATTGCCTGGCATTGGGCCAGCATCAAACCACAACAACATCATTTCAAGTTCACTTCATATTTTACTACTATCTTGACTGTTACACAGGTTTTATTTATCCAGAACGGGACTTCAGTTTGTTATCTAAGATGGAAGAAGGCAAATCTACCAGTGCTTGTCCCTGGGAACCTACTACCTTTGTCCAGTCTGTTATTTTTCCTTTGTTCAGCATTCACTTCTGCTCTGTCATTTGTTTCATTTTTCTCACTCTCAGTGCTTGTTGTGAAAAGACTGTCATAAAAACAAAGCCTTATATGCAAAGGATAGAAATAATTTGTTTAGTTTAAGAGTTTGAAAGTCTTGCTCTAAATTTAGAATCAGTAACTGAACCGGGTACTGTGCAGTCCTGGACTAACAGCTAAGTCTAATTTTATGTGTGTATGCACAAGGGACACTTCAATTCTTGGATTTTCTAGTGAGTGTTGGAAAAGGACAATATCTATCATTGCCTTTTTGTTCTTTCTTGTCAGAAAAATGATGAGAAGTGGAGTCTGCATTGTAGCAGCAGTGGAATGGCCAGTTGCAAAAGTGAATTTTCAAAAAAACCTGACCTTCCAGTTGACAGTTGTCAGTCTGCACATGGAAAAGATGAGGAAAGAACATATGAAGCAATCCCGGTAGAAGATGACAGGACTATGGAGAAATGTAGACATTAGCAAAAGAAGCATCACGTGCTACCATGCTGGTCAGAGGTGGGTTAAAATCTTCTTTGTTTTCATTTGTATGTGCAGGTATTTTCTCTGAATGACAATGAGATAGTGGGCAATTCAAGCAGCTCCTGTTCAAGTAATTTGAAAGAGTCTGCTATTGGTAAGATTCTTCAAGAATGAAATGTACACAACTTTCTAACAGTGAAGCAGTTGTTTAGTCCAATATATGAGGCTATTTCATTATTTGTCATAAATTCACAATCTGTTGTTACCTAAGTAAAGAAGATCACTGTTCCTCTGCGACAGCCATATCCAGTTTCATACATTTGGTACCACCAGGACTTCGTGTAGCTTGTCCCCATATTTTGCAGTAGCAACTATGAAAACTGGAATATTATTGAGCTTCTTTAGAACGCAGGTGGTTTTTAATTTAAACAGAAGATGACTAATATTGATACGAAACAGATGGAAGGGTGTGAAGAAGAAAGTTGAAAGAGGCAAGCTTTAGCTGTCTGGAAGAATTGACTGAATGGAACTGAAGGAATGTGCAGATTTAATTAGGACAGAATTATGTGGCAAAACACAGCATTAATTCTGCTTATGGTTATTTATGGTAATCAAATTGGAAAACACCAGCTGTGTTGGGTGTTATCTTAAGTAACAGTTTTTTGGGATTATATTTTCAATTTGAAAATTAAAAAAAAAATCAACTCAAAAAACACTAGCACTAACCACTATGAGTTTGCTTGCTAGGTTGTGAGCTACCATGACCTGCCTGTCAAATGCAGTGGGATTCTGATTAGTGAAACCAAAGCGCATTTTATACTAGAGAAAAAAGAGATGGGTGTTAGAGTTAAGCAAAATTTAAGATTTCCATTAATAAACTATGCGGATGATTTAGATGTACTTTTAAAAGGTAAAGGGAATGTAGTTGTCTGAAGATCAGGAGACATTATTGCTGCAAATGTCCCCGGCTTAAAAAAACCTAGAATAACATTATTTGTTTGTAATCCTATTTGGTAGCTAGATTTTATTTCATATTTTGGCCCAGATACTGAACAGCTCTGATGAGCTCTTTTTACAGAAGCCATTAGTGCAGGGCAAATAATGATTCGGTAATTCTACTTAAAATCATTAAAATGATTTTCTAATTGTAACTGGATAGCCTGCCATTCTGAAGGCTGGAGGACCTGTGACTAGACAGCCCTGAGATTATTGTCAAAGTTTTCTTTAAAAATAATAATTTTAAAAAGCACTTTTTGTGGCCATATTCTTGTGCTAAGAGAGTAACAGGAGAAGGTTGCAGGATAGAGGGAAGCCTTGAATAACTGTGGGAAGGGGCTGCATAAAATGAAGCCCTTGAGAAAAAGCAGCTTCCAGAGACAAAGTTCTGTTCTGTGTTCATACTGAAGAATAACCCATTGTGTGTCTCACAGGAATGTAATTCTTTGTGGGCTAGTTCAGCATTGTGCACAGAAATTTGAAGCCTTTCTGTAGTTTGTAACTCACCACACCCAAAGCATTAGTGGTAATGATTTCCTTGTAGCCAATTTTTCTTTGTTAAGATTTTGACTTTAACAAAATATCAGCTTTTCCTAATATTTGAATGTTCTGTGCCATATTGCCATAGTTTTAATTAAATAGTTTAAGTGGAAAGATCCCCTCAGTACTTATCAGTCCCAGTAGCTTTAATCAGCATTTCTAGAAGTCATCCATTTTTCTCCTGGCATAGAGTCTAATTATTATATAGATACTTCAGGATTGCTTTTTCAGGAAAATAACTGCAGTCTTACATTCATAGATCAACTGTAATTTCTACTTCATGTTGAAGTCAGTGTTACAGATCAGTTGTAATTAATGCTGGAAAATGTTTCTACTTCAGGGGTAAAGAAATGATAACTTAAAAATATATATATAAAAATTCAGGATAATTGGGTATTGCTTGAGAAATGTTCTATTCATTAATAATAAGTGGATAACAGAGTTTGAATTATCAGCCATGGTTTTGTCAAGCATGTCAGCATTACAGGGGAAAATGTGGCCAACTTTGATCTAGCTAAATTGGAAATTTCTAACATGAAGATGAGAGTTTTAGTTTCAGGTATATTGATGAGGATCGTGAAAGGATTTGTCTAATTGTACTGTCATCACATCATTCTCAGAGAAAACGTGACCATTCTAATTTGAAACTAGGGTGGTATTTTGCAAAAAGGTATTTTGCAAATATGCTGAGCTGTTCAGTAGCACAAACGCTGGTATGGATTTGTCAGTGTAATAGGGGGAAGCTTTTTTTATAGTCCCATATTGTCATAATATTTTTAACAACTTTGCATACTCAGTGTTTTTCAATTATGCTTTTAAAAAAAGAATTATTCTTCATGGTATAGAATTTATAGACAATTATTTCTACAATAATTTCTACAATTTCTACAAGACCAGCTCCTTTAACAAGATTGCCACGTGCAGGGTGTGTAGATTCTGGAATAGTTGCTCCTGGTACTTGAAATGATTAATCCTACAGGAACAAGATTCTGCACATTTCAGAAGCCTAGAGGCAGCAGTGACAGATGCATTTTTCTTTTCCTGAAGTAATTATAATTTCAAATTATGAAGATTGACAGAGGATAGGGACATACTGAGTCAAAAAGCTGTGAAGAATGATGGGGTGGTAACAGTTTATTAGTTGCACTTTTTTTCTTAGTTTAAAATCACAAGGTTCCCAACTTTACCTTAGCTTAGTCATATTAAAGGAGTTTTACTTGCATTTGGTTTGCAGTGTAGCCATACCTTTACTTCTCTTGGTAAAACCAAATAGCAGGAAAATATGTGAAATGTATTAATGCATAGTAGTCCAGTAGAGCCAGTGTGTCAGTTGGGTGAGAGTTGAAAAATTTACTTTTTGTCTGGGAATGCTCCATTGGACAATATTTTTTGTTTCTCTTAATCATGTTCATTTTCATCCCAACCAGGACAGTGTCCTAAATACACTGAAGGACAATTCTTTGTAAAACCTGCTATTAGAAAACCCTGGTCTAAGGCTTTAGTACTCCTAAACTTCCTCCCAATATAGAGGTAGCATGCAATAGATTCTTTTCAGAATTGATCAGCCTTTTCAAGAGATTAGGAAGTCTCAAAACACAGTGCTGTTGTGCAGCTGGATCTTGCTTAAAAGTTTTTCTCTTACCTCATAATTTCATTTATACTTCCACTATTTGGAGGAATCTCTGCACTTTTATATCTTGTGACCAATAAGCAAAGACACTGATGTTCAGGATACCTTTCCTGTAATAGGGAACCTTCTAATGAAGACACCACAGATGTGCCTGAACAATATTCTAGTGATGTAACTCTAAAAAGGTCTTATATATCCTTCTTTGAGAAATGCAACTGATTTAAACAGTGCCAGGACTTGAGTATTGTGCAGGTAATGCTTGTATCCAGTTGAATAATTGGGGATTTCTAGAACTAGGATACTCTCAAGTAGGAACTCTATGTGTTTTATGTAGCAAGTGGTTTGGCTCATCACTTAGGTCATGAGTTTAGGTCATCACTTCACTCCAAATTTAACTACTTTTGATGATAACAACAAACACATTATGAAATAAACCCCCATTCATGAATGTAATTTGTTTTCTGGAGCCTGTGATTGGGGCTACATTGCAGGCAGCTACCTTATATCGTAAAAATTCTGTGGTCACAGAGATGAGCCTTTAAAAAAAAAAATTCAGACCAGTTGTCTTTGATGGATTTGGTCACCTGACAAGACAGTTCTTCTTTAGATAAAATGACTAGATAGTTTGGTAAGTTTTTAGAATAAGATTGTCTGACATCTGCCATAGATGGTTTTCTGGTTTGTGAGGAGAAAATTTAGGGAATTTTTTGAAAATTATTATTGCACCAAGAAAACTATCATTTGAAGAATGGGCTGTCTGTGAAGAACTTTGGAGACCTTAGTGTTTTGTAGGCTTGCTTTTTTTGATTTGTCTAAGATTCAGATTTCTCTTGAGACCTCAGGCTAATGGGATTTTGTTGAAGTCATCAGCCAAGACCTGTTTCTCCTATATGATGCCTGAGTTAAGTTTGAAGTGTGTTTATGTCAACTTCTGTTGCTGTACATGGAGTCACTGCTAGCAAGAAAAAAACTTAGTTGTTTGCTCTGCAAAACAACTTAATTAACCTGATTTGGATTGTCCCTACCAGTGTATAGTGATTTGAAAGGCAGCTTACTAAGAGTATTTTGAATAAATAAAGGTAATTTCACTTTACTCCTGAAAAGATCATTGAGCTGTCATTCAAAAAACCACTCTGCTTCCATTTCATTTAAGGAGATGTACTGAAGTTCTCTGCTAATGCAAAATCTTAATTCTATTTTCCTGACAGTCTGATTAAACTTGGAAAAGTTTTCAGAGACTTTATTTTTTAGATACCATTGAAATGAAATTAAAGCCAAAGCAAAAGTTACTATCTTCTCAGGTTTTTCTGATCTCATATCATGTTACCAGCTCTTTCCTTGCAATTGCCTGTTTAGGTGCCTGCAAGAGCAGAACACTAAACTTCATATTAAAATGTATTTGTATGATTTTTACTGATATCAATGCATGTTAAGAAGTTGAAGTCTTAGAAGTTGCTCTAATTACACCAGCTGCTGAAGACCAAAGTAGCAGTCAGAGAAATTATTCATGCCTCATTTAATACTTTTTTTAATGTCCTCAAGGAATCTGTATAGAGCTATTCAGAACAGAGAGGCTGATGAGAATTAAAAGCCTTGGCTTTTGTGTGTCTTTCACATTCTAACAAAAGTGGGCACAAAACAGGAAAGAGATGGAGACTTTGTATTTCATTTTCCTTGAGATTGTCTTGAACTGAAAAATGCCCTCTTGCAAGGCATTTGAAAAAAACATATTGCCTTGCTCTTCCTATCCATGTCAAAGGAGTAGCCATGGTAAAAGGAAATACGGCCCAGGAAACCCTGAGCTGAGCACCAGGATACACTATGTGCTCCATGACTTACATGAGTCACCTTGTCTGCACATCTGTGCTGTTTCTTACTCCCTGGCTGGCTTTGTATGATCAGCATAACTCATACACAGAACACTAGGGATTATGAATAAAGTCATTAGTGTTCCTTGAATGTGGTGGGTACACAAGTGAGTGTGTTTTTTACAATGATTTTTACATGTTTGAGTCTCCTTGTGTTTAGTTATTAAGTAAATTATTTTCCTGTGTTTTCATAGTGAGTAACATAATGAGATTCCTCTCTCAGGTCTAGCTGCTCAGTGGGTCTCTAGCATAATAAAAAGCAATAAATATAAGCCTGAAGGGTGTTTGCTATTGTTTAGTGATGCTCATCATCTTTGGGGTTTTGTTTTTTAGAATTAATAAGTATTTTCCTAACTTTAGCATACGAATCAGAAAATATTGCATCTCTGCTGTGTACAGTCAGTGGTGAGACAGACTCTTTGGTGTGAAATATCATGCACTTGTAACTATACTCATAAAATGGCAGATTAGCAAGTCAAATGTGGTGAGTCATCAAACTGATCAAACAAATTTGGATATGAACCCTCTACTGATAAGAGACCATTTATTTGAAACAGCCAAAGGGTGAAATATTTCAAACCCAATTTTGTATATGAATACTTGAGAAGGGGGTTGTTTTTTATAAAATTCTAGCAAACATCTGTGTTCACTCTTAGCTTTCTAGCCAAGTGGTTTTAGTTACAGGTTTTCTTGCATATATTCACACAATATATTATGGTATTTGTTGTGACAGTGTCTGAGGTTGCAACTCAAAATCCTTACCCCAAGCAACATGACTCACATTCACTCAGAGTTTCTACTTTTGTATTTATGTTATTGTGTCTGTGTCCTAAGAAGGTAAAATATCTGTTCCTTGAGTAGGCACAATAATATTTTTAATTTTCTTCACTTTCTAGGCCGTGGGCACTCTCTTTTTCTCTTTTTCTGTCTCATTAACAAAGTTAATTGAAGAACTTTTGCTTCTATGAGGGCCTAGTTTATTTGCTCTTATGTAATTTAGCTGCTCTTATCAAATAGTCTTTTGTGCTAGCTACCACAGAATTTCGGTGTCTATTTTGCTAAGCAAAGTATCAGCAAAGATTAAAATGTTGTTTCTTTCTCTTTCATTCTCTCTCTGTCTCTATATCTCCTTTTTAGGGAGATGAATTTGGCCAAAAAATGTATAATTTCTTTTGGTTTTAAAGTGAATTCAGTTTGACAGATGAAAGCCTCCTTCAGAATTTTTTTTAAATTTAGAGGATCTCAGAAAAGTAGCAAAAATATTTCAGAATCCAACACAAAAGTACATTTGAACATGAAAAGATCTAAGACTCTCAAAAATATGTTTGCTGTACAGTTGCTCAAGAACTAATATAACTGCTGTAGCAAGACCAACGATGGGAAAACTAGTTTAAGTTTGACATAAAATCTTTTTTTTTCTTATCTGCTGTTTGAGTGATTAGATGCCTCTGTTCTTGTTTAGAGATACTGTTTATGATGTTACTAGTGTGGGAAAAAAATCTCATGTAGACAAAGATGCAGGCCTTGTATTAAAATGCATTAATTGTATGTGAAAATTGTAAGAATATCCTAATCTTGCTACTCAGACTTTCATTTAGCAGAATTATCTTTTCATCAAACATACACAATCAAAATGAGATAGCAGGGTGGTCTCAAATTACCATCCAAATTACCATCAAAAGAATGGTTTTACAGGAATGATTTAAGATAAATGCTTAAGACTAATATTTGCTTTAAGACAATGCTTTCCCAGTGCATGAATAATAGATGTCACCAAACATTAGCTCTCCTTCAACACATTTTTGGCAGTATGCAATAAATGATTTCAATGTTTACATTCAGTTTTATTGCTGATTAGATGTTGGCCCAATAACTGGTCATACTGCTGTCTTCAAGGCCTTGACTTCAGTAGGATTATTTTAAAAGGAAGGTATTGCATGTGTTACTGCATATAGATAGCCACCAAATGGAATGGTGGCAGTAAATATCTGGTGAACCTCTAAGAACATGGGAAAGTATTCTATCTCCATATCCAGACTGGAGACAATGTTGTGGCTATGGTGGTAGCAGTAAGTGTAACAATTTAATGCAAATCCTGGTGGATATTCTGTGAACATCTAGTCAGCCTGTGTTGTTACTCTCTGTAACAATTTTCTGACATAATTTATTAAAATACTCTGTCAGGCTGAGATTTTTCTTATGATGCAAGCGATTTTTTGATACATCAAACAGCTACTTAATAGTCAAGTGGGGGTTTGGAGTTTGTTTAATGCTGTTTTTTAAAAGTTATTTTGACACCATGTCTAGGACTAGAATATGTTAATATGCATGTTGTACTTTTCTTTTAAACAGAAAATAATATTTATGTGTTTATTTCAGGTATAATTAAACAAAGTTTTAATGTTTCTGAAAGACAGGCTAGATAAGGTAGGTGTAATTTATTATTTAAATATAATTGATCATTGTTGCTATCAATTCCAGTTGGTTGTTTCACAGTGGGACAGTTCCTCAAGTTCCTTGTGAAACATGTCATTGGTTACCTTTACGGCTTCATTCTACCTCAGCCTAGGACACCAATTCTGCTTGAGGATATGTTAGAGGGTGTTTGCACACAAAAGCTTTACATGATAAGTAGTTTTAACAATGGACCTTGCTACTGAAACTTAAACTGACATCAGATGATTAGCCAAATTCTGGTTTAATATTTTTAAGTAGATGTTTTTTTGTTTTTTCCATAGAAAAACATAGGCCTCATTTCTTCAGAAAGGAAACAAACAGAAGCAGAATATGTCATACCATCTCTCTTCTAAAGATCTTCCTTTTTGTTCTCTTTCTTCATTAATACATCAAACACATTCTTGACCATTATTTTTTCTGATCACTTTGGCACCACCCTTATTCAGAAATGCTATTAATTGTTTCTTCATTTCTTCTTTTCTTCCATATCTGAAAAAAGACTCTCAAAATCACTCTTGGTTGCATCTGCCTCCCAAACAGTTTCTTCATTTTACCTTTAACTTAGGTAAGTATTCATAATGATAGCATTGATTCTTTTCCTGTGTTTCTCCACAGACCCTGTTTGAGTCAAGTGCAATGTTTTATTTTTGCTTTCAGAATGATTCTTAGCATGACACCATCCAGGCTGCCATTTATCCCTTCCTAAACTTACATCTTTTGCAGTCCTGTTGCAGCCTCCCCATGCTTGAGCATTGAAGAAGCCACATTTTCTTTCTCTTTGTACAAATTCACTACTAAACAAATCTTTGCCCCTCATGTAATCATAAGCAAAACTATTTCCTTGTCTTAATTTGTAACTACTCCTTGAAACTGTGGTTTTCCCTACTGCCACAAAAATAGATAAAAATTCTTGCTGTACTCGGGCTATCGCGGCTGCCATCCATCAGGACATCATGTTTGTTCTTTCGGTTCCCTGGTGTCTGTGCCCATTTGTTATTGCTTATCTCAGCTAGTGAGATCTGCAGGCTGGGAAAGTATTTGTCTAGAGTTTAGAGAAGGATCTAGCATTGATACATGTAGACCTGTATTTCTGACATTGAGATATTGCTATCCTGGTGATGTTATACCGAATTTTTCCCCACTTTACTAGTACTGACCAAGGAAAGAAACTTTTATTTAATAGAAGTCATTCTGTTTTGGACATGCAGAGTAAACCAGCCTTTAAAAATGCACAGTTGTAAGCTAGTGAATTTGGACAGATTTCCTTTACAGGAAATATGAGAAGGAGCCTGGGAATACTGATATTTTCTCTACAATTGTTGATGCCAAAACCAAAACTTTTTTCTTTTTTAAAAAATAATGATAGATTATGTTGATGGTTCTGAATCAAGAGTGCAATCAGGTAATTTTGTGCTTGCGAGAAATTCAAATTTTAACTTACATTAAACCTAATAGTTTTCAAGTTTTTGAACATTATTACATTCTTCTCTCATTGCATATAGAGTGTTTCCTCTTTTATTTCTTCCTCTTTATTGCCTATTGATCTGCTTTTAAGAGTACCTTCACTCACCCACAGGCCCCACACTAAGAAAATAGTGTTTGTTCATGATGAGATGGCAGTTTCATAGTCTACCAGTTGTAGCTCCTTGCAGTGTAAAACATCATGGTTATATTTATAACTGTATTTTTAAATGTTAGAAAAAGAGATAATTACATTTTGCATACAAATATGTTATATGAAGTACCATTAAGGTACTTCTTAAAAGTCTGAATTCCAATAGTGAATCAGGAGGATCTCATATTAATTGTCATTATCCCAGCTAAACTTCTGCAGAATGAAATGGGAAATTTGCCTGTAAAATGAATATTTCATACAGCCCTTGCAAATTATCATGTATTTATGCATCATGATTGATGAAACAAATTTTCCATTTGAAGTACTTTTCCTTTTACTGAGAAGCTTCGCACCCTGTAAGTTGCTAAGCTGTGATTTCAGAATGCATATTGTCCGAGTTAAATAATATTTGAAATAAAATTATTTTGATCAGCTAAGATATTGATCTTCACAAAAAAGTGCTTGTTGTCTGTACTAAGTTCTATTTTACAGCTTTTAATATAAAAATTGTATTAAGAATTTTAGTTACGCAGTACCAATCCAAATTTGATGTCAACCTTCTGTAGTTTCAGTGCTGTTTGCTAAAGGGTGCCATATAATAACAACTCAGTTTAAACATAATGTCTGTGAGCTATAATGATCTACAGAAAAATCCTTTACCCTTTGTTGATATTTTCAGTTCTGTGAGTAAATTGAGTAAATCCATTATCTTTTGTCAGGAATGTTTTCCTTTTAGATAAAAGTCTTAAAAGCTTTGGTCAAGTCTTCAGCAGTCTATTCACACATATACCCTCATCTTCCAAATAATGTTATACTTCTGTATTAAAAAACAAACAAACAAACAAGGAACTTGGAGTGGTCCAGAGTGTGTGGATTTCCTGGGAACTCCTAAAGTCTTTGGAGCACACGGATACTACAAGTAGTCATTAAATCTGGTGCTCCTAGACTTTTAAGTCAAATTATTGCTGTCATAGTAGAAAAGTGAAAAAGCTCCATAAGCTGAATAACAGAGAAATCCAAATTATGTCCTTCTTGGTCTTTGTTGTTTGCAGTTATCATTTTAAACATATTTCTATTCAGAAAAATATAATTTAAGACCTACAAAAGAAAAAGCCTTGATTTATTTACTTTTGGTTTATAATACAAGCTATTGACAGGAAAAGAGGAGACAAATATCACAGAACAGGGAGCAGTGAAAAAGGGAACATATCAAAGAGGTAAAGGTCTTATGAGTGTCCTTGACATAACTGAAGATATTAAGGCTATAATGGCTAGACCACGCTGGGTTCTTTTGGGCCTTGATTATAACTTGTATTGAAACAGTTGGTAGAGAGGTGAAAATCAAGCAAAAAAAAAAAAAAAAAAACAAAAAAACAAAAAAACGAAATCAAAATTGTTCTTTGGGTGGCATATATTTTTAGATTATTATAGCATGGCTTCCACTGTCACCTTGAGCAGAACCAATGTAAGTAAATTCTTCTTTAAGTAACTCAGAGGAAATGCAAAGCTTCTTTTCCTCTTACTGATTATTAAGAGAAGACCTAGGGAAAATATGTCAAACTGAATTTCACTTGGCCTTCTCAAGATATTTGCCAAAAGTCAGTGCAACAAAAAACCCCATCAATATCAATGATGTCTTCCTGATCCTACTAGAAATGTGTCTCCCTGTGGTAGAGAAGGATGTTTATCTGCATTGCTTTATTTCTGTGAGAGCACAGTTCAGATCTGGATGGTCTTTAGACATTAATATTTGTGAATATCTTTCTTCTCATTAAAGTAGCCAACACAGAAATTCATCAGTAAAAAAGTGGTAATAGTTCTGTTGTGGACTAGTTAATGTTGGTATTTGGATTTCATCACCCTATCAGTAGAATTTTTAATCTTGACATAAGATCACATTGGGAAAAAAAAAAGAAAATTTTCTCTGGTTGTAAATTTATACATAAGACTTGATGATCCTCAGGGTGTTTCTGTGAGAGTAAATGTTAGAATATCTAAATTAGTCTCTGAAGTATGGTTTAGAGAAAGTTGTATTTAGGAGAGGTACAGGGCTGCTGGCTGAAGTTCAATACTTTGGCCAAAGCTCTTTGCTTAGCTCCCAGGTCAAATGGTCAACTTGGAAGGATTATTTTGCGATCCACTAAGTGTTTTATAGTGGAAGCCTGCTGACAAACTTTCATTTAATCTCTGGGCCTGACAATGTGTATGACTTTAATACACAAGATTAAAAATCCTAAGCAATAGATTTACCTCATTGAAATAGTCAATGTCAGACATATTATTATAATGCTTAGGGTAGAATGAAAATAAATTCAGCAACATCAAAATATATGAAAAAATATATTTTGTTAGTCTATGTAAAACAATCAGTTAAGAAAATTATGTTTGTCATATATTTATCCTTTTGAACAAATGTGACAAAATTTTAACAATTGTTGAGGTACATTAATACTGATTCTCTCACAGAGTAATTTAGTCATTCAGAGAAAGGGATTTTCTTTTGAAACACATTGTCACTTACATTGTCTAAATTTTTAACATTTTATATTATCCTTTTTTTGTTCCCAGAATTATTGGAAAAACAAGTCAAACTTTTCAACTTGGTATTTACAGCTGCAAGGTTTAAACATTGTATGCTATTAGTGTGCTAAGGCAGCAAAATGAGCTGCCCTCCTGATTTTTCTCTTGCCATCTACAGCATTGACAGGAATTGCTGTATCACAAAGGAAGGTGCATCAGATCAGTGACCCTGTTCAGCAGATTCTTGTTCAGCTGCACAAAATTATCTTCAGCACTCAAGTATGCATTACTGTTGCTTCTGACATTCTGTACTTTTTAGTCATTTGCTGTTGTCAAAATGATGTTACTGCAAAGTGCTGCTAATTTAGTTACTGTTCTTTAAAAACAACAGAACTTGACATTTTTGCAGATGGCAGGATGCTTTAAAAATATATCATTAAAATAAAGACTAACTTTGAATATTAGTATGTGGAGGATGGCAATAATTGAGTCATATAAAAATAAAAAGCTGTAGCTCACCTCAGAAAAACAGATTGTACAGTATTTTTACAACATTCTGTCATACCAGCAATATGACTACTTAAGGTGACAATATCATATACTGACATGGAGAGTTAATAAAATGCTTTCTTCTGTGGTAATAGTTTTGATAATTTTAAGTTGTGTTTTAATTGTCAGTACATAGTAATGCTCTCTTGGGAGTTCTAGTGCAATAGATGAAATCCTGAACATGTTAACTTTTTGAAATGTCAGATATTTTTCAAACTTAAGACTTATTTTAAAATTAAGTTCAGCTGTTTCATAGTGAGCGAGAGTTGAAGTTATTTCATGTTGATTCCAAAACAGAAATGGAGCAGAGCTGATACAAAATCTGCCTTGAGTTCTCACCTAGAAATGTGATTGGAACCTCTTTATTCTGCAGAAAGATGGCTACCATGCAGCTATTTGAAACATTTGCTACTATTAGAGAAACAGCTTTTTATTTTCCAAAATGAAGTGTTTACATTTGGGATGTGATGTTTATCACCTCAGGGCTTTTGAGATTTACCAGCCAAATTTGTTTGGTTTTGTTTAGAATAGAATAACATAACTGAATTTGGGTGCGCTTTACATGTCTCTCTTTTGTTTTCTTTTTTCTTTTTAATTGTTAAGTTTATCAAAACAGGTAATACAATAATTAAATTATCAGAGACAAAAGAAACAAACATTATTTAAAACAACTGGGAATTATATCCTTCTCCTATTAGGAGAAATATTTTTACATGGTATTTTAGGAGTATGTCCAAGGTACTCATTAGTTCTGTCCTTTCTGTTGAAGGAGGTTTTCTCAAGTGACTTGCTAATTAATATGAGTTATTGTAATGTGGATGCTCAAAAACTGAGAACTAACAGCAGCTCAAAAACTGGCTCAGAATTGACCACTGAAGCGGTAGCACCAGCTTTTCTCTGATTTCAGAGAAACCAGAATCCATACCTGTTCTCGTTTACTATATTACACATGCCTCCCTTGCACTTGTTTATGTTTTTACAAATCTGAGGTCGAGTATTTTTTTATAATACACAGCTGTTTTCTCAAACTGTTACATATTCCAGTTGACAGTTCTAAACTGAAGTTTGCAAGGAAGAGTTCTTGCCTGTTAGTTCTTGGCTGCTAGCAGCCTTCCCTGTTTCCATGGGAACAAGAATCAGAGTGATCTCTGGAAAACAATGTAAGAGAAAGCTTTTTAAAAAGCATTATGTAAATCCTTGTCCTTTTTTTTTTTTTTTTTTAAACTGATCTGACAACTGATTTCATTAAAACAAAAGCTAAAATTGAACACTAGTGCCTGAGGCAACTCCAAGTTTCTCAAGCAATGGACTGGTTCTTTACCATTTCTGCTTCAGAATATCCCAGTATCCCCATGGTACATTAACTACACACTGCAGTGGTATGTAATCCATAGAATATGTTGTTAGCCTTTCCTAAGGCATCAGTTTTTTTTACTCTCTCATAGGCTAAGGAACATTCAACTTCTGACTTAAACCATATGTATAAGGCCTTATCTGCATGAGCAAAGAGTAGTGTCTGTCTATAAGAAAAAAAAATCTCTGCATGCCAGCAGCTGTCTGGAGAAGTCTTTTGTGCCTCACATGTGACATTGATCCCTGGTTTGTTAGAGCAAATCAGGACTCCCGTGCGGCCAATAAAACTATTCTGGATTTATAGCTGTCTAAGAGCAGTAATTTGTTCCAGTGGGATAAATGTCTCTGTAATGTCTGCTATGGCAATGTTTGAATGTGAATCATTAGGGGTCAACCCCTCCCTAAGTAGTCAAAAAGCTTCCTGAATTCAGCTGAGTGGTACTTCATGAATTCACATCAATGAAATGATTATAAAGTGTGTACTAAATGGGAGGAAATCAGTTTTTCAAACAGTGTCTGCAGGTATAAGCAACTATGCAGAAACAACAGAGAAGATAAATTCAAAAGGGTAGTAACATACCATAGAATTGTTGTCAGACTGGGTTGATGTCATTGCAGTTACCAGCAGCTGAAACTGTACATTTGCTGTTGGAGCATAAAAATTATTTTAGAGGAAAAAATATTTTAAAGTCTTTATTGAAGACTTTAAGTGCATTATTTGTGGGGGTTTTGTTTGGGTTTTTGGTTTTTTTCTAAATATAGATGGAAGATATGGTTTTTTTCAACCAAAAGGATTTGGAAAGAAAAAGTATATAAAACCAGTTATGCTTTATAAACAAGTGAAAGGTAAATTACCTTCCTCAGGAAGCTTAGAGTAAAAGGGGTGCTCTGAATTATGTTAAGGACCTTAAAAGAGGCCATTGAAGCCATTCTATGCACATTCAAGGAAGGTCTAAGCTTCTTCATTAGTTTCAGATGGAGCAATTCATTATAGCCAGCATGAAATCTAATGCAATGTTCTATGTGCTTCATCTGTAGAAAAATATCCCAAAAACTGGCACTTTGATCAGGGAGGCAAATCTGGTATTACCAGTGTTAGGCTAATAATGATGGTTACCTTCAAGACTAGAGGAACTGAGTTACATGGTAAGCTAAGCCTAACAGAATGGGCAAACAAAGGAGCCTTATTATAATATGTCACTAAATCAAGTCTTATACTGTTTATCACTATACCATTAGATATCGATGTTTCTTTTTGCAGGGTAGCTACATTTCTCAGTAATGGCACTTCTGAATGGGTCCTTTTTGTGGCAGGTGTAACTGAATGGTGAAAGTGTATTTCTTTGTTTCATGTAGCTTCCTCCAGATTTGCAATGCAACTTGAAAAGGAGAATCATTGAGAGATTCAAGAAGTCCCTCTTCAGTCAGAAGAGCAATCCTTGTAAACTGAAATCAGAAATCAAAAAGGTGTGGTACACTATTTACTACTTGTGGTCAAGTTTGTGTCTCTTTCCATTCAATCATGCTGTTGATATTAGTATGACAAAAATATAAGTGTAAGAGTCCATTTTCAAAAGGCAATATTTTAAATGTTCTCCAGCTATCCTATATTTGGAAAATATGGAGTCTCCTTAAGTAAGAAGTTTTTGCAGGTTTCAGGTTTGTATCTTGTCATTAGAACTCTTTCTGTAAATGGAAAGGACCTGCTAGCTCCTAAGACACAAAACCAGATTTAATCTAATCAGAGCTCAAGAAGACAAGAGGAAGGGCAACATAACTAGAGATTATATAAGCTCTTAATTTATGCAAGCTCTGCTTGATTTGTTAATAGTTCCTTAATATTTTTCATATTTTGGACTGTAGTCCTACTTCAACCATTAATCTTAAGAGAGCAGTGTCCCAGAGTACCTTAAATATAACATACCTTGTCCTGCTGTTGCACAGTGTGTCAGCAACATTTTAGTGTCATCAATTTAAAAGTACTGCAGATTTGTAAGAATGGCCTGACTGAAAAAGCATTCTTGCTTGTTTTCCAGTGACATGCTGGATGCTTTCCAACAGAGAAAGATCTAATGACTAATATCAGAATTTCTAACTGTTCCTTCAGAATCTCCTGAGAGGACTGCAATCAGCAAAGGATTTGAATTTTTCTTCCTTGGCATCTGTGTACTGTGGAATACTGAAGCTAAGATATTTCATTTATGAATTGATGATAAAGTAGTTATTAGATTTATTATTGTACCTAATATTTGATGACAAAGGTGACTTATTATCCTTCACATAATTCTCCCTCTGAAACTTAATTTGATTATCACCTACTTCCACTGAATTATGGAATCTTCTGTGTATTTTTTTGCTGTGAAACAGACTGATCCCTAATTCTGGGTCCTTCCTTTGCTTTTGTAATAATTAACCTGAGGTGCTAAAACTTCCTGGAAGGTGGCACATTGGTAGTACATGAGATATTTCTAAGGATGCTTCTAAAGATACATAAGGATGCTTCTTTCTGAGCTATCAGTTTCATGCTGTCCTGTAAACCAAATTGGAATTTACATTAAACAATTCCTGTATTTCAGCCATAACATTAAATCTAAGAAATACCTGCTCATTGTGTATTGAGTTAATGTTTTCAGAAACGAATACCCAAAAATATGGTAAGAAAAAGGAAGCATTTATTATAAAATTAACTTAAGTTTCAGGTGGTCAGAAATAAAGGAAATTATTTGTAAATGTTATCAACTGTAACATTGTGTAACCTTCAAAACTATTGGACTTAAACCTGTAGAAAGGGAAAAAATACTTTATTTAAAAAGTAAATGGTAGTAAATTGAAAAGGCTTGAAACATTGAATACAATTCTGGGCATTCTACCTTGAAGGAAATATCATTTGGATATCATTTGGAGGTAATTGGAGAAACCTAAATAGAGAAAAGAATGATGTTGAACTCTTACAGCAAATGTTGTTATGAGGTTTTACAATTTCTGGAAATAAAATTTTAAAATAATGGGGTTTTAACTACGTCAAGTTAGAAAACCTAATAAGAATTACAGACAAAAAGATTCCTCCACTGATCAGTGGTGGGGTAAGGGTCTTCCAACAACAGAGATTATTCTGTTTCTATAACTGTAAAAGTTATCATGCTGCAGAAATGCGTAACTGAGATTTCTCTCCCATACACAAAGGTGGTCCTGTTAGAGTTGTTACCTTGTTACCTGGAGATATTTTCAAAACTAGATGCTTTTAAGTTTAATGTTAGTATCATTGCTCATATTATCAAGTAGCTAAACTGACTTTCAGATTTCAAAAGCACTGGAATTTCTCTAATGGGAATTATACCACAATTTCTCTTGGAGTTTTAAAAACCAGAGTCATCAGCTGCTTCTTTCATAGGCTCAAGAGAATACACTTTCCTTTTTATCTTCACACAAATGTGTAGTTTGTGACATCTTTTTCAGATAATCTGAAAAATTCAGTGCTTTATACTAAGTGCAGCTTGCAATGTTCAGTGTTTCTGGAGAGAAAAAGGTAGGATATTTCTAATAATGTTCACCGCTTTTTCATTAATCTAAAAAGTACTGAAATTTCTTTTGATTTCTGATTGCACTGGGAAACATAATAAAGTGTAAACTGCCTCCTAGAAGTCTGAGGTTTTGGCAAATGGGAAGGATGTACTTTTCAGGTCTTTATTTTTTTGGTCTCTTTTTTTTCCCCTAGATGCTGCTGAATTGATTGAACCCAATATCTTCACAGTAGATCGGCATGGGGTACATCTTTGTTCAGGTGAAAATATGTTGCTTCCAGATGATAGAAAAGGTAAGCAAAACATCATAATCTTCGGTAGTGGCATGTATTTTTCTAATAAAATGTACAGTATCAAAGCAGAAGGAATTTCTACTGTAAGATCAGTCTTTAATGACAATAAAGTTATGTTGCCTGTACTGATTTTCTGGGGGGGTGTTGTTTGTTTGTTTTTGGTTTGGGGTTCTTGGTTGGTTGGGCTTTGTTTTGTTCAATTCCTGGTAAGATACACAGTTTAGCACTGCTGGAACTTTCTACTGATTAAAGAGAGTACACTTTGAAATGAAAAAGAAATATCACAGATACAAATAGTTTATGATTCATGCATGAAAATTACTAGAAATGTTTGTGACTGAAAATGTCATGCTAAGGATTTACCTCCCCATGTGATTTTTAAATCAACTCTGTTTAAACCCTTATGTTGTTCTTTTGTCATGTTTGAAACAGTTGTAATGGGTTGATTTAATTACTTAGCTAGATCAAACCATATGAACTTGAGGAGGGAAAAATACACACGCACATATATATGTATATATACTTTAGAAAATATATCAATATATGTGTCAGTTCTACTTTGGACTAGTGATACTCAGCTAGACAAATCATAAACACCATGTAAAAGCAAACATGCCAGCTGTGGCATCACCCAGGGTGGGGAACTACAATTCCTGGTTCAGAGACTTTTTCATCATGTGTTTTTTTTTGTGCAATGGACGTAAGGGAAACATGCAGCCTGTATTTTGGTAATTGTGCTGTTTACATTCTTCTAAATACAGAAAAAACTGTGTTGCAATCCATGGACTAGAGGATAAAGTAACATTAAAATCTGTGGTGCCAGAAGGAAGAGAGAGAAACTCTAGTTTTGATGGTCTTTGTGCTGAAAATAGCATGTCTCTTCCACAGTTTATTGCTAAAACCAGACTTAATACTAGGTGTCAAGGGTGACATTGGAGTAGGAAATGAGTCCCTATCACTTTATATAGGAGCATTATTTTGTTCCTGGAGACAATAATGCAATTTGTTGAGATGCTCATTATCTGTAATTTTTGAATCTCTTAACCTGCAGACAGTACTTTTGTCCTCACAAATTGCTGTTGGCTGTGTGTCCTTTCCACTGTAAATTTCCTCTGTAAGTGGGAAAAAATAAGAAAGTTGCATTTCTGAGTTCTGTTACATTAAGTCTTTAAATTATTTTTCATTGGTTAGAATATTTCCATAATGTGTGTGCGCCAAACGTTCCTATCATGCCATGAAACGATCCCACCTTTTCAGGGGGTCCTTGTGCTCAGTGGGAATTACTGATCATGAAGCTTCTGGCTTGTCATTATGTTTGAAGTGGAATTGCTAAGAAACTGATAAGGGAGCACAGATTCCAAATTGAGTAGTATAACATAACTTGCCTTTTACTTGAAGGCATTCTTGGCACTTCTGGCATGGCAGAAGGGATGACAATGAGCAGTTGCAGGTAAGCTGTGTATTTACCTATATGTATTCATTTATTACTCTTAATGAACCTAATTCACTGAAATTAAGTCCTTTTGTGTTGTAGACTCTTAATTGAAGAGGTTCTAGAGAAAAGGGGTTATTACAGTTTCTCTTCTTACAGGTCAGTCTAGTCAATTTAAAAATAAAAGGTTAATTATGAAGTGCTAAACCCAAATGTATCATCTTCCTGTTTGTGTGACTGCAATTCACTTTAAACTTGGTGCAGCATGTGGTTTATTATAATACATGGGTGCATGGACTGGAAGAAATGTATGTGGGATATATTAGCTAATCTAAACAGCTTTTTTTGGCCACATCTGTTTTCTTCATTCAGATGAAAGAGTCATACAAGTGTGGCAGCAATTTTCTCACATTTTTTCCCACATAAACTCACATCTGAACAAAAGGCTAATTACATAGAAGAATTTTTTATTTTAACACTGCCATTACAAGGTTTAAAGTACAAAGTTGATATCTTTAGCAAAATAATTGAGTACAGTGCAAAAGCCAGTATAAGTGTTTACTAGCACAAAAGTGCAGGGGATGAAAACAAATGTGGTGCTTTTTGAAACTAGGCAAATGCTTTGTCCTCAAGATGGTATATCTTTTCCTGAAGGAAAATTTTGACACAAGAAATAAAATATATTAGCTATGTAATTTTTCATGTTTTTCACCTGATATCCTATTGTTTATCATCTCAAAAATTATTTAGTGCAAAAGAAACAATAACTGCTTCAATTAAGTAAGTCTATTCTGGTCTTTACATTAATCACTATTTTAAAGTCTGGGAGATTGCAGTTAGGTTTTCTAAAACAAACAAATAAACCCTCCCAGCCCCTTGCCCTGCCTATTGTAAATATTAAGAGATTTTAAGAATGGTTCCTGGTGCCTCATCAGTATTTTTCAGTTATTTTTATCTCTACAAGGTTTTTGGTATGGTTCAAGTTTGAAAAATTTCTGATGGTAGTCTATTGGCTACTCATTAAACTGGTATTTCAGCTTGCAAATGTCTTTCAGCTGCCAACTCAAAGTATTGAAAATCATGATTCAACACTCCCAAAATAAAATAACAGTTCACTCTTTAAAGCTTCAGGGTGTGCTTGAATTTTGTTTACAGATTATTTTTTCATCCATGAAAGAAGTCTAACAAACTTCTTTATGATTGTTTTCAAGTATTTTAAAATTTTTGTCCTCATGACAATCTCACAGAATTTGATGCTGTAGAAAAAGCATTGCACAACTTATGAAAAAAAAGAAAAGAAAAAGACATCAAGGTCTGCCAAGTCCTGTTATAAATATTCAAATATATTGTAGTTTTATAGGCATTTATCTCACAGACTAGTAAAAAGTGTCTAACTTTAATTGACTGTAACAAAGGAGGTGAATATGCTGAATATGGACTTCAGTGTTTTTTTTTTTTTTACAAGAGCTTCTATAGAGATAAGGTATCTATTAAAGGAAATCGGAATGATAATGTATCTCATTTTGAAAGGACATGTAAGGATTGAGTCCAACTCCCTGCTCCCCACAGGACTTGCTAACAGTAAGCCATATGACCAAGAGCTTCATCTGGATACTCCTTGAACTGGGACAGGCTTGGTGGTGTGATCACTTTCCTGGGGAGACAGTTCCAGTGAGGAACCTTTTCCTCATGGCCAGCCTGAACTTCCCTTAGCACAGCTTCATTTCATTCCCCATTACTGTAAATGTAATTGCTGAAATGTAGAGCATACTTCAAGGTTGCAGGCACATATGCTGATACTTTCAACATATGAGTGCCACAGAAATGCACATGGGACTAGCAGTGGTGAAATAATTAACTGTCTTTTTTTCCTGATTTATTCAGAACTTTTTTACTGCTCTGCTGGAACTCCTTAGAGAGTAGCTGTTCTGCAGAAAACTAACTTAAGATTCTAAATCTTGAAAAAAGGTTATTTTAAGGGAGGCATAAAAAATTGTCCTTCATAGCTACATGGGATGACAGCATAGTATAAGAAATTCTTCTTGATCCTGCAGAAGGAAACATGTTAAAGAGCAAGCAGTACATTTCAACACGTTTGTAAGCTCTGGAGAAGGCCAGGGATATTCATCCTTAATCACATCGGTTGATGTGCTATGTCTTTGATTTTCACAGGAGCAAAATTGGAAAGCACATTTTGTTTTCCCTGAGTCACACAACTTCTTTAGCAGCACTTCGAGTATCCACAGCCAGTGCTGATCTATGTTTTCTTCATGGGATTTGTAGCAAAGACAAAATTGATTTTGGAGTGAATTTTGGAGGAATGGAGCGAAATCTCCTCACAGGTGTGAATCTCCTTAGAAGCTAAGATGTATGTTGTCTAGATTTTGTTGGGGTTTTTTAAATTGCTTAGATTTGTTAATGGCATGCACATAACTGCTATTGCAGATTTTGCCTGACTCCACTGCATGTGTGTCACTACAGCATGTCCTGGCTTTGGCTGGCAGGTACAAGACAGTTGTACTGCAACCCTGTTGTTGGTCTGTCACCAGCAACTTGTTTTTTCATGGTATTTTGTGGTGGATTGACCGTGCCTGAATGCCAGGTACCCACCACAGCTGCTCTGTCACTCCTCTCCACAACTGGGTGGGGGAGAGAAAATATAACAGAAGGTTCATGAATTGTGATAAGGACAGGGAGAGACATCATTCTCCAATTCCTGTCACAGGCAGAACAGACTCAACTTGGGGATATTAGCTGAATTTATTACCGATCAGAATCAGAGGAGGATAATGAGAAGCAAAACAAATCTTAAAAATACCTCCCCACTCCCCTCTCTTCTTCCTGGCTTTACCTGCTCCCCCAAAGGGATGCAGAGAGACAGGGAATGGGGGTTACAGTCAGTTCAGTTCATCACAGGTTGTTCATGCCACTGTTAAGGGAGAAGAGTCCTTCCCCTGCTCCACTGTGGGGTTGCTCCCACAGGAGACAATTCTCCACAAACTTCTCCAGTCTGAGTGCTTCCCATGGGATACAGTTCTTCACAAACTGCCCCAACATGGGTCACTTTTCCACAGGGCACAGCCCTTCAAGAATAGCCTGCTCCAGTGTGGGTCCCCCGCAGGATCACAAGTCCTTCCAGGAAATTTGCTTTAGTGTGGGCTCCTCTCTCCATGGGTCTGCAGATCCCTGCCCAGAGCCTGTTACAGCATAGGCCTCCCATGGGCTCACAGCCTTCTCTCTGTCATTCACCTCTCCAGAGTGGTCTCCTCCATGGGCTGCAGGGGGATCTCTGCGCTCACATGGACCTCCATGGGCTGTTCCATGGACCTCCCATGGGCCTCCACAGCTGTCTCACCATGGTCTGCAGGGGAATATCAGCCTTGGCACAGAGCTGCTCCTGCCCTTCCTTCTCTGATGACCTTGGCGTCTGCAGAATTGTTCTCACATTCCTCTCACCCTTCTTTTCTCTGAGCACATCTAAATCTGAACAATAGCTTTTTTCCCTTTTGAATCTGTTATCGCAGAGGAGTTATCACCATCTCTGATTGGCTCAGCCTTGGCCAGCAGCAGTCCTGGAGCCAGCAGGCATTGGCTCCTTCAGATGTGGGGGAAACTTCTTGCAGCTTCTCACAGAAGCCACTCCTGTAGTTTTCCACTACCAAAACCTGTCCATGCAAACCCAGTTTGAATATTATTATTTGCTGTGATGCATAATTATGTTTGGTTCCCCTGTCACTATTATGCTAATTGTTTCCCAGACAAGGTTCTACTCCCAAATAACTTATATTCTTTCCTCCAGAAATCTGACAGACCAGGCTTTAGCCTTGGCTGTCAAAAACATGTCTGTATTTCCAGAGAACTTGCTATGTTTTTTGAAGTGTGTTCTGCTCTGTGCCATTCAGAGCCTTCAGAACTTAAGCATTTTTTATTTTTTGCTGCTCACATTCTGTCCAAATAGCCAGAGTCCAGTTTTGATAGCTGTCCAGTATTGAATGATTCATTTGGTTAGCAGACAGAATCATTAGGTTTCACCTCAAACTTTCCAAACAAAATGAGCAAGCTAGAAGAACAAATCAGTTTCCTGAGCTGCGCTGCAAGTCACTTATCAGTGTCCACCATTACCTGGTTGTATTCCATCACACAGTAATTGGTTTGCAGCCCTCACAACAACATCCCATCAGCCATTCTTGCCTAAAGCTGATTTGAGCCTGGCTATACTTCCTCTCTTTTACATACACTGAGACATTTCAGAAGCAACTGCAAATTTTCCAGCAGAACCTCAAGCCATCCTGTAGCTTTCCTGCAATCCCCTTAGAAAAATGTTCACAGAGGAGCTTTAGAAAAAGGTACTTACAGTAATGAATATCTGTATCTTACTTGCTTTAGCAACATATTGGGCAATACTATTTTTAAACTTACTTATGTTACGTTAAAAGCTTTTAGTTTAGACTGGGTTTTAAATTTTCTAAGCTGTAATGATACAGCATGTGTGGGTCTTTCGCAGTGGAAACAGAATGACAGTGCTTCTAGCAGGAAACAAATTGCCTTCCCTTCAGCTCATAATATGATTCTAGCTTGTCTAGTAGAAATGAGAAAGGAAAAGAATATCAAGGATTCAAAAGTCCTTAGAAGGCACATCATAATTCCACAAACTTGATTTGAGAAATTGCAAACATTTAAAGATGCTTTTCATTTTAGGGCCAAATTTCCTCACATTTTCTGACCAAGCTGACATTGACATCATCCATTACATATATTGTAAGGCTACAAGGTGAATCTTGGTTTAGAACAAAGAATTGGGATGTGTGCTATGGCTAAAAGTGTGGTTAAACGCAGAATAATTAGCTAGATAACGTAATAATGCAATCTTCTACCTCACTCTGGAACACGCTTTATAGAGAAAATTCTGAAAATATGTTGTATTTATTTTCTGCTTTGAGGGAATTTATATGCATTGTCTTTCTCTCCCATCACTGTTGCCCCTTGCTGTGCCCTTCTAAAATTCCAAGAAGATAAAATGGGAAACCAAACCTTAAGTGAGGTGATGACATGAAAATTGTAGTAGGACAAATGAACTGTATAGAGAGTTAAAAATAATTCAAGCAACCTGATTGGGTGACGAGAGAAACATGAATTCTTTAGAAACTGACAGCTTCATAAGAATAATGTCATGCTGCTTTTTTTACCCTATTTTCATTATAGTAGTAATTACTATCTCAATACCAGTCATTTCATGGGGATTAATGACCAGCTGAGGATAATGACCCTCAGCTTTATCTTGCATAATCAACTTGTGCCCATTTATCACTAATCTCCTGAAATTACTCAGCACTCCAATTGTATTACTTATTTATACAGAAATTTGGTAAACATGCATAAAAAGACCCTGTAATGTTTCCAAATTATTCCGCTCACATCCAATGTGCCACTCTCTCTTTTCCACCTTCTGATTTAATATTATACTGCACAAGAGGCAAGCTCCTTGTTTGTGAGGCTATTTAGGAATAAAGCATTGAATACCAGTTTCAAAATTTCATGCTGCTTTTTTATATTAAAGTACACATGTAATACCCAAATTCATGCAGAAATCTATTTTTTAATAAATTGCTTGAAGAGACCTAATCCAAGCAGAAACTCAGTTATAAGAAAAAATGCAGTGGTCAGAGACAGGAGATGTGTTCAGCTGGGTGCTGTAGCTCTGTTTGGTTTCGCTCCCATGGGCAGCCTCAGCACCACACAACCACTCGTGCACTCCCCTGCAGCAGGACAGGTGAGAGAATTGGAAGAATAAAAGTGAAAAAGCTCTTGCCTTGAGAAAAAGATAGTTTACTAGATAAAGCAGAATCTGCATCTGCAAGCAATGCAAAAGAAAGAATTCATTCTCTGCTTCCCAACAGCAGTCAGGTTTAGCTTTTTCCAGGAAAGCAGGACTCCATCACATCTCATGATTACTTGGGAAGACAAGTGCCAAACTCCAGTATATAACTCCAAATATACCACCCTGCCCTTCCTTCCTCTTTCCTCGCTTTTATTGCAGAGCATGATGCTACATGGTGTGGGGAACATCCCTTTGGTCACCTAGGGTCAGCTGTCTTGTCTGTGTCCCTTCACAGCTTCTTGTGCACTCCCAGCCTAAGCACTGGTGGGGTGGTGAGAGATGCAAAAGTGGCCCTGCTGCTGTGTGAGTGTGTTCAGCAATAACTCAAACACTGGTATGTTGTCAAGGCTGTTTTCAGCACAAATCCAAAACATAGAAGTATGCAAATTACTGTGAAGAAATTTAACTTTAACCCAGGCAAAAGCATACAAGCTCAAATGGCCATGTCTGTTGGTGAGGAATGCTTCAACCTTTGTTTTGTAGGAAGAAAAATGGTTGCAGTGCAAGTAAGACTAGAAGTAAACAGGTTTCATAATCAAATACATATATTGATATATTGTCACATAATTTCTTAATTTTCTTCAGTGAAATTTATTCCATTGTTATTAAAATTTTAGAAATAGAGAAGCAACTAATTTTGTCGTTAGAAAGAGCTATTTCATGAAGAGCAAAACTGTCAAGTCTGGTTCTAATGATAGCTATACATTTTTAACTACTCAAAGAATATCTCAAGGTATTATTCCCAGAAGGATTATATAGCTCAGGAATGACAGCAAATTCTGAACTGTGCCTGTTTGAGGCAGCCCTCATTTGTATTTGGTCTATGGTCCATAATTTGAAAATAGAAATGCATTAGTGGAGCTTTTGCTCCCTGCAAATTTTTACTGTGTTAATTAAGTATTCTTCAACATAATGTAGCACTTTAATTCTGTTAGATGGCTAACTGATTCCCATTTGTACTGCGTTTAGTTAATGTTTTGTTAATGTTCTAGAACATACCGAACTAGGCAATAGATGCAGTACACTGCTCCAATACTCCTGGAATCTAAAGCAGATTTTTGACTTGGTGATACCTAAGTGATTTAAGACATTCTGCTCCTTTTTATTCTCACCTGGAACCATTTTCACTAATGTTGCCAGGCATCTGTTAATTGTTTTATTCTTCCAAATGGTTCTCCATGTAGGTTCCTAGTTCTCACATATACAAGAGATAGTTTTGGCCAGCAAGTCATACCAGCCTTCTGCTGAATTGTACTTCTCTCCAAGGAGGTAAAAAAGTTTGCCAAAGCAGAGAAGTTGTTGTTATTATTATTATTATAATATTACTATCATCATCATCATCATCGCTACTAAGCATTCATGGCTGCAGCAGTCTTTCATTTAGCCCCCTGCAGTTCTGATGGCTGCCAGCTGAGGGTCTGTGTGGCACTGGAAGTTTCCAGTCCATTTCCACAGACCAGCATTCACTTCACCTTTTGAGTCAGCTGTCCTTCCACTAAGAGGCAGTATTGGCCTATCTTTGCTAAGTCACAGATCCTACAGAAACTAAAACATGAAAGCCTGGTATAGTAATTAAACCAGCTTTCATTTCATCCAACTCCTGGGGTTAGAGAGTGACTAATATTTGTCACATTGATGAATACAGATAGTTCCAATGGCAAAAATTTAGCCATGAGATGGATTAAAAGACACTTGCTGGACAGGGTTCACTGCTGCACATGGTGATTGTCACAGTGTGCCTTTTCACACTTGCTAGAGAGATAATTTTAACCAAATTGTTCCAGCTGCACAGATATAGGCTGCATTCAGAAGATATATGTCCAGGCTTCATGGTAATGGTAGAAATCTACAGAAATGGTGACTTATAAACTAGGAAAAATGTATGCTTTGGTTTCTAGGGTATTACAGCTCTTCATGTCAAAATCAAATGGTTAGGTGTGAAAAATGTTTTGCTAACTCTATTTTTAGATAATTGCAGAAATGTTCTGGTTATTTCATGGGTAATCAGTAAGCTAATAACAAAGAGTATTTGAGGTTTTTTTTCCTGGTATTACAGTGCCATAACAAGACATTTTTCCCACTTTGGTTAGTAAGTCATTCTTTTAATTTTTTTTTTTTAATTTATTTGAGGCTTGTTTTTTCTGTGAGTCAGAATGATAAGGACTGTGGAAGAAACTGTTTTTTGCTTTTTAGCAACTAGTCAGCATCAAGACCGCTAGGCTTGGCTCATATTAGTGCTGCTAGGTTTAAAAGATGGGTAACCTGGCTGTGATTCATGACATTGTGTGGTGTAGAACAGAGAAGTAATCCATCTGGTGCAAGTACCAGAATAATCTGATCACATGGTAGGATTGTCATTGATGCAAACCTCTTCCCTCACTCAAGCTAAGGATTATCTTTAGCAATGAGACAATGGAAAGGTGCATTTCACCTCTTGTTGGAAAAAATGAAAGAGCATCTGGCCTGAATTTAGGCTGACTGGTAGGTACCAAGTCACTGATACAGCTCAGTGATGTATGGACAAAATTAAGTGGTCTCCTGGCACTAGGAATGCCTGAAGTCCACAGTGCCTGTAGAAAAAGAGCATGTTTATGAAGCTGTCTGTCAGCATTTGGACTGTGGGAATGACTGTTTTCAACAGCAGGCAGATGGCTCTGGTCCCTTGCAGAGATCACATGCCCTGAGTTCTCAGACATTCTTCTGTGAGCTCTCCACCTTTGAGTGGAAGCATCTGTCATCACAGACTTGCTTGGCCGAGAAAATGGGTTTGCTCTTGCAGTTCTGAAGCAGGTCTTTCGACCAGTTTGATTAAAAGATTTAAGAACAACTATTGTGCATCAGAGATGTCTGTGTGGTGGAAATTGTGCATAGAGCATAGATAAACTCAGTCAAAGAACATCAAATAAGAAGGCACCTTCCTACTTAAGCTGGTTCAGAAAGCTCAGTATAGTCTAAAATCATTCTTGTGCAAGCATTCTTATACAGCTACTGTGAACTGAACACTTTCAGTTGAAGTAAAGGTTTTTGGGTTTGCTCTTTTTTTGGTTGGTTTGGGTTTTTTGGGGCAGTGTAGGGATTTTTTTTTGTTATTGGTTTGGTTTGGTTGGTTTTATAGGCTTTAATGATTTGGTCCAGCTGGTCAGTTTAGCTGCTAAGAATGTAATATCCTTCTGTGTCATAGCAAGATGGTGTTTAAAGGCATTTTGGGAACTCTTAGACTAAACAAAAGACAATCTGAAAGTTTGGGAAGAAATGGAAGATGAAATTGACCTCAGTGTTCAGATATCAGGGCCATACAAAGATAAATTCTTTCTTATCTGTTTCAAGATCTCCTTAATGACTATGGCTAGAGGAGGAATTGCAGAGTTACATAGGTGGGTGTTTTGATATAAGGGTGCAAGACAGAACAATAGCTATTACAGGATGCCAGTATAGTACTAACAGGCACAATGTTCCTCTAATTACTGTAGTTGTGTCCTTTGTTTTTCAGTACTCCCTTTTTACTAGCAGAACATCCATTTACTGGTAAGGGAAAGTCAAGTCTTCATGTTTCTGACATGGTATTCCATAAAAATAATTTTTAGGTCTCCTCATAGTATCAACTCCAGTTTTGAAAGTTAATTTGACAGCTTTTACTAAGACAAATAATGGGAAAATGTTATAAAAAGAAGGAATAACTGTTTTTCTTACTGTGACATTGTATCTGTAAACCCTCTCAATCTTCTGAGCTATCCATGTTTTTGTGGAGTCCTACAGTTCTAGAAATCTGTTCTGTAGAAGGATCTGAAAGATTTTAGCCTTTACAGCACAAAATGAAGGCATTGAATATAAGAAACTTTGGCCTACCTTGCTTGCCCATATTAAAAATATTCTAGTGTTTTTTCTTGATTAACTTGTGTGCTACAGCAAGGATTAACCCGAAAATACTTGTTTTTGTTTTTGCTCACAGGTATGAATTTCATCCTTCACTTAACAAATCTGTGCCAGTGTCATAATTTCAAAAAAACCCACAGTAGTAGGTGTATGTTTAACAGGCTTTATAGAGTACTGAAATATCTGAAATAGTGTCAGGTCAAGTCTAGACATCAGAACAGAAAGTGAGGCTGTCTCATCATCTTAAGGTAATGCCTGGGCAAAGAACTGATAAGGAAAAACTGATGAGATAGAAGGTAGGAAATGAGAATACATCTAGTGCAGACCCAAGAACAACAAGAGATGGAATGCAGGAATTTTGAGAAGGAGATTGGTATGGGCAGAAGGAAGAACCACCTGTAGCTGGGACTGACTAAGAGAAGAGAGAATGTTTTGCAGCTGGGGCAGATGGTAGACACATAGAACAACAGTCAGGCTCAAAAGCTCAGACAAAAAGAATCCAGGGAGAAAGTATTATGGCCTTTAAATAATTAAAAGGGCCTTAGAAGAATTTTTTTTTTTTTACCAGGGCCTGTATCAATCAATAAGGGGCAACAGTTTTAAACTTAAAGCTGTAGATTTAGATTGGACATAAGGAAGAAGTTTTTTTCTGTGGTGACAATGGTAAGACACTGGAATAGAGAAGTTGTGGATGCCCTATCCCTGGAAGTGTTGAAGTTAAGGTTGGATGGAGTTTTGAGAATCTAATGATAATCTTTCCTGCCCATGGCAAGAGCATTGGCCTACATGATCTTTAAAGGCCTTTTTGAGTCACAACCATTCTGTGATTCTAATTTTTGCATGGATATGGTGCCTCATCAAGGATTATGTTATCCACATAGCAGGCTAAGTGGAAGTTTGCTCTCAGCCTTTACTCCATGTGTTTTGTTTTTCCTTAAGTGTACTTGACTTTACAACTTTAATAACAATCTTTCAGCTTAGGGATTTCTGTCTACCTTTGTTGAAGTTGCATGCAAAGCTATAAACTATTTTTCATATTTTTCCTTTCCTCATTCCTGGAATACTTTGATATCCTTCAGTACTTCAGTAATCAAAATAACACTGCTTGCCGAGGGACCACATGAGCAGAGGAATGTTTGCAAGGCCTTTATGTATCTGAGTTATACAAATTGTATACAAGTAGTCTAAATTTCAGAAGAGGTCTTACACTTGTGTTGGAGACTGATAGAGTTTTGAGACAAAACGAAAACAACCAGTTTTACTTTTTCACAGCATTGATTATGAGAAATCTTTACATCTTATTTTCATAGAATAATTTTAACAATATCTCATCTTGATTATGAGACAAGTTTCACCAATATAAAGCTGACAGATGCAGCTCCATCACTATCTGTGCTAATTTTCCATGTAGCAAGCTAAAGTGAAATTAGAAAAGGAGAAAAAAGTGATGTTATAGACTTGTTTTCAGCTAGTTCTCCATAGTGCTGAAGTTTCTGGATATGTTACATCGGCAACATAAGCTGTCCCACAAATACATTACATTGCATTCAGGCTTCATTGATTATCTGTGGGAGACCTTTGCACCATGCTGTTCTAATTCTATTTGTGTGCTGTGGAGACTAGTCCATAAATTTTAAGTCAGAGGATCATTAGACAAAGTAATTCCCTGTGTGTAGCATAAATGATAGAGTTTTACCCAGAGATTTCTGCATCAAACTGTTGTAAACTATGAACTAAAACTATTTCATTTGATAGACTTTTGAGGTTCCTTGGCTTCTACATTATGCTCATACATCAGCTTTCTGCTGGTAGCACAAAGATTAATCATGCCTGGTGAGTGTGAATAGTGGGAAATTCTTACTTCCAACTACCTACCAATTTTTTCCCCCCCAGGTATCTCTACTGTCCTGAAGGGAACAAAGAACTATTCAGCAAAAGAAGAGAATGTGTGGTTCTAAACAGAGAGTTTGGAATTGTTCCTAATGAAATCAACCTGCCTGTATTTCAGCAGGGTCAAGCTTTGCTCATTGAATTGCATACCAATGTGAAACAGCTTCAAGTATCGTTTCCAGATGATACTCTTTAGCTTGTTTACAGCATAAGCACTTTACAAGAAGCATTGTGAAAAATGCTTCTAGGTTTATACATTAGGAAAAAAGCACAATTCTCAATAGTACATATTTTCTATTTTTAGAAATTTTTTTTGAAGCTGTTGCATAGTCAGGTTTCTGGAATGATGGTTTGGTACCTTATTTATATTCATATATGCCTTCTGTGTAAAGAAAAAAAGCTTTATAATATGACCAGACAGAAAAGACATGCAGATTCACTGTGCCAGAATTAAAAACAGATTAAATACCATCAGTATGATTTTAATATTCAGAAGGAACTTCACTTCTTATGTTTGGATAGTAGCAAATTCTAATGCTGATGTGACATGTTAAGAGTCACTATTTGCAACTGGCACAGCTTCTGAAATCATTGTTATTTTAAAACCAGCTGGTTTTACTGCTATTTCTGTCTTCGTATTATATGTCTGTAGCCACACATTATATTGATCTATGTACATAAAATATATCATGTGCATCTCTATACATTTCATGTACACAATCATTTTACCCTGTAACAGGCTTAAATAAATTAAATACATTTTTTGCTGCTAATGAAAAGTAGTTAAGGACACTTCCAGAATTTCAGGTTTTATTCACTGTGTTAAATGTAGATTAAAATGTCTCACTCCAGTAGCAGGGAAGCTATGTTTTTGTCTACCGTGCAGTAAGGAATTCTTACTAATGCAAAGGCTTTTCCCTGCAGTTGCTACTGTGGCAACCATAACTGTTTCAAATAACCAGGATGCACTTGGTGATTATTATTGTTGAAAATTGTTAGCTTTATAGCAATCACACGATTACTTGTAAGTAATTTGGATGTAATACGGATGTATGTTGTGTACGTTTTTCTTTATTTTTCCCCCAGTGGTTCATTTGTAACTTTAAATAGCTAATTGTCATTCATTTTGTAACAATTTAAATGTATAATTTTATCTTTGTAACTTCAATGCCCTGAATTTTGAAGCAGTGAAAAGGGGCCCAATGGACAATGCAAAAAACTCCAAAACAATAGTAATTCTCTTTTCACATACATATTATGTTTGAAAGTCATCAGGCACTGCCTTTGCATCTATACAATGGTGCAATATTGGTGGTAAAGATCTGCTAAGGGTCAAGGCATATCATTGCTAAGGTATCACCAGCAGGTAGCTGTGGATTCCACAGGTAGCTACAGTTTGCACCATGAATCACCATGGATGATGCATTTCCTGCAATGGTGCCACTCAAAATCAATTTATATTCTAGTTCAGAGTGTTAGTTTTGCTTTGCTAGAATGAAGAAAGGGAATGCAGTATGGTTAAGTCTGATGGATTATAAAGCAAATCCACATTGTATATGACTGCCAGTGGAACGGATTACGTGGTTATTTTATCCAAAATTCTTCATTTAAATTCAACCTTGATATGTTCTACTCAAATTGCATATGAATTCTAATAATAATTTTCCACTGAAATAGCATGTAACAATCTACACTTAAAGTAACCTATTCTAAGATAATTTTTTTCTGAAATTTTTATAATTCTAAACTGCCAGTGTGCACTGAATACCCTAGAAATGCTTTTGACTTTATTTCAAGTGTGTTTTGAAGTATTATTGTTTATATTTTGTCTGGATTTGTATGATGTTAATTTATAATTTATAGTGTTGTTTTTATTGAGAAATAGAATATAATTAATTAGTGTTACAGTTTTGGTTTTTTTTTTTTTTAATGTACTTTTAGTGCTTTTAACTTTGAAGCAAATCTTGTGTTTGTTTTTGTGGCAGTGAGAAGTGGAATACTAGGTAGTGGCCAGCAGAGCGTCAGACTTCTCTCCAGTAACTCCAAGAAAACTCCAAGTGGATTGGTGGCATGTGCAACCACCAAGGCTTTGATATAAAGCAGGAAAACAGTGGTGTTTTCTGTTTCTTTCCCAGTTTTCCATGGGATTACTTTTCCCTCCCTGGTTGCAACAGAACAGACATACTGACTGTTGTAGGAAAGAGCTGATTGATGCATTTTGCATGTAGGGCAGCCAGTGGCTACAGAAGATCCATTATCTAAGCTGTTAAATAGTTTATGGCATGAGTACATAGATGGTCTCCACTGATACCAGCTTCCACTGTGTTTCCCATTGTACGAAAGGTAACAAGAGCCAGTTCTGACATGAATGATTTCTGTAGGGCTAAATTCTGTGTAGATAACATGGGTAAAGCATATTTAGGGAAACACAGAAACCAAAACTAAGTTGCTCAATATCATTCAGCAAATAATCAGCAAAGATGAGAATGGAACTGACATCTCCTGGATTCCAGTCCAGTTCATAACTGGTATACTTCATGGCGCATAGCTCTTTTTTTTCTCATGTTTGACATCTTTAATGTAACCTGTGCAAAAATCTGAGAAAACAGTCATAGCTGTACTTACTATTTAGCTAATTGAAAAAGATCCTGCAAAGTGTGGATTCAAACTAACCATGTTGAAAAACTGTACTGAACTACAGGTAACTTTAGATAATTTGTGAGTTAATCTAAACTGTGACTTATGCAAGCTTTTCTTTCAGTTTGCTTGGCTGCAGTGGAGTACCTGAGATTATGTAGTGTTCTGTCTTCTATTATTCATGCACTCACTCACTCACTACAGTCATCTGGTTACAAATACTTTCTCAGGAGAATGTACTGTGTCTGTAGCCTGATTTACATATGTTGTGCTCTGTCTGAATCATTTCCCAGTCTCCTTTCATATCCATCTGAATAATCAGATGTTGACATTGGACCAAATCATGAGTTATATTCCTGTTTACAGGCACAAAATAATGTGTTTAAAGACTCTTTCTTACTGTCATTGTAACTTTGTGGGATTAGTGCCTGGTTATTGGTATTTCACATCAAGAAATTTGACTAGTTAAGGAATTTTTTGATTTATATTCATTAAAGAAGAAAGGCCAACAAATTTCCATGCTGTAAACAGGAAAGCTTCTAGCAGTGACTTCTCCAAACTGAATAATAGACACAATTTTAGCATGTATGAATTCTGCCCTACTTTTGGGAAGAACCAAGCAATTCTGAATGACTGCATTTCAGGAGTTGTGAAAAGAGGAAGCCACTTGAGAATATTTGGGTTTGACTGTATGAATTCACCATGCACTTGAATTAAAAAACTTCTCAGCTGAAGGTTTCATCATTCAATTTGTCTAGACAGATAACAGCAATTGGAAGCAAAGGTCTGCTAATTAATTTTGTTTCGTGACTTGAAGGAAGCTGAATTGTATGAATACTCTGTATTCAACTGTTCTCAACAGGAGACAGTGAGAATCATGATGAGAAAACTAGTAATTTAAAAATATTTAACATTTGAGTCCTCAAATTTCCTACCAAACTAAAACTTATTTCTATGAAAGCTTTATGTCCATAATTGAACCCATTGTCTACTGCTGTATTTTGACCTATGTTTCTGATTTCCACCAGTAAGGGCAAGTTCCCTGACTTAGGCTCTAATTGGATTTACTCAGTTTTGCTCCAAATTTAGGCTTGGTGTAGCTTCATTACTGTCTTTTGTCTGCCTCCATCTCCACTGGTGCAATGTAAGGAAATACAGATAATTTTTAGCTGAGAGTTTGCTTAGCAATAGAATCTGTAGTCAGTTACAGTCCAAATCTTTATAGACAATTAAGACACACACATCTTTTTGTATAGTTGAGATCTTAGCAATCTAATTAAAGAATCATTATTAGTCTAGATCTCTTGCAGGAAAAGAAAGAATTATAATGCAGTTGAATTATTTTACAAACACTTTTTAGCTTCTTCCCATCTGGGGCAGTTATGCTCACCCTTACACTTCTCCTTAGTGTCCCAGGGTCAGTGGTTTGGTGCTGGTGGGGTTGTCAGCAGTTGTAGTCCTGTCCTAGGAAGAACAGGATGTTCATACTGTTGGCTTCCATCTTCCTCACCCTAGGATCCACCCTTCAGGATCACTTTTCTACATTTGCTAACACACTTTTACTCCTTTGCCTTTTCTTTGTTGATTTGCAGCTCCATGAGACATCTGGATTTATAATGCGTGGTGCATTTTACACATACTGGATACTGTTTCTCTGTTCTCTGAGATACCTCTAACCCCAGTTTTGTCCAGGCCTGCATTTTGTTGCTGATCGTGGCTGAAGCTCTTTATAGTTACCAGTGCCAAGTCTGTGCCCCATCTCTTACCATCCCATAGCTGAACTCCTCTATACCACATCCTGTGTTTTAAGGCACAGCTCTCTTAAGGACCCTGCTGTCTGACCTGGCCTGTGTCTCTTCATACTATGTCGTTATGTTAGTCTTGTAAGTATCTCAGTATACATTGAGCAACCGCTTTTTGCAGCTCTGTGCATAAAAACTATCCTTGTTCAAAGAGAAATCAAAACAATTAGAGGTATTGAACTGGTCAGTTGGAGGAATCACAAACACAGCTGTTCCAATTGAAACAAAGGTATATTCAGACAAGGCACAACTGACAAGCCTCAGGACTTGTGAAGCCTTGCAAATTAAGCATTTATGGCCTGTTGGTGGTAGTGGTACTGCTGTATTGCAGAGCTCTAAGATTGCAGCTTCCGAAGCTTTTAAAAATGCACTGACTCTTGTTCCTGTACCCCGTGTACTGCTCTTAATGCCTTGAAAAGGTACAAGTCATTAACACCATGGCAATATTCCCATGTGTCAGAAAAGAAGGAAGATCTTGTTGCTGAAGTCTGGTGTCTGTGATCTGTCTGTTGTGTGATCAGCAATACTCATTTAAAAGGACTAATGTTTCCACGCTTGCCGAAATGGCGAATTGCAGTTTCCAAGTGTGTGACCATGTGGCTGAAGAGTGGCCAAACAGCCACCCTTTGGAGCAGCAAGCAGTGCTGCTGCAAGGTAAAAAGGAATGGATGAAAACAGGAGATGCACCTCACCAGACAGAAAATGAGTCTCTTTGCCAAAGACATGGTTTGAATACAGAGGACTCACTGCCTGTGCATCTGGTGCAGACTACGCTTCAGTGCTGGTGGATGGGAAGAGACCACTGACTTTGTGAATTGAGCAGAACATGCTCTGTGGTGTTCCAGCAGTCTGTGGGTGTCTTGGATCCTTGATGGCAGGGCTCCATGAGGAAGAGTTTGATTATTACTGATTGTAGTCACTGAAAAGATCATGACTATGAGGGTATGCTATTGGAGAGTGGAATGTCAGACAATTTGCTCTCTGAGCTTGCTTATAGCTTTCTTATTTCTTCTGCCTGGTCCTCAGACAGCATAAGGATGGAGCTGTTCCACAAAATACCTTGAGTTTCTGCCACAGTGTAATATGTATAGATTCTACAAATACATGCATAAAAGAATTGAAACAGTAGCCACTGAAACAATGTTTATTGACATTACTTAGAAAGATTTAAAAAATTTGTTTTAATTAGAAGTATTTGGAATCAAAGTTTTGCCTTTCTTTAGCATGATCATGATGATCAATTCTTTACCTTTTCTTAGGCAGGTCATGATACAGTGGAATTATACAAGATGATTTATGTTAGCAGAACATGTCAGTTTGATGTAGTGGGTCTGACACTTTGGCCCTGCAGCTGATGGCACAGCATATACCTGAAGGGGTGTGGATCTACCGTCAGTTGTGATCCTTTGTAATCCAGTTGCAGGCAATGAAAATAGACTGTGAAAATAGACACAGACCAATGTTTCACCTTTGGCAGTGTTGGTAGGAATAATCCTCTCCTGGAGACCTGTAGGAGCCAGCAGGAGCACAGTAAACCCCAGAGACTTCTGTAAACCTCTACAATGCAATCTGTTAGTCCTAAATTATGTTGCGCTGAATGGATCATTTCTGCAATTAGCTTTGTATTGCAGAGAGTAGGCATTAAATAAATGAGTGAGGTGTAGCAGTCTGTAACTGCAGACAGCTATTTTTAAAGATGTCTTCAATGGGGCCTAAATTAAGGTTGACCCATTTGTCATCTTCACTTCTTTGAGACAGACATTTACCATGCTCCTTTGCATACAGTTTGAATACCCTCTCTGAATAAGAAAGCCTGGCAGTCAATTAGAGCTTTGCCTTGAGTGACCTGTCCACTGACTTTCAGAAAGATTAAATGATGATGCAATATGGTGATATTTTATTGAAAAATAATTATAGAATGGATGGAAATAGATGTTCCTGACATGAAGGAGTAATGGTCAAGGAAAAATATCATGTTCCAGTTAATCAACAGTGAACTAACTTCTCCTACTCCTGTTCTCAGTAAGAAGTCACTGCTGTGACACATTCTGGTACAAATCAGCGGTAAAACCCTTTTTGTACCAATAGGAAACTCACTTTGTGTTCAGATTTCACTAGGTGAAACTGAGTGTACTTGACAGAGCAAAAATTTGGGACAACTGTTTAAAAGGTTGAGTAAACTCAAAAAAAAGACAATAATTGAGCACTATTCTGCTGAAATCACTATACATTGTAGAGTATTTGAATATCTGATCAGGCTACTCTGCAATTTCCTTTATTGAGACATGAGACTGCCCATACTGACAAAATAAGTATTATAAGTATTCCTAAGAATGATTCTCCTCCCTCATGCATTTTTGGAACCACGTGACCTTTGCATTGGTGCACCTAGTCCTGAGGTCGCACAGAGAATCAGGATATATTGCTCTAGAACCTGGGGATTAGCTAATCCCCAGGAGGTATTATAAGGGAGGTATTCTTGCAGATTTTTCTTACCAATGTAACATAGAAAATCCGGTAATATTGCTGAAATATAGAGCTATAACAGCAAAGAAACACCCACCATACTGATACTATCCTGATGAGTGCTCAGGGAAGACTTTGTTGAAGCTGCCACTGTAGAGGCATTTGGGAAGCTGACTGTGCCCTAATTGCAGGAAGCCTGAAAAGTATGTATAGCATCTAATCAAATTGAGTTTTCTTAGAATGAGTAGCAAGAAAAAGATAATCCCACATAATGAAAGCTATGCTCATATTTTTAACCTAACTTTTTATCACCTTCTGTTTCAATTGCTTCATGCACTCCTGCTTGTTTTTGTGAGCCTGTGAAGAGAAGATAGTATACTTATATGTGGGAGAGAGATTAATTTCCTCAGGCTATTTTTCAAGATTTGTTATTTGATTTTGTGTATTCCTCTGTAGCTGCACTGTTTTTTTGTATACCTCAGAAAGATCTAGAAGATATTCTTAGTTATTCAGCCAAGCATGTTTGGCAACAAGCTGCATCTTTTTCTTTAAAAATGAAGAGGGTTACCCATCTTTTTTGAAGTATGATTGTTACCCCTCTCTTGTCTCATTTCTATTTTTCAAGACTGCACATTGCAAATTTTCACTGTTTACTGTTTCAAAGAGACAAGCTGAATGCACTGCATTCAAATAAACTTAAAAATAAAACATTGAAGGGTATCCTAAAACATGTTTCAATATAATCTGTAAAAGAAAGCCCAGTGAATTTTGTACCGTAGTCTGTAATTCTGTAATCATCACTGCAGCACATACTGCTGGCTTTTTCCTAAAGCAAATTATATCCATCCTCTTCAGTAAAATGTGTTAAGTTCTTGACAGTAATTATTCTACATGTTTGCTTCATTAGCAAGTAAAATATTAAGTCTTAAATACCCTTAATGGTAGGGATTGACGTCCTGTAGCTTTGACTCATTTGTATGTTTTTAAAAAGCCTTCAGATTTCTTGATGTTTCGGTATTAGTCTTTCATATCTGAGAAGGTTTTATCAATTTTTTTCCCATTCAGTTTTAGAGGAAGGTGAAAGTTATTACTGTGTGTCACTGGGGCAAAGCAGATGGAGGAGGAGGAAAGAATTGTGGGAAATATTTTGAAATTTCATTATTAAGTTGGAGAGTTTTGTTTAGATGAGAAAAGGCAGCTGTATTTTTTGTAATGTATTTGAGGATGTAGTGATAATTTGCATTCCTGTACAGCTTTCCATTTAAGGCTCTGAAGTGCTTTATAGACATCAATTAACTAAATCTTTTAGCACTCAAACTAGGTAAAGATTAAGATCCTCATCTTACAGATGCAAAAGCTGGGGACAGATGAGCTAGCAATACCTTTATTCTTTTACCTATAAATCAGAACTCTAGTGGAAGGTTTTGTCGAGTGAAACAGCACATGTCATAATTGAGAATAGCAAGTTCTTGAAAATTGTTATAGACCTATTTTACTTCAGGATGTAAGATCAAAGTTTCCTGAAATTTTTACTTGTATTTTAGCAATTACATCCTCTTTATTTTCTTAAAAAGAAGATCTTACATTTTCTTACTATCTTATATTTAAGAGTATTATTATAATTCTTGTTTGGAAAAATAAGCTTTTCTATGTGCTTCTGAAGAGCTCAAATCCAGTTTCTGTGAGCTTGGCTCACTTTCTGGTCCTGCTACTTAGACCACAGTTAATAATTTATTTTAAAAATAAAATCCGGAAGCAGAAATGTACAATATAAAGATGCCTTTTCACCTCATTCCTAGCTGCTGTTGATGCAACTGATTGCATGGATGTCCTAGTACTGCCATTAGCAAACTGGAAAAAAAACAAACACCAAAAGGGCAGAAACTAGAGTGGTGAATGAGGATGTGCAGATTTATTTTTACAGAAAAGGACTCAAGTTGAACATGAGCCAGCAATGTGCCCTTGTGGCACAGAAGGCAAATGGGATCCTGAGCTGCATTCTGGGCAGTTTTGACAGCAGGTCAGGGAAGGTGATCCTTCCCCTCTGCTCAGCACTATGGAGGTCATTCCCAGAGTGCTGTGTCCAGTGCTGGGCTCCCTGTACGTGAGACATGGACATTCTGGAGAGAGCCCAGCAAAGAGAGGCAGACAAAGGGTCCCAAAGATGATGAAAGGACAGGAGCATCTCACACAGGACAAAAGGCTGAGGGAGCTTCTATACATGTAGAAGAGGAGGCTGAGGAGAGTCTTATCAAAGTGCATAAACATCTGAAGGGAAGGTGCCAAGAGGACAGATCCAGGCTCTTTTCAGTGGTGCCCGGTGTCAGGACCAATGGCAGTGGGCGCAGAGATGAAAACCAGGAGTCTCTGCTTGAGCACATTTTCACTGTGAGGGTGACCGAACACTGGCAGATTTTCCAGGGAAGTTGTGGATTCTCCATTCTTGGAGCTATTCAAAAAGCTTCTGGACACGGTCTTGGATACTGAGTTCTCTAGGTGGCCCTTCTTGAGCAAGATGTTGGGCCACATGACCTGCAGACATCTGTTCCACCCTCAACCATTCTGTATTTCTGTGAATATCCATTATTTTATCAGTTCCTCTGTATCCTTGGGATCTGCAAAACCCAGAAGTTTAGAACTGGTCTGCAAAAGTCAGTTTTTAATCACTGCTGTGGATGTCAGAGTTTCCAGTTCTTATCAGAGATTGTTCTATACACAATAGTCATGAAAGAATTTGAGAAAACTGCAGTCTGGCATTGGGATAGTTTTTTTGAATGTGGAAATTCTAACTGCTCCTGTGTGATAGTCTTTCTTGATGGTACTGAGCACACATGGAATGACTTCCTTTTTTTCAGTGGTAAAAGGGAAATGGTACAATTTACTATTGAATAAAATAGCTAAAAGATATATAAATGATGAAATGTGCTATTTAAGAGGATTGTCTAACAACAGTCAATAAATCAGTCTTTTTTCCCTTAGCTTGTTGTAGTCTAAAAAATGGTCTGTAAAGAATATTAGGAATGTGGAAAAAAATCTACAAAATGTAAAATCAAGAATTTTGGCATAATTTGGTCTTATATTGCTCATAGTATATTTTATGAAACTGAAAATAAACTGGCAAATAAAGGAGTGTGGAATTGGTAACATATCAGAGGGCTGAGAAAAATTGCTCACAACCTGCTAAAGCAATGACCCCAAAATGAACACTTTTCTTATAATTAATTTTATTTATTAGATAAGAGAATTTATTTATTAGATAGGGGGAAATGGTAAAGTAAACTGTATTTCTGTATCAAGGATTTTCAGTGTGTTAGTAACATATTTTTTATTAATACTGCTTCCTTTTGTATTGCTTTCATTACTTGTTTTTCTGGTTTGGTTTTTTTTTTTTTGGTTTTTTGGTTTTTTCTTGGTTTTTTGTGTGTGTGTGTGTACTTCTCAGAATCTCAGAGATGGCATTAGGGCCACTTGGAAACATTCAGCTTTAGTGATCCTGTAGAAATGTGCTCTCTGCAGGGAGTGTTGGATTGCACACAAGTGTGTAGACTTCCTGTCTTCCAGCTGAGCTTCTTGAAAAATGTCATCCGTTGCTACACAGTGCTACCTAGCTTTTTCCAACTGATGAATTTTATGTTATTTCATCAGTTTCTCTCTATCCTTGGGATTAGAAACTTCATGTGAGGATTCTTTTTTTCTTATTATGCAGTAAAACCAGATATTTTACACGATGCCTGGAACAGGCTAGTAAAATTTGATCTTTGTGTAGTTTCAATCATCTTATCTTGGAAATTCCCATCTACTGGAGTATAGTGCCCTCCTTCATGCACACACATCTCCTTCCTTATTTAGGTGCACTTTGTTTGCTCAAACTTTTTATACCATCATTAATTTCAGAGCTGTGTGGTCAAAATCTTTCTGTGTAATTCTTCTTTCTAAATGTTTGGGATGTTTATTTGTTCACTTCTTACTTATAGAAAATATGTTGCTGTTTCAAAAAATGCTTATTTTGTTCTCTGTTACTTGGAAAGTTGCAGGTGCTCCAAGGTGCCATCAGATGTTCTCCAAAACCTACTGACAGTCATACTTACTAAAATATCAAAATTTTTATTCACAAAACTTACTAAGTTTTTTTAGAACACAATGAGGCATGAAATGTTATTTATGCCTTCTAAAAAAGTATATTATGTATACAAATGCTAATTCTCCAGTTGTTTTGTATATAATTGTGCTTGCTAATACTGACAGAAATGTCTTGGCTTTCTATAAATTTCCATTTGCTCGTTAGTGTGCTCCTCAGGTCCAAATGTAATAATGTCTTATAAACATATTTAGACTTCTGTTTTTCCTTTTTGATTAGAGACAGTGTCATTTGCTTCCTGACTGTTAGACTTTTTATTTAATATGCATTAGCTTGAAACATTCCATGAAAAATGTGTTGAATGTGAATTTTAATATATTTCAGTGACTTAATAGATATTAATAGAGCAATAATACAGTAGCAGACACAGACCAAATTACAGCTTGTAAATTGCAGCCAGTGTACTGAGGGCAAACACTATTAGGAAAACATAATTTGAACATTAAAGAGATTGTGTTTGTAATCAGGACATCTGCCAAAACCATATCCAAAATGTAGAGGTCCTCTAGCACACTTCTTTTGCAGCTTGCATCTGTACAACCTGATGTCTTCATCTGCCCAATCAAATTAAGTATTCTAAAGTACAGCCAGAAGGATAATTGCTACAGGAATACCAGATACAGATATAGCAACTTAAGTGGTGGTAATGTTTGCAAAATGTGGTTTGTGGGCAGGCTTGGATGTGGAACTCTTTATCCACATTAGCTGATGGAGTGATTCCTGTCCCATGTGGGGCCTCACAGAGAATCAAGAGAACTGGGTCGTTGTTTTGTTGTTTTCAGCCCCTTTCTGAGACTACATTGGTGTGTATCAATCACCTGGATAAGAACAGATTTGAGCTTAGTGTTGCTTGAAGAGGAAAGTGATCTTCCTAGCTGGAGACTGAGTGTGGCTGAAAATCAGAAGGAGAATCATTCTCATTTTATATTTTGCCAAGGTTTTTGACAGTTTGTCTGCTTTGAGATTTCTGTTAAGCGAAGCAATCAGATCTTCCCAGGTGTTTCACTGGTCCCTGTATGAAAAGTTGTCATTTTCCCAACCCTGACAACATCTCCAAACACTTAAGAAAAACCCAAAACCCTGGGACCTATTTCCATGTTGCTGAAGAATTTTGAAAAATTATTCTGGAAAGAAGGGGTGAAATGCAAGATTATTTTGCATTGGACAAAGTGCCTGAAAAGTGATGAAAACCAAGGTATTTGGTATCTGTTCCATCCTTGGTTTGTGTAATGCAACAGATTGGAATCAGTTCTGTTGGTAGATTTTGACATGATATGTTTCTCAGTGAGGAAGAATTTCTTTGAACTCCAAAGAAATTGCTTCATAGGAGCTGGAATTTCAGATTATTAACAGGTCATAGATGGTAAATGACAGGCACCACTTTTATAAAGATCCATTTTCAAAGAAGTGACTGAGAACAGAAAGGCTAATTAGAAAGCTGTGGATCAGTCATCTAGCTAGAACATCATCACAAGCTCAGCAGCTGTTTCATGTCTAGCTCTGCAAGTCATCAGGGGCTTAGCCATTGATTTTCTTGGCAAACTGCTGAAATTCTTGAGTTTGCTCTCTACGTGATTCAAACTCTAATAACATATTGGTTTATTGTGTGAATCTTGCCTCTGTCCATGTAACATCTTTCTGCAGTGGCTCTTAGGCACCTCCTGCTGTTTCCCCTATCTATTTTATATTTTGTTTCTGTTGCTCTCTAACACTGGCTGTTGTATTTTGTTTGTAATCATTTTCACCAAAAGTGGACTGGCTGCTCAGCTCTCTTACAAGGGCTCCACATGCTTATCACAAACCAGGTCTTCCACACCTTGAGGAATAAAGGGCAAGACCATTTTCAAGTTGTGTGATACTGATGGACTTCAGCATTTCCGAAGAACTTCCCCCTTTTTTGGCAATGACCCTTTAAAATCTAATTTTACAAATTTACATTGCACCAAAGAGCCATCCAGGACCTTTTGGCCCAAAGTATTCATAACTCCACATTTAACTTAATTGACAATATGAAGGTGTTTAAATAACCAGTTGCCAAATATTCTTGCCTGACAATAGTCTTGATCACAGGTAGAAGGGGACAGGAGAGGAGGTGCCATAGTGTTATTTCAGTGTCAGGGTGTTTTCTGTAGATATTCTGCTGTATTTTACCTTTGGGCTTTGTTTCAGGCTCCCACCCTATTTCATGCTAGTTTCAACCTATTCATGAACCCAGTTTTTAAAGCTTATATAGAGATCATGGCAACTTACCAGAGTGTGAAGCTGTCACTCCATCCATGCTCTGGCTCTGCCTGATTTATAGAGACAGCTCTTCATTATGCTGTACACACACCGTGACCAGAGCAGAAATGCTAGTGGTGCATTGAAGCTGAATGTTTGATTTGGAAGTGACAAAAGAAGGGTTCTTTGTTGTCCAGGCACCGCAAAAAAGGGTAAGATTTTGTATCCTCTGGGGTGCTGGACAGAGAGCATCATATTTGCTTTTACCCTCCCTCAGCAGGAGGTATACAAGAGACTCAGAGGCCAGAACAGCAGACCTGAACAAGGTCTTCTTCTGATGCCTGGAGCCTCCAGGTTGTCAGGCTTCATTCCCAGACTTTAGTTATCATGCATTAGTTATCACCCATACACTTTTCTTTTTGGTGGAAGGACCAGTATCCCTACAGAAAAAAATATGCCTTGAATCACTTTAAGGCTTTGCAGCCCTTTCAGGTTTGTGTGTGAAGCTAACTCATGCAGTAAATTAGGCAACTGTTGATTAAATTAGAGTGACCTGAGAGAAAAAAAAAAAAATAGAAGCTAAGGAAACATTCTTAAAGGAAGTGTTTTTAATGGCTCAAAATCTTCAAACTGCTGCAGAGCATAGCTGGAAAATCAATTTGGAGTTTCATTTGTTTCTGTTCTCAGAAATGACACAGATTTGGCAGTTGTGCTCCAACATTAATGATTTAAGGGACTTAACCTTGCTTTATGAACAGAATTCAATCCAGCCTTAAGGCTGGTTGGCAATTACTGCAATGGGCATCTTCATGACATGCCTTAAAACTCTATATACATTGCAAAAATGTGGCAAGGGGTGGGGTTTGTAGAGGTGCAACAAACTCAAAAGGAATTCCTAATGGCAAAACTGCATGCTAATTTTTTATCTAAGCACATAGGTCATATAGTGCAGGACAAGATGTTGGTAATATTTGTCTCACACTAAAAAGGTGCCATGTCAGGTAATGCAGGAGAAAAGAGTATTCTTGAAGCAATCAGACTGAGAGTGTTGGTGTCCCATAAAGTGCTGCCTAAAAGTAAGTGAATTTTCTGAGAACAGGGGTGGAAATTGACTATTACTATTATTCAGGTAAGTTTTTGATGTAATAGGAAAAAACAAACTCTGGAAGACCTGGAGCAAAATCAAGGAGTTTAAACATAAAATACTGAAGGATCCATTCCTGATCTTAGCAGATATTGTTCTCCCAAAATTTTAGAAAAGTGTTGTTCTGGACTAATATAAAATTATAAAATGGTACAAAACTACCCCAGTTTTGGTAATCTTCTTTGTATGGATAAAGGACAGAAGAAATATGCTAACTTTTTGTTCTTGCTGCCATGTAACAGATTCTGCAGGAATTTTTCCTGTCTGTTCATGCAAATTTGCTCTGGATCCTTCTCATTTCCTTCACATTTATTCTTATAGGAAGTGTTAGATATTGTCTTTGTAACAGAAGTGTTGGACTGAGATGGTGCTATCTTTCTAACATTCCCCTGAAATATTTATCTGTTGGCTGTCTGAATTGTAGCCTGTCTTCACATTTGATTAGTGAATGCTTGTCACTTAAAAAGGCAGAGTAAGATGGAAAGAAGTGAAAAGTTTCAACAGGAACGGTAAAATAGAAGCATCTGTAGACCGTTTTCTGATCTTTAACTCATGAGACTGTTATGTTTGCCCAATTATCCCCTTAAAAAAAACAACCCAACAATATTTAAAGTAACAGCAATTTTAATTGAATAGAAAAAAATATATAAATAAGGGATAATTTGGTTCTTATAATAGCGCATAAGCAAAAACAAACCGCGGGGTACGCAAGTGCAAGGCTCTTGGACCCTTGCCACCTCACGTACAAGTTTGCCAAGTGAAGATTCCCCCTTTTATGCCATGTGTAAATCTCATCTCCTCCCATTTTCGATTCATCACACTTTCATCACCACCTTTGCCACGCATGCGTTGTCACTCAGCTCGGTGGTCGCACAAGTCTTTTGGGGTCTTCTGATGAAGATTCCGAAGTCTTCCTCTGTGTCCTTTATTTCACCTTTGGGTTACACATGCGCACCAGACCAGTACAATGCAAGCCAAAACCATCATATCACTACATCTTAATATCAGAATAATAAATCCCTTATAATTAGCAGTTTCTGGGACCCAACCAGGTTCTTTTTCCTTTTTGTTCATTTTTAGCTCCGGGTGTCCTTGGGAGCAGCTGCTGGGAAGGGAATATGGAGCTCGTCCTTGGGAACATCTGCTGGGAAGGGGGGGGGGGGGGGGTGGAGCTCCTCCTTTCCCTCTCTTCTCTTGGCATTACAACTTTTAACTATTTTATTTATTTCCAAATATTAATTACTGTATCAATATTGATTACTGTTTCAATTTTATCAGCACAAATCATACCTATTTACCACAATCTCCCCCATTTCTTTTTCTTTTGATCATTGATTTGTGCTGTATTTAAAAGCTTTGCCTTAATATGTTCTATATTCTTCAAAATTTTGACTTTCTTATTTTCTTCTTTCAGCTTCAAACTTCTCCAGCATTTCTGCTGCTGCCTTTAGTTTTTTCACACTATTTTTCAAATTTGGTTAGCACTTTCTGAGCTATTTCAATCTTTCTAGGTCTTTGTTCTTTAACACAGGTCGATTTAGCTGATAGTACCATTATAGATGTTAGTTTTCCCTTTTTGCTGATTGTGGATTTAGAGGCATTGTTATAATCTGCATCCCTTGAATTACTGAATGAATTAGCCTAATAAAACACGGAATCCTACAAGGCAGAAACAAAAGTCTCAGAATTAAACATAACAAACATAAATCTTAATTTTTACCAAACACTTTCAAAAAAGTTATTTCTCCAATTTGTTTTTTAGGATTGAATTTTACTTTTGTATTGACACATGAGCTACCTTTTTTTAATTTTCTTTGCAAGTTCTATAATAGCTTTTTCATAATTATCAATTTTTGCACAACACTCAGATTTATTAAATCTCCCATAAACTTTTTTTTCTTCTGTTAACAGATAGTCTAGGGCAATTTTGTTTTGGTATCAAAAAGCCTACATTTGTGTATATTGCCTGGCCAACATTTTTAAAGCACTGGAGGTGTGATTTGACACTATTTTCACTACTGCTTGTGGCCTTATTAATCAATTCAACAGGTAAATTGGGGTCCTATATTCCCATAACCCATCTTGAGCCCGTGTTGCTGGGTCATAATACGTTATAATCTGTTCTGCAGGCCATTTCTCCTCTCCCCATTCTTGTTTTTTCCTGCTGCTGGAAAATTGAAATTTAAATCTCTTTTATCTCACTGCAGGGTTTCATACAGTGAAGTTCCCAACACATTGCTCTTAGACCTTGGTAAAACACATAAGGAGGGTTGTATTACTCTTATGGTACAGGTTCCTCTTTATCTTTGAGGTAACTCACTGTATGCCCGTTGCTCACAAATCCAATATATCCCATCTGGGGCTTTCCAATTCTTATCAATTTTCTCCAGTTATTCCCAATAAGACCTCAGGTGGTGGATGGATTGGTAGGGGTTAGCTCCAGGACTTTTGTATCAACATAAATTAATTTGTTTATCCTATTCACAATTTATTTTTTTTATTGGTCCCCAATATCTAACAGGGGTTTCAGGTCACCAAACTTTTGAATGATTATCTATATTAACCACCAATGTGGATTTACAAGGAGTATGCCCCACTATTTTATTAAATTTCTTTCCTTTTCAAGTTATACAAATGATTCTAATTACTTGATGGCTTAAAATTCTCCCTTCAGGTCTTTTTAATGTTCCAGAAATTTGGGTGTGGTTCCACTTTAAAAATTGCTCTGGAGCTAAGCTCTCACCTTTCCACGGCCATCTTTCAGCCACTTTTAGACTTCCACAAATCTAACATTTGGATAATCCCAATTCTGTAGCAATTTCTTGCATCAGTCCCACAAATGGATTCTTATTTGAGGCTGGCAAATCCCAATCTTTGTAGTGCTGTTTTAGCTGCTTATACAATTCAGCCAATTTTTTTAACTCCTTTTTCTTATTCTTTTTTCTATTCTCCTTATTTCTTTTTTTTTTTTTATTTTCTCTTTTAATTTTTCTTTTAATGCCCAGCCTCTTATGCTTATACTTGGATCATTTTTATTATCATCTCTTTCAAAACAAAAAAAATCTTTTATATTAAGGGCAAATCTGATTACTATGGGGATAAGAAGCTCGTCCATTATATTTTAAAAAAAATTTTTTTTTTCCTCCAATATATATATATTTTTTTTTTTTAACACAAACATTTATAAAGCTGCTGCAATTGTAGCAGACAAAACTAACATATGGGTGTGTCATAAACACAGATTCTATCTTGTCCTTAATCCACACGAGGTGATTGCAATAGTTACAAATGTTAAAATTGCTGGGACTTGGCTTTTGTCTTATTTGCTTTTTATTGTTGAAACTCTGTCCGGTGTGGCTTTCTGGCTTTTGCCAACTGCCAGGGTACCAAAATGATCACAGTGAAAATAATCCTTAGGAGATGTATCTTTCTACCTTTCTCAAGGCCCCTTGGGTTGCTGCCAAGGGCCGAGATGCCAGTCTTCTTGGTAGCAAAGGTAATATCCCGGGATCAGGTCACTGGTGCTTTTAGTTTCCTTGGCACACATAGCCCCACAGAGTTTGCTTGTCTCATTTTAAATGCCATTTCCCAGTTCTGGCTGGTTAAAAAAAATAACTAAAACGACAAAAAACAGGGAAAAGGTTAGGCCGGGATACTATAAGCCAATATTTTCCAAACTTTCAGGGATGTGTCAACCACAGTAAGATTTAACTAGTTATCTTTCTGCTTCAAGGACAGGGAGTTTATTAAATCTCTGCCTTCAACAGGCACACTCACGCAGGCCAATATGCCCTCAGAATGCTCCTATGATGTGGTATATAAACTTCTCCACAACAGCTATTGATTATGAGACACTGGTCTATAATATCATGAACTGCTCAGTCTCTTATTTGCATTATAGCCGATATAGCAAAAACCAATAAATCTAAATTCTCCATTAATCCAATTGCTGCTGGAAGGGTCCCGTCTCCCACTCTCAAAGGTATCCCAAAAAAATCATTAGCAATGCATTTCATAGTTGGCCAGCTAAATACATAACTATAGCAAAACAAGCAGATCAATTGTCTCTCCTCTTCCCTCTTAGTTACTTCTCCACCATGAGTTAAAACAAAGTGTGCAAACAATACATATTGATGACACCTTAAATCATTTTTTTACCACACTGCCAACATTTTGTTTGTCTCTGGACTTTTTTTAACAACAGGTGTTACCAGTCTCAGTTGCTGGGATTGCAGTTCTGTATCCAATCTTAATAATGTTGCTGGTGGGTGACCCCAGAGATCTTCGATCTTTTTAGGCTGTTTCTACTGATTAAAAAAGTTTTTTTATTCTTTCCCACCGGCGTTCTTCTGCCTCCAAGCTCAAGGGAATTGCAGTCGGCGGCCACTCTAGGATGTCTAGTTCCTTCTTAGTAAATCAGGGTTAATATAAATCAACAAATCTCACCACATATTCACATTCTTGAAATTACTTGTTCTAACAATATTTTAGCCATTGTTTGAGCTGTAGCCCGAGCTGCTGGAAATGCTTCAACTCACTGAGTTAACTGATCTAAATAACAAATATTTTTACCAACTCACTTTAGGCAATTCTGTAAAATCACCCTGGATCTTTTCAAATGGCCTGTAAGCTGTTTTGCTTACAGAGGGAGGGCTCTTCAACAATCTCTTATTTACTTTTTGACAGGTGAGACACCCCTGGGTAATTTGTTTTTCAATTTCAAATATTTCTATACACCCATAAAATTTAAAAAGTGATCACAAAGGGCTCTTGTTCTCCAGTGTGTCTGTCTATGCAAGTTATCTAAAACCTGACGTGCCACTGGTTTTGGCATCATAATCCTGCTATCAGGAAAAATTCACTTTCCCTCTTTAAAGGTTGTTCCTAATTTTTACAACTGCCAGTTCTGCTAGCGGAAGGGAAAGGGTCTCTTGCTGAATTTCTATTTTTTTTTTTTTGGTAAGGTCATGATTTGCTTCTTAGTCAGCCAAATTATTTCTCTGACTCTAATATCCCTCCCTCTCTGATGTCCCTTTATATGTACCACTGCTATTTTCTTTGAGCTCTTTAAAGCTTCAAGTTTTCCTAACTATCAATTCCCCGTGTATTAACCCTTTCCCTTGAGTGCTTATAAGTCCCCTTTCCTTTCAAATTTTTTTAAAAAGTATGTATTACACTAAAAGCATATTTAGAGCCTGTATAAATAGTCCCTTCTCGTCCTTTTAGCACTAATAATACACGGAGTGATGCATAAAGTTCACAGGCTTGTGCTGACCAGGAGGGACTAAGGGGACCAGACTCTTTTACCCCCAGCTTTTTCCCACATCACCCAAATGCCAACCTGTATCATTAATTTCCAGATTGTCTCCTTCAGTTAAAGAATAAATTTCAAGTTTTCCTTTACAGGCTTTTATCTGTAAATTTAAGGCGATTATTAGATCTCTGCCTAACAAATTATTCTTGGCCTCTGGTATCAACAATAAATCATTTACTCCAAATTTGTCATCTGTTTCAATTTGCACCCCTTTAATTACAGGAACGGGAAAAGCCTCTCCTGTAATTCCGACTACTGGAACTCGCTCTTCACTTATCTCACATCCCTGGGCTAATTTTGTCACTGTCGACCGAGAAACTCCTGTATTAACTAAAAATATAACTTCTTCGCTCTGAGGACCTATTTTTAGCTTTATCAAGGGCTCTTCTAATAATGTTTCGGTCCTCTTCATTAAACAGAACTCCTGACCTCTTTGATTCTCCTGAAAAGTTTTCTCATCTTGCTGTTTCCTTCTGCAATTCTTTTGCAGGTGCCCTTTTTTATGACAATAGTAACAGATAGGTCCTGCACCCTTTAAAGTAGAACAAGAATTTTTAAAGTGTCTTTTCTTGTGGCGGGAAAAACGCACAGGTCCTGTGTTCTTAAAAATAGATCCTGATATCTGCTGTTTGTTTTTCCCTGCAGATTTTTCTGTATTCAAAGCTGCTTGCATTTCTTGAACTGCTGCCACCAAAATTCTGGCATCTATTTTCGGCTTTTTTTTATTTCTCTTTACATATACTCTTTGTGCTTCTCTCAGTAACTCTTGAAGTCCCCTGTCCTGCCAATCTTCTAATTTTTCCAGGTTCTTCCTGATGTCACCCCAAGATCTCACTACAAACTGAATTTTTAACAGAACCTGTCCCACTGCAGTATCAGTATCTATACCTGAATATAATTGTAAGTCTCTTTTTAATCTTTCTAACCATTCTGCTGGGGACTCATCTTTTTTCTGATGCAAACTCAAAACTTTTCGTATATTATGTTTCCTAGGCACTGCCTTCCGAATTTTTTTATTTTTTACTCTTCGGGATTCCCATTCATCCCAAAACTGAATCATCATCCCCAGTGGGCCGTCCTGAGGAATGCTCCCCTCCTGAGAACCCCCCTCACGGTTCCCAGATACTCCAAACTCCTGCGGATTTTTCACACAATCCACAGCCCCTGGGTCAAGGAACTTACTTTCTCCCTGACCCATTTCTGGCGGCAACAAACTAAGAGATCCCCGGTACCAGGAGAAATCTTAGTTTCCCACACTCACCTCGTGGTTCAACTTTCTCACTTATTACTCTGTCACTTGCCTTTTCGATCTACTTGTTCCACTTTTATCTCTCCCTCTGCAGTTTTCTTGTTCCACTCCTATCTCTCTCTCTTTCTCAATCTATTAACCCTGTCCTCTCTCCATCTAATCACATACTAAATTGCCTGCTACCAACCCCTCCAAGGAAATTGAACCTATTCACTCACTCTCCTTCTCAGTTTCTCTACTGGGTCACTCTCTCCTGCCCTAGGACCTTCTCACAGGTACCTGGACCAGAGACCCCCTCCTCCCCCCGGGTCAAACCCTCCCGGGGTCCCCACTCATTCAATTTTCTTTCACTACTGGGAGATTCCAATCACTCCAGGGGCCTAGGACTGCCCAGCCCCCGTCTCAGACACTCCACACACACTCACACATGCATACAGCCGCCCCCCGACCCAAAACCTCGTGATACTCACAGCCTCCTTTTCTCACGAGGGTCTTCGTGCACAAAGCAGTTTTATATGGGTACTCTCTCTCCTCTAAGCCGGCACTCCGATGGGAGCCTCTCCTGCGCGCTTTACTAACTTAATTTGCTTATGCGTTATTGTAATAAAGACTCTCTTTTCCCAAGGGAGAGTGGTCTAGCCTTGGGACCACTTAAAAGTCTGGTGGGGAGCTCCTTCCCAGAAGCTATCCACCTCCCTGGAGACAAGAGGGTCCCGGGTTTCGGCACCAAAATTGTTATGTTTGCCCAATTATCCCCTTAAAAAAAAACAACCCAACAATATTTAAAGTAACAGCAATTTTAATTGAATAGAAAAAAATATATAAATAAGGGATAATTTGGTTCTTATAATAGCGCATAAGCAAAAACAAACCGCGGGGTACGCAAGTGCAAGGCTCTTGGACCCTTGCCACCTCACGTACAAGTTTGCCAAGTGAAGATTCCCCCTTTTATGCCATGTGTAAATCTCATCTCCTCCCATTTTCGATTCATCACACTTTCATCACCACCTTTGCCACGCATGCGTTGTCACTCAGCTCGGTGGTCGCACAAGTCTTTTGGGGTCTTCTGATGAAGATTCCGAAGTCTTCCTCTGTGTCCTTTATTTCACCTTTGGGTTACACATGCGCACCAGACCAGTACAATGCAAGCCAAAACCATCATATCACTACATCTTAATATCAGAATAATAAATCCCTTATAATTAGCAGTTTCTGGGACCCAACCAGGTTCTTTTTCCTTTTTGTTCATTTTTAGCTCCGGGTGTCCTTGGGAGCAGCTGCTGGGAAGGGAATATGGAGCTCGTCCTTGGGAACATCTGCTGGGAAGGGGGGGGGGGGGGGGGTGGAGCTCCTCCTTTCCCTCTCTTCTCTTGGCATTACAACTTTTAACTATTTTATTTATTTCCAAATATTAATTACTGTATCAATATTGATTACTGTTTCAATTTTATCAGCACAAATCATACCTATTTACCACAAGACCATTTCTCAAGCCTTTTCACAAATTTTTTAATCAGTGTTTCACATATTCATACTGCTCATTCTATCTGCATATAGTTACATAGGAAGAAAACTCTGAATTACTTGCATGTGTTGACTCTCATTAATGCAGGAGTCCCTGATCTCTTGTAGATCAAAGTACCTGGAAAATAATAGCTTCAACAGTATCCATTTTCATAAAAGCAATGAAATATATAATTATATCCCACACCTCATTTACTAGTGCAATTGGTGCAAGACATATTTTCCTCTCTGTCTTTTTCTTAGCTAATAGGATCATTAGAATAACTGAACTTAGGGCAGGAAAGGATTTTGGGATTCGTTCTTTTGCCCCAGGGTAGGATCAGTTAGACTTGTTAAACTTCTCACAGATGATTGTGTGTAACTAATTATTATTTTTACTTTTGTTTTTGCAAGTTTCAAAGGTTATTTCAGCCATTTACCAGTCTGTAAATGAGCAAAACCTCAGTAGTTCTGAGACAGAGAAAGAACCAGATAGACCTGCTGCCTTTATAATTTGTATTTGCTGTCTAGCCTTAGTTGAACAGGTGTTGGTAATTAATGGACTAATGGTTTTGGCAATTCACTTGACAGTCAGCAGTTTTGCTCTATGCTCAGGTAGACTCAGGCTGCTGTTGGGGGGTTACCGAATTGCTGCTGACTGTTGCTACCTAATATTTGCAATTACACTGGATTTTGACAAAATCTGTGAGGTGACATATGACCAAGAAAGTCACATTGAAAGAAAATCTCACAAAATTTAAGATCTGTCCAGGTGCCCAGCCCACTTTTCACAATTGTTAACCTTAAGAATTTTTTTTTTGTGGTCTAATTTGAGCTTTTTCATTTTAAAGTCCAGTTTTGATTCCTTATTTGTTATCCTTTTCTTTTTAATGATTACTGTTTTCTCTTTGAAAAACCTTTTATACTCTCTTTCTGTGTTTTTCTGGGTCGTCTTTGGGCTGAAAAGTTTGATTTAATTTTTTCTTAGAACCCACTGTCTGAGAATAAGAATGCATTTAAAGTCTTCCTTTCCTTGCAAGTTTTGCCATTGGTTTCTCTAGAAAAAAGAAGTACAGAATACTACAAAACTCTTATATTTTGGATATTAATTAGCCCTTGAAATTGGTTTTTAACATTAAATAGTTTTTTAAAAAACCCCTCCTTACGCATCCTTGTAGAGGTTATCATGTAAGAGGTAGAGACCTAAGTTTCTGATACATTATTAGAAAACAGGAGAAAGTTAGTGGTCATGATTTTCAGTTTCTGAAGTAGTCTTAGCCGCTCTGTTTAACTTTGCTTACAGGCTAGATCTTGCTTTCAGAGTTGTCATCTGCTGTAATGACATGATGCGTCAGCTGTACACACTCTGTTGTACCTGGTTGGTGCACTTGTCTCTTTTCATTAGCAGATTGTTTCTAGATAGTCTGACACAGAGTTATTGTTTAGTTTCACAAGCATCATTTCAACACGGGTGCCGGTAATTATGGCTTCATGGCTTTAGAGAGTGCTGCTAATGTCCTCTAATTACAGTAGCTACAGCAACATGTTAGTTGGCCTTGCACGTTGTGTTCTGGCATGGTTGGATTGCTCACAAACTGTAAGAGTGATTCTAAAAACTTTTAAACAAGGTTAACAATCTTTTAGGGTTAAAAAAATGTAAAACCGTTTTGTATGTGAATTCTAACACAGGGTGATGTTTAACATCAAAATATGTGCTCACTGCTTCTGTTCTGCACTAAACTGGTGCACAATTCAGAGGCAGCTTATGCAGCTGCAGAACCTGTTTAACTGATGGACTGTTGGGTACAAATCATCTTTAAATTGATTAGGTCATGGTCATTACAGTGAAAAAGAGCATTACCATATGATCAGCGCTTTCCACAACCCAGCAATCTAAATGAAGATCAAAGCTCAGGAAACGAAAAGCCTATGAAAAGGGAGATGAAATGCAATGTGCCATGTTAAATATTTGAAAACTCTTTTGTCAAATTATTATTGATGAAATAATAAGATCAGAGCCAGAATTCATCACAAAAAATCAGTTTTAAGTAGTCATGGGAAAGTATCTTCCTGTCACAAGGTGAAATTAGAACTATGGTTGATATGGGGAGTGGGCTACAGATTTAAACACTGGTGAAATGGGGATGATCAAAGGTGTACAAAAAACTAATAAACATGGGAAAACATATTGAAAACCAGCTAAGCATCGAGCATGGGAAAATAATTAGATATTACAGGGAATGGCATAGGCCAGTGCAGGTTGTTAGCACAGGAGCTTGAGATAAAGGGTGAGAAAAGGAAAAATAAATCAGAGGTAAGGTGGAGTAAATGGGAATGTTGCAAAAAGCAACAGCATGAAACTTGGCATAGGATTGTGAACTGTGGAAGTTGATTGTATATAATCAATGTACATTCCTTGCCACCGCAAAATCAATTTAATTACACAGATTATCAATTGCTTTTATTATTTACTCTCATTTATCAATCAAGTCTAAGATTGGTTCAGTAGTTTGATGGGTTTTTAAAATTTGTTTTGGTGATCTAGATCACACCAACTGAGAAGTTAGGCTTTTAAGTTTTTACTGTGAATCAGAAAATTGTTCACTTATGTTAGAAAATGCTATGTATACTCTAAAATATGAAGTAGAGTGAGTCCTGTCCCTGTAGGTCTTCAGAGGTGTCAGAACCCAAACCAAAAAAAGGACTAGATTTCATCTGGTTTGAAGGCACTTCTGTTTCTCTTAAATTTTTTTTTTCTGATTTCCTGGAAAGAACTTAGATTTATTTGTCTTATCCATGGAAATTTTTCAATAAGTTGTCATCAGATTTCCTTTCCTCCATTCTTCAGACAATATGTCTGATTTCAGTGAGGGTTTGCATCTCCCAATTAATAGCTCAATTCCTTTAAGACTCTTCAGAGTTGCCTGGTTTTGGTGTGGTTTTAATGCTACTTCTACTGATTTGTTCTAAGACCTTTATACTGTCTCTTCAGTTTAACCCAGCTCTCCTAATTGCCCCTGCAAAGCACTGTGTGGTTGAAGACATCTAAGCAAGCTCCTCCACAGCAAACATCAGTGCAAAGTGTTCATTCATTTGTACCCCTCCAAGTGTGCTTTGTTGCACACCTATGACCCAAAATTTTCCTGTTCCTCATGCTCTTGAGTTCTAGCCAGTAGCAGGTTGCAGCTGTTCTATCATGTTCTATACTTCTGATGTGCCAGTACTAAATGAAGAGTTTTGGCATGGATGTGATTTACTCTCTTAGAGATTTTTTAAAATAATCATAATCATTTAATAATCAAGACTCTCTTGGAGTCTTTTTTAATAATCATGGTCACTATGTCAGTATCATTTTGATCCAAGTCCAATAGTGTACTCAGGAAATAGCCAAGCATTGCTTCTCCTTTTCTGGATGTTAGTTGTTCCAAGAAAATTTAGTCTAAGTAATGTAAAATTGTTTCTTATATGTTGTTGTGACGTTTACTCCCTATGTAGAAGGGTAAAACTCCTCTTCTATTATTAGTCCTCTACATTCATACCCTTTTCCCAGCAGCTCCTCGGGATAGTTAGGAAAATAATAATAAAAATAACAATAGCAACAAAAATAATAATCCTTTTCAACTGGGTCATTAAAAATTATAGACCTGCTTAACAAGTTTTCAGTTTTTTTGGCACTGTAATGCACTGTTTCCTGTTAGATGTTTATTAACTTTTATGCTAAACTTTATTTAAAAATGTTATTGTTAGTTTAATGACTTAATCCCTTAAATATATTTTAACATATTATGTTGTTCTCCTACACATCTGTTGGCTTTTTTAAAAAAGCTGTTCTGTATTGATTTTAATTTCAGTTGTGAACAAATTGTTTTTGTTGTACAACGAGACATTTCTTTCTTTGTAGGCTCATCTATCCCAAACTTTCTCGAGTTATAGTAAATTAAACCCACTCTGTCTATTACTGTTGTCTGTATTATGCCATGAACAACTCAATGAGACCTGTCCTCCTTGTCTTGTCCTAGTCAACACACAAGAAGCACCTCCGAAGATTTCTCTCAGAGAGATCTAAGGCTTGAACTGCCTTGTAGTAGTTTTGCTTTTTGCCTTGAGTGACTCTTGCATCTCCTTTCTTCTCATTGCACTGTAGTCCCTTCCCACAGCCCAAAAATTTATAATTTTATTGTTCTCTACCCTGACTGTAGTTCCTGTTGCATCTGAGTTTGCCACATTAGTTTACTTATTTTTAGCTTGTTCTAGCATACACTTAGCATAATACGCATGGGCAGAAAAGCTTATGGTAGGGTGTTTTCCACCTGTGATTTTTATGTAAAAATGATATTTTGCTGTCTGTCCAACTTGGGATGTGAGCCAGCAATCCCTTGACTTAGTTTTGTTTATTACTCCCATAATAATTTGTTGATTGCATTTTTTTTCCTTCCAGGTCAGTTGCCAAATAAATGAATTTAGTTCACCAGGGAGATGGTAACATATAAAAAGTGGATAAATAGAAAGATCAAGAAAATCTTTGGGGGAGTGTGAGAAAGCTCTAGAAGATTGTGACAAGTGCAGTCTGAGATCCCGGAGTCAGCTGGCAATACCGAGAGTCAAGCTAGGCAGACAAGCTCAGGTTCAGGGGGCATCTTAGCACAAATGAAATGATTTTTTATGGCTGCTTAAGTGAAGCTTCTGTAAAAGCCTTGGCAACAGCCCAAAGTAAGTCTGTGTTGAAGAGATTTAACTGCAGTTGGAACAAATAATCCTTATGCAACAACTGACTCAGTGCTGAGGAAGGAGTGCGTATTTTTCACTTGTATATACAAGAAAGAAGGGAAAAATCTCTCATCTTTTGCACATCCAGGAAAAGCATTCCGGATGTCAATACCTTGTTGTTTGTCTTGAATTTCACTTGCAGTGCTGCGTCACAGGGCTTCTGTATGGTAAAAGCATGAATAAGTTTACAATTGCTTTCCTGAGATCATAAACTCTGAACCTGCAAGTTTTGTTTGCCAGGAGGCAAACTAGTTTGCCAATTTAAATCCCTCTGACACTTGGTGTTTTTCTGCCAGTGTTCTTCAAGCAAGCATTCTCTTGCATTGTGAGGTCTGTGCAATAGAGATAAGCCCAGCCTCACACTCCTGACCAAGCCTGAAAAGACATTTTTTCATCAAGAAAGAAGGGATGATTCTAAATTGCAATCCAGACTGCATCTCAATCTGGAAGCTTGAACCTAACTCTAGTTTACATCTACTGACCCTTGCAGTAGCCAAAAAGATCTGTGCTTCTTCAGGACAAGTAAGGTCGATGGTTCATTTGCCTGGCTTTTCTTTTGAGATCCCCTGACCATAAGAGGCATCTGTAGTTCACAACAAAGCTTCACTTGCACATGTGACTTTTTGACCACTATCAGAATGTCACTGCCACTGGTCACTGCCTCTGGTGCTTTGTTTCTGAATGTTTTGTTGGGAACTGGTTATTGAAATTCTTCTGCCACTGCCAAGAGATCTGTGCTCGTGAAACTGGTGGCACAGATGGATGTCTGTCACCTGTGCACTGGGGAAGCAGTGAGCCCAGCAGGCCATGAGGGATCAGAGTGCTCAAATGTGCTGTGACAGCTGTGTAGGGTGATGGCTGTGGCCCTGTGCTCTGGCTGACAGGATGAGGAGCTCTGCAGTATGTAAGGGATTTTTCTGCCTTCACAAACAAAACCCTGAGACACAATCTTTGTACTGCCTTGGGACTTAAAACATTTGAGTTTCACTTTTTGTCTGTCCTTTTACTAGTATTAATATAAAGCAGTATTATTAATGTGGTGTACATTTCATGTGTGTATATGGCATCACCTTGCCAAGACCCACAAGTAAGTTTTATAGCAACAGCTAAGTATCAAATTTTTGAAATCTGAAGAACTTCTAGTGAAATTAATCACAGCATAGCCTTCTAAATTTGATATAATGCAATATGAATCAGATTTAATATGCAAGAGGATGAATCAAGGCATTGCTAATGGGATACAGAATCTTTAGACCGCCATCTGAAAGTCCGTGCTACTTAGAGATTAGTGAGGTGGTTTCTGAGAATTGAATCTGACAGTATCTTTGCAGTGTCTCTGGCAATACCTGGAGTGGATACATTCTACAGTTCATTCCACTAAGTCTTCATTATTCGTATTCAGTGACACTGGTATGAAAACCCTGTATGAAAATCACGGTGTAAGTTGGGATGGTGCACTGAGCTATGTAGGGGAACAACTGAAATGCTGAACCTCAGAGCACTTTGCAGGGGGCATAGGTTAGTCTGTGACTGTAGATAAGACATCTCCAAATTAGCTCAGGAGGTGGTTGCAAGAATGGTTGCATTGACATGTCATCTTTGTTGCTGATCACAGTTTGTAGAGCCCTGGGCAGATGGAAACTTCACATAAATTTTTGCAGTTCTTCCATGGATGAAAGGAGGTTCCCTTGGGCATCAGCTTAATGACTTCTGTAGACATTCCAATGGTTTTGGAAATAACCAAGAATGGTATGTAGAAAGATAGCAAAGGAGTGAAAAATAAGGTTCTTGTCAGTGAATGTATTTTTACTATTTTGGTTTCGACAGGTGTTCAGCCATCACTACAGTAACTAAATAAATTCCAGCAATATCTTAACATGTGCAAATAGTCTCAGTCAGGAGTAAGTTTTCCTTCTTTAATATTCATTTCAACTTGAAACCTCAGGACATATTTCTTTTAGGAAAAAAATTGGTACGTGGTTTGTGTAAAAAGGGTACACAATTTTTTTTCTTTAATATCATTATATATACATGAATGTGTAGATATAAAATACTACATCTCTCTATTACAAAGACTATATGTTACAGGTTACTCTATTTTATATATATATTTATATATTGCCTTTTTGGAGCCAATAATGAGGAGATTCTGCAGATTTTTAGGAGATTCCATTTAAGGTAGTGATCAAATGCAATGGAAAATTTAATATATGGAGCAAAGACAGCACCGAAGCAAATGTCTACTTATCTTCATGGCCAGTATGTCAGCTGAGGCTGCAGGCTGGATATTTGTTGAAAGGAGCAGAAAAATTATGCTTTGCTTCTGAGATAAGAATGCTTCAAGACTTTTGAAGAGTACAAAAGAGTTACAGCTTTGCATTAATGTGGTACTGAAGCCAGTGAAAGAGAGGTGCTCTCTAACTGTTGTAGCACAGGCATGAAGTATGTTTTCCATAGCCTTCTTCTAGAGAAACTGATTGCTTGTGGCTTGGATGAATGTGTGCTTTACTGGATAAAAACTACTGATTGAACCCAGAGAGTGGTGGTGAACAGAGTTATATCCAGTTGGCAGCAGTGATGCTCCAAATGATGCTCCCCAGGGATCAGTGTTGGGGCCAGTCCTGTTTAATTTCTTTATCAATTATCTGGATGAGGGGATCGAGCGCACCCTCAGTCAGTTTGCAGATGACACTAAGTTGGGCAGGAATGTTGATCTGCTGGAGGGTAAGGAGGCTCTAGAGAGGGATCTGAACAGGCTGGAATGATGGGAAAAGGCCAGTTGTGTGAGGTTCAACAAGGTGAAGTGCTGGGTCCTGCACTTGGGTCAGAACAACCCCACTGAACACTGCAGGCTTGGGGAAGAGCAGCTGGAAACCTGCCTGGTGGAAAAGGATCTGGGGGTGCTGCTTGACATCTGGCTGAACATGAGCCAGTGTGTGTCCAGGTGGCCAAGAAGGCCCATGGCATCCTGGCTTGTATCAGCAATAGTGTGGCCAGCAGGACCGTGGCAGTGATTGTCCCCCTGTACTCAGCACTGGTGAGGGCGCACCTTGAGTGCTGGGTCCAGTTCTGAGCCACTCACTTCAAAAAGGACATTGAGGTGCTGGAGCAGGTCCAGAGAAGGGCAATGGAGCTGATGGAGGGTCTGGAGCACAAGTCCTATGAGGAACATGTGAGGGAGTAGGGGGTGTTTAGCCTGGAGAAAAGGAGGCTCAGGGAGGGGTCTTATCACTCTCTACAACTGCCTGAAAGGAGGCTGTGGCCAGGTGGGGGTTGGCCCTTTCTCCTGGTAACAAGCAACAGGATGAGAGGAAAGAGTCCAAGTTGCATCAGGGGAGGTTTAGATTAGACATTAGGAAAATGTTTTTGCTAAAAGGGTTGCCAAGCTTTGGAACAGGGTGCCCAGGAAATGGTTGAGTCACCATCCCTGGAGGTATTTAAAAGACTTGTAGATGTGACACTAAGGGAGATGGTATAGTGGTGGACTTGGCAGCGTTGGGATAATTATTGGACTCAGGAGTCTTAAAGGATTTATCCAACCTAAATATTAGCTCTGTAAGCCTGTTATGTACATGGATACCTAACTTCTTTCATGGATGTTTGTTTAGGGTGTGAATGGAAAAACAAAGAATGACTAATCCTTTGGGGTTTCAGTATGTGTATGCTTTATGTGTCTGTGCCTAACAGAGGCAATACTAGGAAAAAAGCCCAAAACTTCAAGGGTTGGAAAATGACCAAGCAGGATGAGGACACTTGTCATCTGCTTGTGGTGTTGTGGAGGGAAGATCTCCTGCAGTTTCCTAGAAGACCTACTAGTGTTCCCTATCTCTGTGTAGTTTTCTATGTGCTCTATTTCATATAACAAATGCCCAGTGTAACAGGAATCCAATCCCAGCTATCTCCAATTCTGTTGAAAACTCCAGTTGTAGAAGACTGGAGCCTGGAATGAATCCTAAGGGCACAAACCAACATCTGCTTTTACGTCCTCTTTCTTAAAATCTTCTTTCAAAGAAATCACAATTGTATTTGACACACGAATGAGCATTTCTTTTCTTTCCCAATGCCCTCCTCTGCCACCAAAACCATAGTGTAAGTACCAGAGTGTGGGTGAATTTGCACAGCTAACACCTTTGAAAAGATGTTGGATGGTTTCCCACTAACGTCTTGTTCTCTTCGACACTTAAACTTCAAAGGTAAGATATGGGTATTTACCTCACCTCTCTTTTGGGCCCTTTAGAAAAGATGAGAGGATAGATTTTTGTACGATCTGATCCTCAGATGAGCCTGATAGGCTCAGCTGCCAGAGTTTAGTCACTTTCTCAAATAAGTCACCTGTTCAGGTAGAGTGTATAGAATTGCCCTCTTTCACAGTTTACTGAAACTCTTACTTTGCTTGTTTACATTGTCCACCTAGACCTGGTTGTGGAAGAAAGCCTGAAAATGTGAAACAAATAGCTGGATAAATTAGAAAATATAGTATTTATTTTTTAATTCAAAATACTTTCAAGCAAAAAAAATTCTACCTTGCTGAAGGGCCTGATGCATTGGCTTTGCATACTTCAAGAGTGTCACACTGAATATAGGTACAGGTACATGACTTGAGAACTTTATGTGAAAAGCACTGTAATAGTGAGATGGCCAAGATGGCTCATGTGGCCTACGGTGCCATGTTTATATCATACAAACATAAGGAGACTGGGACATGGAATTCTTGAACTAAAGTTGGGTTTGTGGATGTGGAATCAGGGAAGGGAACATAGGCTGTGAAAATATTCTTTCCAAGCTGGCCAAGAAAGTCACCCTTTGGGTCTGAGATACTTGGATGCGTCCTGGGAGGATTTTTAAACATATGAAGGGTTTGACATGTAATTGAAAGAGGAGAAAGACCGGTCATCTCTCATCAGAAAATATTCTTTCCCCATGTTGCCTTACTTCTCCTTTTGGCAATGCATATTCTCGCTGCTTCAATTTGCATTTCAGTAGTGTTTCTGTCCCTGTATAGAACCACTTCTCAGGCAAAGCTGGAGGCTGCTTCTGATAATAGCCTGCAAGCTTTGTGCTTTTTTTTTTGGGAAGAGGCCAAAGGTAATGATGATTCTGCTGTGGTAAGAGCCAGTTTCTAGGGAGATGAAAAACCTCAGTCTCCAATGAATGATCAGCCCAGTTTTTGTTCAGGTATCTGCTCCACTTGTCCAGCTCCTGGAGGAGAGCAGACAGGCAAAATCCTTACTTCTTTGCTTAGCAGGAAGGGCAGGAAGGTGCAGAAGAATCCCAGTAACTGTACTCCCTTATGCCTCTCCCACCTCATGACACCCTGCAGGAACATCAATGTTTGGTTGATTTTTACAATGCTAAGACTTGAAAGGGAGGAGTATGAATCACAAAGCAGGAACTGAAGGTATGAAACCTGGGAAAAAGGTGGTGGTCAGGCTCTTTTTGCCTGGAAATTACTTGGAATGAGAATAAGGCTCCCTAAAAAAGGCTGGAAGTAAGCAACTGCCACTCCTATCTTCAAGGGAAAAAAAATCTGGAGCACTACAGACTGGTCAGTGTTACCCTGATCCCTGGCAGCATGAGGACATGAATAACTGTGAAAACTGTTTCCAGACACTTGAAAGACAAGGAGGTGATTAGGAAAGTAAACATGGATTTATAAAGGAGAATATATCTGGCCCAACCTGATAGTCTTCCATGGTGAGCTGACTGGCTTGTGGATGAGGGAAAAGCAACACTGTTTTTTATTTTGACTTTAGCAAGGCTTTTGACATTGTTCGCTACCATCCTTAAGATAAAATGGGGATGGGTAGTTGAGGTAATCAGACAGCACAGCAGATTGGGAACTGGCTGTGTTGGAGGCTGACTGGCCAAAAAGCAAGTTTTCAGAAAAGGGCCTTGGGGTTCTGTTGAACACCAAGTTGAATATGAGCCAGTAATGCGTCCCTTCAGCAAAGGAGACCAACAATAACCTGAGCAGCTGTAGGAGGAGTTTTGGCAGCAGGTAGAGGGAGGTGGCTCTTCCCCTTTACTCAGCACTGGTGAGACACATCTCCAGTGATTTGTCCAGGTCTGGGCTCCCCCATACAAGAGAGAAATTGACATACTGGGGAGTAAGAAAAGGGAGAAAGAAAGGTTGAGTCAGACTCTTCTAAGTGATGACAAGAAAAAGACACAAGAGACAATGGGCAAAAAATAAAATGCAAATAATTCCACTCATATCTAAGGGGGAAAAAAATTATGGTTAACTGCAGACTGGAACCAGGTTGGCCAGAGGGGCCATCTTTGGTGATAGTCAAAACTCAGCACAATGTCCTGTGCAACCTGTTCTAGGTGACTGCATTGACCTAGATGACATCTGTACATGTTTTCTTCCCACCTCTCTACCATTTCTGTGATCTTTTCAATCAATGTGGAGTCAGCTGTCCCAATTGTCAAAGAAAAGTCTGAAAATCCCATACAAAAACATCTTGCTATTTCAATGTCAGTGATATTTTTTGTGTGAGGATAACTCATATTTTTTTAACCTTTGGGGTTGTCACTAAAAACTAAGTATAGATGTGCTTTGATGATGAAGCCTGGCAACTCAGAAATGGTTTCTTTTCTTCAAGTATAAATAAAGATAGAACCTTACCAACTGTTTAGCTGGCTGTTGAAACTCCTTAGTTTCTGGGAGTGTCTGTACACACGAGAACATTTTGCTCGGGGGATCCACTAAATGCCTGAACTTCTAGGACATTCAAACCCTGGTGAATGTACCTAAAGAAAAAATAGCCTTCACTTTACCCATGCAAGATGGGGTTTTAAATGGGCTGTTGCTCTGTTGGAAATGAATCTTGCTATGAGTTTTTGGCAGTTTTCATAAAATCACAACTCCATGTTGCTGGTTTCTTTAAAAAAAAATACAGAGAGTGACACAGAAATTGCCCCTAGATGACCATATCAACTGGACTAAATACATATCCATGATGGGCAGTGCTTTGGTTTGAGTGTTTAGGCTGTGCTCTGTCCTCAGGCAGGACAGTATAGCAGACCTCAGAACCAGTCCTCTTATGAGCTGTATTTCCCAGAGGGTACCTAAATCTTGTTCTTAATTATGCATTTTGGCAACAGGAGCACAATTTCCATTGAATTCAACACAGATCAGCACAACATATTTTAAAACCTCCCAATGCAATTAGAATTGTATTAAGGTTGTAAAATCCATTGCCAGGACACAGGAGCTAAAGAAAGTGCCAGCAGCAGGAACGGGTTGTGACAATGGTGACATGTGACATCTTTTCTTCCTGCTGTCTCTCCTTGTGTCCCTAACTACTAGCATCTCTATTATTTAGTGTCACATGCCAAATACTGATAGAAGTGTTGCAAGAAACTGTGGAGGTAAAGTTTGGAATCCTCATTATAACAAGAATGATTAGGCAAGCTTTCTGTATTTTTGCCTGCAGCATTATTTGTCTTGAACAATGTCTGTCATCTTTCCTCTTGGTGATGCTGTCACTGTATGATTAGGCATTGAAATCCACTGATTATGGCAAATAATGTGGAAAAGCTCCTCTAGATATGTGCCAGTCTTTATTTTGCTATAAATAATGAGTAGTCAGGAAGTTGAAATGTTTGTTTTGTTGTTTTTTCCTGCCTCTCAAAGAGCCTGTTTCATTGGATTCTGATTAATGTTTCTAAGTTTGGAGCCAAGAATAAATCAAGAAGAAAGATCATAACTGGAGGGATGCCAATCCACCTACAGGTAATTTCTCTACTCTGTGAACAAAGGTGTTTATGGTCATGACTAGTAATGGCATTCTTAGTGATCTTTTCCACTTGAACAGATAACTTAATTAATTTACAGTTTTCTGAACCCAAGTAAGTGGTGGCTATCTCATCAGTGAACCATGCTTTAGTGTTTTCTGAGGCACCATATCATGTCAGAGCAAGATTTCTGAGACAGTGTACCATTTAGAAAAGGGTGAATTTGCACATGGTTATTCTGCTCTCAGGGATCTCACCTAAACTTTAGGCTACGTAGATCAGTGGCCTTGAGAAACTTTATCTTCTTTGATTCACCAGAAGAATGATATTGCCTCCCTGCAGACCTACAAAACCTTTTTGATCCTACTCCCACCCTTTAAAACCTCCGCTGTTCCTCAAGTTCTTTTTTTCCCAGCATAATCCTTAACATAGAAACTCTCTTCATTTACATACTCCACCCAAAGGCCTTTGTGCTCGCCTTTCTGGCCCATCGCTCTTTAAGCAGCTGTCATTAAGTTAAATTTACATACACCCCATCATTCATAGCTCCTTAACTTGCAGCATGTGTTTGCAGCAGCAGATGGAAGTAGGAAGAAAAATCACCTGTGCTGCCAGGTTTCATTTCCCAAGGTAGAGAGTGGCTATAGATCAGGAAGTAATAAGGAGACTTAATAGGAGAATGTACACTGACTTTGCTGTGTGGTGGAGGATGCTTGAACAGCTCTAAATAAGCTGTACCTCTTGAGTTCTGGTCCATGATCAGTCCCAGGGACAGCTTCCTTTGTTGCTCTGTGTCAGTCAGCTCCCCTGGGCTGTTTCTGCAGGACTGGGGATACCCATTAGCCAGAGACAACACTGAAATGGACATGAAGACCATGTCTGCCTTTCTGCAGTGGACAGGCTTGCTCCTCAAAATTTAAAATTAGTTTTTCTTAAGATCTGTAAAGAGAAGTATTCCATATACCACAAAACTCCTGGTTTCTGCTTCAGTTATGGATGCATCTTGCTCCACAATTACTGCCCTTTGTCATTCCTTTGGAATTACAAAACTTCCCTGATCCAGTCTTCTCTGGATTCCTGTTTGTGAATAGGTGACATGGGTGCTTAGTGGGGAGGGAGAGTGCTCCCTGACATAGCACAGAGTTCACTGGCTGATGTGATGAAAAACCTGACTTACACATGGGTGTTTGGGGGCCAGGCTGCCTAGAGAATCCTGCTCCCTGACATTCCCTTACAATCCTGTGCTGCTCCTGCTGTTGTGTCAGCACACCTGATCACAGAGCTGGCTGGAGAACAGTTTTGGGCTGGATCCTTTCCATGCTCTGGGTCTCTGACAACCTTGTTAGCAGCTGTGTCGGCAGCGCAGGGATATGACCAGGTGGCCTGGGGGGAAGGGCTATTCAGCCAACAATACTGCTGGAGATAAAGGTTCACCTGGCCTTTAATAGGCAAAAACAGAGCAAAGGAGACCATTGTGAGTACACAGAACACTGTGAGAGTTGAAAAGTCTTTTGGCAGAAGCAAAGTGACACTGGCAGTTTGAGCTATGCATGCAGGGTATCCATACATGTGGTAAGATACAGTGAATTTGGAAGTGTAGAACAGGGAAGACCTACACTGTCAATGGAATTTAAGACTCCCTTCAAAGCCAGGCATGGGATCGAGTCAGCTCACATGTACTACTTCCCAAAAAGAAGTGACAAAAAGGTACTGACTGCTTCAGTACCTGGCCTGAGTAAGAGCTACTTACATGCAAATGTTTGTAGCAATTGTGTTTACTAATGTCCAAATCATGGCAGGGTTCAATGAATGAAGATATGTCACACTAAAATATATGCATAAAGGGACATGAGATTGTTGGACAGAGAGAAGTTTTACCTCTCATGCAGCCAAGAAATCGCTGACAGGCCAGTCAAGTACAACAAATAGTAATTGGTCCCTTAAAGAAACATCTCCTTTTCCTTCCTCTGTTTTAATCATCCTCTTGTTATCTGTTGGGTAAGAAAAAAAGAAATAAATTTGATAGGCATCCGGAATCAGGGTGGAATATGGATTGAGCTGGAGAACCTCAAAAGAGAGGCTGGCTGAAAAAACTGTTAAGGTTAACATGCTTCATCAGGAAGATGATTTAAAATGAGTCAGGCATACAAATAGTCAACCTTTCAGATGTGATCAGAATAGTGACAGACTTTAATTTCTTCACTTTTATTTTTTATGAAGTTTTGAAACTGGGTTGTTTATTCTGTAGATTGAAAATAAATCACCTTGGAAATAAAATATATTTCACTTTACCCTGCTTTGAAGGTGATTTTAAGCTAACTGATTAACACAAGGCATTTGTTATCCACAGGTGAGGTTAATCTTTAAGTCAAAGCCCTGGAATGCCTGAAGAAACACCCAGCTCCCTTATATATCTCTCCAGGGTCAGGTACCTGCCAGCAGCTAGGGCAGGTTGGCACAGAACCATGTGAGCTTGTAGAAGGGCTGGGTCTGGGAGAAGTGTCATCTGGGATGATATGTAACTAGGAAGGCTGCCCAGCATGTGACAGGTCAGCAAAAAGTGCCTCCATCCCCTTTCTCTGGGCAATGTGAAACTCTCTGTTCTGTCACTACATCCCAGGCATCCATCCCACAGCTCTGGCAGGTGGTGTGCCAGTGCAGAGCAATGCCAGGAGACTTCTCTTGTTAATGTGGGTGAAAGTGGAAGTAACACTGCCCTGCCGAGCAGAGCTGGCAGCTGGAATGAGTCAGAGCAGTCAGTTTTAGCCTCCTAGGACAGGCAGCAATGCTTAGTTCTGCCTTCCCTGATGCCTTCTTTGCTGACTTAATGTCTTCAGCATCTGATAAAGTGTGAAGAGAATTAGATTATTTCTCACTCTTGCACGTTGGGGCATTTTAAGAGGAAGTCATTACTCAGGCACATATCTGCAGTTTGCTGTTTTGCTGTCCCCAGTGTCTTGAAGGTGGGGGCAGGTGTGCTCACTGCTTACCTGTAACGCCCCCAGTGAAGGAGCAAGGAAATTGAGGGTTTGCTGAGAGGGCACTGAGAAGAATCAGAGTATTTCCAAGTGTAGAAGATAACTTGACCAAGTCTTAAACACATTGGCCCAGGAAGTTGGTTTTGGATGAGTCGGCAGTGTTTACTGAAGGAATCCTGCTGAGGTTCCAGAAAGTTTTTTCAGGATTTGATCTAATAATAGATCCCTGATGAGGGCCATGGTAGAAACTTGATTTCCAGATGCCTTACCATGTCTATAAATTAGGCCATTAGCCTGCTACTCCAAATTTCCTCCTGCCATTTGTAAGTAGCACAGAACAGGGGGGTCTACTGTAATATGATATGGAATGTTTTGAAGCAGATTTAAATGTAAAATGGAAAATGAAGCGATGGTCCTGCATGTAAGGCTGATGTAATAGAAAAAAAATGTGTTCTTCTTGCCTAATGAATTTAGTGGAAAATATATTGCCAATTATGCTCAGCTCTCTCTGCTAAAAGCCACCAAATAACAGATGTGGTTATTTAAAGAGCTGCCAGCACAGGGCAGAGGGAAAGAAAGGAATGGAAAATAAGAGCCGCCTTCAATGCATTAAAAAGTGGAAATAAAGAGAAGGCTGTTACTGACAAAGACTGATTGCTGGAGAAACCATGTTTCAAATATCATCTTTACATAGGTGACTCTCCAGAGGTTTCTGGAAGGTCCTTCATGACCTCAGTTAGCAGTTCACTAACACTGAAAAGGTAAAAAGGTATTTGAAACTCTGGTATTCTGTTGTTGGGATCCTACACATCAAAACCATTGAGGTTGGAATTTGCTTTGTTTCTTTTCAAACAGTGCTTCTGAATCTTGTGCATGTCTGTTGATAGTCTTTGCAAGATGAGATGAACCAGAGTTTTTTTCCCCAGAAAAAAATTCTGCAGTTTTTTACCAGCACTGAATGAGGTTTTCCTGGAAAGTAATCTACATAATATCTTGAAAAGGAGAATTATCTCTAGTAACTGTCACCCTGCAAGAGATGAACTGAGCTTATAAGAAGTGCATAAGCAAGGGGCAAAAAGCAGTGCACATTCTGCTCAGCATTGCCCATCTGTTGCCCAAGCTCTCCATTAGAGCTGTGTTGTTAATCTCATGTTTTAATCATCAGTTAATCATCAGTTTTGCTAATAAAGGATAGATTTCTAAAAAAAATTAATTCATATTTGGTCCTCAACCCTGGCCTCATATTAATTCTATATGTGTTACATTAGTGGGCTTTTTGGTGTAACCACTAAGTTTGATGGGTTAGGCAGGTTTGATTATTCTTGTTCAGGGCATTGAGCACAATATGAAAGACCAGCTATGAAAGCTAAGCACAAGGACAGAATTGGATATGGTTGATCTGGTTTTACTTGCTGAGTGACATTTCCAGTATAAAAAAAGAACATTATGGTTTAAAGATGCCATTATGAAGTTGCTGCAGCTTGAAAATGAAGCAACCCTTAATGCAATAAGTAGGCACTGTGGCATTCAGTAAAATAAAGTCTCTTGCCTTTAACCTTACAGCTAAAATCAGCATCCTTGGATGCTGTGTGAATTTAGCTTTTTCATAGAAACACCACAGGCCTTTGACTCAACTCCTGGAAAGTTTCATGATCCTTATATCTATAGAGGAAGCTGTGGTCATTTAATGACTGTGTTACTTCTCTATAAATAGTCTGAGCTTTTTCTAAATGTCTTCTCTTGCACAATAGTCTTGGAGATTTTTTATTCACCTCAGTCTATCTCAGTCCTTGGGAACCAAGTGTGTTTGACAACTGTGTATCATTGTAGGAGGTAGACCTTTACCTAAATGAATTTGGAATTCTTTTGTGTAATGCTTGGGAAATGAAAGTTTGCTCTAATACAATGTGCTGACCTGCAGAAAAAATGGTTCACTTGCTTCAGTTTTGTAGGAGGTCCTAGGTTGAGTAACTCATCTCAAAAACAGCACTTAGATTGCTTTCAAAAGTCTCCTTTTTCAAATATTTCATGATTGTGAGAGACATTTATTTATTTCTCTCAATTCATTCCAGCTCTGAGCAGCAGCCTTGTCTGGATGAATAACACTTGCATTTGACCATGGCTGGGAGCCTGTTTTCTAACTCATTAATGGCTTGGCAGCATTACCAATTTAGCTACCATCACCTGCTCTGCAAGGACCTGTTCTGTCTGTGAAGAGCTGCTTTCCAGCGGAAGTGTGCAGAAAATCCAGGTCAGCTCTTGGAAACTTTATAATACAGCCATGTCAGTGCAGTCCAGCACCTGGGCTAATAAACCCCATCACGGAGCAGTTTTGATATTCCACTGCCTTCTCTAATCCTGGATCTCCTATGGATTTTGTTTGGACAGATGGAATTGCCCCACGTGTCACAGCACTGGAGGTAGGGCTGCTGCTCCAGAGGTGTGGGCTAAGTGGGCTGCATGCAGATGTGTGTGCAGTGGTGCTCCCTGGGTTCCTGTTAAGGAGGAAGGGTGTGAGCAGACTGACAAGAGGTTGTTCCCATTAACTTTGATGGGAATAGTCCTGAAAAGAAGCTGCTGTTCACTAGTGCACTCCAGATGCTAGCAGTATATTCCTGTATATTCCTTAGTGCAGAGACATGCCAGGTTTAATTAATTATGCTGGAGCAGTACAGGCCAGGATGCAGCAGAAGTAGCATGTGTGTGTATGTCAAACTGCTAATGACACCCCTGCCTACACTTCATATTGAAACACTTCCAAGATGTGTCAGAAAGGAGAGGTATACAGTAATTGGCAGTGAAGAAAGCAATGCGAAATTTAGGCAGCCATCATTAGATCTTGCACCTAAAAAGCAAAATGAGATTATTGTGGGACTAGCTATTGAGTTGAGAGTTATGAATTTGAACTAATATCTGGCTTGATTGGATCCTTGCAGTGCTCTCTCAGTCGGCAGATGAAAGATGGGATACAGTTTACAATGCAGTATGGAATGCAGACAGATGAGACCTTGATAGAGACCCATTAGTTTAAAAAAAAAAGAAGGAAGGAAAATAGAACCAAATAAAACAAATGTATACATCTCTTCAAAGTTGTCTCATTAAGGTAGAGTTATTTCAAGATTTCCAGATGATTCACAGTGCCTGAATTATCATGTTTTCATGTTCTAATTCTCTGTATCTTGGAGAGTGGAGTTTTTCTTATCTGATTTCAACTCAGAATATTTTTTTGTAATCATTTGTTCAGTTGATCTATCTGAGGAGACATTAATCCAGAAGTTTACAGGCAGTTTGATTCTATTAATTCTATTAATCTTTTTTTTCAGCTTTACAATAGCAATAAAAAATATTCTCCAACATTAGCCTATTTCTGCCAGTGGGGGATATATCACCTCCATTAGCCCAGCTCCTGCTCTGCCCTGAAGGACTGAAAAATCCCCAATTCATGGGACCATAGGAAACAGAACCTAAGGAGAAATGCCAGGTGATAGAAGTGATTGAAATGTCTTATATATGCATATTACAGGCTCTGTGGAGAAGCATTTGCTGTCCTTTGGAGGCAGTTTGATCACCTCCATATGGACTGTTGAAAATGTCACAGCCTGCAATTTAGTTCACTAAGAAATACAAGCTGTTTTCTTCCTTCTCTCCTGTAGATCTTTATATCACCTGCCATCTTCCTCAACCACTTCAAGAAACTGCAAAATTAGGAATGACAAAACACGCAAAAATGAATCATAGGTAGAAGTGACAGCTCAGAAATATCAAAATGTGCTGTAGGTGGGACTTGATTTAAAATGGAACATGAAAAAAGAGCAGGAATTCTTTGGAAAGAAAGAAAGTAGAAATATGAAGCCTCTGAAAATCCTAGAGAGAAAAGAAATGCCAAAAATTAAGCAGCCAAGCAAACACATTACAGATCTGTGTAATGAAACAGAGAGATGTGTTAGAAATTGTTGATCCAATTTGCACATAAGCATTGGTTTCTGTTGAAGTCAGACCTGTCCAGGTGTTTGGTTATTTCCACCTCTGTAAGTCTAGGATCAATTACTGTGGATCACATTTGTTTCCACTGTAAAGGCTGATGTGCCTTTAGTGACTTAGAATTCACAAGAAAAGACGGAATGATGCTTTGCTTGCATTGTTGCAATAGCTGAAGTTGAGTCAGCTGTTTGAAATATCATTTTCCTGGGTTACCTTCTCATTCTTTATGAACAAAATGCTTTGGGTTTTTCCTTAACCACGCCTGCAATCCCTTACTGTGAAGTCTGTGATTTGCATGTGATTTGCATGTAGGCCCAGAGATTGCTGAAGGATGCTGCTGCTAACAGGTGAGGAGGACACACAAAGCAGCAGTGACGTGGCTGAGAGTTCTGGAGTGCACAGCCTTGAACCTGCATCTCTGGGGAGAAGCTGCAATGGAAATCACAAAATTTCTTGGGCACCAAGATGCTTCTACACACCTCTTCATGGTCCTGGGACAACGGTAAGCTGTGGCACACTGTGTCTCCTGCTTTTAATTCTGTTATGCCAGATGATGCATTCAAAATCTCTATAATGTTGAAAGTCTCAGGGGCCTTTGGGACTTAAACAAATGTTTTTCTTGTCACCCTGGTGCCGTTAAGACATTAAATGCAGAAAAGTGGGAAAGGAAGTATTTAAATCTGAAGAAATTGACAGAAATCTTTGATTTCCAAGGGCAGGACGACACAGCTAAAGTCAGTTCTGGAGAGATCAGAGCCAGGGAAGCATGAATTAGTTGAATATTTCGAAGGATTTTCCCATCTGTATGACTTTTTAAGTGAATTTTCTCCTGTCTTTTGATCTTAGAGTGATCACGTACCTAGAGAATAGACAGCCTTGGGCTGGTCTGAGGCAAGAGTTCTCTGAATTACTTCTGCACTCTCAGGCATGCTTCTGTTTCTCATAAACAGTCATGGCAGGCTTAAAGAAACTCTGTAAGGGGGTACCAAAGCTTCCAGGGAAAATGTAGATCTTTTCCAGCTCTGTTGGATCTACCTCGTGGAACTTGAGCAGCCAAAATTCAATGTAATTTTACACTCCAGGACTTGTCTGAACCTGCATTCCCCTTGAGTACAGGCTAGAATTTCCCTTTTCTAAGGGAAGGAAAGGGAGTTGCTTGAAAAGGGGTTTTAAAGCATGATGGGTCTCTTTCAAGCACAAAACAAGACACAATGACTAAAAAAATTGTCATGGACAATTCTGTTTTAAACTGTGTTTTTCTACTTGCAAGGAAGGAGAGATAGACTCAGATAAAAGGTGAGAAACCATTATATGCTTTTTATTGCATGTCTTTTTCCTATGCACTGCATTGGTTTTTATCCCCTGAGGTATTAATAAGGAAGATTGTGAAAATAATTTCAAAGAAATTAAAGACCACCCAAAATACTCATGAACACAACGAGTTATTCTGCATATATGCAAGCTGATGTATGGCCTAACTCCTTGTCTTGTAGTGTAATGCTCATGTTGGAAAATGAAATCTCTGAAAACAAATTTCTGAGCACTAGCCAGAGAAGTGGGTGATTTGTCCATGCTTTCTACCAAAACCGTGTGCCTTGCACAATAGCACCCACATAGCTCAGACAGAAGGAGATCACTCCAAGGGATTAAGCACTATCCCAGAAATGCTTCCCCTTCACTTTATCCAAAAACTACAGTCCCCTAGACAGACTCAGAGGGGATAACCTCAGAGGCAAAAAGGGTGAGGGACAGCACTCTCAAGAGGTGACCCACCTCCAGAGAAGACATGGAGATATAATAGGGGATGGTCAGAGACAGAAATTTTTGGACAGAATCTTAGAATATCTATGCAGGTCATAAAGGATTGCAAATGGGGAGAAACCCTTTTTTCAACATAGGCTGCTGCTTCTGAAACATTTCCTTTGTGAGTGCCACCACAGGCAACTGCCCAGAATCTTGGAAACACTGGACTTGCATGTGCAGGAAGACCATGTGAAAAAGACTAGACAAGTACTGAACATAGGTCATGAAAAATACAGAGACTATCAATAATATATGCTGAACAAGATAAGTGACCTACTGGCTATTCTTGGTTGTAATCTTCTGTTCATTTTGTCTCTGTTCAGGGTTATGAAACTATCACATTCTTGCTTCTATTTGTCACAGTCCTTGCAGACGGGTGAGAGAGGTCCCCTGGGAGGATTTCATGCATCTTCCATGAGTCTGATACCCTGCTGATACTCTGGGGTGACTGGTGTGTAGCTCCTGGTCTGCTCTTGTCTCTGTGCTGTTTCTCATTCTGCCATTTGGCTTGGTTTGGCCACCCAGCTCCTCATCCTATCCCAGTCTTTGTGGCTCAGCTCTAGGCATGTGAGTGGAGTGCAATGCTGCCTGCCTTATACTGAAAGGGCTGTGCTGACCTTCCTCCTGCTGGCACTGTCAGCCTTTGCAGGCCTTAGTGAAAGAAATTGTCTCTAGGTCTACACACAATGCGCTTTGATCTTTAAACGCTGCATAGGCCCCAGTCACTGTCTGTCTTGGAGAAATTTCATATTTAAATAGAGCAATTAGCTAAATCCATCAGGCAGATAGTAGCTACCCTGCTTTTTTTTCTTCCCTTTGTCCTTTTTTCCCTCTGCTATTATTCACAAAATTATCCAACCCAAAAGCTGAAAGAAAAGACATCTCATGTGTTTACAGCCTGAGATAGACTTTGTTTTGTTTGACAGCATAATTCCCCTTTGGTGACCTCATTTGCACGTGTGACAACCTGTGTGAAACAGTCTGTTCAAGCAATGATGCAATGATAGGGATAGCACAGGCTTTATGTGTAGGAGGGTGTAAAGAGATTGGTGTTAGTGACTGGCAGTGTAATGCACACCACAGGCAAACATCTAAGTCTTCCTCTAAAGGAGATTCTTGCAATCCTTCCAGAACTCACATTTCCTGCAAGCTCTTTGTGAAGCAAGAGGTGTTAGCATTAATTCTGCTTGAATATCAAACCTTTTTCTCATGGACAATATCCCTCTCCTTCCACCATTCCTGCAGTACTTCACTATCTGAAGCTGGGGAAGGACTTCCATGCTAAGATCAGGCCCTCTGTTGTAGTTGCACGCTGGTGAGTGGAACTACACCTCTCTCCCCTCCTTAGGGAGGGCTTGTGCATGCCCTCTTCAGAGTGTGAGACCCCCCAGCACAGCCTGGGTACAAAGCTCCTGGGTAAGAGATGGGATTGTAACAGAAGGAGCCAGTGATCTCTGGGCATATTTTAAAGATTACCTGCTGGATTAATTGACGGAGTTTTCTGGTTGCTCTTCCATTCATGCTGGCTATCTTGTTTGTCTGTACTTTGGCTAAGAATAAAATTGAAGATTATCCAGAAGGGTTAACCCTTATTCCTTTACAGAAGCTGGTGCAGCATTTCCTCTGCTGGAAGTGCTGCCTTCCACAGGTAGCACAAGTGTGTGTGCTTTTAGAGCTTTATCCCAACAAGTCAGCTGTGCACTGTAGCATTCCTGCTGAAAGCAATGCCTCAAACACCCACATCTCCAAAAGCAGAGACGTGGAAGAGACCCTTTATGGGTGGGTAACCAGTGGTGACTTCCTCAGTCCTGCCTGCCTTTCCTAAAATGGTCTTTGAAGTGGTTTTTTTTTTTGGTTGTTGTTGGGGTTTTTTTCCCCCCAAAAAAGTACATGATTGTAATTAAGAGAGGAAAATGAGCTGTTAATCAGAAACAAACTGTTTGCTCCAACAGCTCAGATACACCTGGGGCTGTGATTGCCATGTGTGATACATCCATATTAAACAGCATATGGGCAGACTTTTATTTTCATGGTTGCCTTTATCATTAAAAATTAGTATGGTTCTTGCACAGATGGCTTCAGCCCAAGCTGAGTCTGGATGACTCAGTTGTCCACTACATCCTCAGTTATGTTTGGTGCTGAAGAGGAAGGGTACTTAGCTTCAATCTGCAAGCAGGATATGCTGAGTACTTTTTGTGCCCTTTCACTGGACCTGCTCATATAAAACAGAAATGCCAGTGATTAATATACTGAAGCAACTGTTTTTTAAAGGATACTAGCCACTGATTTCAGATGTTAATATGAAGAAGCACATCAGATTCACTTGGGATTCACAGAGGTAATGTAGTTTATGGAGTTGCTGTAAAGCTCTTTATTCCCTTCCTTGAGTGTTCCAGATTCACAGAACATATCCAAGAACATGTGTCTACATTAAGTTTCTTCAGGGCATTGTCACAGTATGAAATCACAGCTGTACCTCCCAGCACTTGTACATCCTCATGTATGTTTGCTGTGGCCTTTCAGGCACAAAAATCAGTGCAATTCTGTTGACTTCAGGACCTTGTCAAGTCCCATACTCACCTTTTTTTGGCAGCAGCCTGTGCTTGTCTCACATTCTGTTTAGGTCTCATTGTGGATTAGTACCAGCTGACAACTTAAGAAAGCAAATGTTAAAGGCAAACAGCAGCCTTACAGAAGCCTCTGACAGTGAGGCAAGGAGAAAGTCAGAGATCAGTGAGAAGTATTGTTTTCTTGGGCATTTTTTGCAATCGTACCCCTAAGCTCACCTACAAAAGCTGCAGCCAACTCTCAATCATAATGCAATACTTCCTGGTATAAGGATTCCTTTGTTAAACTTCAAGACAGTAAAATCTTGCAGATTGAAAGTATTGTATTTAGAATTCAGATTTCTTGCAGCAAAGAACAGATGTAAATTAATCAAAGTGATTAACAGATAATTCTTTCAGTGCAAATGAAGATAATAGTTGAAAGAAATATGAATTACTTGAAAAGGAAGGGAGATAATAGGTAAAATTCTTCCAGTTTTATGTTAGGTAGCTCAGGAGCTGGTTCATGAACAAAGCTGCTACTATAAAGTTGGCAACTTCCATGGGGGAAAGTGTGCTGAAAACTGAAAATAGGAACAATCTTAGATACTGAATTTTAATATACTGCTGCACATCTATGAGAGATCTTGGAAATGTATTGCATCTTCCAGGAATCCTGGCTCCATCACCACTGAATTTGCCATAAAGTCATTCAAACCCTTTCCTAAAAAAAAAATAAAAATCAGATGTCTGTAGGAGTAAAGCTCCAAAGTTCAGTATGTGAGACATGTGGGCTAAGAAGCCACAGCACACCACGGCTGGTATGCTAGAAACTCTAACATGCAAGGAAGAGCTGACTGCAGGATGGGAACAGGATTCCTTCAGCAAAATTTTACTTCATTCAAGCCTTGGAAGTTCTGTACTTTTAATCAGTTTCATTTTGTCTGATCTAATATACACACACATGCACACACATCCCACTCCATTGCCCTTATCTTGAAATACCCTTAAAATTAATAATATTCCTTATTCTGTATATGGAAGAATGTAAGGTCTTTAAAGAAATGAGATATGATATTTAAACAAGGAGTTTACCTGAACCCCCAGTTGTATTTCAAAAGAATGAGTGCTTATAAGCAGTTTTCCATCTCTTAAGAGACTAGCTTCAGCACAGAGATTTATTTTGACATGTGCTAATTTCATGAAATCCATATTTCCAACTCATGCTGATGGCATCTCCACCTGGTGGCTTCAGTGGTATCTAGGAGATGTCTTCTAAATAGCATCTGACAGAACAGATGTTATTTAACGTAAGAGCATTGGAATCTGAGTCTATCAAGGTTAGGATCTTGACTGAAACCTCTTGAAAATGGATTAGGCTTTCACAGTCCTTTTCTCTGTCACCACTGATTGTTTTCTGCCAGATGCTATGCTGCATTTCTCTTTTGTTGTCCACATTTCTCAGCTGCCCTACCCTCCAGGTTTACCATTCTTTGTCTTTGACTCCTTGTCCCAACTCCTTTTCCTTTCCAAGAAAATTATGAAGAGAGTTTACCTAGTCTCAAGACATTCAAGGAGACCTGAATCACTCTGAAATATCTCCAGAAGTTCCTCTTTAACGGAGCCATTTGCTAAAATTCTAATTTGAGGTGTCCTGATCTCTACTGTGGCTACCAGAAATAAACTTTATTGAGGCAGGAGCAGATGAGACACTTATATCCTGACACAACATTCAGAGAAATGCAATTGATTTCCACAAGAAAGCTTGATCCTCCAGCATTGAAGGGTCATGTTCAAAGAAGCTTAAAACCTTTGTCAACTGCACGTAGATTAAAGGAAAGCAAGTGATGTGATGGATGGCTTATTCGCTGGTGTATTCATTTTGGACAGAGCATTTCAAAGGGCTTCATTCACTGAATGCTTCATTCACTGAATGGTGAGAATTTATCTGCTTTTTCCTTGGGTCAGAAGGGGATATGAATATATTAAGATCAGTAGGATGGCTGTCCTGGGTCAGAATATTTATCCATCCAACCCAAGTACCCTGCTACCAAAAGTACCTATGAACAGACTTCTCAGGAAGAACAAGAAACAGCAAACACTTGTGAAATGTCTTCCTGAATCTCTTTCAGGCCCCAAATTTTTCCATTTCAGAGACTTCCAGGTATATCAATATATTTCTAATTGTCATTGTATTTCTCTTCCATGTATCTGTGGATTTTGAACCCATGCCAATTTTTAGCATCCTCAAGTAATTTAGCAACATGTTCTGCAGTCTACTGTTCACTGTGTGAATAAGCAAAATATTGTGTTTGTGCTGGACCTGGCTGATGTTATCTTTATTTATGCTCTCCAGTTCTTGTACTATAAGACAGTGAACATCAATTCCTATCTATCCAAGACATGATTATTTTGTGTATACCACATCATCCCCAGTTACCCCTTTTCCAGACTGCAGTGTTTAACCTTAGTATGACAATGATTTCATGCCCTTGATTATCCATCCTTGTTGCCTTTCTGTCAACCTTCTCTAAGGCTGAAGTAACAAACCATAGATTTACACAGTAACAAAATATTTACATTGTGTTCTGCATTATTTTTCTAAAAATGCCAAAAATCCAAGTTCCTCTGTTGCCTGCAGTTAGGTATTGGAGTATTGTTTCGATGGAGTCACTTGCAAGAGCCCCAGGATTTTCTGAATGGTGAAAACCAGTCTAAAGCCCATAATTCTTTGTGTGAAGTAAGGATTATTCTTTCCATCTTCTATCGTTTCTATCATCTTCTATAATTTTATTACACATCGTGGTTCTCAGTCTTGTTCTAAGATTTTATACAGTCAGCCTACAGTCTGACTAGTAAAGGTGCTGTCACCAACAATTTTGTTCCACTATTCAACCATTTCCAGGTTTTTTTATTCATACGTTGAACAGTAGAGGTCTATTGTTTTACCCCTGAAAAAATCCTCTTTATTCTTCCCTCCATTGAAAGAACTGGTGATTTTTTTTCTCTTTCATGAAAGTACTGGTGATTTTTTTCCTCTTTCATATCTTATAACTATACAAGACCTTCCCTCTAAGAGCTGCATTTGTTGAAGGTCTTTCTCAAAGCCTTCTGGAATTAAAAATAGGCTGTGTTGTTCAGATAACCCTGTCCCATACATAAGCTGGTTGATATGACAGAAAAAGCTGGATTATGACCTTTTATATAAAACTTCACTGACTATCAGTATGGATTATTTATGGTACAATGCTTATGCAGTTGTCTGCTGACTCTTTATAGTTTCTCTTAGTTTGTCCAATGTGGACATTAGTCTGATATTCCTGTAATTCTCCTCTGGGACCTCTGCATCACATATGTTATTCTCCAATTCTAAATATCCAGACTGTTTAAAATGAAAGGTTACACAAGTCTCCAGCAATTCAGCTATTTCATCCTTGAATTGCTTTAAAACTCATGAGTGATTACCATCTGGTCTTGGAAATGTGTTATGTTTCTTTATATCATTTTTTTTTCCAATTCCTTCTGTAGTCACTTCAGTATCAGTTATGACCTAAACTAACCCAAGAGTCTCTCTTTACTCCTGGGTAGGCCAGGGCATAGAGCAGCTGAGTGGCTGATGCATTTTGGAAAGCAGGGATTGTGCTGCTGCTGTTTGCTTTGGGCTGGGCTATGATTTGGTTATATTGCATGTGGTATCCCATAATTGCATGTGTAAAGGAACTGTGTAGAGGAATGTGATAGTGCAGTAGTGAGGTGGTCACTTGTCATCATTAATTGTCAGGTGGCTGTGCTTGGAGCACTGGCTGCATGAAGCCAGGAGTGCCAGCACTGAGGTACCCACCCAGTTACACCCACAAGCATCTGGTGCCTTGCTACAAACCCACAGTTATTCCCTGGAAGAGAATAACTAGAGACACTAGTGAGCATTGCAGGTGCACGTTAAGAAGCAGGAGCTACATGCTGTGTGGTGATGGGGCCCAAGGAGTGAGCTCAGGCAATTCTTTCCTTCTTACAGCCTACTGCAGCCTCCAGAGAACTTGCAGCCTAAAACAGGATGCACAGGAGCAGGGCATCATATACAGCTCTTCATGAGAGCGGCCACAGATGGCTTTCTTTATGCTTAGAAGTACTTGGAAAACAAGAATTTAAGGTAGAGATAACATTTTTTTTGGTGTTATGCTGTCTCAGTTCAGGCTGAGTCCTCGTGTTGCAGCAGCAGGCATTGCCTTTGGTCAGTCCCGGGGGCTGAATCCGCACCAGGAGCTTCCTCAGCTCCGTCTGCCTCCAACCCAGGGGAACAAGGAAAGGCTGAAGAGAAGGGATACTGTAGAGCAGTGAAGGCTGCCTGTCCTTCCCTGGAGCTCAGAGTGGCCTGAGAGAATGTCTGCAAAGCATCTCTGCTTGCCAGCTGATTTCTTCCCGGGTCAGCAGAGCCAACCTTTTGACTTTCAGGTCACTTTTTTCCCCCCCTTTGCTTTCTAACAAAGCAGAATCTTTGAGTCAGTTCATACTGTTCCTTCAAGTTCCTTTTTTCCACTGTCTCTACAGTGAAAAGATTATAAACTTTTTCCTGTCAGCTTTCAGCTCTGTGTTGCTTCTGGATCTCTAAGTTGCAAAGGCAGAAGGCACTAAAAGCATCAAACTCAAATCCCTGGATATATAGTTGTATAATTTATCAAGCTGAGCTCTGAGAGAGTGTCTTCTCTCTCCAAACAAGAGCAGAGTAGTGTGAACTAAGACTTTTTGGTCGAGGAATAATAGTGGCTACTGGTAGATGACTTGCTTAAGTGAGTTTTCATCATCAAGATAAAACATAATAGTTAAGACAAGGCTTAATAACAGGTGGGTTTTTTCCTTAATAACACATTACAATGAACTGATCTCTTGATAGTCCATTAGTCCTATTAACACACAGCTGGTTTCCTGTTTTAATGAGAATTGCTTAACAAGTGAGCTGTGCTCTGGATGGTACTGAAGTGTGTTTGCACTGTAGCAACCCCATATAATTTAAAATAAAAATCTGGTTTGGATGTATTATTATCTTAAAACCCAATCCTCTCATATGTACTTATTAACAGTGGTGAAAAATAGTATGAAATTTCAGGAAAATTTATCTTAAGCTTACAGACTTAAAGGTAGAAAGAGAAAGAGAGAATGAGATTTCAGAGAACTGCAAAAATCATGATGAGAAATGGCAGTAAGTCTGTTTAAGGGTCAGACCCATTTCCCTGCCTTCAGCCACCTGAGATGTGCAGTCCACAGTGCTGTATCACTCTTGTCCATGGGAAAAATCTGTTTTCAGCTCCCACCTCAGGAGAGAATGAACTATTGCCCTGTTAGAGGTATTTATGTTCTGTGCGGATTGTGGAAGCTAGGCAAGTAGCTTGGATGGCTACATTTAGCAGACTCCAGACCTGGGCTAGTCTTGAGTGAGGCTTTTAGGGTTCAGCTTTTGTAAAAGCAACCATGCAATTCAGTATGTGCCAGCATGTGTGTGACATGCCACTGACTTGAAGGTACTTTTTTCACCTTGCAATTAATGCAAGTCCTTAAGTTTTCCTCTGTGAAGATGCTGCAAAGCTTTATTGTTGGCTTTGGTTCTTCCCCTGATTCCAGCTTTCATGTCTTGGGGCAGCTGAGAGGACACTTGCTAAAATGTTAGTAGTTGTGCTTGCAGACACTCTGTATTCCTCCTGGAAAGCTGGATGCTTTTATGACTCTAAAACTCTATGTTAGTTTAATTTCAGAGTCGTAAGTTTTCCCATTATATCCAAATAATGATACCTGAGTTGTAGGTGTGTTGCAAAGATTAATGGATTAATGCTTCAAAAATGTTATAGAAAATGTAGGCATGTCTTAGGAAAGTGTTCAGTTGTTTTCTATTTCTTTTAAGTTTTAAAAATCTGATCACCACATTAATTGAATTGACTCATTGAAGCCATCCTGTAATAAATATTAATAATATATAAGCCTAATAAATATTTCCAAGCTCTTATTCCCAGATGCTGCTTGCAGATGGACCAACAGTTAAATCCTTCCTTGCTAGACTAAAACTGGTACTCAGCATGCTCCGAGTTCAGCCCTCTTTTTTTAAACATCAAAATGCCCCTGATGCCCAAGGAACAGGTAGGCAGCCTGTACGTTGTAAACCTGCAGTTTAAAGAGATCAAATTTCAATTATCTCACCTCTCTTTTTCTTACCCTTTCCCCACATCATGTGCATAAAGGTGTGGTAATCTCTTCCCATTGCCTCTCTTTTGAGCTTCTACAGAAGGAAAAGGCTGAAAATGGCACCGCAAGAAGAGTTGTTTGAAGAAAATGGTGCAGGGAAACTGAAAAAAAAAAAAAACCAAATTAAAAAACTGTAGATGCAGTGAAAAGGGTGAGGGAGATTTTTTTTTCTCACAGCCACATTTTTGCCTCCTTTATTCATATTTGCTATTATTCTTCACAACAACGGTTCATTAACACAGTGGTCACCTGACAGTTATTTCAGTATGGAAAACTGAGACTGTCATCTGGAGGTATACAAAACTTTGTGGTTCACACACACTTTTTTTGGCTCAGAAGTCATTGGTTTTCAGATTTCCTTTGTTCCCATCAAACCTTTCCTAACAGCTGATTTTGAGATGATTTGATGAATACCCAGATCAGATACAGAGTGCTTAGGTTCCATGATAGGCTGGCATCGCTTTCTAATACCCAGCTGGTTCTGAATGCTGTGTGGCAGATCCCAAATGCTACATTGTAAACCCATGCAAAGCATCTGAGGCCATGGGATAAATAGATTTTGCTATAAACGATATGTTGGCCAATCTCTGTTGAGGGGCAGCTGACTTCTTTGTGCTTTAAAATTGTGCTTAAAACTTGCTGAAGTCTGTGTTCCAGGCTACAGATTAGGTAAAGGTCAGTTCCATAGATGATCTGTAAACATTTAATCAAAATCTGGTTTTACATTAAGGCCCTTTGCCATATTTCAAAACTTATCACTAAATGCAGTTTTAGTACAGATTCATGGTTTGGATTGCTATCAAGTGCATTTCTAACTCTTTAGAATTGCTTTATTTCAACTGGGAGCTGACTCTTTACAACAGAACATTGATCTGAATTTCTAAAATTACTTAGATGGAAAATGGTTTTGAAAAAAGGTTTATTTAGTAACTGAAAAGGCTCACTCAGCAGCTCAGAGATCAGCTTCAGCCACTTAGGCTAGAGATACATATGCCTACAGCCACATGTGATTGCTTACCTAATATCACACAAACTATTGTGTAAAAATTCCTGTTTGTCTTCCAGATTTGCTCATCTCTTTTGCTAAATCAGTCCATAAACACATACTTTTTGGTACATTTTAGCAAAAGAAGCCTTCACTACTTCTTGAAAAACAGAGGAGCAACTTAGAGTTTTCAGTCTTACAGGCTATTAGATCCCCTGATATTTACCCATATAATTTCTGTCATGAAGAGTGGAGTTGAAGAGTACATGTACTGATTTCCCATAAGTGTGCTGGGGTTGAATTGTGGCTAAATTGCTAAATTAGTTAGGAAGTCTGGAAAAAATGTGTTTTTAAAAAAGTTTCATCTTTACTTTCAGTCTCTGTATCTCAACACAGGTCTTCCTCAATGGCGTTAAAATTTGGTGTTTTCTTCCAGGCTTAGACCTTGGGCCGTGTAAGGGAGCAGCAGTTAGGAAGTACACAGAGTCTTTTTTAAGGAAGGCCTTTGAATGTGGGACCTGCCAGGGCAATGCTCTTGTAGTTTCTGGGTGCTTCCCTTTCCCAGGAGACCATTGGGAGCTCAGTGTAACTGTGATGGCAATGGGAACCTTCTAATTGCCTTGGCGTGTGTGTGAAATTTAGAATAATATTAATATTGTTACCTTATTCCCCTTTCTACATCCCTTGGAAAGTGTTTATTTTAATAAGATCAAGTCTGAAAAACAGGGTTTGGTTGTGTCAGTTTGGAATTTAAAGTGGACCACAGAAATGCAACACACAGCACAGACAAGCCCATTGGAAATAAAAAGGAGAAGAACATAAGATCTGTGGCAATGAAGAAAATTAAAATGTTTTTCTGAAAAGTAATGCTCTTTCTATGTAATAAATAAAATAGTTTGTTTTTCTTTGCTTTCTGCCTCTCATTATGTAGTTATGAAATATAAAGAGAACTTTGTAGTCCCTCTGCATATTTCTAAGACCATATTCCTTTTGTCCATTAGGAAGAAGATACTAAGTATACAGTCATCAGGTAGATACTTCATATGGATTAGTGATTAATGCTCCTTACTGTAACTGAAATGGCTAGATGCCTACTAATGCACTTCCAAATATTCCCAAAGATGGCTGTGAAGACACTCTCCAGATTTGCATTCAGAAGGTAATGACCTTACGATAAAAGAAAACTAAATTGGACTGATGGAAATATATTGTCACTGAGTCTTAAATCCAAGTCATCTACTGGGTTTCTATTTAACTTCTGTTTGCTGGGTAATGAAGGATTGACTTCTAACATTCATTATAACAAGGCATCATAATTACGAGTGAAAAAAACTCTCTCGTGCCAAAACCTTTTATTCAGCTGCACAATGCTTTCCAGAAAAATTACCCTTTGGTCTGAAATTACTTATGTTTTGTTCTCCTTATGCTCTGTTCTCTGTTCTCCTCACAGAAATAATTTGTTTTTAAAAAGTATTACAATGCTCTTTGGTGAGAGAAATACATTTAAAAACAAACAAACAAACAAACAAAAACCAACCCCCACCCCAAAAAAAAAAAAAAAAAAAAAGGAAAAGAAAAGAGATTACCTTATTGCAGAATGTGATTCTCTGATCATTAAGAAATGACTTACAATTTCAACTTCAGACTCACTGGGTTTCATACCCAAGGACCACAGGTGATTGTTCTGTACTTGGAAAAGTTTCATTAGGTAGAAATATCAGCACCAGTGCCACTTGCCTTTTCAAGGCAAACTGTGAGTCATTCTGCAGAAATATGTTCAGGGTATCTGTGAGTGTTTGTGTTTGTGCAGGCTCTGGGACATTCCACGTGTGGCTAAAGATGTGTTTTGTATATGTAAATATATATCTACTTTCATGTAAAGCTGTACCAGCACATACTATTTGTGACTTTTTGGAGTTCCATTGGAAAAAGTGCTCCTTAGTGTTTATTCTCTTGCTTCTCCTTTCCTTACCATAGTTAATATTAGAAAAACAAATAAAGCAACATTCTGATGAATTTTCAAGTACACAGTTAAAGATGAAAGTAATCCAGTGGAATGGGGCAGGCAAATAATTTATGAAATAAAGGGGTTTGTTTCAGTATTATTTTCAGATTGCAGTGGATTTGAGAGAAAATTAATTTAGAATATGAAAATGTAGCATATGAGGAGAAGTAGAGCCATGAAGAAATTAATTGGTTTTTCCATTCCTTGCTTTTGGAAAGTCACAGATGTCACTGTAGGGGCTGTGCACCAGAACAACAGTTGTGTCAATGGAATTATTTGTAGTGTCACAAGAAGAGGCTGCTGATGTAATGGGTGAACAGGTGAGAGAAGAGTACTTGGAATTTCACTGGAATGCCTTTCTGACAGGAACATTTTATTTTTAATTACTCAATATGTCTCTTGCTTATAAAGATGGACTTTGAGGATTTTTCAAAATCAAATGCAGCAATAAAGCTTGCCAGAATTTTGAGTCTGTTCATGTCCCGTCATTCTTCTGCAGCTGGCAAGAGCATACCATAATGACAATCACTGAGCTCTGGTTCTGCTCTGATAACTTTATACCAAGTCTCTGTGACCAAATAATCATATGATTTCCCTTCTACTTGATGTGTGCAAGGAAGTTGTGTTTACAGGCTGGACGATACTTAGAATAAAGGGAAATTTTGTCACCTGCAGCCCTATTCTATCTCTTGGATGTTAAGCTAAACTCAGAAAGTATAAGGATAGCTGATCTCCATATTTTGGCTCATCCCTTCCAAATCTGCTGTAATATTTGGGAAATTTAGAGTTAAAGAGCTCTGTTTGGCTAAACAAGTGAAAAGGGGGCAGGTAAGTTGTGGTTTCTCTTCAGGTCAAATTCTTCCAATGATGATGATAATAGTCTGTGATCAGAAATAAAGGAATCAAATTGCATACCAGATAGATTAGTAAGTCAGTAGTAACTGGGGAAAGTAATTTTCAACAAGTTCTTATGATTTTACATGGAAAAGAAATTGAAAGATACCATCACAAGAAACCAGTTCTCAGTAGTGAGAGCTGTTACCCAGGAGGCAGGTGATAAACCCATAGTAAAGAAGGCAGAATGTAGCAAGAAGAGAGAGAGAAGGGAGTCAGAATTAGCAGCAGGATTTAAGGCATACTCTGCAAAACCCACCTAAGACACAACAAACCCCAAAGAAACAAATCTGTGAATTTTCCTCTGGCCAGTGTCCCTGAATGGAGTTTGAGGCTCATATCATATCATATCTTCTTAGTCTTCATTTCATTGTGCACCAGATATTTTGGCGTGGCCTCTACCTCAACTTGGCAGAGCCCTGAAATGCACAATGACAAATAAAGGGGTGGTCATACGATATGTTAAGGTACTTCACTGCATCATTATCTTTAGTGCTCTAAAAGATCTGGGTTTATATCTCCTGAATACTCTGGGGTTTATAATTTTTCAAGAGGAATGTAAATCAGAGCCAAACTTCAGTGCTCAATACCTAGGATTATAGGACTATTTTTCTTCCAAAAGCTGATCCTTTCAGTCTGTGTCCCAGAACTTGGAGGACATGGCTGTAAGTTTTCAAATATAGATTTTTCTCAAAACTGGCAGTGTCCTAGGTTCCTGCAGTCACTAGAAATAACCTCTTGCATCTCAAAAAAGATAGAAATATTAGGATGGGAGATTAAATTCTCTTGTGTTTCATTGGCAGTTGAAACTCTTCATGAAAATAAACCTTTCTCCTTTTAATTACCAATGTTTGAAATGCAGAGAAGTCCACAAAAAAAGAGTACCCCTTAGCTGCCATAATTGTTCACTCCAGTGCAAAGCAGACACTGGTTATCTGTGGTATAAATGGCTGAAAATGCAGTGAAATGTAACAAAAGTTGAAAAATCCACTTTTAAAGCTATCACTGTTCACAGTTTGTTCTTTTCTGCCTTGCTTTAATGAGAGCTTTGCTTAACAATGGGTGACCCATGAAAATTTATATTGCATTATTTCCACTTATTATGTCTGAACTCCTCATGAAACCAGTGTCTCACTCCTTCTGTCTACAGTGTAGAGAATGTTGTCAGACTTTTCTTTTTCCAGCTCTGAAATACCTAGGTTTGCTGAGAGTTGCTGTTTTCCACCAAACCCCAAAACACTGACGAGAGCTGACATGTTTCAGCCAATGTCCCAGCATGATCAGCGAGAGCAGCCCACTCTGAAAATGCAGTCCTGGGCCAGCAAATCAGCTCTTACAGATTTTACAAGAACACACTTAGATTACCTTCTCCTCACATGTCTAAATTTACACATTTCTGTGTCACGGGAAAATACAATACACCCTCAAGTGTCTTCAGCATCCCCTCAAATGCTCTTTGAACTCCCAACATCATAAATAACAACAATTAGCAACCCACCAATAATGTGGGTCTAGATGATTTTTCTTTCCAGGGCTGATCTTTATTTTGTGGAACTTGGAAAGCTGAAACAAGATTTGTGTTAACAAGAGTGGAAAAGGGTGTTACACACAATTTGGAGTCTGCTAAGGAGAACTCAGCCAGCTCTGGGAATACTTGTCTGGTGCAGGGACAAGGAGGACAGGGCTGCACTGAGCAATGATACAATGGTGACCTGCCACCACATTTGTCAGAGAGACCCAGAATAGCAGAAAGGTCACTTCCAGGCACCAGGTTTTTTATTTTTTTCAGACTTCTCTATTTAAAGTGTAAAGATTTTCTATTGGAATAATTATACAGCTGATGCATCCACATGGTGTCCTATGAAACTTGTGCTTGTGGGAATATGCAGTTGTTGATCTCTCCCTCTCCCTACAGTAATATTTGAACCAGCTATGTGGTATCACCCAAACTTGAGAAAGAAAAGGGTCTGGAAAACAACAAAGGAGGAAGACCAGGAACCCTGTCTCAAACACCCTGCTGGTGAGTGCAGTGGGACCCCACCAAGCAGAGTTCTTGGCCTTACACCTGTCCCAGCTCCAGGCAGACTTTCAACCATAACTTGTACCATCCTATAGAGCACAATCAATGAGCCTCAATACTTCAACCTGCAGAAACCAGGCTTCTTCTGTTGCAGAATTTAATAACCTACGTCTTTCCTGCAGGTGTCCAAGCACAGAGTAACTCAAGGGAGGTAAAGTATTTCCTCTTCTCTTCCTTTGCAGTAACACCCTCAGCAGAGTGTGTTTTGCCTGTCCTGTCATGGGGATGAAAGGGAGGCTGTGCGTGCTGCAGGTCCCCAAGACCATCGTGGGGACTGCTTATGATTCCCCTCTGCAGCTCTGGTTCTGGTGTGAGAGGTGTATGTGGATACAGCTCTCCCTAAGGGCAGAGCCTCACTGTGGATGTTCCTCCAGACCACCAGCTCTGTGTGGGAATGATGTCCATACCTAATTTTTCACAAGAGTGATCCCAGTGACCTGGGAACTCTGGACTACAAGGGGCCATTTTTTTCCTCATTTTCTTCCCCAGGTGAAATTTACTTTGACAGAATCCAGGCTATGCTGAAGGCAGTGCTCTGAAATGTTCAGCAAGTTATTTTTGCCCTGGCAGTTCTCTCCAGAATAGCAGGAGTATTTGATGACAAAGACTATAAAGCAGTAAAATATGCCAGATTTGAGTATTTCACCAAGATACAGATAAAACTGGCAGTATTGGCAGGGTATGTGCCAGTGGACTCACAAGGCAAATGTGTGCAGATTCCTCTTTTTTATAGTGAATTTGCCTTTTTTTTTCTTTTCCATGAAACAAAGAGAAGTTGTCAGCCTTTTCAAACCACTAACATTTGGATTTATGAGCATGCCACCCATATTTTTGTGTGGAGAGAACTGCTATCTCAAGTCTTGCCACTGCTAAAATTAACTGCATCTCGGGCCACGTAAGCTGCTTATGCCCAAATGTCAAGTCACTAGGGACATTTACAGGAAAGTGGATGTTAATGGGATAATTCTGAGAATAGGCATTAAGTATGGAAAACACTGGAGCAAAGAAATGAAACTCATCTGAGGCACCAGCCGGAGCATTCTGTGATGGGAAGCTGTTGAGATGCTCAGTTGTACAGAGAGAGTTGTGAGATAAGTCATTTCCTCATCCTGAACACTGTATTAGCTCCCATTCCCAGCACAAGGAGCATTTATTCCTTACCTTGTTCAGCAAAGAGATTCTTGTCTCAGCTGTCCCATCAATCCATCTGTAACAGAGCCTTATGGCTGTGGCCATCTTGTTCAGATTCCAGAAAGAAAATTACTTTTTCCTACCTCAACCAAGAATTTAATGAGGGACATACTGCATGAGAACAACTGTTTTGTGTTCCATAAGTAAAGCCTGCGACTAATGACCCACAAACTTGATTTGCTGAGATCAGAATCAGGTGAGAAAGAAGGAAAATGTAAGCTGTGCTTAAGATTAGTATTTTATATGTTTCACATTACAGGCTGACTGTAACAGCTAGTCAGCCAAGACTGGCTAGTCATGTGAAAGGAGGTCATTTGCCAAGCTTCACTGCTATGTGCAAGCTATTTTAAAAGGGGCTGTGGAAATCTGGGATCCCTCCTGCGCATGCCCAGATCACTGGAATAGATTTGCATGATAGTTCCTCTACTGTGTAAAATGCGTATTGGATTTGAGATCTGGCACCTCCTTTTCTTCTCTGAACTCCAAAACACACTGAGCCATTCACCTCTCTCCCTTAGAATGCTCATATATCCTTAAAAATGAATAAAACCAAAAATCTTTACCACAAACCCACCCAAAATCTCACTCTCTTTGACGTTTGTAGATAGATCACAAGTAGATTATCAGTTCTTTGTCATTTCCCCTTGCCTACCCCCTTCCCCCATCCCCAGTTTATCCCAATCCAAGTTAATACATTCCAACTGATATCTGTGTTGCTGCAGGAATCCCTTTGTGTTTCTGGGAAGCAAATTTTCTAGGTAACCTTGAAAGCAGAAAGTCTGAGGGGTCTGCAGAAATACATAGGGATGTCCTGATGAGGCAATTCCCTAGGGAGCACGGGCAGGTCTCCTAATTAGGAGAGCTTGACTTCAACGTCAGCTGGCCAACTGCAACCCCAATTACTGGAACCAGTTGAGGAAACCTCAGGAGACATGATCAGGTTTTCAACAGCAGATGATCTGGGGTAAGTACTGGATATTAAGTGTTGCACACTGGGACTTTTTTGGGTTTGATTATCGTGGTTTAAATTTAAATCTAATGTTAGCGCAATGATTTTTTTTTCTCATAAAAATGTAAAGAGGTGAATTCTTCTCAACTTCACTGCTTCAGCTTTTACCTTTTTTTGTCTAAAAGCAGCAGCTGCAGAAAGGTATTGTCTTAATAAACTGACTGCCAAGTCATTACCAAAGCTGGCCTTCTTAAAGCCACATTTTATAGCAGAGATGGACTGCAATTCCACCCATAAACCCAGCAATGAGCTGGATTACAGTGCTAATTTCATGATGTTTGTGTCTAAAAGGGAACACTCCTAGAAGGTAGCAAGGGAGGCAGGAGCTGTAGACATTGCTCCAGAAATAAACAAACTATATTTATTCCAACTTCCAACTGCCTCTCTCATAAAGTCTGTTCTTGCTGGACTCTGCAGGATCATCAGCAGAAATTTGTCACCTTTTTGTTCTCTTGGTAAGGAGAGGCCTCAGAAATGTTTGGTCTGTTGCCTCAGTTAAATAGCATGGGCTGAGAAGCAGAAGTGCAAAAAATAAATTGTCTTTGGTGAACCAACAAGTTTACATGTTTGCATGACCCATGGTCCCAGGAGCCCAGTTTCTGGAAGTTTTGTGGTTGTGCTCACAGCAGCAGCCCAGCATGTGCTGTGTCCAGTGATTACAACAAGGAAGGCAGTGAATCTTTGGGGAGTCGCCGCCTCTCCTGCAGAATGACGGTGGAATGGCACCAGTTAGGTGCCACAAATGTCATTCATTGCCAGTTTGTCCCATGTTTTCTATGCTACATAAAGGGAACGGGGTTTTTTTCTGTCTGATTCTAACATAGCTTTCCTTACTATATTGATTTATCTTTCCACAGCCACTATTTTATTCATTTTTATATTCTGCCATTTCTTACTGGTATGTATTTGCTGTCTAGCTGTCTTAACTAAGGTCCAACCTCCTCATTACTGATCTTAGGAGTGTCTATGACATTATGACAATTTAATGCATACACATTTTCTCATGGTTTACTTCTCTTTCTTGTCAGCAATTATGAGCTGTCATCAAAAGCATGAGAAATGGTTACTGTGTTGTTAGAATTTTAAACAGACAGATAATCTAAAGGGAATAGGGGGAAGGCAGGGACATAAACACTCAGAAAACCAGTACAGAAGAAGAGAACTGGAAAAATTATGAATTAGTGGAAGAGTATAAAGAACAGGAAAATGCAGTTTCTAGTCTCATAATTTCAGTCGATTCCCTGGTACAGGGGGCCTGTGACAGTTTTCTAGCTTAAGCAGCTGTATTTGGGAAAAGGGAAGGAAACACCCCACAAAAGCTGGCAGGATTGTCAATATATAGTCAGAGGAATCATAACATTCCCAAAATCACCCATGATCATGCCATGCAGATTGACATGAATCTATATTTGTGGTACCTCAGCCTTATATATGAGCTTTCAGTACGTTAGCTGAAATGTATGCCCCATAATGATAGAAATGTCACTATATTGTAATGCCCCATAATGATAGAAATGTCACTATATTGTAATACATGGGGCATGTATTACATTACTGTTACACACATATGGTATTCCTAATTCTTGTTTGCTTGCTTAGAAAACTAAAAAGCCACAAATATAGTGGTACAATATTGCCTATCACAGCCTGAATCAGTATTTCAAGATTGTTGCCCAGTCAGTTGATGACACTTCTCTGTTCTACTGAAGCCTGTGAGGAAAGCAGTCCTTCCATCCTGAGATGGGTGGGAAGCATCAGTGTTTAGTAGATTCTTATTTCTCTCCATGGCAAACAGAATCAATATAGTGAATTAGTTTAGTCTAAACCTAACATTCAGGCAGCCACAGTTGCTTTAGGTAAACTGAGTGCTCCCGTCCAAAGGTGTGAAATAGAGCATGAAGAACTGAGCAAGCACCAGGAAGGACTTCCCAGACCCAGCAGCAGGCTCAGGATCCAGCTAGTGTGTCCAAGCTCTGGCATGGCCATTCAGAAGAGAGATTATTCATGGATGTGATGGAGAGGCTGCTGAGTACCAAGTCCAGCAAGGAATGACTGGGACTGATATGGTTGATGGATATCATCACAGCAGTAGCATCTGCCAGCAAAGGATTTATGGCAACAGCTCTTTTTGTTTTGGGGTTTTTTTGTTTTTTTTTTTTTTATGTGAGGGGGGAAACTTTCTGGTAAGTAAGTTTCTAATTTGATTGCTTGATTCTGGTTGTTATCAGAATTTGTTTGCCATAGTAAGCAAATTCTGCATCATCAGGCCAAAGACAGGGGAAAAGAAACTCCGCTTAAGAAAGCTGAGAAGAGGCAAAAGCAATAAGGCCTGTCCACTCTGTCACATAGTTATGCTTCCTGAAGCCTCTTTTTTCCACCAGTGGGTTGGCTATTCTTTGCTGCAGAAGCTTGTTCACTGAGACCATTCTCTGGGTTCTCACAGGATTTTGTGGAGAACAGGAAGAAACACAAAGTCCTGTGTTTATGGCATAGCAGAGGAAGTAATGGAAATGTCTGGTGTGATGTAAAACTTGATTCTAACAGAATGGTGGGCTTTCTTTTTCTTCTTGTAGTGCCCAGACCATTTCCTTGTTATCAGCTGGGGGAAACATTACAACCATAACTATAAACAGACATGAGATTCCTAGCATTCAAATATATCCATGTATTAGTCTAAAAATGCTGCATTCTGGGGCTGAGCCTGGGCATGACTGTTTCTGCTAGGGTATATGCAATGAACATCCTTACATCCAGGGATGTCAGGGAGAGACTCAACACCAGCTCTTTAGAGACTTGTGTAGAGGATTAAAAGGAAATTAGGAAAGATAATACACTAATGTGTCTTGAGAATACTCCAGACAATTAAAAGCATGAGCATGTCAAAGCAAACTCCCGTGCTCTCCTCCTCTGAGGAATACATTGTAAAAGCACACATTCATCTTGATATTTGTCTCCTATAGAAATGAAGGAGGAAAAAGCTACAGAAAAGTAGTCGAAAAAACTGGTAATACAGTTAGATAGAAGAGTGCAAAGATATCATCAAAAAAGAGGAAAAGGAGGTTTTGCCTGATCCCAAGATATATTGCATACCTTCACATAAGGAGATTGCTACCAGAGGTAAGTCATAAATACCATTGCTAAGTAAGTGTGAAATGGAGTCATGGGATATTACTAGTCTATGACATTTTTGGATAAAAAATATAAGGAAATCAAAGTAGAAAAATGAGCAAGGAGGCAAAGAAATTCTTATTTTTGCTTTCACACTCAGGTTGAATCAGCCTACCATGTAATTCTGTATCAGAAGGAAACTCTATAAGCTAACAGCCCCCTCCATCTTTCATAATCATTTGATCAAATAAGGCACTGCCTAATTGCAATAAGATTGCAAGAAATTTTAATAACATCGGGTTATTGAAACAGTGATATACAGGAACACGGCAGGCCTCTCCTTGCAGGATGTTCAATTACCTTTATGTTACTGCTGACTCATGAAGGGAGGTCCTGGGCTTATCTTTCAGAAGTAAAAGCACAGAAACAGATCTCAGCAGATATGTCACCAGAACAGCCCTTTTTTTTAATCTTTAATTTGTGTAGTATTTGCTAGGTCTCTTCCTCAAGCTCTTACTTTTTTTTTTCCCAGAGAACTCTGAAGAGTGGCCTTTTAGCTTTTGTTATGGCTTATCAGTTTTCCATCACAAGCTGCAAGAAGCAATACCTGGCCCAGGAGGCCAGAACAGAGACAATACCTCAGCAGATGAGGATGGATCTTGAGGCTGAGAGTATAAATGTTTCACACAGACCTGGGTTTTCTGTAGCAATGAGGAGGGGTGGAATAAGTTCCTGTCTCTGCCACAGCCCTTCAGAACAGGTAAGTAGAAGTATTCATGCAGCACATCTAAGCTGATGCTAAATGTGTCTAAAAAGCCAATGATTAAAAACTCAAGTCTGAAATATTATGTACCAGGAAATGGTGGAGAGCTGTCTTAACCTTGATTGTGGTATGTGAATGTGTAATCCATCTTTCAAGTTGGGCAGCTGCTTGACTGATTCTTGAATCAAAGTAGACTGGATTGTGTAAACAGATATCTTCCTCATTTATATGCTGTTCATATGCTTTGAACAGAACATGGCTATTTCTTAATTTTTCAGCTAAGGATTTTAAATGGTAATATGACCACTTTGGACACTTCTGGCCTCTCCTGCCAGTTCTATAGATCTTTATTTATTAGTTGTTACAACCTGCCTTTGAGGCAGGGTAGCTGAGATTCTGCTTAATAGATCCCTTGTGGTGGATTAGAGTGAAAAGACAGTGAATGACCTGTGTACATATAAGCCAGGTTTATTTTGAAATAATTAGGTTGCAGCAGGAACCTGACACCTCCCCTGCAGAGGGATTTCACGCTGTCTGAAGCAACACTGTGGAAATGAGTTGGGGGGCACTTTGGGGGACTTTGAAATTTTGTCACCCCTTCTAAAGACACAACTGCTGCTTGGCCATGTTTTTCCTCATGCCTTTTTTGCCTTATTGGGAGGAAGAAAACCTTCTGGCTTCCATGTGAACACCCAGTACCTCCCACGGTGGGGAGTTTTACACTGTCAGATGCAACTGTGCCTTTCTGGGAGGGAGGAAATGGACATGATAAAAAGCATTACACCACCTCCAAAGGATCTGCTGCTTACCTGTCTTTTCCCTTATCTGGCAGAAAAACTGATGGCACTTTAAGGCATCAGTCCTAGGTTATCAGGGAGAAATTTATCACAAGGCTCAACCAGTTTATGCAAACAAAGTTCAGTCTATCACATTACTTCAGTGTGATTTAAAATGCAGGGCATAATCAAATGGCAAATCTAAGCAGATTTTTTCCGTTCCAACAAAACACTTAGACAGGAGGTAGAAGTAGAAGGCTGTTTTGCATTCACATGCCTTTTCTCACTCTAAGTGAATGAACAGCTACCACTATATATCAATGAGTAATTTTGTCTGAACCATAGGCTTTCAAAGAAGTGAAGTTGGAATGCAGTTCATTAACACTGAAATCCTAGTGACTCGTAAAAAGCTGAATCCTAATAGGACCAAGATTTTAGCTAGAAGATATGAAGAAGTGTTCCATTTTCCGAAGGTAGCCAAATCTGCTCGTTACCTAAAGCTGTGTAACAGTTTATAAGAAGGGTTTGTACCAAGGAGGTCCTGGTTTCTACTTGTCCAGAGTCCTGGTTTGTGACTCTGTCGTGTTTTGTGTGTATTTTTTTAATTCCCTTCCTTCAGCCATGCTTTTTTCTGTCTCTTTCTGTGGCCTCTCTCATCTCTATTTATGTCATAGTCAAGCCAGTCCAGCAAATATAGGAAGGAAAATATCATTGTTCATTGACAGTCAGATAAGCCCTAAAACATGTCAGACCAAGTGCTGATTGGCTCCATCCCCAGTTCTTCCCCTCTAGCTTCAGCTTGATTTTCACAATAAACAGAAAAGTGAAGCTGTCTGTCTTTCCACCCCAGGTATTTTCATCTGGGCAGAAACAAGATGCAATCAAGAGCCAGCCAAGTGATATAACATATTCCATAGGAACATGCATGTCTTTATGTGCAAAGGAAGTCATAGTTCTGTGCAAAAGATGACAAACACCAGCCATGGAAAAAAACCTACAGCTTTAAGACATGTTTTTAAACAGCGATAATGTAGGAAATCAAAATGGGATTGATATCAAGAACCAAGTCACACAAGGCTCGTATTTTAAACAGTTTTCTCTATGCCATCTCACAATGTCAGAAGCTTAATTAAGTTTGGCTTTAAATTATTCCAGCCTAAAAAAATAAATAAGTGATGGAATTGAACTGGCATGCCAGTGATTTAAAAGTAGCTTGTACGCAGTCAAGGGCAAGGAGCTCATTGTTTAATTCAGTACCAAATCAGAGGGCTTACATTGTTTTGAAGTCCAAGGAAAAGAACAAAATCATCCCTGTTCTTCTGAAAACTCTATTCCATGAATTTATCTAATTACCTTCTCATATGGTCTAAGAATGCATCAAAATTTGTTCAGTGAGTTCTTATCACTTGCATGAGCTGCCTCAGAACTGCTGTATAAAGGATACTGCCTGCTTACCAGTAAAAATTGTGACTCTTCAAGGGAAAGTAAAATCTACTTCTCCTAAGATACTAGGTAAAATATTGCCTCCAATAAAGTCTGTAGGAAAATGCCTGATGAGTTTAGTGCAAACAAGATTTCATCCATGTGTATTTCTTGTTATCATAGGAACCTTCCAAGAAATAATGGAAAATAATGAAAGTTTGGAGAGAGAGAATTCTCTTCTTAAAAATTTTCTTCTTAAAAATTAATACTGAAGCTACTTTCAACTTTTGTGCTTGATCAAAATATAAATTAAAGGTATAGTCAAGTGAGGAGGGTGAATAGGCCTTGATCTGACATGTCTGCAAAAGGTTGAAAAACAGTGTGACATTTACATTTTTACTGTGTTCTAAATCCCAAACTGAATAAATGTATTTGGACACTTTATAGCTCTAGCTGCAATGGCTTTTCTGGAACAGAAATATTGTTTGGACATTGCTCTTTTTATCTTTCTAGTTTCCACTCATTAAAACCAAAATATAGGCAAGAAAAGAACTGATTATGGCAAACCAGCATTTCCAGATGCTGGCAAATATTGACTTCTGAAGATCAATTTCTCCGCATCTCAGCGTAGGTATTCATCATATCAATTAGGGCTAATGAGATTAAAGTATTTTCCTCACATAAGTATGCTTTAAAATCCTAATAGATCACTGGAGGCAAGATTCAAATCCTAACAGTGCTGGAATGGGGAATACGGAGACATCTGAGTAACGTGCTGGAAGATGGAGGGCTAAAGGGATTTGTAATTTTGTCTTAAAATATCATAATCATCAGACCTTTATGTGTATAGAAAGCAGCATAGCAAAAGTGCATTGCACAGATGAGTGTGAACAGGTTTCTGCTCCTCAGAGACTGCTAGACCAGCCTGTGGGTGCTCTGTTTTGGCAAAACTGTGAAAGGAAAGATGCATTCAGTTCTCCATCAGTTCGGATGCATTAGAGAGCTGCCTTTCACCAAGTGCTTCTTCCTCCAACACTTAAACTTACAGGATTGCCTGATCATGCTTTGACTTATGCTTCTGTTCCCCTTTATTTTAAATGCAAGGTTTCTTATGCAACTTCTCTATTCTACCTGTAAATGTGTGAGCTGCTATTTTTAACCAGGCCATTCCAGATTCTTTTTGCTAATCATTGGTAAACCTGTCTCCTTATTTGTCAATTCCAGGCACTAAATTTTTGATGCTACCGCTAGCAGAACCTATATTCAGTCATTGCAGTTTTATTGTATTTCCTTAGTTCTATGGGAGAAGATTCTCTTAGATTTGATCTTTTAGTTTAATTCAATAAAACCTTGACTCAATATTTCTTTTTGATTTCACTTCTTGCCCTGAGTTAATTAACAGTATTCTCTTTGCTCCGTCCAGTGAAGCTGATAAGAATGCCTGCATCCTGATTCAACCGAGGATATAAAAGGAGCCTTTTGGTGTCTAATTATAGCAAGTAAGAAAGAGGCAGAACTGATTTATGGGCTAGTGCATCATGTACTACACCTACTCTAATTCACTGGTTTTCTAAATGGCAGAATACGGAGGTAAAAAATCGACAGTACTTTTCCATATTTTCTTTTTATTCCAACAAAACACTTAGCCAGGAGATAGAAGGTTATTTTTCATTAATATGCCTTTTCTCATTTTAGGGAGAAAGGGAACCTTCTGAGAGCAGTACAAGGGTAATCCTCATTAAGGCATTATTAACAAGGCATATTATTAAAACTGTTAAAGCCATTGCCCTTGATTATAAATGAGTAAATTGGTTAATGAGAACAGTAGTTAATTGGGGGGTATTATTACCAAACAGGGAAATCATATGAAAGTTAAATACATCACAGTGATTCTTCTACACAATTAAACATCTATGAGAAAAGAGATTAAGAAGGAGAGTATGAGAAAGTAGCAGTCATAAAGCAGAAGTATGTTTTAAAAAGTGAATTGCAAAAGTCTATTAAAACTGAATAAAAGTCAATGGTGCATATTTACTCTGCTGAAACTCATCTGAAGCTGCTTCTTGCAAGACGGAAAATCTCAAACTCCATCAGTGTGCTGAAAGGTTGTGTAATCATAGGGCCATCTGGTAGGGATAAGATTTGCCACCCTGCAGTTGCCTAAAGATCCAGACATCACATCTGTCCTTCCTCAAGCTTCTCCTTTCACGTGTTTTATCCACTGTAACAACCAGGATTGTTTTGAGCAGCTCTTTGCTATAAGGGTTAGGTTTTGCCTGTCTTTTGCAGTCTTAACTGTGCTTCCTTTTCCAGTTAGCTCTGACAGAAATTGCATGTCTTTCTGCCAATAACCTGTTGTGAGGGAAAGCAATGCTTATACAAGTTTTATACAGGGGCCTCAGACAGGGCTACCTATAGCTGGTTGACCAGGACCATGTCCAGACAGCTCCTGAGGAGTTCCAAGGATGGAGAATTCATAACCTCCCTGGACAAGATGTTGCTTCATCACTCTCAGTGATGTAAAAACAGAAAAAAAGTGATTCTTTATGTTTTGATAAAACCTCCTGTGTTTTTTTCTGTGCCTGTCACCTCTTGTCCTGTCACTGGGCACCACTGAAAAAACCTGTCTCCCTCTTTTTTTCCACTCTCCCTTCAGGTAAATTAATGAGATGCTTTTTGATCCCCTCCTGAGCCTTCTCTTCCCTAGGTTAAACAGCCTTCCAGCCCTAACCATTCTGTGACTCTGTCATTTCTTTTAGGCAGCTGAAACTCACCCTGGGTGGTAACCTAATACTCACACCTGGCTTTGGAGGAGAAAAAAGTTCTGTGGGGAAGGAAATTGCCTTATCAACTCCGCCTTGAAACCACAGACATGGAGATGGGCATCCACACTACCCCAGAGCCCAGTGCCAGGCCCAGCTCAAGAGCAGGCAGAATCATTTTGAAAGGCCTGGAAGAAATATTAGTGCCTCCCTTGAGGATGGCTTGCTTTACCAGGTAAATCCTATGGTTTAGATGATTCTTATTTAGCTTGGAGTGTACCAAGGGCCATTTTCTGTGGCTGTATAGGTATATACCAGCAAATAATACAAGTAAGCACTGATTCTGTACCTTTGCTGTCATCTCCAGTCATGCTGTGTATTTGTAAGGTTGGTCTGCAAGGAAACCAGTTCAGTCTAGGGCTGTTAGAAACAGTATGACAGACTTTTGTCTTTGGAGCTCCTTGCAGCTCCTTAGGTGCATTGAGACTTGGTGCCAATGCCTTTGACTTGAAGGGGATGCAGGAGACTGCTGGGCCAATTTGGCAGCCAGCTGCCCTCATCTTGTGTGCAGGGAGGGCCAGCCCTGGAGATTAAGGGATAGGAGAATACAGCACAGGCAACTCACTTCTCAACTTGTATCAGTCTCCATCTAAAGCAGGAAAGATACACAATTCAAAGCCTTTCGGAGCCACATTGGCAAATTCCTCATTAGCAGCTTGTGGAATGTTTAAGGTGCATGCGCACAGGAAAAGTACCAGGTGTGACTCAGAGCTGGCCACTTGAGAGCACTGCTATAATTGCTGACTGTCTGTGGGGTGAGCAGCCTGGGGCACAGGCTGTCATTCATAGCAGCATGTGCAATGGACTGCTTAGTTTCCAGATGAAATTGTAACACAAACACAGATGGAATGATAATGTCCCACCCACTCTAATTCTTCTTGAAATTCCTAATTAAGTATTTTCTCTTCCAGCTTTCCCCTTTATGAAAAAAAATTGTTCTCTGGAGTGTTGCTGGGGAGGGGAGGCAGGGAGGGGGGGAGGCAGGGAGGGAGGGAGGGGCTGGATGTCTTCCCAGAGGCATCTGAGGAGTGGCTAGGTGTGTGCCGTTACATTGGCAAAACCTTACACTCAACCTATGAAGGACTGGGTTTTTCTTCAACTTGAGACCTGCTTTGGAAACTGAAGGCATGCAGGCATGGCAGGAGTGGGTGAAGAGGGAAGGGTATTAGATCCATACTGAACAGTGTTTTCCATTCAGTTGAAGAAAGTAAATCCACAGCATGCTGCCAATTTCCTGTCATTTGTTTGATGGTGGTGGCATCTGTGGAGCACCAAGCTGAGCATCCCATAGATCTTCTGCATAAAAAATGTGTGGGAAGTTGATGATACATGTCTTGTAACAAAACAACACATAAGGGCTGTGCATCACTGAAGTCTTTTTCTATCTCTTCATTTTTTAGTGTTACCCTGAAGAAGAGTTTGAGTTTGTCATCCTAAAGCTGCAAAACAATTTGGTTCTTATGTGAGATAGTAAAAACATCCTGCCAAAAACACAATGTGGTGGAAAAATTAAATATCAGATCATAGCTCTGTGAAAAGAGTAATGTGGATTATCCACAGATAAACTCCTAGGAATACTGTTTAGCTGGGGAACCTCTTCTCTTCTCTGATCTCATCTATCAGATATTGTTCTGGTGATAAGTGTTTCATTTCATATCTCACTTAAAAAAAGCAGTCAATTGACATTTGCTCTTCCATTTTCCCACATTGCCATGAGTTAATGGAATGTTCTTTGTCTTACCTGATGTAAGAACACAAATCCTAGACCTGCTGCTCTTCTCCTAGTCTCTCAGGGTCATCACAAGAGCTGGTCATGGTTATGCTCTGCTAAGCTGAAGGCCCATGGGAGCTACTACATCTCCTTCTAATCCTTCATAACCCTTTCCTTTTTAGCTTAAATAGCTCCCAGCTTTCCAACAGTTTTTTAGTCTTTTTTTCCTCAGTTGCTTTAGCTATCTCTGGGCTATTTTAAGGAAAGAGAATGAATTTATCTTTAGGCCTCTATTCTACTGAGGGAAGGTTAATATATTAACATAAAGCAAAGACCTGACACTTTTGGCCAGGCGCATTCATGGCCTTTTTCCACTGCAGCATTTAAATGCCTCACAACTACCTGTGAACTTATTCTTTCTGTGCTACAGTCAGCAGCATAAGTCATTGTTGCTAAACTCTGCCCCCCCACCCCATACAAACAAGCAAAAATATTAATTTTTCCCAGATCATGTTCCTTAAGTTTACAAACAGAGAATTTGTCTCAAGTCTGAGTCACCAGCCAATACTTTAATATGACACCTTTCTCCCAGTTCTCCCAGTGGTTTGTCTGGTGGGGCTCTGCTTTTTTCCCCAAATGGGGTATGCACACTGAAAGGTTTGGCATCACCCTTCTATGCTGAGTCCCTTCTGAAACTTATCTTGGAGTGAGATATAAACTTAAGGCTTTTCTGGATGTTTTGGGCATCTTTGAACAACCAGTACCCTAGCTGGGTACACAGGAAAACCCATTCCAGATTTTCCAAGATGTGAAATAGAACCTTGACTCCAGAGCTTCTAGAAATAGACAGCATTTTAGCCAGAGAAGAAATATTCTGCATAAAATTCACTCTCAGTCAAGCTACATCAGGAAAAAGACAAACAAAATCAAACTTCTTCCCAAGGTAAATTACAGATATTAGATAAAAGCTAGTTGCCAGCTCACATAATTGAAGCTAATATGCTAATTGTAACAAAGCCTGGACTCCAGCCAGGATATAAAGTCATGTTGCAACATGAGTAGATGATCTTCCAGCATTAATGGGTACAGAGTGATCTATTTTCTTAGAGCCCCTGTTGATATCTTATCTGTGTCACCATGAGGTGCTGCTCTCTCCCTCAGGGGTGCTAAAATGTGCTCTTGTAATGACAGCTTGTTATAGGTGGGACCTGCCCAATGAGTTGGAACAGGAAATTATCCCTCCATCCTTAGACTTCTTTTAGAACCATTTCTTTGTTTTCCTTGAAAGGTAGCAATGGGCCACACTTTGAATTGGTGAGCCAGTACAGACCATGAACCAGTGATATGCAGGGGCCAGGATGTTGTTCCAAGGCTTGCAAAAAGTCAATCTGTGAAGAGAGACCAAGGAGGCAAAAGGATCCTGAAATAGACAGGGAAAATCTAGTATCATTCACACTAAGCTGGCCAGCATGGCAGTCCTTGTTGGAGGCAGACTCTCATGGAGCATAATTAATGAGCAATGTTTTATAGCATCTCAATTTGTCCCAAAGTCTCCATTCCTTCTTGGTGAATGGTGATCTATCTGTAGTTTATCACTTCTCAAATGACAGTTTTCACATCCTGGAGCACTGACCCTTTGGCAAGTAAGTCCTAGTAGTGTGGATTACTGGTTGGGGCATCCTCAGTGCCAAGGCTCCCATGGCACATCCAGCTAGTGCTTCACTCTCAGCAAGGAACTCCAGATAAAGTCAGGACATGGGTTCATGGCTACCTGAAGACTCAAATCTGCTTGACTGGGCTCTTCTGATAACTTTGACTACCTGAATATATTTCCTCTTCTTGACCTGTATTTGCTGATGTCATTTCTCTCAACTGAAGTAGACATGCTAAGACATGTAGTGTGTTCAAACTTCACAGGTGCTTTTGTGTGTATATAAATTGTTTTTTCCAGGTGCTTCTGCAGGTGGATTAAACTTGGCAGTACTACAAATAACATGGTCTCTGCTGGAGAGTCTGTGTTCACAGAGAAGGAGAGTGGATGACAAGACCTGTAAGGAGGAGAGAGCAGCTCTGAGACAGGTATGTATGTACAGAACATGCCTGTGTACCCCAATACCCTAAAAAAGGACATATGGAGCTAAGATATCAGTAGTGCTTCTCCACTGGAATTGCTGCCATGCTCAACCTTCATCTCACTGAGCCATCCTGCCTGGGCAGCTGCAGAAGCCCTTCCCTCAAGGGAAGCATCAAGGGAAGTATGGAAATTCTATTACAAATGAACCTGTGAGTTCATTTAATGTTTTTGGCTGTAAAATATAAATAATAAATAAAATAATAAAATAAATGTATTAAAATCTAATACATTATAAAATTATGTATTTTTAGTTCTAATTAATTTCAGATAAATTAATATAATTAATAATTAATGATCTATGTTTTTATAGGTAGTATATGTCTAAGTATAAAAATATTTTATATCCTTATATGAAAAAAATAGAATAAAATATAATAAATTTTTTAGCTAATTTAATTCTGGATTATCCATGAGGTACTGGAGATCTGGCCCTGTAAGCCAAAGGCATGCCTGATAGCCTCTCTTGCCTTACGATGGTAAATTTTCCCATTCAAAACAATAAGCACTGTAAGCACTGCTCTGTTCCAAATCATGGTCAATTATAAGACCAGAAGGTCTTATAATTATAAGATTACAGAAGGCAGTATTTTTCAGTAAAATATCCATGGCTAGAATGAAGCTATATTTTTTTTTCTTAAGTCTTCAAGAAAAGTCTTCAAGACTTACAGAAAGCAATAAAGAAAAAACCCCATGAAACTGAAAAAAATGGCGCCTCCTCTGAAGTATGTTAGAGGAATGCCTAAGCACAGTACATATCCCTGTATTCTGCTCAGGAAGCTGGTGGTTTTTGGAGTATTACGGGGTTTTGGGAGTACCAGCAAGTACTGTGTTAGTATATTAGACTTGTATGCAAATGGAAATATGAGACACACATCCATTCTAGATTAGTTTGTGTGGTTTTGTTTCCCATTTCAGTCTCAATTTCCTTTGTTGATGAATTAATCACCAGTATCTCAGGGAAAATCAAAATATGATGCTTGTGCTCCGGTGCTCTGTCCTGACTGGGTTTTTGTAAGTTAGTTAGTTTAACCCAGGGTGAAAGCTGTGAGGTAGCTGTATGTCTGAGATGGACATCCATTCCTAATGATTTCTCTAAAATGAATTGCTGAAATACATGTATCCAGATAATTCCCTGGTGGCACCCTCGGCTAAAAGCACCCATTTATGTAGCAGCAATTTTTTTTACAGATGCAAAATTGTTCTAATTTTACTCCTACAGTAAGCAGCAATACTGCTTAGCATGAGGTTTGTCCACAGGAGTTCTGTAACATTTCCCATTAGCAACTGTCTGCTCACTCCAGCAGAGCAGCTATTTGATGCTGAGGCTGGTATGACAGCTACTTGAACATATAAATAGAATCATGCTTCACAAATGTGACAGTATCACATGGCTGGATGCATGGAAGTGCTGAAGTGGGAAAAATTTCTCTTACCCCGTAATTGTGTGTTAGTGTTACATTTAGTGAAGTGGTAGGCCTGGTTAGACCCAAGAATGAAGCATTTTTGACAAGCCTGGGTTTGAAATATAGCTGTGATAAAAGGATTAAATTCAGGATTGATGTAGATGGGTGCCAGCACTCTGACCGTGCACATGACCAATGCATTTTGTCTTCAGCTCTGTGGCTGATCCATGAAGTCTCCTGGTGATCTCTGAGTGGATGTGGCTTGAGACAAATAAGCAGTAGATTGATCTCTGTGCTGTTTCATGGCACAGCAATGGACTAGAAACTGCCAAGGTGGAAATTTCAGACAATTGCCTGTTGTGCCTAGATCAGTTAGTCACTATTTGTGTGCTTCAATGTGTTAGTGAAGTCTCTCCTGGATGGAGGAATCCTGGGCAATCCCAATGATACTGTTAGTTCCAGAGATAGGTGAGGAAACTGGCTAAATGCCACATGGATAAATTTAAGTAGTCTGCAAAATGCAGGTGCAGAAATGTCTTTGGAAATGTTCTAGACATAACTAGCCAGATTTAACTACCTAAGCAGCCTGAACTAATTAAGGGCAGGATCAGGGGCAGCAGGAGGTTGGATTACATGACCTTCATAGGCCCCTTCCGACCTAAATAATTCTCTAGTTCTCTAGTTCTGTGGTTAGTAGGAAAGCTAGAAGAAATTCTGTGCATAGTTTTAAGGTAACAAATAGAAATGGATCATTGATGTACTGTAGTCATCATGTAAGACCACAGACCCCCTGGACTGTAAGAAATAATCAAAACAAATTGTGGTATCCCACCTTGATCCTGTAGAAGCTGCTCTTGCAAGAATGCTTGTGATGGAGACTCCCGTCCAGACAGCAACTGACCCTGCTGTTTGAGATTTGATTCCCCACATGACCAAAAATGTTTATGCAAAATATCTCTGTGAGTACGTGGGATGTTGTGGGTTCTGAGTGCTTCTCAGAACCCATTCAAAGTTCTCATTGTGTGATTAGGAATGAAAGAGTTGGGCAAGAACTGGTCAGTTCCAAGTGGTATTCTTGAGGGTTATCTTCTTTCCCACCAATACTGTTTAATTTAATCTTTGCAAAGAACAACATTGGTGGATTTTCTTAGAGATACTGGGGAAAAAAATGTCGTCAGTCAAGAAACCACAACAAAAACCCCAACCAAAACTCAGTGGTAAATTGTGTGAATTTGTGACACTTGTTGTATAGCAATAGAAAAAATTAGAATATAAACTTGTGTAGCATGGCAGGTCCTGTTTTCTTCCCTCAAAGCAATTGTTCAGATGACAAAAATACTTACAAGAATTATTTTCCCTTTCTGTTTTATTTCTTCTTGTCTTCTCCAGCCAGATACCACAATAAGGTATATCTCTGTGCTATGATGAAGACTGCAATTAGTATTTCTGTGTGCAGGAAGATATATCCCAAGAGACCAGCAGCAGAATTTATTTTCTATCATACACACAGACACATGTATGACAATGAAATATTTCAAGATGTTCTAAATATTTGCTCCTAAAAAAAGACTGATATGATACTATAGTATCATATTCTGTAGGTGTTGTGGACAGATTATGCCAATCAAACACTGGAGGCAAGAATATTTATGTCATTCCTGCAAAGTCTATCTCATCCCAGGGATAATAGCAAAAACATTTTTTCTTGAAATCCTAATAAATATGCCATTTTCTAGATAGGGCTTGACTCCATGCTGTCTTGAAAAAGGGATTGACTTTGATTTTTTTGCAGTGCTGTGCATGGCACAAACAGTGCAAAGTATCCTTTCCCATTTCTAAGATATTATTATTAACCCTTGGAACCTTTGATTTCTACTTAATCTTCTGCTTCATGCCTTTACTGATAGTGAAAATCATTATCAAATGCCATTTTGGTGTGTTACCTCATGGAATGAATTACTGAAGTCAACTGAGCAGCAACAAACAGAATGAAGGCTGGTGTGCTTGCAGACCTGTATAACTTCGCTATTTAATTTATCTATGTTCAACTTGAATTGAACCCAGATCTTTATTTAGCTTGCTAGCAGGTGATTTACATTCTCAGAGTCTATTCCAATGCCAGCTGAAGTCAATGACAGCCTTCCCTGACTTCAAGGGGTTTTAGATGAGGCTCCAGTTCTTGGATGTGATGACATAAAGGTAAAATATTAATGCTTTACTTTTTTTTTTTTTGGTAAAAATGATGGGTGCCAGACAGTAGAGCAGATTACTGTGTAGCCAATGACTCTTTCACTGAAGAGAGGTTTTCTTCCTGTGAAGCTGGAGCTGTCATATGTGGTAATCAGGAGAGGTAGAAGGGGAATTGTTCCACTTGACCAGGTTTTATGATTGTTTTTCCCCTTTTCATAGGATTTATTTTCTTACCTGATTCTGAAACTTTAAGGCTCTAATTTTAATTGACTGAAATTTACATTCACTAACGATTTGACCCAGAGGTTTTGGACCTTTCTGAAAATGAGTAAAACAGAGTATATTGACAAGACCTGCAACACTCCTTGATAATTGTAAGCTGCTTTCCCTGATTTACAGTGCGCAGCAGGCAAGTGGTTGTACCAACTCTCCAGAGCCCTGAACTTCTTATTCTACCATGTAAAACCACCTGGAACACAACATCAGTGATTCACTGGCTTCCAGCCTGCAGGTTCCTGACCCGATACACAGCCCTCTGTTGCTGATGGTCTTAGTTACAGGTGTGACAGTAGGACTCCTGCCTCTTCAGAAAACACTCATGGCATTAAAGAAAAAGAAAAATAACATGCTATATATGATTTAATCCACAGCATTTCTCCCTCAGTAGTCATTTTGCTATGGCTTTGTGTTTCCTTTCTCCAGATTCTAATCAATGCACCAAATCTGTAATCACCAAAAAACATAGGTCTGGACATATGGATTCATATGATTGTCCTAACCCAAGATCACATTCTCATTACCAAGCACTTGCCGAGCAAAAGGAGATCATATAAATGTTCCATAATTCTATGGCATCCTTTGGCAAATATTTCAACTTGTCAGGTACATGATGCACAATGAACCATTTCCTTTGTTGTTGGTTCTGAATCTGACTCCCACCAGCTCCATTTGGAGATCTGCAGTTCTTGTGGTAGACAACACTGCTCACAGTTGCTTTCTAATTACCATCGTCATACCAATCATAATTTTTCTGCATAATTTCCCCCAACTCAGAAGTCATAGTCTGCTCAATTGCTTCTTTTATTGAAGGTGTTTTCCATTTCAGATTATCCTTCAAGATTTTCTTGGCACCTTTTCTAATTCTAATATAAATTTTCTGGCAGAGGCAGATGTAAACTGCATATTTTTCAAATTGTAGTCAAGCCATTCATCCATACAGTGTAACACTAACACTGCCTATTGCACTCTCTATTTTTCTTACTAATGTCTGCAATTTTAACTTCTATTTATCCCTGACTGCTACTGACCGATACACTGATGTATTCATGGAACAATCTCACTTCTGAATATTAGTGCTGGGCTCAGAGCCCATCATTTAAGATGTGACATTAGAAGTGCTTTTGTCCAGGGCTCATCCCTTTATGTTTATCTATACTGAAAGCTATCAACTGCTGTAATCTACACAGGCACTCATTATTGTAATTTGTGCACTTCTTCACAGACAGTTCATTGTAAATAGAACAGGCTCCTGCACACATCCCTCTGGTTTCTGCCCACCATCACATTTGTTCATTCTGCTTCTCTTATTTTTTAAGGTTTATTACAAATGCCCAGGAAATTAAATGTGAGGAAAACTACTGAAGTTGCTCTAGAAGGACAGATATACCACACCAGTCAGTTCACTCTATTCGACTCCTTCCTGACTTCTTCAAATAACTCCACTGAGCCTGCAAGGTAAGGCATAGCCTTAAAGAAAAACACGAGGACTCTTCCCTAATTGATCATACTTATCCAGGTGTCTGTTCTTTGTCATACTAGCATGCTATGAAGCCAAAGACGGGCATCAGGATTTCATATTTGGACTTCCATGGCTCTCCCTGAAACTGTTTCTTGGTCAGTTAGTATCATATCTGATGTCTTCAGGTGTGTTGGCAGGTTTTAAGAGCATTATCCACCACTTTCAGTGATCAAACTATTGCATTGGTGAGCTCTTTCAGAGCAATTGCCTTACCACCATATGCATCCTGAAAATTTGCTACTCTTGTCCATTTTCTCAAGGACAAAGCTAACCTCATCTATCTTACAGTCAATTCAGTATCGCAAAGATTTTGTAATGAGATTTCCCACAAAAAAAAAAAAAGTTCTTTTTTTTCTGGTTTGTGTATTGATGCTGTTTAGTTTCTTGGCTATTGCTTCACAGAAGCTGACCATTCTTTTCATATCCGGATCATTCACAGACCCAAAAGACTCTCAAGTGAGCCTGTTTTCCCTGGACATGCTTCAGGTTTTACATTTTACTTTTGCAACAACTAAGAGAGCAAAATGATAGGACTTAGATTTCCATGAGAAGTAATGGATAATAAACAACAACAAGAATTATGTGATGTTTTGGCAATTCCTTGCTTCTTAAAAATGCAGCTACTCATGATCAAAGACCATTTGTACTTTCTGTCTCCTGCTCATTTTAGTTTTGTTCCTCTCTTTGTCCAACTGGATATTAATGAAATGTTTACCACTTAGTTTTCCTGCCAAACTTAAGATGACTCTCTGTATCTGTATGCCTCATCAAGCAGGTACTGTTCAGGGAGGAAAAAAATGATATATTAGCTAATCTTACACTAGGGGAAATCTTGTGTCCAGATCCAGGGCCAGCTGCACAATTCAAGTATTTATCATTATAAATTGTCAAGACCAAATCATACCAGCGTGCATTCATGGAACAGTGATAGACTGCCAATGTGATACACTCTTTCAAAAACCATGAAAATGTTGAGTACTTTCTTCTGTGATTTTTCAATGAGTAGGATTCAAATGTTTATTTACCAACTGAGATCAGCCTAATGTTCCTGAAAATGCAAGTGACATTAGAAAAGATCTGGGAGAAACTCAGCCCGTTCTGTTTCACTATGATTCTTTCACTCTAAGTAGATTATCATAAAGTGATATTGGCAATTGCCAGGCAATTGCACAGGGTACAACTCTCTCCATCAGCTGAGCAGACGTAAATTGGATTGAAAACCTGAATGCAATTAGACTAATCTAATACTATACAGAAATGTAAAATCAGTTATACATCATATCAATCTCAGCACGGTGTCAAATCAATATCTGTTTTCAGCAGGAAAAATGTACAGGTTGTGCTGGAGATATGACTAATGGGAATGCTATTTGGAGTGTTTGGAGTGCAGTTTGCACTGTAAGGAATGATGGACAATTGGTTTCATCTGGAGTAATTACAGCTCAGTGGCCACCAGTTAGGCAATTACTCAAAGGAAATCCTCTTGAGGGAAGAGTATCTCAGCTTTGACAAGAAAACATTACCAGTATAAATTCCTTATGTGTGGTAGAAAAAACATCTATTCTTCCAAAAGATATAAAAAGCAATGTAAACAGAAGAATGGATATTTCACCAAGCCCCACAGAATTTCATGTTTTCTGTATGAAAAAATTCCTAAATCTCATAGTGTCAGATTTGGTCTCCATGAAACCATGAACTTCTTGAAAAGATAACGAGAGAGGAGAGGCAGTTTTGGGAAAGTGCTCAGTCATCTGCGTTTCTAATGCACCATGTCTGCATTGGGTAAGGTGTGCATGTGCTGACTGTGATTTACGATGTACACTTCACAAAGCACTGTGGGAATGTTGTCTCTTGGACAGTTCTGACCTCCAGGAAGGCCACTCTAAGCAGGAAAACCATACTTATTTCAAGAGCATGCCTAGACTATGAATTCAGGACATTCCCAGGGTGGTGATCGAAGCGTTTTGCATGTGATACTTCAGAGTGCAAGTCCAGAAAGTGAGGCAGTAGGAGAAGGACGGTAATAATTAGATATGTTTGAGAAAGAGTTCTCTATTATAAAAACCCCCTTGTTATGGAGTGAGGAGACAAGAAAGATGAGAAAAGGGAACTCCTGAAAAAAAGAGAGAAATGTAGTGCCAGCTGGTGTTCCCAAGACTCTTCCTTGGATTAAAAGACCACCTTCCATTTTGGTCTTCTACAGGCATAAGCATAAGCCTTCATTCCAGTCCATCAAATCTCTGCAGAACTACACTAAGGAATTACTGTTCAATAAAGCCCTGTCTGCATTGCAGGATTCAGCCTGCAGAAATCAGGTCTTAACAAAACCTATTGACAAAGCTTAAAAAGCAAAGGCATTACTTTGGTTTTTAGTTTTCCCAAGACTACCTTGAAGTAAAATCACAGATATGATGCTGCATAAATAACTGCTGATGTTTCTTCTACTTGTAACCCAGGTGAAGATCAATTCACAAAAAGTAAAAAAACCTGTCTTTTGTGAAGTGCTTTTAATAGCTATGGAAAAATGAAATACTTGACGCAAAGAGACATAAGGGTATTTTATTGCTGAATATTAGTACCTACTGTGTGCATAAAAGAGCTGTGAAGCGCAGACTTTTCAGACAAGTCTTGGAAGTTTCCAGACATTATTACAGCAGGGCTTATTGAGAACTTCACCCCCTCCTCTGGGGATGGCAGAGGACTGACATGGGGGCCTTCTGAACTACTGAGTCAAACCTGCCGTTGATGAAGCTTCATTTCTCCCTGGATAGCTCTGAGGTATTATCTCCATCCAAAAAATAATTTTATGTTTGTGTAGAACTTTTTAAACTGCAGAATCCTCTGTTTCTTTCTTTATTTTATATGAAGAGAATTTTAGCCCTCACAAAAAAAAAGTATGATATGTATTTTCAGTAGAGTTGAAGTCCACCTTGAAGAATTATTGCTAAGATTAGCCTGTGTATTCAAGCTCCCAGAAAATAAAGACCATTTTATCACATATATTTATTATAACTAAATCATGTCTGTTATATATAGAATCCAGTACCTAATATGTGTCCAACTGCAGATTAAGTCTAACTACCATAGCATTTTTCATTGGCTGAACTACATTCTTAATAGAGATCATAATTTTGGTGCTGATGGCAGTAGTAATTTCTTCAGTAAATCACAATACACTCCCTAAGTGGAAAGAGCTTTGCAATCTCACAAATAAATAGCAAAATAATTTTGCAGGATCAGTAAAGGTAGCGATAATTGTTATAAGGCTTATTGTAGTTATTGCAAAGAACGTCAGTTGTTCAATATAGCCAATCAGAAGTAAAACAGCGTAAGAGTGGAATCCATAACAAACATAAGTGCAGCACAGTTAAAAGAACATTTTTTTTATTGCTAAAAAACAGGAAAGCACAGAAAGTGATGAAATGACTGCTTCAGAAGCAATGAAGTGCAGAATGTCAGGTCACATCATCATGATAGAGGTGTGAATAATTTTTTTCCAAGGTCAGCTTAGAATTAGGCTGTAATTGGTAAGCACAAAAGGTTTTTTAAATTTTTTTCTGACTATAAAGGCCACTGATATCCCAATACACAGAGATATTAAAATGTTCCAATACCTGTATGTGTAGGTGCATAGTCCCTTTATTATTCTCCACATTGTTGCTTACTTTGAAGGCAACGTGGAATCACACCAGGAATATTGGAAATACTAAACAATATCTAGCCATAAAGCAGTGCATATTATTATAGCATGAAAATTAATATTATTCTAAATAATCTCCTAGTCCATATACTGCATAATACAAAAAGGGAAGCTATATATGGCTCATTGTACAGCCTTGAATGTATACTATAAAAATTTAAATTATCTCTTGCATTTTTGCCAAATGTGTTTTTGAATTACATGGCAGTTTTCATTTTGTCATCCTTGAATGCACAGAAATGTTGAGGAATTTCTCTGCAAAGTGGTTATCTCCAAACCCCTGTAAATTAAGAGCCTGAAAATCTTGATCTTATATTAGAAGTTGTTTTCATATTTCATGTATGGAAATCTGTATTTTGGAATAAACTAACATTCTGCCTTTCCCCCAAAGTTGTTTCATATCTCTGAAGTTTTTATTTTGCAATCCAACCATAAACACAGGACTAGGAAGAATATTTTACTTCTGTGAACAAACTTCGACATTTAAAAAAAGGTGCTGAATATCAATTCTTTTAAGACAGCACTTCAAATAAGTTAGTTTCAGTTGTACACAAATAGATTTTAATGAACAGAAGAAAATATAAATATAATTTTAAATTTTAAAATTCAATTTTATGACAATGATTCCATTGATGAGGAATTTAGATGAGGGCATCAAATGTACTTTGGAGGAAAATTAGGTGGTATGAAACATTGTTTTTATAAATGTTCCTTATTGAGTTTTTGGTTGTTGCTTTTTGGTTTGGTTTGTTTGTTTGTTTCGTTTTGGTGGGGTCTTTTTCTTTTCTTTTCTTTTCTTTTCTTTCTTTTCTTTTCTTTTCTTTTTTCTTTTCTTTTCTTTTCTTTTCTTTTCTTTTCTTTTCTTTTCTTTTCTTTTCTTTTCTTTTCTTTTCTTTTCTTTTCTTTTCTTTTCTTTTTTTCTTTTCGGGGGGGGGGGGGGGGGGGGGGCGTCCCTGTGGCTAGGACTAACTTTGTAAATTTGTAAACTATCACTGAAATCTAAGAACCAGCAATTCAGGATGCCAGTGTAATATCCTTCAAAGAGCCCAGGCAGCAGTTGAGAGAGATTTCAAATGCAAAGTGCTGCTCAAGATGATTTTGTGTTTTCTTTGTCTATACACTCTTGCTTTCAACATTATAATCAGGAATGAAATAATTTTCATTCTAGAATAAACCCATAGTGAATTGAAGGTGTTCTGGTGTTAAAAGTGACTCACAATAGAGCTGGTAAACCTAACCTCTACACTTTGTGTGAATAACTGACTCTCTTCTAACATAACCTTTTACCATTTTTAAAAAGGCTCTCCTGCCAGCTCCCACATTCTCACTTTCAATTCTCTGCCCTTCCAGTTTGTTTGATATAACTGTGGATAGTGACCTGCCCTTAAGCAGGATCAAAGAAATTAAGCTGGTTGGAAAAACAATCTGCAAGCAAGTTCACTGCGGAAATGACAGCCCTGCCCTCCAGAGCTAGACCTGCCTGCAGGCACCTGGCTGATTTGAGGGACAAGATTCTGCACTCAAAGGTGTCCCTGGAGCTCCGGTGGAGGAGCAAACAGCTGGCATTCCCAGCACCCTCAGCTTTGCTCAGCCCATGCAGATTTGTGCACCTTTGACTTTGACAAGTAGGTGAGATTGCCTCTGAAGCTCTCTGGCTGTTGGCTTTTACAGGGAAACCTAAAAGGGTCATGTTGGAGCTTCCATGTTTCCACCCAGTTGCTAGCTCGGAAATGCTGCTATGCCAAAAGTGCAACAATTGTGCTTTAGACAACGTATAATTTTAGACTAAGCCATCACAGTGAGCATGTCACTCAGTGTAAGTACTGAAAATGCCCTCCAGCCTTTAAAATGTTCTGGTAACTGCTGTTACCAGCAGTCCAGACTTCTCTTTGATAGTAGCTGAAATTATGAATACTTCTACATTAGCTAATGTCAATCTCTGCTGGTTAATACTTGATTTAACTACTGGCACATTGTTCCAGGTAGCAGCACACTGTGACAGGTCAGTGAGACTATAAAAGCAGTCAAGAAGGATAGTTGGCCAGGGAGTAATTAGCTGATTTTATTTTGGTAATAAACATGTTTAATTGAATAAATAAAAGCGGATAGAAGTGATCTCACTTGTTTCTCTCCAAGGAACAGTATAAAGGCTGATCATGCATTTGGTGCTGGGCACTACAGAATGAATCTATGAGAAAAGTAACACCTTAATCACAGAATAATCACATATTAGGGAGAAAATACTGTGGGTGAATCACCCATTTAATCTAGCAAGCAAGGATACAGAAAGAAACATGAAGCTAAAGGACAGCAAATTCAAACTAAAAACAAGACATAGGTTGTTCTGGTGGGAGTGATTGACACAAACTATCTAGTGAAGTGATAGATTCTCCATCTTTCAATGACTTCCAGAACAGGCATGTTCTCTGAAGGTGTGTCATTTTTTGGCAATGACAAGTTACTCAGAGGGCAGTTTAAAGAGCCGTAGCTGATGAGCAAAAGATCCCCTCTGGCCTCAAACTCTCTAAACATGGTACACTGCCACAGATCTTACAGGCAAGGCACAAAATACAAAGATGCTACAGCTTTCTTTTGCCAGTACAGGAGAGAAGAGGAACAATAAGGGCCACAGTGCAGACCAAAGCCTGAGAGAAGGGAAACTCCTGTGCAGGTACATCTGAAACAAAAAAAGGCCGTGGGATGTAAATAGATTATAGTCCCAGGGTGCAAAGAGGATGTATGAGCTTCTCTGTGATGCTTTACACATGAGGTCCCCCATTAGCTTAAATGTACATTAATTCAGATGCAATATGCATAAACCAGAGCAAATCCACAAAGCTGCAACATGGAAACAGCTGGTGTACTCTTTAATTACAATGAACCTCTTCCATATGAGTTGCTGGGGATTTGGGATGAAAATTAAAAAACAATGCTGTAAAATGTTGTACTGGTACTTGTGCACCTGCAGTCCTGAAGGCACATGTGGCAGGTGCCTGTATGCATATCCCCATTTTGCTGGCCAATTCCCTTATTTTTCAAAGTTTAAGGCTCTGACAATCATACAACATATTCATGTGGTGTTTAGGAAAATGCTTGGTGCTTTAGCACTGGGAACTAAATGTGCATCATTTCAAGGTCTTGACTCATGACCTAACCACACTGCAGGGTTGGTCACATCACCTTCATCTGGAGGAAAATACTGATTTCCAGCCTTGTCCTTGCACCCACATAGCTCCCCTGTCTGTTTTGGGAAGATGTGTGGCCAGTTTCTGGCATGTGCTGGATTTTTATTCTTCCACAGAGAGACAATGGTGGAAGAGCAAAGAGGTGGTACTGTCTGATTTTCTTCTTGAAACAGGAAAATGTAGATGTGAAAACATCTACAAAACCACAGGAAAATGTGTAGCTACGCCAGGTAGTTGCACTTCTAAACAGTTTTTTGCAAAAAATATTTACAGGATATGTGGGTGAAAGCTAGGAGGGCCAGAGGAAATGTTGAGGGACCAATTCCCAGATTCCCCAAATCACCAAGGTTTTAGTCCTGCAGTAAGATTTGCTTCTAATTTCATTCCCAACCCCCCTCCCCCTTTTTTTTTTTAACAGAGCATTTGTAACATGCTATTTTGCTTGTACTGCTAAAATAATGTGTCCTTAATCCTTTTTTTTTCTTTCTAAACAGGAGTAAAAGTGATCATTATCTTGCAAAGGCTCAAGTCTGTCAGTTCCTTGGCACTGCCTTTACACTGATGGTATCAGTTGAAGAGAACAAGCTACTCTGAGCTATTAAAGATTCATCATTAGTGTAGAATCCTATTGATTTTCCACATCTTTTTTCTAAGGCTGAGCTACATGGACAACCTATAATATAATCCCTGACCATCAAGTTTAAATTGGAAGTGCTATAGCTTGTTTTCAGTTGTCTCAAAGTAGAATGAATAGCAGAAAATATTTGCAAATACTCAGTATGTTTGAGTGCTAAAAATGTTTTTTTGTTCCATGGTGGATAGGCATTTTCAGATTGGTGTTTTTCAAGTGGAGTTGCACAGTTGTTTTGGTTTTTTGTCTGCTAGACATTCAAAAAGCAAGACTTCTTCCTAAGATGTTCTATTCTGTTCTGTCCTTAAGATAAAACCTCAATTATCTGCAAGTGGCCCAGAAGGAGTTATTTAGGTATTAGTTAGGTATTTTCCTCCAGTTTCCATCTCTTTCCTTTGGTATCAAAGGTCTGTTTAGTGTTAAGTATGTCTCTTCTTTTTGTTTAGCTTTATTATGATGAAATGTTGTGACAGTGGTCACATGGGTTTTCAGGATGAGAGGAGAGAGGAGGATATGACTCCATATTCAGAAGGCTTGATTTATTATTTTATGATATATATATATTACATTATACTAAAAAGAAATAGAAGGAAAGGTTTCCTCTCAGAAGACTAGCTAAGAATAGAATGGAATGATAACAAAAGGCAGCTCTCTCGGACTCTGTCTGAGATAGTTCGGCCTTGATTGGCCCTTAATTATAAACATCCAAGGTGGGCCAATCAAAAATCCACCTGATGCATTCCACAGCAGCAGATAACCATTGTTTACATTTTGTTTCTGAGGCCTCAGCTTCTCAGAAAGGAAAAAATCCTAAGAAAGGAATTTTAGTGAAAAGATGTCTGTGACAACATATGGCTGAGTGGCTCAGTATGCTCTATTGCTTCTTGGATTAGCCAAGTTATGAGTGGATTGTTCTTTGAATGTTGCCTGCAGATTCATGAGTACATCCTTCCCTGGTAATCTTCTCCATAATCTTCTTCTTTACCATCAAGGGGAGTGTAATTACAACAGAGTGTGGTGTGACAGATGTGGGTATTACAAACAGGCTATCATTGCTCTCTGAATGACTCAGGCATTCGTTTTCCCTCCTACCAAACACTGATGGAACGTTCACTGTGTCTCTGTACTGTAAATTAGAATCTTGGTATAGGTTCTCATTGATTCCAACACTGTATTTTAGCCAAGTACCAATAACTGTACATTGCAATGTATGATCCCTCCTCCCCTCCTCTGTCTGCTCATTTGTTTCTGCCTCCCTTCCCCTGATTGCCTCTGGGAGCCTTTATTTATTTTCAAATGAAAATCTGTCTAGATTTGTTCTTATCATGTACATCATCCAATCTTTCATTTACTGCCTCTTTATGCATTTCTGGGTGCTGTTTTATTTTTCTATTAATAGAGAACTGTCTAGAACTTTTGCTCCTTTTTCTTTGTGTGTTAATGTAGCTGTTCAAATCACACAGCCCATGGCTCACTTCTCCTCAGAGTCCACTTTTTTATTATTACAAATGTGTAGTGAAATTGGAGAAGCAATCTGCCTTGCAGTACGTTTTACACTTACATGAACATGCAGACTGAAAGGCATTTTATTCCTAGAGGTGCCACTTTCTTGTAATTCATTTCATGCTAAATAAAATGTAAATAAAATGAAGGGCTACCCATTTTACCTCTGACTTGGAAACTGAAAAACACAAGAAAGCTCCAAAATGAAATAAAATTGGCCATTGACATTTAAATGTCTTCTTTTTAAGCGAAGAAAAGTAAGTAAGTATAATTTTTTGAATCCAAATGGAGCTAGAGGAACCCAATGTCCATGTATGCTTTAAAGTTATTCTGACAAATCTAGTCCTGTTTTTTATCCTTGTCCAATTGAGTATACTCTATAGTGCCACTATAGTATGGAAAGTATTCATCAATATTCTTGCATAGAAAGGCAACTCTCCTAATGCTTTGGAATTCTTTCTTATTTTATATTCTCTCTGAGAAATTCAAAGTCTGCTGCCGTGGCAAGTGTCCTAGAACACTTGGTTGTTAAGCAGAGGGAATCCTGTTTGCTGTTGCAGAATGAGAAAGATGTGTTCCTGCCAGCACCTGAATGCACAGTACCAGTGCCTGAACCCTCAATGAGACCTTGGAGGTTGAAAACCACCTTCACAGATAACTGATGATCCAGCTAAGGAAAAGACAAAATTTGAGTCTTTCTCCCCTACTCTGCTTTTCAGTGTCTCTTGTCTCCAGGTTTGGACTTCCAGTTCCTAGGCACAGCCCCAGCATTTAGAGGGGTTTGACAGACAAACTTTTACCCCTGGCTGGAAGGCATTACTCTCTAACAGAATGTCTTGGTTTGGAAAGACAGGAGTCTGCTAAGGAAGGCAGGAGCCTCCCCTGAAAGCGAATGTAAAAAGAAAGAGAATGGAAACCGTCCCCACCCCTCTGAATTCCTATAAATTTTAAATTAAGGGGGTCTCAGACAAAAGATAGGGGAGCAGGAAATAACAGTTCTTTAATAGGGAAGAAAATAAAAGGATAAAATAAGCAATGCAGTACACCAGAACAACACTGACAGAGTCAGAACTCAACCTGACGCCCTGTTGGTCATGGTGTTGGTAGCAGTCCAATTGGAAATGTGGCTGCAGTCCTCCTGGAGTGTCAGGTGTGGTTCTGCTGGAGCAGCAATCCTGTAGAAAAAGGGTGTGGTCTTCCTCTGAAGATCCAGTGGAAGAAGAGGCAGCTGTTTCCTCTAGGAAATCCAGTGGAGAAGCCATGCTGGTGTTTCAGAACCTCCAGATTATATCTGGGTAGCAATGCTTGGCTCCTCCCTCTGGGCGGAGCATCTCACAATGGGATGTTATAGTTCTTATCAGTCATGCAGTGACATTCAATAGCTTGTTATCAGCAGATGTCCCCTCCCGAGGGAGGAGTGATTGTGGTCACTCAGAGAGAGAGATAAGGAAAACTGCCCACTTGACAAAAGACAACTAACTGCCATACAGATGGCAATAGAATACATCTTGCCTTACAATCTGGAGCACAGAGCTGTCAGCACACAGGAGCCCAGTCCTTCAGACTAACTCCATCCTTGCTGCTCAGCAGTTTAACCTGTGTCATCAGGTTGGCACTGAAGCTGCTGAGATGCAGAAGTGTGTGCCATGATGGTGACGCAGAGGCAGCAGCAGAGGCACAGCTGGAGATGCAGAAACACAGGTGGGCAGCCCTGGGCTGGAATGCCTTCAGCTTCTACAGCCTGTAGGCCTGAGCCTGGGAGTCCTCCTGTTCAGTACATAACTGGGCCATGGGAGCACCAAGGAGAATCCAGCCTCTGACTCCTTAAATACTGCAGTGCACAGCATTCTGTCTCTGTATGAATCTGGACCCTGGAGAAGTGAATCTGAGAGCATAAACCAAACAGTGGCTTCTCTCTACCTTAAGCTGCAGAGTTGCTTTGCCAGTATTGCCTGATCCTGAAGTGCAGACTGAAACTTAGTTGGAGATTTTCCTGCATTTCTTGCAGGCATGTCTGTGTATGTTGTCAGGAAATGCAAAGGATTTGCCAAGTAAGGAATTCCCTAGTCCAATTCTCCCTCTAGCCCCATCCCAACCCTTGCAGGGTAATGGTCCTTGCAGGAAGCAATTTTGTAAAGGCCTTTTCACAATGTGGAGAAATAGGCCATTTCACACAGTTCCTGCCATCCCAATCCTGTGCAATGGGATCCCTCAGGCCCTCCTGTATGAGTGCAGACATGGAAATGTGGGCTAAGTCTCTTTTGATTACTTGTTTTTATTGCAACAGTTTTTATGGGAAAGGTAAACATTGTGCACTCCATCTCGAACTAAGCCATGCTCCAAGCAGTCTTGCAGCATGGGTCATAGTCTGATGCCATACATTTCCCCATGATCAGGAACAGCCTTTATCAGGCAAAAGAATACCTCTTTCCCTGTGGGACAGGGGACATGGGACATGCCATTCTTTCAGGGAAGAGAAACAGGGGGATACAGTTCCTGGTTCCAGTCAGATGCTACAAGGACCAAGAATATATCTTGTTCTAGCAGCAGCTTTGTGAGTGAATTGGTGAGTGAGATTTGTTTGCACTTGTATAGAAAAATTGTGAGCAACAGTCTTTACTGGAGAAGAAAGACCTGCATTTGCAAGGTAATTTATTTGGGATAAATCACATCAGTGACTCCAACTTCCTTCAGTGCAGTTGTTTACATGAGGTGCCACCAAAACAAAAAGCAGGAAGGAAGGACAACCTGAAAGGAGTGAGGTGAGCAATTTTCTTTTTCAGTGGCTGCTGTTGCTGGGTTGGCTGCCTAAAAGTGACTGTTTAGCTGTGCAGTCTGTTAGAATGAAATTCATCTCAGATCCAAGCATTTTTTCCACATTTTGGGTTCATATTTACATTTGTTAAGGTTAATAGACCTGACAATTTCTTCATGTTCTCACCAGGGAGCAGTCACTGACAAACTGTGGGAGAGATTGAAACAATATTCTCCACAGAAAGGAAAATCTGTGCCTCACAAGGCTGTTACACATTCCTCCCTAGTTACAGTCCTCAGCCCTCAGCCGTGAAAATCCATGGAGTGCCCCTGAATTTACCTCAGCAATGCCAGTTTACACCACTTGTAGATCTGACAGCTTATCCTTGTTACTTATCTTCTGCAGTGTTCCAGCAATTGCAGTGGAGCCTTGGCATTTCCTGAGCCCATATTTTTCTTTTCTTCTAGAGTGTTTTGGCTAATTCTTTTGTGTTTGTGCTACAAAGCCCCAGATTCAAGTGTTCTACCTTGCCTTTTAAATACCATCTGTGAAAAGCCATTTTTAAAAGCACAGGTAAAAAGTAGACATCAGACAAGAGGTGCCTTTGGCCACTTGTAACATTGTGTGTCTTTAAAAAGAAAATAGTATAGGAAGCCAGGAAATTCCTTCAGGAGAGAACTGAATTGAATTTTTAAAGTTAGTACATAATCTGGGGAAGTATGGATCTGCATTTTTCCTACTGGCATCAGGGCTCTTAGGATATCTGAGGCAGGGACATTACTCCCTCTTCTTTCAGCTGTCTTCCCCTTCCCAGACTCCATGGAGAACTATCCAGGCAGACTTTAAAACTCAAGAAGACAGCTAGGACCCAAGCAGTTACCTCTTGAGCTGAGCTGAAGTGGCCACATGCCTGCTGCTAAACTAAAATAAATGTGGGCTAAAATGCATTAGCTAAATGCAGCAATTTAAGGTAGAATATTTGATTTACATTTAAAGCAGTGTGAGTGGGGGTATAGACAGGTCCTGTGACTAAGCTGGTATGTACCATCCTGCCACTGAGGAAACCAAATCCAGTGCATCTGTTCACATAGAAAGTACTCGCTCTTCTCCTTATTCCAGCTTCAGTACAAGGAGACAGGAACTGAAAATTGGTAAAAGTGTTTAAAAGTCCCTGCTTTGAAGACTAAGTTTTAGGAAGACTCATCCCCAAAGCTCACCTGGTGCTTTATAAGATGGTTCCGTTGCATTCCTTTGTGCTCTTGCCTTTCATGAAGTCTGGCTCAATCGCTGCAGTGCTCACCAGTGAAAGTTCTCCCACCACAATGCCCTAACTATGGAGATCTCCATAATAAATGTCTCCCAAAAGGAGAGGATAGCTAGAATAGCATGATATAGTCAATTGCTCTTAGCAGCCTTGTGGGGAGAAGGGCAAGTTGGCCCTGGTCAGCACCTGCTATTAGCCTCTGGGACAGGTCATACTGCTCTTTCTGTGGGAGTCCAAGCAAAAAACCTGCACATGTCCAAGTAGTAATCATAGCTGTTTATTTGCAGATCGTCCTTCCTTGCAACAAGCCTATCTCATTTCTCTGCCTCCAGCTCCACCCCATGTATCCTCTGGCATTTTCGAAGCCCAGGAGCAGAAATATCATGGCTTGCCATCAGTGCACCTTTGTAATCTGATGTCATATTTTGTTTGCCCTGTGGTTTTTGTTTCATCAGGAAGTTCTAGTGCACATCCTGTCTGCAAGGTTTTAATTTAGTCCTTTGTCAGACAAATCTCATATGGTGACGAATGCAGGAAGAGAGATCGGGTTAAAGTCAAATAGTGCCTCAAGGATTTGGCCCCAAGTGAAATAATGCTGAATATAAATGCAAATAGGAAAGGTAGACTGGGGGAGAGAAAAAGTGCTGGCTTGCATACAGCTTTTCTTCAGAGATAAATAAATTCAGAACATTTTTAGATACAGGCTGAATAGAGTATAATGCTGTATTTGTCCTCAGCTTTTATCACAACTGAGAAGAGTGAAAAATTGCCTCATCTGTAAGGGCTTGGAATATAATGAGCAGGAATGAGCTTCTCTGTCAGTCCTAATAGCTTTCCCTCTGAACAGATAACTGCAGTGAGGGAGATGTCACTTCTTCCTGCAGTAACCAAATAGTACTAGCAAACCACAAGTTTGTCACTGCAAACCACTGAGTTGCATTGCAACTCAGCTGCCTAGTAAGAAATACTGATCCCTTCCATGGGATGCTCTGGAGCATCAGTTACAGGCACACAAACACAGGTACAGATGCACATAAAGAAATGCACATGTAAATGTATACAGAGAAGAGAAAAAGGCTAAAAAACAAGTACCCAACAAACTATTGTGCTCCATAATTTTAAATATATGTCATAAAACTTTATTGCAACTTAAATTTGCATAGAGTAACATCAAATTTGCTTAAAATATTTCTCTGTACTACAACTATACATACCTCTAAAAACTGAACATATATGGAAAAACTATATATTTACATATGGCCCATATATGTATTCTTAAATTCATTTAGAGCAACACTGAAGAGGTTATTTTAAGTCCCTAAGGCCCCAAGGTTTATTTAACATCTAAACTTAAAGAATAGTAGCTCATGTTCTTACATACCACTAAATGGTGACTTGTGTAATGAGTTGTTGACTTTTACCCTACAGTACACTTCTTTTTTTATTTGAACGAAACAGAATCATAACATTACTGAAACAGAATCACAACATTACCATCTGCATTGTTAATAATTTATCCTGAAATACATTTCCATAAGCATCACACTGGTTACAGGGGGTTTAAGGCAAAGCTATGGAAAGAAAAGTTGAACATGGTTCCTGCTAAACTCTATTTGGAATTTTTTAATATCTTTGTACAATTCAAAACTTTTGTTAATAGGAGCTGCAGGATGTCACGTACAAGTGATTAAGCTACAATTCAGATGTCTCCTGAGACAAAAAAGCATCCAATTACAATTATGTAATGCCATGTGCATCAGCTTGTATAAACAGTAAGCTTTCACACATCAAGCAAAACTGCCTCCCCCCACGTGTGCTGTGTTCCCACTCAGTGCAACCTCTCATTTTAGCTATCTGCTATTAAAAGGCTACTTCAGAATCATACTTGGCACCTTTCCCTGCATGGCTGCAGCTACCACATCAAACAAAAGCGCTTTGTTTGGCAGCTGTAGTCTTGTTCTTCAGCTGGGCAGGGAATCAGAGTCTTATCAATAACAGGCTGTACCAAAGACTCACTCACCACTTTTGTCCAGTGACACTTGTTGCTATTATTACCCTTTATTTGGCGTAAGTGAGGACAGCCTTTAGCCGCAGATAAGTGGTGAAAGTTCAATGCTATCAATGCACTGAATAAGGAAAAGTAATATTTCTCTCTCTCCCCTTAATGCATCATGAGAGTGGAAGTTATTTAGAGCTGAGCTTGTCTTTTTTGTGTTGCATATTTTACAAAACTTCCTTCAAAGAGAGGATCTGTCTCCAGTTTTTTCACCCATGCTGCCAATTTTTGTCAATAGCAATGCAAGTAATAGTAATAATAATATTTCACTGCAATAACAGCCAGCTTCTTGTAGTGTGGTTGTTATTTAGCAGACTGTGACCTATACATTTTGGCTTTCAAAAACAGCTGAAGAATGAGATTGTCTTGAGGACCTTGGATCCTGAAAATCTGACTCCTTTAAGGAGACTTAAAAATCCACAATCCATTTTTGGCCTATACAATAGACTCCCTTTCTGTACATGAGCAGTGAACAGTCTGTAATGGCTATTCCTGTAATTCGTAGCTGGGGGGAGAGCAGGTATCCCCTTGCTTTACCTGTACTGTCCTGATGGATGACTGCACTACACAGGTCTTGTTCTCTCCACCAAATCAAATTTTCTTTTCTCATCAAGCAAACTTCAACCTGTGAACTAATTTCTGTGAGAATTTGCACCAGCTAAAATTTTCTTGTGCAAAGGGAAAGTCAAAACAGATCTTAGCTGAATCAAAATGTGCTTGAAGAACCACAGAGGCATCTAAACATCCTTCTGGTCTTCACCTACTTCCACTACTGATTTGTTATACAAGGCCTTGTGTGTGGCTGGACTCCTAGCATTTCTGGTACAGTGTTTATTAATGCCTAGCCAAGATGAAACATTTCTGAAACAAGATTAGCATCAAGTATTTACACCATTAGTATTTACAAGCAGAGGGCTAGCTCTAGAAACAGCTCGATCAAAAGATGTCAGAGCAGGCAGCTATTTATGGGAAATTATTTGCAAGGGACACATTCTCCCCTCCTCAGTTGTGCTTAATGTTTTCTTCCCACCATCAGATTCACTCTCCAGTTCAAAGCTTAAATGAGGAAAATACATAATTGCTTCCTAGAGTACAGCTCTGTTTATTTTCTGCTACCTCTCTGCTGCAAAACTGCCTATTGATTTCTTAACGTGTGTATTTCTGTCCTAATGACTAATGACTAAGCCTGAAGCTGTGCCAACCCCAGCAAAACAGGTTGTGTCTGTGCCACACTGAAGTGGACATAGGAATTTTTTTTTTAAATTTAATTGACATAATCTCTGATCATGTTTTGCTAAGCTGAGATCGCTTTTATGTTCAGCTCTGTGGGGACAAAAGGGATAGGAAAAGTCCTGGGAGAGCAGAAGCTTTGGAGACACATGGAATTTATGCTGAGTCCATAAACTATTGGCCCAGGACTATTTATATCCCTTGGAATATCCTAAATATGAACATGTTTTTTTTTAAATCTAGCTTTCTACCCTGATGGGGTGTGTGTTTGAGAGATCCAACAATCTTTGGTTTTTCATTGTGAGAAAACAACAGCCAATATCCTGGCTTTCAGAATGGATACACAGCCAAGCCTTCTGAATGCAATACAGCTAATTTGCAGTGTCCTGCTGGGAGCCTGGTGACACTGTAACCTGAACCTTTAATGTGACCAAAACTGGCCTCACACAGGGTACATTTCTTTTGAAGCCAACACACAAAAAACAATAACAAAGCCGAAACCCAACCCAAAAGCAAGTAAAAATCTTGGATAAGGGGAAAACAAAAATAAAATGGTGACTATGCCTTATCTGGTTTGAAACAAGAGCTTTTTCTAGAGTCTAATCTATATTCTACCTCTCTTTTCACTACAGCTTGTCAGATGAATTTTGAAACACAAGACAAAAAATTGGTAGTTTAAAAAAATTGCTTCCATTAAACTATTTTAGAGGGTTATAATCTAGTAAAAAAATGTTCTAAATCTAGCTTGCTTTTACTTGCTAAAGGGATTTTTGAAGAGTGATATGCTGTAGCAAACTATACATGCACATGCCTTGTAACTGGTATCAGCTGAAGAGTTAATCCTTATAGAAAACATACATAACATCGACTAGAACTCCTGTGATTTTCTGTTTTCCTGTTGAATAAAGTGTCTGGGAACCATGAATGTGATACATTGCTGCTACTAATGCTGTAGCCTGTCCCTTTGTTTAATTACTGCAATTAATCTTAATCTTTGTTTGGCAACAGCTAGGTTAGGAAGAACTGGCTGAATGCTTTTCAAAGAGACTGCTGTTTTGATCACTAAACTCAGTCTTTTCTTTGGCAGATGAAAATATCCAGCATTTTATTGCAATCTGAGTATGCGCTGTATGGTTCCCCAAAATACTGTATTACTAAGAGAGTGGGAAAAATATTTGCTACAAAGGGATTTTTTTGTATACACAGTAGAAAAATGAA